>CM028129.1:1624002500-1626402500 GCA_016271365.2 Neoceratodus forsteri
ACCTGGAAGGTTGAAGTCCCCCACCAGTATCACCTCTCCGCTATGAGTCGTTTTGTGTATTTCTTCTATCAGGTCTTTGTCCCCTTTCTCTCCTTGATTTGGAGGTCTGTATATGACACCGATCCTGAAGGTTTTTCCGTTTCCTGAATCTATAGTAAGCCACAGTGACTCGGTGTCCCCAGGGTGACTCTGCACCTCTGTGGCTTTTATGTCTTCTTGAATGAAAATGGCTAGTACTCCTCCTCCCCATCTTTGCCCCACCTATCCTTTCTGAACAGACTGTATCCAGGTATAGCTGTGACCCATCCATGGTTTTCCGTGAACCACGTTTCTGTCACAGCGACCCAGTCCAGTCTTTCTACTACCATGATTGCTGTGAATTCCGGTAGTTTGGTTCAAGGCTTCTAGTGTTTGCAACCATCTTTATACAATTGTAACACAGCTGTAGTATAGCAAGCTCAGAGTAAAACAGAGAGTCTTTATACAACTGCAACACAGCTGTAGTACAGCAAGCTCAGAGAGAGTAAAATAGACCGTCTTTATACAACTGCAACATGGCTGTAGTATAGCAAGCTCAGAGAAAGTAAAACAGTCTTTGTACAACTGCAACACAGCTGTAGTATAGCCAGCTCAAGAGTAAAACAGACAATCTTTATACAACTGCAACATGGCTATAGTATAGTAAGCTCAGAGGGAGTAATACAGTCTTTATAAAATTGCAACACAGCTGTAGTACAGCAAGCTCAGAGAGAGTAAACCAGTCTTTATACAATTGTAACACAGCTGTGGTACAGCAAGCTCAGAGAGAGTAAAACAGACAGTCTTTATACAACTGTAACACAGCTGTGGTACAGCAAGCTCAGAGAGAGTAAAAGAGACAGTCTTTATACAACTGCAACACAGCTGTAGTACAGCAAGCTCAGAGAGAGTAAAACAGACAGTCTTTATACAACTGTAACACAGCTGTGGTACAGCAAGCTCAGAGAGAGTAAAAGAGACAGTCTTTATACAACTGCAACACAGCTGTGGTACAGCAAGCTCAGAGTAAAACAGACAGTCGTTATACAACTGCAACACAGCTGTAGTACAGCAAGCTCAGAGAGAGTAAAACAGATGGTCTTTATACAACTTCAATAGAGCTTTAGTACAGCAAGCTCAGAGAGTAAAACAGTCTTTATACAGCTGCAACATAGCTGTAGTATAGCAAGCTCAGACAGTAAAACAGACAGGCTTTATACAACTGCAACACGGCTATAGTATAGCAAGCTCAGAGAGAGTAAAACAAATAGACTTTATACAACTGTAACACAGCTGTAGTATAGCAAGCTCAGAGAGAGCAAAACAGTCTTTATACAACTGTAATATATCTGTAGTGTAGAATGCTGCAATACAGATTATTGCAATCTTCATACAAGTATAATACTGCAGTAGTGTAGTATGCATGCTGCAGGTATATATTGTAATTGTAACATAGCTATAGTGTAGCATGGTGCAGGAGTGAAAATAGAGCTGACAGTCTTTAAACAATTGTAATACAACTGTAGTGTAGCACTTTAGCGCCCAGAGAGTAAAGCGTGCAGCCTGTAATAGTGTAATATAGTTGTAGTGCAGCAGGCTGCAGCAGAGAGAATAAACAAGTCTATACAATTGTAATACAGCTGTAGTGCAGCATGCTGCAGCAGAGAGAGGGTAAAGCAGTCAATACTTCAGTTGAGAACGCAATACAGACAGTATTTATACAGTTGTAATACAGCTGAAGTGCAGTGTAGCAAGCTACAGAAGAAAGATTAAAGCAGGCAGACTACATGCAATACAGCAGTAGTGTAGCAAGCTGAGGTAGAGACAGTAAAGCAGTCTTTCTACAGTTGTACAAAAATAGAGTGATAGTGAAGCATGCTACAATAGAGGGTAAAGCAGACAGACATTACACAACTATAACAGAGCTGTAGTTTAGCATGCTACAGTAGAAAGAGTGATTATACAGTTGTTATACAGCTGTGGTGTAGCAAGCTGAAGTAGAGATAATAAACCAGTCTTTCTATAATTGTACAGCAATATGATAGTGAAGTATGCTACAATAGAGAGTAACGCAGACTATGATTATACAGTAGTAATACAGCTCTGGCGTAGCCAGCTGAAGTAGAGATAGTAAAGCAGTATTTCTATAATTGTACAGTACTATAGTGATACAATAGAGAGTAAAGCTACAATAGAGAGTAAAGCAGACAGTCACTACAGAACTGTAATACAGGTGTAGTGCAGTATTCTGAAGTAGAGATAGTAGAGCAGTGTTTCTATAATTGTACAGTAACAGTGACAGCGAAGCAAGCTACAATAGAGAGTAAAGCAGACAATGATTATACAGTTGTAATACAGCTCTGGTGTAGCAAGCTGACGTAGAGATAATAAAGCAGTCTTTCTATATTGTACAGTACTATAGTGATAGCGAAGCATGCTACAATAGAGACTAAAGCAGACAGTAATTATACAACTATAATATAGCTATAATGTAACAAAAGAGAACGAGAAAGTGATTATGCAGTTGTAATATAGCTGTGCTGTAGCATGTTGAGGTAGAGATACTAAAGCAGTCTCTACAATTGTACAGTAATATAGTGATAGTGAAGCATGCTACAATAGAGGGTAAAGGAGACAGTGATTATAAAATTATAATACAGTTGTAGTGTAGCATGCTACAATAGAGAGTAAAGCAGGCAACGATTATAAAGTTGTAATACAGCTGTAGTGCAGCATGCTGTAGCTAGTAAAGCTGTCTTTCTACAATTGTACAGTAATACAGTGATAGTGAACCATGCTACAATAGAGGGTAAAGGAGACAGTCATACAACTATAATACAGCTACAGTGTAGCATGCTACAGTAGAGAGAGAGGGTGATTATACAGTTGTAATACAGCTTTACTGCAGCATGCTGAAGATAGTAAAGCAGTCTTTCTAAAATTGTACGGACAATGATTATACAGTTGTAGTAGTAGATCAATTAGATCACGGAGCCCGGAAAATTACAACCAATAATGCCACTGCCCCCCCTCTTTGTCACCTCCATCTTTATCCCACTCCGGAATCAAAAACCTGCCTTCCTCTCTGTCCTTAACCACCTCTCCCTTTTACCCCCAAAGTCCGAATGCCTTGCTCTCACTGATTTCAATGTCAACTGGCTTTCCCCCACTACCGCCCCCCTCAAAGATGCTATCGTCACATTGGACTTTTCCCAGGTTGTCCCTCCCCAACTAGGTATAACTCCAAAACTGGCACTGCCCACCCTGAGATCTGATACTAACCAACCGCCCCTCAGAATCACAAATGTTGCTGTGCTTCCCAACGTCATGGTAGCCACTCCCCGTGTCCTGCACCAGGTCCTGCCAACAGTTAAACTGCAGCCCACAATCCTCCTCCAATGCCACCTGAAATACAGGGCTTCCTTCTCAATGACTACCTCAGCTCCATGGGATTGGTGGCCCCATCTAAAGGGCCAGTGATATCAACTTGGCTCTAGACTACTTCATTTCCTCATTCAATGCTGCCTGCGACATATATGCCCCCTACCTGAAGTGCACTGTTAAGGGACCCTCCACCCCACGGATTTCTCAATCCCTCCTCGACCTGATGTGTCATCGCGGCTCTCTCTGGCACATTGCCCTGGCCTCAGGTAAGCCAGCTGACAAGACATTACCAGGCCATGAGAAACAAATGCACATGGGAGATATGAAAAGCCAAGGCCTAGCACTTCAAGGCTTCCCTCACCTCCACCTGGGGCTCTGGCAGAAATTCTGGGATAACCTTAAGGAGCTAATAAATCCCTGCCCCACCCCGGTCATCAACAGCCAATGGTACTACTCACTGACTCAAACTCATTGCTGAGATCCTGAACTCATCCTTTTCTGACCTCAGCAGAATACTCCCTCCCACTTCTTTGACCCCCTACCTCTCATGCTCCCCCACACACACCCTCCTTGCCCCATTCCACCTCTGGACTGTCACCCCAGCAGAAGCCAAGTCCTACCTCCTAAAGGCCTTAGGGCATTCGTGATTTAGTGGGGACTCCCTGGACCTCAAACTTCTGCACCTTACCCTCGATGAAGTCCTCTCCACCCTCACCTGTATCATTAACAATTCCCTCTGTCTTGGCAAGTTCCCTTCCAAATGGAAAACAGCTGTCATTACCCCATCTACAAAGGTGGTGACCGTGCCTCTGCAGGGAACTACCGTCCCACCTCTATTCCCCCCCAAAGCCCGGGAAAGAATTGTATCTGACCGGCTCACTGATCATCTCACTAAGTATAACCTCCTGTGCCAGGAACAACATGGCTTTCGACAGGGTCATAGCACCACATCGGCCCTGTTAGAAGTTACATCCTCGCTACGCTCTGCCCTAGACAAAGGCTATCTAGTTGGTGCTGCCTTTGTGGACCTGTCGAAAGCCTTTGACACCATTAACCACCCCCTCCTCCTCTCCACCCTCACCCACTCAGGTCTCTCACTTGAAGCCACAAGCTGCTTTGCTGATTATCTGGCCAACAGATCTGGAATCGAGTGGTACACAGCTCAGTATGCCTTCCTGGTAAAACTCTTAAATAAATAAATAAACAGATCACAGCAAGTTAAGATAGGTAATGCCCGCTCCTCCTACCTCCCAGTCAAGTCAGAGGTCCAGCAGGATTCCATCCTAGGACCACTTCAATTCAGACTATTCCTTAACACTCTCCCGAAAGCCTGCCCTGGTCAGATGCTGCTACACGCTGATGATGTGGTCTTGTTCACCGCGCACTCTGACCCTCATATGCTCCAATTCTCCCTACAAAACTCCTTCTCAGACGCTGAGACTTGGTTTGCTGAACCGCTTAGTCCTAAATTATCAAAAAAAAACAAGGTCATGTTGTTTGCCAACCACCAGAACAGGCACAAGAGCTTTGCCCTCCAAAATCTCAACTCCCTGTCTCAGCCCCTTGACCAGGTAACCTCCTTTAAATACCTCCGTATCACCCTCGATCCGGCACTCACCTTCTAAAGACATATACACCACCTATGCACTGCTATCAACACCAGAATTGGACTACTCCACCAGATCAAGCACTGTCTCACCCCTGATGCTCTCTGCCTCACCATCTCCTCCTCTATCCTTGCCCTTATCGACTATGAGATCCTAATGGAGCCACCGATACCACGTCTCTCTAAAAAGTTAGGGTAACTCTCAATAAGGCCTGTCGCCTTGTCCTTAGCTGTGACTGCTCCATGCACACCTGCACCCTATACCATTTGACCACCTGGCTTAACTTCAACAGTGGGCTCAAATGCCAAACTTGCCTCCTGGCTAAAAAGATCTCCGATGGGGTATCCTCTGCTGGGCTCTCCACCCTTCTACAACTGGTCCCCCTTTCAACTGCCACCCGGGCCTCCACTAAATCCCCTTTCGTTATTCCCTGCTTCAGGACCTCCCTCGGCCAAAGATCCTTTTCCTACAGAGCCCCACTTTGGATGAACTCCATCCCAACTGCCATAACCACTGAATGTAAGTTTAGCTGCTTTAAAACCCTCCTCAAGGGCCATCTTCAGACCACTAACACCTGTGATTGTCCTTAGGTGTTTCAAACAACATGAAGTCTTGCTATATTATGACAATTGCAGTTTGTCCTACCATTAGAACTGCTCCGGAGGTGAAAGAGTTAACTCCATTCCATGAATGGAACTTAGAGCACGAGCTCTAAAGAGAAGCTCTGTCTGTGTAGTTTCAAACCTAAACTGTCAGATTCTTTACTCCGCCTCACTGAACAGTCGCTCCGGAGATTTCTCCTACTGCTCGGTTCATTTCTCGGTTTAAACAGTGTTTTCTCGGTTCGATTCAACCGAGAATAGTTTTATTTTAACCATAAAACCGATCGGTTCAAGCTCTGTCTGTGGTATCGTAAGTAATTCATATTTTAATTCTGTGTGGAACTTGTAAGTTTTATCGGTTGGTTTGAACCAATCAGCAGTTAAACTTAAAGTTTTTAAACTTGAGATTTTAGAGTACGGTTCCGGTTCTTATTGGTTCTAAAAAAGCAGTTCATTACAGTTTTTTCCAATACCGTGACGGTTAGGAACCGATAAGAGTGTCTTGCCTGGCACTGCCGTTTAAAGGCAAGTTTTTCTGGTTAGGCTGGCATTATGTCTGGGAAACCAAAAGAAAAACTGGGCCCACTGGGTTTCAACACTGTGATGTCTGTGGGGAGATCTTGCCAAGGCTGACCACACACCTATGTGTTTATTGTCTGGGGTTTGACAACCTCAGTCAAACTGCCAATTTGTAAGAATTTCCCTGCAGCCACCTGGAAAAGAGATTGGGCAGGCTCAGGGGCGAGAGGCCAAAAAGTCCAGCTGACCGGATGGCCAGCCCGATTAGTGCCAACCAAGACGGAGGGGTGCCCTCTGACCAGGGCGTAGACTTCCTCGGCAACGGAGTTGGTTCGGATGAACCAGTTCCAGTAAAGAGAACAAGAAAGTCAGCAGGTTTGGAGCCCAAAATCCTTACTCCAACTGCTGCAGAGATAGCAAGAGCTATTCAGATTGTCCAGTCACTTTCTCCGGTTCCGTCCGAACCGCCACTATCTGGTAAAAAGTCGGTTCGGTCGGTTCCATTGGTTCAGGAATATGATGCCCCTCTCATTTTATGTTTTACAAAAAAGTTGCTGAAACCCTCCAGCTTCCTTTGGAGGAAGCTGTGGATGAGCAAGAGGAGCCTGATTTTGTAGAAATGATGGATATACCAGAGTCTAGGAGATTGTCTATTCCTTTGCATAAGTCATTTAGGAAACAAACAATAAAAATCTTAAAAACTCCTAATTCTGTGCCTCCTGTAGATAAAAAGATGGACAGGAGGTACACACTGTCAGGTCCTGATACAGAATTCCTTTCTCAGCAATGCAGTCATGTTGGGGTAGTTCAGGCTGCAGCCTGTGATAAAGATAATATCTCCTGGCTTCACATCCCTCCTGACAAGGATTCCAGGAAGATTGATGCCATGGCAAAAACAGTACATGGCAGCGTCCTTGGGACTCAGGCAAGCAAATTATATGGCTTATGTAGCAAGGTATCAGAAATCTAGATGGGATACTGTTATGGATTTAGCTAGACAAGCCCCTGGCCAGCTGGCTAGTGAGCTGGAGCAGGTGGCTGCCAATGGCATTGAGGCTTCTAAGGTGCAGTTTCATGCTGCTGTGGATTTTAATGATGTTTCCTCTAGAGTCATGGCCACATCTGTAGCTTTTCATAGGTTGGCCTGGCTCAGGTGTACTAGCTTGTCACAGGATACCCAGACTAAGGCTATGGATTTTCTTGTGGTGGGAAATTCACTGTTTGGGGAGCAGACAGAGAATTATATGAAGAAGATGGATGAATATGGGACTACCTATAAAGTGCCCAAGCCAAGGGCGGCAAGCCACTCCTCAGAGGCACACCCCCAGGGGTAGGGTGAGGCCTTTCCACGAGCCTTTTACCAAACCCAGGCCTCCTCTCCTTATGCTCAGAGGGGGTTCTTCAGAGGCAGAGGGGGCGTGGGCAGGCCTGCCCCACCCCTCAGCCTAAAGCACCTGCCAAGCAGGCACCCTGATGGGGTGCCCAGGGCCGATTCTCCTTTACCAGTAGGGGCAGGTTGGCTTACTTCAGTCAGAACTGGGTGTCTTTAACTTCAGACAAGTGGGTTCTGGAAGTAGTAAGCCAGGGTCCAGTTCTCAGCTTCAAAGTTCCCAAAGATGAGAATCAGGTCTTTTCCACCTGCAAGCTCTTTAGAGACCTTTACTCTAGAAGCAGAGGTCTCAACCCTGTTAGCTCTCAGAGCAGTAGAAAGGAGTTCCTCCCCTACACCAGGGCAGGGTCTGTACTCCAGATACTTCCTTATCCCAAAAGACAGGAGAATGCCGCCCATTTTAGACCTCAGATATCTGAACAAGCATCTTTTGAAACCAAAGTTCAGAATGGTAACTCTGGCAATGATTTTACCCTCTCTAAGGCCAGGGGACTGGCTAGCTTCCCTGGACCTCAAGGATGCCTATTTTCACATCCTAATCAGAAGCTCCCACCGAAAGTACCTCAGATTGAACTGCCCTCAGGTCACTACCAGTTCAGAGCAATGCCCTTGACCTTACCTCTGCCCCAAAGGGTATTCACAAAATGTCTTGCAGTAGCAGTGGCTCCTTAAGGAGGCAAAGGATTGCTGTTTTCCCTATCTGGACGACTGGCTCATTGTAGGCCAGTCCTCAGAACAGGTAAAATCTCACCTGCAAGTCACCAGCAGCTTCTCACCTCCCTGGGCTTCCTGCTAAATCTACCAAAGTCGGTTCTGGAATCAGTTCAGGTACTCACCTTCATAGCTGCAGAATTGGACACAAATCTGGCCAGAGCTTTTCTTCCCTTAGAAAGGGTAAGGAACTTAGTGGCTCTGGCCTCCTCCTTCACTCTGCAGGTCTCTCGACCAGCAAGACACTTTTTGCAGCTCCTGGGGCACATGGCTGCGTCCACAGCTGTAGTGCAGGGAGCAAGATTTCAGATGAGAGACATTCAGTTTCACTTGAGAGCCTACTGGTCTCAGAGAAGAGACCCCCTTTCCAAGTTGGTCCCAGTGACCCGAACCTTGATCCAGGCCCTCCAGTGGTGGCAGGATCAGAGCAATTTAAGACTGGGGTCCCCTTCATTCCGCTTTCTCACACTTTGACCCTCACTACGGATGCTTCCCTCCTGGGGGGGGAGCCACATGGGCGACCTCTCCACTCAGGAGTGTGGTCCCCAGAGATCTCTGCTCACATCAATTTGCTGGAACTCAGAGCTGTCTTCTTAGCACTTCAAGCGTTTTCTGCTTCTGTCCAGAACAAAGTGGTACAAGTCAGAACAGACAATACCACAACAATGTGGTACATCAACAAGCAGGGGCACTCGGTCTTGACCTTGTGCACGAGGCAATGAAGTTGTGGTCTCTGGCCTATTCCCAACATTTTACTCATAGTAGTTCACCTTCAGGAAAGGACAATGTCTAGCAGATGCTCTCAGCAGGATTTCTCAGGGCCATCACAGAATGGTCTCTGGATCCTCAAGTACAGGGGATAGTCTTTGCCAGATGGGGCACCCTCAGATAGATCTTTTTGCAGCCCCAGACAATCACCAACTTCCCTGTTCTGTTGCAGACCCCAGTGTTGGGCTCAGTCCCCTGGATGCCCTTCTCCTGGATTGGGAAGGAAGTTTCTTTATGCTTTTCCCCTTTCCTCTCCTATTCAAGGTGTTAGTAAAATCAGATCCCAGCCTTGCAGGGTGATTCTGATTGCCCCAGATTGAGGCCAGGCAGCCCTGGTCCCCTCCTTCTGTCCCTGACAGTCCATCTCCCCTGTGTCTCCCCAGGAATCACAACCTATTAACCTGTGCCCAGGGAGAGTTTGGTATCTGAACCTCAAATCCCTCAACCTCAAGGCCTGGCTCTTGAGGGTTAGAAGTGCTGACCTACACCTCTCTCAGGGTGTTCTTGAAATCCTAAAGGCTTCTAGGAAGCCTTCCACTAGGAGCTACTTATAATTCTAAGTGGAAAGGTTCTCCATTTGGTGTTCTGGAAACATATTTCCCCAGAATCTGCTGATTTACCCATTGTGTTAGATTACATGGTCCATCTTAATTCTTGGACCTGAGACCAGCTACCCTGAGAGTTCATTTTGGCAGCTGTCTCTGCTTTTGTTTCAGCAGGAAAGCCATCCTCTCTTTCCGCTCACCCTGTATTTTCCAAGTTTTTAAGGGATTACTTCATTCTAATCCACCTTTTAGGGATCCGGCCCCTGCCTGGGACCTTAATGTTTGCATTGCCCAGTTAATGCAACCCCCCCTTTGAACCTCTGTTTTCTGCAGAGCTTAAGTATCTAACTTGGAAAACTGTTTTCCTAGTGGCTATCACTTCTGCTAGACGCATAAGTGAGTTGCAAGCCTTGTCAGTAGAAACTGGCTTTATTGCTTTCCACAGGGATAGGGTAGTCCTCAGGACTAACAGGAAGTTTTTGCCTAAGGTGGTTTCAGATTTCCATCTTAACCAATCTATCTCCCTTCCAGTGTTTTTCACTGAACATTCCTCTTCTGGTGAGAGGAGATTGCACAGTTTGGATGTTAAGAGGGCCCTTAGTTACTATATAGAACTACCAAAGGGTCACGGGTTCGAATTCCTCCAACTTTTCTCACTTATGGTGAGGTTGGGAAAGGAAACCTGCCACTAAGAGTTCAATTGCCAGGTGGATTGTCTCTTGTATCCATTTTGTTATCAGAAACTGTGCAGAGATCCCCTCTGGCTTGAGGGCTCATTCTACCAGAGGTACAGCGCGTCTCTAGCTGCTGCCAGAGACATCCCTATATTGGAGATATGTCAAGCTGCTACTTGGAAAACGGTACACTTTCACCAAGCATTACTCCCTGGATGTCAGGCTGGAGAGATGCTCGGTTTGGCACAGCTTGCTTCAGAGCCTATTCCTAAGTAGGTTCTGTCCCTCCTCCATGGAGGAGTACTGCTGTGTAGTCTGCAATTGTCATAATATAGCAGACTTCATGTTGTTTGAAGAAAAAATTACTCACCTTAGTAATGTTGTTTCTTCTAATGGAGTCTTGCTATATTATGACCTCCCAACGTGCCCTCTCAGAACTTCTACTTGGGTGGGGGTGGGCAGCCCTAGTGTGGGCACTATTTTATGCCCTTATGTGTTTTCACCCTTCTTGGGGTTTGGGGTGTGGTGTTTTCATTTTTCCTTATATTTCTCTCATATTGTTAAATTATACTATTAGTTCTGGTCCCCTGACTTGAGTCTTTGGTGTTGGGACCAGCAATGAGTATTAATATTTAGGTAGCCAGTTGGCTGGTGTAGGTTACAGCTTCACACAGACCTTAGTGAGTTTTTGCTCGTAAAGATCTGACAGTTTAGGTTTGAAACTACACAGACAGAGCTTCTCTTTAGAGCTCGTGCTCTAAGTTCCATTCATGGAATGGAGTTAACTCTTTCACCTCGGACAGTTCTAATGGTAGGACAAACTGCAATTGTCATAATATAGCAAGACTCCATTAGAAGAAACAACATTACTAAGGTGAGTAATTTTTCTTCTGTCCCGTTTTCCCGACAAAGTTTTCTCCTGCACCTTCTTCCCGGACCCCCTGCCCCCGGACAAAGATCTCCTCTGGCTCTTCTACCAGCCTTGCTGGCTCTAAGTCCCTGCCCTATCTCCCCTCACGCTGGCCCCAGCTTGACACTATGTCTCCTTGAATTTTAATAGGTAACCAAGCTTATATGTTCTCTTAATACCCGACTGTATACCTTTTGTTATCTTTCTATAATTGTACTGTAGTTTAGTGATAGTGAAGCATGCTACAATGCAGAGTAAAGCAGACAGTCATTATACGACTGAAATACAGCTATGGAGTAACATGCTGAAGCAGATACAGTAAAGCAGTCTTTTTACAATTGTACAGTAACAGTGATAGTGAAGCATGCTACAATAAACAATAGACAGTAAAGCAGACAGTTATTATACAACTATAATACAGCTGTAGTGTAGCATGCTACAGTAGGGAGAGAGATTACACAGTTATAGTGTATGTTAGAACGTTGTATTCTCTCAAAATCTAACTTTCCCTATTCTTGTTGTACCATCATGAGTACATCACATCGATGATACAACAACTTGGAACTAGATTGCGCGGCCACCAGCCACTGTCTGCCAATGTTTAAACTGCCACACTGCAGTTTGATTAGGTGCAAGAGGTAGCAGGCAAAGAATAACCCTGAATGGCAGTACAACGGAAACCCACCATCCCATTTCACTAGCGCTAGTAATCCTGACAGCATGTACTGCAAAAGTTTTTGAAGATCAACAGAATAAGCGCACAATTAGAAAAGCGGACTTATGGACAACACTGTAAAAGTAGTGCCCGATGTTGATTTTCTGGTTGCCCATACACTATAAAAGACAGTGTATGGCAGCTGCAACAACAAAGTGCGTTCACTTCTCGGTGTCGCAGCACCCTCAAACCTCTCGACTTTGCTCTCGAGGGGTTTCAGCAGTTGTCATGACAACCTCTCAAAGTGAACAACACTGTTGTTGTTCACTGTTGCCCATACACTATCCTCTATGTAATACAGCTGTGGTGCAGCATGCCGAAGTAGAGATAGTAAAGCAGTCTTTCTAAAATTGTATAGTAATACAGTGATAGTGAAGCATGCTACAATAGAGAGTAAAGCAGTCATTATACAACTATAATACAGCTGTAGTGTAGCATGCTACAGAGAGAGAGAGATTCTACACTTGTAATACAGCTGTAGTGCAGCATGCTGATGACAGTAAAGCAGTCTTTCTATAATTGTATTGTAATATAGTGATAGTAAAGCATGCTACAAAGAGAGTAAAGCAGAGAGTTATTATACAACTTTATAACATGGGTAGGACTGGATCACCAATGGAAGTGGGGGAACAGCACCATGTGACTGTGCATTAAATGCCTGTATAGGCACCCTTGATGTGATGCTCCCTGAAGTAGTATCCCGGGGCAGTACCAGTCTCATTATGTACTGGGGAATTCAAAAAGTGAGAGGCAGCCATGTTGAACAGTTCCTAAATGAGGGTCAGCTGTACCACAGGTACCTCGCATGTTCAGCACTGTTTAGTCAGTTGTCCCCTATTTCCTGTGTCTTCTACCCCCAGAGTGACAGTGTGACAGGCACGTTTCGGCCAGGGAGTAGGTGCAGTGCACTTTGCTTGTGCCGTGCGGTGCTGTTGGCACTGGTTGCCTTGGAGCTGTTTGTGAACTTTGCTGTGTAGAGGTGCACCAGTGTCTCCACACACCCTCGCCCCATGGACCTCTGAAACCGTGTGAGGAAAGACAGAGAGAGAAATAGAGAGTGAGAGGGAGAGAGAGAGAGAGAGAGAGGAACAGGCCGTGGGGAGAAGCAAACCGGTGACCACAACAAGAAATCCTTGTGTGTGTGTCTGTGGCAGCTGAGGAATGTGGAGAGTGGCACAGCGACGCAACAGACAATGGGTTTTGTTCTCTCTCTCTCTCTCTGTTGCTGACACCTGCCCTCTAGGCTGTGCCTCACATGCTTGCCCTGCTCCAAGCAGCTGTCAGTTTGATAGGCAAGTTCTATCTGTCCTTTCACCCCACAAGTGCAGATTGGCGCAGGCAGTAAGAGTGGCATTTGGCACCAGACACTGTGTTGTATCCTGTGTTGGTGCCGCAAACAAAGCAGCAGTGACAGCCGATGAGGCATTCAGCATTTTGTTGCCTTCTGTGTTGGTGCCCCACAGGGGAGTGCACTGACAGTTCCAGAGACACATACCGCATATGTTGTGTGTCTGTCCTGCCGATGTCCGCTGTCAGTCCCTTGGGCCCCCACAGGCAGATGCCAATGTCGCTGTGTCCCTTCCTCACTCTGCCACTGTGACTGTCCAAGTCGCATGCCCCCCCCCCTTGCTGATGCACATGCAATGTTGCTGAATGTGGTAACAAGGTAATTGTTGCAATATCTGTGTCGGTGTGCGGTGGGTGGGCTAACCGCAACAATGAGATGTTGGTGCTACTGTCCCCAAATGTGCTGCTTCAGTCCCGATCTGTTAACTGACCTGGTGTCCATCTATCCCCAGGCCAATCACAGAGCACCTCCCTCCCACATGAGTGAGAGAGTCACTGAGAGAGACCAGTGACAGAGAGAGAGGGGGAGAGACAAAGTGAGGTGCTGCAGGACAAAATTGCACTAGTTGCGGGTGGTCTGTCCTGTCTCTGTCTCTCTGTTTCAGTATGTTTGCCTGGCCAGTACTGCTTATGTCTGATGCGGTTTCCCTTTGTGTGTGCCTGTGTTGTTTGAGATACAGAAAGGCAGCAGGCAGCATGAAAATTCCTGACGTTCCACTGCCTCCCCTTGCATCCCACACACAGACCATGAAGAGGATGACAGAGAAAGGTGCCGATGACACAGTTAGAAAAGGAACTCCTTTTTTCCATGCGGCACTTGCAGTTTACTGTGCCTCTGTCTGTTGGTCTCTCAACACCACTTAGGAATGTTACAACTCTGCAGCAGCCAGCAGGACATCTGTTACAGTTCTTTCTGCACAGGAACCATGGAGTGCTGTTTTCTTCAGAGGGACTACTTTGTCACATGGCAGGACACTGCCAGTTTTTCTATCTTTACACATGAAGAAAACATATTTCTGTGGAACCTTTCATATGTTTGTGATCAGCCATATTATAATTGCAATAACTCACTCCAGGGTGTGCATTTATAGGCATTTAATGCACACCTGGGGTGCTGTGAGGACACTCGGCCTGTGGCCTCGTGCCTCACAACGCACCCCAGGCATGCATTAAATGCCTATAAATGCACACCCTGTCGTGGGTTATTGCTTACATAATACAGCTGTAGTGCAGCATGCAACAGTAGAGAGAGAGTGATTATACAGTTGTAATACAGCTGTAGTGCAGCATGCTGAAGACAGTAAAGCAGTTTTTCTATAATTGTACTGTAATATAGCGATAGTGAAACATGCTACAGTAGACAGTAGAGCAGACAGTCATTATGCAGCTATAATACAGCTGTAGTTTAGCATGCTACAGTAGAGAGCGAGAGTGATTATGCAGCTGCGCTGTAGCATGCTGAGGTACTGATAGTAAAGCAGTCTTTCTACAATTGTACAGTAATATAGTGATAGTGAAGCATGCTGCAATAGAGAATAAAGCAGACAGTCATTATATATGGGATAAAGTACAGAGTGCAGTGTGTTATGAGAATTTAATACACACCTGAGTTGTTAGGTGGCACATAAACTCCGAGGGCGAAGCCAGAGGGGTTTATGGTAGCCATCAAACAATGAGGGTGTGCATTAAATTTGAGTGTATACACTGCACCCCATATTTTGTTTTAAATAATTTAAGGGATTGCGTTTTTTCACCAACTCCTGTCTGCCCTCGCTATGTGGTGCAGAAATAAAAAGTTATTTATTTTGATCCAGGCAGTGAGCACCTGGCTAGTGGTGCTACTGCCTACTCACCACCCTGGTCCGGGGTGAAGTTAGAGGATGAGGAGGCAAGAGATGCTGTCTGGCAAGGGGTGCTGGAAACAGGCAGTAGGAGGGATGACTTGGGGGCACTGCTGCTCTCAACAGTCCTATCTCATCCAGCCCGATGGAGAGTGTGAGACTGGCGACGAGGGACCGAAGCTATTTTTAAAATTAAAAAAAATGGAGAACCTTAGTACGCAGAAGGGATCCAGACCACTCGCTCTTCTCAGGTACCGCTGTCAGTCCGACACAAAGAGTTATGTATTAAAAAAATGCCGTAATACACATACATGTATTATGGCATTTAATACATGGCTGTTTCAATGGGAAAAAACACAACCCATTAATTATACAACTATAATACAGCTATAGTGTTGCATGCAACAGTGGAGAGAGATTATACAGTTGTAATACAGCTATAGTGTAGCATGCTGAAGATAGTAAAGCAATCTTTCTATAATTGTACAGTAATATAGTGATATAGTGATAGTGAAGCATGCTACAGTAGACAGTAAAGCTGACAGTCATACGACTGAAATATAGCTGTAGTGTAACATGCAGAAGTAGAGATAGTAAAAGCAGTGTTTCTATATTTATACAGTAATACACTGATAGTGGCGCATGTTACAGCAAACGGTAAAGCAGACAGTCACTACAGAACTGTAATACAGCTGTAGTGTAGCATGCTGAAGTAGAGATAGTAAAGCAGCGTTTCTATAATTGTACAGTAATATAGTGACAGTGAAGCATGCTACAACAGACAGTAAAGCAGTCATACAACTATAATACAGCTGTAGTGTAGCAACTCCCGACTCTGCTGTCTCCCTCCTTGGTTTCTCCCTGTTTAGAGAGGACCGCATTGGTAAACGCGGAGGCGGCTGCACTGTCTATATGCGTGACTCCCTCCTATGCCATGCCCTCCCAGCCCCTAAGCTCGTCTGTGGTGCACAAGCCATCACCATAAAAATCACCACAGGCCCAGTCAGGGGCCCTCTCTTTCTCACAGTCACCTATATACCCCCAAGGTACCAGGGACCTGCAGTCCACTCCCTTACTACCTTTCCACCCTGCCGCACAAAGCAGAGCAGCTCATCCTAGGTGACCTCAATGTCAACTGGCTCAGCACCTCTGCCTCCCCCATAAAGGACTCATTCACTACCCTCAACTTAACACAACTAGACACCCTGCCAACCAGACTTAACCCATTGAATGGTACCAGCACCCTCCTTGACATAATTCTCTCAAACCGTCCCCACAAAGTCAGGGATGTCAATGTCCTTGCCAACTCACTCAGCGATCACTCCCCTATTCTCCGTCACTGGACTTCCGCTGCACTAAAACCTGTGTCCCAAACCACCTCCCATTGCCGCTTTTGCCCCAGGAGCCTCAGGAAACTGAGACTATACCTAGCACAGCTTGACTGGTCCCCTATCCAACTCCTGGTGGATACTGACACTGCGCTGGCCTACTTTACCAGAACTTTCTGTAAGGCCTGTGATCTTTTCGCCCCCATGACCAGTACCCCATTAAAAAGACATAATGCCCTATGGATCTCTTCATCCCTTGTTCAACAGCTGAAGGTACGTGACAACCTCTGGCATATTGCGGCTGAGTCAGGCAAACTGGCTGACAGACAAGCTATAATGCCACCTGCAACAAATGCACCTGGGCCATAAGGCAAGCTAAGGCCAATTACTACCAAACCACCCTGGCCTCCACTTGGGGCTCAGCATGTGCTCTCTGGAACAATATGAAGGAACTCAATGGGCAAGCTCACTCCCCACCGTCCCAGATTCTCATCAATGACATTATTACCATTGACCTCCCTATTGCCAATTGCCTCAATATGCTTTCACTGACCTAAGCTCAGTCCTCCTAGCCACTTCTTTGACCCAATCCCAACCTCGACCACCCCACCCTGAACCACCCCCTTTCATCTTGCACGTAACTTCCATGAGGCCAGGCCTAACCTGCTAAAAGCCCTTTCCAGCAGTAACCCTAGCTCTGACCCCATTGACTCCAGGATCCTCTGCCTAGTACTGAATGTCTTGCTAGCCCCTCTCACTGACCTGTTAAACCGGTCTCTTTGCCTCAGTCAATTTCCAAGTGCCTGGAAAACAGCTGAGATAACCCCAATCCATAAGACTGGAGATCGTATGGCCCCTAAAAATTACAGACCCATCTCCATCCTCCCTCCACTCTCTCTAAAGTACTGGAAAAAATCATGTCCATCCAACTCATGGAGTACTTGGCCAAATATGGCTTACTGTGTCCAGAACAAAACGGTTTCCGCCCTGGACACAGCACAACATCGGCCCTCCTAGAATTCTCACAGCACCTCCATTCCACCCTCAATGCTGGGAATCTAGCCAGGGCAGTGTTCATCTACCTCTCCAAGGCCTTTGACACCGTGTGTCACCCCCTCCTACTAGACTCCCTCTACCAACTGGGTTTCTCACCTAGCCCTCTTGCCTGGTTCTCCAGCTATCTCCATGCTAGATCACAATGGGTCAAGATAAACGGCACCCTGTCTACTGCCCTACCTGTTCACTCTGGTGTCCCCAGGGCTCATTCCTGGGTCCCACACTGTTCAGTCTCTTTCTCAACACCCTCCCAGCTCCTGTCTGGGCCATATGACTGGATGTATATACTGCAGCCACATCCAAGAGCAGGGTCATTCTCGATGCCCTGCAGGGGGCAGGCCTTAGACAGCTAGTGTTGGAACCCACTCGGGAGGGAGCAATACTAGACCTGGTTCTCTCAAACGGAGAGAGGATCACAAATTTAGAAGTCAGCAGACATCTGGGGACAAGCGACCACTGCACAGTGTGCTTCACAATAAGCACAACCATGGAGATAAGCCATACAAAAACAAGGATAATGGACTTTAGAAGGGCTGACTTTGGCAAAATGGGTGAATACCTGAAGAATGCACTAGCAAATGGCCAAAAAGGAGGGTGGAAGAACAATGGAGAAAAATCAAAACTGCCATCATAAAGGCAACAACCTTTGTGTGAAACAAATAAAGAAACAAAGCAGAGTAAAAAACACTATGGTTCTCAAAACAGGTGTCAGGAAAGTTAAGGAGAAAAAGGCTGCATTCAAAAGTATACGGAATCACAGAAGGAGCATGACAGGGGACTGTATCAACTAAAGCAGAAAGAAGTGGGGAAGGCAGTCAGAATAGCAAAGGCCCAAACCAAGGAAAAAATAGCCAACTCAGTTAAGAAGGGGGATAAAACCTTTTATAGGTATATTAGGGAGCATAGAAACGTTAAGGGAGGGATAGTGAAGATTAATAAAGGAGAGGGGAGGTGGGCAGAGGGAGACAGTGAAAAGGCAGAGATACTGAATGAATACTTTTGCTCAGTATTCACAAAAGAAGATGAGGAGGAGTTACCTAAACCAGACAACAGAAGCACTCTGGGTGGGGTTGGCACCAGTCCATTCACAGAAGAAAGAGTCTGAAAGAACTCCTAAAACTCAAGGTGAACAAAGCAATGGGGCCTGACAGGATTCACCCCAGAATCCTAAAAAGAACTAAAGGGAGGACCTAGTGACACCACTGACCATGCTTTTTAACAAATCATGGCAGGATGGGGTGGTACCTGAGGACTGGAGGAGGGCAGATGTGATTCCCCTTCACAAAAGCGGGAGCAAGGCAGAAGCAGGAAACTACAGATCTGTAAGTTTGACCTCAGTGGTAGGGAAAATGATGGAATCACTTCTGAAAGAAATAATTGTTGAGTACCTAGAGGCCAGCGGGGCACAGGACCCAAAGCAGCAAGGATTTACAGCAGGAAGGTTATGTCAGATAAATCTAATAGATTTCTTTGACTGGGTGACCAAAGTAATAGACCAGGGAGGAGCTGTGGATATGGCCTACCTAGACTTTAGCAAGCCATTTGACACAGTCCCGCACAAAAGATTAATAATCAAGTTAGCCGGCCTGGGAGTGGGTCCCATGGTGGTAGCCTGGGTAGCAAACTGGCTGCACAACAGGACACAGAAGGTAATAGTGAATGGAACACATTCCGAAGAAAGAGGGGTTACTAGTGGAGTACCTCAGGGCTCAGTACTGGGTCCAGTCCTCTATAACATCTTTATAGGTGACACTGCAGAGGTCTGGAGGAAAGGTATGCCTCTTTGCAGATGACCAAAAGATCTGTAGCAGAGTTGATACACAAGAGGGAGTAGAAAAAGATGAGAAGGGACTTGCTAAGGTTGGGGGAATGGTCAGAC
This sequence comes from Neoceratodus forsteri, assembly GCA_016271365.2. NCBI lineage: Eukaryota > Metazoa > Chordata > Ceratodontiformes > Ceratodontidae > Neoceratodus > Neoceratodus forsteri. Next base: position 1,624,021,795 of record CM028129.1, read on the forward strand.
ATATGGCAACTTAGATTCAATGCAAAGAAGTGCAAGTAATGCACCTGGGAAACAAAACCCAGGAAAGAGTACACAACAGCAGGGGAGGTACTAACAACAACAAAAATGGAAAGGGACCTGGGGTAGTCATATCAGATGACCTAAAGGTGGGTAAGCAATGAAAAGTCAGTAAGGAGAGCCAGGGGATACTGGGATGCACAGGAAGGGCATCACAAGTAGAAAAGAAGTGATTATTCCTCTATACAGACAGTTGGTGAGACCTCATCTGGAGTACTGTGTGCAGTTTTGGAGACCTCATCTATGCAAGGACATAGACAGGATGGAAGCAGTCCAGAGGAGGGTAACTAAAATGGTGCAGGGTCTGCAGCAGAAACCATATGAAGAGAGACTGAGAATGCTTAATATGTATACTCCTGATGAAAGGAGGGACGGGGGGACATGATAGAAATTTTTAAGTACCTCAAGGGAATCAATAAAGTCCAGGAGGGTAGCATCTTTCAGAAAAAGAGATGTGTAAGAACAAGGGGGCACAATTTAAAGATAGAGGGGGTACAGTTCAGGGGTAATGTGAGGAAATTGTTTTTCACGGAGAGAGTGGTGGATACATGGAATGGCCTTCCTGAGGTCGTTGGGTCTAAAACAGTAGGGGAATTCAAACATGCATGGGACAGACATAAGGCAATTATAGTGGGGGGTTGCAGGAAGTAGGCTGTTGGTTAACTAGAATCTGCAGCTTATCCAGTAGGTAGGGAAATGGGCAGACTGGGTGGGCCAAGTGGTCCTTATCTGCCGTCAAAGTCTATATTTCTATGTATGCTCCTCTATGCCAATGACGCGGTTCTCTTCGCCTCCCATCCCAATCCCCCACCTTCTAGGATACCCTCCAACATATGTTCAACCAAGCTGAAAAATGGTTTCTTGACCACTGTCTGGTCTTGAACCTCAAAAAAATGAAATCTATGCTCTTTTCCCACCACCAAAACAAAGCCAAAAATTCCCCCTCCTCATCCTCCCCAGTACCCTACACCCCCTTGAACAGGTATCAACTTACAAATACTGTACCTAGGAATCACTTTCGACTTGGCTGTCACCTTCCACACCCGCCTCAACACCCTGTCCTCTGCCATAAACTCTCAGATTGGACTCCTTTATCGCAACAGAGACTGCCTTCCCCAAAACATCCTCAGGCTGGCTATCACCGCCTCCATCTTACCTCTTGTTGACTACGGTCTTCCCATCTATGCCGCGGCTGACAACACCGCCCTCACCAAAGTCCACACCTCAATCAATAAGGCTTGCAGGCTCCTGACCCGCGCCCCTAGCCGAACTCACACCTGCCAGCTCTACGCCTCCTCTAACTACTTACCCTTGATGAGCACCTCCGCTACCAAACCTGTATACTGGCCAAAAATTCCCTCCTAGGGCTCTCCCCTCCAGGGGTCACTGCTCTCATGCAACTAGCTTCCCATTCGGCCTCTACATGAAACTCGGCCAAGGCCACTTTCCAGGTGCCCAGAACCAGGACCTCTCTTGCTCAAAGGTCCTACCACTACAGAGCCCACTCTTAGTTCAACTCCCTCCCTCCCTCCCGCCCCTATCTCTGGCATCTCCAAAACTGGTCTGTTCAAAGTAGCCCTCCGTAACCATCTCTTTGACTCCGCATCTGTAACTGCCCCTGAAAAAGGCTCCTGCCCTTATCTGACAACATCTTCTGGACGGCCCCCAGCCTTTCCCTACAATCTTCTGCCCTGCCCCTCCCCCGCCCTCACTCCTAGGTATCCCTCCCAGGAATTTCCAATCCTGCATCTTATTAGTGTGTAACTCTTACTCGAATGACTGTGTTTCTTGTGCTGCACCTGTATCATCTCCACTATTGTACTTCACTGTCAATTGTTGTCCACCCTCCCTGTGATGAGGTGACTTTGTAAATGAGTCTTTGACTCAAAGGTTGTAAATCCAATTTCTAAATAAATAAAAAATAAATGCTACAATAGAGAAGCAGACAGACATTACACACATATAATACAGCAATGTGTGTAGCATTCTGAAGTAGAGATAGTAAAGCAGAGTTTCTATAATTGCACAGTAATATAGTGATAGTGAAGCATGCTACAATAGAGAGAGAAGCAGTCACTACAGAACTGTAATACAGCTGTAGTGTAGTATTCCGAAGTAGAGAGAGTAAAGCACTGTTTCTATAATTGTACAGTAATATAGTGATAGTGAAGCAAACTACAATAGAGTAAAGCAGACACTACAGAAATGTAATACAGCTGTAGTGTAGTATTCTGAAGTAGAGATAGTAGAGCAGTGTTTCTATAATTGTACAGAATACAGTGATAGTGAAGCAAGCTACAATGAGATTAAAGCAGACAGTCACTACAGAGCTGTAATACAGCTGTAGTGTACTATTCTGAAGTAGAGATAGTAGAGCAGTGTTTCTATAATTGTACAGAAATATAGTGATAGTGAAGCAAGCTACAATGAGAGTAAAACAGACAGCCACTACAGAACTGTAACACAGCTGTGGCGTAGTATTCTGAAGTAGAGATAGTAGAGCAGTGTTTCTATGCTTGTACAGTAACATAGTGATAGTGAAGCAAGCTACAATGAGAGTAAAGCAGTCACTACAGAAATGTAATACAGCTGTAGCGTAGTATTCTGAAGTAGAGATAGTAGAGCAGTGTTTCTATACTTGTACAGTAACATAGTGATAGTGAAGCAAGCTACAATAGAGAGAATAAAGCAGTCACTACAGAACTGTAATACAGCTGTAGCGTAGTATTCTGAAGTAGAGATAGTAGAGCAGAGCTTCTATACTTGTACAGTAACATAGTGATAGTGAAGCAAGCTACAATAGAGAGTAAAGCAGACAGCCACTACAGAACTGTAATACAGCTGTAGCGTAGTATTCTGAAGTAGATAGTAGAGCAGAGCTTCTACACTTGTACAGTAACATAGTGATAGTGAAGCAAGCTACAATAGAGAGTAAAGCAGACAGTCACTACAGAACTGTAATACAGCTGTAGCGTAGTATTCTGAAGTAGAGATAGTAGAGCAGAGCTTCTATACTTGTACAGTAACATAGTGATAGTGAAGCAAGCTACAATAGAGAGTAAAGCAGACAGCCACTACAGAACTGTAATACAGCTGTAGCGTAGTATTCTGAAGTAGAGATAGTAGAGCAGAGCTTCTATACTTGTACAGTAACATAGTGATAGTGAAGCAAGCTACAATAGAGTAAAGCAGACAGCCACTACAGAACTGTAACACAGCTGTAGTGTAGTATTCTGAAGTAGAGATAGTAGAGCAGAGTTTCTATACTTGTACAGTAACATACTGATAGTGAAGCAAGCTACAATAGAGAGTAAAGCAGACAGCCACTACAGAACTGTAACACAGCTGTAGCGTAGTATTCTGAAGTAGAGATAGTAGAGCAGAGTTTCTATACTTGTACAGTAACATAGTGATAGTGAAGCAAGCTACAATAGAGAGTAAAGCAGACAGCCACTACAGAACTGTAACACAGCTGTAGTGTAGTATTCTGAAGTAGAGATAGTAGAGCAGTGTTTCTATACTTGTACAGTAACATAGTGATAGTGAAGCAAGCTACAATAGAGAGTAAAGCAGACAGCCACTACAGAACTGTAACACAGCTGTGGCGTAGTATTCTGAAGTAGAGATAGTAGAGCAGTGTTTCTATACTTGTACAGTAACATAGTGATAGTAAAGCAAGCTACAATAGAGAGTAAAGCAGACAGCCACTACAGAACTGTAACACAGCTGTAGCGTAGTATTCTGAAGTAGAGATAGTAGAGCAGAGCTTCTATACTTGTACAGTAACATAGTGATAGTGAAGCAAGCCACAATAGAGAGTAAAGCAGACAGTCACTACAGAACTGTAATACAGCTGTAGCGTAGTATTCTGAAGTAGAGATAGTAGAGCAGTGTTTCTATACTTGTACAGTAACATAGTGATAGTGAAGCAAGCTACAATAGAGAGAAAAGCAGTCACTACAGAACTGTAATACAGCTGTAGCGTAGTATTCTGAAGTAGAGATAGTAGAGCAGTGTTTCTATACTTGTACAGTAACATAGTGATAGTGAAGCAAGCTACAATAGAGTAAAGCAGTCACTACAGAACTGTAATACAGCTGTAGCGTAGTATTTGAAGTAGAGATAGTAGAGCAGTGTTTCTATACTTGTACAGTAACAAGTGATAGTGAAGCAAGCTACAATGAGAGTAAAGCAGTCACTACAGAACTGTAATACAGCTGTAGCGTAGTATTCTGAAGTAGAGATAGTAGAGCAGTATTTCTATACTTGTACAGTAACATAGTGATAGTGAAGCAAGCTACAATAGAGAGTAAAGCAGTCACTACAGAACTGTAATACAGCTGTAGCGTAGTATTCTGAAGTAGAGATAGTAGAGCAGTGTTTCTATACTTGTACAGTAACATAGTGATAGTGAAGCAAGCTACAATAGAGAGTAAAGCAGTCACTACAGAACTGTAATACAGCTGTAGCGTAGTATTCTGAAGTAGAGATAGTAGAGCAGTGTTTCTATACTTGTACAGTAACACAGTGATAGTGAAGCAAGCTACAATAGAGAGTAAAGCAGACAGTCACTACAGAACTGTAATTCAGCTGTAGCGTAGTATTCTGAAGTAGAGATAGTAGAGCAGTGTTTCCATAATTGTACAGTAACACAGTGATAGTGAAGCAAGCCACAATGAGAGTAAAGCAGACAGTCACTACAGAACTGTAATTCAGCTGTAGCGTAGTATTCTGAAGTAGAGATAGTAGAGCAGTGTTTCCATAACTTGTACAGTAACATAGTGATAGTGAAGCAAGCCACAATAGAGAGTAAAGCAGACAGTCACTACAGAACTGTAATTCAGCTGTAGCGTAGTATTCTGAAGTAGAGATAGTAGAGCAGTGTTTCCATAACTTGTACAGTAACATAGTGATAGTGAAGCAAGCCACAATAGAGAGTAAAGCAGACAGCCACTACTGGAACTGTAATTCAGCTGTAGCGTAGTATTCTGAAGTAGAGATAGTAGAGCAGTGTTTCCATACTTGTACAGTAACATAGTGATAGTGAAGCAAGCCACAATAGAGAGTAAAGCAGACAGCCACTACGGAACTGTAATTCAGCTGTAGCGTAGTATTCTGAAGTAGAGGTAGTAGAGCAGTGTTTCTACACTTGTACAGTAACATAGTGATAGTGAAGCAAGCTACAATAGACAGTAAAGCAGACAGTCACTACAGAACTGTAATTCAGCTGTAGCGTAGTATTCTGAAGTAGAGATAGTAGAGCACTGTTTCTATAATTGTACAGTAACATAGTGATAGTGAAGCAAGCTACAATAGAGAGTAAGCAGACAGTCACTACAGAACTGTAATTCAGCTGTAGCGTAGTATTCTGAAGTAGAGATAGTAGAGCACTGTTTCCATAATTGTACAGTAACATAGTGATAGTGAAGCAAGCCACAATAGAGAGTAAAGCAGACAGTCACTACAGAACTGTAATTCAGCTGTAGCGTAGTATTCTGAAGTAGAGATAGTAGAGCAGTGTTTCCATAATTGTACAGTAACATAGTGATAGTGAAGCAAGCCACAATAGAAGTAAAGCAGACAGTCACTACAGAACTGTAATTCAGCTGTAGTGTAGTATTCTGAAGTAGAGATAGTAGAGCAGTGTTTCCATAATTGTACAGTAACATAGTGATAGTGAAGCAAGCTACAATAGAGAGTAAAGCAGACAGTCACTACAGAACTGTAATTCAGCTGTAGTGTAGTATTTTGAAGTAGAGATAGTAGAGCAGTGTTTCTATACTTGTACAGTAACATAGTGATAGTGAAGCAAGCTACAAGAGAGTAAAGCAGACAGCCACTACAGAACTGTAATACAGCTGTAGCGTAGTATTCTGAAGTAGAGATAGTAGAGCAGTGTTTCTATACTTGTACAGTAACATAGTGATAGTGAAGCAAGCACAAGAGAGTAAAGCAGACAGTCACTACAGAACTGTAATACAGCTGTGCGTAGTATTCTGAAGTAGAGATAGAGCAGTGTTTCTATACTTGTACAGTAACATAGTGATAGTGACGCAAGCTCACAATGAGAGTAAAGCAGTCACTACAGAACTGTAATACAGCTGTAGTGTAGTATTCTGAAGTAGAGATAGTAGGCAGTGTTTCTATACTTGTACAGTAACATAGTGATAGTGAAGCAAGCTACAATAGAGAGTAAAGCAGACAGTCACTACAGAACTGTAATACAGCTGTGGCGTAGTATTCTGAAGTAGAGATAGTAGAGCAGTGTTTCTATGCTTGTACAGTAACATAGTGATAGTGAAGAAGCCACAATAGAGAGTAAACAGACAGTCACTACAGAACTGTAACACAGCTGTGGCGTAGTATTCTGAAGTAGAGATAGTAGAGCAGTGTTTCTATACTTGTACAGTAACATAGTGATAGTAAAGCAAGCTACAATAGAGAGTAAAGCAGACAGCCACTACAGAACTGTAACACAGCTGTAGCGTAGTATTCTGAAGTAGAGATAGTAGAGCAGTGTTTCTATACTTGTACAGTAACATAGTGATAGTGAAGCAAGCCTACAATAGAGGTAAAGCAGACAGTCACTACAGAACTGTAATACAGCTGTAGCGTAGTATTCTGAAGTAGAGATAGTAGAGCAGTGTTTCTATACTTGTACAGTAACATAGTGATAGTGAAGCAAGCTACAATAGAAAGTAAAGCAGTCACTACAGAAATGTAATACAGCTGTAGCGTAGTATTCTGAAGTAGAGATAGTAGAGCAGTGTTTCTATACTTGTACAGTAACATAGTGATAGTGAAGCAAGCTACAATAGAGAGAGTAAAGCAGTCACTACAGAACTGTAATACAGCTGTAGCGTACTATTCTGAAGTAGAGATAGTAGAGCAGTGTTTCTATACTTGTACAGTAACATAGTGATAGTGAAGCAAGCTACAATAGAGAGTAAAGCAGTCACTACAGAACTGTAATACAGCTGTAGCGTACTATTCTGAAGTAGAGATAGTAGAGCAGTGTTTCTATACTTGTACAGTAACAGTGATAGTGAAGCAAGCTACAATAGAGAGTAAAGCAGTCACTACAGAACTGTAATACAGCTGTAGCGTACTATTCTGAAGTAGAGATAGTAGAGCAGTATTTCTATACTTGTACAGTAACATAGTGATAGTGAAGCAAGCTACAATAGAGAGTAAAGCAGTCACTACAGAACTGTAATACAGCTGTAGCGTAGTATTCTGAAGTAGAGATAGTAGAGCAGTGTTTCTATACTTGTACAGTAACACAGTGATAGTGAAGCAAGCTACAATAGAGAGTAAAGCAGACAGTCACTACAGAACTGTAATTCAGCTGTAGCGTAGTATTCTGAAGTAGAGATAGTAGAGCAGTGTTTCCATAATTGTACAGTAACACAGTGATAGTGAAGCAAGCCACAATAGAGAGTAAAGCAGACAGTCACTACAGAACTGTAATTCAGCTGTAGCGTAGTATTCTGAAGTAGAGATAGTAGAGCAGTGTTTCCATAACTGCACAGTAACATAGTGATAGTGAAGCAAGCCACAATAGAGAGTAAAGCAGACAGTCACTACGAACTGTAATTCAGCTGTAGCGTAGTATTCTGAAGTAGAGATAGTAGAGCAGTGTTTCCATAACTTGTACAGTAACATAGTGATAGTGAAGCAAGCTACAATAGAGTAAAGCAGACAGCCACTACAGAACTGTAATTCAGCTGTGGCGTAGTATTCTGAAGTAGAGATAGTAGAGCAGTGTTTCCATACTTGTACAGTAACATAGTGATAGTGAAGCAAGCCACAATAGAGAGTAAAGCAGACAGCCACTACGGAACTGTAATTCAGCTGTAGCGTAGTATTCTGAAGTAGAGGTAGTAGAGCAGTGTTTCTACACTTGTACAGTAACATAGTGATAGTGAAGCAAGCTACAATAGACAGTAAAGCAGACAGTCACTACGGAACTGTAATTCAGCTGTAGCGTAGTATTCTGAAGTAGAGATAGTAGAGCACTGTTTCTACAATTGTACAGTAACATAGTGATAGTGAAGCAAGCTACAATAGAGAGTAAAGCAGACAGTCACTACAGAACTGTAATTCAGCTGTAGCGTAGTATTCTGAAGTAGAGATAGTAGAGCACTGTTTCCATAATTGTACAGTAACATAGTGATAGTGAAGCAAGCCACAATAGAGAGTAAAGCAGACAGTCACTACAGAACTGTAATTCAGCTGTAGCGTAGTATTCTGAAGTAGAGATAGTAGAGCAGTGTTTCCATAATTGTACAGTAACATAGTGATAGTGAAGCAAGCCACAATAGAAGTAAACAGACAGTCACTACAGAACTGTAATTCAGCTGTAGCGTAGTATTCTGAAGTAGAGATAGTAGAGCAGTGTTTCCATAATTGTACAGTAACATAGTGATAGTGAAGCAAGCTACAATAGAGAGTAAAGCAGACAGTCATTACAGAACTGTAATTCAGCTGTAGTGTAGTATTTTGAAGTAGAGATAGTAGAGCAGTGTTTCTATACTTGTACAGTAATATAGTGATAGTGAAGCAAGCTACAAGAGAGTAAAGCAGACAGCCACTACAGAACTGTAATACAGCTGTAGCGTAGTGTTCTGAAGTAGAGATAGTAGAGCAGTGTTTCTATACTTGTACAGTAACATAGTGATAGTGAAGCAAGCTACAATAGAGAGTAAAGCAGACAGTCACTACAGAACTGTAATACAGCTGTAGTGTAGTATTCTGAAGTAGAGATAGAGCAGTGTTTCTATACTTGTACAGTAATATAGTGATAGTGACGCAAGCTACAATAGAGAGTAAAGCAGTCACTACAGAACTGTAATACAGCTGTAGTGTAGTATTCTGAAGTAGAGATAGTAAGGCAGTGTTTCTATAACTGTACAGTAACATAGTGATAGTGAAGCAAGCTACAATAGAGAGTAAAGCAGACAGCCACTACAGAACTGTAATACAGCTGTAGCGTAGTATTCTGAAGTAGAGATAGTAGAGCAGTGTTTCTATACTTGTACAGTAACATAGTGATAGTGAAGCAAGCTACAATAGAGAGTAAAGCAGACAGCCACTACAGAACTGTAACACAGCTGTGGCGTAGTATTCTGAAGTAGAGATAGTAGAGCAGTGTTTCTATACTTGTACAGTAACATAGTGATAGTAAAGCAAGCTACAATAGAGAGTAAAGCAGACAGCCACTACAGAACTGTAACACAGCTGTAGCGTAGTATTCTGAAGTAGAGATAGTAGAGCAGTGTTTCTATACTTGTACAGTAACATAGTGATAGTGAAGCAAGCCACAATAGAGAGTAAAGCAGACAGTCACTACAGAACTGTAATACAGCTGTAGCGTAGTATTCTGAAGTAGAGATAGTAGAGCAGTGTTTCTATACTTGTACAGTAACATAGTGATAGTGAAGCAAGCTACAATAGAAAGTAAAGCAGTCACTACAGAAATGTAATACAGCTGTAGCGTAGTATTCTGAAGTAGAGATAGTAGAGCAGTGTTTCTATACTTGTACAGTAACATAGTGATAGTGAAGCAAGCTACAATAGAGAGTAAAGCAGTCACTACAGAACTGTAATACAGCTGTGGCGTAGTATTCTGAAGTAGAGATAGTAGAGCAGTGTTTCTATACTTGTACAGTAACATAGTGATAGTGAAGCAAGCTACAATGAGAGTAAAGCAGTCACTACAGAACTGTAATACAGCTGTAGCGTAGTATTCTGAAGTAGAGATAGTAGAGCAGTGTTTCTATACTTGTACAGTAACATAGTGATAGTGAAGCAAGCTACAATAGAGAGTAAAGCAGTCACTACAGAACTGTAATACAGCTGTAGCGTAGTATTCTGAAGTAGAGATAGTAGAGCAGTGTTTCTATACTTGTACAGTAACATAGTGATAGTGAAGCAAGCTACAATAGAGAGTAAGCAGACAGTCACTACAGAACTGTAATACAGCTGTGGCGTAGTATTCTGAAGTAGAGATAGTAGAGCAGTGTTTCTATACTTGTACAGTAACATAGTGATAGTGAAGCAAGCTACAATAGAGAGTAAAGCAGTCACTACAGAACTGTAATACAGTTGTAGCACAGTATTCTGAAGTAGAGATAGTAGAGCAGTGTTTCTATACTTGTACAGTAACACAGTGATAGTGAAGGAAGCTACAATAGAGAGTAAAGCAGACAGTCACTACAGAACTGTAATTCAGCTGTAGCGTAGTATTCTGAAGTAGAGATAGTAGAGCAGTGTTTCCATAATTGTACAGTAACACAGTGATAGTGAAGCAAGCCACAATAAAGTAAAGCAGACAGTCACTACAGAACTGTAATTCAGCTGTAGCGTAGTATTCTGAAGTAGAGATAGTAGAGCAGTGTTTCCATAATTGTACAGTAACACAGTGATAGTGAAGCAAGCCACAATAGAGAGTAAAGCAGACAGTCACTACAGAACTGTAATTCAGCTGTAGCGTAGTATTCTGAAGTAGAGATAGTAGAGCAGTGTTTCCATAACTGTACAGTAACATAGTGATAGTGAAGCAAGCCACAATGAGAGTAAAGCAGACAGTCACTATGGAACTGTAATTCAGCTGTAGCGTAGTATTCTGAAGTAGAGATAGTAGAGCAGTGTTTCTATACTTGTACAGTAACATAGTGATAGTGAAGCAAGCCACAATAGAGAGTAAAGCAGACAGCCACAGAACTGTAATTCAGCTGTAGCGTAGTATTCTGAAGTAGAGGTAGTAGAGCAGTGTTTCTACACTTGTACAGTAACATAGTGATAGTGAAGCAAGCCACAATAGACAGTAAAGCAGACAGTCACTACGGAACTGTAATTCAGCTGGAGCGTAGTATTCTGAAGTAGAGATAGTAGAGCAGTGTTTCTATACTTGTACAGTAACATAGTGATAGTGAAGCAAGCTACAATAGAGAGTAAAGCAGACAGTCACTACAGAACTGTAATTCAGCTGTAGCGTAGTATTCTGAAGTAGAGATAGTAGAGCACTGTTTCCATAATTGTACAGTAACATAGTGATAGTGAAGCAAGCCACAATAGAGAGTAAAGCAGACAGTCACTACAGAACTGTAATTCAGCTGTAGCGTAGTATTCTGAAGTAGAGATAGTAGAGCAGTGTTTCCATAATTGTACAGTAACATAGTGATAGTGAAGCAAGCCACAATAGAGAGTAAAGCAGACAGTCACTACAGAACTGTAATTCAGCTGTAGCGTAGTGTTCTGAAGTAGAGATAGTAGAGCAGTGTTTCCATAATTGTACAGTAACATAGTGATAGTGAAGCAAGCTACAATAGAGAGTAAAGCAGACAGTCATTACAGAACTGTAATTCAGCTGTAGTGTAGTATTTTGAAGTAGAGATAGTAGAGCAGTGTTTCTATACTTGTACAGTAATATAGTGATAGTGAAGCAAGCTACAAGAGAGTAAAGCAGACAGCCACTACAGAACTGTAATACAGCTGTAGCGTAGTGTTCTGAAGTAGAGATAGTAGAGCAGTGTTTCTATACTTGTACAGTAACATAGTGATAGTGAAGCAAGCTACAATAGAGAGTAAAGCAGACAGTCACTACAGAACTGTAATACAGCTGTAGTGTAGTATTCTGAAGTAGAGATAGAGCAGTGTTTCTATACTTGTACAGTAATATAGTGATAGCGAAGCAAGCTACAATAGAGAGTAAAGCATACAGTCATACAAATTTGCCAGCAGATAAAGGCCCTATGATCTAGTGAGTCTGCTCGATTGTGCAGCTAGCAGCCTTTATTCTGCAGCTGCCCCCTCCTCCTCCCGTGACCCTCCCTCTTGCCCTATCACAGCCTCTTTTAAAGTAGCCCACTGTTCTACAGGCTACCACTTCTGCTGGTAATGCGTTCCACCCTTCCACCACCCTCTCTGTAAAAAAGTGTCTTCTCCTCCTCCCCCTCCCTCTTGAAACTTCCCCTTCCAATCTCTGATCATGGCTCCGAGTGTCCCTCCTCTCCCTTAATTTGAACAGCCCCTCCAAGCCAGTCTTGTTTATTCCCTTCATGTACTTGAAGGTTTCAATCATATCACCTCTGTCCCTCCTCTGGAGAGTACATGTTCAATTTCTTCAGCCTGCTCTCGTAGGGTAAGTCCCCCAGCCCATGGGTCATCTTTGTTGCCCTGCGCTGCACCCCTTCCAGTAACTTAATGTCCTCCTTTAGGTATGGGCGCAAATACTGCATGCAGTACTCCAGCTGTGGCCTAACCAGTGATCTATACAATGACAGAATCACTTCCTCACTCCTTGGGGATATACCCCTGGCAATACAACCGAGCAGTTTGTTGGCCTTTGCAGATGCCTTCCTACATTATGCTGAGTTGTTCATTAATCCCGTAATGAGCACTCCCAGATTCTTCTCCTCCTCTGACTTGGCTAGCTACACCCCCCAGCAGGTAACTCCTCTTTGGATTCTTTGCACCAAAATGTGCACCTATACTTTTTGGCATTGAAGCCCAGTTGCCAGGAGTTCAACCAGTTCTCCAACTGTGACAGATCATCCTGCAATCCATGCCAACCTCCTAGGTCATCCACTACTGCTCCCATCGTGGTGTCATCCATAAACTGACTGATCCTGCAATTGATGCCCAATGTGATGTCTGCAATGAATATCCCAAACAACACGGTTCCAGCACCGAACCCTGCGGTACCCGCTTGTCACTGCCCTAGAGGATGAGAGCTCCCCATCCACCACCACCACCCTCTGCTGTCTTCCCTGCAGTCATTTCACTACCCACTCCACCATCTTCAGCCCTGCCCTGTGTCTTCTAGCTTATTTCCTAGAACTCCCATGTGGCACAGAGTCAAAAGCTTTACTGAAGTCCAGGTACATGACATCCACTGCATGGCCCCATCTAGTTGCCTAGTTACCCAGTCGTAGTTATCCACCAGGCTGGTCTGACAGGATCTGCCAGTGACAAACCCATGCTGTCTATCGTCCTGCAGCCCATTGGCCTCCAGAAGGGACACCAACCTCTCCTTCAGGATTGTTTCCATCAGCTTACCCACTATGGATGTGAGGCTCACCGGTTTGTAGTTCCTCAGTTCATCCACGGGACCACTCTTATGGAGGGGTATCAAGTGAGCCATTCTCCAGTACTGAGGTACACTCCCTGAGTCCAGGGAGGCATTGAACAGGTCTGCCAATGGCCTAACTAGGACTTCTTCCAGCTCCTTCAGCAGTCATTATATAGAGAATAAAGTATGAGGTGATGTGTATAACGAGATTTTACACACACCTGAGTTGTGGAATGCTACATAAATCCCAAGGGCGAAGCCTGAGGATTTATGAAATACATCCCACAATGAGGGTGTGTGTAAAATCTAGTTACACTTATCTTTATTTTATATAATTTCTGGGGAGGCGTTTTCTCCTACAACAATTACATAAAATAAATTACACTGGTGTTCCAGCCACAGTCAACCTGAAATAGCGATCCACGCCCTGTCATGATTTGCTGAAAAGTTGCGCCTTTTTCTTTCTTTAACAAAATATTTTATATAAAGGAGCACCTGTGGAAGGATGCGAGGATGAGAGGCTACTCGCTAGTTCTTTTTTTTTTTTTATTTATTTACTTATGGCCAAGTGGCAGTGGCAGAGAGTGGTGATCCTGGGGCAGTGATTCAGGTAGGGAGTAGAAGCTTGCGCAGAGTGTGGAATAGAGGAAACCCAAGCAGCGTGTTCACTGTGTGCAACCTGCGGGTTACAACAGCGAATTATAAGTGGGTCTCCCTATGAAGAAAACGCTCCCCAGTTATTATACAACTATAATACAGTTCAAAGCACCATGGGCTGCATATGCAAATCACCACAGAATGTCATTCTGTGGTGATTTGCATATGTAGCCCATGGTGCTTTGCATTGTGGGGGCATGTGTGATTTTGTATTTTCTTGAAACTTGGCTTCCCAGCCAAATGCCCTTTGGGGTAACCCTTGCCTCAGTGTTTATGCACAGAGGTTCTCTGTCTTTATAATACAGTTGTAGTGTAGCATGCTACAGTACAGAGTAAAGCAGACAGTTACACAACTGTAACGTATGAATATTGAAAATAATACTATCGCAAAGCATACAAAAAATTCCCGGTAATACGCCGGAGCCCCAGTGATAATACCATCATTGCTGACTGATAGTATTACAGGCTCTGAACGATAGTATTATCGCTCGAGACCCTGAATGATAGTATTCTCACAGAAATGCCACAGTGCCTGAGCAAGTCTGCCTCCCACGGAAACTAGCTGCTATGGTCCACGTCCTTTCCTGCACAGCCAAGTCATGGCCTGCATTTTCATTTGCAGCTTTTTTCTGTGGGCAGGCACAATTTTAAAAACATGGTGGCTGTTTACTCTCTCTTAGCGAGACTAATGCGTGCCCCTTCATTTTTTCTTCGCATTCAGTGGATTATCTGGCTGATCCTGCATTCCCCAAAGGATGAAAAAATTAAAAGGTAGGACTGTCTACCAAATGTGAAAAAGAAAATCTTAACAATCACAGAGGGATGGGTTGGGGCGAGGGTGAGAGAGTGACTCTCCAGTGCGATGGTCGGCCGAGAGCGAATGTGTCTTCAGTGCGTCAGTCAGCCAGCCCATCTCACAGAATGCACAAAACAAAAGCCGCAGAATTTCAAATTAGATCCATATATTACAAAAAACAACAAATAGTCAAGTGTCTATTTCAAAGGCAGTAAGACCATCTCAAGGTTTTGGTGACTTTGGGAACCTCTCAAGCTTCGGTCTCGAGGTTCCAAGTTCCCCAAACCTCTTGATGGTCTTACTGTCTTGTAAAACACTAATCTAGTATTCCATGTGTAATACAGCTGTAGTGTAGAATGCTACAATAAAGAGTAAAGCAGTTGTACAACTGTAATGCAGCTGTAGTGCAGCATGCTACAATAGAGAGTAAAGCAGACAGTCATTATACAACTATAGTACAGCTGCAGTGTGGCATGCTACAACATATAGAGTGATTATACAATTGTAATACAGCTGTGGTGTAGCAAGCTGAAGTAGAGATAGTAAAGCAGTCTTTCTATGATGTACAGTAATATAGTGATAGTGAACCATGCTACAACGGAAGTAAAGCAGACAGTCATTATACAACTGTCTTACAGCTATAATATAGAGAGCCTTATTATTAACTGAAATCAAGCAGATTACAACCTTGTTATGCCACCAATAAGACATCACTCTGTTTTAACCCTTCTTGAGTATGTCATATCAATGATATAACAAAAGCGGAATGCTCACAACAATGTTCCGTAAAGCAATTCAGTAAAGTAATTAAATCCGTGATTACACAATCTTGGTAGCCCGTATACTATAAAATATAATGTATGGCCTTTGATTAACAACCACTCTGAAAACACTTCTCGAGGTTGCCATGACATCTGTAAACCTCTTGAGCTGAGCTCTCAAGGTTTACAGTGATGTCACAGCAACCTCTCAAAGTGTTTACAGTGTGGTTATTAACCAAATATAGAATAGTGGATGGTTGACCATCCACAACAAGGCTGTGTTTCCATCGAGGGGGGTCGATGGTGTCACAGAAACCTCGAGGCGGCTTCGAGAAGGTTTCTATGATACCATCGACTCCGAGATAAGCTGCTAGATGTCGTAGGATGGTTAACCATCCACTGTTTTATATAGTATATGGTTCTTCAACATTCCCGCATCAAAACTCGGCATTTTGTCATTGTTTGCAGCTCCCTACCTAAAGATTGTGGTCCTCCTCGATGCGGTCCTGCCCCAGAAGTTACCGGTTCTCCGGCTCCTCGCTGAAAATCTCACTCTGCTTTGGCATCGTAACTGTGCCAGTAGATTTAAAAAGAAAAACACTGAAAACTGACAGTTTGGGCCGCGGAGCTGACAATGTAGTCCGTGTCCAAACTGTATTTATGCGACTTGCCTGACCACTCGCTAAGTGACGCCGCCATTTTCTCCTGCGTTTTTTGAATCCCCAGTCTGAAGCAGCCAATCCGGTAGTAGGGCGAGTCAGAAAAGTTGTACTATTGTTGTGACGTCAGAACGGTAGTACAACAACTTTTTTGACCTTTGAACTGTCCTACAACAAGATTTTGAAAGCCACTGCTTTCTATCATAATGAGCCCTAACCATATACTATAGACCATATATTATCCTCTATGTAGTGTAGCATGCTACAATAGACAGTAAAGCAAACAATGATTATTCAGTTGTAATACGGCTGTGGTGTAGCAAGCTGAGGTAGATATAGTAAAGCAGTTTTTCTATAACTGTACTGTATAGTGATAGTGAAGCATGCTACAATAGAGAGTAACGCAGACACAGTCATTATACAACTATAATACAGCTGTAGTGCAGTATGCTACAGTAGAGAGCGAGAGTGATTATACTAGTGTTGTCAGAACTAGTTTGGCAAAGATTCGAACCCTCCTTGAACCCTGGTGTTTGAGTTCTAACTTAGAACTCGAACACTAAAAGGTTCGCAAAAGGGTTCGAATCTGAGTCCTCCCAACTCCCGTGACGTCTTTTTCCTGGCCCCAGCTGATGACTTGTGTCTATGTGTGGGGAGGAGGCACGTCCCAGCAGGCCGCCCCGATGTGGTGGGGGGGGGGTGCAGCAGCAGCAGTGTTGTTGGGGCTGCCAGAATCCACCGTGAGTTCTCTCAGACTTTGCGCTTGCGTACTGACGCTCAAGTGAAGTCATCCTCGTCACCTGACCATTTACTATGTGGTCAGGTGGGGGTCGAGTAAGCTGCATGAGCCGCGGGATCATGTGGAGTGGTATTTAGGTGGATGCAAGCCCCGAGAGCGCGATTTGGATCCTGAGGATTTCAGAAGGCAGCAGCAGCCTGAGCAATACTGTAGCGTACCGCAGCCAGCATTCTTGCTCGATACTTAGGCCAGGGCCTAGGTCGGTGTGGCCGCAATCGGACTGCAGCACTTGCTAGTTGCTGCAGTGCTTACCTGAATTATTTAAAAAATTCCCACTCCATCATCCATTTTCCTGCGAAAAAGGCTAAGCAAACGTTGAAAAGTTCGAGGGGGAGGGGAAGGGGGCCCAGGCCGAAGACCGAGAACGAGAAAGGCTGGAAAAGGCTCAATAAATTAACGGTTGGGTGTGGGACTAGGGGAGGTTCAGGTGGAGGGACCAATCAGGAATTGGGAAGGGATCGATCAATATCAGGAGAGAATAAAAAATACAGAAAGAAGAACCTTTGTGAATGTGATTGTGAAACTGCAGCACTGCACAGTGCACACTCAGCAACTGCCAGCAACAAGCATATAACAAGGGGCAAAAAAGGCAAATAAATTTGTCAGGACAGAGTATAAGGACTGTGCTCAAGCTCATTGTGCTGTGCTGCTAAGTGGGATCCTTCTCTTCACTTTCACCCTCAAAATTCCAGTCCTTATCGGTCCTTATACAACAGCACAAGGCACTGGCAGTAGGCACTGACTGAAGGTAGGCAGTTAATATTTTGGACACCACTCCTCTGTGCGTGTGTGAGACTTCTACTTCTCCACTTCCAGTCCCTGTGTTGTGTTTGTGACTCCTGCTCCCATCTCCCGAGTTGTGTACTGTTATTACCCTTACATGACAGAAGCTTAGAAATATAATTCTCATTCCCTGTGTTGTGTGTTATGTATGTGACTCCGTCTCCTATGGTCAGCCCATCACCCTGCTGCTGTGTGCCCCTTGACTGCGCTGTACCCTACCCAGTGTGAGTTACAGAGAGAAGCCCAGTGGCCAGTTGTGTGTTGGTATTACCCTTACATGACAGAAGCGTAGAAATATAATTCTCATTCCCTGAGTTGTGTATGTGACTCTGTCTCCTGTGGTCAGCCGATCACCCAGCTGCTGTGTGCTCCTTGACTGCACTGTACCCTACCCAGTGTGTGTTACAGAGAGAAGCCCATTGGCCAGTTGTGTGTTGGTATTACCCTTACATGACAGAAGCGTACAAATATAATTCTCATTCCCTGAGTTGTGTATGTAACTCCGTCTCCTGTGGTCAGCCCATCACCCTGCTGCTGTGTGCCCCTTGACTGCACTGTACCCTACCCAGTGTGTGTTACAGAGAGGTGGCCAGTTGTGTGTTGGTATTACCCTTACATGACAGAAGCATAGAAATATAATTCTCATTCCCCGAGTTGTATATGTGACTCCGTCTCCTGTGGGCAGCCCATCACCCTGCTGCTGTGCGCCCCTTGACAGCACTGTACCTTACCCAGTGTGTGTTACCATGTGAAGCCCAGTGGCCAGTTGTGTGGTGGCATTAACCTTAAATACACGACAGAAGCCTAAAAATATATTTCCCCATTGCAAGGAGAGACAGAAAAATCTCTTTCCTCGGTTTGTGTGTGTAACCCCGTCTCTTGTGGTCAGCTCATCACCCTGCTGCTGTGCACCCCTTGACTGCTATGTGTATGCCTATGCCCAGCAGCCCAATCATTCTGTAAGCCTTGAACCTGGGATCCTTTAGTTGCAAACCGTCATATTCTTTAATTACTTTCAGTCCACTGCATCACAGTGTCACACAACCAAAATAAAATTTTGGAGTTGTAGCCAGCGATCACAGATCACATTGCTTTCTTACACAGGAATTGTGTGGGTGTGGGTGTGTTCACTGCAGTATACTGGTACTCTTATGGCTGACACCAACATAGATGAAGCATCTGGTGCTGGTGTTGGAGCAGGTGGTGGTGGTAGTGGTAATCCTGGTGCTAACAGAAATGACCAAAATGTTTCATGTGATAAAATTCAAGAAACAGCAAAAGAGCAACAGTGAAGTGTGGTAAGGGGGACCTTTAAGAAAACCTGTACAGCTGCTGGGGTCACATGGAGAGGCATCATAAGTTATGCCATTCATGCTGTTAAGATCCCTGTGACTAGCAGCAAAAATGCAAGTGACAGTGAGTCTCTCTCTGACTCAGACAGTAGCTCTTTGTCTCAGTCCAACACTGTTGTGTCTTGCGACGCATCATTACTTCCTCAACAAAGTGAAATGAGCAAGTCTGCTGACAATGAATCAGGTAGTGCACTTACAAATACATCCAGCACTGTTGGCAATGAAAAGGACATATCCATTGAATCCACCACTTCTGTGTTGGCCAGCAATGAAAATCCATCAGAGTCTTCTGCCCACTCTTCTAGCACCAAGGAGCATGTCCCGGGTTCTGTTAGGACAGGTGAAAAGACACAAACAGTCTTTAGCTATCTTCCTAGCACTCGAACAAAATCTGTCACATCTGAGGTGTGGAATTATTTCTCTGTCAGTAAAACTGATCCATGCAGAGCAATTTGTTCCCTGTGTAAACAGAGTGCAAGCCGTGGTAAAGTTGTGTCATGCCTTGGCACTACAGCTCTTAAACTCCATCTGAAAAAGCATTCAGTTTTGCTTGATCGTCCAAAACCCATGTCCTCCATCTTCCAGACCGCACGTGAGAAGGGTCAGGAGGAATCTGAAATGGATACTGAATTGTCTGAACTTGATGCAGACAGAACCACTGCCAGCCCTAGGATCACTGTTACCACCAATGCCAGCACCATTAGTACCAGTTGCACATCCAGTGATGACACTGAATGTATAAGTCCTAGTCCACCATCCCAAGCGTCCATCTGCCCATCGAAGCACGGTGTATAATAAGCGGCAGGGACATGTTGTAAACAGCCAACACTGTCTCAAGCATTTGAAAGGAAGAATACCTTTACTAAAAATCATTCAAAGACCCTTCATCTTAATCACAGAATTGGTGAACTGTTAGTTGGAGCCCTTCTCCCATACTCTTTGGTAGATCATGAGGATTTTAAGGAGCTCTTGAAACTAGCAGAAGCCTCATTACAAAGTTCCTCATCGAAGGTACTTTTCCTGTGTTGAAACACCAAACATTTATCAGGCTTTAAAGCGACAGAGTGATGCTTGCACTTAAAACTGCAGCAATTGGGTTATTCATGTCACAACAGATATGTAAACCAGCATTCAAAACATAGATTACATGTCCCTTACCGCTTATTGGGTCCGTTTTCTTGTGGTTCTTCAAAAACAAAGACACCCCAGAAGATGGCACTGCTGCATATAAAGAAATTTGGGTAAAGTCATACAGCTGCAAACATCTTGCAGGAACTAAATGACCTTTCTTGAGCCCATCGGCTTACCCACACCACGCGACTTTTAAGGGCAAGCACACTGGTTGGACATTAAAGGTCAGCTAACGCACTATACCGTACTTGCTTAATAGCTGGAAAGTCTTGTCCTGCCAGTCCGCCCTCAGTCCTTCATTTTCTGACTCCCACCCACTCTCTGCGCACTACCAGGAGGACCTTAAAAGGATCGTACCTTGTTCCTTTCTGTAAAACCACCCCTTGGGCAGCATGCCTTTCCATACTGGGCCCCCTACCTGTTGAACAGCCTGCTCCATGATATCTTGGCCACTGACAAACTTGGCCCTTTTAAAACTAGACTTCACCAACACCTCCTCTCGATGAACTGTTGCAATTGCCCATAATTCTCCCCCACTCCACACTGTCTCCACTCACTATTCTCTTACTTTTCACCTATCCCCTCTCCTTCCCACTTGCCTTTTTCTGACTGCCTTTGTATTCTTCTCTCTCCTCCCTGACACACTTTCCTGCCCATTGATGGCACCTGATTGTAAATATAATCTTTTTTCTTTTTGTACACTTTATTTAAGTCAGCAGTACAGAGGATTTACAATTGTATACATATTTGATTTCACAGGCAGTACATACCATCTGAATCTTTAACAAACAACATCAGCTGGAAATATATCCACATCATTACAGTAATTCTAAAATGGAACATCTGAGCTTTAAGTGAAATACAGGTCAATTTACAATTAGGAATAATATACTATGCTGTAGGCCTTATATTATTTTTTAATTTTTCAAGTTTCACTTTGCAGTTTTAGTTTTTTTTCTTTTGGTCTTGAGTAAGCTTAATGCCATAGTTTGATTTTCCCCAAATTTACAGAGGGAGACCTCTAAAAGTTTGGAAACCAGGGTTGGGCCAGAGCCTCTTCAACTGGGGCCCACTTGTCTAAAAATTTTCCCAACTGTCCTCTTACTGTGTATTGTATTCTCTCGTATTTCATGCAGTCTAGGAAGGGATTAACCCATTCAGATATCGGAGGGATGGAAGTGAGTCTCCAATGGGTGGCCAAGACTTTCAAGCCCATAACATTACCTAATCTCCATAATGCTAGATGGGGATTTTTATGTTTTAACTTCACTCCTGGTTCACCTGGGGGGGAGACCTAACAATATTTCCGCCGGGTCTAGCCTGGGGGGAATCCCCACTAATCTGGAAATAATTTCTTGCACTCCTGTCCAGAAATTCTGAACTCATTTACATTGCCAAATCATATGGTAAAATGTGCCGTTATGGATCTGGCATTTGGGACAAAGTGGGGAGTCATTCGGGTTTATTACATGAGCCAACCAGGGGGTATGATATGTTCTGAGAAAAATTTTATATTGAATAACTTTCGCCCTGTTATTCACCGAACACCTAAGGCTATTACTCACAATGGCTATCCAATCTCCTCCGGTCAGTCCATCTGGGTGTATGTCGGCCTCCCATTTATCTTTTATAATTCTCATATGATCTGGCAAAGCTCCTATCAGCATTTTGTATGTTTTTCTCAATGGTTTAAAGGAGGAATCACCAGATTGTCCCCAAAACATCTCCTCCAAAGGTGAACGTGACACCCCCTCTCCCAGACCTTCCCTGACTATTAACTTCTTAAATGCTTCTCTTAGTTTAATATACAGAGGTATGTGAGAATTATTAATATTTTTATTAACCACCAAATCCGCAAAAGATCAAAAGTTGTCTTCCCCTAACATATGTTGTATCAAGGAGACCCCCTTAAAGGATACCTAAACAACACTTTGACAACAAACTATTCAAAAATCTGACTCCGTAGGTGACTAAAGGAAAGGCTGCTGTATTCATTAAGGCTAAAACTACATTTATATAATTTACCTAAATGTGGTTCCAGAGCATTTGAATATTGTAAAATCAGCCTTCTAATTTCAAAAAAACTGTCTTATCTGCTTTCTAAAATGGCCGCCAAATGTGTTATGTGATGACATCATTGGCGCCAAAGTCAGAAAGATGTATGGCTCTCTCTAACTAGTTATTTTTTCCCTTTGTATATAATTGTTTCACCCAAATGGTTAAAACCATATGCATTATTTTATATAATACACATGTTAGGCTATGGTTCTGTTCATTTTTTTTTATTTTAACATGCTGAAATTGTGTTTTAATCCAATCGACTTTCTCTCTGGCAAACCACAGTGCAGTACAAATCTTGAATAACCTGGTGGTCTAGTGGTTATGGTGGATCCAAGATGCTACAGTGGGGGTGCTGGGGTGGTGTGCATGCTTAATAAGCACTTTTTAACATTTTTATTAAACCTTTGTATTTTCTGCTATTCTTTTCTAGTACGTTTTTGACAGAACCTACAAATGTAATCCATAGTTTGAATGTAAACATTTGTACAATCAATAAATTAGACTTCTTCAACAAAGTGAAATGCAGCAGCAGCAGCACGCAAGTAACATTATTATGTGTGTGTGTGTGGGGGGGGGGGTTGCAGCCACACCCTTCACCACCCCCTAGAGCCACCACTTTTTTGTAGCAAAATTCTTGTTCAGTCCAATGCTAGAGTTCATACTTTCTCGAAACTCAATTATATGCTTGTCTTGTCTTCTTTTTCCATGGGAAATAATAATAATAATAAGAATCAGCATTTCTATAGTGGTTTTCTTACACATTGTATCCCAAAGTACTTACAAGCAATACTAGACTGGTAGTGAAGTGACTGAACATGTAGTGGCAGCCATTTCATACATTAATATCCAAACACAGCCTTGGACAATTGAATGAACTGGTTTTATGGGAAGGGGACTGTTGGCCAGGACAATGGGGTCAGGTAGTGATCAAGGTGCTGGCAGCCCATATCTTATTTCTCACAGTAATCTGCTCATATTTCTCTCCTCTGTCTTCCCCCTTCCCTGAATATAGCAGTACCTAGCAAGAGTGGCCTTCTCAGTCCCCCTCTGGTATTCATTCTTCACTATTCCTCCTCACACCGAAAACTGGTGAGCTCATCACCCTTCTGCAGCATGAATGCAAGTAGTAGAGTCCCCATTTTATTTTGACATATCAAATATAAACATATCTTTCCAGTAAGTCAGGCTGATAGTAACAGGGAACAAGGGGAATGATGGGCTTTCCTATCCTTAAAAGATCTAGGCTACCTTTGATTAGGCACTGCTAAATGATGCGTGTGCACATCATTATGCACGTCATTTAACGGTGCCTAATCATAGGTGGCTTAGATCTTACATGGGTAGGAAAGCCTATTTTTCCACTTGTGCAATGCAGCTATCAGCCTGGCTTACCAGAAGATCATGTTTGTTATTAATATGTAAAAATAACATGGGAGACTATACCAACCACATTCATGATGCAGAAGGGTAGTGAACTCACCAGTTTTTGGTGTGGGGAGCAGGTGAGAGGAATGAATGCCAGAGAGGGACTGAAGAGGTCATTCCAGCAGGGTATAGCTATATTCAGGTTAGTTGAGGACATGAAGGAGGACGTTGAGCAGATCACTGTGAGATCGGAAATGTGGGGCTGCCAACATCGTGATCACTACCTGACTGTGGATGAGAGTAGCCAGCGATGACAAATACTCAGAGTGGCAAGGCTGCACCTAAACTGTGGCAGGGCTGCACCTAAACTGTTATTTGAATTCAGTGTAGGGAGATTACCCTCGGGTTGGGGGGGGTGGTGGTGACGTTTGTTAGGACAGTATTGAGGGAGTTCTGTATAGCTCATGCAAGATTTGGAAGGGTGGTAGCCAGCCAACTCAAATTGTGGAGTAGAGCACAGAAAAGTACTGGAGAAGAATTGATGGGAACTGTCCTGTGGGGTCCTGCAGATCACAGGTAAAGGAGCAGACTGACAATGGAAGTCGGGTGGATTTGCTCAAAGTATTAGTATGCCTCTTCTGCTAATAATATCGTTATCCATCGTAAGTGCAGCCCTTATGAGGGCATGAACAGCAGTTTTTCTGGTGGGTCATGATGCTTATTGCTTGGCCCTCCAGGAAGACCTAGTTGTTGGTTAATGAGGTAGGAAAAAACACAACAGGGGAACTGTACATACTACCGTCACTGTGCAGAAGGGTGGTGATCCACTCAATGTTTACTGTGGAAGCAGAAGTCAGACACTGAAAATGTGGACTGGAAAGTGATTTGGGAGGAATTTATTTTAACAGTGCCAGCTGATGATGCATATTGGTATAGGTGTGCACAACTCTCTGAGGTACAAGATTACAATCTGAGGTATGATAATTCTCTTCATGAGACCGTATGCACATATGCGGCACCAGGCAGTACTAAGGACAGGGTATGGATGGTGGGGTGTTCAACAGAAGGCAGGCTAGATGCAGGAGGTTCACATGATAAAAGAAAGCCTTACTTGTGGATTAACAAGAGAGCATGGGCTTTGGAACTGAAGCAGACCAGTACTTTGCTCTGTGACTGAGCAAGTCACTACACTTCCTTGTGCTCCCAGGCCACACCCGTAAACAAGCTTTCAGCTTAGTGTGTCTCTCCTGGTTAACAAAAAAAACCAAAATTCAGTGCATCACATAACCACAAGGTCATCAAGTAATTGAAGTGTTATACTGTAATGCACTTTGCCAAGGAAACAGTCAGCTGGATTGCAAAACATTTTCCTAAAGTTAAAAGTAAATAAAATGAACAAAATCATAGCCTAACATGAGTACTGATCAAAATAATCCACGAGTTAATACATGGTGTTGATCATTCTGGTACAACAATTCAAAACAAAGAGGGAAAGAAGAACTAGTAATCACTATATCAATATATGTGGGTCTATCTTTGGCTCAGATGATGTCATCATGACTCATCACTTAACAGACTTGGCAGACATCTTACGGAGAAACCAAGGCTGTTTTTTGAAAGTGAAAGGCTAATGTTTACGTCTTTCAAAAGCTATGAAACTGCATTTATATTATTTACATAAATGCAGTTTTAGCATAAATGTAAACAGCAGCCTCTACTTTAACTTGTTATGAAGCCAGATTTTGGAGTTTTCAGTTTTAAAAAAACTGCTTGTTTAGGTACCCTTTAAAGGACCAGTGCTTTAACATGGGCAAATCCCAAGGAGAAGGTCTACCCTCTTGTTGGATTAACCGGCGGATGGAACCTTCAGGGGATAGATCCACACTCATCCTGATCATCTCGTGGGCCAACTTCCAAGCTTTCACCATGGTTCCCGTGCAGGGATTAGGAGGGTCACTAATTAAATTTACTCCCACACTCAATGTCAAAATATCATGGTATAATGAGGACCCCTCAGATTCCTCCATTTTCACCCAGACCGGTTGTCCTGCAGGATTTTTTAATATGTCTTGAATATGGGCCACTTGTGCTGCCACACAGTAAAGTCGCACATTCGGAAGTCCCAGGCCTCCCCTCCTCTGGGGTAACCGCAAAAGGGATTTTTTAATCCTGGGTCTCTTATTATTCCAAAGTAATTGGGTAATACCACCTTCAATACTTTTAAAATATTTTAGAGGGATATTTAAAGGTACAGACTGGAATAGATATAAAAATTGAGATAACACAGACATTTTAATCAAATTCACTCTACCCAAAAGGGTCAGGGCAGAGCCTTCCAATCTGTACAGTCATCTTTAATTTTAGAAATCAGGCCCTTCATATTAATTTTAACCAGGGAGGAAAGTTTAGATGGAATCTGAATGCCCAAATATTTTAAATATTTAGACGGATGAACCCGAGTCTGAGCAATCGTAATAGGTCCCCCCCTTCCACCAAGGGCATCCACTCACACTTACTCCAGTTGATCTTGTGACCTGAGAGAGGACCATATCTCTCGAATAACTGGGTCAACTCCACCATCGACCCCCTTTGAGAGCTGATAAAGAGGAGTACATCATCTGCGAAGTGTGATATCTCACATTTCAAACCCTTCCACTGAATTCTCTTAATTTGAACGTTGGATCTAATACTTTGAGCCCATGCTTCGATTGTAAGAACATATATTAAGGGGGAGAGGGGGCAACTTTGTCTTGTACCTCTTATGAGGGCAAAGGGAGAGGAAATGGTATTGTTGGTAAGAATTTGGGCACTCACGAGTCTTGTACAACACACCTAACCACTTCATCATAAGGGGGCTCAGACCAAATTTCCGCAAAACCGCCATCATAAAGGGCTATTCTACATGGTCAAAGGCCTTTTCAGCGTCTAATGTCAGAAGGCCCCTGACCACCCTTGGGCCACTTGTGTATGATGTTCAAAACACGCCTAATATTATGTTTAACTTGCCTGCCCTTCACAAAGCCACCCTGATCTGGGTGAACAAGTTTGGGGAGAAGACCCTCCAGCTTGTTCGCCAATAGTTCAGCTAAAATGTTATAATCAGCATTAAGTAAAGATATCGGGCGATAGGATGACCATACAAGAGGATTCTTCCCCACCTTTGGCAAAACTGTGATAGTGGCATGCATTGCGAGGGGGGCAGTGCTCCCTCCTCCAGAGCTTCCTTTATCATGTCCAGGGGTTCAGTTAATTTATTTTCAGTGGAATTCTAAAACTTCCAGGAATTGAAATCTGGAAGTCATTCCAAATTTTTTGAAGTCAAAATACTTCCAGAATCCCACCTTTGGAAGTCAATATTCTAGGAAGCACACATTTATGAATGTTAATATTAGTGGTAAAATAGTTTCTTTCAGAAAAATCCATAATTTCTGACATCCAAGCCTGCAAATTTGGAAGTCACCTAATTTTTGCTTTTACATCTGGAAGTCAATGACTTCCTCCCTCTTTATTTTGGAGGTTTTTGCTTTATTTTTGGAAGTCAAATACTCCCAAAATGGAGTTAACTGAAGCCCTGATCATGTCCATCATTGACTGCCCCAATTTCTTTCGGAGCATTTTACAAATCTCAGCCGGGATGCCATCGGGCCCTGGGGCCTTCCCCCTCTTAGTTTTCCATACTACTCCCTTTAATTACTCCTTAGTTATAGGGGAGTCCAGCTTTCCTAAGTCGTGACCTTTTATCCCAGGAAGGGAAACATCTTTTAAAAATTCTTCTGGGCTTGCCCCTTGCAGAAACTCAGTAGAGTACAAGTGACAGTAATTAGATTTGAACACATCATTAATTTTTTGTTGATCATAGGTAACCCCCTCACCTTCCACTTCCACCCCCAAAATTGTTCTCTCTGCTCTTTGTCGTTTCACCATTCCTGCCAGCCATTTTCCAGCTTTGTCTCCTTCAAAATATGAATAAGATTTAGTTAAAATAAGGGCCCTCTCTATATTTTGAGTGGAGATCTGACTCAACTCACTTTTCAGGGCTTTTAGTGCCATTAGTTTAGACTTATCTTGCATACCCATTAGTTCCTTTTCTAAATTTTGAATTTGGCTTTCTAAATCATGCTCTCTTTTTGTGTTTAATTTTTTCTTATAAGATGAATAGGAAATGGTCTCGCCTCAGATGAATGCCTTGAGTGCTTCCCAAAAGTCTAATATCTGTGTCCCCAGGTCGGTTCACTGTAAGAAATTCAGCAACATGCTGTTTTAATTGTTGGAGGAATTTTGGGTCCACTAAGAGACTGAGATCCATATGCCAAAGTGGGTTCATCTTAGGTTTTTCCTTCCCCTCCAAAACCACCTGTAGAGGTGCGCGGTCCAAAATAAGAATCAGTCCATAAGTTGCCTCTACTGTATCTCCCAGCCTAGATTTCATTAAAAAAAGGTAATCTAACCTTGTATATAATTTATGGGCATAGAAGTAGAATGTGTACTCTCTAGTAGAGGGGTGACAAAATCTCCAAGCTTCCTGTAAAGACCTCCCTTCCGCCATATGATGAAGCGTTTTAATACTCCTGGGAGCCGGGCCTCTCCTCACCCCTGAATGGTCTAACTGTGTGTCCCAGTATGTATTTACAACCCCCCCCTATAATTATATCATCAGGAAAGTGTGCCAACAACGTGGTCTCCAAATGGGTAACAAATTCTGGAGAGTCTATGTTCTGTCCATATATTGAAACTAATGTTGGGGGTGCCTCCCATCTCCACCACCACTACGGCATACCTTCCCTGGGGTCCGTCACTGAGGAGAGAACCTTATGTAGAAAACCAGGCCTGATCCAAATGACCACACCACAAGCTTTTGAGGTAAAGGGAGATGCCACTAGTGTACCCCCCCATGAGTGGCGTAACCCTTCTAGTTCTTCCCTGGTTGAGTGTAGCTATTGTAAAAATACAATATCCCCTTTCATTTTATTTTTTATCTGAGTCAACACACGCTTCCTTTTAATCACTGTTCGAAGCCCATTAACGTTCCATGTAACCAATATTATCTTAGCCATGTTTACCAATCACCTCATTTAGTATGGCATGTCTGACCCACTTTTGTACCCAAGCATCAAAGTTTCCTTCACTGCCAACAAGATTTTTTTTTTCATAAAACACTTGAACAAAACTTCCTTCCCTGTCCCCCACCATGCTGCAACCAACTAATTAACACTAAGTAAATAAAAGAAAACCCCAACTTCCCACCCCTCTCTTCTACCCCATTTAACATCTAAATACATCCCTAATTCTCCCTTCTCCGAAAGCTGGGATTCGAAAAGAGAAAACTTCCCTTTACTTTTCGTGGACTGAGCATCCATCCCTTGCAACAATGTTATATCCAAAATTACTTAATGCAGTGTTTCTTTCCCCTTTTAACATGAAAAAACAATTCAAATATATGGAGGAGAGAGCAGAGTCTGGGAGGTTACATCACCTTCCCTACCCACATTAGGGCTGTTCTTGAAAATGACTAAGGTTCCTTAACCTAAGGAAAAGGTAAAGAAAAATAGAGAAAAAATAAAACATGAGAGTCCCATTCCTCGTGGAGGCTTCATGGGAGTTCCTGCCCCTCACTGCCTTTTATTTAGGAGCAGGTCTTCCCATTTAAATGGAGTTCACAGCGTATTTCAATATCTCTTACTGTATTAGTGCTGAAAAAACCTCCTTTAGTCCCTCAAAAAAAAATTAAGAAAGAAATATCTCGTCACACAGCCCATACCTCCTTTGCTAAATAATATTACTCAAACCCCCTAGGGTTATTTCTTTAAGCCACCAGCTAATAAATTCACTTTTCAGCGCCATACCCTTAAGTGCCTCAGATCGACCTTATACTCTAAATGGTATTAAAAAGGATAAGGAACAAAAATAAAAAAGCAAGCAAGCAAAGGCATAGAACAGTATTGCCTCATGTCCATATACAGTCTCAATTCTATTTTCCTTTATCTCAGTTCCCTTCCTTAATGTCTCTGTCATCTTCTGAAGGCCCCAAGAAACAGACCGCGAGGTAGGGGAAGGGGGCCCCCCGAATCCAGCCCTTATAGGACCCGAATGGAGTTGTGGATCGGAAAATCAGCACCCCCCTTCCCCCATCTACAGCAAACAGTACCTTCAGATTAGGCCTTCAAGTGGAGTTCAGGTTGCTTTTTGGTTTTCTAAGTCTTGGACATATTCCAAAGCTGCAGATGGAGCAGTGAATGCCTTTGTATTCCCTCCTGGCAGTCTAACAATCAGCCAGGCCAGATAGGAGAGTGTAAATGGACAGTTTATTGAGTGCAGCAGCTGGCGAACCTCGGCAAATGCTTGCCTCTGGAGTTGGGAGCTGTCAGGAATAATCCAGATACAAGCTGACTCATCTCTGCTGCTCCATAATGACACCCATCTTCCTCGCCGCATCTAAGACCAGCACTCTATCGTGATAATGAAGGAATTTAACTATCATAATCCTTGGCTTTTGGTCTGGGGATGGTTTCAGCCCGGAAGATCGATGTGCTCTTTGAATCTCTAACTTAGTGTCCTGAGGCATCTGTAAGGTAGTGTTGAACCAATTTTGTAAACATTTTATGCAATCTTTTCCCTCAAGACCTTCTGGGAGGCCAATAATTCTGATGCTGCAACAGCACTCCCGATTTTCATGGTCATCAATGGCCTGCTTTAAATACTCAATTTCTTTAAGAGCTTTAGCTAGGTCAGTTGTTTGTGAGGAAACTCTGTCTTCTTGATCGCTAATGTGCTGTTCCATTTCCCCCAAGCGTCTCTCATGGGATCCGACCTGCTCTGAAGTAGAATTAACGGCCTGTTAAAGATGTTGTATTTGGGCCCTGACATTATCGAATCCGGCTTCTATTCTGGTGCCTAGGTCATATTTTAAATCTTTTATCAGCCTTTTGAGCTGTTCGTAACCCTCGGCCATTGTCAGGTTTGGAGTGGATTCAAGAGTCTCGCTTCCAGAGGCGATCACCGATGACCATTGGTTTCTAACCGACTCGGCAGCCTGCGCAGTTCCTGATGAGTGTTCAGGCCTAGCCAGGCCTTTGGCGGGTGTCTCTAGCTGCATCAATTTAAATGATAATTTAGCCTGTTTTCTCCCAGATTTTTGTGAAGATGACATTAGCGCTAAGTAATATGATCATTAATACTGATAGGTAGTGTGTTTGAGTAAAATATGGAGGGGGATTGCAAGGGATGGTAGCAGAGCTCCTGATTCAAGCTGCCATCTCGCTC
This sequence comes from Neoceratodus forsteri, assembly GCA_016271365.2. NCBI lineage: Eukaryota > Metazoa > Chordata > Ceratodontiformes > Ceratodontidae > Neoceratodus > Neoceratodus forsteri. The sequence goes on from CM028129.1 coordinate 1,624,052,551, forward strand.
TGATGCTAGGCCACGCCCTCTGTAAAATAAAATCTTTATGTACTTGAATTGTATTTTTATGCCATCTCTGTTAGTGGTTAAGCCTTTCATATGCGCTGTATCTTGGTTCCTCAATCTATGTTTTGTAGTCATGTCATTTTGTATCACTGTATTGCTATAACTCAATGTTATTACCCTGTGTATACCTTTACAACGTCCTGTATTCTATGTATGACATGGAACCTCTGTAAAAGAGCCTCTGGTTCAGTGATATATCTGATATTTCAAATAAAATAAAAACAAAAATTAAAAAAATTAACTGCAACACAGCTGTAGTGTAGCAAGCTCAGAGAGAGTAAAACAGACCGTCTTTATACAACTGCAACAGAGCTGTAGTATAGCAAGGTCAGAGGCAGTAAACCAGACAGTCTTTATACAACTGCAACACAGCTGTAGTACAGCAAGCTCAGAGAGAGTAAAACAGTCTTTATACAATTGTAACGGTTGTAGTACAGCAAGCTCAGAGAGTAAAACAGACAGTCTTTATACAACTGTAACACAGCTGTAGTATGGCAAGCTCAGAGAGAGTAAAACAGAGTCTTTATACAACTGCAACACCACTGTAGTACAGCAACCCCAGAGAGTAAAACAATCTTATACAACTGCAACACAGCTGTAGTATAACAAGTTCAGAGAGTAAAACAGTCTTTATACAACTGTAACAGCTGTAATATAGCAAGCTCAGAGACAGTAAAACAGTCTTTATACAACTGCAACACAGCTGTAGTATAGTAAGCTCAGAGAGAGTAAAACAGTCTTTATACAATTGCAACAGAGCTGTAGTATAGCAAGCTCAGAGGGAGTAAAATAGTCTGTATACAGCTGCAACAGAGCTGTAATATAGCAAGCTCAGAGAGAGTAAAACAGTCTTTAAACAACTGTAACAGAGCTGTAGTATAGCAAGCTCAGAGAGAGTAAAACAGACAGTCATAGAAACATAGAAGTTGACGGCAGAAGGAGACCACCAGTTCCACTGTCTTTTAGCCTAACCTTCTAACTGCTCTTGGGATTGAGGGCTCCCTTGTAGGTGGCCCAAGCATTCTTGAAACCTACCACTGTGCCTGCCCCCACAACCTCTGCAGGCAGGCTGTTCCAGGTGTCCGCCACTCTTTCTGTGAAGAAAAACTTCCTGGTGTTGGTGGAGAACTGCCCTCCTTGCAGCCTTAGATCATGTCCCCTGGTTCTGCTGCCCTTCTTAAATTGGAAGAGATTGTCTATCTGTACCCGGTTTATGCCTTTTATGTACTTAAATATTTTGATCATGTCACCCCTCTTGCTTCTCTGTTCCAGGGAATACATGTTCAGTTCTTTCAGTCTAACCCTGTAGGACATCTTTTGCAGTCCCTGAATCATTTTTGATCTTACTTCAAGAGGGTTCCTGCAGTAGGTCTTTACATATAGAACTGCGCTCCCTGGTGACAGGACTGCATGGCAAATTTCTAGCTAGCAATCATTAGCGGGGGACCACCCCCTGCATCACCTGATCAGACGTCAGCGTGACAGTATCTAGGGGGCAGTCCCCACTCCCGACCACCAGTTCTTTCCCGCCTTTGACCTGAACTTGTCGGACCTCGTGGTGAACTAGCTCAGTCATCCGACATTTCTGTTCATAAAGTCTTTTGCCTTATTAGCCTATAGGCTTAGTGTATGTCTTACCGTGTAAAATAAAGAAAAAGTGCTATAATGCGAAGGCCCACATTCCGCATGGGGACGTGACCACTCCGCTATGCTTCTTTGCCTGGGCCTAAAACACCGGTGGCAGATTGTGAGATCTGCCAGTCTTTTTAACCAGCCACACACACCTGTTGCCAGAAGGCCCTCGATGCTCCCTTTTAAAGCGTCGCCATGCATCGATGGAAAAAGAGCTCCAGGAGCTGAGTGAATGTGCTTCTTCACCCACTCCTGAGAAAAAGTGAAAGGAGAAGGAGAAGCACCGGCAGCAGGACTGTTCTCCATCTCATTGTCGTCAGACAACCGACGCCACAGTGGGTGAGGCCTTCACGTCGGTGAGTACTCTACCTCCAGGGTCTTCATCCGTTCAGGCGGAACAGACTGCTTCTCCCCCCTCCGGCCTTGGTCAGTGGGCAGTCAGGGGGTTCCTCTCCAAAGGACACTTCAGGTCCTGACTAAGGCTCGGCCGCTAAGTCCCACTCCGGGTTCCGCCATCGGGAGCATGGCTTTAGACGCTCCGCCTCACTCCAGCCCTCTGGCTGTTTGCTCCCGACCGCCTCCTGTAAGTCGGATGTCGGGTCCTCCAATGCCCGCCAGGTCTCCAATGACGAGTCAGTTGTTGACTTGCCTGATGTCCACCCGGTGGGTGCCCTCCTGTCAGACACCCTTGTGATCTCTGACTTTGGGCAGGGCAAGCCTCAAGGCCCTCCTTCGTCCCGTAAGGGTTCCTCTCCATGAGATTCACTGACCCTGCCTGACACCTCATTTTCCACGGCTGGGGAATCAAGTGTGGCTGTCCACGAAACCTCTCCTGCATCAGGCACTCTCTCTGAGACTCCAGCCTCCGGGCTGGATCAGGAGACAGGGCTATCTATCCCTTTTCCTCCCTTGCCTTCCTCAGACCAAACATCGGGCCATTTTCATACCCCGACACCAGGCCATTCCCTGGTCCCTATTCCAATTCCTGACATGGACCAGGGCTTTCCTGCTTTGATGTTAGAACCACCTTCTAGCCCGTCCAGGGTCCCAACAGAGACCCCAGGCCTGCCAATGGATCCTACCCCACCCAGTGGTCCCTTGGCACTGCCTATCCTGGGACCCTCTGCCCCATCTCCATCGGGTTCTGCTGGTCATTATCCCAGCTATCCGCTGCCTCAGTTTACCCGACGCCAGTGGGACTGTTGCTGGGGTACCTGCTTTAAGCTCTGACGCTGGGGTACCCGACACTGGGTCACTACTGTTAGGGACACCAACTGTACCACTATTGGTACCAGCCTCCTGGTTACCCTTTCTACTCTACAGGGTACCAGCCTCCACCACCCCCCTCCTCCTCCACCTCCTCCCCAGCCGGAACCACCCACTACTATTCCGGCCTGGTGGCAGGATGCAAAATCCCAGGTCCTGCAGGAGCTGGGAAAACCCCATACAGTTGTGGTTCCCACCCCGACCCATAGGATCTTTACCAGGAGCCCTTCCCTCTGGGAAGGCGACTGATAGGGGGTTCGCAGGTTGTTTTGGAGCCCCCTCAGGAGCAAGGGTGACGGAGACAGTCCCAGACGTTACACCTTTGCAGAGCAAACCAGAGTCCTCTGATTCTGATTCAGACTCTGAATCCACTGGCCACTCGGAACTTCACTCCCCCATTGAACCCCAGCCTACAGAGTCCCCGAAGTCTCCACCGGAGGATCCTTCCTTTGAGAAACTATTAAGGTCCATCAAACAGGCCTGTGGCTGGGTGTCTCAGGAGTTGGACCCCAAGAAGAAACGTTTGGCAGAGCATCTAGACCTCACTAGCGCGAACCCCCTCCCTCTTCCATGGACGGGGCCGCATGAGGATCTTACTTCAACAATTTGGCAACAGCCATCCTCTATTCTGGCTGTCTCCAAAAAAGCTGATAGAACATATCACCCCCTGGAAGGGGTTGGTCATCTGACCAGTCAACTAAAGGCTGACTCCATGGTTATCACTGCGGCCCATGGCAGGTCGGCACAGCCGAAACACCTGAGTGCTTCTCCTCTGGATAAAGAACCCAAACAAATGGATCAATATGGACGCAAAGTCTATACTTCATCGACCTGCGCCATCGGGTCGTTAAGCTATGTAGCCCATATGGTGTCCTTCCAGAAGTTGGCATTATCTGACTTGGGGAAGGACTTGCAGGAGATTCCAGATGAGGACATCAGGAATCAGCTCTTTGAGAAGGTAAGATTGAATAAGCCTTCTTGCTGCTTTGCCTTACAGGCCACTTATAATACGGTCGACTCAGTGGCCCATTGCACTGCCATAGGCATTTGCTTGAGGCACCTGGCTTGGCACCGTCTTGTGGGACTGGTGCAAGACATCCAGAGCACTCTACTGGACGCCCCCTTCAGGGGCCCCGTCCGGTCTGGGGGAGATGCAAAGGACATTATCACAGAGCTACAGGAGAATGGAAGGTCGCTTAAGGACGTCCACTCTATGTACCACTCAGGACAAAAACCCAAGCAGTCCTTCTGTCACCCTCAGAAGAGGTGGAACAGGCAGAACCGAGGTAGGTGACAGGGTAAGCGTCATGCCACCGGTTCTGGCTCCCAGAGCCCTCAGGCAAAATCCCAAAAGACCGATGGAGGCGGAAAAGCGGCACTCCCCTCAGTGTCCTGACATGAAGGGCCCCCGCCTCCTCCCATAACTCCCGAGGAACCAGTGGGAGGGGGGGAAGGTTCATCCTCCACCTGGAAGGGTGGAAGATGATAACCGCAGATGCTTGGGTCCTACAGCTAGTAGCAAGAGGACACTCAATCGAGTTCCTAGACAGACCCCTGGACAACCCACTGTGCAGGTCTCACTACCTGTCAGGCCATCTAAGCCTTATCCATCAGGAGATCCAGGTTCTACTTTAAAAATCAGCCATATAGCTGATTCCACCAGGGCAAATAGAAAGGGGATATTACTCCCATTTCTTCCAAGTTCCCAAAGAGACGGGAGATCTGAGACCAATTCTGGATCTCAACCTACTCAGTCTCTTTGTAGAATGCAAGAGATTCCGTATGTTGATGCTCCAGGGACTCTTACTCCTGCTCCAACAGAACTAATGGCTGTGCTCCCTGGATATGGAGGATGCTTACCTGCATATCCCTATCCTCCAGGCCCACCACCGCTTTCTGAGATTCTCCTTTCAGGAGAAGCATTATCAGTTCAAGGCCCTCCCATTTGGCCCCTCTTTGGCATCACGGGTTTTTACCAAGTGCCTAGCGGTGGTGGCTGCGGCCTTGCGCCGCAAGAGGATTTATGTGTTCCCTTACCTGGATGACTGGCCACTGTCAGCACTGTCTCAGGACAGTCTGAGGGATTCTCTGTCCTCCACTCAGGGCCTCTTCTCCAGACTTGGCATCACTATGAATGTTCTCAAGTCAACTTTCACCCTCCCAGTGGCTCCAGTTTATCGAAGCAGTGCTGGACATGGTTCAGGGCAGGGCCTTCTTGTCTACAGACAGGGTGGAAACTCTGATGCAACAAGTGGTATTGGTATCCTCCTCTTGGTGGACCAAGGCATGCTGTGTCCTCTGCCTGTTGGGTCTAATGGTGGCTGCCATACCCACAGTCCCTTTTGCAAGACTGCACATGATGGTGACCCAGTGGTCCTGCCAGGTCCAGTGAGATCAATGTCTGGACAACATGGACCACATGGTCTTGGTCTCCAACAGCCTGAACAGGGATCTCCTCTGGCGGCAGGATCTTTCCAACCTTTCATTGGGGATCCCCTCCACCCCCCCATGACCCTGATGACAGACACCCCAGGAAAGGGAAGGGGTGCACACCTGGGAGACCATCGAACTCAGGGGATGTGGTCTCCACTAGAAGAACATCTACATATCAATATTCTGGAGATGAGAGTGGTGCTCTATGCTCTCCAAGTGTTCCAGTCCCTCTTGATACTGGAAAAACTACTGGCCCAGACTGAAAACACAGCTACAGTCTGGTACATCAACATGCATGGAGGCACCCAATCATACCCCCTTTGCAGAGAGGCAATGCGGGTGTGGTACTGGGCAATCCAACAAGGCCTGTCTTTGATAGCGGTTCAGGTTCCAGGGGTGAGCAACGTCCTGGCGGACAGTCTCAGCTGCACCATCGCGTGGGCTCACAAGTGGGAGCTAAAGCAGGAAGTGGTGGAAGACCTCTTCCTCCAATGAGGTCGACCAAACACAGACCGACTAATGGTCCCCATTAGTGCAAAACTACCCAGCTTTTGCTTGCTCGTTCCAGGGCATGGTGTTTTCTGGTGAGATGCACTGTCTCTGTCCTGGACAGGGAGATTTCTGCACGCTTTCCCTCCCTTTCCAATTATGCAGAAAGTTCTGCTGAAGCTACAGGCAGAGGGGCTCACATGATCCTTCGCCTCTCACTCGTCCTCTGCTGCAACAGCTGACTGTGGAACCCCAGTACCTCTTCCTCTCTCTCACGACCTTCTGTCTCAGCAGCAGGGCAGCCTGGTGCACCCAAGCCTTAGATCTTTCCACCTACATGTGTGGCACCTTTTGACATAGCTGTCTCTCATTATATGTCTTCTCAAGTCTCCCAGGATCTAGTAGAGGCTAGGAAACCCTCTACCAGATCCATGTATGCTATGAAGTAGAAGAGATTCTCTATCTGGGCCACGGCCAAGGGCCTGGATCCATTCACTGGCTCACCCCCCCCCAGGTCTTTGAGTACTTCTTGCACCTGTCTGATTCGGGCCTTAATTATTTCTCTCTGAAGGACCACTTATCTGTGGTTTCCACCTGCCACCTTCCGGTGGGGGACAAAACCCTTGCTCAGTTGGAGGTCTCCAGAACTTTTCTTAAGGAGATCCTCCACCTTAAGCCTCCGGTCCAGAATCCGGTTCCCCCCTGGGATTTAAATTTTATTTTAGAAAAACTTACTTTGCCCCCTTTTGAGCCAGCAGCAAGTTGCGACATGCATTTTTTGTCCTGGAAAGCGCTCTTTTTGGTCGCTATAACTTCAGCTCGAAGGATTTCAGAGCTTCAGGTCCTTGTCTGTAAGGAGCCTTATTTGATTTTCCACAGAGGTGGCTCTGAGGACTAACCCTTTCTTTCTGCCGGAAGTTGTTTCGGAATTTACTTTGAACCAGAATGTTGAACTGACGGTATATTACCCACAGTAGTCTAACAAGGGGGAATACCTCCTGCACAGTTTAGATGTGCACAGAATTCTGAGATATTACATCTCTAGGACCAAAGAGGCTCAGAAGTCTGACCAGTTGTTTGTGACCTTTGCTTCCAAATGTCAGGGCAAGGCCATCTCCAAACCGGGTTTGTCAAAATGGTTGGGTAACTGCATCTCGAACATTTACCACAAGTACGGGAAACCCCTTTCAGAGGAGGTGAAAGGCCATTCTACTCAGGGCATGGCTGCTTTGACGGCCTTTCTCAGGAATGTGTCCACTGTGGATATCTGCAGCGGCCACTTGGTCCTCTGTCCATACATTCACCAAGCATTACAGTCTGAACATTGCCTCTAGGCGTAGATCCAGTTTCGGCCTTGCCATTTTGCAAGGCCTTCTTTCCTAAGTAGGCTTCTAGTTGGCAGGCGCTCCTTCCTCCCGGAAATTAGTCTCCGACTCCTTCATTCGTTTTGACTGCTTGGTATTCAGTCCTATATGTGAAGACCTACTGCAGGAACCCTTTTGAAGTAAGATATGACAGCTACGCAAGAACTTACCGTAACAGTAGATCTTCGAGAGAGGTTTCGGCAGTAGGTCTAGATTTCCCACCCTCCTTCCCCCAGCTCCTGTTATTTTGTCCTCTTTTCCTTTACCAAGGCTTCATTTCCAGAGCCAAAGGCCTAAGAAGTTGTTTTTACAGCTTTCTCCTGTATCCTTTTCTAAGATCTATGGCGGGAGAACTGGAGGGCGGGCATGGGGCCCGTCCCCTATATACTGTCACAATGACTTCCGATCAGGTGACACCGGGAGCAGTCCCCCATTAATGATTGTTAGCTAGAAGTTTGCTGTGTGGTCCTGACACCAGGGGGCACAGTCCTATATGTGAAGACCTACTGCAGGAACCTCTCTTGAAGATCTACTGTTACGGTAAGTTCTTATGTAACTGTCTCCACTTGGTCAATGTCCTTTTTGAGGTGAGGCCTTGAGAACTGGACACTGTACTCCAGGTGTGGCCTAACCAGTGATCTGTACAGTGGCAGGATCATTTCCTTCTTCCTGCTTGTGATTCCCCTCCCAATGCATCCCAGCATACTGCTGGCCTTTAATGCTACCTTCTCACACTGTTTACCTACCTTCAAGTTGTCAGAGATAATGATTCCCAAATCGAGCTCTTGGGTGGAGGCAGCTAGTCTTTTCCCTCCAAGGTAATATGCCTTATTTGGATTTCTTTTTCCTATGTGCATGACTTTGCAGTTTTTGGACTTGAATCTCAACTGCCATGCTCCAGACCATTCTTCCAGTTTCTTGAGGTCAGCTTCCATCTTGTCCACTCCCTGCTGGGTGTCAACCCTGTTGCATATTTTGGTGTCTGCAAACAGACACACCTTTCCCTATAGCCCGTTAGCTATATCTAATATGAAAATATTGAAAAGCAGGGGCCCCAGTACTGAACCCTGGGGCACACCGCTGGTTACTCTGCCTTTTGATGACAGTGCTCTGTTTACCTGCACTTTCTGGGTGCTGACCTGTAACCAGTTTTTAACCCATCTAACTACTTCTGATCCAGCTCCTGTGTGGTCTAGCTTCTTTACCAGCCTTCTGTGTGGAACTGAGTCGAAGGCCTTGCTAAAGTCTACGTAGACCACATCTACCGTCCTGCTGTCATCTATAACCTTTGTAACACAGTCAAAAAACTCAATCAGGTTTGTCTGGCATGACCTACCTGCTGTGAAACTGTGCTGCTTGGGGTCTTGATGGCCACTAGCCTCCAGGAATGCCATGATCCTCTGTCTGAGTAGTGTCTCCATTAACTTCCCCACTATGGATGTGAGGCTTAGGGGCCTGTAATTTCCAGAGTCCTCCCTGCTGCCCGATTTGTGAAGCGGGACCACGATTGCCCTTTTGCAATCTTTGTGTACCACCTCTCCACTCTTTAGGAATTTGGGGAATAGTTTAGCCAGTTGGGCAACCAACTCTAATCTCAGTTCTTTTAAAATCATGGGGTGCATTTCATCTGGCCCCATGGTTTTGTCAACTTGCAGTTTATTTAGTGCCTCCAGTACTTTGGTTTCTGTGAAGGGCTAGTATCAAGCCCCTGTCGAGGGGTGTTGCGTTTTGCCATTTCTGGGCCATCCCCTGGGACATCCTCAGTAAATACCAAACAGAAGTACTTGTTCAGGAGTTCTGCTTTTTCTGGGTCGTCTTCTGTTGTTTTCCCTTCCTGAGTTGTAATCTTGACTATACCGTAACAGCGTGAGGGAATAAACTTCAGACAAGGCAAATTCATAGATTTAAAACACACCTTGGTGTGATATTTATATTTCAAAAGTTCGAAAAATAATAAATGAAAACAAAAAAATTGCAAAGAAAATCACTACTTAACATCAGTAGTTTCTCATATAATACAGTCCTGGACCATAGAGCTCCTAAGACCCTTCTCATCTGCATATAACAACTTGTCTGCCTCTCTTCTCCCTCTCCTAGGGCTGAGCCCCTCTGGGCTGAACTGAAGTAAACTCACTGAAGAGGTATTTATATCTTTTTGGTGGAATCACCTGACTGAGACCTCTTCTAGTTACAAGTGTGGACATGTTTCAAAACCAAGGGGGAAGGGATTGTGTCAGGGGATTTCCTGGTTCAGTTAAAGGCACAATGTATATATCCACAGATAGTGACTTTCTACATCTCTGATCCACAGTGACTAAGCTATTTTATACATAGAACCTTATACAGTAACAGGTTTATAGTGTGAATTTATGAAAATACCTTAAGGATTTCTTATACCTGTACTAATCATGACATTATTGTTTTATATGACTTCCCAATCCTTTTTCTTTAAAAAAGCTTTATTAACTGTATTCATTCCTATTTAAAATAGCCTTCATGTTTTTTGTACACAAAATGCACTTATGCACTTTACACAATATCATTCCGGGTGTTTGGCTTCATTCCAGGGACTGGATGAATGGAAATGGAAAAAGAATGAAAAGAGAGAACTAGTAGGAAGTTTAGTAGGGATAGTAAAGAGCTATGCTAGGTGTCTGACCTAGGGTGGGGGAAAAAGAAGAAACGCAAAGAGAAAAGCGTGAACTGTTGTGCATAGATGTTTTGGTAGGTAGGAAATAAGGAGACAGAAAAGTGGCCCATCAGTCACAGCCGAGGGTGTAGCGTAACTCCGCCACACACCTCCCTCCTTAAGAAAAAAAAAGTTTTCAAAACGTTACTGTTTTTTCAAGAACCCCCTTTCAGTCATAAATATTCTACCAAAACAGTAGAATGGGGGTTGGTTGAAACTTTCTCTCACCCACTATGACAGCTTCACCCCAGGGTCCCTTAATTCAGCTCTATGTAGTACTGTCCACCATACCAAGTTACTGCAATATGGCAATACTTTCACAACACTACCCTGGGGCTGTCACACAGTTCAGCACAGTATTCGTCTGTGCATTCAGTAAACAGTTTGTCTGTAATGACCGTCTCCCCCTAATTATTTCACTCTGGTTACTACAACTCAGACACTTCATATGGAATATTAGGCACCCATCAATAGGCATCATTTCGGCACCCATCACTTAACATAGTTTCAGAATCCATCACTTAACATCGTTTCAGCATCCATCACTTAACATCGTTTCAGCATCCATCACTTGGCATCTTTTCAGAACCCATCACTCGGCATCGTTTCAAAACCCCGTGCACCAACTATCGTACCATCATCAGTACATTAAAAAAGAGGAAGCAATACACAGCAGTTTTATGCTGACTTCCAGCTTCCTCCATACCTATCACTTGGCATCATTTCAGCCCTGTGCACCCACTGTTGTACCTTCATCATTACATTAAAAAAGAGGAAGTAATACACAGCAGTTTTATGCTGACTTCAAGCTTCCTCCATACCCATCACTTGATTACTCAGTTTTATATCATACAGTATAGACATTTCTTTCCTCTTATACATTTCTTGTAATCATTTCATACATCTCATTTATCCATTTCCCTTTCATATATTTTCTGGCAGACAAGGAACCTTCTTATGCTGAACATCAACCAGCCAGTTCCTAACTCCAAAACCTTTGGGGTTTCCTTTCAACCCTTATTTTTAACATACTAAGGGTTTCCTTTCAACCCTTACACCATTCTGGTACCCTCAACTGAATGTGCTCAGCACCAGTTTTAATACTATATTCATTTTAAACATTACATGTTTTCATACATTTCATACCATATCACAGGGGGTTCAAAACAAGGAAAAGTCCATTCAACCACCATTGTGTCTTCCCTGTTGCTTGTAGTCTTCACCCCAGTATGCAAATGTCCTGAAACAGTCTTACCTGGGGCCCTCATCTCATCATCCTCCAGGTAGCAGCAGCACAGAAAAATGGGCAACAATGGGATTTCAAAAGTGACTGGCAACAAAGGTTCCATCAGGGTATCCTCTTCCTCTAGAACCCATGGATCCTGGTCCTGTGCCTCCACCACAAAATCCTCTGGTGGGGAACCCTCCATCAGCACCTGGCAATGGTGTTCCGCCTCTCCCCGGTGCTGGTCCGCCTCCGCATTCCATCAAACTCCAATCCGGTTCTTCTCACCTGGGCTCTGGTATGCACACCGGGAAGTCCCTCCTCCTTCAACAGATCCTTAGCATCAATGAGATCCTGGAGGTTCGCCATCCGGCTCTTTGCCCCCCTTGTCTGGATACCAGGGATGGTACCCGTGTACTGGTCTCCCCCTCATTTCTCGGGACAACCAGTACTATCCCACTTCTAATACCAAGTTTGTCACAGCGTGAGGGAATAAACTTCAGACAAGGCAAATTTACAGGTTTAAAACACACCTTGGTGTCATATTTATTTTTCAAAAGTTTGAAAAATAATAAATGAAAACAAAAAAATTGCAAAGAAAATCACTACTTAACATCAGTAGTTTCTCATACAATACAATCCTGGATTTTAGAGCTCCTAAGACTCTTCTCATCTGCATTCAACAGCTTGTCTGCCTCTCTTCTCCCTCTCCTAGGGCTGAGCCCCTCTGGGCTAAACTGAAGTAAACTCACTGAAGAGGTATTTATATCTTTTGGTGGAATCACCTGACTGAGCTCTCTTCTAGTCACAAGTCTGGACATGTTTCAAAACCAAGGGGGATTGTGTCAGGGATTTCCTGGTTCAGTTAAAGGCACAGTGTATGCATATCCACAGATATTGACTTTCTATATCTCTGATCCACAGTGACTAAGCTCTTTTATACACAGAACCTTATACAGTAACAGGTTTATAGTGTGAATTTATGAAAATACCTTAAGAATTTCTTATACCTGTACTAATCATGACATTATTGTTGTATATGACTTATGAATCCTTTTTCTTTAAAAATACTTTATTAACTGTATTCATTCCTATTTAAAATAGCCTTCATGTTTTTTTGTACACAAAATGCATTTGTGCACTTTACACAACACCTCTCTGGGTGTTTGGAATCATTCCAGGGACAGGATGGATGGAAATGGAAAAAGAATGAAAAAGAGAACTAGTAGGAAATTTAGTAGAGATAGTAAAGAGCTATGCTGGGTGGCTAACCTAGGGTGGGGAGGAGGAAGAAGAAAGCAAAGAGAAAGCATTAACTGTTGTGCATAGACGTTTTGGTAGCTAGGAAATAAGGAGATAGAAAAGTGGTCCATCAGTCACAGCCAAGTGTGAGTATAACTCTGCACATACTTTTGCCTTCGTTCTTTCCCGGATGTATCTAAAGAAAGGATTTGTCTCCTCTCTTTGCACTTTCTGCTATAATTGCTTCTGTCTGCACTTTTGCCTGCCTTATTTTTTTGCTGGCTTCTTTCATTTTCTCCTTGTACGACGCCCAGTCTTCTTCCTTGTTTCTTCCTGGGTATAGCTTGAACACCTTTCATTTTTCTTTCACTATTTTAGCCACTTCCTTTGAAAACTACAAGGAGTTTCATTTTCATTTCACTTTGGTAACCATTCTAGCGCATTGGTCAGTGACTGTCTGGATTGCTTTCTTACATTTCCCCCACAAGACACTGACCTTGTCCACTTGTAGATCAATTAAGTTGTTACTTATATTGGTCCTCATTTGGTTGAAGCTGCCTTTTTAAAATGTAGTACTTTTATTTTTGAGAGGCACATGTCCTCATTTATGTTCACCTTGTAGCAAACCATGCTATGGTCACTGTTACCCATATGGCATCCCACATCGAGTTCCTTGACTCTCTCAGTATTTGTGAGCACCAGGTCAAGTATGGCATCTCCTCTTGTTGGTGTTTTGATCAGCTGACTTAATCCTACTACCTATAGTGCCAAAGACAAATCCTTGCTTCTTCTTGTTGCTGTTAGTGTACTCCAGTTTATACCTGGAAGGTTGAAGTCCCCCACCAGTATCACCTCTCCGCTATGAGTCGTTTTGTGTATTTCTTCTATCAGGTCTTTGTCCCCTTTCTCTCCTTGATTTGGAGGTCTGTATATGACACCGATCCTGAAGGTTTTTCCGTTTCCTGAATCTATAGTAAGCCACAGTGACTCGGTGTCCCCAGGGTGACTCTGCACCTCTGTGGCTTTTATGTCTTCTTGAATGAAAATGGCTAGTACTCCTCCTCCCCATCTTTGCCCCACCTATCCTTTCTGAACAGACTGTATCCAGGTATAGCTGTGACCCATCCATGGTTTTCCGTGAACCACGTTTCTGTCACAGCGACCCAGTCCAGTCTTTCTACTACCATGATTGCTGTGAATTCCGGTAGTTTGGTTCAAGGCTTCTAGTGTTTGCAACCATCTTTATACAATTGTAACACAGCTGTAGTATAGCAAGCTCAGAGTAAAACAGAGAGTCTTTATACAACTGCAACACAGCTGTAGTACAGCAAGCTCAGAGAGAGTAAAATAGACCGTCTTTATACAACTGCAACATGGCTGTAGTATAGCAAGCTCAGAGAAAGTAAAACAGTCTTTGTACAACTGCAACACAGCTGTAGTATAGCCAGCTCAAGAGTAAAACAGACAATCTTTATACAACTGCAACATGGCTATAGTATAGTAAGCTCAGAGGGAGTAATACAGTCTTTATAAAATTGCAACACAGCTGTAGTACAGCAAGCTCAGAGAGAGTAAACCAGTCTTTATACAATTGTAACACAGCTGTGGTACAGCAAGCTCAGAGAGAGTAAAACAGACAGTCTTTATACAACTGTAACACAGCTGTGGTACAGCAAGCTCAGAGAGAGTAAAAGAGACAGTCTTTATACAACTGCAACACAGCTGTAGTACAGCAAGCTCAGAGAGAGTAAAACAGACAGTCTTTATACAACTGTAACACAGCTGTGGTACAGCAAGCTCAGAGAGAGTAAAAGAGACAGTCTTTATACAACTGCAACACAGCTGTGGTACAGCAAGCTCAGAGTAAAACAGACAGTCGTTATACAACTGCAACACAGCTGTAGTACAGCAAGCTCAGAGAGAGTAAAACAGATGGTCTTTATACAACTTCAATAGAGCTTTAGTACAGCAAGCTCAGAGAGTAAAACAGTCTTTATACAGCTGCAACATAGCTGTAGTATAGCAAGCTCAGACAGTAAAACAGACAGGCTTTATACAACTGCAACACGGCTATAGTATAGCAAGCTCAGAGAGAGTAAAACAAATAGACTTTATACAACTGTAACACAGCTGTAGTATAGCAAGCTCAGAGAGAGCAAAACAGTCTTTATACAACTGTAATATATCTGTAGTGTAGAATGCTGCAATACAGATTATTGCAATCTTCATACAAGTATAATACTGCAGTAGTGTAGTATGCATGCTGCAGGTATATATTGTAATTGTAACATAGCTATAGTGTAGCATGGTGCAGGAGTGAAAATAGAGCTGACAGTCTTTAAACAATTGTAATACAACTGTAGTGTAGCACTTTAGCGCCCAGAGAGTAAAGCGTGCAGCCTGTAATAGTGTAATATAGTTGTAGTGCAGCAGGCTGCAGCAGAGAGAATAAACAAGTCTATACAATTGTAATACAGCTGTAGTGCAGCATGCTGCAGCAGAGAGAGGGTAAAGCAGTCAATACTTCAGTTGAGAACGCAATACAGACAGTATTTATACAGTTGTAATACAGCTGAAGTGCAGTGTAGCAAGCTACAGAAGAAAGATTAAAGCAGGCAGACTACATGCAATACAGCAGTAGTGTAGCAAGCTGAGGTAGAGACAGTAAAGCAGTCTTTCTACAGTTGTACAAAAATAGAGTGATAGTGAAGCATGCTACAATAGAGGGTAAAGCAGACAGACATTACACAACTATAACAGAGCTGTAGTTTAGCATGCTACAGTAGAAAGAGTGATTATACAGTTGTTATACAGCTGTGGTGTAGCAAGCTGAAGTAGAGATAATAAACCAGTCTTTCTATAATTGTACAGCAATATGATAGTGAAGTATGCTACAATAGAGAGTAACGCAGACTATGATTATACAGTAGTAATACAGCTCTGGCGTAGCCAGCTGAAGTAGAGATAGTAAAGCAGTATTTCTATAATTGTACAGTACTATAGTGATACAATAGAGAGTAAAGCTACAATAGAGAGTAAAGCAGACAGTCACTACAGAACTGTAATACAGGTGTAGTGCAGTATTCTGAAGTAGAGATAGTAGAGCAGTGTTTCTATAATTGTACAGTAACAGTGACAGCGAAGCAAGCTACAATAGAGAGTAAAGCAGACAATGATTATACAGTTGTAATACAGCTCTGGTGTAGCAAGCTGACGTAGAGATAATAAAGCAGTCTTTCTATATTGTACAGTACTATAGTGATAGCGAAGCATGCTACAATAGAGACTAAAGCAGACAGTAATTATACAACTATAATATAGCTATAATGTAACAAAAGAGAACGAGAAAGTGATTATGCAGTTGTAATATAGCTGTGCTGTAGCATGTTGAGGTAGAGATACTAAAGCAGTCTCTACAATTGTACAGTAATATAGTGATAGTGAAGCATGCTACAATAGAGGGTAAAGGAGACAGTGATTATAAAATTATAATACAGTTGTAGTGTAGCATGCTACAATAGAGAGTAAAGCAGGCAACGATTATAAAGTTGTAATACAGCTGTAGTGCAGCATGCTGTAGCTAGTAAAGCTGTCTTTCTACAATTGTACAGTAATACAGTGATAGTGAACCATGCTACAATAGAGGGTAAAGGAGACAGTCATACAACTATAATACAGCTACAGTGTAGCATGCTACAGTAGAGAGAGAGGGTGATTATACAGTTGTAATACAGCTTTACTGCAGCATGCTGAAGATAGTAAAGCAGTCTTTCTAAAATTGTACGGACAATGATTATACAGTTGTAGTAGTAGATCAATTAGATCACGGAGCCCGGAAAATTACAACCAATAATGCCACTGCCCCCCCTCTTTGTCACCTCCATCTTTATCCCACTCCGGAATCAAAAACCTGCCTTCCTCTCTGTCCTTAACCACCTCTCCCTTTTACCCCCAAAGTCCGAATGCCTTGCTCTCACTGATTTCAATGTCAACTGGCTTTCCCCCACTACCGGCCCCCTCAAAGATGCTATCGCCACATTGGACTTTTCCCAGGTTGTCCCCTCCCCAACTAGGTATAACTCCAAAACTGGCACTGCCACCCTGCTAGATCTGATACTAACCAACCGCCCCTCCAGAATCACAAATGTTGCTGTGCTTCCCAACGTCATGAGTGACCACTCCCCCGTGTCCTGCACCAGGTCCTGTAACCGAGTTAAACTGCAGCCCACAATCCTCCTCCAATGCCACCTGAAGCCTGGGAAGCTTCAGCTTCTCAATGACTACCTCAGCTCATGGGATTGGTCGCCCATCTACAGGGCCAGTGATATCAACTTGGCTCTAGACTACTTCATTTCCTCATTCAATGCTGCCTGCGACATATATGCCCCCTACCTGAAGTGCACTGTTAAGGGACCCTCCACCCCACTGATTTCTCAATCCCTCCTCGACCTGATGTGTCATCGCGGCTCTCTCTGGCACATTGCCCTGGCCTCAGGTAAGCCAGCTGACAAGACATTACCAGGCCATGAGAAACAAATGCACATGGGAGATATGAAAAGCCAAGGCCTAGCACTTCAAGGCTTCCCTCACCTCCACCTGGGGCTCTGGCAGGAAATTCTGGGATAACCTTAAGGAGCTAAATGGGAAATCCCTGCCCCCACCCCGGTCATCAACATTAATGGTACTACCGCCACTGACTCCAAACTCATTGCTGAGATCCTGAACTCATCCTTTTCTGACCTCAGCAGAATACTCCCCTCCACTTCTTTGACCCCCCTACCTCTCATGCTCCCCACACACACACCCCTCCTTGCCCCATTCCACCTCTGGACTGTCACCCCAGCAGAAGCCAAGTCCTACCTCCTAAAGGCCTTAGGGCATTCGTGATTTAGTGGGGACTCCCTGGACCTCAAACTTCTGCACCTTACCCTCGATGAAGTCCTCTCCACCCTCACCTGTATCATTAACAATTCCCTCTGTCTTGGCAAGTTCCCTTCCAAATGGAAAACAGCTGTCATTACCCCATCTACAAAGGTGGTGACCGTGCCTCTGCAGGGAACTACCGTCCCACCTCTATTCCCCCCCAAAGCCCGGGAAAGAATTGTATCTGACCGGCTCACTGATCATCTCACTAAGTATAACCTCCTGTGCCAGGAACAACATGGCTTTCGACAGGGTCATAGCACCACATCGGCCCTGTTAGAAGTTACATCCTCCCTACGCTCTGCCCTAGACAAAGGCTATCTAGTTGGTGCTGCCTTTGTGGACCTGTCGAAAGCCTTTGACACCATTAACCACCCCCTCCTCCTCTCCACCCTCACCCACTCAGGTCTCTCACTTGAAGCCACAAGCTGCTTTGCTGATTATCTGGCCAACAGATCTGGAATCGAGTGGTACACAGCTCAGTATGCCTTCCTGGTAAAACTCTTAAATAAATAAATAAACAGATCACAGCAAGTTAAGATAGGTAATGCCGCTCCTCCTACCTCCCAGTCAAGTCAGAGGTCCATGGGATTCCATCCTAGGACCACTTCAATTCAGACTATTCCTTAACACTCTCCGAAAGCCTGCCCTGGTCAGATGCTGCTACAGCTGATGATGTGGTCTTGTTCACAGCGCCTCTGACCCTCATATGCTCCAATTCTCCTACAAAGACTCCTTCTCAGGCGCTGAGACTTGGTTTGCTGAACAGCTTAGTCCTAAATTATCAAAAAAAAAAGGTCATGTTGTTTGCCAACCACCAGAACAGGCACAAGAGCTTTGCCCTCAAAATCTCAACTCCCTGTCTCAGCCCCTTGACCAGGTAACCTCCTTCAAATACCTCCGTATCACCCTCGATCCGGCACTCACCTTCTAAAGACATATACACCACCTATGCACTGCTATCAACACCAGAATTGGACTACTCCACCAGATCAAGCACTGTCTCACCCTGATGCTCTCTGCCTCACCATCTCCTCCTCTATCCTTGCCCTTATCGACTATGAGATCTAATGGAGCCACCCGATACCCGTCTCTCTAAAAAGTTAGGGTAACTCTCAATAAGGCCTGTGCCTTGTCCTTAGCTGTGACTGCTCCATGCACACTGCACCCTATACCATTTGACCAACTGGTTTAACTTCAACAGTGGGCTCAAAATGCCAAACTTGCCTCCTGGCTAAAAGATCTCCGATGGGGTATCCTCTGCTGGGCTCTCCACCTTCTACAACTGGTCCCCTTTCAACTGCCACCGGGCCTCCACTAAATCCCCTTCGTTATTCCCTGCTTCAGGACCTCCCTCGACCAAGATCCTTTTCCTACAGAGCCCCACTTTGGATGAACTCCATCCCAACTGCCATAACCACTGAATGTAAGTTTAGCTGCTTTAAAACCCTCCTCAAGGGCCATCTTCAGACCACTAACACCTGTGATTGTCCTTAGGTGTTTCAAACAACATGAAGTCTTGCTATATTATGACAATTGCAGTTTGTCCTACCATTAGAACTGCTCCGGGTGAAAGAGTTAACTCCATTCCATGAATGGAACTTAGAGCACGAGCTCTAAAGAAGCTCTGTCTGTGTAGTTTCAAACCTAAACTGTCAGATTCTTTACTCCGCCTCACTGAACAGTCGCTCCGGAGATTTCTCCTACTGCTCGGTTCATTTCTCGGTTTAAACAGTGTTTTCTCGGTTCGATTCAACGAGAATAGTTTTATTTAACACACAAACCGATCGGTTCAAGCTCTGTCTGTGGTATCGTAAGTAATTCATATTTTAATTCTGTGTGGAACTTGTAAGTTTTATCGGTTGGTTTGAACCAATCAGCATGGTTAAACTTAAAGTTTTTAAACTTGAGATTTTAGAGTACGGTTCCCGGTTCTTATTGGTTCTAAAAAAAACGGATTTCATTACAGTTTTTTCCAATACCCGTGACACGGTTAGGAACCGATAAGAGTGTCTTGCCTGGCACTGCCGTTTAAAGGGCAAGTTTTTCTGGTTAGGCTGGCATTATGTCTGGGAAACCAAAAGAAAAACTGGGCCACTGGGTTTCAACACTGTGATGTCTGTGGGGAGATCTTTGCCAAGGCTGACCACACACCTATGTGTTTATTGTCTGGGGTTTGACAACCTCAGTCAAACTGCCAGATTTGTAAAATTTCCCTGCAGCCACCTGGAAAAGAGATTGGGCAGGCTCAGGGGCAGAGGCAAAAAGTCCAGCTGACCGGATGGCCAGCCCGATTCGTGCCAACCAAACGGAGGGCGTGCCCTCTGACCAGGGCGTAGACTTCCTCGGCAACGGTGTTGGTTCGGATGAACCAGTTCCAGTAAAGAGAACAAGAAAGTCAGCAGGTTTGGAGCCCAAAATCCTTACTCCAACTGCTGCAGAGATAGCAAGAGCTATTCAGATTGTCCAGTCACTTCTCTCGGTTCCGTCCGAACCGCCACTATCTGGTAAAAAGTCGGTTGATCGGTTCCATTGGTTCAGAATATGATGCCCTCTCATTTTATGTTTTACAAAAGTTGCTGAAACCCTCCAGCTTCCTTTGGAGGAAGCTGTGGATGAGCAAGAGGAGCCTGATTTTGTAGAAATGATGGATATACCAGAGTCTAGGAGATTGTCTATTCCTTTGCATAAGTCATTTAGGAAACAAACAATAAAAATCTTAAAAACTCCTAATTCTGTGCCTCCTGTAGATAAAAAGATGGACAGGAGGTACACACTGTCAGGTCCTGATACAGAATTCCTTTCTCAGCAATGCAGTCATGTTGGGGTAGTTCAGGCTGCAGCCTGTGATAAAGATAATATTCCCCTGGCTTCACATCCTCCTGACAAGGATTCCAGGAAGATTGATGCCATGGCAAAAAAACAGTACATGGCAGCGTCCTTGGGACTCAGGCAAGCAAATTATATGGCTTATGTAGCAAGGTATCAGAAATCTAGATGGGATACTGTTATGGATTTAGCCAGACAAGCCCCTGGCCAGCTGGCTAGTGAGCTGGAGCAGGTGGCTGCCAATGGCATTGAGGCTTCTAAGGTGCAGTTTCATGCTGCTGTGGATTTTAATGATGTTTCCTCTAGAGTCATGGCCACATCTGTAGCTTTTCGTAGGTTGGCCTGGCTCAGGTGTACTAACTTGTCACAGGATACCCAGACTAAGGCTATGGATTTTCTTGTGTGGGAAATTCACTGTTTGGGGAGCAGACAGAGAATTATATGAAGAAGATGGATGAATATGGACTACCTATAAAGTGCCCAAGCCAAGGGCGGCAAGCCACTCCTCAGAGCACACCCCAGGGTAGGGGGAGAGCCTTTCCACGAGCCTTTTACCAAACCCAGGCCTCCTCTCCTTATGCTCAGAGGGGTTCTTCAGAGGCAGAGGGCGTGGGCAGGCCTGCCCCACCCTCAGCCTAAAGCACCTGCCAAGCAGGCACCCTGATGGGGTGCCCAGGGCCGATTCTCCTTTACCAGTAGGGGGCAGGTTGGCTTACTTCAGTCAGAACTGGGTGTCTTTAACTTCAGACAAGTGGGTTCTGGAAGTAGTAAGCCAGGGTCTGGTTCTCAGCTTCAAAAGTTCCCAAAGATGAGAATCAGGTCTTTTCCACCTGCAAACTCTTTAGAGACCTTTACTCTAGAAGCAGAGGTCTCAACCCTGTTAGCTCTCAGAGCAGTAGAAAGGGTTCCTCCCCTACACCAGGGCAAGGGTCTGTACTCCAGATACTTCCTTATCCCAAAAAAGACAGGAGAATGCCGGCCCATTTTAGACCTCAGATATCTGAACAAGCATCTTTTGAAACCAAAGTTCAGAATGGTAACTCTG
The DNA here is from genome assembly GCA_016271365.2 of Neoceratodus forsteri. NCBI lineage: Eukaryota > Metazoa > Chordata > Ceratodontiformes > Ceratodontidae > Neoceratodus > Neoceratodus forsteri. Next base: position 1,624,073,745 of record CM028129.1, read on the forward strand.
GCAATGATTTTACCCTCTCTAAGGCCAGGGGACTGGCTAGCTTCCCTGGACCTCAAGGATGCCTATTTTCACATCCTAATCAGAAGCTCCCACCGAAAGTACCTCAGATTCGAACTGCCCTCAGGTCACTACCAGTTCAGAGCAATGCCCTTCGGCCTTACCTCTGCCCCAAGGGTATTCACAAAATGTCTGGCAGTAGCAGTGGCTCACTTAAGGAGGCAAAGGATTGCTGTTTTTCCCTATCTGGACGACTGGCTCATTGTAGGCCAGTCCCCAGAACAGGTAAAATCTCACCTGCAAGTCCCCCAGCTTCTCACCTCCCTGGGCTTCCTGCTAAATCTACCAAAGTCGGTTCTGGAACCAGTTCAGGTACTCACCTTCATAGGTGCAGAATTGGACACAAATCTGGCAGAGCTTTTCTTCCCTTAGAAAGGGTAAGGAACTTAGTGGCTCTGGCCTCCTCCTTCACTCTGCAGGTCTCTCGACCAGCAAGACACTTTTTGCAGCTCCTGGGGCACATGGCTGCGTCCACAGCTGTAGTGCAGGGAGCAAGATTTCAGATGAGAGACATTCAGTTTCACTTGAGAGCCTATTGGTCTCAGAGAAGAGACCCCCTTTCCAAGTTGGTCCCAGTGACCCGAACCTTGATCCAGGCCCTCCAGTGGTGGCAGGATCAGAGCAATTTAAGACTGGGGGTCCCCTTCATTCCGCTTTCTCACACTTTGACCCTCACTACGGATGCTTCCCTCCTGGGGTGGGGAGCCCAAATGGGCGACCTCTCCACTCAGGGAGTGTGGTCCCCAGGAATCTCTGCTCCACATCAATTTGCTGGAACTCAGAGCTGTCTTCTTAGCACTTCAAGCGTTTTCTGCTTCTGTCCAGAACAAAGTGGTACAAGTCAGAACAGACAATACCACAACAATGTGGTACATCAACAAGCAGGGGGCACTCGGTCTTGACCTTGTGCACGAGGCAATGAAGTTGTGGTCTCTGGCCTATTCCCAACATTTTACTCATAGTAGTTCACCTTCCAGGAAAGGACAATGTCCTAGCAGATGCTCTCAGCAGGATTTCTCAGGGCCATCACGAATGGTCTCTGGATCCTCAAGTACTGGGGATAGTCTTTGCCAGATGGGGCACCCCTCAGATAGATCTTTTGCAGCCCCAGACAATCACCAACTTCCACTGTTCTGTTGCAGACCCCAGTGTTGGGCTCAGTCCCCTGGATGCCCTTCTCCTGGATTGGGAAGGAAGTTTCTTTATGCTTTTCCCCTTTCCCTCTCCTATTCAAGGTGTTAGTAAAATCAGATCCCAGCCTTGCAGGGTGATTCTGATTGCCCCAGATTGAGGCCAGGCAGCCCTGGTACCCTCCTTCTGTCCCTGACAGTCCATCTCCCCTGTGTCTCCCAGGAATCACAACCTATTAACCTGTGCCCAGGGAGAGTTTGGTATCTGAACCTCAAATCCCTCAACCTCAAGGCCTGGCTCTTGAGGGTTAGAGTGCTTGACCTACACCTCTCTCAGGGTGTTCTTGAAATCCTAAAGGCTTCTAGGAAGCCTTCCACTAGAGCTACTTATAATTCTAAGTGGAAAGGTTCTCCATTTGGTGTTCTGGGAAACATATTTCCCCAGAATCTGCTGATTTACCCATTGTGTTAGATTACATGGTCCATCTTAATTCTTGGACCTGAGACCAGCTACCCTGAGATTCATTTTGGCAGCTGTCTCTGCTTTTGTTTCAGCAGGAAAGCCATCCTCTCTTTCCGCTCACCCTGTATTTTCCAAGTTTTTAAGGGATTACTTCATTCTAATCCACCTTTTAGGATCCGGCCCTGCCTGCCTTAATGTTTGCATTGCCCAGTTAATGCAACCCCCTTTGAACCTCTGTTTTCTGCAGAGCTTAAGTATCTAACTTGGAAAACTGTTTTCCTAGTGGCTATCACTTCTGCTAGACATAAGTGAGTTGCAAGCCTTGTCAGTAGAAACTGGCTTTATTGCTTTCCACAGGGATAGGGTAGTCCTCAGGACTAACAGGAAGTTTTTGCCTAAGGTGGTTTCAGATTTCCATCTTAACCAATCTATCTCCCTTCCAGTGTTTTTCACTGAACATTCCTCTTCTGGTGAGAGGAGATTGCACAGTTTGGATGTTAAGAGGGCCCTTAGTTACTATATAGAACGTACCAAGGGTCACAGGTTCGAATTCCTCCAACTTTTTCTCACTTATGGTGAGGTTGGGAAAGGGAAACCTGCCACTAAGAGTTCAATTGCCAGGTGGATTGTCTCTTGTATCCAATTTTGTTATCAGAAACTGTGCAGAGATCCCCCCTCTGGCTTGAGGGCTCATTCTACCAGAGGTACAGCCGCGTCTCTAGCTGCTGCCAGAGACATCCCTATATTGGAGATATGTCAAGCTGCTACTTGGAAAACAGTACACACTTTCACCAAGCATTACTCCCTGGATGTCCAGGCTAGGAGAGATGCTCGGTTTGGCACAGCTGTGCTTCAGAGCCTATTCCCTAAGTAGGTTCTGTCCCTCCTCCATGGAGGTACTGCTGTGTAGTCTGCAATTGTCATAATATAGCAAGACTTCATGTTGTTTGAAGAAAAAATTACTCACCTTAGTAATGTTGTTTCTTCTAATGGAGTCTTGCTATATTATGACCTCCCAACGTGCCCTCTCAGAACTTCTACTTGGTGGGGGTGGGCAGCCCTAGTGTGGGCACTATTTTATGCCCTTTTATGTGTTTTCACCCTTCTTGGGGTTTGAGTGTGGTGTTTTCATTTTTCCTTATATTTCTCTCATATTGTTAAATTATACTATTAGTTCTGGTCCCTGACTTGAGTCTTTGGTGTTGGGACCAGCAATGGGTGTTAATATTTAGGTAGCCAGTTGGCTGGTGTAGGTTACAGCTTCCACACAGACCTTAGTGAGTTTTTGCTAGTAAAGATCTGACAGTTTAGGTTTGAAACTACACAGACAGAGCTTCTCTTTAGAGCTCGTGCTCTAAGTTCCATTCATGGAATGGAGTTAACTCTTTCACCTCCGGAGCAGTTCTAATGGTAGGACAAACTGCAATTGTCATAATATAGCAAGACTCCATTAGAAGAAACAACATTACTAAGGTGAGTAATTTTTTCTTCTGTCCCGTTTTTTCCCCGACAAAGGATTTTCTCCTGCACCTTCTTCCCCGGACCCCCCTGCCCCCCCCCCGGACAAAGAATCTCCTCTGGCTCCTTCTACCAGCCTTGCTGGCTCTAAGTCCCCTGCCCTATCTCCCCTCACGCTGGCCGCAGCTTGACACTATGTCTCCTTGAATTTTAATAGGTAACCAAGCTTATATGTTCTCTTAATACCCGACTGTATACCTTTTGTTATCTTTCTATAATTGTACTGTAGTTTAGTGATAGTGAAGCATGCTACAATGCAGAGTAAAGCAGACAGTCATTATCACGACTGAAATACAGCTATGGAGTAACATGCTGGAAGCAGATACAGTAAAGAGTCTTTTACAATTGTACAGTAACAGTGATAGTGAAGCATGCTACAATAAACAATAGACAGTAAAGCAGACAGTTATTATACAACTATAATACAGCTGTAGTGTAGCATGCTACAGTAGGGAGAGAGATTACACAGTTATAGTGTATGTTAGAACGTTGTATTCTCTCAAAATCTAACTTTCCCTATTCTTGTTGTACCATCATGAGTACATCACATCGATGATACAACAACTTGGAACTAGATTGTGCGGCCACCAGCCACTGTCTGCCAATGTTTAAACTGCCACACTGCAGTTTGATTAGGTGCAAGAGGTAGCAGGCAAAGAATAACCCTGAATGGCAGTACAACACGGAAACCCACCATCCCATTTCACTAGCGCTAGTAATCCCTGACAGCATGTACTGCAAAAGTTTTTTTGAAGATCAACAGAATAAGCGCACAATTAGAAAAACGGACTTATGGACAACACTGTAAAAGTAGTGCCCCGATGTTGATTTTCTGGTGCCCATACACTATAAAAGACAGTGTATGGGCAGCAACGAACAACAACAGTGCCGTTCACTTCTCGAGGTGTCATGACACCCTCAAACCTCTCGAGCTTTGCTCTCGAGGTTTCAACGGTTGTCATGACAACCTCTCAAAGTGAACAACACTGTTGTTGTTCACTGTTGCCCATACACTATCCTCTATGTAATACAGCTGTGGTGCAGCATGCTCAAGTAGAGATAGTAAAGCAGTCTTTCTAAAATTGTATAGTAATACAGTGATAGTGAAGCATGCTACAATAGAGAGTAAAGCAGTCATTATACAACTATAATACAGCTGTAGTGTAGCATGCTACAGAGAGAGAGAGAGATTCTACACTTGTAATACAGCTGTAGTGCAGCATGCTGATGACAGTAAAGCAGTCTTTCTATAATTGTATTGTAATATAGTGATAGTAAAGCATGCTACAAAGAGAGTAAAGCAGAGAGTTATTATACAACTTTATAACATGGGTAGGACTGGATCACCAATGGAAGTGGGGAACAGCACCATGTGACTGTGCATTAAATGCCTGTATAGGCACCCTTGATGTGATGCTCCCCTGAAGTAGTATCCGGGCAGTACCAGTCTCATTATGTACTGGGAATTCAAAAGTGAAGGCAGCCATGTTGAACAGTTCCTAAATGAGGGTCAGCTGTACCACAGGTACCTGCCATGTTCAGCACTGTTTAGTCAGTTGTCCCCCTATTTCCTGTGTCTTCTACCCCCAGGTGACAGTGTGACAGGCACGTTTGGCCAGGGAGTAGGTGCAGTGCACTTTGCTTGTGCCGTGCGGTGCTGTTGGCACTGGTTGCCTTGGAGCTGTTTGTGAACTTTGCTGTGTAGAGGTGCACCAGTGTCTCCACACACCCTCGCCCCATGGACCTCTGAAACCGTGTGAGGAAAGACAGAGAGAGAAATAGAGAGTGAGAGGGAGAGAGAGAGAGAGAGGAGACAGCGCCGTGGGGAGAGAAGCAAGCCGGTGACCACAACAAGAAATCCTTGTGTGTGTGTGCGCGCGCTTGGGAATGTGGAGAGTGGCACAGCGACACGCAACAGACAATGGGTTTTTGTTCTCTCTCTCTCTCTCTCTGTTGCTGATCGCCACCTGCCTCTAGGCTGTGCCTCACATGCTTGCCCTGCTCCAAGCAGCTGTCAGTTTGATAGGCAAGTTCTATCTGTCCTTTCACCCCACAAGTGCAGATTGGCGCAGGCAGTAAGAGTGGCATTTTGCACCAGACACTGTGTTGTATCCTGTGTTGGTGCCGCAAACAAAGCAGCAGTGACAGCCGATGAGGCATTCAGCATTTTGTTGCCTTCTGTGTTGGTGCCCCACAGGGGAGTGCACTGACAGTTCCAGAGACACATACCGCATATGTTGTGTGTCTGTCCTGCTCGATGTCCGGCTGTCAGTCCCTTGGGGCCCCCCACAGGCAGATGCCAATGTCGCTGTGTCCCTTCCTCACTCTGCCACTGTGACTGTCCAAGTCGCATGCCCCCCCCCCTTGCTGATGCACATGCAATGTTGCTGAATGTGGTAACAAGGTAATTGTTGCAATATCTGTGTCGGTGTGCGGTGGGTGGGCTAACCGCAACAATGAGATGTTGGTGCTACTGTCCCCAAATGTGCTGCTTCAGTCCCGATCTGTTAACTGACCTGGTGTCCATCTATCCCCAGGCCAATCACAGAGCACCTCCCTCCCACATGAGTGAGAGAGTCACTGAGAGAGACCAGTGACAGAGAGAGAGGGGGAGAGACAAAGTGAGGTGCTGCAGGACAAAATTGCACTAGTTGCGGGTGGTCTGTCCTGTCTCTGTCTCTCTGTTTCAGTATGTTTGCCTGGCCAGTACTGCTTATGTCTGATGCGGTTTCCCTTTGTGTGTGCCTGTGTTGTTTGAGATACAGAAAGGCAGCAGGCAGCATGAAAATTCCTGACGTTCCACTGCCTCCCCTTGCATCCCACACACAGACCATGAAGAGGATGACAGAGAAAGGTGCCGATGACACAGTTAGAAAGGAACTCCTTTTTCCATGCGGCACTTGCAGTTTACTGTGCCTCTGTCTGTTGGTCTCTCAACACCACTTAGGAATGTTACAACTCTGCAGCAGCCAGCAGGACATCTGTTACAGTTCTTTCTGCACAGGAACCATGGAGTGCTGTTTTCTTCAGAGGGACTACTTTGTCACATGGCAGGACACTGCCAGTTTTCTATCTTTACACATGAAGAAACATATTTCTGTGGAACCTTTCATATGTTTGTGATCAGCCATATTATAATTGCAATAACTCACTCCAGGGTGTGCATTTATAGGCATTTAATGCACACCTGGGGTGCTGTGAACACTCGGCCTGTGGCCTCGTGCCTCCCGCGCACCCCAGGCATGCATTAAATGCCTATAAATGCACACCTGTCGTGGTTATTGCTATATAATACAGCTGTAGCAGCATGCAACAGTAGAGAGAGAGTGATTATACAGTTGTAATACAGCTGTGTGCAGCATGCTGAAGACAGTAAAGCAGTTTTCTATAATTGTACTGTAATATAGCGATAGTGAAACATGCTACAGTAGACAGTAGAGCAGACAGTCATTATGCAGCTATAATACAGCTGTAGTTTAGCATGCTACAGTAGAGAGCGAGAGTGATTATGCAGCTGCGCTGTAGCATGCTGAGGTACTGATAGTAAAGCAGTCTTTCTACAATTGTACAGTAATATAGTGATAGTGAAGCATGCTGCAATAGAGAATAAAGCAGACAGTCATTATATATGGGATAAAGTACAGAGTGCAGTGTGTTATGAGAATTTAATACACACCTGAGTTGTTAGGTGGCACATAAACTCCGAGGGCGAAGCCAGAGGGTTTATGGTAGCATCAAACAATGAGTGGTGTATTAAATTTGAGTGATACACTGCACCCATATTTTGTTTTAAATAATTTAAGGATTGTCTTCACCAACTCCTGTCTGCCCTCGCTATGTGGTGCAGAAATAAAAAGTTATTATTTTGATCCAGGCAGTGAGCACCTGGCTAGTGGTGCTACTGCTACTCACCACCCTGGTCCGGGGTGAAGTTAGAGGATGAGGAGGCAAGAGATGCTGTCTGGCAAGGGGTGCTGGAAACAGGCAGTAGGAGGGATGACTTGGGGGCACTGCTGCTCTCAACAGTCCTATCTCATCCAGCCCGATGGAGAGTGTGAGACTGGCGACGAGGGACCGAAGCTATTTTTAAAATTAAAAAAAATGGAGAACCTTAGTACGCAGAAGGGATCCAGACCACTCGCTCTTCTCAGGTACCGCTGTCAGTCCGACACAAAGAGTTATGTATTAAAAAAATGCCGTAATACACATACATGTATTATGGCATTTAATACATGGCTGTTTCAATGGGAAAAAACACAACCCATTAATTATACAACTATAATACAGCTATAGTGTTGCATGCAACAGTGGAGAGAGATTATACAGTTGTAATACAGCTATAGTGTAGCATGCTGAAGATAGTAAAGCAATCTTTCTATAATTGTACAGTAATATAGTGATATAGTGATAGTGAAGCATGCTACAGTAGACAGTAAAGCTGACAGTCATACGACTGAAATATAGCTGTAGTGTAACATGCAGAAGTAGAGATAGTAAAGCAGTGTTTCTATATTTATACAGTAATACACTGATAGTGACGCATGTTACAGCAAACGGTAAAGCAGACAGTCACTACAGAACTGTAATACAGCTGTAGTGTAGCATGCTGAAGTAGAGATAGTAAAGCAGCGTTTCTATAATTGTACAGTAATATAGTGACAGTGAAGCATGCTACAACAGACAGTAAAGCAGTCATACAACTATAATACAGCTGTAGTGTAGCAACTCCCGACTCTGCTGTCTCCCTCCTTGGTTTCTCCCTGTTTAGAGAGGACCGCATTGGTAACGCGGAGGCGGCGTGCATGTCTATGCGTGACTCCCTCCTATGCCATGCCCTCCCAGCCCCTAAGCTCTGCCTGTGGTACAAGCCATCACCATAAAATCACCACAGGCCCAGTCAGGGCCCTCTCTCTCACAGTCACCTATATACCCCCAAGGGACCAGGGACCTGCAGTCCACTCCCTTACTACCTTTCCACCCTGCCGCACAAAGCAGAGCAGCTCATCCTAGGTGACCTCAATGTCAACTGGCTCAGCACCTCTGCCTCCCCATAAAGGACTCATTCACTACCCTCAACTTAACACAACTAGACACCCTGCCAACCAGACTTAACCCATTGAATGGTACCAGCACCCTCCTTGACATAATTCTCTCAAACCGTCCCACAAAGTCAGGGATGTCAATGTCCTTGCCAACTCACTCAGCGATCACTCCCTATTCTCCGTCCACTGGACTTCCGCTGCACCTAAAACCTGTGTCCCAAACCACCTCCCATTGCCAGCTTTGCTCCCAGGGCCTCAGGAAACTGAGACTATACCTAGCACAACTTGACTGGTCCCCTATCCAACTCATGGTGGATACTGACACTGTGCTAGCCTACTTTACCCAGAACTTTCTGTAAGGCCTGTGATCTTTTCGCCCCATGACCAGTACCCATCAAAAAGACATAATGCCCTATGGATCTCTTCATCCCTTGTTCAACAGCTGAAGGTGCGTGACAACCTCCTGGCATATTGCGGCTGAGTCAGGCAAACTGGCTGACAGACAAGCTATAATGCCACCTGCAACAAATGCACCTGGGCCATAAGGCAAGCTAAGGCCAATTACTACCAAACCACCCTGGCCTCCACTTGGGGCTCAGCATGTGCTCTCTGGAACAATATGAAGGAACTCAATGGGCAAGCTCACTCCCCCCACCGTCCCAGATTCTCATCAATGACATTATTACCATTGACCCCTCCCCTTATTGCCAATTGCCTCAATATGGCTTTCACTGACCTAAGCTCAGTCCTCCCTAGCCACTTCTTTGACCCAATCCCAACCTCGACCACCCCCACCCTGAACCACCTCCCATTCGCACTGTAACTCCCCGTGAGGCCAGGCCTAACCTGCTAAAAGCCCTTTCCAGCAGTAACCCTAGCTCTGACCCCATTGACTCCAGGATCCTCTGCCTAGTACTGAATGTCTTGCTAGCCCCTCTCACTGACCTGTTAAACCGGTCTCTTTGCCTCAGTCAATTTCCAAGTGCCTGGAAAACAGCTGAGATAACCCCAATCCATAAGACTGGAGATCATCGTTGCCCCTAAAAATTACAGACCCATCTCCATCCTCCCTCCACTCTCTAAAGTACTGGAAAAAATCATGTCCATCCAACTCATGGAGTACTTGGCCAAATATGGCTTACTGTGTCCAGAACAAAACGGTTTCGCCCTGGACACAGCACAACATCGACCCTCCTAGAATTCTCACAGCACCTCCATTCCACCCTCAATGCTGGGAATCTAGCCAGGGCAGTGTTCATCTACCTCTCCAAGGCCTTTGACACTGTGTGTCACCCCTCCCTACTAGACTCCTCTACCAACTGGGTTTCTCACCTAGCCCTCTTGCCTGGTTCTCCAGCTATCTCCATGCTAGATCACAATGGGTCAAGATAAACGGCACCCTGTCTACTGCCCTACCTGTTCACTCTGGTGTCCCCAGGGCTCATTCCTGGGTCCCACACTGTTCAGTCTCTTTCTCAACACCCTCCCCAGCTCCTGTCTGGGCCATATGACTGGATGATATGTACTGCAGCCACATCCAAGAGCAGGGTCATTCTCGATGCCCTGCAGGGGGCAGGCCTTAGACAGCTAGTGTTGGAACCCACTCGGGAGGGAGCAATACTAGACCTGGTTCTCTCAAACGGAGAGAGGATCACAAATTTAGAAGTCAGCAGACATCTGGGGACAAGCGACCACTGCACAGTGTGCTTCACAATAAGCACGACCATGGAGATAAACCATACAAGAAAACAAGGATAATGGACTTTAGAAGAGGGCTGACTTTGGCAAAATGGGTGAATACCTGAAGAATGCACTAGCAAATGGCCAAAAAGGAGGGGTGGAAGAACAATGGAGAAAAATCAAAACTGCCATCATAAAGGCAACAAGCCTTTGTGTGAAACAAATAAAGAAAACAAAGCAGAGTAAAAAAACACTATGGTTCTCAAAACAGGTGTCAGGGAAAGTTAAGGAGAAAAAGGCTGCATTCAAAAAGTATACGGAATCACAGAAGGAGCATGACAGGGGACTGTATCAACTAAAGCAGAAAGAAGTGGGGAAGGCAGTCAGAATAGCAAAGGCCCAAACCAAGGAAAAAATAGCCAACTCAGTTAAGAAGGGGGATAAAACCTTTTATAGGTATATTAGGGAACATAGAAACGTTAAAGGAGAGGATAGTGAAGATTAAGAGAGGAGAGGAGGTGGGCAGAGGAGACAGTGAAAAGAGCAGAGATACTGAATGAATACTTTTGCTCAGTATTCACAAAAAGAAGATGAGGAGGAGTTACCTAAACCAGACAACAGAAGCACTCTGGGTGGGGGTTGGCACCAGTCCATTCACAGAAGAAAGTCTGAAAGAACTCCAAAACTCAAGGTGAACAAAGCAATGGGGCCTGACAGGATTCACCCCAGAATCCTAAAAAGAACTAAGGGAGGACCTAGTGACACCACTGACCATGCTTTTAACAAATCATGGCAGGATGGGTGGTACCTGAGGACTGGAGGAGGGCAGATGTGATTCCCCTTCACAAAAGCGGGAGCAAGGCAGAAGCAGGAAACTACAGATCTGTAAGTTTGACCTCAGTGGTAGGGAAAATGATGGAATCACTTCTGAAAGAAATAATTGTTGAGTACCTAGAGGCCAGCGGGGCACAGGACCCAAAGCAGCAAGGATTTACAGCAGGAAGGTTATGTCAGATAAATCTAATAGATTTCTTTGACTGGGTGACCAAAGTAATAGACCAGGGAGGAGCTGTGGATATGGCCTACCTAGACTTTAGCAAGCCATTTGACACAGTCCCGCACAAAAGATTAATAATCAAGTTAGCCGGCCTGGGAGTGGGTCCCATGGTGGTAGCCTGGGTAGCAAACTGGCTGCACAACAGGACACAGAAGGTAATAGTGAATGGAACACATTCCGAAGAAAGAGGGTTACTAGTGGAGTACCTCAGGGCTCAGTACTGGGTCCAGTCCTCTATAACATCTTTATAGGTGACACTGCAGAGGGTCTGGAGGGAAAGGTATGCCTCTTTGCAGATGACACAAAGATCTGTAGCAGAGTTGATACACAAGAGGGGGTAGAAAAGATGAGAAGGGACTTGGCAAGGTTGGGGGAATGGTCAGACATATGGCAACTTAGATTCAATGCAAAGAAGTGCAAAGTAATGCACCTGGGAAACAAAAACCCAGGAAAGAGTACACAACAGCAGGGGAGGTACTAACAACAACAAAAATGGAAAGGGACCTGGGGTAGTCATATCAGATGACCTAAAGGTGGGTAACAATGTGAAAAGTCAGTAAGGAGAGCCAGGGGGATACTGGGATGCACAGGAAGGGGCATCACAAGTAGAAAAAGGGAAGTGATTATTCCTCTATACAGACAGTTGGTGAGACCTCATCTGGAGTACTGTGTGCAGTTTTGGAGACCTCATCTATGCAAGGACATAGACAGGATGGAAGCAGTCCAGAGGAGGGTAACTAAAATGGTGCAGGGTCTGCAGCAGAAACCATATGAAGAGAGACTGAGAATGCTTAATATGTATACTCCTGATGAAAGGAGGGACGGGGGGACATGATAGAAATTTTTAAGTACCTCAAGGGAATCAATAAAGTCCAGGAGGTAGCATCTTTCAGAAAAAGAGATGTGTAAGAACAAGGGGCACAATTTAAAGATAGAGGGTACAGTTCAGGGGTAATGTGAAATTGTTTTCACGGAGAGAGTGGTGGATACATGGAATGGCCTTCCGAGGTCGTTGGGTCTAAAACAGTAGAATTCAAACATGCATGGGACAGACATAAAGGCAATTATAGTGGGGGTTGCAGGAAGTAGGCTGTTGGTTAACTAGAATCTGCAGCTTATCAGTAGAGTAGGGAAATGGGCAGACTGGGTGGGCAAGTGGTACTTATCTGCGTCAAAGTCTATATTTCTATGTGCTCCTCTCATGCCAATAGCCGTTCTCTTCGCCTCCCATCCCAATCCCCCACCTTCTAGGATACCCTCCAACATATGTTCAACCAAGCTGAAAAATGGTTTCTTGACCACTGTCTGGTCTTGAACCTCAAAAATGAAATCTATGCTCTTTCCCACCACCAAAACAAACCAAAAATTCCCCTCCTCATCCTCCCCAGTACCCTACACCCCTTGAACAGGTATCAACTTACAAATACTGTACCTAGGAATCACTTCGACTTGGCTGTCACCTTCCACACCCGCCTCAACACCCTGTCCTCTGCCATAAACTCTCAGATTGGACTCCTTTATCGCAGAACAGACTGCCTTCCCCAAAACATCCTCAGGCTGGCTATCAGCACTCCATCTTACCTCTTGTTGACTCACGGTCTTCCCATCTATACGCGGCTGACAACACCGCCCTCACCAAAGTCCACACCTCAATCAATAAAGGCTTGCAGGCTCCTGACCCTCCCTAGTCAACTCACACCTGCCAGTTTCACGCCTCCTCTAACTACTTACCCTTGATGAGCACCTCCGCTACCAAAACCTGTATACTGGCCAAAAAATCCTCCTAGGGCTCTCCCTCCAGGGTCACTGCCTCATGCAACTAGCTTCCCATTCGGCCTCTACATGAAACTCGGCCAAGGCCACTTTCCAGGTGCCCAGAACCAGGACCTCTCTTGCTCAAAGGTCCTACCACTACAAGCCCACTCTTAGTTCAACTCCCTCCCTCCCTCCCGCCCCATATCTCTGGCATCTCCAAAACTGGTCTGTTCAAAGTCGCCCTCCGTAACCATCTCTTTGACTCCGCATCTGTAACTGCCCCTGAAAAAGGCTCCTGCCCTTATCTGACAACATCTTCTGGCCGGCCCCCAGCCTTTCCCTACAATCTTCTGCCCCTGCCTCCCCCCCGCCCTCACTCCTAGGTATCCCTCCCAGGAATTTCCAATCCTGCATCTTATTAGTGTGTAACTCTTACTCGAATGACTGTGTTTCTTGTGCTGCACCTGTATCATCTCCACTATTGTACTTCACTGTCAATTGTTGTCCACCCTCCCTGTGATGAGGTGACTTTGTAAATGAGTCTTTGACTCAAAGGTTGTAAATCCGAATTTCTAAATAAATAAAAAAATAAATGCTACAATAGAGAAGCAGACAGACATTACACACATATAATACAGCTGTGGTGTAGCATTCTGAAGTAGAGATAGTAAAGCAGAGTTTCTATAATTGCACAGTAATATAGTGATAGTGAAGCATGCTACAATAGAGAGAGAAGCAGTCACTACAGAACTGTAATACAGCTGTAGTGTAGTATTCCGAAGTAGAGAGAGTAAAGCACTGTTTCTATAATTGTACAGTAATATAGTGATAGTGAAGCAAACTACAATAGAGTAAAGCAGACACTACAGAAATGTAATACAGCTGTAGTGTAGTATTCTGAAGTAGAGATAGTAGAGCAGTGTTTCTATAATTGTACAGAAATACAGTGATAGTGAAGCAAGCTACAATAGAGATTAAAGCAGACAGTCACTACAGAGCTGTAATACAGCTGTAGTGTACTATTCTGAAGTAGAGATAGTAGAGCAGTGTTTCTATAATTGTACAGAAATATAGTGATAGTGAAGCAAGCTACAATAGAGAGTAAAGCAGACAGCCACTACAGAACTGTAACACAGCTGTAGCGTAGTATTCTGAAGTAGAGACAGTAGAGCAGTGTTTCTATACTTGTACAGTAACATAGTGATAGTGAAGCAAGCTACAATAGAGAGTAAAGCAGTCACTACAGAAATGTAATACAGCTGTAGCGTAGTATTCTGAAGTAGAGATAGTAGAGCAGTGTTTCTATACTTGTACAGTAACATAGTGATAGTGAAGCAAGCTACAATAGAGAGAGTTAAGCAGTCACTACAGAACTGTAATACAGCTGTAGCGTAGTATTCTGAAGTAGAGATAGTAGAGCAGAGCTTCTATACTTGTACAGTAACATAGTGATAGTGAAGCAAGCTACAATAGAGTAAAGCAGACAGCCACTACAGAACTGTAATTCAGCTGTAGCGTAGTATTCTGAAGTAGAGATAGTAGAGCAGTGTTTCCATAATTGTACAGTAACATAGTGATAGTGAAGCAAGCCACAATAGAGAGTAAAGCAGACAGTCACTACAGAACTGTAATACAGCTGTGCGTAGTATTCTGAAGTAGAGATAGTAGAGCAGTGTTTCTATACTTGTACAGTAACATAGTGATAGTGAAGCAAGCTACAATAGAGAGTAAAGCAGACAGCCACTACAGAACTGTAACACAGCTGTAGCGTAGTATTCTGAAGTAGAGATAGTAGAGCAGTGTTTCTATACTTGTACAGTAACATAGTGATAGTGAAGCAAGCTACAATAGAGTAAAGCAGACAGCACTACAGAACTGTAACACAGCTGTAGCGTAGTATTCTGAAGTAGAGATAGTAGAGCAGTGTTTCTATACTTGTACAGTAACATAGTGATAGTGAAGCAAGCTACAATAGAGAGTAAAGCAGACAGCCACTACAGAACTGTAACACAGCTGTAGCGTAGTATTCTGAAGTAGAGATAGTAGAGCAGTGTTTCTATACTTGTACAGTAACATAGTGATAGTGAAGCAAGCTACAATAGAGTAAAAGCAGACAGCCACTACAGAACTGTAACACAGCTGTGGCGTAGTATTCTGAAGTAGAGATAGTAGAGCAGTGTTTCTATACTTGTACAGTAACATAGTGATAGTGAAGCAAGCTACAATAGAGAGTAAAGCAGACAGCCACTACAGAACTGTAATACAGCTGTAGCGTAGTATTCTGAAGTAGAGATAGTAGAGCAGTGTTTCTATACTTGTACAGTAACATAGTGATAGTAAAAGCAAGCTACAATAGAGAGTAAGCAGACAGCCACTACAGAACTGTAACACAGCTGTAGCGTAGTATTCTGAAGTAGAGATAGTAGAGCAGAGCTTCTATACTTGTACAGTAACATAGTGATAGTGAAGCAAGCCACAATAGAGAGTAAAGCAGACAGTCACTACAGAACTGTAATACAGCTGTAGCGTAGTATTCTGAAGTAGAGATAGTAGAGCAGTGTTTCTATACTTGTACAGTAACATAGTGATAGTGAAGCAAGCTACAATAGAGAGAGAAAAGCAGTCACTACAGAACTGTAATACAGCTGTAGCGTACTATTCTGAAGTAGAGATAGTAGAGCAGTGTTTCTATACTTGTACAGTAACATAGTGATAGTGAAGCAAGCTACAATGAGAGAGTAAAGCAGTCACTACAGAACTGTAATACAGCTGTAGCGTACTATTCTGAAGTAGAGATAGTAGAGCAGTGTTTCTATGCTTGTACAGTAACATAGTGATGAGTGAAGCAAGCTACAATGAGAGTAAAGCAGTCACTACAGAACTGTAATACAGCTGTAGCGTACTATTCTGAAGTAGAGATAGTAGAGCAGTGTTTCTATACTTGTACAGTAACAAGTGATAGTGAAGCAAGCTACAATGAGAGTAAAGCAGTCACTACAGAACTGTAATACAGCTGTAGCGTAGTATTCTGAAGTAGAGATAGTAGAGCAGTGTTTCTATACTTGTACAGTAACATAGTGATAGTGAAGCAAGCTACAATAGAGAGTAAAGCAGTCACTACAGAACTGTAATACAGTTGTAGCACAGTATTCTGAAGTAGAGATAGTAGAGCAGTGTTTCTATACTTGTACAGTAACACAGTGATAGTGAAGCAAGCTACAATAGAGAGTAAAGCAGACAGTCACTACAGAACTGTAATTCAGCTGTAGCGTAGTATTCTGAAGTAGAGATAGTAGAGCAGTGTTTCCATAATTGTACAGTAACACAGTGATAGTGAAGCAAGCCACAATAGAGAGTAAAGCAGACAGTCACTACAGAACTGTAATTCAGCTGTAGCGTAGTATTCTGAAGTAGAGATAGTAGAGCAGTGTTTCCATAACTGCACAGTAACATAGTGATAGTGAAGCAAGCCACAATAGAGAGTAAAGCAGACAGTCACTACGGAACTGTAATTCAGCTGTAGCGTAGTATTCTGAAGTAGAGATAGTAGAGCAGTGTTTCCATAACTGTACAGTAACATAGTGATAGTGAAGCAAGCCACAATAGAGAGTAAAGCAGACAGCCACTACGGAACTGTAATTCAGCTGTAGCGTAGTATTCTGAAGTAGAGATAGTAGAGCAGTGTTTCCATACTTGTACAGTAACATAGTGATAGTGAAGCAAGCCACAATAGAGAGTAAAGCAGACAGCCACTACGGAACTGTAATTCAGCTGTAGCGTAGTATTCTGAAGTAGAGGTAGTAGAGCAGTGTTTCTACACTTGTACAGTAACATAGTGATAGTGAAGCAAGCTACAATAGACAGTAAAGCAGACAGTCACTACAGAACTGTAATTCAGCTGTAGCGTAGTATTCTGAAGTAGAGATAGTAGAGCACTGTTTCTACAATTGTACAGTAACATAGTGATAGTGAAGCAAGCTACAATGAGAGTAAAAAGACAGTCACTACAGAACTGTAATTCAGCTGTAGCGTAGTATTCTGAAGTAGAGATAGTAGAGCACTGTTTCCATAATTGTACAGTAACATAGTGATAGTGAAGCAAGCCACAATAGAGAGTAAAGCAGACAGTCACTACAGAACTGTAATTCAGCTGTGCGTAGTATTCTGAAGTAGAGATAGTAGAGCAGTGTTTCCATAATTGTACAGTAACATAGTGATAGTGAAGCAAGCCACAATGAGAGTAAAACAGACAGTCACTACAGAACTGTAATTCAGCTGTAGCGTAGTATTCTAAGTGAGATAGTAGAGCAGTGTTTCCATAATTGTACAGTAACATAGTGATAGTGAAGCAAGCTACAATAGAAGTAAAACAGACAGTCACTACAGAACTGTAATTCAGCTGTAGTAGTATTTTGAAGTAGAGATAGTAGAGCAGTGTTTCTATACTTGTACAGTAATATAGTGATAGTGAAGCAAAGCTACAAGAGAGTAAACAGACAGCCACTACAGAACTGTAATACAGCTGTGGCGTAGTATTCTGAAGTAGAGATAGTAGAGCAGTGTTTCTATGCTTGTACAGTAACATAGTGATAGTGAAGCAAGCTACAATAGAAGTAAAGCAGACAGTCACTACAGAACTGTAATACAGCTGTAGTGTAGTATTCTAAGTAGAGATAGAGCAGTGTTTCTATACTTGTACAGTAATATAGTGATAGTGGAAGCAAGCTACAATAGAGAGTAAAGCAGTCACTACAGAACTGTAATACAGCTGTAGTGTAGTATTCTGAAGTAGAGATAGTAAGGCAGTGTTTCTATAACTGTACAGTAACATAGTGATAGTGAAGCAAGCTACAATAGAGAGTAAAGCAGACAGCCACTACAGAACTGTAACACAGCTGTAGCGTAGTATTCTGAAGTAGAGATAGTAGAGCAGTGTTTCTATACTTGTACAGTAACATAGTGATAGTGAAGCAAGCTACAATAGAGAGTAAAGCAGACAGCCACTACAGAACTGTAATACAGCTGTGGTGAGTATTCTGAAGTAGAGATAGTAGAGCAGTGTTTCTATACTTGTACAGTAACATAGTGATAGTGAAGCAAGCTACAATAGAGAGTAAAGCAGACAGCCACTACAGAACTGTAACACAGCTGTGGCGTAGTATTCTGAAGTAGAGATAGTAGAGCAGTGTTTCTATGCTTGTACAGTAACATAGTGATAGTGAAGCAAGCCACAATAGAGGTAAAGCAGACAGTCACTACAGAACTGTAATTCAGCTGTGGCGTAGTATTCTGAAGTAGAGATAGTAGAGCAGTGTTTCTATACTTGTACAGTAACATAGTGATAGTGAAGCAAGCTACAATAGAAGTAAAGACAGTCACTACAGAACTGTAATACAGCTGTGCGTAGTATTCTGAAGTAGAGATAGTAGAGCAGTGTTTCTATGCTTGTACAGTAACATAGTGATAGTGAAGCAAGCTACAATAGAGAGTAAAGCAGTCACTACAGAACTGTAATACAGCTGTAGCGTAGTATTCTGAAGTAGAGATAGTAGAGCAGTGTTTCTATACTTGTACAGTAACATAGTGATAGTGAAGCAAGCTACAATAGAGAGTAAAGCAGTCACTACAGAACTGTAATACAGCTGTAGCGATATTCTGAAGTAGAGATAGTAGAGCAGTGTTTCTATGCTTGTACAGTAACATAGTGATAGTGAAGCAAGCTACAATAGAGAGTAAAGCAGTCACTACAGAACTTAATACAGCTGTGGCGTAGTATTCTGAAGTAGAGATAGTAGAGCAGTGTTTCTATACTTGTACAGTAACATAGTGATAGTGAAGCAAGCTACAATGAGAGTAAAAGTCACTACAGAACTGTAATACAGCTGTAGCGTAGTATTCTGAAGTAGAGATAGTAGAGCAGTGTTTCTATACTTGTACAGTAACATAGTGATAGTGAAGCAAGCCTACAATAGAGAGTAAAGCAGACAGTCACTACAGAACTGTAATTCAGCTGTGGCGTAGTATTCTGAAGTAGAGATAGTAGAGCAGTGTTTCCATATTGTACAGTAACATAGTGATAGTGAAGCAAGCTACAATAGAGAGTAAAGCAGACAGTCACTACAGAACTGTAATTCAGCTGTAGCGTAGTATTCTGAAGTAGAGATAGTAGAGCAGTGTTTCCATAATTGTACAGTAACATAGTGATAGTGAAGCAAGCCACAATAGAGATAAAGCAGACAGTCACTACAGAACTGTAATTCAGCTGTAGCGTAGTATTCTGAAGTAGAGATAGTAGAGCAGTGTTTCTATACTTGTACAGTAACATAGTGATAGTGAAGCAAGCCACAATAGAGAGAGTAAAGCAGACAGTCACTACAGAACTGTAATTCAGCTGTAGCGTAGTATTCTGAAGTAGAGATAGTAGAGCAGTGTTTCATAATTGTACAGTAACATAGTGATAGTGAAGCAAGCTACAATAGAGGTAAAGCAGTCACTACAGAACTGTAATACAGCTGTAGGTAGTATTCTGAAGTAGAGATAGTAGAGCAGTGTTTCTATACTTGTACAGTAACATAGTGATAGTGAAGCAAGCTACAAGAGAGTAAAGCAGACAGCCACTACAGAACTGTAATACAGCTGTGTGTAATAGTGATACAAATGAGATAGTGAGCAGTGTTTCTAGCATGCAATACAGAACTGTAATACAGCTGTAGCGTAGTATTCTGAAGTAGAGATAGTAGAGCAGTGTTTCTATACTTGTACAGTAACATAGTGATAGTGAAGCAAGCTACAATAGAGAGTAAAGCAGACAGTCACTACAGAACTGTAATACAGCTGTAGCGTAGTATTCTGAGTAGAGATAGTGAGCAGTGTTTCCATAATTGTACAGTAACATAGTGATAGTGAAGCAAGCTACAATAGAGAGTAAAGCAGACAGCCACTACAGAACTGTAACACAGCTGTAGCGTAGTATTCTGAAGTAGAGATAGTAGAGCAGTGTTTCTATACTTGTACAGTAACATAGTGATAGTGAAGCAAGCCACAATAGAGAGTAAAGCAGACAGTCACTACAGAACTGTAATACAGCTGTAGCGTAGTATTCTGAAGTAGAGATAGTAGAGCAGTGTTTCTATACTTGTACAGTAACATAGTGATAGTGAAGCAAGCTACAATAGAAGTAAAGCAGACAGTCACTACAGAACTGTAATTCAGCTGTAGCGTAGTATTCTGAAGTAGAGATAGTAGAGCAGTGTTTCTATACTTGTACAGTAACATAGTGATAGTGAAGCAAGCTACAATAGAGGTAAAGCAGACAGTCACTACAGAACTGTAATACAGCTGTAGCGTAGTATTCTGAAGTAGAGATAGTAGAGCAGTGTTTCTATACTTGTACAGTAACATAGTGATAGTGAAGCAAGCTACAATAGAGAGTAAAGCAGACAGTCACTACAGAACTGTAATACAGCTGTAGTGTAGTATTCTGAAGTAGAGATAGTAGAGCAGTGTTTCTATTGTACAGTAACATAGTGATAGTGAAGCAAGCTACAATAGAGTAAGCAGACAGTCACTACAGAACTGTAATTCAGCTGTAGCGTAGTATTCTGAAGTAGAGATAGTAGAGCAGTGTTTCCATAACTGTACAGTAACATAGTGATAGTGAAGCAAGCTACAATAGAAAGTAAAGCAGACAGTCACTACAGAACTGTAATTCAGCTGTAGCGTAGTATTCTGAAGTAGAGATAGTAGAGCAGTGTTTCTATACTTGTACAGTAACATAGTGATAGTGAAGCAAGCTACAATAGAGTAAAGCAGACAGCCACTACGAGAACTGTAATACAGCTGTAGCGTAGTATTCTGAAGTAGAGATAGTAGAGCAGTGTTTCTATACTTGTACAGTAACATAGTGATAGTGAAGCAAGCTACAATAGAGAAAAGCAGACAGCCACTACAGAACTGTAACTACAGCTGTAGCGTAGTATTCTGAAGTAGAGATAGTAGAGCAGTGTTTCTATACTTGTACAGTAACATAGTGATAGTGAAGCAAGCTACAATAGAGAGTAAACAGACAGTCACTACAGAACTGTAATACAGCTGTAGCGTAGTATTCTGAAGTAGAGATAGTAGAGCAGTGTTTCTATACTTGTACAGTAACATAGTGATAGTGAAGCAAGCTACAATAGAGAGTAAAGCAGTCACTACAGAACTGTAATACAGCTGTAGCGTAGTATTCTGAAGTAGAGATAGTAGAGCAGTGTTTCTATACTTGTACAGTAACATAGTGATAGTGAAGCAAGCTACAATAGAGAGTAAAGCAGACACACTACAGAACTGTAATACAGCTGTAGCGTAGTATTCTGAAGTAGAGATAGTAGAGCAGTGTTTCTATGCTTGTACAGTAACATAGTGATAGTGAAGCAAGCTACAAGAGAGTAAAGCAGTCACTACAGAACTGTAATACAGCTGTAGCGTACTATTCTGAAGTAGAGATAGTAGAGCAGTGTTTCTATACTTGTACAGTAACAGTGATAGTGAAGCAAGCTACAATAGAGAGTAAAGCAGTCACTACAGAACTGTAATACAGCTGTAGCGTACTATTCTGAAGTAGAGATAGTAGAGCAGTGTTTCTATACTTGTACAGTAACATAGTGATAGTGAAGCAAGCTACAATAGAGAGTAACAGCAGTCACTACAGAACTGTAATACAGCTGTGCGTAGTATTCTGAAGTAGAGATAGTAGAGCAGTGTTTCTATACTTGTACAGTAACATAGTGATAGTGAAGCAAGCTACAATAGAGAGTAAAGCAGTCACTACAGAACTGTAATACAGCTGTAGCGCAGTATTCTGAAGTAGAGATAGTAGGCAGTGTTTCTATACTTGTACAGTAACACAGTGATAGTGAAACAAGCTACAATAGAGTAAAGCAGACAGTCACTACAGAACTGTAATTCAGCTGTAGCGTAGTATTCTGAAGTAGAGATAGTAGAGCAGTGTTTCCATAATTGTACAGTAACACAGTGATAGTGAAGCAAGCCACAATAGAGAGTAAAGCAGACAGTCACTACAGAACTGTAATTCAGCTGTAGCGTAGTATTCTGAAGTAGAGATAGTAGAGCAGTGTTTCCATAACTGCACAGTAACATAGTGATAGTGAAGCAAGCCACAATAGAGAGTAAAGCAGACAGTCACTACGGAACTGTAATTCAGCTGTAGTAGTATTCTGAAGTAGAGATAGTAGAGCAGTGTTTCCATAACTGTACAGTAACATAGTGATAGTGAAGCAAGCCACAATAGAGAGTAAAGCAGACAGCCACTATGGAACTGTAATTCAGCTGTAGCGTAGTATTCTGAAGTAGAGATAGTAGAGCAGTGTTTCTATACTTGTACAGTAACATAGTGATAGTGAAGCAAGCCACAATAGAGAGTAAAGCAGACAGCCACAGAACTGTAATTCAGCTGTAGCGTAGTATTCTGAAGTAGAGATAGTAGAGCAGTGTTTCTACACTTGTACAGTAACATAGTGATAGTGAAGCAAGCCACAATAGAAGTAAAGCAGACAGTCACTAGAACTGTAATTCAGCTGGGCGTAGTATTCTGAAGTAGAGATAGTAGAGCACTGTTTCTATAATTGTACAGTAACATAGTGATAGTGAAGCAAGCTACAATAGAGAGTAAAGCAGACAGTCACTACAGAACTGTAATTCAGCTGTAGCGTAGTATTCTGAAGTAGAGATAGTGAGCACTGTTTCCATAATTGTACAGTAACATAGTGATAGTGAAGCAAGCCACAATAGAGAGTAAAGCAGACAGTCACTACAGAACTGTAATTCAGCTGTAGCGTAGTATTCTGAAGTAGAGATAGTAGAGCAGTGTTTCCATAATTGTACAGTAACATAGTGATAGTGAAGCAAGCCACAATAGAGAGTAAAGCAGACAGTCACTACAGAACTGTAATTCAGCTGTAGCGTAGTGTTCTGAAGTAGAGATAGTAGAGCAGTGTTTCCATAATTGTACAGTAACATAGTGATAGTGAAGCAAGCTACAATAGAGAGTAAAGCAGACAGTCATTACAGAACTGTAATTCAGCTGTAGTGTAGTATTTTGAAGTAGAGATAGTAGAGCAGTGTTTCTATACTTGTACAGTAATATAGTGATAGTGAAGCAAGCTACAAGAGAGTAAAGCAGACAGCCACTACAGAACTGTAATACAGCTGTAGCGTAGTGTTCTGAAGTAGAGATAGTAGGCAGTGTTTCTATACTTGTACAGTAACATAGTGATGTGAAGCAAGCTACAATAGAGAGTAAAGCAGACAGTCACTACAGAACTGTAATACAGCTGTAGTGTAGTATTCTAAAGAGAGATAGAGCAGTGTTTCTATACTTGTACAGTAATATAGTGATAGCGAAGCAAGCTACAATAGAGTAAAAGCATACAGTCATACAAATTTGCCAGCAGATAAAGGCCCTATGATCTAGTGAGTCTGCTCGATTGTGCAGCTAGCAGCCTTTATTCTGCAGCTGCCCTCCTCCTCCCGTG
The DNA here is from genome assembly GCA_016271365.2 of Neoceratodus forsteri. Lineage (NCBI taxonomy): Eukaryota > Metazoa > Chordata > Ceratodontiformes > Ceratodontidae > Neoceratodus > Neoceratodus forsteri. Next base: position 1,624,096,982 of record CM028129.1, read on the forward strand.
ACCCTCCCTCTTGCCTATCACAGCCTCTTTTTAAAGTAGCCCACTGTTCTGCAGGCTACCACTTCTGCTAGTAATCGTTCCACCCTTCCACCACCCTCTCTGTAAAAAGTGTCTTCTCCTCCTCCCCCTCCCTCTTGAAACTTCCCCTCAATCTCTGATCATGGCTCCAGTGTCCCTCCTCTCCCTTAATTTGAACAGCCCCTCCAAGCCAGTCTTGTTTATTCCCTTCATGTACTTGAAGGTTTCAATCATATCACCTCTGTCCCTCCTCTGGAGTACATGTTCAATTTCTTCAGCCTGCTCTCGTAGGGTAAGTCCCCAGCCCATGGGTCATCTTTGTTGCCCTAAGCTGCACCCCTCAGTAACTAATGTCCTCCTTTAGGTATGGGCACAAATACTGCATGCAGTACTCTCAGCTGTGGCCTAACCAGTGATCTATACAATGACAGAATCACTTCCTCACTCCTTGGGATATACCCCTGGCAATACAACCGAGCAGTTTGTTGGCCTTTGCAGATGCCTTCCTACATTATGCTGAGTTGTTCATTAATCCGTAATAGGCACTCCCAGATTCTTCTCCTCCTCTGACTTGGCTAGCTACACCCCCCAGCAGGTAACTCCTCTTTGGATTCTTTGCACCAAAATGTAGCACCTTATACTTTTTGGCATTGAGCCCAGTTGCCAGGAGTTCAACCAGTTCTCCAACTGTGACAGATCATCCTGCAATCCATGCCAACCTCCTAGGTCATCCACTACTGCTCCCATCGTGGTGTCATCCGCAAACTGACTGATCCTGCAATTGATGCCCAATGTGATGTCTGCAATGAATATCCCAAACAACACCGGTTCCAGCACCGAACCCTGCGGTACCCCGCTTGTCACTGCCCTAGAGGATGAGAGCTCCCCATCCACCACCACCACCCTCTGCTGTCTTCCCTGCAGTCATTTCACTACCCACTCCACCATCTTCAGCCCTGCCCCTGTGTCTTCTAGCTTATTTCCTAGACTCCCATGTGGCACAGAGTCAAAAGCTTTACTGAAGTCCAGGTACATGACATCCACTGCATGGCCCCCATCTAGTTGCCTAGTTACCCAGTCGTAGTTATCCACCAGGCTGGTCTGACAGGATCTGCCAGTGACAAACCCATGCTGTCTATCGTCCTGCAGCCCATTGGCCTCCAGAAGGGACACCAACCTCTCCTTCAGGATTGTTTCCATCAGCTTACCCACTATGGATGTGAGGCTCACCGGTTTGTAGTTCCTCAGTTCATCCACGGGACCACTCTTATGGAGGGGTATCAAGTGAGCCATTCTCCAGTACTGAGGTACACTCCCTGAGTCCAGGGAGGCATTGAACAGGTCTGCCAATGGCCTAACTAGGACTTCTTCCAGCTCCTTCAGCAGTCATTATATAGAGAATAAAGTATGAGGTGATGTATAACGAGATTTTACACACACCTGAGTTGTAGAATGCTACATAATCCAAGAAGCGAAGCCTGAGGATTTATGAAATACATCCCACAATGAGGGTGTGTGTAAAATCTAGTTACACTTATCTTTATTTTATATAATTTCTGGGGAGGCGTTTTCTCCTACAACAATTACATAAAATAAATTACACTGGTGTTCCAGCCACAGTCAACCTGAAATAGCGATCCACCGGCCACTGTCCGCGGTTGCTGAAAAGTTGCGCCTTTTTTTCTTTCTTTAACAAAATATTTTATATAAGGAGCACCTGTGGAAGGATGCGAGGATGAGAGGCTACTCGCTAGTTCTTTTTTTTTTTTTTTTTATTTACTTATGGCCAAGTGGCAGTGGAGCAGAGAGTGGTGATCCTGGGGCAGTGATTCAGGTAGGAGTAGAAGCTTGCGCAAGTGTGGAATGAGGGAAACCCAGCGCGTGTTCACTGTTATAACCTGCGGGTTACAACAGCGAATTATAAGTGGGTCTCCCTATGAAGAAAACGCTCCCCAGTATTATACAACATAATACAGTTCAAAGCACCATGGGCTGCATATGCAAATCACCACAGAATGTCATTCTGTGGTAATTCCTCATATGTAGTGCTGCTGCATGAGGGCATGTGTGATTTTGTATTTTCTTGAAACTTGGCTTCCCAGCCAAATGCCCTTAGGGTAACCCTTGCCTCAGTGTTTATGCACAGAGGTTCTCTGTCTTTATAATACAGTTGTAGTGTAGCATGCTACAGTACAGAGTAAAGCAGACAGTTACACAACTGTAACGTATGAATATTGAAAATAATACTATCGCAAAGCATACAAAAAATTCCCGGTAATACGCCGGAGCCCCAGTGATAATACCATCATTGCTGACTGATAGTATTACAGGCTCTGAACGATAGTATTATCGTTCGGAGCCCTGAATGATAGTATTCTCACAGAAATGCCACAGTGCCTGAGCAAGTCTGCCTCCCACGGAAACTAGCTGCTATGGTCCCACGTCCTTTCCTGCACAGCCGAAGTCATGGCCTGCATTTTCATTTGCAGCTTTTTTCTGTGGGCAGGCACAATTTTAAAAACATGGTGGCTGTTTACTCTCTCTTAGCGAGACTAATGCGTGCCCCTTCATTTTTTCTTCGCATTCAGTGGATTATCTGGCTGATCCTGCATTCCCCAAAGGATGAAAAAAATTAAAAGGTAGGACTGTCTACCAAATGTGAAAAAAGAAAATCTTAACAATCACAGAGGGATGGGTTGGGGGACGAGGGTGAGAGAGTGACTCTCCAGTGCGATGGTCGGCCGAGAGCGAATGTGTCTTCAGTGCGTCAGTCAGCCAGCCCATCTCACAGAATGCACAAAACAAAAGCCGCAGAATTTCAAATTAGATCCATATATTACAAAAAACAACAAATAGTCAAGTGTCTATTTCAAAGGCAGTAAGACCATCTCAAGGTTTTGGTGACTTTGGGAACCTCTCAAGCTTGGTCTCGAGGTTCCAAGTTCCCAAACCTCTTGATGGTCTTACTGTCTTGTAAAACACTAATCTAGTATTCCATGTGTAATACAGCTGTAGTGTGAGAATGCTACAATAAGAGTAAAGCAGTTGTACAACTGTAATGCAGCTGTAGTGCAGCATGCTACAATAGAGAGTAAAGCAGACAGTCATTATACAACTATAGTACAGCTGCAGTGTGGCATGCTACAACATATAGAGTGATTATACAATTGTAATACAGCTGTGGTGTAGCAAGCTGAAGTAGAGATAGTAAAGCAGTCTTTCTATGATGTACAGTAATATAGTGATAGTGAACCATGCTACAACGGAAGTAAAGCAGACAGTCATTATACAACTGTCTTACAGCTATAATATATGGGGAGCCCTTATTATTAACTGAAATCAAGCAGATTACAACCTTGTTATGCCACCAATAAGACATCACTCTGTTTTTAACCCTTCTTGAGTATGTCATATCAATGATATAACAAAACGGAATGCTCACAACAATGTTCCGTAAAGCAATTCAGTAAAGTAATTAAATCCGTGATTACACAATCTTGGTAGCCCGTATACTATAAAATATAATGTATGGCCTTTGATTAACAACCACTCTGAAAACACTTCTCGAGGTTGCCATGACATCTGTAAACCTCTTGAGCTGAGCTCTCAAGGTTTACAGTGATGTCACAACAACCTCTCAAATGTTTACAGTGTGAATTATTAACAAATATAGAATAGTGGATGGTTGACCATCACAACAAACTGTGTTTCCATCGAGGGTCGATGGTGTCACAGAAACCTCGAGGCGGCTTCGAGAGGTTTCTATGATACCATCGACTCCGAGATAAGCAGCTAGTTGTGGATGGTTAACCATCCACTATTTATAGTATATAGTTCTTCAACATTCCCGCATCAAAACTCGGCATTTTGTCATTGTTTGCAGCTCCTACCTAAAGATTGTGGTCCTCCTCGATGCGGTCCTGCCCCAGAAGTTACCGGTTCTCCCGGCTCCTCGCTGAAAATCTCACTCTGCTTTGGCATCGTAACTGTGCCAGTAGATTTAAAAAAAGAAAAACACTGAAAACTGACAGTTTGGGCATACGGAGCTGACAATGTAGTCCGTGTCCAAACTGTATTTATGAGCGGCTTGCCTGACCACTCGCTAAGTGACGCCGCCATTTTCTCCTGCGTTTTTTGAATCCCCAGTCTGAAGCAGCCAATCCGGTAGTAGGGCGAGTCAGAAAAGTTGTACTATTGTTGTGACGTCAGAACGGTAGTACAACAACTTTTTTGACCTTTGAACTGTCCTACAACAAGATTTTGAAAGCCACTGCTTTCTTCATCATAATGAGCCCTAACCATATACTATAGACATATATTATCTCTATGTAGTGTAGCATGCTACAATAGACAGTAAAGCAAACAATGATTATTCAGTTGTAATACGGCTGTGGTGTAGCAAGCTGAGGTAGATATAGTAAAGCAGTTTTTCTATAACTGTACTGTATAGTGATAGTGAAGCATGCTACAATAGAGAGTTACGCAGACACAGTCATTATACAACTATAATACAGCTGTAGTGCAGTATGCTACAGTAGAGAGCGAGAGTGATTATACTAGTGTTGTCAGAACTAGTTTGGCAAAGATTCGAACCCTCCTTGAACCCTGGTGTTTGAGTTCTAACTTGAACTTCGAACACTAAAACGCAAAGGGTTCGAATCTGATCTCCAACTCCCGTGGACGCCTTTTCTGGCCCCAGCTGATGACTTGTGTCTATGTGTAAGAGGAGGCACGTCTCAGCAGGCCGCCCCGATGTGGTGGGGGTGCAGCAGCAGCAGTGTTGTTGGGGCTGCCAGAATCCACCGTGAGTTCTCTCAGACTTTTCGCTTCGCGTGCTGCGCTCAAGTGAAGTCATCCTCGTCACCTGACCATTTACTATGTGGTCGGGTGAAGTCGATAAGCTGCATGAGCAGCGGGATCATGTGGAGTGGTATTTAGGTGGATGCAAGCCCGAGGCGCGATTTGGATCCTGAGGATTTCAGAAGGCAGCAGCACCTAGGCAATACTGTGGCGTGCACGCAGCCAGCATTCTTGCTTTCGATACTTAGGCCAGGGCCTAGGTCGGGTGTGGCAAGACCGGACTGCGCACTTGCTAGTTGCTGCAGTGCTTACCTGAATTATTTAAAAATTCCACTCCATCATCCATTTTCCTGCGAAAAGGCTAAGCAAGCGTTGAAAGAGTTCGAGGGGGAGGAAGGGAAGGGGGGCGGGGCCCAGGCCCGAGAGACCGAGAACGAGAAAGGCTGAAAAGGCTCAATAAATTAACGGTTGGGTGTGGGACTAGGGGAGGTTCAGGTGGAGGGACCAATCAGGAATTGGGAAGGGATCGATCAATATCAGGAGAGAGAAAAAAAAATACAGAAAGAAGAACCTTTGTGAATGTGATTGTGAAACTGCAGCACTGCACAGTGCACACTCAGCAGCTGCCAGCAACAAGCATATAACAAGGGGGGCCAAAAAAGGCAAATAAATTTGTCAGGACAGAGTATAAGGACTGTGCTCAAGCTCATTGTGCTGTGCTGCTAAGTGGGATCCTTCTCTTCACTTTCACCCTCAAAAATTCCAGTCCTTATCAGTCCTTATACAACAGCACAAGGCACTGGCAGTAAGGCACTGACTGAAGGTAGGCAGTTAATATTTTTGGACACCACTCCTCTGTGCGTGTGTGAGACTTCTACTTCTCCACTTCCGAGTCCCTGTGTTGTGTTTGTGACTCCCTGCTCCCATCTCCCGAGTTGTGTACTGTTATTACCCTTACATGACAGAAGCTTAGAAATATAATTCTCATTCCCTGTGTTGTGTGTTATGTATGTGACTCCGTCTCCTATGGTCAGCCCATCACCCTGCTGCTGTGTGCCCCTTGACTGCGCTGTACCCTACCCAGTGTGAGTTACAGAGAGAAGCCCAGTGGCCAGTTGTGTGTTGGTATTACCCTTACATGACAGAAGCGTAGAAATATAATTCTCATTCCCTGAGTTGTGTATGTGACTCAGTCTCCTGTGGTCAGCCGATCACCCAGCTGCTGTGTGCTCCTTGACTGCACTTGCCCCTACCCAGTGTGTGTTACAGAGAGAGAAGCCCAGTGGCCAGTTGTGTGTTGGTATTACCCTTACATGACAGAAGCGTACAAATATAATTCTCATTCCCTGAGTTGTGTATGTAACTCCGTCTCCTGTGGTCAGCCCATCACCCTGCTGCTGTGTGCCCCTTGACTGCACTGTACCCTACCCAGTGTGTGTTACAGAGAGGTGGCCAGTTGTGTGTTGGTATTACCCTTACATGACAGAAGCATAGAAATATAATTCTCATTCCCCGAGTTGTATATGTGACTCCGTCTCCTGTGGGCAGCCCATCACCCTGCTGCTGTGCGCCCCTTGACAGCACTGTACCTTACCCAGTGTGTGTTACCATGTGAAGCCCAGTGGCCAGTTGTGTGGTGGCATTAACCTTAAATACCGACAGAAGCCTAAAATATATTTCCCCATTGCAAGGAGAGACAGAAAAATCTCTTTCCTCGGTTTGTGTGTGTAACCCGTCTCTTGTGGTCAGCTCATCACCCTGCTGCTGTGCACCCCTTGACTGCTATGTGTATGCCTATGCCCAGCAGCCCAATCATTCTGTAAGCCTTGAACCTGGGATCCTTTAGTTGCAAACCGTCATATTCTTTAATTACTTTCAGTCCACTGCATCACAGTGTCACACAACCAAAATAAAATTTTGGAGTTGTAGCCAGCGATCTCAGATCACATTGCTTTCTTACACAGGAATTGTGTGGGTGTGGGTGTGTTCACTGCAGTATACTGGTACTCTTATGGCTGACACCAACATAGATGAAGCATCTGGTGCTGGTGTTGGAGCAGGTGGTGGTGGTAGTGGTAATCCTGGTGCTAACAGAAATGACCAAAATGTTTCATGTGATAAAAATTCAAGAAACAGCAAAAGAGCAACAGTGAAGTGTGGTAAAGGGGGACCTTTTAAGAAAACCTGTACAGCTGCTGGGGTCACATGGAGAGGCATCATAAGTTATGCCATTCATGCTGTTAAGATCCCTGTGACTAGCAGCAAAAATGCAAGTGACAGTGAGTCTCTCTCTGACTCAGACAGTAGCTCTTTGTCTCAGTCCAACACTGTTGTGTCTTGCGACGCATCATTACTTCCTCAACAAAGTGAAATGAGCAAGTCTGCTGACAATGAATCAGGTAGTGCACTTACAAATACATCCAGCACTGTTGGCAATGAAAAGGACATATCCATTGAATCCACCACTTCTGTGTTGGCCAGCAATGAAAATCCATCAGAGTCTTCTGCCCACTCTTCTAGCACCAAGGAGCATGTCCCGGGTTCTGTTAGGACAGGTGAAAAGACACAAACAGTCTTTAGCTATCTTCCTAGCACTCGAACAAAATCTGTCACATCTGAGGTGTGGAATTATTTCTCTGTCAGTAAAACTGATCCATGCAGAGCAATTTGTTCCCTGTGTAAACAGAGTGCAAGCCGTGGTAAAGTTGTGTCATGCCTTGGCACTACAGCTCTTAAACTCCATCTGAAAAAGCATTCAGTTTTGCTTGATCATCCAAAACCCATGTCCTCCATCTTCCAGACCGCACGTGAGAAGGGTCAGGAGGAATCTGAAATGGATACTGAATTGTCTGAACTTGATGCAGACAGAACCACTGCCAGCCCTAGGATCACTGTTACCACCAATGCCAGCACCATTAGTACCAGTTGCACATCCAGTGATGACACTGAATGTATAAGTCCTAGTCCACCATCCCAGCGTCCATCTGCCCATCGAAGCACGGTGTATAATAAGCCGGCAGGGACATGTTGTAAACAGCCAACACTGTCTCAAGCATTTGAAAGGAAGAATACCTTTACTAAAAATCATTCAAAGACCCTTCATCTTAATCACAGAATTGGTGAACTGTTAGTTGGAGCCCTTCTCCCATACTCTTTGGTAGATCATGAGGATTTTAAGGAGCTCTTGAAACTAGCAGAGCCTCGTTACAAAGTTCCTCATCGAAGGTACTTTTCCTGTGTTGAAACACCAAACATTTATCAGGCTTTAAAAGCGACAGAGTGATGCTTGCACTTAAAACTGCAGACGGTGGGGTTATTCATGTCACAACAGATATGTAAACCAGCATTCAAAACATAGATTACATGTCCCTTACCGCTTATTGGGTCACGTTTTCTTGTGGTTCTTCAAAAACAAAGACACCCCAGAAGATGGCACTGCTGCATATAAAGAAATTTGGGTAAAGTCATACAGCTGCAAACATCTTGCAGGAACTAAATGACCTCCTTGACGAATGGGTTTATTCTCACGGTCTAAAATGTGGCTTCATAGTAAGTGACAATGGAGCCAACATCTTGAAAGCAGTACAGGATGGAGGATTTATGCATGCTTCTTGCTTTGCACATTGCTTACATTTAATTTACTGGATTTACTGGATAAAGTAGGACAAAAGAAGGCTCAAGATTGTCCTCCCTCAATAGTGGGACATTTGGTTAAATATTATTATTATTATTATTAGGCCAATAACCAGAGATCAAGCCTAGTTTTGAAAATCTCAAAGTTAGCTGAATCTGCAACTGTGGGTGGTAAAGAATTTCAAAATTTTGCTGCCCTTATATTGAAAAAGTTATCATATTTTTTTGTTATTGGCCCATTCTACTTTTAGTTGATTAGAGTATAATCTTCCTACAATTCTTTTTCCTGCAAATTCCAATCCACATATATTAAGTAATTTAGGATTGTGAACCAATGTATACATTAGAAGTAAATCTCCCCTTTCTCTTCTTAATGTTAAGGGGTAGAGACCAGTATGTTGTAACCTGGTCTCATAACACTTAATTTTTAATCTTGGAATAGATTTAGTCAATCTTCTTTGTATCTGTTCCAAGCGATTTATGTCATTTTTTGTATAAGGACTCCATAAGGGAGAACCATAATCCAGGTGTGGTCTGACATATGCTCTATATAGTGGGATCAAATTATGTTCTGATTTACTAATGAAAGTTTTTTTAATTTATCTTATTACAATATTACCGGATCCAACTGCTTTACTACAATTGTCATCTGATGTCAGTTTATTATTTATTAATATACCCAAGTCTCTTTCACAACTGGATGATTCCAATAACTGGTAATTTAAATAGTAGTTGTGTAATGTATTATTTTTACCAAAATGCAAGATCTTGCATTTATTGATCTTAAATAACATTACATTTTTTTTAGCCCATTGTTCAAATGTATACAAGTCTTGTTCTAGAATTTTAAATTTTTCTATGGTATCAACTCTTCCACCCAGTTTAGTATCATCAGCAAACTTGGATAAGTAATTTTTAGATTCTATTACCATATCATGAATGGAAAAGTTGAACAAAATCGGGCCCAAAATGGAACCCTGTGGAACCCCACTTGTAACTGCTCCAGATGTTGAAAGAGCTCCATTTATTCTAACTGATTGAGTACGATTATGCAGCCATCCAGATATACAGTTCACTACACAAAGTGGAATTTTAAAATTATGTAATTTATTTATTAGTAAGGAATGTGATATATGATCAAATGCTTTACTAAAATCTAGTAGCACTACATCAGTAGCTACATTGCTATCCAATAGTTTAGCAACATGTTGGTAGAATGATATGAGATTTGTTGTACATGAGAAACCGGCTTTGAATCCATGCTGAGATAAATCCTGAATGTTCAATTTTTCCAATTTGTTTTCCAACCTATCTTTAATTAATCATTCCATCGTTTTCCCCAAAATAGAGGTTAGACTAATTGGACGATAGTTTTGAACGTCAGATTTTGGCCCTTTTTTATAAATTGGTGTAACCAAAGCAGTACGCCATACTTCAGGTATCTTACAATCCAATAAAGATTTATTAAATAATATTTGTAAAGGAATAATGATTGAATCCAGTGTTTCCAAAAGAAATATAGCATTAATATTGTTCGGTCTGGAACTAGTTGATCTTTTAAATTTGGATAGTGAATTTTTAATTTCTTTTAGTTCAAATAAAGGAATACAGGAATCATTACTATTAGTATTGATTACAGAATTTCCTGATTGATTAAAAACTGAACAAAAGTACTTATTGAAGTGATCTGCCATATCTTTGTTTGTATTTATAGTGATTCCATCATTACAGAGTGGTCCTATATTTTTATTACTGACTCTATTTCCATTCATATTAGAAAATAAGGATTTCAGGTTGTTTTTTGAGTGTGCTAATTTAAATTCAAATTTTAATTTTGCAGCTTTGATTGATTTTTTTAATGTTGCCAGAGCAGTTCTGTATTTGTCTCTAAGTAATATGTTAGAATTTGTCTTTAATTTTTTAAATAAATATTCTTTAGTTTTAATTTGTTTTTTAATAGTATTGTTGAACCAGACAGGTATTTTACCTTTTTTATTACAATTTGACCATAGGGGAATATGTTCATCCTCTAGTTCATGAATAATATTTATAAGACATGTATATATTTCGTTTACTCCTTTGTTTTTAAATAATTTGGACCAATCAATATGTGATAATTCCTGGTTTATCATAGTAAAGCTGGCTTTACTGTAATTCTTACATTGAAATTTGTTTTTAATTTTAAGTATTTGTAATTGTAAACTAGCAAATATAGAATTATGATCGCTATTGCCAATTGGTGACATAATTTGAGTCTCAGAAATATTAAAACCTTCGTTAACAATTACTAGATCTAGTACATTATTACCTCGTGTAGGCTCATTTACCAGTTGGTCCAAACCTAGGTCAGTGATTGTATTCATAAATAACCTTTCATGGTTAGTGTTACTTGTATTTAATTTCCAATTTATACCGGGCATGTTGAAGTCCCCAAAAATTAAAGTATTGTTTTTTTGAGAGAATTCCGATATTAAGTTCAATAATTCAGTTGTATATTGAATATCTGCTGATGATGGTCTATAACACACTCCTATATTAATTTTGGGACGGTCAATAGGTTGGATAGAAATCCATATTGATTCTGTCATACTATTTGTAGTGATTTCATATGCAGAAATATCATCTTTAACAAAAAGACAAACTCTGCCACCTTTACTATCTACTCTATCTTTATGAAAAAGGTTATAACCTGGAATATCTTGCATACGTAGCAAAGACTGATCCCACCAGGTTTCGGTAACGGCAATGATACTTAAATCTAATTGGATGCATTTTATTGAAAGTTCAGCCATTTTTAAGGAATTTAAAGATCTTGAGTTAAAGGACAGACAACTAAACACTTTGTCAGTTCCAATATTCTTTCCTCCATCAAGAGAATTTGGAATAGTCCAATTCTCCCCCATGTTATTTAGTTTAAATGATTGTTAATAACGGTACTCAATGTTTTACCCAGTAGGACACTTCCCCTCCTGCTGAGGTGCAATCCATCCCAACTGAAGAGGGATTCAAACAACATGAAGTCTTGCTATATTATGACAATTGCAGTATGACCGCAGTTTAGAACTGCTCCGGAGGTGAAATAGTTAACTTTCCATGCAGGCATGGAACTTAGAGCGCGAGCTCGGTTGAAAACTCTGTCTGTTGTGCTTCAAAGGTAAACTGTCAGATTCTTTACTCCGCCTCACTGAACAGTTGCTCCGGAGATTTCTCCTTCTGCTCAGTTCATTTTGTCAGTTTAAAAGTATTACTTTTCGATTTTTAGCCGAAATTAAACCGCAACCGGTCGGTTCAAGCTCTGTCTGTGGTAATGTAAGTAATAGATAGGGTTTACATTAGTTTTTCTGTGTGGAACTTGTAATTTGTTATCGGTTCGGTTTGAACTGATCAGGCTGTATTTAAATCTACTAGCTCTTTTTAGAAGTCGGTTTCCCGGTTCTTATCGGTTCTAAGCAGTTTCCATTACGGTTTTCGACCCGTGACACGGTTGGGAACCGATAAAGGTGTCTTGCTTGGTGGATTGCCATAAACGGGCAAGTTGGTTAGGCTGGCATTATGTCTGAGAAACCCAAAAGAAAAACCGGACCCACTGGGTTTCAACACTGTAGTGTTTGTGGGGAAGCTTTTGCTAAGGCTGACCCACACACCACATGTGTCAATTGTCTGGGGTTTGACCACCTCAATTCAGACTGCCAGATTTGTCACAAATGTCACAGGATAGTGGCCTTAGGCTGAGGTATACCCCTTAGGGACATCATAAAACGTTACATGCTGCTGTTTGGTTTGGTTCCCCTCTTCCCTTGTGACCATGTCTACCTTTCCCTGTGGTATGAATAAAGCCCTTGGGCATCAAACTTATAGACTGTCTCCTGCCTCTCCCTACCGGGTGCCTCCATCCACCCACCCTCATTCGAAACACAGCGTTGTCTCGCCAGCCCACCTGCTTAAGGCGATGCTGGTGTTGCAGCTGAGTTAGGCAATCTTCGTGGTCAGCACTCAGTTAGTTCACCAAACTGGAAACAAAAAATGTTTGGCGTAGTCGGCAGGCTATTAAGGAGTCCAAAGCCAGAGCTTCTAAAGTAAGATGCTAGCAGTACCGGGTTGCAGTGGTGGATGGTCCGGAAGGGATAATGCGTCTATAGGTAATAAATCCATCGAGACTGGGATGGAAGACCGAGAGAACATACCCCCTCACCCCTGACAATGCCGTACTACTTTGGGGAGCCTTGGCTTCCCCAATTCACAGGAGAAAGGAATGGAAGTGGGACTAGTAACTTGGGCGAGTTTCGCTCTAAAATGCAAGACGTGTTTCGGCTATATCAAATCCCAGAGAGACAGAAAGTAGAAATACTTATTGAACAACTTAAAGGTGCAGCTCACAGAGAAGTTACTGCAAAGGTTACAACAAATATCTGATACCAGCACGGTATCCAGTTTGAAGATGAAATTCTTCTCACATACCCAGAGGCCTCAAGAGACTCTCCAAGAGTATGCACTGAGTCTTCAGGAGCTTTTGAGGGCAACTGAGAGAGCGGACGCCAGAGAGATTACGGATCCAGACCATGTCTTAACAGAGAAATTTGTGGAAAGGGTGCATAGCAAAGCCCTGAGGAGGGAGCTCCGTATGTTACAGCTCCAGGATTCTGAAGCAGATTTCCTGGACTTTAAAGAGAAAGCCGTCAAGGTATTGGGACCAGGCTGAGCAGGAGAAAACATTGTGACCTACCCCCAAATGGCGACGCCTCTAGGTGTAGCATGGCCAGGGTATCCAATGGAAGGATCGGCACGAGAAGACCCATGGTGCAGGTGACCACTGAGTGAGGGATTGTCCAATGAAGAAAGGGCACATGGGCAAGAATCAACGGGTGGGTACCCCAGTTATCTCTCAGACTCTCGACCCTTGTACGGTCAGATTGCTCAGGCACCAGTCCATTCCACTGCAACCAACACCAGCCTAAATTTGGAATTTGTGGAACAGATAGCTACCCTGACGTGGAAAATGACAGAGGTCTGTCAAGAAGTAAAAGGACTTAAGGAAGATTGGAGGAGAGACACACCTCAGATTTAGATCGACCGAGGAGGGAGGTTCGATGACCCTCAGTCCCGACTCAGAAGGGAAGAAGGAAGGTGTCCGATGACCAGTTCAACAATCAAGGAAGTCCAATTTGCCAAAGATGTGGTATTAGTGGCCATATAGAGAGGCGATGCCAACAGCCTTCAGAACACACAGTGGCGTTAAACAGGGAGTCTCCGGTGATGGGGGCCGATATTCGAAGAGTGGTCAACCAGGTCCACCCACAGTAATCGATCAATCTTGTTTCATCAGCAGGAGTCTGACCATTCCAGTCAGAGTAGATGGAGTAGAACTGATGGCATTGTTGGATACAGGGTCCCAGGTTACGACCATGCAAGGGTGATATTTCCGGCAACACTGGACAATGGAAGATCTGCAGCCACCTCCAAAGTCTTGGATTACTTTGATCGCCTGTAATGAAGCCGAGATTCCGTACTTAGGGTATTTGGAAGCGAGCATCCAGTTGGGAAAGAATGTACAAGACTGTCAAGGAATCATTATCAGTGACACGGAGAATGACAACTTGCCACCACTCATTCTCAGAATTAACTTTTTCCAGCACTGCTTTGAGAATTTGGTGCAGATCCTGCAGACCCAAGCAAAAAGGTCTCCTTGTGTAGAAAAACAAGCGTTGCAGCAGACAATCCATCTTCTTCAGTGCCATCAATGCTCTGTGAGTACAACTGGTGAGACTGGAAAGGTCCGAGTGTCTGACTTCCAACCTATTACTCTGAAACTGGGAACAGAGACCACCTTGTGGTGCAAGGCCATGGTGGGCCCTCATGGTCAGGACTACGATGCCCTGGTTGAACCCTACCCTAACAAAAAAGAAGAACCCATTTTGGTGGCCCGAAGTGTTGCCACAATCACGAAGGGAAGAATCCCTGTCCAGGTTATCAATTATGGGAGTCATGAAGTGCGACTCCATCGCAACCAGCCGGTTGCCCATATACACACCGTGTCTCTCCAGGACATTTTGGAACTGGAAGCCCTGATCCAGAAGGACCAAAGAACACCAGCCATCTGGGTGGAAGAGACTGAGAACCACTGTGACCCCAGTGTACCAGCATGGATATGGGAGATTAACCTGGGTACCCCCGAGACTACAGAACAACAAAAGGCAGATGTCATCCAAGTAGTGATAAAGAATCAAGAGGCTTTCAGTTGACATCCACTAGATTTCAGATTAGCTCGAGAGCTGCAGCACCACATCCCATCCAATCAACACCCACTGATAAGAGAAAGATTCAGACCAATTCCCCCGGCAATGTACCAGTCTGTGAAGGAGATGATCTGAGAGATGAAAGAAGCCAAAGTCATAGTCCTTGGGCTGCTCCCATTGGCCTGGTCAATAAGAAAGATGGGACGATTCGGTTCTGTGTAGACTATAGAAAACTGAACAATATCACTCACAAAGATGCCTACCCTTTACCCAGAATTAAGGATTCTGTTACAGCCCTGCAGTCTGCCACAGTATTCTCCACTCTCCACTTGACAAGTGGGTACTGGCAAGTGCCCATGGCTCTGGTGGATCAGGAGAAAACTGCCTTTATAACACCCATGGGCCTGTTTGAATTCACCCCCATGCTCTTTGGCTTATGCAATGCCCCAGGAACTTTTCAAAGACTAGTGGAACGCTGTTCAGGAAGCTGAAATGTTGACATTTTGTTGTTACACATGGATGACATTATTATATATTCTAAGAACCACCAAGAGCATCTGTTGCACCTAGATGAAGTCTTTGCTCAACTGACCCAGTACGGTCTGAAAATAAAACCATCCAAGTGCCATCTTCTTCAATCTCAAGTGAATTACCTGGGCCACATAGTGTCAGCCACCAGTGTGTCACCTGACCCTGAAAGGCTGGAAGTCATATGAGAATGGCCAGTCCCTGCAATAGTCCAGGACATCAGAACATTCCTGGGTTTCATTGGATACTATTGGCGGTTTGTCAAAGATTTCTCTAAGATAGCTTTACCATTAAATGAACATCTCCAAGGAACAAAATCAGGGTGGATATCCAAAACTCGGCCGGTCAAGTGGGCCGCAGAGCAGCAAGAGGCTTTTGACAAGTTGAGGCAGATTCTAACTCAAACACCTATACTAGTATACCCCAACTACTCTAAACCATTCTGGCTATACACGGATGCGGGCAACAAAGGACTGGGCGCAGTGTTAGCGCAAGAGCAAGAAGGCATTGAGTGTGTGACAGCATATGGAAGTCATGGTCTGAGAGGTTCAGAATGGAATGATGCCCGCTACAGCTCTTTCAAGTTGGAATTTTTGACCTTGGTCTGGGCAGTCACTGAAAAATTCAGGCATTACACAGCAGCCACTCCCTTCACCGTTTTCACAGACAATAATCTGCTGGCACATCTAAACATGGCAAGGCTGGAAGCTCTTGAACAAAGATAGGTGTTGAGGTTGGCCAGCTACCAATTCTTTGAAGGGAGTACAAAGGGTGGGAATGGTACAGAAATGGACACAAGTCCCTTTATACGAGAAAGGGTCCTGAAGGAATTAGAAGTAATAAGAGTTGATAAAGCAATGGGGCCAGATGGGGTGCACCCCAGGGTCCTTAAAGAACTCAGAGAGGTGGTGGCTGAACCTCTGGCAATCCTGTTTAGCCGATCACTGGAAACAGGGGAGGTACCCAAAGACTGGAGGATAGCAGATGTAGTCCCCTTATACAAAAGTGGGAACAAAGAGGAAATGGGGAACTACAGACCAGTCAGCCTCACCTCGGTAGTGGGGAAGATCATGGAAGCACTACTGAAGGAGAAATTGGTGGAACATCTGGTTGTTAATGGACTACAGGACCCAAGGCAGCATGGTTTCACCAGGGGCGGTCATGTCAGACCAACCTCATTGAATTTTTGACTGGGTGACTAGGGAGGTGGATCAGGAGGGCAGTGGACATGGCCTATCTGGACTTCAGCAAGGCCTTTGACACTGTGCCACATAGAAGACTATTACACAAACTGGGGAATATGGCTGTGGGCAGGACAGTAGTGTAGTGGGTAGGTAACTGGCTGGGTGGCAGGACACAGAGGGGGTGGTAAATGGCTGTCACTCCACAGAGGGAAGAGTGACCAGTGGGGTACCACAGGGATCAGTGCTGGGACCGGTCCTATTCAACATCTTCATCAGTGACATTGCGAGGACCTAGAAGGCACAATTTCACTGTTCGCTGATGACACAAAGCTCTTTAACAGAGTAGACACACTAGAGGGTGTAGACAGAATGAGAAGGACCTGCAGAAACTTGAAGAATGGTCAGGGTTTGCAGTTGAAATTCAATGCAAAGAAGTGCAAGATAATGCATATGGGGCACAAAAACCCTAGCACAATATATCAGTTGGGGGGGTGAGGATGTAGCATGCACCAAGCAGGAAAGGGATCTTGGGGTTATCATCTCTGATGACCTCAAGGTAGGGAAACAGTGTGACAAGGCAGCAGGTAAAGCAAATAGGATGCTGGGATGCATAGGCAGGGGCATCATCAGCAGGAAAAGGGAGGTCATGATTCCACTATTCAAGACACTAGTGAGGCCCCACCTGGAGTGCAGTGTACAGTTCTGGAGACCTTACCTATGTATGGATTGCATCACAAGTCCTATGAGGACAGGTTGAAGGAACTGAATATGTACTCCTTGAAGGAGAGGAAGGAGAGAGGGGACATGATAAAGACATACAAGTATCTTACAGGGAGGAACAGGGTGCAAGAATACACTATTTTTAAGTGAAAAAGATGTTCCAGGACTAGAGGGCATGGGATGAAGTTGGAGGGAAGACGATTCAGAGGAAATGTGAGGAAGAATTTCTTCACAGAACAGGTGGTGGACAACTGGAACACCCTGCCTGAGGAAGTGGTGGGGGCTGAAACAATCACGGGATTTAAGAATGCATGGGATAGACATAAAGAAATTCTGGAGGTCAGGGGTAAGGGGCAATACAGTTCTAGGAAAACATAAACTGAAGTTACAAACTCAAATGGGCAGACTAGGTGGGCCATAGGCCCTTATCTGCTGAAACTGTCAAAGTATCTATGTAAATTAACCTCCCATGGACCACCCCGAGAAAGATCCTCCAAAAAAGGGGAAAAGAAGAAACAAAGAGGGGATGAGGTCACTCTAGGGATGTCCCTCATAGTGTTGAATCCAAGCCTCCCACTGCTGCCATCGCTGCAGATGGCGCTCATGCTGTAGGCGCAGCTTTGCTGTAAGGGATTCCATTAATACCACCTCTCGGACGCTAGTGACCCAGTCCGACAGCTTCGGGGGTTCCTTATTCAACCATCTGGAAGTAATGCATTTCAGCTCCACTGCCAAAAGTATAAGTGCTACTTTGTTGGAGTCTCCCTTCAGGCTTACTGCTGTTGGGGTCCCCAAAACCCAATCCTCGAAGGTACAAGGTATGGTCACCCCTAATATTTGTCTCACCGCCTCCTCCAGGTGTCCCCAGAAGGTCTCAAGACCTGGACAAGCATAAAAGATGTGCCAGTGGCTACCCTCTCCCCCACACTGTCTCTCCAACATAATGGTCCACCCCTGTATAATGGTGAGTAATCAAGGGGACTCTAAAAAAGCATGTAAGTAATTTCCCAAAAAACACCCGCTACACCGGGGAGGCGGTCACCTTCCAGCCAACCCTCAACCGCAAGACCCAGTCAGATTCTCTTTTAGTTATTCCGGCCTTTCTTTCCCAGTTGATCCTATGCGAGGCCAAGGCCACTTCCCCTCCTCCCAACAGCATTTTGTAGATGTTTGTCACCGGTTTGGCCTTGTCAGCAATAGTGACAATGGCAAATAAGAAAAAATTACTCACCTTAGTAATGTTGTTTCTTCTAATGGAGTCTTGCTGTATTCTGACTATGTGCAGTGATCTCCAACCTTTGAACTGTCCCAGAGAGGAAAGAGTTAACTTTCCATGCAAGGTATAGAACACTGAGCTCGAGCTCAGTTGAGCCTCTGTCTGCTGTTGTTTGAACCCCAACCACCAGATCTTTACGAGCTATACTCACTGGGCGTCCTGTATGGAAACTGTAAACTCACACTAGCCAACTGGCAACTAAATTTAATAGAAAGGGTTTTTTGGTTTCAAAGCAAAGACTCAAGTCAGGAAACCCAAAAAACAAAACACAACACACACCCAAAAATTAAAGAGGGTGAGAAAAGGAGGCACCTCTAGGGTGCCAACACTGCTCCTGCCCACCCACATCCCAAAAACCAGGTTCTGAGAGGGGAGGCAGGGGGGAGGTCAGAACACAGCAAGACTCCATTAGAAGAAACATTACTAACATGAGTAATTTTTTCTTCAAACAGCATGAAGTCTTGCTGTATTCTGACTATGTGCAGACTACCAAGCAGTACCTCCATGGAGGAGGGACATAACCTACTTTGGGAACAGGCTCTGAAGTACTGCTGTGCCAAACCGAGCATCACTCCTAGCCTGGATATCCAGAGAGTAATGCTTGGTAAAAGTATGGACTGTTTTCCAGGTGGCTGCTTGACATATCTCTAAGATAGGAATATCCCTGGCAGCAGCCAGGGAAGCAGCTGTACCTCTAGTAGAGTGAGCCCTCAGGCCTGAGGGTGGAGTCCTACCCAATTTTTCATAGCAGAATTGTATACAAGAGACAATCCACCTGGCAATAGATCTTTTAGTGGCAGGTTTTCCCTTACCAACCTCACCATAAGTGAGGAACAATTGGAGGGAGTCAAACCTGTGACCCTTGGTGCGCTCTATGTAGTAGCTAAGGGCCCATTTCACATCCAGGTTGTGCAGCCTCCTCTCTCCAGAGGAGGAATGGTCAGTGAAGAAAACAGGAAGAGACATGGACTGGTTAAGGTGGAAATCTGAGACCACCTTAGGCAAAAACTTCCTATTAGTTCTTAAGACCACCTTATCTCTATGAAAAGAGATAAAAAACAGGCTCCATTGACAGGGCCTGTAACTCACTGATGCGTCTGGCAGAAGTAATGGCTACCAAGAACACAGTTTTCCAAGTCAAGTACTTAAGCTCTGCTGAGGACAAAGGCTCAAAAGGGGGTTGCGTGAGCTGAGCAATGCAAACATTTAAGTCCCAAGCAGGAGCAGGATCCCTGAAGGGAGGAGTGGTGTGCAACAATCCCTTGAAGAAGTTACAAAACACAGGATAAGCTGAAAGGGAAGAGGGCTTACCTACTGACAAAAAAGCAGAAACAGCTGCTGAATGTACTTTGAGTGTAGCTGCTCTGAGCCCCAAGCTATTGAAATGAACCATATAGTCCAGAACTGTAGGCAACCCAGCAGACTCTGGAGAAATATGCTTACCAGAGCACCAAATAGTGAACCTTTTCCATTTGGAATTGTAAGTCTTTCTGGTGGAAGGCTTTTGAAAAGCCTTTAGAATATCCAGAACACCTTGAGAGAGATGCAGATCAGCAAACTCTAACTCTTCAAGAGCCAGGCCTTGAGATAGAGTGATTTGAGATTCGGATACCAAACTCTCCCCTGAGAGGATGTCAACAGGTTGTAATTCCTGGGAAGAGACAGGGGAAGGTGGACTGTTAAGGACAGCAACAGTGGGTACCAGGGCTGTCTGGCCCATTCTGGAGCAATCAGAATCACTTTGCAGGGTTGAGATCTGATTTTGACTAGTACCTTGAACAGGAGAGGGAAGGGGGGAAATGCATACAAAAACTTCCCTTCCCAATTGAGAGCTAGAGCATCCAGGGGGACTGAGCCCAATACTGGGGGTCTGCAGCAAAAAAGGGGGAGTTGGTGATTGTCTGGGGCTGCAAAAGATCTATCTGTGGAGTGCCCCATCTGGAAAAAAATCACCTTCAAAACTAGGGGATCTAGGGACCATTCGTGATGGCCCTGAGATATCCTGCTGAGAGCATCTGCCAGGACATTGTCCTTCCCTGGGAGGTGCACTGCTATCAGAGAGGTTTGCAGGGAATAGGCCAGAGACCACAACGTCATTGCTTCTGTGCACAAGGCCATAGACCGAGTGCCCCCTTGCTTGTTGATGTACCAGATTGTGGTGGTATTGTCTGTTTTGATCTGGACTACTTTGTTCTGAACAGACTTGGAAAAAACTTGCAGTGCCAGAAACACCACTCTGAGTTCCAAGAGATTGATGTGAAGCAGAGATTCTTGAGATGACCACAGCCCTTGGGTGGTCAGATCCCCCAAGTGGGCTCCCCAGCCCAAGAGGGAGGCATCTGTGGTAAGGGTTAGAGAATGAGATTGAGTGACAAAAGGAACTCCTTGCCTTAGATTGTCCTGATCTTGCCACCATTGTAAAGCCTGGATCAGGGATTGAGTCACAGGGACTAGTTTGGTCAGAGAATCCTTTCTCTGGGACCAGAAGGCCCTTAAGTGGAACTGAATGTCCCTCATCTGAAATCTTGCTCCCTGGACCACTGCCGTAGAGGCTGCCATGTGGCCCAGGAGCTGCAGGAAGTGCCTTGCTGGTCGAGACACCTGAAGGGTGAATGAAGAGGCCAGTTTCATAAGGGTCCTTGCCCTGTCCAGGGGAAGGAAGGCTCTTGCCCTTATTTTATCCAGTTCTGCCCTATAAAGGTGAGGAGCTGTACTGGCTCCAGAACTGACTTTGAAAGATTTAGGAGGAATCCTAAGGAAGTGAGCAATTGCTGAGTTATCTGGAGATGTGACTTGACTTGGTCTGGAGACTGACCCACTATGAGCCAGTCGTCCAGGTAAGGAAAGATGGAAATCTGTTTTACCCTTCGGGAAGCGACCACTACTGCCAGGCATTTTGTGAACACCCTTGGGGCTGATGTTAGGCCAAAGGGCATTACTCTGAATTGATAGTGGCCTGAGGGCAACTCAAACCTGAGGTACTTTCTGTGGGAGCACCTGATGGGAATGTGAAAATAGGCATCCTTGAGGTCCAGGGAGACTAGCCAGTCCCTGGCCTCAGAGAGACAGAATTATTCCCAGAGTCACCATTTTGAATGTTGGCTTTAAAGGTGCTTGTTTAAATATCTTAGATCCAGGATGGGCCGCCATTCTCCTGTCTTTTGGGGGTTAGGAAGTACCTGGGTACAATCCTTCTCCTGTGTGAGGTGGAACCTTTCTATAGCTCTAGAGCCAAGAGGAGAGACCTCTGCCTCTAGGGCAAGGGCCTCTGAAGGATTGCAGGTGGAAAGGATCTGGTTCTCATCTTGGGAAATTTTTGAAGCCGAGAACCAGTCCCTGGCTTACTACTTCCAGGACCCACTTGTCTGATGTTAAAGGCGTCCAGTCCTGGACAAAGTAAGCCAGCCTGCCCCCTACAGGTAGTGGAGAATCGGCCCGGGCAAACCCATCAGGGTGCCTGCTTGGCAGGGGCTTTAGGCTGAGGGGTGGAAGCAGGCCTGCTCATACCCCGTCTGCCTCTCCCTCTAAAGAACCCCCTCTGAGCAAAGGCAGAAGAGGAGGCCTGGGCTTGGTAAAAAGGCCTATGAAAAGGCCTGCCCCTGCCCTTGGAATGCTGCCTCTGGGGAGTGGCTTGCCTTTCTTTGGCCTGAGCACTCCTGTAGGTGGTCCTGTACTCGTCCATATTCTTCATGTAGTTCTCTGTCAGCTCCCCAAACAGAGAATTACCAATGACAGGAAAATCCATGGCCTTAGTCTGGGTGTCCTGTGACAGGCTAGTACATCTGAGCCAAGCCATCCTTCGAAGGGCCACAGATGTAGCCATGACTCTAGATGAAACATCATTGGAGTCCACAGCAGCATGAAATTGTACCTTGGATGCCTCAATCCCATCTGCAGCCACCCACTCCAGCTCCTTGGCAAGCTGGCCAGGGACCTGTTTAGCTAGAGCCATCACAGTGTCCCACCTGGACTTCTGGTATCTAGCTGTGTAGGCCATATAATTAGCCTGCCTGAGTCCCAACGATGCTGCCATGTACTGTTTCTTTGCTATGGCATCAATCCTCCTGGAGTCCTTATCTGGGGGGTGTGAAGCCAAGGGTATATTTGCCTTATCACAGGCAGCAGCCTGCACTACCCCAACATGGCAGCATTGCTGGGAAAGGAGCTCCATATCTGAGCCTGAAAGGGTATACCTCTTGTCCATTCTTCTGTCCACAGGAGGTATGGAATTGGGAGTTTTTAGAATTTTAAATGTCTGTTTCCCAAAAGACTTATGGAGGGGAATAGACAATCTCCTGGATTCTGGGATGTCCATCATCTCAACGTAATCAGGCTCCTCTTGATCCTGTACTGCTTCTTCCATAGGAAGCTGGAGGGTTTCAGCCACTTTTTTGTAAAACATAAAGTGGGAAGGGGACTCAGAAAGCCTAGGAGGAGAAACATCTGAAGGTCTGTCTGGGGAGATGTCCAGGTCAATGGGCACATCCAGACTTTCACAATCACCATCACTATCTTCATACTCTCCCTCCTCCTCCTCCAGTTCATAAAAATCTTCTAAATTATAATCCGGAACCGGGGGAACTGACTGAACCGAGCCCCTAACCGATGGTGCCGGTTCAGTCGGACCCGAAGTTAGCGACTGAACAATCCTTATCGCTTTGGCTATTTCATCAGTGGTCGGAGAAAGAACTTGTGGATCCGAACCGGCTGACTTATCCCTTCTTTTTCTTTTAACCGGAACCGACTCCTCAGAGTCGGTTCTCCTTTTGGCCGAAGAAGTCTCGCCCTGGTCAGAGGGCACTCCTTCTGGTTCGGTTGGAACCGAACCGGGCTGGCCATCTGGGTTAGCGGACTTCTCGGCCTCCCTTTCCCTCAGTCTACCTACTCTCTTATCCAGGGTAGCTTTGGGAAAACTTTTGCAAATCTTGCAGTCTGAATTGAGGTGGTCAAACCCCCGACAATAAACACAGGTGGTGTGGGGATCAGACTTAGCAAAGGCTTCCCCACACACACTACAGTGTTGAAAAAACGACACTTTAACCGACTTTTTTTTAGACGGCGAGGGAGGAGAAATCTCTGGGCGACTGTTCAATGGTGAGAGTAAAGAATCTGGTGGTTGGGGTTCAAACAACAGCAGACAGAGGCTCAACCGAGCTCGAGCTCAGCATTCCATGCCTTGCATGGAAAGTTAACTCTTTCCTCTCCAGGGCAGTTCAAAGGTTGGAGATCACTGCACATAGTCAGAATACAGCAAGACTTCATGTTGTTTGAAAAATTATTCCCAGGGTGAGTATGGTCTTGTTAATCGCAGTAAGTGGTCTGAAGAGTTTATGAAGTGTCTGACCTGCATGTATTTAAAAAATTCTGTATTGTTCTAGCTAAACTTGTCTTTCGCCCTCTGAAAGGAGATGCACCGATCTTCCTCGACAAACTGTGTGAACCTAGTCATCCCTCGTACACTCCATCTTACAAATCCTATGTCTAGCATAGGCGGAAAGAAGGCAGGTTCCTGCAGAATAGTGATAAGGGACCCACTCCTTTAGGGGTGCCTGTGAGTTTCCTGACCTTCCACAGGACAAACCATCCCTGTTTCACCCATCTGTTTTTAACAAGCTGGATGTAGTCTGGTGGAGGCGGGTGCTGTAGTGTAGAGTGGTCTTCCTTCTGAAATATATCTTCCATCTCAATGCAACTCTCTGTCTGGCCATGACAAGACAGGGACCATCTGTGCAGCAAGGTAGTAAAGATAAAAGTTGGGTAAGGCCAAGCCCCCCCTTTCTTGAGGCAGGAAAAGGAGACGCCTAGCCACTCTGGGTCTTTTATGCTGCCAAACAAACCCTTGAGTTTCTCATGTCAATCTGCTTCAGAAGGAGACTGGTAGTTTCACAGGAAGACTCTGAAAGAGAAACAAGAAACGAGGGAGAATGTTCATTTTAAGCACTGAGACTTTGCCCACCAGTGACAGGGGGAGGAGGCACCACCTGGCCAAGTCCCTGCTCACCTGATCCCAGAGCCTCCCATAATTAAGGGCAAATAATTTTGACAGGTCTGTAGACACACAGATACCCAGATATCGAATCTGACCCTTTGGGGCCCATTTAAAAGGGAAGGTTTCCTTAAATCCTCGAGGAGCCCGACCACTGAGGATCAAGGCCTCAGATTTTGAAAAATGTATTTTATAGCCTGAGGTCTCCCCAAAGGCTCATAATGTGTCACACAGAGCTGGAGTTGAAATCTCAGGGGAGGACAGAAAGAAAATGGAGTCACTGGCATATAGGGAGAGCTTCTGTTCCCTCTTCCCTCCCATAACCCCTGAGATCTGCAGACTTTGTCTCACTTTAGCGGCGAGGGGCTCAAACACAGGGCAAAAAGAAGTGGTGAGAGCGGGAAGCCCTGCCTCGTACCTCTGGTCAGAGGAAAAAAAGGGGAACTCACTCCATTTACCCTCACCAGTGCCTTTGGGCTACAATTGGGAGATCGTGTGCATGAATTTGGGGCTGAATTTCATTCTCTCCATGGATGCCTTTAGAAAATTCTAATTTACCTTATCAAATGCTTTTTCTGCATCCATGGAGATAGCTATCTGGAACTGTTTCTGATTAGTTTGGGAGGAGATAATATTAAGAAGTCTTCTGATATTGTCAAATAAGTACCAGCCCCTTATAAACCCCATCTGGTTTTTGTGCACCAATGTTGTAATCTGAGTCTGGAGTCTCCCAGCTAGCAAGCCTGAGAATAATTTCAAATCAACGTTTAGAATGGAGATGGATCTGTATGAACCACACTTTAATGGGTCCTTGCCCTCTTTTCTGAATTACCGAAATGTGGGCCAATTGCCAGGAGTCCGGGTAGGAGCCACCATCCATAATCTCCTGACATACCGGCAGCAACAATGGGAGCAGAAGGTCTGCAGAGGCTTTGAAGAATTCCAAGGGGAATCCGTCCGGCCCTGGGGATTTCCCATTCTTCAATTTAGTGAATTGTGCAAGGAGCTCAGAGTTGGAGACTGGTTGATCTCAACTCTCAAGTGCCGGCTGTGAGAGGGTTCGTAAGGTCAAACCCTCACAGAAGGAGAATTTATCATCACATTTTGGGATTGGGTCCTGGGAGTACAACCCTTTATAAAACTCTGCAAAAGCCTTAGTTATTTCCTCTGGATGAGAGAGTGCCTTCCCAGGCACCAACCGGTCCTTAAGCTTCGGGATCAACCTGGTTAACTTGTGTAAGAGTGGCTGCCAAGACCTTCCCTGCCCTGTAATCTTCCTCATAATAAGTTTGGCAAACCCTTCTGTAGGAAGCCTCTATCTGAGTCATGAGCAACCTTTCCAAGGCCAGACATTTCTCCCAAGAGGAGTTTCTGAGTTTGCTTATTCAGTGTGATCACGTGTTGGAATTCTAGCTCCTCAAGTTCTGTTTCTAGTTCCCTCCTCTTTTGGGCTCTACGTCTCTTGTCAGCTGAAGAGTAACCTATGATAGCCCCATGAAGGACCGCCTTCAAGGCATCTGATCTTACTGCATTCATTGTCGACCCTACTGGGTTTTCTTGCATGTATGATTTGATAGTAGAGGTCATTAGGGTTTTAAACTCTGGGTTATTGAGAAGGCCAACATTAAACCTCCAATGGGAGTTTCGAGTGTGGGGAGACAATCTTAATGCCAGTCTAACTGGGACATGGTCCGAGAGGGTACGAGTTAGTATCTGGCAGGATATGAACACATATAGCCACTCCTCTGTAAGAAAATACAAGTCAATTCTAGTATAACATTGGCGTCTGTCAGAGAAGTGGGAGTAATCCTTTAATCTCCCACTTAGTCATCTCCACGCATCTGCCAGGCCCAAGTCTTTTGATAAACGGAGCAAGGTATGCCCCGCAGACCTCATTCTAGTCTTGGTGGACCACCCTTGTTTATCCTGAGACGTGGATAAAATCGTGTTGAAATCTCCACCTATGATATACAATTGATCGGTAGCGTGCAGAGTGTTGAGGAAAAGGTCTTTAAAAAAAAGAGGCCAATTTTTTATCCTCGTTAGGGGCATATAGGCAAACAAGAGTGCAGGGAGTATCCATCCACAAAGTTTGAAGTACAAAATATCTGCCCTCTGAGTCAAATTGGGTGGAAATAATCTGGATGGGGCAGGACTTATGAATAAGAATTGCTGTACCCCTACGATGGGGGTGAGCTAAGTATGTGGATGCATACACCTGCCCCACCCAACTACGGTGGAGCTTTTGATGTTCAATATCAGTAAGGTGGGTTTCTTGTAATAAAGCAATATGAGTTCCCGATCTGCTCAACTCCCTGAGCACCCTTGCCTTTTTAATTGGATCGTTCAGACCTCTAACATTATAAGATGTAATAATTAAATCACCCATAATGTCAAAAAAGACTGTCTACAGAAATCATTTCTATGGGATTCTCCCAGTACCCACCACTGTAGCAAGTCCCCAAGGAGAGCGAGCAGAAGGGGATACGCAGCATAAAAAAATAATAAATTATAACCAAAAACATTATGAAACCAACCAACAGGAAAGTTTATTCCCTTAACAAATGCTGGAGTCAAACTAGCCCAGCTAATAAACAACAATATAACTACGATAACTTTCTGCTTTAAAAGTGTCACGCAATTCCCTCCACTCAATAGTTGTAAAGTGGTGAGGGAGAGTGTTGGAGTATATCCAGCACCATGTTGTTTAGCCCCTAAATCGGGGACCAAAGGCGACTAGCGTGGTCGTTTGTGTGCCATGGTGAGAGCGCCAGAAAAAGAAGAGCACACCCCCCGGTAGTGGTGCCAAGGCACCTGCATGTAGGTGAAGGAATGGGAGCTTCCCCCGACAGGAACCAAACAAACAAAAAAAAAAAAAAAAGCACTGAATGTTTTACTTTTTATCCCTTCCTGCCTTTAAGGGGTTCCCACCTTGCTCATCTAGTAAGATGACCTTTCGCCATTTGACTGGTAAGGGGAGTCGGGGTGGGCCTGAGACGAGGCCATCCACTCAACACATGTTAGAAAAACAAAGTAGAGAGAAAACAAGGAACAATTCCCCCCAACAGAACATGTGGAGGGCCCCATCACCCGCCAATAAGGTTATTACCTTAAGCCCCCCCCCCAGCCGAGTACCTAACTATGGCTAAAAACCATTATTCAGTTATCAGAAGACACTATCACCACTGTATTAGTCCTTAGTAAGAGTAGCCAAGTCTCTTCCGAGGTCAGCCATTTGAGCAGCCTCTCTGTTTCGCTTCTTAGCCGCTGCTGCTGCTTGAAACTTATACCATGGGCTGGCGTGTGCACCTGCAGAGGCAGAGGAAGACCTCTTATTTACTGGCTACCATTGTCTATGATCAATCTCTTTCAGCAAGGCCAGAGCAGCAAAGTCATCTGTTACAATACCCAGAGAACTAAGGTATTTTCTGGCATCTGCAGGGTTTTCAAATACCTTTACACCACTGTACGAGATGATCCATAGTTTCGTGGGGAAATCCACCCGAGCTTTCAGGCCTTTAGCTCTGAGCTCCTTGATAATGGGGAACCATATTTTCCTTCTCGCCATGGTAGTAGGAGCATAGTCAGGCTCAATAAATAGTTTCTTGTCACCAAATATGATCTCCTTCTGCGACCAAGCCTTTCTAAGCACCAGCTCTTTCATGCGGTAATCTAAGAAGACGAGTACCACCGATCGCGGCCTAGCCTTAGGGTCTTTCAGCGGGGCCGCTAAAGCACGGTGCCCTCTTATAATGTTCAAAGACACATCTTTCTCCAGGTTCAGTATCTCTTTTAAGAGACTTTCTATAAATTCTGGCATGTTACCCAATTCTGCCTGTTCCGGCAAACCATGGATTCCTAGGTTCAGTCTCCGCTATCTATACCCCAGATCTTCTATTCTCTCCAAGAGAAACTGGGATCGACCATGTAGCTGAATTATTGCCCCACTGTGTAAATCAATAGACTCTGATTGTGTCGATAGGGAATCCTCTATTGCCAGTATTTGTTGATCATGGTGGAGAAGCTTAGCCTTGTTATCTGCAACTTCTTCACGAAACAGGTCCATAGAGTGGGTGAGCTGACGAAGTTCTCAACAAAGCTGTCGGGATGTGATGGTGACATTCTCCTCATCCTCCAAGAAGCTACCCTCTGGCTCTGGGGCCATAGATTCAGGTGGCCTTGCTGGTGCAGAGATTTTGTGCAGGCCCCGCGACTGAAGGTCAAGTTTCTGTTGTTTTAGATCGCCTGGTGGTCCCGGTTTAGTTTTCGAACGGCTAGCCATGCTATCTGCAGTATTCGTTAATGCTTCTAGCTCAAGTATTATTTCTGGGGAAGGCTAAATTTAAGTTTTAATACCGCGGGGGTATGGAGCTCCGTCTCAGCACTGCCGCATGGCACGGTGACGTCACCGGAAGTCAGAATACACTATTTTTAAGCGAAAAAGATGTTCCAGGACTAGAGGGCATGGGATGAAGTTGGAGGGAGGATGATTCAGAGGAAACGTGAGGAAGAATTTCTTCACAAAACGGGTGGTGGACAAGTGGAACACCCTGCCCGAGGAAGTGGTGGGGGCTGAAACAATCACGGGATTTAAGAATGCATGGGATAGACATAAAGGAATTCTGGCCATCAGAGGTAAGGGGCCACAGATTTCTAGGAAAACATAAAGTGAACTTACAAGCTCAAATGGGCAGACTGGGTGAGCCATAGGCCCTTATCTGCTGACACTGTCTATGTATCTATGTATCCATAAAATATCAGTCAGGCAGGTCCAATGCCAATGCAGATGCACTCTCTAGAGTACCAAACCAAACAGTAAGTGAGACTGATGATACGCTTTTGGAAAATGTGGAAATGCCACCTTTCCTTCGAGTACCGACAGAGATAGTACAGGCCTGTTGTCAAACCAGTGCAGTTGTGTGTACAGAGGTGGAGGAAGAACCAGAACTTTCAGACAAATTTGCAGAACAAAACAGCTTATGGATGCAGTTACAAGACCAAGACCCAGTGGTCAACAGATAAAGACATATATCTTGACAGGACAGAGTCTGGCCCCCCAAGAACGCAAAAGGATGGATCCCAAAACACTGAAGCTGTGGAGGCACAGAACCCGCCTGATCATGAAGAACTCTAGACTCATTCAACTAAGCCAAGATCTGACCACCGATTGTGAGATCTCCCAGAAAATTGTTCCCAGAGGAAGTGCGTCAGTGGTACTTGAAGCCTATCATGATCACTCTGGACATTTCGGTCACAAAAAGACAGAGGCCAGCATTCGGAAGAGATTTTATTGGATCAGGATGAGAGCTGATGTCATAAAATGGTGTGAAGAATGCACAGCTTGCAGTTTAAAATGTCCTGACAAGAGCAATCAGCGAGCTCCCCCTCCATCCCATAGTCAGCAAAGCACCTCTGGAATTAGTCGCTTTAGATCATCTCAAGTTAGAACCCAGTGCTACTGGTCAAACATATGTCCTGACGATGGTAGACCATTACTCCAAATTCATGGTTGTCAGTGCTGTCAAAAATCTGTCTGCCCGAACCACAGCTAAAACATTTTTGAAACTCTTTGTTCGACGATATGGATATCCAACTAAAATCTTGACTGATCAGGGATCTGCTTTTGAATCACAGCTCTTTAAAGAACTCTGTGTCCTGTATGGAAGGCACAAAGTAAAAAACCACCACCTATCACCCTCAGTGCAATGGACTGTGTGAAAGAACAAATCAGACACTCTTGGGTATGTTAAGAGCACTACCTGAATACAAGCATCCATATTGGCCAGCTTTACTTCTGGAACTCACCTACTTGTACAACACTGTCTACTGTTTGACTGGATATACCACACACCGCCTGATGTTTGGTTGCCATGGTAGACTCCCCATGGATCTAGTGCATGAAGTCCAACCGGATGAACCACCTGTTACAGATTGGGTACAAGAACACAGCAAAAGAGTGCAGGAAGCTGGTCAGACTGTAAGCCAACACATGGATCAGGTGTGACAAACGCAAACGATGCACTATGATGCCAAAGCTAATGTGACCCCACTGCAGATTAGAGAATGGGTATTGCTAAGAAGGACTCAGAAATGTCACAAGTTAGCTACTCGATGGGAAACAGAACCTTTCCTTATTGATGAAATCCCCTGCCCTGACTTACCCGTGTACAAGATTAAAAAAGAAACGTATTTATTTTATTTTATTTTATTTGATATTCAGAAAATAACCTTTGAGCCAAGGCTCTTTTACAAAGGTTCCACATCATGTGAACAGAGTATAGACATTCAATCAAGAAGGTTACAGCATTTTAGGACATTTGAGACACTGAACAGCACAACAATCAGGAAAAGGTCACAGAGTTTCTTAGACATTTAAAACACTATACAGCATATGGACATCAACTTTAGTTGATTACAAGTGCAGGTAAGGTGCAGAGACACTAGAGGTTAGGTTAGGTTAGGTTGGGCAGAGGTCAGCAAGGACAGGATTTTGGTAGGGGAGGAGGGGGGGCCTCTAGTAAAAGTGCTCAAAGAGGCAGGGCTGAGGCCAGGGAGGCATAGATCCATCCTAGCATGGAGACGGGGAGGAGGGAGGAGGGGTGTAAGGGAGCAACCCCTTAGAGTGATTCAGAGGCATTGTCAAGGAACGTGTGGGAGGGTGGCTTCTGTCTTGTGCTGAGAATAGTTGCTGTTAGGAGAGCCAGACCTTGTCATCCAGAGTATCAGCTCACAAACTGGTAGTGGCCGAAAATAGTGCATCAAAATCTTCTTAAACCTTGTACCTTCAGAGACAGTGCTTCAACTGAGACTAAAATGGACTTTACGCCAGAGAAGAGCCAGGAGAACCCTACCCACAAAATGATGGAACTGGAATGACTGACAAAATGGTGTATGGATCCCTGGGTTAGGTCCTCCCATGTATGCTCAGTTAATCACCCTGTAGCTGAATCAGTAGTAAATCTATAACCTCCTGATTTACCAGGACTAGCAGGTAGTCCCTTAGAACAAGAGCGTATTCCTGTAGAACCAGGAGCTTTTCAGCCTCATAGGTCACAGAGATCCACTTTTGGTATCCCTCCTAGGAGATACATACTGGAAGCCCTTCAAGTAGCACCTTCCTTTCACAGATGGTCCCTAAAAGAGTAATTAGAAGACACAGTCACCTAGTTTAGCATATAAGAAAATTCTACTGGAAGATATAGATATTTTAAGAGTATTTTTAACTAAAGTAGGTGTAACCCCCTTACAAATGGGGGTTCCCGAAAAGTCTTCCTTGAGCTTGCCTAAATGCTCACTGCCAGGTTGATGTCCTGCATTTTAACAGTTTAAATGTGACTGCCAGAGAGTGCCTGTATAGCCTCTGTGCACTGTCTCTTTAAGAGCTGCCTGGACTGCAGTCATAAATAATCTGAGAGGGAGCTCTGTTGAAAGATGTAACTATTTGCTAAAAATCATTTAGAGTGATAATATAGAAACACAGAAACATAGACTTTGATGGCAGATAAGGACCACTTGGCCCACCCAGTCTGCCCATTTCCCTACCTACTGGATAAGCTGCAGATTCCAGTTAACCAACAGCCTACTTCCTGCCACCCCATACTACAATTGTTTTATGTCTGTCCCATGCATGTTTGAATTCCCCCACTGTTTTAAACCCAATAACCTCCCCAGGAAGGCGGTTCCATGCATCCACCACTCTCTCCGTGAAAAAAAATTTCCTCACATTACCCCTGAGTCGTCCCCCCTCTATCTTTAAATTGTGTCCCCTTGTTCTTACACATCTCTTTTTCTGAAAGATGCTACCCTCCTGGACTTTGTTGATTCTCTTTAGGTACATGAACATTTCTATTATGTCCCTCCTTTCATCAAGGGTATACATATTAAGCTCTCTCAGTCTCTCTTCATATGGTTTCTGATGCAGACCCTGCACCATTTTAGTTGCCCTCCTCTGGACTGCTTCCATCTGGTCTATGTCCTTGCGTAGATGAGGTCTCCAAAACTGCACAAAGTACTCCAGATGGGGTCTCACCAACTGTCTGTAGAGAGGGATAACCACTTCCCTTTTTCTACTTGTGATGCCCCTTCCTATGCATCCCAGTATCCCCCTGGCTCTCCTTACTGACTTCTCACATTGCTTACCAACCTTTAGATCATCTGATAAGACTACCCCCAGGTCCCCTTTCCATTTTTGTTGTTGTTAGTGCCTCCCCTGCTATTGTGTACTCTTCTCCTGGGTTTTTGTTTCCCAGGTGCATTACTTTGCACTTCTTTGCATTGAATCTAAGTTGCCATATGTCTAACCATTCCTCCAACCTTGCCAAGTCCCTTCTCATGCTTTCTACCCCCCCCCGTGTATCAACTCTGCTACAGATCTTTGTGTCATCTGCAAACAGGCATACCTTTCCCTCCAGACCCTCTGCAATGTCACCTATAAAGATGTTAAAGAGGACTGGACCCAGTACTGAGCCCTGAGGTACTCCACTAGTGACCCCCTTTCTTCGGAATGTGTTCCATTCACTATTACCTTCTGTGTCTTGTCTTGCAGCCAGTTTGCTACCCAGGCTACCACCCTGGGACCCACTCCCAGGCTGGCTAACTTGATTATTAATCTTTTGTGCGGGACTGTGTCAAATGCCTTGCTAAAGTCTAGGTAGGCCATATCCACAGCCCCTCCCCTGGTCCATTACTTTGGTCACCCAGTCAAAGAAATCGATTAAATTCGTCTGACATGACCTTCTTGCTGTAAATCCATGCTGCTTTGGGTCCTGTGCCCCGCTGGCCTCCAGGTACTCAACAACTCTTTCTTTCAGAAGTGATTCCATCATTTTCCCTACCACTGAGGTCAAACTTACAGGTCTGTAGTTTCCTGCTTCTGCTTGCTCCCACTTTTGTGAAGAGGAATCACATCTGCCCTCCTCCAGTCCTCAGGTACCACCCCATCCTCCCATTTGTTAAAAAGTGTGGTCAGTGGTGTCACTAGATCCTCCCTTAGTTCTTTTAGGATTCTGGGGTGAATCCCGTCAGGCCCCATTGCTTTGTCCACCTTGAGTTTTAGGAGTTCTTTCAGGACTCTTTTTTCTGTAAATGGATTGGTGTCAACCCCCCTACCCAGAGTGCTTCTATTGTCTGGTTCAGGTAATTCCACCTTATCTTCTTTTGTGAATACTGAGCAAAAGTATTCATTCAGTATCTCTGCCTTTTCACTGTCTCACTCTGCCCACCTCCGCTCTCCCTTATTAATCTTCACTATTCCTCCCTTAACCTTTCTATGCTTCCTAATGTACCTATAAAAGGTTTTATCCCCTTCTTAACTGAATTGGCTATTTTTTCCACAGTTTGGGCTTTTGCTATTCTGACTGCCTTCCCCACTTCTTTCTGCTTTAATTGATACAGTTCCCTGTCGTGCTCCTTCTGTGATTCCTTATACTTTTTGAATGCAACCCTTTTCTCCTTAACCTTCCCTGCCACCTATTTTGAGAACCATAGTGTTTTTTTACTCCTCTTTATTTTCATCTGTTTCACACATAGGCTTGTTGCCTCTATGATGGCAGTTTTGATTTTTCTCCATTGTTCTTCCACCCCTCCTTTTTGGCCATTTGCTAGTGTATTCCTCAGGTATTCACTCATTTTGCTAAAGTCAGCCCTTCTGAAGTCCAGTATGCTTGTTTTTGTATGGCTTATCTCCATGGTTGTGCTTATTGTGAAGCACACTGTGCAGTGGTCGCTTGTTCCCAGATGTCTACTGACTTCTAAATTTGTGATCCACTCTCCATTTGAGAGTACCAGGTCTAGTATTGTTCCCCCCAAGTGGGTTCCAACACTAGCTGTCTAAGGCCTGCCCCCTGCAGGGCATCGAGTATGACCCTGCTCTTGGATGTGGCTGCAGTACATGTCATCCAGTTAACATCTGGCATATTCAGGTCCCCCATCAATAGCATCTCCCCTTTTTCAGCCATTTTGAGAATGTCCTCTATCATTTTCTTGTCCATTTTCTCCCCTTGAGATGGGGGTCTGTATACAACCCCTGTACGGATTGTGATGCCATTCCCTGTCTCCAAGGTGACCCAGAGTGCCTCTTGTCCTCCCCCTTTACTTTTTAGTTCTGTAGCTTTGATCCCTTCCCTTATGTATAAAGCTACTCCACCTCCTCTTCCCCCCTTCCTGTCCCTTCTGTAGACTGATACACCGGTATGTTGATATCCCAGTCATGGTTCTCCATGTACCATGTTTCCGTGACTGCCACAATATCCAATTGTTCATTTTCCATCAAGGCTACTAGCTCAGGAAGCTTGTTTCCCAGATTATGGGCATTGGTACTCATTGCCCTCCATTTAATGTTGGTGTTATCCTTTTTTCCCCATGCCTGCTCTTTTTGCCCTTGTCTGTTTTTCCATTTACCCCTGTCCTGCCCTCTGTTGAGCACTGCACCTCAGTGTTTACCTTACTACCTGCCATGTTTTGTGGGGGGAGGCTTGAAATTTCCTGCCTCTTATTAACATCTCCCCCCATGGCTAGTTTAAAAGCTTGCCAAGGAAGCATTTAAACCTGTCACTTAAGATCTTGGTTCCCTTCGTGGACAGATGCAGACCATCATGCCAGTAAAGACCTTCATCTCTCCAGGTGTACCCCCAGTCCCCAATGAAGCCAAAGCCCTGTGCTCTGCACCAGTTTTGCAACCATTCATTAAACTGCATGGTGTGTAGTACCCTAGCCTCACCCCTGCCATGGACTGGCAGCATCTCTGAGAAGGTAACCAAGCTTGCTACCTGTCTGAGGCCCCTCCCCAACTCCACAATTTCATCCTGCACTGCACTGATCCCATGCCTAGCTAGGTCATTTGTCCCAAGGTGGACAATGATATCTAGTTCCCTCTCCTGTGATGCTGCTTCTGCAATCCTGAGGATTCGCTTCTTGTCCATCCAAGCCATGGCACCAGGCAGGCACCTTACTTCCTTCTCCTCTCCCTTCCCCAGGTCTACCCCTCTAACAACTGAGTGCCCTATCAGAAGCTGTTTCCTTCCCCTGTGGTATCCCTTGCCACCCTTCTGTGGGTCTCCCTTGTAGATGTCCTCAGCATTCTTCTTGTTCTGCACTGAGGGTGCCATCATACAGGAATCTTGCTCTGCCAGACTGGTATATGGTTTGTGTAGAGGTACAACTAGGGGGCTTCGCCTCTGTTCCACCACCCGCACCCTCCCAGAACCCACTGTGGTCCAACTGCTCTTCATACTTGGCAGCCTCTGAGGCAGTGGTTTGTGGCAGTGGCTCTCTTTGGGTAGGGGAGGCCTTCTTAGCCCTTGCCAGTTCAGCCTGGAGGTGGGCAACCTCCTCCCTCAGAGCTGACAGTTGCCTGCAAATAGGACAACAACGCAGTTTCCAGAATGTCTCCCGGAAAACTGCTGCCCCAAAGCCTGTGCATTGCACCACTCCCCACATGTCCTTCTCCCTTATAATATACAATATGTAAAATATATTCTTTTTTTTTCCTTTTGTGGTGTGCAGTTACCCTTTATGCACTGTGCTGGGTTATTAAGAATATGACAGTTCTGCCCCAAGACCTGTTGAGGAAGTGATGTCAGAACTTTGGCTATAAAGGAAACGGCACGCCTGGGGGTGGGGTGGGGAAGGGTGGGTGGGTAGTCCACAACCACTGGTGACTGTTAGAATCAATCAAATACACCACTACTTAACCACCCTGGTGAGTACTGCCCTTTATAGTAATTCAACTAACCTCCAGTAACTGATTTGTAAACTATTTAAAAGTAATTTGATGCAAACTGTCACAGAATACTAGTAGACAGTCCAGTTACCCACAAAGTAAAATCCAATATGCAGTTATTTCAACCCTTCTGAAGTTGCTCACAAGATAAGCAGTTTTGAAAACCCCCTTCCTGATTTAAAAATTAAAATAATTAAACACAAAGCAATACCAATGTAAGACTGTAAAGTAAGGAAAACTTCCCTTAGATGTAAGCAAGATAGATTTGTTGCAGATTTCTAGTCCAGTATAGTATATCCCATGCAGCTTCTCAGTTGTTTCAAAGCACCCCCGTTACACAACTTGAATCATAATGTAGTTTGTCTAACCTGCCTTCTTTGCAGCAAGGACTGTTTTGTTTGTCTCCACTATCTTGGTCCTGGACTGCTGAACTGGACCAATCAGTCTGGTGGGACCTAAAATGGACCCGGACTACAGGAGCTGTCTGGAGTCAAAATCTGTAGGAATTGTAGTTTGGGGTTTTTGGCACCTTTTTGCAACTGAAGGGGAAGCTCTTGTTGTGACTGACAGACAAATCAGCCAACTGAATCTTTTGGATCTTGGGGAAATCCCAGACTGCTTGCAATTTTTAGTTAGTTTTCAGCTGGGAAGTGAAATGAGTATGAGCTCAAGTGTTTTTTGAGTAGCAATCCTGAGTGGATTCGCATGGGAGAACTGTGAAAGGGCTAAGTTTTGGCCTGCATGTCTGCCTGCTGCCCCGAGAGGGAGAAAAGAGAATTCTTTCGGACTAAATCCGAGTTTGTGAGAACGAAGTAAGCCACTGATTTTCTACCAGGCTCATACCTGAAGAAGAACGAAGATTTTGCTGAATGCGATCAGCCTGTCAGGATTTCCAGCTGCTTTTGAATCCCCGGTTTGTGCAGAGACTTTGCGATCGTGACCGGAGAGCGGTTTGCCTCATACAGTAGAATTTTCTTACATGTAAATGTGCTGTGTATTGAAAGTGGGTCATGATTTGGTTCCCCACTGTGTGAACTGTGTTCTGCTTGCTGGGAGCTGTATCCAGCCCAAAACGGACTGCATCCGAATTTGTCTCCATTTGGCCAGGGCCTTGCCACACTGGCCCAGCCAGACTACCCGCTGCACAGAGAAAGCCACTGACGAGAGACCTGCCTGGGGATCAGCCCCCTGCTCCATGCTTGAACAGGAACGACATCTCGGCGATTCGTGTGGGCCCTGCTTCTCCTGGTACTCCAGATTAAACAACTGCTGTCTCAATTTTCATCCAGCCTGTGTCCAATCTTGGGTATCGTGAGTAATCATCAGGGTAGCTCCCTGCAATAACAGCCTAATCTAAAAGTGTGTCATCTGACTGTCTTGTTGTTTTCTTTTCATGAACTGAGCCCTCCGGCTCTGGATTACAAATAGTGTGTGCTGTGCACGTTGTTTTCTTCTATCACAGGGCCCCAACCAGCTGCAACGTTCCTGGCAGACCACCATTCTCCATCTGGGTTACCCAAAGTGTGTGACTGTTTATGGACCCTGAAGTGCATGCATAACTGTTAGAAGGACAGAGTCTCTAAGCAAATTAACCTGTTTATGTCCCTTCCTTGTTCAAGTCCCTTAAATAAATCAGATCTCTTTTTTGCATTTACTCTAACTGTGGTTCCAGTTTGTGCAAGAGTACTGTACTGCTGTTATTTGCTGTGTACAACCTTGTTTTATAGGGGGTCCCCAGTGCCGAGCCAGAGGAAAGCCCTGGTGGTAAGTGCAAACAGTGTGGGTACTTGTGTGGTGTATCAGGGGGTATTGTGAAAGTGATTATTGTGTATTGTTCCGGCTACTAGTAAGGAGAGACAGGGGGGTTACAGTGTCCCAGAGGGCTGTGCCCATGTTAGCTTGACCACTACCAACCCTGACCTCCGGGTGGAGGCACCCGTTTCAGAACTCAGGCCCCTTAACCTGCTACTAGCCCAGCAGGCAGGGGTAGCAGCCCGTGGGATAGCGCCACCTAGGGGTTACATAAGCCTACACGGAGATTTAAGAGAAATGTTTAAGTGCTTAGAAATGTTATAGACATCTATAGAAGCAATAGTAAAATGTTTTTATAGAATGTTAAAAGGAAATACATGGGGACATGTATTTTTAGGACAGCTCAAATCTGTAATGCCCCAAAGTATGGGGGGCACTACAGAAATGGGGTTTTATATTGTGTCCTGGGGTGCCTCTTTGTCAGTGTGGGCTTAGGGGGCAGTGACAGGGACCCTGTGTGCATTTTCTCCCCACACTATGGCCAGGTAGGGCCAAGAAAGAAAAAGAAAAGTTATTTTTTTTGTTTCCCTGATGCCTGCTTGGCTCCATTTTACACCCCCATCCTGGAGCAGGCAGCACGATAATGGGCACCCACACTGTCCCTGGCCAGCACGTGGTGCCCATTTGAATTCTTAGCCGTTGGTTTTGGGCACGGGCTCGGGGTTCAAGAATTAGGACCCCGAGCACCTTTTAAATATTGGAGAGACATTTTTCCCATGGTTGTTCGGGCTGGTCATGGAGCAGAGAGGACATGGGAGTGACATGGGGACTCAGCTTACCCTGGCTTGTTGAAGCAGTCTCATCGACTCCTACAGTGTCTCTCCTCCGACCAGGGGTCTGCGGTGCTGTAGTGCTCCTGTCCTGGGAGCAGCATCAGTCCAGCAGTAGTGACTACAAAGAAGAAGACTCCCCCTGGCTCCTCGACGCTTCAGTGTGGGCTGCTATGCCCCTTTTGTTTTTTAAGTTGCCCAGAGTGTTCTGGTCCCTCATCAGTGGCACAGAAGAGCCACACTGCGACGCAACTGTTGGCACTCCAGAGGCCCCCCTGCAGTCCGCTGTACTGCCTGCTTCTCCTGTGTCATTTTCCCCTCCCTCTGCCATCAAGACCTCCCTCCTCCCAGCATCAGCTACACCCCGGGCCGGGGCAGTGAATCGGCGGCAGCATCAGAAGTGTGCTGACTGCCTAAAGCATTTAAAAGAAAAAAGTTTATTTTATTTAGCGCTGTAGTACTACTGGGGAATCAGGTGGGAGGCCCTTTCTTTAATTTAATCATTTGGGCATGGCATCGCCCACGGGGGCTGCCTATAGGCCCAGAGGAGAACTAAATAAATATTCATAGGTGGGCTGATTTAAGGCAGGGCAAGCCTTGGGTGACTGGCAGCTAGGTCTAAGTCAGGCCAGATGGTTATTTAAAAGGGCATCAAGGCCGAGGAGATTTAAGGGCACAGCCAATAGGCCCACCGCAGCTAAAGGGGTCCAGCCAAGAGAAGCCCCACAATGCTTAAAAGAGCCTGGTGGAAAGGGGCCCAGTACAGGAAGGTGCCCAACAGTATAGGCTGGGTAGCCAGTTAAAGGGGACCAGCAGAAAGGCCCACAGCTAAAATGGGCCAAGAGCAGAAAGGCCCATAATAGATACAGGGGCCCAGCGATAAAGAGGGCAAGGAAGGCCAGGGGAAAAGAAGGGCACTGTATTCAGGGGAAGCCAGATCCAAGTACCCATAGAGACCCACAAGTGTCAAGGGTCAGTAAGAAAAGGATGCTTAGCACACAACTGCCATCTAGTGACTGTCATCTGATGAAACTGTGTATTGACTAGTATCTGAAATGTTGTGTTGATTGCCAAGTACCAAGCCTGTATGGTTACTGGGATTGTGGTTATTTGCCCCTGCAACAAATAATTGCCCTGGGATTCTGGCGATGTGCCCCTGCTCCAGGCAAATTGCCCCTGCAATCAAACATTACCCGGATTCTAGCAATTTGCCCTTGCTCCAGGCAAACTGCCGCTGCAACGAACAATTGCCCTAGACTTTGGTGATTTTCCCCTGCTCCAGGCAAGTTTGTCCTGCAATGAACAACTGCAATAGACTTTGGTGATTTGCCCTGCTCTTGGCAAATTGCTCCTGCAATGAACAATTGCCCCGGATTCTAGCAATTTGCCCCTGTTCTTGGCGAATTTTGCCCAGCAGCAGGGAGCAGAGTGCTAAAGTCAGGACTGGCAACTGTTCAGTGCAGGGGCCCCGCAATGAACAATTGCCCTGGATTCTAGCACTTGCCCCTGCTTCTGGCAAATTGCCTCTGCAATGAACAATTACACCAGATTATAGGAATTTGCCCCTGTTCCTGGCAAATTGCCCCAGCAACAACCAAACTCCTTGGTGCAGTGAAAAGTATATTTACCAGTGTTCGTAGTGCCAAATGAATGTGTATGGACTCAATCTTCTGCCGCAACACCACTGGTGGGGTTGTTCACAGCTGATTCTTCACGAAGCAGTCTCTAGCCAGCAAAAAACTTCACAGCAACACCCTTCCCTGTTGTCTGCCGTTGGTCAAACCCAACACAACCCTTTGTGTTTCGCAACCGCCAGCTCCTGGTTTCCTTGTGGTTTGGTCAGCCAGGAAGTGGAACGTCCTGGAAAAAGCCTTGTCTGTCACTCCCGGTCGTTCACCGAGAGTCAAGTCAGACGTGGCCGGAGTGTATCCGTGTCTATCGGTTTGTTGTTTTTCTGGTTCTGGACACTGCAGGGCTCTGATCTTCATCCTGAGTCCTACTCTTCCTGCTTGTCTCATCCTGCTTGTACTGTGTTGTCCTCTGGGATCCAGCTTGTTCTTGGTGATCCTCTAGTGGATCCTTCGCCAAAGAAGCGTCAACGTGCCTCCATCCTTAGCAGCCCTGGTCAAGGGCGTGTGTCGGGGAAACTGCAGCAGATCTTCATCCTTGGCAATCCTTGCAAGTGGATTCGATGCCAAGTACTTGTTCCTTCATCCTTGGCAGCCCTGGTCCAGGGTTTGTGCCAGGGAAATTGCAGCGGATCTTCAACCTTGGCAATCCTTTCCAGTGGATTCAACACCAAGTCTTTGTTCCTTCATCCTTGGCAGCCCTGGTCGAGGGTTTGTGCTGGGAAAGAGTTCAGCAGATTCCAGTTCTCTTGTGCTAAAGTATTCCAGCAACCTTGAGGGGGATTCCATCTTCTGCACTAGCAGTCTGGTGCTGAACGCAGCCGGCTGCAGAGTGCTCCCCAGCCTGCCCTCAAGAGCAAGATTCCAGGATTCCCTGAGGGGGATTCCATCTTCTGCATTAGCAGTCTGGTGCTGAATGCTGCCGGCTGCAGGGTGCTCCCCAGCCTGCCCTCAAGAGAAAGATTCCAGGTACGCTTCGGGAAAGCAGCTCCAGTCCAGCTTGATAGCCGTGAACTCAGTTGGTGGATGGTGCCTGAAATTGGGTCTACTACAGACAGATTCAGCACTCCATCTCTCCCTGACTGGCTTCAGCTCCTGGAGATTTGAACTTCCTGGCACCATCCCCTGGAACTCATCTCTCTGCTGCCTACTTTTCCATTAGCAGATTATATCTTTTAGCTGCTAGATGGCCCAGTTATAAGCACACTTACACAATACAATACAATCCTCCTGACTGTCACATCATGTTGTCCCTCCATGCACTGCAGTTTCTGCTTCTTTTATTCTCATCCCTCTTTCCACTTTTCTTCCTCCCTGGAGCTTGCTTCCCCAGCATCCTACTTGGCACTGCCTATTATCAAACAACAGGAAAGGTCTTATAACAATAATATTGGCACACCTAAATTGGACACAGAGAAACTCTCCACACAAAGCAAGTAAAAATTAGCTTATCTTCTGTGCCTGCATTGTATGTACTTTATGTCTGCCATCACTATTTTTTGTACTCCACTATTAAAGATAAACTAATTTTTACTTGCTTTGTGTGGAGAGTTTTTCTGTGTCCAATTTAGGTGTGCCAAGACCTTTCCTGTTGTTTGCTAAAGTTTTGGTCTTAGAGCACCCATACCTCTGTGCGGCTCTATCTTATTGACTGCCTATCATCACTCAGGCACTCTCCATCATGAGCTTGCCCTCCCCCCCGGTGCTCCCCTCTGCAAATGGATGGCAGTCCCCGCCTACCGCTGTACACAGGTCCTGGACTCTCTCATCACTCTCTCATATTCCATCACTCTGGGATCATTGCCACCAACCTAATGTAAGTTCCTGCAAAAAACGGGCACATAGACTCATGATCAGGGACTTACGCTGGTGCACCCTGAAGCTTGTGCTCCTCCTCCTCCTGCTGCTGTTGGGAACATCCATCCTAACCCTGGCCAAATCACCTCCAACTCTATCTACCAGGAAAAACCATCAGGAGCACTCTCCATAGCATCTCTCAACATCTGTAGTCTTCTCCCCAAGCTGGATGCCTACAAATCTTTACCAATTAGCACAGCCTGGCAGTTATAGAAACCTAGCTTACACCCCAAAATCCCTGACCTGGCTATCGCTCTTCCAGGCTACAATGTTTTCAGGCTGGACCGGAAGTCCAAAAGAGGTGGTGGATGTGCAATTTACCTTAAAGATTTGCTACTGGGACACCCCATCACTACCCCCACTCCCAGCCACTGCTGCGCAGATTCTCCCTATCAGAATCTTATTAGGTGCCCATAACAAATCCCTCACAGTTGTCTCAGTGTATATCCCCCCCTGAAAGAACAAGGAAATGGCCTTAACGCTGTCTTGGAATTCACCAGGTCCCAAACTGAAGTTATTTTGCTTGGAGACTTTAATATAAACTGGCTTGTGTCTGATGCAGGGGTCCATAAGGATGCCGTTTCATTGGCCAATCTCACCCAGATGGTCGTCTCTCCGACCAGGAAAAACTACAAATCCGGCACCCGCACCCTCCTGGATTGGATTCTTACTAGCCACCCAACTCGTATCACAAATACCTCAGTCCTCTCTCACTTGCTTAGTGACCATTCCCCTGTCATCTGTTAATGGTCAAACAAATTCCGCAAGCCCCCTCCTAATATCATCACTAGTAGAGTCCTACCACGTGGGCAGTTGTCACACCTGAAAACATGCCTCAACCTCCAAGACTAGTCCCCTATTTACAAAGCAACAGATGTAAATACTGCGCTGGATTACTTCATCGACACTTTTAATGCAGCCTGTGACTCCTATGCTCCTTTTAAAAAGTGCAAAGTCAAAGCCCTTTGCGATCCCTGACTCTCGGCCAATCTCTTACGTTAACTAAAATCTAGAGATCGCCTCTGGAATCTGGCCAGAACCACTGGTAAAGAAAAGTACAGTTACGTAGAACTTACCGTAACAGTAGATCTTTGAGAGAGGTTCCTTCAGTAGGTCATCACATATAGGACTGGCGCCACCTGGCATTGGGCTGCACGGCAGACTTTTCCAGCAATCCCTGACGGAGGACCGCCCACCCGTCACATGACTGACATCAGCGTGACTGTATATAGTGGGCGGTCTCCAGGAAGAGGCCTGACAGCAGAAGCGAACAGGATTCAGAGACCCTGTAAAACCTAAAATGAGGGAGGGAAAAATATGACCTACTGAAGGAACCTCTCTCGAAGATCTACTGTTACGGTAAGTTCTTAAGTAACTGTACA
Organism: Neoceratodus forsteri; assembly: GCA_016271365.2. Taxonomy (NCBI): domain Eukaryota; kingdom Metazoa; phylum Chordata; order Ceratodontiformes; family Ceratodontidae; genus Neoceratodus; species Neoceratodus forsteri. The sequence goes on from CM028129.1 coordinate 1,624,140,528, forward strand.
ATCTTACTGCAAGAGGGTTCCTTCAGTAGGTCATCACATATAGGACTGAGTCCCAAGCAGTCCCTCTGAGGAGAGACTGAGAGAAACTAGGGAGGCGGAAAACAAACTCCAACGGAAATAATTGAAGTCCAGAAAGGACCCAGTCTAGGACAGAAGGCCCTGTAGGAAGGCTAGGCCAAAGCCCAGCCCTCCGCCTAGAAGCAATGTCCAGACTATAGTGTTTGGTAAAAGTATGGACAGAACTCCAAGTAACAGCGGACATTCGTGCTGCCGCTACTTGGAGTTCTGTCCATACTTTTACCAAACAGAAACGTTCCGAAGGAAGGCCGCGGAAGCAGCCATGCCCCTAGTAGAATGACCTCTATTGGAACCCAGCAGAGGTTTATCATATTTCTGGTAACATAATCAGATGCAGTTGCCCAGCCATTTGAAAAGGCCCTGCTTAGAAACCGGTTTGCCCTTCGATCTCGTTTGTAAAGAATAAAGTAGTAAGGGATTACCGCGTGATGAACTTTCTCTACGATCGCATATGGAAGTCTGCGGAGTGACTGACACGAGGCGATGGCGGGAAAGAACTGGAGGGTGGGCGTGGGGACCGCCCACTATATACAGTCACGCTGACGTCCATTGTGTGATGTCGCGTGGACGGTCCTCCATCAGGGATTGCTGGAAAAGTCTGCCGTGCGGCCCAATGCCAGGTAGCGCAGTCCTATATGTGATGACCTACTGAAAGAACCCTCTCGAAGTAAGATCTGACATTCACAACTATAAACGTGCATGGAATGACTATACCAAATCTATCCGGCAAAAGAAATCTACCTACTGTACTTCAAGAACGCTCTCACGGATACCTGAGGTAACGGGAGGGCATTTCGGAACAATATTAAAGAGGTCACTGGGAAACAGCCAAAAAACCTCTCCTACCTTGCTCAACATAAATGGGTCTACTACGCTTGACCCTAAACTCATAGCAAATACCTTCAACACTGCATTCACCGATCTCAGCAGTGTACTCCCTTCTGACTTTTTCAAGGACTATGACTCTCCCTCTCCTCCCCCTAATGCCTTCTCCTCCTCTAGCCACCCACCTTTTTATTTCAAAGTAGTCAAGATGCATGAAGCCCGCAAATACATTACCAAAGCCATCACCAAATCCAAATCCAGCAGTGATACACTTGACCTTAAACTGCTGTCCCTCACCCTTGATGAGGTGTTACAGCCACTGACATATATTTTCAACCTCTCACTTAGGCTCAGCCAGTTCCCTGACAAATGGAGATCTGCCACTGTTACCCCTGTCCATAAAAGTGGTGACAGGGCCACTCATGGAAACTACCGTCCAATCTCTATATTGCCACCCCTCTCCAAGGTCCCTGAACGTACTGCAGTAGATCAGCTCACAGATTTCCTGGACAAATACAATATCCTGTGCTCGCAACAACATGGCTTCAGGAAAGGACATAGCACCTCATCTGCCCTACTGGAATTCTGTGGCATTCTTCACAGCTCACTGGACAATGGTCAGTTAATTGGGTCCATCTTTATCGATCTGACTAAGGCGTTCAACACTGTCCATCACCGCCTACTGCTTGTGCAACTTCTAAAAGCTGAGCTCTCTCCTGACTCCACTGCCTGGTTCAAAAGCTACTTGGAGAACTGGTCTCAGAGAGTTAAAATTGCAGATGTCCTCTCTGATACCAGGCCTGTTCGCTCGGGTGTCCCCCAGGGATCCATTCTGGGCCCCCTACTATTCAGCTTGTTCCTGAACTCCCTTCCAATTTCCAAAACAATCATCCTCCTCTATGCAGATGATGCTATAATTCTTGCCTCCACAAGGATCCGAAGCCTCTGCAAGACAACCTTCAGCCTGGCTTCACATCTGTTGAAAACTGGTTCTCAAATCACAATCTGGTCCTCAAAAAGAAAATAAAGTCTGTGATGTTAAGCAGCTCTCATAACAAGCATAAGCTGCACCCCCTATTCATCAAAACCAGTAATGGAGTCACTCTGGAACAGGTTCAAGCCTTTAAGTACCTTGGGATCACTCTAGACCCTCATCTAACTTACAGTGCCCACATTGACTCTGTAGCCAAAGCAGCAAATACTCGCCTTGGCCTTCTCTTCCGGCATAGGCAACATCTTACGCAAGAAGCCCTGACTGTCGCCGTTCAGAGTTCTGTTGTCTCCATTATTGACTATGGGCAAGGGAATAGTTATCTGTGAAATTAAGTGTAGAAAGATTTGCAAAGCAGGGGGAGTGGCTTAGCTAGAATGAGCCAGGTTAAGACCAGATATAAACACTGCCCTAGATAGCTTCTGCCACAAAGCAGACAGAAAACCAGGAGGAAGGAGCTGCTGGTATAACTAAAACTTCTCTACTGGGGCTAAGGACTAGATCTCTTGTACTGGGACCTTCAATTTAGGGGAAAAAAAATAGCTGAAGTAAATTGTTATCTGTGTTATCTGTGTACTTATCTAGGTGCTTGTCACAGGTGTCAGAAGGGAATTGTTATCTGTGAAATTAACTAAGTGTAGAAAGATTTGCAAAGTAGGGTGAGTGGCTTAGCTAGAAGGAGCCAGGTTAAGACCAGATATAAACACTGCCCTAGATAGCTTCTGCCACAAAACAGACAGAAAACCAGGAGGAAGGAGCTACTGGTATAACTAAAACTTATCTACTGGGGCTATATTGCTCTCCTTCCCTCCCCTCCACCCTAAACCAGTTTTACTTTTATAGGCACAGGATTTAACTGACAAAAGGAACTTCCTGTTTGGGAGCAGGAAGTGAGTGATCACAAAGCCACAAAAGACTCACCATCCTAGAAGGGCAAGAGTAGCTCTCCGTCCCCCCCTAGCTGCTGGAGGTCTAACTCTGAGCAAGTAAGGAGACTACTGACAAATATAGGAACATCTTGTCTCAGAACAGGAAGATCAGGAGCTAAAAGGGTGCAGAGCCAGTAAGTAAGTAGGGAGAGAGAAGAAGAAAAAAAAAATTAAACAAACAGAGGAAAGAGTAAGTATTCCAAATAACAGTTAGGGGGCCAGAAAAAAGACATGTTGGGAGTGGTGCAGTGCAGTGGCTGTGGAGCAGCAGTCTTCCGGGACATGTTCTGGAGGATGCAGTGTTGTCCCATCTGCAGGCACCTCTCTGAGCTGAGGGAGGAGGTTGCTCATCTACAGGCTGAGCTGGCCAGGATTTGTGGGACCTCCTCTCCCACCCAGGGACCACCAGGGTCACTGCCACTGCCTGAGAGGTTGCCAAGAAAGAGGAGTGGTTGGACCACAGTGGGCTCAGGGAGGCTGAGCGTGGTGGAACAGAGGCGCATCCTTCCAGTTGTACCTCTCCACAATTTCTATGCCATTCTGGAAAAGTGTAGATCCTCTATGAAGGCACCCACAGTGGAGACCAAGGAGGATGCTGGGAACTTCCACAAAGGAGACCCACAGGAGGGTGGCATGGGACCCCACAGGGGAAGGAAACAACTCCTGGTGGGGGACTCCATTGTTAGGAAGGTAGAACTGGGGGAGGAAGGGGCCTGCCTGGTGCCATGGCTTTGAAGGACAGGGAGCGAATCCTCAGGATCGCAGGAGCAGCTGCACAGGGGAGGGAGCTGGATGTCACTGTCCACCTAGGGACAAATGACCTGGCTAAGAAAGGGATCAGAGCAGTGCAAGAAGCGTTTGAAGAGATGGGGAAGGGCATTAGACAAATAGCACACATGGTAACCTTCTCGGTGGTGCTGCCTGTCTATGGCATGGGTGAGGCTAGGGTGCTCCACACCATGGGATTCAACCAGTGGTTGAAAATCTGGTGCAGAGCTCAGGGATTTGGCTTCATTGGGGACTGGGGGTCCACCTGGAGGGATGCAGGCCTATACTGGCATGATGGTCTGCATCTGTCCAGGAGGAGAACCAGGATCCTAGGTGATAGGTTTAAATACTTCATTGACAAGCATTTAAACTAGCCAAGGGGGGAGGCACTGGAAAGGAGCAGGGAAATCCTAGCCCCCCCCCCAAATATCAGGGTACTAAGTGAGGTAGACACCAACATAGAGATGTCGATAGGGAGAAGTGCAGGGGTAAATGGAGAAAGTGACAAATGCAATAAGGACAGGGATGGGGCAAAAAGAGGTTAGGCCATCAAGAAATGGAGAGTAATGAGTACCAATGCCTGTAGTCTGAGCAACAAGCTCCCTGAACTGGTGGCCTTGATGGAAGAGAGATGCCTGGATATTGTAGCAGTCACAGAAACATGGTACACAGAGAACCATGTCTGGGATGTTAACATACCAGGGTACACAACCTACAGGAGAGACAGGGAGGGCAGAAGGGGAGTAGCTCTCTATGTAGGAAGGATAAAAGCAACTGAACAAAAGAGTAAACAGGGAGGAGAGCAGGCACTGTGGGTCACCTTAGAGACTGAAAATGGCACCACAATCCGCACAGGGTTGTATAGACCCCATGTCAGGAGGAATGGACAAAGATATGACAGAAGGCATACTTAGGATGGCAGAGAAGGGGAGATACTGTTGATGGGGGACCTTAATATGCCAGATGTTAACTGGAGCACCTTTGCAGCCACATCCAAAAGCAGGGCCATTCTTGATGCCCTTCAGGTGGCATGCCTCAGACAGCTAGTTTTGGAATCTACTCATGAGGGAGCAATCTTAGACCTCGTACTCTCAAATGGGGACAGTGAGAGGATCTCAGATCTACAAGTGGGTAGCCATTTGGGAACAAGTGACCACCAAACAGTGTGGTTCACGATAAACTCAGCTACAGAGTCAAGTCATACAAAAGTGAGGGTTCTGGACTTTAGGAGGGCTGACTTTGGCAAGATGGGAAAGTGCCTTAGAAAAGCACTAGCAAATAGGCTAGAAGGAGGGGTGGAGCAACAATGAGGAAATATCAAAACTGCCATCACAGAGGCAACAAGCCATTGTGTGAAGCAAATAAATCAAAATGAAAGAAAAAGCCACTGCGGTTCTCAGAAGAGGTGGCTGTGAAGGTTAGGGAGAAAAAGATAGCATTTAGGAAGTATAAGAAAACACAGAAGGAGCAGGACAGAGAACTGTACTAATTAAGGCAGAAGGAAGCAGGGAGGGTAGTCAGAATAGCAAAGGCACAAACTGAGGAAAAGATAGCTAACTCAGTTAAGAAGGGGAATAAAGCCTTTTACAGGTATATCGGGGAGCGTAGAAAGACAAAGAGAGGGACAGTGAGGCTGAATAGAATGGATGGTGGGTGGGCAGAGAGTGACAGTGAAAAAGCAGGGATACTGAATGAATACTTCTGTTCAGTATTCACAAAAGAGGAAGTGGGGGAGGTGCCAAATCCAATTAACAGAAGTACTCTGGAGAGAGAGAGGTCGATCTCAGTCCCTTCACAGAAGAAAGGGTTCTGAAAGAACTCCTAAAACTGAAGGTGGACAAAGCAATGGGGCCAGATGGAATTTACCCCAGAATTCTAAAAGAATTAAGTACAGAACTAGTGACACTACTGACTACCCTTTTTAACAAATCATGGGAGGATGGTGTGGTACCCGAGGACTGGAAGAAGGTGGATGTGATTCCCCTTCACAAAAGTGGGACCAAGACAGAGGTAGGAAACTACAGACCTGTCAGTTTGACCTCTGTGGTAGGGAAAGTGATGGAATCACTTCTGAAGGAAAGAATTGTTGAGTACCTAGAGGCCAGTGGGGCACAGGACCAAGGCAGCATGGGTTCACAGTGGGAAGGTCATGTCAGACGAATCTAATTGATTTCTTTGACTGGGTGACCAAAGTAGTAGACCAGGGAGGGGCTGTGGACATGGCCTACCTAGACTTTAGCAAGGCATTTGACACAGTCCCACACAAAAGATTAGTAGTCAAATTAACCAGCCTGGGAGTGGGTCCCAGGGTGGTAGCCTGGGTAAAACATTGGCTGAACAATAGGACACAGAAGGTAATTGTAAATGGAGTCCACTCTGAAGAAAGGGGGGTTTACTAGTGGGGTACTGCAGGGTTCAGTACTGGGTCCTGTCCTTTTTAATGTCTTTATAAGTGACATTGCAGAGGGACTGGAAGGAAAAGTATACCTCTTTGCAGATGACACAAAGATCTGCAACAGGGTTGATACACAAGTAGGCGTGGAAAGGATGAGAAGGGACTTGGCAAGGTTGGAGGAATGGTCAGAAGTATGGCAGCTTGGATTCAATGCAAAGAAGTGCAAAGTAATGCACCTGGGAAACAAAAACCCAGGGGAAGATTACACAATGGGGGGGAGGTAGTAACAACAACAAAAATGGAAAAGGACCTGGGGGTAATCTTAACAGATGACCTTAAGGTTGGCAAGCAATGTAAGAAGGCGGTAGGGAGGGCTGGGGGGATACTGGGATGTATAGGGAGAGGTATCACCAGCAGAAAACAGGAAGTTATTTTCCCCCTGTACAGACAGTTGGTGAGACCCCATCTGGAGTACTGCGTCCAATTCTGGAGACCCCATCTCCGCAAGAATAGACAGGATGGAGGCAGTTCAGAGGAGGGCAACTAAAATGGTGCAGGGTCTGCAAGAGAAGCCATATGAGGAGAGACTAAAGGAGCTTAATATGTATACCCTTGAGGAAAGGAGGGAGAGGGGTGACATGATAGAAACGTTTAAGTACCTCAGTGGAATCAACAAAGTCCAAGAGGGCAGCATCTTTCAGAAAAAGAGATGTGCAAGAACAAGGGGACACAATCTGAAGATAGAGGGGGGACAGCTCAGGGGCAATGTGAGGAAGTGTTTTTCACAGAGAGGGTGGTGGACACATGGAACAGCCTTCCTGAGGAGGTTGTGGGGTCTAAAACTGTGGGAGAATTCAAGAATGCATGGGACGGACATAAGGCAATTTTTGTGGGGGGGTAGGAAGAAATAGGCTGTTGGTTAAATACGATCTGCAGCTTATCCTCTAGGTAGGAAAATGGGCAGACTAGGTGGGCCAAGCGGTCCTTATCTGCCGTCAAAGTCTATGTTTCTATGTTTATCTATGGCTCTGCTCCTGCTACTGCTCTTAGATGCATATCCACCTCCTTCAATAAGGCCTGCCGAATTCTCACTGGATCCCACCACCTCATACATACGTGCGACCTCTATGCACAGACTGGATGGCTGCAACGAAAAAATTACTCATCTTAGTAATTATGTTTCTTCTAATGGAGTCTTGCTGTATTCTGACAATATGCAGTTAGCCCCAGCACTTGAACTGCTCCGGAGATGAAAGAGTTAACTCTAAGCTGTGAGCACAGAACGTTGAGCTCGTGCTCGGTTCAAACCTCTGTCTGCTGCACTTTCAAGTGTAACCGTCAGATTCTTATGAGCCAAACTAAGTACACTTATAGTGTGGAAATTGTCAAAAAACACTAGCCATAAGGGCAACCAAAAGTTTTGGAATCCGAAAAGACTCAAGTCGAGAACCCCAAAACAAAAAACTCAGGTAGTGAACTTAACATAACTTTATAATAACAAATGAATATCCACTATGCCCAGCTCTTCCAAAAGGAGAGGGAGCCAATACACCTCTGGGGTGCAGCACTGTACCTGCCAGCAAGGGTGTAGGCAGGCATACTCACTGTACACAGTTGAGTACAGTTTTTTTGAGTGCCTGTCACAAACCATATGCCTTTCTGTTAACATTTTCATTGTAATTTGTAGTATTTGGGTTAGTTTAGGCCACTGAGGAGTATCTCTGTTCAAACTTCTGTTGTTTAGGAGACAGATACATGTATAAGCTCTTTAGAGAGTAGAAGAATTCTCTGACAACAATCTGACTTGTTCACAAGGGGGTACCATTTAGAGAGGATGTGTACATTTTTTAATTGGGGGGGTGCAACTGTTGGAGACTGTGTACAAAACAGAAATTCCTGGCTACACCCCTGCCTGCCAGCCCACTTTCCAAAACCCAGGTTCTGAGAGGGGAGGCAGGGGGAGGTCAGGATACAGCAAGACTCCATTAGAAAAAACATAATTAATAAGGTAAGTAATTTTTTCTTCAAACAACATGAAGTCTTGCTGTATTCTGGCAATATGCAGACTACCAAGCAGTACCTCCCAGGAGGAGGGCATAGAACCTACTTAGGAAATAGGCTCTGCAGCACTGCTGTACCAAACCTAGTATCACTCCTAGCCTGGATGTCCAGAGAGTAATGCATGGTAAAAGTATGGACTGTTTTCCAGGTGGCTCCTTTACAGATCTCTAAGAGGGGTGTATCTGTGGCTACAGCCAGAGAAACAGCTGTACCTCTAGTCGAATGAGCCCTCAGGCCTGAGGGGGGTACTTTGCCTAGCTTTTCATAGCAGAATTGTAAGCAAGAGACAATCCACCTGGCAATAGACCTCTTAGTCGCAGGTTTACCCTATCCCACTTCACCACAAGTAAGAAACAACTGAGGACGGTCAAACCTAAGTGCCTTAGTGCGCTCAATGTAGTAGCTAAGTGCCCTCTTAACATCCAAACTGTGCAATCTTCACTCCCCTGAAGAAGAATGATCAGTGAAAAAAACAGGAAGGGAAATGGATTGGTTTAGATGAAAATCTGAAACCACTTTGGGTAAGAACCTCCTGTTGGTTCTAAGGACTACCTTATCTCTATCAAAAGAAATAAAACGAGGCTCCACTGACAGAGCTTGCAATTCACTGATATGCCTGGCAGAGGTAACAGTTACCAGGAATACAGTCTTACAAGTCAAGTACTTAAGTTCTGCTGAGGCCAAAGGCTCAAAGGGTGGTTGCATGAGCTGAGCAATGCAAACATTAAGATCCCAAACAGGGGTAGGATCATTAAAAGGGGGATTAGTATGAAGTAGTCCCTTAAAAAATTTACAGAACACAGGGTGGGAAGCTAGAAGAAAAAGGCTTCCTCACTGATAAAAATCCAGAAACAGCAGATAGATGCACCTTGAGGGTAGCTGGTCTGAGGCCTAAACCTAAACTATTAAGATGAACCATGTAGTCCAGAACTGCAGACAAGTCAGCAGAGTCTGGTGATATGTGTTTACCAGAACACCAAATACCAAACCTTTTCCATTTGGAGTTGTAGGTTTTTCTAGTGGCAGGTTTACGAGAAGCCTTGAGATTGTCCAGAACCTCCTGAGACAGATTCATATTTGCATATTCTAGCTCTTCAAGAGCCAAGCTTTTAGATTGAGAGACTGAAGATTGGGATACCAAATTCTCCCTGAGAGGAAGTTAACAGATTGTGCTTTTTGGGGACAGCCAATGGAAGACGGACTACCAGAGACAGCAAGAGAGGATACCAAGGCTGCCTGGCCCAGTCTGGCACAATCAGGGTCACCTTGCAAGATTGTGACCTTATCTTGACCAGAACTCTGAAACAATAGAGGAAAGGGGGGAAAGGCATACAGAAATTTCCCCGACCAATCCAACAGTAGAGCATCCAGGGGGACTAAGCCCAATACTGGGGGTCTGCAACAAAAGAGAGGAAGTTGGTGATTGCCTGGGGCTGTGAAGAGGTCTATCTGAGGAGTGCCCCATCTTTGAAATATCACTTTTAGCACTAGAGGATCCAGGGACCATTCGTGATGGCCCTGAGAAATCCTGCTCAAAGCATCTGCTAACACACTGTCCTTCCTGGAAGGTGGACTGCCACCAGGGATGTCTGTAGAGAATAGGCCAAAGACCAAACTTTCAAGGCTTCCGTGCACAAGGCCATTGACCAAGTGCCTCCCTGCTTATTGATGTACCACATGGTGGTGGTGTTGTCTGCTCTCACCTGAACCACCCTGTTCTGTACTGCCTTTGCGAAAGCTTGTAAGGCTAAGTATACTGCCCTGAGTTCCAGAAGATTGATTTGAAGGACAGATTCCTGAGGGGACCACACTCCTTGCACCATGAGGGCTCCCAAATGAGCCCCCCACCCCAGGAGAGAAGCAACTGTGGTCAGAACCACAGAATGAGTCTGAGAGACAAATGGGACTCCTTGTCTGAGGTTGTCCTGATCCAACCACCACTGGAGAGACTGGATCAAGGTCTGAGTCACTGGAATCAGTTTGGTGAGAGGGTCTTTTTTCTGGGATCAAAAAGCCCTCAGGTGAAACTGGATAGCCTTTATCTGAAACCTGGCCCATGGAATCACCGCAGTGGCAGCTGCCATGTGGCCCAGTAGTTGGAGGAAATGTCTTGCTGGGCGAGAGACCAGGAGAAGAAATGAGGAAGCTAGGTCTGTAAGGGCCTTTACCTTTGACAAGGGAAGAAAGGCCTTTGCCTGGACAGTGTCCAGCTCCACCCCTATGAAGGTGAGGAGCTGCACTGGTTCGAGAACTGACTTTGGAAGACTGAGTAGGAATCCCAAGGAAGTGAGCACTTGCTGGATCACTTGTAGATTTGACTTGACTTGGTCTGGAGACTGCCCCACAATGAGCCAGTCGTGGAGATATGGGAAAATAGAGATGTTCTGCCTCCTTAAAAAGGCTACTACTACTGCTAGGCATTTTGCAAAAAACCCTTGGTGCTGATGTTAGCCCGAAAGGCATTGCCCTGAACTGATAATGGCCTGAGGGCAGTTTGAATCTGAGATACTTTCTGTGGGAGCACCTGATGGGAATGTGAAAGTAAGCATCCTTGAGGTCTAGGGATGCTAGCCACTCCCCTGGCCTTAGAGAGGGAAGAATTATTCCCAGAGTCACCATTTTGAACTTTGGTTTCAGTAAATGCTTGTTTAAGTATCTTAGGTCTAGGATGGGCCGCCACTCACCTGTCTTTTTTGGGGTAAGAAAGTACCTGGAGTATAGACCTTTGCCCCTGAGAGATGTAGGAACTCTCTCTATGGCTCTGAGAGCTAACAGAGAGGAAACCTCTGCCTCTAGGGCAATGGTTTCGGAGCTGTTCACAGGTGGAAAAGACCTGAACCCTCAGCTTTGGGAACTTTTTGAAGCTGAGGGCTAGTCCCTGGCTTACTACTTCCAGGACCCACCTGTCTGCGGTCACAGACTTCCAGGCTTGGAAGTAGTAAGCCAGCCTGCCTCCTACAGGGACTGGGGAGTCGACCCGGGCTGACACCTCAAGGTGTCTGCTTGGCAGGAGCCTTAGGCTGAGAGGTGGATGCAGCCCTGCTCATCCCCCTCCTATCTCTTCCTCTAAAGAACCCCCTCTGGGAAAAAGGAGAGGAGGCCTGTGCCTGGTAGAAAGGCATGTGAAAAGGCCTGCCCCTGCCCCTAGCCTGCTGCTTCTGAGGAGTTGACTGCCTTTCCTTGGCTTGAGCACCCCTATAGGCGGTCCTGTACTTATCCATCTTTTTCATGTAGTTCTCTGTCTGCTCCCCAAACAGAGAATTACCCACAACAGGAAAATCCATGGCCTTAGCCTGGGTATCCTGCAAGAGGCTAGTAAACCTGAGCCAAGCCATCCTCTGAAGAGCCACAGATATAGCTATGACTCGTGATGAAACATCACTGGAGCCCACAGCAGCATGAAACTGAATCTTGGATAAACATAGAAACATAGACTTTGACGGCAGATAAGGACCACTTGGCCCACCCAGTCTGCCCATTTCCCTACTGGATAAGCTGCAGATTCTACTTGACCAACAGCCTACTTCCTGCAACCCCCCACTATAATTGCCTTATGTCTGTCCTATGCATGTTTGAATTCCCCCACTGTTTTAGACCCCACAACCTCTCCAGGAAGGCGGTTCCATGCGTCCACCACTCTCTCCATGAAAAATAATTTCCTCACATTACCCCTGAGCCGTCCCCCCTCTAACTTTAAATTGTGCCCCCTTGTTCTTACACATCTCTTTTTCTGAAAGATGCTATCCTGCTGGACTTTGTTGATTCCCTTGAGGTACTTACAAGTTTCTATCATGTCCCCTCTGTCCCTCCTTTCATCAAGGGTATACATATTAAGCTCTCTCAGTCTCTCTTCATATGGTTTCTGATGCAGACCCTGCACCATTTTAGTTGCCCTCCTCTGGACTGCTTCCATCCTGTCTATGTCCTTGAGTAGATGAGGTCTCCAAAACCGCACGCAGTACTCCAGATGGGGTCTCACCCACTGTCTGTACAGAGGGATAACCACTTCCCTTTTTCTACTTGTGATGCCCCTTCCTATGCATCCCAGTATCCCCCTGGCTCTCCTTACTGACTTCTCACATTGCTTACCCACCTTTAGGTCATCTGATATGACTACACCCAGATTCTTTTCCATTATTGTTGTTGTTAGTACCTCCCCTGCTATTGTGTACTCTTCTCCTGGATTTTTTCCCCAGGTGCATTACTTTGCACTTCTTTGCATTAAATCTAAGTTACCATATGTCTGACCATTCCTCCAACCTTGTCAAGTCCCTTCTCATCCTTTCTACCCCCTCTTGTGCATCAACTCTGTTACAAATCTTTGTGTCATCTGCAAAGAGGCATATCTTTCCTTCCAGACCCTCTGCAATGTCACCTATAAAGATGTTAAAGAGGACTGGACCCAGTACTGAGCCCTGAGGTACTCCACTAGTAACCCCCCTTTCTTCAGAATGTGTTCCATTCACTATTACCTTCTGTGTCCTGTTGTGCAGCCAGTTTGCTACCCAGGCTACCACCCTGGGACCCACTCCCAGGCTGGCTAACTTGATTATTAATCTTTTGTGCGGGACTGTGTCAAATGCCTTACTAAAGTCTAGGTAGGCCTTCTCCACAGCCCCTCCCTGGTCTATTACTTTGGTCACCCAGTCAAAGAAATCGATTAGATTCGTCTGACATGACCTTCCTGCTGTGAATCCATGCTGCTTTGGGTCCTGTGTCCCGCTGGCCTCTAGGTACTGAACAATTCTTTCTTTCAGAAGTGATTCCATCATTTTCCCTCTATCCCATCAGCAGCCACCTCCTCCAGCGCCTTGGCTAGCTGGGGGTAAGCCTGCTTAGCCAGATCCAAAACAGACTCCCACCTGGACTTTTGGTATCTAGCTGCATTGGCCATGTAGTTAACCTGTCTTGAGTTCCAGAGAAGATGTCAGGTACTGCGTCTTAGCCATAGTATCTATCTTCCTGGAGTCCTTATCCAGGGGGTGAGAAGCCAAGGGTATGCTAGCCTTGTCACAGGCTGCAGCATGTACTATCCCAACATGGTTGCAATGCTGGTACAGGAACTCCATGACTGAGCCTGACAGCATGTACCTCCTGTCCATTCGTTTGTCCACTGGAGGCAAAGAATCTGGAGTTTTTAGAAGCTTATGAGTCTATTTCCCAAAAGATTTGTGTAAGGGAATAGACAGTCTCTTGGACTCTGGGATGTCCATCATCTCCACAAAATCAGGTTCCTCCTGCTCCTCAACAGCTTCATCCACAGGGAGCTGGAGGGTGTCAGCCACTTTCCTGTAAAACATAAAGTGGGAAAGGGACTCAGAAAGCCTGGGAGAGGAAACTCCTGAAGGTCTGTCTGGGGAGATGTCTGGTTCAATGGGCTCATCCAGACCTTCCCCGCTGTCCTCTTCCTCATCATCATCAAACTCTTCTTCCCCCTCCCATTCCGGCTCATAGTATTCTTCTAATGAACAGTCGGAAGCCAGAGGAACCGACCAAGCCGAGCGCGTACCGAGAGGTGCTGGATCGGTCGGAACTGAATGGAGCGATTCCACAATACTAATCGCCCTGGCAATTTCCGCAGTGTTTGGATTTTGGGGATCCGAATCCGAACCGGCCGACTTGTCTTTCTTTTTCTTTTTTGCAGGAACTGACCCCTCAGGGTCGGCTCTCCTCTTGCCCGAAGAAGCCTGGCCCTGGTCAGAGGGCACTCCCTCAGGTTCAGTCGGAACCGAACCAGGCTGGCCATCCGGGTCAGCGGACTTCTCGGCCTCTTTCTCCCCAAGACTGCCCGGCCTCTTTCCCAGGGTGGCCTTAGGAAAATGTTGGCATATTTGGCAGTCTGAATCGAGGTGGTCAAACCCCAGACAATAAACACAGGTGGTGTGGGGGTCAGCCTTAGAAAAGGCCTCCCCACACACTCTATAGTGCGGAAACCCAGTGGGCCTGGTTTTTCTTTTGGGTTTCTCAGACATGGCCACAGTAAATCAGAAAAAACTTACTCTTTACATGGTTTCAGGCCAGGTAAGACAAACTTATCGGTTCCTAACCATGGCATGGGTGTTGGAAAAAAAACGTCAAACACGTTTTTTTCGGGGAACCGATAAGCACCAGAATCACCACAAACTAAAGAGTGATCGGTTCAGCCGAACTGACCAGAACAAGTATAAATTTTACAGTTTCCCACAGTATTTGATACAGCCCACTACCACTACAACTTACTGTACCACAGACAGGGATCTGAACCGAGAAAAAATAATGAAACTTGCGGTTTAAACCGACGATTTTCACAACGCGAACCGAAAGCGACAGGAGAAATTCCGGAGCGACTGTTCAGTTAGGTGGAGTAAAGAATCTGATCGTTACATTTGAAGGTGCAGCAGACAGAGGTCTGAACCGAGCACAAGCTCAACGTTCTATGCTCTCAGCATAGAGTTAACTTGTTTCATCTCCAGAGCAGTTCAAGTGCTGGGGCTAATTGCATATTGCCGGAATACAGCAAGACTTCATGTTGTTTGAATCACCAATTGGATAAAGTACCTAACCGTCACCATGGTGAAGAAAGTAACTATGGGCCTTGCGCCCCCTGAAGTGTGTGCACTCCTGCACCCTAACAATAATCCCCACTCAACCAGGGGGTCTGAATCACTGCTCCTGCGACAATGCCTCTGGCTGTGCTCCTCCTCTAGAGCTCTCCGCCCCCTCTACTCTTCCTCTCTCTTGTTCTCTATCCTCTCTGCACCTCATCTGCTATCTCCTTGTAACCTAGACTCCAAAACTTGTTTTGTTTCTCAGATGCTTTGTAACTCTGTTTAGCTTACACTTTTGTAACCTTGTCCTCGGTGCTTAATTTGTAAAGAAAGAGGTGCCAGAATAGATTGACTTACAAAATGCAGGATCTACAGGCTACACCAGGCCCCCCAGAAGCTGTGGGTTTTAGATGCTCTGTGAGAGTTTTGGGGGTTATATTGCAGATAAACACATGTCTGAGTTAGGTTCTACCCAGAATCCAGGAATAATTTCTTTTTTGGGGTTGAGTCAGTGTATTGGATAGTCTTGTTGGACCGCCAGTAAAGGATCATGGACATGTATAATGCAATGGCAAGATGATGTGAATTAACTCAAAGGCCAGGGGTCTGGGGGCTGGTAGGCCCCCAGAAGCTCTTTGGTTTTAGATGCTCTGTGGTGAGTTTTGGGGGTCATATATTGCAGATAAAACACATTTCTGGGTCTGATTCTCTACTACCCCTGAATCCATGGGAAAAAAAATTTTTGGTGGGAGGGAGAATTAGGGGCTATTGGAGAGTCTTGCTGACCACTGGTAAAGGATCGTGGGCATGTATAAAGGGCAAGATGCTGTGAATTGACCCAAAAGACAGGGGTCTGGGGGTGGGGCCGGTAGGTCCTCAGAAGCTCTTTGGTTTTAGATGCTCTGTGGTGAGTTTTGGGGCTTGTATTGAAGATAAAACGTACTTCTGTCACATGTTCCCTTACTGAAGATAAAGCACACTGTCACTTCAGTTACAGGTTCTCTACTAGGGAACCTGTAACAGAAGTGTGCTTTATCTTCAATAAAAGGCCCAAAACTCGGATTTCCGATGACGTCAGGACGGAAATGGCTGCTTAGTCTAGAGCTCCCGGGCCACATCTGAATTAAATCTAATTAAATTGGCTAAACCTGAGATGCAATCTCCAGCTAAGGCAACTCGCTCCAAAGCGAACTCGAGCAAGCAACAGAAAATGCCAGCATTTAAGCTAAGAGGGCTTTTTCCGAGAGAAAAAAACGGGAGCAATGGTTACAGAGGGCTCTGATGGAGAGTTCAAGGCCTCAAAACCCTCATCGGAGACGGAGGAGACAGACCTAATATCCACAATCCTCCAGACGGCTAGAAAAGTCGATAAAATAGACAAATCCATATCCGATCTCCACTTGGAGCTCAGTGGAATTGAGCACCGAACAGATCAGGCAGAACTGGACCTGTCAGCAGTGGTAGAACAGGCTGATCGTCAGGACCGCCTCCTCCTCTATCTGCTCGCCAGGGAGAGACAGCTCAATGCAAAGCTGGACGATGTAGAAGGTCACAACATAAGGCAGAACATCTGAGTATACGGAGTACCAGAGGGCATGGAGAGCGAAGCCCCAAGCACAGTAGCCTTCCTACAATCCCTATTAAAAGATGTACTGGACCTCCCACCAGACCTCGATCTCGGCATGGACAGGGCCCATAGATCACTAGGCCTGAAGCCTCCCAATGCTGGAGCCTGACCAAGATCATTTATTGCCAAGCTTACCTTATATTCAACAAAAGAAGAGCTAATTACCAGAGCCTGGAGACAAACAGACCTCAAATATCAAGGAAATAAAATAACGATAGATAACGATTACATCTCGCAGGTACAGGAGCAGAGGAAACTTCTATGGCCAGTAATCAAGCAACTTAGGAGCAAGAACATCCGAGCACAGATCTCGTTTCCCACTCGTATTAGAGTGACTACAGACCGAGGCCCAAGAACCTTCGCAGACTTGCTGGCGGCGAAACCATTTCTCAAGGAGCTGGGTATATCCACCCCACCAATGTCAAAAGAGCAGCTGGGGAGAGAGGTTGTGAGAACAGCATGGGATGTGGCCCAAAAGGGGCTTAAAAGAAAAGGCATGCAGCAAACCGTCCCACAAACCAACCTGAAAGCAGATGTGGCAGCTTTGTTAAAGATGTACAACCCTGGAGGGAGAATCCAGACACCGATAGAGAAGGAGGGAGACGAACAACAGGAAGCTGAAGTCATTCCCCAGAAGATGAAACCCATTCAACTTGAACGGAGCACCTGATGCAAGTATATTTTGATTTCAATATTGTCCTGACAAGATGGATCTTTTTTTTTTTTTTGCTCTACCCTCTTGAACGGCCGCTTTGGACCGAGAAGGATTTCCCCCGCGGTCTAGTTCCCAGCCCTACCGATTCCACTCAGGTGCAGGACTGTTCAGAGGAAATGAACCCTCGGCATAGTTTAAAATGTCAGTAAAGCTAAGGCAGTTATTGCTAAGGGGCTCTCCTGCTGAAACAGCATGACAAGTTGAGACGATACGGGCCGGGGGAAGGGGGGTGGAGTAATCCCAGTCCTAGAAGTGGCTCATGGGCTGAGGGCCCCATCCTTAGAGGCGCCTCTGAAACCAAGAAATTTTCTGGCTTTCTCTTTCCCCTATGCTGTTAAGGGAAGATGACTTCCTCAAGCCCCAGAGACTGTTTGCTATGGGCCAGAAGGAACTCTCCACATAGTAGAACACTCATAACCTAGAGAAGACCGGCTTCAAAAGAACAGAACTCTAGACACAGACTAAACACATAAGTATGAGAATGTGATTATTGCAACGGCTCTTCATTTATGTGTTGGAATGATTTGAAAAGTTTAAACAGTTGGTATAGCCAAAAGGTTTGATGAAAGCATAAGTGATTTTGCTGGAGGGCCCGTTTGTTCGAAATAATGTGGGCGGACCAGGAAGGGTTCCGGGAGAGACTGAAGCCACGTTGAGACACAGGGCGCTGAGAGAAGTCCTGATGGAGCACTTTTTGGGGCTGAAACAGTAGATGAAGCATTACTGCTGATCGTGACTGGTGAAAGGGGGTGCTGACTCTATTTTGTGGGCCGGTGTGCTGTGGAGGGCATGGAGTGGATTGCTCAGACTCTGGACCACAGCCCATTAGAGATAAGATTCACCTCCTAGCAGAGGAGGAACAACATTTAAACACAGCAAAGGACTGAGAAACAGGCAGCGAACAAAAGGAAGGGAAGGGGGTTCCCACAAGAACAAAGCTAGGGGACAACTATAAAAGCAATTCAAAGGGGCGGTGGGCCAGACACATGGAGATGCAGAAGGAGGAAACCCCAGATAAGAAAAAATAGGTGGGCTCCTGGGGAGAAAGCGCCCAGTTTAGCATAAGAATGAAAAGGCCCCAGAATTCTCCTGACTACCAAAGGAGTGGAGGGAGAAATCGGAACGCCGTAATTAAGTGGATAGGACAGGCATCCCCGAAAACAACCCAAACCAAGGCCACGGAGTTGTAGATGGCAGGGGGAGGATAAACACCTCACTAAACAGAGAACTGGAGTTTAAAAACTGCAGCAACACGAAGTTATAGATAAGGAAATCAGGGCAGAAGAGTGAAACCGGAGGGAACCTTACACCTGTAGGACCTAGACAGCGTAGTTGGCCACTAATTATAAAAGATGGGGAACATATAGAATCTGCAGGCTGACTACACATAAGGGATATCCACTACCATGTTAGGAGGTTGGCCCGGCCCATATGAAAGAGACAACAGCTCAAATTAAATATTTAACAATATCTGACATCGGTACATCCTCGGGGAATACTAACTCACCAAGAGGGTAGAGAAAAACCCAGCAAAGAGACTGGGCAAGTGGTGCCAAGGAAAGGTACAACTCAGGCCGAATAAGTAGGCTTGACCTTGGAAGTGCAGCTCAACAGGAAACTGATTGTTGGATAAGCATGGGATAGTTTATAGCTTAAGGACTATATCTGAAATTAAAAGTTACAATAAGTTGTGTTTTTAAAGTTTGTGATATTGTTGTTATAATAATTTTATAATTTTTTAAACTAGAATTAGATTGAAACAGTATACAGGTCAAAGAGAAATAGGAAGGTTAGAGTACAAGCAGAGTCCAACTCCAAGACATAGGTATCATATCCAGTGTACCTGAGGAGCACTCACCCTAGAAGGAAACAGAGCATAGATGATGGCTAAAACAAATACCAAAGTTATCTTGTACAATATTAACAGACTGAATAGCCCCATTAAGAGAAAGAGGGTTTTAAAGTTTTTGAGGGAACAAGATGCTCCCATTATATTTCTGCAAGAGACACACCTCACTCCCTAGGAAGCGGAAAAGCTTAGAACTAAAAACTGCCCCGAGGGTATACCACGCCTCCTTCGAAGGGGGGAGAAAGAGAGGAGTAGTCATCCTCTTGGCGGCTAGCCTGTCATTTGAAGAGAAGGAGATTCTGATAGATCCAAGGGCAAGATATGTTATAATCAAGGGCAAAGTCCAAAATAACCAAATAACTTTGGCCAACATCGATGCTCCCCCAGGCTCTCCTTTTGCCTTTCATTAAGAAGTTATTAAACTGGTGTTGGAAAAGGCAGAGGGGAACCTTGTTACTAGGAGGAGACTGGAACCTGATCTGAGATAGGCAGCTGGATACAACCTCACAGACCCCAGCCCCAGGTTCCAAAACAGCCAAATTATTTAACAGACTGCTAGCTGTCACAGGACTAATAGATATACGGAGGGAAAAATATGCACAGGCAGAAGACTATACCTGCTATTCTCCTAGGTACAAAACATTCTCTAGAATAGACATGTTTCTGATGCAAGCAGGGGATCTTAATAAAGTGGGACACTCTTGGATGGGATCAGCGATCCACTCGGACCATCAACCCCTGTACATGGAGATAGATCTAGGACTTTTGCAAAAGAATAGATAGATCTAGGACTTTTGCAAAAGAAAACTCAGTGGCGTTTAAATGTGTCCCTATTGAGAGATAAAGAGGGCATAACTAAACTTAAGACCGTGGTGGAGCAGACCATTGGGGAAAGCAAAAGAACAGGAGGGACCCCTCAAATATTATGGGACACCCTTAAAACAATGTTAAAAGCTTATTTCTGTGAGCTCCTATAAGCAAAGGGAAAGGGAGCCCTCCTGACCCAGTTCAATAGCCAACTTAAAAATCTACAGATGCAACAAAAGCAAAAGTGGACTAAGCAAAAGGACAGGAAAGTTAAGGAGGTTACAGACCGGATACAAAAAATTCACCAAAAAGAGACAGAGAAAGCTTTAGCTTATATTATACAGACATACTATGATGGAGGACATAGGGCCATGAGATTATTAGCCCCGAGACTTAAAAAAAGACAGGCTAAAGCAGAAATTACCAAAATCAAAGACCCCAATACAAACTCGGTAGTATTCAAAGCAGATCAGATAAGAGCATCCTTTATCACGTACTACAGAAGACTCTACCGAGCTCAGATAGAGACCCCCCCCCAAGACAAAGTTAAATACCTAAAGGCCCTAAATATCCCTATGATAACCCCACAACAACAGGAAAACCTATCTACACCTATTCGATTTACTGAAGTGGAGGAAGCTATTAGAACCATAAAAACTGGGAAATGCCCAGGCCCTGATGGATTCAGTGGACAGTTCTATAAATCCCTAGGGAAAGAGCTGGCTTCGCATTTGTTGGAGGTCATTAATGACGTCTGGGTGGAGGGGGAGGAACACGCCACCATCTTGGGACAATGCCACTATTACAGTCATTCTCAAGGAAGGGAAGGACCCAGTTGAATGCAGCTCATATCGACCCATCTCCCTCTTAAACGTTGACTATAAGATCTTTATCGCTGTACTGGCTGGAAGGCTACTCCCCCCCAGATCATCAACAAGGATCAGACAGGATTTATTACAGGACGACAGGCCCCTGATAATGTGAGGTGCACCATAGATATTATGCACAAAATCACCTCAGAGGAAACCCCCTTCTGTATAATGAGCCTTGATGCTGAAAAGGCTTTTGACAAAGTCTCCTGGCCTTTTTTGTTTAAGATGTTGGAGAGATTTGGGTTCCTGGAGTCAATGATAGAAGCCATTAAGGCACTGTATAGAGCCCCACAGGCTTACATTAGAATCAATGGAAGTATAACAGACAGATTCGCTCTAGGTAGGGGAACGAAATCGGGTTGCCCCTTGTCCCCTCTCCTATTTGCACTTTACATCGAACCCCTGGCCTGTGCTATCAGGGAAAACCCTAACATCATGGGTGTCACTATAGGAGAAGTGGAACATAAAATCTTGTTGTACGCAGATGATGTACTCCTGTATATCAAGAATCCGAATCAATCCATACCGGAAATTTGGAAAATCCTCCAAGAATTTGGATCCCACTCGGGATACACCTTGAACAAAGAAAAAACAGATGTCCTTAAACTCTTCCATAAACCCACAGCCATGATTACCGAGCTATTACCAGTAAATTGGAATAAGCAAAAAATAAAATACTAAGGAATTCAGATCACAAAAAAACTGAAAGTGCTCTCAGCAGCAAATTATGGCCCCTACAAACCCAGCCCAAAAGTGATATAGAAACTGACCATGCACTCTAAGATTCAGACAGTAACCATGAATATTCTCTCGAGATTTCTGTACTTATTTCAATCTCTTCCAGTATACATTTCACAGAAACAATTTCAAAACTGGCAGAAAAGCATATAAAAGTTTGTATGGTCACCAGGGAGACCAAGAATAAAAAATGAGTATTCTACAAGCTGATAGAATGAAGGGGGGGGGGAGGGGGAGCCATCCCAGATCTGGAAACCTACTGCATGGTAGCATACCTGAGATATGCTTTACTATGGAGTTCAAATACATATCAAGCCCACTGGAAGGACATAGAGACCCAGACGACAGAGGGACTCCCGCTGGGAGCTAGAGTAGCTGACTTCACTCTAGTGGGAGAAGAGACAGAAGTAACACAGGTCGTAGCGAACACACTAAATTTGACACATAGATTGTGGGCTAAGTTAGGAATTAAAAAAGCTGTGTACTCTCTCTAATGGTTTGCATGGTCTACGCAGTTTATCCCTTTGAGACTGGATCACACGTACAGGCTATGGGCCAGATTTGGCCTACAGAGGCTGGAACAACTGATCTCAGACAATGTGATCCTAGATTTCCAAACCCTCAAGCTGACTTTTAATCTTAGAAACACTTGGGAACTCAAAGCAGCATGTTGGTTGGACAGAGGTCTGGGTTTATATTCTGTTTTAACTGAAATATTGGAATAGTTTGTAAGTGAAATTAGCTCTATGTGGTAAAAATTATTACCTTGAATTAGAACTGTTACTTGGGCTGTGATATGGTAACTTTTTGAGGTTTGGGGACAGTTGTTTGTCAGGGTTAATTAGAGGGAAATTTAAATGTGTTGTTTGCCTGGTGTTAGGGGAAGGGACATTAGCTGCAATTACCTTGTCTTTAAACAGGAATTACCCTGGCCTCCACTGTTCACTTGGGAACTCAAAGCAGCAGGTTGGTTGGACAGAGGTCTGGGTTTATATTCTGTTTTAACTGAAATATTGGAATAGTTTGTAAGTGAAATTAGCTCTATGTGGTAAAAATTATTACCTTGAATTAGAACTGTTACTTGGGCTGTGATATTGTAACTTTTGAGGTTTGGGGACAGTTGTTTGTCAGGGTTAATTAGAGGGAAATTTAAATGTGTTGTTTGCCTGGTGTTAGGGGGAAGGGACATTAGCTGCAATTACCTTGTCTTTAAATAGGAATTACCCTGGCCTCCATTGTTCACTTGGGAACTCAAAGCAGCATGTTGGTTGGACCGAGGTCTGGGTTTATATTCTGTTTTAACTGAAATATTGGAATAGTTTGTAAGTGAAATTAGCTCTATGTGGTAAAAATTATTACCTTGAATTAGAACTGTTACTTGGGCTGTGATATGGTAACTTTTGAGGTTTGGGGACAGTTGTTTGTCAGGGTTAATTAGAGGGAAATTTAAATGTGTTGTTTGCCTGGTGTTAGGGGAAGGGACATTAGCTGCAATTACTTTGTCTTTAAACAGGAATTACCCTGGCCTCCATTGTTCACTTGGGAACTCAAAGCAGCATGTTGGTTGGACAGAGGTCTGGGTTTATATTCTGTTTTAACTGAAATATTGGAATAGTTTGTAAGTGAAATTAGCTCTATGTGGTAAAAATTATTACCTTGAATTAGAACTGTTACTTGGGCTGTGATATGGTAACTTTTTGAGGTTTGGGGACAGTTGTTTGTCAGGGTTAATTAGAGGGACATTTAAATGTGTTGTTTGCCTGGTGTTGGGGGAAGGGACATTAGCTGCAATTACCTTGTCTTTAAACAGGAATTACCCTGGCCTCCATTGTTCACTTGGGAACTCAAAGCAGCATGTTGGTTGGACAGAGGTCTGGGTTTATAGTCTGTTTTAACTGAAATATTGGAATAGTTTGTAAGTGAAATTAGCTCTATGTGGTAAAAATTATTACCTTGAATTAGAACTATTACTTGGGCTGTGATATTGTAACTTTTTGAGGTTTGGGGACAGTTGTTTGTCAGGGTTAATTAGAGAAATTTAATATGTTGTTTGCCTGGTGTTAGGGGAGGACATAGCTACTGCAATTACCTTGTCTTTAAACAGGAATTACCCTGGCCTCCATTGTTCATTTAGGAACTCAAAAGCAGCATGTTGGTTGGACAGAGGTCTGGGTTTTATATTCTGTATTAACTGAAATATTGGAATAGTTTGTAAGTGAAATTAGCTCTATGTGGTAAAATTATTACCTTAGAATTAGAACTGTTACTTGGGTTGTGATATGGTAACTTTTTGAGGTTTGGGGACAGTTGTTTGTCAGGGTTAATTAGAGGTGTTTGTAAGACTCCCACCCACTCCTGTTTTGTAGGTTTTCTTAAATACTGGAAACCACAGGGGTTGGATTGAAAGGCTGAGTATTTCTGTTTAGGACTGAAATTTGGAAGCAACAACAGCTGGTGGGCCTGTGACATCATACGGTACCTGATGTCTGCTTACACACACTTAGTGGGACCCGAACACACACTGACTGTATGTGTTTGTGAGACTTGGAACTTTATTGGTGGGGTTGAAATTGGGTTTTGTAAATAACTAAGTTAGTATAGAGAGAAACTGTATTCCAGGAAAGGGACTGAGAAAGGGTGTGCCATTATAAACAGAGGGATAAACAGGTGGCCATATTCCACCATGGCAGGCATCTTTGGAAGGGTTGTAGGCTGCACAGGCTGTGGGATGGCAATAATTCCAAATTGGGCCTGGAGAGGGGAGGCTGCCCACTCTGTAGACAGTTATCTTGTATCAGGAGTGAGGTATATTGGTTAAGGGTAGCTGGGAGCTGGGGGTGTCCAAGGATAAAGGGTGTGGATATGGGCAGCAGAAGGGTGGGGCTGAGGGGAGGCTGGGGCTAGCTCACAAAAATTACAGGACGTTATGCTACAGCAAGCAGGAGGGGATAGTGGACAGAGGACCCATTAGATAGGGAAGTTGATGCTAAGGGGAAGCGTGCAGGGGTGAACATTCTCTGAATACAAAGATAGTGGAGGGAAGAGTCAGGAGGGGCTGTTGTGTGGAAGCCTAAAACAGCAGACTATGGGAAGGAGCTCCTAAGGTGAACAGGCAAGAGGGGAAAGAGGGCAGTTTAGAGGTGCAGTCAGGGGAATCTTGGGTTACTTGATGGAGGCTGACATAGAGTGTAATAAATTTGAGCTACTAAGCAATCTAGAGGAAGGAAGGGGTTGGTGGAAATGAGAAAACTTATACAGAGGCCGGGGAGGATCTGATACCCATAGGGCATCTGGTCGGTAATGGAAAGATAGGAAGAAATAGTCCCCAGAGGATAAGGGAAACATATATGTTAAGCAAATGGGAGATGCAACATATTCCAGACATGAGAGAGGAGAGCATGACTGGAGAGAACTGGGAGACAAGGAGGTGGAGAGGCCCCTTTCAGCAGGGGGTCAGTACCAAGGATGGGCCCTAGCTAAAGGAACCACAGAGAGCCTCTGGAGGCAGGGTACTAATTACAAGGGGAGGATGGCGGTGTGGGAAGGAGAAACCATCAGGGCCAGGATAAATGGTTCAGATAAGAGAGGTTAAAGGGACACCTATTCAGAGGAGTTTGAGTTAAGTGGGTAAAAAAAGGGAGGCAGAAAGGGAGGGTGACAAGGGGTCTCTAGTAAGGCAGGAAGACTCCACAATTCGAGATCATGAATAAAGGGGAAGGGGACTGAGAGGCATAGTGGAGTAACCATAAGGATGATGGCGGTGTTAAGGTTCTGTTATTGGGAGACTCGATGATTAGGGGTATCAGTGGGAGGGACAGGGGTGGATGCCATAGCCAGGTGAAGGTAGTGTGTATCTCTGGGCTGACACTGCACAGAGCAAAGTTCATGGTGTATGAAATGGTTAGGGATTGTGGAGGGAAGCAGTTTCCTGGTGCATTTGGAACTAATGATCTAGAGAAATCGCATTTGGAAATCCAAGCAAGGTTCCAAGAACTTGCCAGAGTCTGTCAGGATAATGGATGCAACATTTCCTTTTCGGAGATATTGCCAGTACCAAAGGCCTCAGTGGAGAAAAAAATGAAGCTCACAGAGGTTAATGACTGGCTCAGGAAGTGGGGTGAAGAAGTGGGTTGGGGGTGTTAGGGAACTGGAATGGAGTTTGGGAGGATAAGGGACTATATGCCAAGGACAGGTTTCATCTTGCCCCATTAGGGAAGGAAGTCCTTAAACAGGGGATGGCTGACTACATACAAGAAAGGTGGGGTTTAAACTTGTGAGGGGGGGAAGGGATAAGGGAAGGGCTGACCAGAAGCCCTCTCCTCCAGATGAGGGGAGTAGCCTTCACGCCCAAGTGGGGAAGGGGGCAAACAGATTGGGGATGGAGGTTTCAGGAGGAGCAGAGGGAGGATGGAAGTATAAGGAATCTGGGTGGGGTTCGACAAAGAGAATCAGGGATAAGGGGTGGGGGTTGGTGTTAGTAAATGCCAGGAGCTTGGGAAACAAGTTGCCAGAGTTCCAGGCCATGCTGTCCGAGGGGGTGGATGTGGCGGCGGTCCGCGGATCATGGAGCCAACAAAATCCATGACTGGGACCTAAGCGTGCAGGGGTACACTATGCTCAGGAAGGATAGAAAGGAGGGCAGAGGTGGGTGGCTATGTTCATTAGAGATGACATAGAAATTGCTAGGGTAGAAGAGGCAGAGGGAAACGTGGAGGCCTTATAGGTCACTCTACGATCCTCAGCAGGAAATAAGGTCAAGCTGGGTGTAGCATATAGGCCCCCGGGATGAGTGAGGTTCTAGAGGATGGTTTGCTGGACAACATCATTGCCCAGTGTGGACCAAAGGGGAAGGAGTGGTGTTGATGGGGGACCTTAATATCCAGGTACAAACTGGGGAACCATGTCCTCTAAGGTGGCCAGGCAGAGGCTGCTGGATGGCTTCAGGATGTTTTCTTAACACAGCATGTGATGGAGCCCACAATGGAGGGGCATGTCCTGGATGTGGTTCTAGCAGATGGTGATCTGGTAAGGGACATGGTTGTACAAGACCCCTGACTGGGAGCGACCACAATACTGTCTGGTTTCAAATAAGCATGGGGGTGAGATCTAGGACACTGGCAGTGGACTTCAGGGGCAGACTTCATGGGCATGGAAATATTCTCAAGGATCACTTGATGGGGATTACCTCAATGACAAGTGTGGAAAGGAGATGGGAGGTCATAAAATGGGGACTACATGAGGCAGTCAGGATCTGCACTAAGTTGAAGCAGTAAAGGAGCAAGGTCACATAAACCATGCTGGTGGTCAAGTGAGGTACAGGTAGCAGTCAGAGAAAAGAAGGGCCTACAAAAATATAAAACAACAAGAGGATAGGGATAAATGTACCAGCTTACATCTAGAAAAGAGTCCCGTATGGTGAGGACAAAGTCATTAAGAGCAGCAGCTGGCACAGGGATACATGGAGGGAAAAGGGTTCTTCGGTACATTGGGAGCGGAGAAAACTAAGGGCCATCTCAGCAGATTGAGATCAGAAGGAGGGTGGGTGGAAAGGTGAGGACCAGGCAGAGGTATTTAACGAGTACTTTGCCTCTGTGTTCACTAGGGACAGGGATGAGATATTTACAAAGCAAGGCAGAAGGGATAGAAACATCAGTAAAGTGGGATCAGAGAGCAACAAAAATGGAGCAAGAGGAGAGAGAAGGTACCCAGGGTGTCACATCTGGGTAAAGATAAAAGCCAGTAAGGTGGAGAGGGACGGATGCTATCTCCGCCAAAAAGGTGTGGTTAGCCCTCAAGGCCCTAAAGAAAGACAAATCTCCTGGGCGGATGGCATTCATCCGAGTACTATGGGAATTGGCGGACATACTGGCTGCACCCTGGCGGAGCTTTCAGCAGGTCACTTGAGACAGGAGGTACCTAGGGATTGGCGAGAGGCACCGTGGTACCAATCCATAAAGGGGGTCGAGGAAGTACCAGGTAACTATAGACCCATCAGTTTGACCTCGGTGGTGGGAAAATTAATGGAGAGTATACTAAAGGAACGATTGGGGGTGTACTTGGAGGAGGTGGGAGGTCTGGATGAGTCGGCAACATGGGTTTGTGCCAGGTAGATCATGTCAAACCAACCTTGTGGAGTTCTATGAATGGGTAACATCAGAACTGGACAGGGGTAAGCCTGTGGATGTATTATTCTTGGACTTCAGCAAGGCGTTTGACTCTGTCCCCCACAATGGTCTGGTGGAGAAACTGATGGGGTTAGGAGTAGGCCCTTTGATGGTCAGATGGATTGAAAACTGGCTAGCTGGACGCACTCAGAGAGTAGTGGCCTGTGGGGAGCTCTCGAACCCTAGAGAGGTTGGTAGTGGGGTACCGCAGGGCTCGGTCCTGGGTCCGATCCTGTTTAATGCATACATATCGGACATCAGGAGGGTATAGGGTGTGAAATGAGTCTCTTCGCAGATGACTCCAAGATGGGAGCAGTAGTTGAGGAGAAGAGGAGAGGTTGGCACTGCAAGGGGACCTGGACACCCTGGAAAGCTGGGCTCACACATGGAAATTAAATTTCAATATCACCAAGTGCAAGGTGTTGCATCTTGGTCGGGGAAACCCTAAACACAGGTACACCCTGGGAGGAGCACTGGAGGCCTCAATAGGGAAAAAGACCTAGGGTCATGGTGGATGCATGTATGAATAACTCTGAGCAGTGCAGGAGGCAGCTAGCAAGGCAAACAGGATGTTGGGATGCATCGTGAGGGGGTCACCTCTAGGAGCAAGGAAGTGATTCTGCCGCTGTACAATGGACTGGTTAGACACACCTTGAGTACTGTGTACAGTACTGGAGACCACACTTAAAGAGGGACATACAGCTCCTAGAGAGGGTACAGAGGAGGGCAACAAAGATGATATGAGGGCTAGGGGAGTTGACGTATGAGGACAGACTTAAGGAGCTCTGCCTGTTTTCACTGGAGGAGAGGAGAGACAGGGAGGACATGATTGAGGTCTTCAAGTACCTCAAGGGAATAAATAGGGTAAACATGGAGGGGATCTTTAGACTAAAGCAGGGAGGTATCACCAGAGGGCATGGTTTGAAGTTGGAAGGTGGAAGGGTAAGGGGGGAAAAGAGGAGGAGGTTTTTCACTGAGAGGGTGGTGGACCCTTGGAATGCACTGCCTGGTGAGCTAGTTCAGAGATCCATAGTGGAGGGCTTCAAGAGAGGATGGGACAGACATAGAAAGTGGATGTATCAGATGATGTCCTGTCCCAGGGGTGGGGATGGATGATCACGGTTTCTGGAGCACAAGGGATGGGAGGTCTCGGCACCCAACTAAGGATCTAAAGTTCGAGCAGACTCGATAGACCGTAAGGCCTAATCTGCTGGCAAATAGTATGTTAGTATGTTAGTAAACAGGGACCACTGCCAGTACCTGCAGCAAAGAGCTTATCTCCAGAATGTTCAAAAATTCACTCAGAACTCCCAGTGGAGAATCTGATACAGAGCATTCTCCGATAATCTCTGGGAAACAGGAGAAAGGCCACATTTCAGCCTTATATAAAACAATCAGACAGCTCTCTACCACAGCCACCACTGCATTGAGAAAAGGTGGAGAGAAGGTAACCTAAACATAACAGAAGGGAATGGGAGATGATTTCCAACTCAGCCAACAAAACTACCCTCTTGCCGGGTGGCAAGTGTATGAAGATGAGGGTAAGGTATTTCTATACCCCGAAATTCAGAGTAAGTGGGGAAGGTCCAGAGGCAGGAACTGCGAGTCAAGCCAGCACACTATACTCACATATTCTGGACTGAGATCATTAAATTGCACTGGAGGAGATAATGGGAGAAATCAATAGGGTATTCATGGGTACTCAGCCTTTACGATGAAGAACATGGTGCTAGGCCTCCTGCCGGAGGGATGAGGGAGCAGACACTAAATATTTGTGGAATATCCTCATAGTGGCTACCCAAAAGGCAATCACGAGGAGATGGCTCTCCCTAACCCCCCAGATAAGAAGCAGTGGGTTTCCATTGTCCAAGAAATCAAAGAAATGGAAGAAATGACACACAAGATTAATAATAGTCTCCCAACATTCATAAGAAGGTGGACAAGATGGGACATGCTGGGATACCGAGAGAGAGAGGGCATGACAATAGTAGCACATCAGTGTAAACACACACCACAGTTAACAGCGGAGGAGGGACGGAAACATACAGAAATAGAGAATATGTAATAGGCAAGAAATCCAAGAGAGCAAGAAGTTGTAGATAAACCTACAGGAAGGTCAGGAATAAATCCTAAGCCTGGGGTGAGGCTCAGGGATAATGGAATCTGGAAGCAACTTTGAAGAAATATGACTAATATATGACTGTAATGACATAGTATTAGGAAAGGTTATTGGATCTGCTTTATTAACAATATCCAGAAACAAATGATTTGATACCTTTTATTGGACCAACATGGATGTTACAGAAAAGAACAAAGTGCTAGCTTCAGAACCAACCAGGTCCTTCTTCGAAGCTTTGTGGCAGTTTTTGAAGAAGAAGAAGGACCTGGTTGGTAACAACTTTAGCTACTGTTCTTCTATCATCCATGTTAATCCAATAAAGGTATCAAATCATTTGTTTCTGGATCTGTTTTTAAAAGGACCAATACGGCACCTACAACATTTTATTAACAATATAAAATGTTTGAAAATATAAAAAAGAAAAATTAAGGAATATTAAATGGAACAAGACTGATTTTGTTAGAATATGAGAGATGGACTGTACACTGATTCGAATATATAAATAAAGTTGAATTTAAAAAAAAAAAAAAGTAAAAAAAAAAAAAAAAAGCCCCAAAACTCACCACAGAGCATTTAACCCAAGAGCTTCTGGCCTAACCCTGAATCCGCAAAAGATTTTCCCCGCCCCCCCCCACCTCCCCGGGTCAGCCTGGTATTTGAAATGCTGCCCCCCACCCACCCCTGGCCTCAGAGGTAGGTAATAGGGAACCTATAACAGAAGTGATTTTATAGTCGAGAAAAACCCCACAATACTCAAAACAGAACATCTAAAACCCAAGAGTTTATGGGGGGCATCAGAACAGGTTAGTAAAATGCCTAGCACTGCACTGCACCATCTGCCTTTTAAAAAAAAATATATATTTTCTGGAAGATTTTATTTAGGTACCTCTCATTTATTTTACAGGTCTTGACATGTCTTACAGTTGCAGTTGCCCTATCAGATAAGTATATACATTTTTTTGATCTGATGATTTACATGTGGTTAAAATCCAACCCTTGTTTCTTTGTGTCCTGTTTAAATTTATTGTTTTCCTTTTTCACGCATTCCTCAGGAACAGTTTTGATGAACAGCTAATTCCCAACTTGGATTATCCAGGTAAGAGACACTGCCCATACCATTTTGTGTAAGGTAAGGGATGCTGTTGGTGGGCAGGGCAGCATTACTTTATGATGGACGCTTGCAGAAAATGCTACAGTAATTTGGGGGGGGGTTAATGCATGAATATAATGGAAGCACAGCACAAAGAGAATATATGAAGCACTGTTATAGCTGCTGCTAGCCAAGAAACAGTTTCTGTATTAAGCTACAAATAAACATTAAGTAAATATCCAGATTGCCACACCAGTTTTATAGGTTGCAGAAAGAAATTCTGAGTTTGGTTTGGTTTGTTCTCTACTTACCAAGAAAAGACGATAGAATTTCCCTATCTTTAGTTATCCTCTTGTTTCTTTCCTTACTTTGTGGGTCATTTGCTGCTCTGTGCTCTTTGGTAAGCTATGACCAAACATAAGGGATGGGATTGAATTTATTCAATGGTGGGTCACTAGACTGAGGAAAAGTAACGATGAAATAGTTTCAATAAGCATTGATGCTCGTGTTGATGTGCATATGAGGTTCATTTGGGAAAAGCCTCGCTCACACTCAGCACTGGAGATAGCAATAGTGCACACAGCTGTCAACAGGTCCTTATACTGCTCCTGAATTTCTTTACCACCCGACTCCTTGTACACGCTGTATGCCCAAATGGTTTCACGAGTGTTACCAATATCAAATCTTTTGCATAGAGACTCAATCTCACTTTCTCTGTACAGTGTAGGTAGCTCATCAGGCCAGTACTGCTTATGTAACACTTTAATTTCGCTGATCAGATTCTCGTATCCAGTCTTGTCACCAGCGGTGCCTCCTGTAGGCAGCATACGTTTTTGTAAATTGTTCACTAAGCTGCGGAAAAATTGTCCTGGGTGAATCTTCTTGTCGCAAACATTTCCTTCATGCAAGAGGACACCTTGAAACATCCTTTCTTGTATGGCCGAATATTTCCCTCGCTTTTCTACCATAGCGTCAAACACCGCTATTTGGCGGCAGATAGCTCGGTGTGCATCAACAATTGTATAATCTCGATGTTGCAATTCAAGAGATAACTCTGACAACTCCTGTAGGGCATCATACATAATTCCAAGGCTGCTAACAAACTGAACAGATGACAACCGTTTGCTTAGACCACAGTATGTTTTGCATGTTGCGCTGTCACGAGAAATGTCATCAACCGCAGATGTGAACTGCTTATAGAGAGCAGGGTAAGCATTCCTAACAGCATCTACTGTTCTAAAGCTCAATGCGACTCACTGGGTGTCTAACACTCTACCTATCTCGCAAAGCTGAATATCTAGAGCTTCAGTGCACTCCTTCAGCTCTAATCTATTTTTCCCAGATGTGCAATAAAGAGAATATAGCTTGTCTAGCAAACTTTTAAAGTGATTCGTAGCTCCAACATCTTTCATGACATCACTGACCGCAAGTTCTAGGCGATGAGCAGAGCAGTGCCATGCTGATATTTGGAAACATGTCTTGCAACCGCTTCACAACACACGTGTAACCCCTAGATGGCGCTATCCCAGGGGCTACTACCCCTGCCTGATTTGCCACTAACAGGTTGAGGGGCCTGGATCCAATGGCGGGTGCCTCCACCCAGAGGTCAGGGTTTGCAATAGTTAAACTAACTTGGTCACAGCCCTCTGGGACACTGCAACCCCCCTTTCTTCCCACTAGTGGCCCACACAATATATCAGAATTACCTTCACAGTATACACTTACCCCCAGGACTGGTTCCGGCACTGGGACTTCCTGTGAAATGAGATACAGTGCAACAATCACAGTACAGTACTTTAACATAGACAAATACTTCAGGCAGTATAACTTTACTGAAACAAGCAGCTCTGATTTATTTAGGGGGATATAACAAGGACAGGGGGAAATCAGGTTAATTAGCTTATCACTCTAATAATTCATCTATGGCTCTGTGCACAGGCCTATCCTTATCAGTTACTGTCCCCGGGTACCCAAGCCCTAGTGGCTAGTCCAAACCGTGGCAGCTGGTAGGGGCCTCTTCACACAGAGAAAAGGAAAATTAAATAGTCAGCAGTACAGTAATTCCATTTGGATTTAATGTGGCAATTCAACAAGGGCGACCCTGAATTAGTACTCCGACCTCCAAATAAGATAGGGTCCTTCAATGTCAGCAGGGCTCACTTGAGGTACACAAACCTCTTCACACATTTACATAAAAAGCACTATACCAGGCAGGCTGCATCTGTATCCCGATCGAATTACTGCACAATACCGGAGAACACACAGCAGATTCAGTTCCTGACAGACCGATGCAATTTCAGCAATTTCTCCAGTCTTCTACAGGGTGAGCCTGGTTTCTACTATTCAGATATCCTTTGATTCTCTTCACAGGATGGATTCAGTCCTAACAAGCTGTTACAAGCTGCAGACCGAACTCTGGGCCTTACACACGTTTTTGACTAAAACTGCACACTGAAAAACACAGGGCTCCTTCCTTCTTCACTGCCAAAGCTCAACTGAAACTCCAACCGACAAAACCGGCACTTCCTTTGAGTTCCTCCCAGTTCTTGACTGGATTGGCTGTCACTCACAATAGACTGCTGCTGTTGGTCCAAAAAGGTGCTGAAGTCTAAACTACATCTCCCAAGTCACTGCTCATACAATCCTCTTGTGGCTGGCTCAGATTATGAGTCCAAGTTCTGATTCGTCCAAGGCACCATTTTAGAGCTAGCTTCCCACACTGATTGGTCCAGTTCAGCAGTTCAAAACCAGAATGGGGAACTAGGCAGACACTGTTCTGACTGCAAAAGAAAGTAGGTTAGACAAACTGTAATTTCATTATTACTGTAAATGATTTCTGGCAAACAGTTACATCTTTCAGATAGGTTCCTTTGCACTCCTAGTGACTGCAAAATGGAGTGAATTGCAGCAGCTTGAGTGGTACTCAATCAAAAAACACACAGTCCCCATACAAACTAAGTATGTCTGCAAGCAGACAGCTCTTAAAGAGACAGTACCAGAGGTTCTAAAACACTCACTGATAAATGGCTTAAAGCATCAAACACCATTCAGGCTTGGAGCATTCAAGCAAGCTCCTGGAAGTCTTTTGGGAACCCCATTTGCAGAGGTTTACCCTTCCTGGCCTGGGAAGCTTGACGTCCACGTCAAGCAAGTACTATGTTTTAACTGCAAACGTATACATTTGCATTAGGCTCACATGTAATCATCAGTCAATATATAATTTTACCAAGAACACATTTCTGAAACATTGCAGCACGTCATCTTACACAGTATTACACACACATTGTACCATAACTCAAGTTATTACCTCTTGTACATGAAACCTGAAGAGGGGCCCTTCCCTATCAGTTACCTTGGGGCTGGACGGGCAAGGGCACCATACTTAGAGGGCAACACAAGTAACTTGGAGTTAGCACTGAGCGCTCATTTGGGCAATGAGCTAGGGACACATACACTCCTTTATGGACAACATTGAGAGGCAACCACAGGCCTCCCAAGGGAATCATAACTGAGGTTACCACAGGCTTTACAGCTCGACCAGTCTTTCTAGGGGGAACTGTTACAGTCTCTGCACTCTGAGCCTCATTTTCAGCATTGTCCTCACTTGTCAGGAGTCTCCTGGGGTAGAGAGGCTAGAACTTGGGGCACTTTCAGCTCCAGGAGTTACAGTTTCTGAGTCCACAACATTTGGCTCGCATGGAGACTTTTCGGACACTGGCAATGGACTGTCAGGGCACTCAAAATACTCTTCTTGTTCGGTGTATCACCAGTCTGCCCCAATCTATCATTTTCCTCCCTGAAAACTCAAACAGTTCAACCATGCACAATGATTCCATTTCATCTGATCTGATGCTTTGCACTTCACTTTGTAGGAGCAATGGCTCCAGGGATGAAGCTGAGGCTTAGACAGTCCAGAAGGCCCAGCTTTGTCTCCAGTATTGACTAGGGATTGCCCCAAACAATTGACTCAGTTCGTAAGAAGGATAGTATTCAAAGTCACTCTCACTTTCTTCTGATAAGGACTGACAGTCATGCTCAACTGGGACTTGTGCAGGGGAACACTTTAACTCTGCTTCTGTAGGTGCAGACTTCCTTGATCTTTTCTTAGCAGCAGCTCTAGTCACTGGTTCAGAGGGGGCATCTTCTGGGGGCTCAGACTCAATCAGGATTTGTCCAATGGGCAGTAAATGATTTCTATGCATTGTTTTTACATCTTTTGAATTATTCTCATGCCTTACTTTGTCACTGGCAGATCATCTAGTTTGCCCACTACAATGTGAGGAGATGGTGCCATCTGTCAGCAATCTTGTGCTTGCCATGCAGTCCCAGATTTCTTAGCAATACCGATCTCCTCCTGGAGTTCCTGTGCTTTCACCTTTTATCATACCTTTCTTTGTTGGCCAGATTTCTTTTGGCAGCCATGGTTTGAGCCAGTTGGTACGCATGAGTTAGCTGGCCTTTAACTTTGCACATACTGTAAATAGTTGTCAGCTTGAACCCCATCAGGAGAGACCCAAAACACACATCTACTGGTAGTCGAGCTTCTCTTCCAAACATCAGGCGGTAGGGGAGAATCCAGTGGCATCACTTTGGTGCAGTTATAAGCATGTACCAGGGTGCTAATTTGTTGGCTCCATCTAGGCTTGTCCTTTGGGTGCAGGGTGCCTAGCATATCTAGCAAAGTGCGGTTGAAACGTTCAGGCTGTGGGTCCCCTGGGGTGGTAAGAGTGGTTCTGGACTTCGCACTCCCCACAGAGAAAGCATCTCTTTGATCAGACGACTCTCAAAGTCTCTCCCTTGATCAGAATGGATTCTTTGTGGAGCCCCATAGTGAACAAAAGTTTTCTACAAGTACTTTGGCACAGTGGATGCTTTCTGGTCTTTGGTGGGAAAGCTTGGGCATATCTCGTGAAATGGTCAGTGACCACCAGCACATTACTGATATTTCTTTGATCTGACTCCAAACTCAGAAAATCAATACAGACCAGCTCCATGGGTGCACTGGTGGTGATGTTAACAAGGGGCAGCCCTCTGGGGCAAAGCTTTCCTCTGTAAGCAGCGACTACAAGTTCGAATGTGTTGCTCCACATCAGCCCCATCTTAGGCCAATAGAATCTGGATCTCACCAAGTCAAGTGTTCTGTCTATACCAAGGTGCCCCATGTGGTTGTGCAAGGACCTCAGTACTGAGTCTCGAAGGCAGTGGGCAGCACTAGTTGTTGTTTGTCTACTTGTCCCCTCTGTCTACTGTTTCTCTGTATAACAGTTTATTGATCAGTTTCAACTTAGGACCTTCTTTGTATAACAGTGCAGTTCTCAAATCAGTGGGCGTAATTTGGACACATCTTTTCCTGCATAGAGGGCTTCTAAAGCTGCTTTGATCATGGGATACGGGATTGAGACCGCCGAATACTGTCATTGTCCAGCTGAGGCAGTGCACCAATGTCTATTGCAGAAAAGTGGCAATAAGCAACAGGTATGCAATTCTCAGAGGCTCCCAAGCAATCCACCATGCAGTCCACTCGTCCGTGGACATTTGTTCCTCCTGTCAAACTTCGGCAGAGTGCCGAATGTCAGGTTCTGCCAATCAGACCCAATCATTCTGAGGAACAGGCCTCGGGAGAAACATCAACATCTATGGTTCAGACCGCCGGTATTCGAGCATAGTCATATGTAGATAATGCAGAAAGCCACCTATGGCCAGTGGCATCCAACTTAGCTGAGGTCTGCACATAGGTCAAAGGATTATTGTCAGTTTTACTAGTATTTTAGCCCCATACAAGTACTCATGGAATTGGTCAACAATAGCCCACTTCAAAGCTAGGAACTCTAACTTATGTACAGGATAGTTCTTTTCGGATGGGGTCAGGCTTCTACTGGCAAAGGCCACTGGTCTCAGGCCATTCTCGTGCTCTTGGTACAACACAGCCCCAACCCTTGCAAGCTAGCATCAGTGTGCAGGGACGTGAGTTTTCTTGGATCGGCATAGGCCAGCACTGGAGCATGGGTAAGTTGATATATGATCTCATGAAAGCAGTCTCACAATCAGAGGTCAAGCGGGCCCCAAATACTTCTCGGATGAAAATACACTCTTTCAGTCTTGAGGGACGCTGACTTTTGGTATTTTTGTGGGTTGGGGATACCCTTGAGTAAGGTTAAGTAAAGGCGGATCACTGTTGAATAGTCCTTGATGAAGCGCCGATAATAACCACAGAATCCCAGGAATCTTTGCAGTTCTTTTAGATTTTGGGCTGTGGCCAGGTGGTCAAGGCCTCAACTTTACTTGGGTCGGTCTCTATTCCCTCGGTGGATACTATGTGTCCCATACTTTACTGATGTTTGGAAGAATTGACACTTATCAATGGACAGTTTAAGGCCAAAGTCCTCCAGTCGGTCCAATACCTTAAATAATCTGCTCTCATGTTCCTCCAGTGAGCTGCCAAACACAATAACATCATCTAGGTATACCAGGCACTCTAGTAAGTTCATGTCCCCCACTGCACGCTCCATCAATCGTTGAAAAGTGGCTGGGGCACCTGAAATCCCTTGAGGCATCCTCATGAATTCATAGAAGCCAAGCGGACAGATAAAGGCCGTCTTCTCACAGTCCTCTGGGGCCATCGGGATCTGGTAGTACCCACTGCGGAGATCCAGCACAGAGAACCACTTGCTCCCGTTTAGGCAGTCCAAAGCATCCTGAATGCGGGGCATTGTGTACTGATCAGGGATAGTCCGCCGGTTTAAGGTGCGATAATCCACACACATCCTTACTGTTCCATTCTTTTTCCTCACTACCACAATGGGGGAAGCATAAGGGCTTCTGGATTCTTGTATTACACCAGCAGCTAACATCTCTTGCAGATGCCGTCTCACATCATCTATGTCAGCAGATGCCAGGCGTCGAGACCTCTCACGAAATGGTCTTTCGTCATGCAGCCGGATATTGTGCTCAGCTCCTTGCACGCATCCTACATCCCATTCCTTTAAAGAAAACACCTGGTCTCTCTGGGCAAGCTTCACTGATCCTCACTTTCCATTCAGCTGGCAGTGGGAGTGCGAAATCAAACAAGTCAGGCGTTACTCTGTCATTCTTCCTTGAACTCTTGCTGCTGGGTAACACTGCAGTGTCTGCACAATGCACATTAGCCAGGATGCAACCTCTATTTACTCGAATGTCTCTTTCAGACACATTATGAACTTGGACCATTACCCTTCTGGCATAAGCAGGGCTCTAGCGGGCAAAATACTAGGCTTGACCAGCAGTCCCTCTGGCAATTTTCCATCGCCTGGTGCATCCAACATTAATATTTTATTCTTAACA
This sequence comes from Neoceratodus forsteri, assembly GCA_016271365.2. NCBI lineage: Eukaryota > Metazoa > Chordata > Ceratodontiformes > Ceratodontidae > Neoceratodus > Neoceratodus forsteri. The sequence continues at coordinate 1,624,178,403 of CM028129.1, forward strand.
TCCTTTCTGATACGGACCTCTCCTGTAAGGTACACTGGGCATTTGGGCCAGGATCAGAGCTCAGGATCCTTCTTCCATACAATTCCGACCGGTTCCTCTGGTTCTGTTTTCAGCATCTCTCTGTGCCTCATAGGCCTTCTTAATTAAAGCGGAACTCTTAAAGCTCTACTAGTCTTTGACCCTGTTTTTCATAACACAACTGTGCCAGCCTTCCGAACATATGAGCATTTGTTCCAATCAACAAAGGACACCATCATACAGTCCAGTGGGGGACACACTAAGGCTAGGGTCTCTACTTGTCGGCCACTCCAGCCACGGAGGTGGGGAAAGACAGCCAAATTCGGATATACCCGGAATGAGGTAGGCCTTCTCACTTAACCCCCATACATGCAGTCCTTCTAATGGTTGAAAGGTACGTCTGACAAATGCTTCTGATACCAATCCTGGAACATAATTGTCACTTGGGAGCCACTGTCTAATACAGCTCTTGTAGACACTCCATTCACCTTTACAGTGGTCTCCATGGAGGGACCCACTATTCTGGACCAGTCTGGAGGCGATAGTGGGGCCTGGGCAACTGACCTTGCCACAAAAGGGCGTGAGTTAGCATTTTGGTGCCCTCACTGGGATCATTTCGTGCACCTCTTAACCACTGATTTGTTCTCCAAGCTCTCCTTGTAGCCTATATGCAACTTTGTCAGTGTCTTTTTGGGACCGCATTCCCTTTTCATGTGCCCATCTTTCCCACAATTATAGCAAAACATACTTTCTGGAGTTTGAGCTGGCCGAGGCCACACTGGGAGCCAGGGCGGGGGTATTACTAACTGGAAACCTTGGTGCCATCTCTGTCTGCGGCGCAATAAGCATTTGGAGACATCTCGTCAGTTTCTCCACTTCCATGGTCAAGGAATCGAGTTCGGAGCTGTTATCAGCGGAGAGATACGCAGGGTACCCCACCCCATAGCAGATGCAGTCGGATATAGGTCAGGGCCTGCATTTGCAGGCGTGGCCTTCATAAAGGGACTGTTTTGAATTCCCGGATCTCTCTCAACAGTTCGCCCCATTGTGACATATCTTTTTCCTTGTCAGAACACTCATTGACTGTCAACCTCTGTCCCTGAACTTCACTTGATGGGTCACCCTCAGTCACTCGGGTCGTAGCCACAGCTGTTGGTGCAGGTCCCTCCCGAGGTCGCCTTTTCTCAACTCCTCGAATTTCTCTCATTAACTCATCATAGGAGGGTGGGGATTCCAGTCGATTTGCCAGGCGTAACTGAAGCAGCAGCAGTTCTGAGAAGGGGAAGACTTAAGGATTCTGTCAGTCTGGTTCGGTCCAGTTCAATCGCTGGCAAACTACCTTTCTGAGGCATTCTTGCAACAATTTTTCCAGCCGAGAGACATACACAGACAACAACTCCCTTGGTACTGTTGTGCATTTCTTACTCTCCACCATAGGTCCTCATCAGAATCTGGGCTCCCATACACATTCTCCAAGGCCTCAAGATGAGGCCTGTGCAGTCCTTCAGGGTTACTGGCCCGTTTGCTTACGGATGGTAGCCAGGGCAGGACCTCGGGAGCTCTCACTAACCCTCTTTAGCTTTTAGCCTTCCGAGCATTGCCATTCTAGCACTTGAGGGGCAACATAGTCTATCCAGGTCTCCCAGTCATCATCCTCCCTTGGGGGTGGGGAGTGCCAGAGAAGATCCTCAACCTTGGTAAGAGTCGTGACTAATGGCAGGTGCAGAAATAGGAGTCTGCATTGGTTCAGCCACCATTATGGGCACTGGAGCGGAGAGGGTGTTGGGGAGGAACACCTCCAGGTGGCAAGAATAGTTTCTTCAAGTCCTCCACAGTTTTCCCTTCTCCCAGCACCATTTAGCAAATTTCTCCTCAAAAGTTTCAGATAGTGGTGGGGCTGATTCCCCACGGTCTTACTGTCCTTAGTTATCACTCTCCACGCGATGAGAGGCTCCCTCTGGGGTAATGGTCTGTGGCACTTTGGAGCTATCTATGGGATCCTAAACTCTACTAGGGCCAGGAAAGTGTGGGTGAGCAGATTAGCATGCCGACCCACCACCACAGGGTTTGTAAACCTTCCACCTTGGAAAGTACTCCCTGCACAGTGTCCGTGTGATACCAGGGGATGTCCAGGATAAGCATAGCATTTTGGGGTCGATCTCCTCCCAGTACACCCACTCCACCAGCCGGTGCACAGCCACTTCTGTCGGGTACCCATTTTTTCTTAACAGTGGTTCGTAAATATGGCCACTAGAGACACACAATCCAGCGGTGAGCCTCAAGATGTAACCCCTAGATGGCGCTATCCCAGGGGCTACTACCCTGCCTGATTTGCCACTAACAGGTTGAGGGGCCTGGATCCAATGGCGGGTGCCTCCACCCAGAGGTCAGGGTTTGCAATAGTTAAACTAACAGGTCACAGCCCTCTGGGACACTGCAACCTTTCTTCCCACTAGTGGCCCACACAATATATCAAATTACCTTCACAGTATACACTTACCCCCAGGACTGGTTCCGGCACTGGGACTTCCTGTGAAATGAGATACAGTGCAACAATCACAGTACAGTACTTTAACATAGACAAATACTTCAGGCAGTATAACTTTACTGAAACAAGCAGCTCTGATTTATTTGAGGGATATAACAAGGACAGGGAAATCAGGTTAATTAGCTTATCACTCTAATAATCTACCTATGGCTCTGTGCATAGGCCTATCCCTATCAGTTACTGTCCCTGGGTACCCAAGCCCTAGTGGCTAGTCCAAACCGTGGCAGCTGGTAGGGGCCCTTTCACAGAGAAAAGGAAAATTAAATAGTCAGCAGTACAGTAATTCCATTTGGATTTAATGTGGCAATTCAACAGGAGCGACCCTGAATTAGTACTCACGACCTCCAAATAAGATAGGGTCCTTCAATGTCAGCAGGGCTCACTTGAGTACACAAACCTCTCACATTTACAAAGAAAGCACTATACCAGGCAGGCTGCATCTGTATCCCGATCGCAATTACTGCACAATACCCGGAGAACACACAGCAGATTCAGTTCCTGACAGACCGAGTGCAATTTTCAGCAATTTCTCCAGTCTTCTACAGGGTGAGCCTGGTTTCTACTCTTCAGATATCCTTTGATTCTCTTCACAGGACGGATTCAGTCCTAACAAGCTGTTACACAAGCTGCAGACCGGAACTCTGGGCCTTAACACGTTTTTGACTAAAACTGCACACTGAAAAAACACAGGGCTCCTTTCTTCTTCACTGCCAAAGCTCAACTGAAACTCCAACCGACAAAACCGGGCACTTCCTTTGAGTTCCTCCCAGTTCTTGACTGGATTGGCTGTCACTCACAATAGACTGCTGCTGTTGGTCCAAAAGGTGCTGAAGTCTAAACTACATCTCCCAGAGTCACTGCTCATACAATCCTCTTGTGGCTGGCTCAGATTATGAGTCCAAGTTCTGATTCGTCCAAGGCACCATTTTAGAGCTAGCTTACCCCACACTGATTGGTCCAGTTCAGCAGTTCAAAACCAGAATGGGAACTAGGCAGACACTGTTCTGACTGCAAAAGAAAGTAGGTTAGACAAACTGTAATTTCATTATTACTGTAAATGATTTCTGGCAAACAGTTACATCTTTCAGATAGGTTCCCTTTGCACTCCTAGTGACTGCAAAAATGGAGTGAATTGGCAGCAGCAGGTGGTACTCAATCAAAAAACACACAGTCCCCCATACAAACTAAGTATGTCTGCAAGCAGACAGCTCTTAAAGAGACAGTACCAGAGGTTCTAAAACACTCACTGATAAATGGCTTAAGCGCCAAACACCATTCAGGCTTGGAGCATTCAAGCAAGCTCCTGGAAGTCTTTTGGGAACCCCCATTTGCAGGGGGTTACACCCGTATTAACGTCAAACATGACTGAAGCTCCATCATCAAGCCAACCGCTACCAGGCATTTGGCAAGGAAGTTTTCAGTTATGTTAATCTTTTGAGCGCAGACAATAAACTGTTCACTAGTCCTCACCATCAGATCCTGTAGCTCCACAAGGTCCACAAATAAATTAGCAGGAGACTCCATGACAGGTAACATCAATTGCATGTACACAATTAAAGCACTCTTCTTGTTTAAAGCAGCAGCTTCATCAAGTAAAAGACTCACTTTAGGAGCAATTATTATGATTTGGGCAAACAACTTTTCTTCATTTCAGAGGCAATGTGATGTTGAATGTTAGAACATGCGCATTGGATAAAATCCGCCCCATGTCCAGTCCATTCAACTGTTGACAGTCTATTTCTACTTCAAAACCATATGGCGGCTGATTACGCTTCACTTCTTTATAAGCAGTTCTGAAGATTCTGGCCGTAGTAGCAATTAGGGCAGACTGTGCATTTGCAGCTAATTGCAGCAGTGTGTCTTTCTTTGACTGTTCAAGAATGCGAGAAGCTGCGACATGTGACTTAGTTTGTGCATGTTCTCCTATCTTTTCCGTAGTGATTTCTGTTGCTTTGCTTTATTGGTACAGTATGAAGTAACAGCAGTTTTGATCCATTCTTTAGCCAGCTTCATTCCGGCAGATTTTTCAGGACCCAAGTTACTGACTTGCAGACACACACTGCAACCGAGATTTGATACTTTGATGACTAACTACCGGTATTTGCTCTGAAAAAAAATTTTTTGTTCACGCTTCTATCCTGCAGGAAGTAAACCTTTGCTGTGAGCCAAAACTTGTTCAGGTAATGCATCTTCACTACCAGAGCTCTGTGATTCAGAGTCACTATTGGCACAACTGTTTTTCACAACACTGTTCCCTTCACAATCATGAACTTGCTTTTCTTTGTAGCACTTATGAAGTTGACAAATGTAACAGTGGCAACCAATACATCTTCTGATTCTTTCTGTAGTTTTCATCACTCTCCTTTTCTTCTGCTTAGTCACTGGTTCAGCCTCATTCATACTACCTCCTGGCTAGAAAAATATGACCATATTTTCTTTTGACTATGAAACATTTTTTTTTATTTATGCATCAGCTGTCTCCAAAATGAATAGAGATCTAACCTGCTCCTCTGCCTATCTTAGTTAGCCTTTTTTTTATTTTAAAGTCCCTTCAGAGTCCAGCACTCCAACACAGTGCTGAATGTAAGTGGAACTTGTGAGAATCAAACCCAAGCTCTTGATCCCATACCTGCTCCTCTGCATGTATTAGCCTTTTTTTTTTTTTTTTTATAAAAGTCCTTCAAAGACAATTACTGTCACATACAGTAATGTGCTGCATAAGTGAAGCTTCTGAATTTAACCCAGTCTACTATGGTTACATAGCTCCTCTCCTCTGCTTTCCTGGTTTTACTGTTATTTATTGTATTTTTTTTGGGTGGAACCAGCTGCAGAACAACCCAGTACAGTACTCAGGACAGTTTTAAGATTGCAGGATTCAATACCCAGTCAGTCCAGTCTCCTGGATGTACTATACTATACAGCTCCCAGCCTTTGTATAGCCTTTGGGTTAGGGGTTTATTTTTAGTTCAGCTTGTGGAGATTAGAACTAGAAACACTTTTAAGTAAATAAATAAGTCTAACCCTGACAGACTGCTGGCTGAATTTACCAAGTTCAAATACGCAACTAAGCTGATTAGCACTCAGCCTGTCTTGAGCTCAGGCTGAAAAATAAAACCACAATGCAGTCTGTCTGCTCCGTTACTGTTTTTTTTTTTTTTGAAGAGCCAGCTCAGCCAAGGTTTTAATATTTGTTTTCTTTTAATCTTTTGGCTTATTAAATCTTAAGTCCTTTGCTTGAAGCACAGGCTGCTTCCTCTGTTCTGACCAGAAGTGCAGGGCCCTGCACCTCTCCGAATCATAATCTGCTTGAAGACACCCTACTGCCTAAAGTAATTGCTTCAGCTTGCTTGCTTCACCACTTGGTTACCTTAGCAGCAGCCAGCACCCAGACCCCATCACATTTTGCTGCCTGGCTTGCTTCCTTCCTTCCTTTCTTGAATCTCCTCACTCTCAGGCTCTCTCTAGCCAGAAGCCACTACTTTCCCACTGCGGCTGTGGTTTTCCGAAACCCCCAGTCGGTCACTCGCTCCCTGCCTTACCCACCCACGATGCCCGACTTTCCTGCGCTGCCTGTAACAACCACAACCCTAGACTATCACCAATCTCACAAACTTCAGTTCATGTGCAGAAATTTCAAACTTCTTATTTTAACCACACAACTGATGATTATTTGTACTGTTCTGTACAACATAGCCACCGTCTAAGCCTGGCCCTACTGAAACACTCGACTCGGCGTTGGCGACTGTACTGACTGACTCAGTCACTCCCCCCACGTTAAATTATGCTATGATTAGCAGCAACAGAGACACGCACCACCTGACAACAGGACAGTTGATCAGGTGATGACTGAATGGTGGCAATCTGAGCACACACAAATGGAAGGCAGTCGCGCCGCCTCCGCGGCAATGGTCCTGACCCCCGAAGCAAGCAATGAGGGGCGAGCACAGGAGGTATAGCTGGCTGCCAAGTGCGATCTGATCTGCACTGGGCGCCAGCGGCATAACACAAATAAAGCAGCTGGCACTGCTGCAACAACACAGTGAGTGAAATATTTAAAGCACAGTGTGACTGTGTGAGAGGTGCCGGGCTCAGCCCCAGAATGAAAAGAGGTACCGGGGCTGAGCCCCAGCTAGCAACGGCACAAATAAAGCACTGCTTGTCCTATGTATTGAATTTGTAATCTGACTTACATATCTTATGTTTTGAATTGTAACCTGATGTGGAACCTTTGTAAAAGAACCCTGAGTCAAAGGTATTGTAACCTTAGAACTAATAAATAAATAAAAACCTTAGAGAGTGGGTTGGCCAAAAAATCAGGGTCTGTTTAAAAATCTCTCACATCCCCTCCAACCTCTCCTAGGTTTTCACATAGGTGTAGCTTGGTACCAAGTAGGAACCCCATTCTCCCTTTTACCCCATTGCTTCTTCAATCATCAGCTGTGCACATGAAGACGGCAAGAAAAAGTTGGACTTCCTTTAACACCAATTAAATCTTAGAGGTGGTTACTCCACCCAGCCCCTTTGGGTCTGCAACTGGTTTCCATTGTTCACTGCAGTGATTGTCTAATATCATTATAGAGTAATAGATGTTCTGAAGCTGTTTACCAAATTGTTTAGTGTAAGCATAGTATAGAGCTTAACAGATAGTGGCCTTAGGCCGAGGTGCACCTCTTAGGGGCATCATAGAACGTTACATACTGTTCATGTTTGGTTCCCCTCTTCCCTTGTGACCATGTCTACCTTTCCCTGTGGTATGAGTAAAGCCCAATATGCATCAAAACGTATAGACTGTCTCCTGCCTCTCCTTACTGGGTGCCTCCATCCACCCACGGCCATTCAAACCACAGCACTGTCTCCCCAATCCACCTGCTTGAGGCGATGCTGGTGGTGCAGCTGAGATAGGCGATCTTCGTGCTCAGCACTCAGTTATTTCACCACAGTACATGGTAAACATCCACACTTCTGACAGTACTTACTTTCTTTCCTTTAAACTTGCTGGAAGGTCTTCAAGCTAGCTCCTCAAACCCACCTGGGTGGTATCCTCCTTAGCACTGCCCCGTGATGTCAGACCTTGAATGCTGGAAGCAAGGATCCATGTGCCACTAGCCAGGGGAGGTTGGGTGGGTTGTGGGGATGCACACCATATACCACTCCTAGAACTATGATTTACGTGAGTAATCCTCATTTCTAGGGATGTGACATGGTGCACTAGCCACTTCTGGCAGTCTCCTAGCAGTTCTCTTGGAGAAGGGGGCAAGGCACACACCCACTTGAGAAACAGACTGGAGAACTGAGGCCCAAAACCAGCATCCGGTGTGACTCAAGGTCAATGTGGTAATGGAAGATGAAGGTGTGTGTTGAGTTCCAGGTAGCAGCCCTGCAGATTTCCTGGATAGGGACATACCTAGAAGCAGCCACTGAGGCAGCAGTATGTCTCGTGGAATGAGCCCTAGGCCCAACGGGAGGCTCTGTATCAGGCAACCTGTAGCAGAGGTCAGTGCAGGAGACTATCCACCTGCCAATCCTCTGCTTAGCTGCCAGTCTGCCAGGTGTTGCTTCAGCGTAGGTGATGAAGAGCTGGCAAACCTCTCCCCGAACTCTAGCTATGCGTTCCTTACAGTAAGTGAGTGCACGCCTCAGGTCCAAAGAATGGAGCCTGTGTTTGGCCTCTGAGGTTAGATTGGTGAAGTACACTGGCACGTTAATCACCTGGTTAAGGTGAAACTCCAAAACAACCTTTGGGAGGAAGTTCGCAGGCTGGGGCAGAGCACAACATTTTCCTTGTGGAAAATGAAATAAGAGAATCCACTGACAGCACCTGGAACTCGGTGATCTTTCTGGAGAGGTGATAGCCACCAAGAAGGCGGTCTTCCACGACAGGTGGGAGACATGGCTTACTGTGCATGGTTTCAAATGGCTTGCCCATGACAGTGCCAGAACCAACAACAAGTCCCAAGGTGGTGGTGGTGGTTCCACGCACCAGTGGGGACAGATGGTCAAGGCCCTTAAAGAAGCATCTGACCACCTTCTCCTGCGCTACCGCTGGCATACCAGCTCCCACCTAATATGCACAGATGGCTGCCAGGTGCACCTTGAGGGTCGTCAACCTCAGGCCTGACTGAAAGTGGAACCACAAGTAATCCAGGGGCATTTAGCTCCCTGCCCTGACACCAAATGGAAAATCTCTTCCACTTGAAGGTGTAGCACTGGCGAGTCGACTCCTTTAGAGAGGCCTCAACAACATGGAGGACCTCATTGGAGAGGCCCAAAGCCCAGAACTCTAGCCACTCAGGAACCAGGCTATCAGGTGCAGGGACTGAAGGTCCGGGTAGAGGACACACCCCTGAGAGCTAAAGAGCAGGTCCGGGTGGAGAGGTAATCACAACAAAGACCTGAGAAGATCTGGGTACCAGAATTGGCATAGCCAGTCCAGAGCCACCAGGATCATCCATACTGTGTCCCTCCAAACCTTAAGCAACACCTTGTGGATCAGGGGAAAGGGGGGAGGGAAGGTTTACATGAGGTCCAGGGCCTCGCGAAGGTATCTCCCAGCAGTGTCCTGTACTGAGGGGGGCAGACACAAAACAGCCTCAGTTTTGCATTCTCCTGGGAGGCAAACAGGTTGACCAGGGGAGTGCCTCACTGGGAGAACAGGTGATCGAATACCTCCTGGTGTAGAGACCACTCATGAGATGCCTTGCTTACTCGACTGAGGGCATCCGCCAGCTGGTTGGAAGCATTAGCCACATGGATCACCAGAAGATTGGAGCCCAGACGGCATACAACAGACCAGGTGAGGAGAGCTTCCTGGCACAATGGGAGAGAATGCATCCTGCCCTGCTTGTTGAGGTAGTACATGGTCACTGTGTTGTCTACCTGGACCTGCATGACCTGATCCCACACACCAGAGCGAAGGCTATCAGAGCAATACACACTACGGAGATCAAACAGGCTGTGTCATCAAGACTCCTTGGGGTCCACAGCTCATTGGCCCTGTGGTTCCCCAAGTGGGCTCCCCATCCCATCAGAGGTGCACTGGTCGTGAGGGTGGCCGTTGGTTCTCGGCAGACGAATGGGACTCCTTCCTGCAGATGCTCTGGGATGAGCCACTTCTGGATGGCATGCCACACCGGCTGCGTCCACGTGACTGGCTGGTCTAGGTGACCAAGGCGATGTGACCACTGATGTGCCAGCTCCCACTGCAGGGGGCACATCTGCCAGTGGGCTCACCAGAACACGCTGGTGTAGGACACCAAGTATCCCAGCAGCAGCAGGAAGTCCTGGGCAGGGTGCGACTGCCTAACCCAAAATTATCGGGCTAATAATGTAAGATCCTTCACCCTGTCTGAGAGGAGTCAGGCCTTTGCCTGAAGGGAGTACAGCTCTGACCCAATGAAGTGGATGACCTATGAGGGGCTGAGTTCCAACCTGGGTGGGTTGCCCAAAGCTGAGCAGGTCTGAAGGAAGATCCTAAACCGTTCCACCTCCTCCGTGGAGGAACCAATGGTCAGCCTGTCATCCAGGAAAAAGGTACACCTGGACTCCTCTCGCACCACAGGAATGCTGCCACCACTCGTGCACCTGCACAAAACCCTGGGGGCCAAGGAAAGGCTGAATGGCATGGCCTGGAGCTGTAAAATATCCCTTCCGAATGGTACGAAGAAACCTCCAGTGGGATGGATAGATCAGGATGTGGAAGAAGGCATCCTGGAGATCCAGAGAGCAGAAACACATGTCCTGCTGTAAGGATGAAATGATCTGATTCAGAGTGACCATCCAGAACTTGCACTGCCTCAAATACTGATTGAGATCATGAAGATCCAGTATGGGGCACCAATAACCGATCTGTTTGGAAGCAGAAAATATCTGAGACAAACCCTGGACTGGCCGTGGAGTCAGGGACTTGGACCACAACCTGCTTTGAAGAAGCTGGGTGATGTCCTCGAAGGGCAGACAACATGCCCATGGACACCATGCCTTCCTGTGAGGCATGGGCTCAGCTGGGTGGGAGAGCCTTGAATTCCAGGGGCAAACCTTGACCCACCACATTGAGCACCCATTTGCCTGATGTGATGATGAACCAGGCATGCGCAAAATGGTGGAGATGGCCCCCCATGGGAGGTCCAAGGCAGTACATGATGGGGGGAGAATGACACCCCCCCTGACCCATCATTGGGAAGGCTTAGAGGTGGCTATGGAGCTGACAGCAAAGGAAGCCCTGGCACTCCAGCCTCCGGATTTCTTGGGGCCAGAGGAGGCTGGTTAGGTATGGGCCACCAGGCCTGAAGTTGCCCTGCTTGGGGCTGTGACAGTCTGGATGGAGGCGCTGAGTAGGGCCAAAACTGAAAGGGTTTTTTCCATTGTTGCTTGCCCTTAATGTCCTTCTGTGAGGATGTGACCGAGTTCAGTGTGGTATTGGACTTCTCAATGTGGGGGAGATGACCACTGAGACCTGGCACAAACAGGTTGGTACCCAAGAAGGGGACATCTGCCAGCTTGTGCTGGATATCAGCCATTAAGGTCAAGATCCTCAACCATGCCCGGTGCCACAGGGCCACTGGTGTGGCCACGGACCTGGCACAGGAGTCACCGATGCCCAGGGTAATTTGTAACTGTTGCTTGGCCACAGCACATCCCTGGTCCAAGGCCATCTTAACTGCAAACTGCAAATCTGCAGGAAGGCAGGGACTAACTTATTTCAAAGTTCCCAAGAAAGCATGGGAAAAGTTGGCCATCTTGACAGCCAGACTGGCCTGCCAAGGCCCAAGCCCGAAGTGGCGCAGACATTCTTCGCCACATGGCCTTTCGATTCTTTGTCCAGGGGCTTGACAATGTCCCGATGTTGCCCGTGCGTCGGAACACTGAGTCGGCAACTAAACCTTCGTCTGAAGGATAGTCAGTGAACCCCGGCAGAGATCCAGTGGGGACCGCATACTTGCGGATCATATGGGTCCACAGAGCCAGATAAGAGGCAGGGTGCTGCCACAGTTCCACAGTGGGACCAAGAATGGCCTCCAATACAGGGAAGGCAACCCCAGGGGAGTCATCCCTGTCCAGAATCTCAGTCAAGGGGTATTTAGCCTGCTTCTGTATTGGTTCCAATGGGATCTCCATAGAGTCCAAGATCAAGCAAAGCATAGCCCCAAAGGAACATACAAAACTGCTGGCAGAAAAAGGCCCACAGGTCTATCAAGTCTGCCTGACTGTGCAGCTCTTAGTTTCATATCACTACAGCTGCCCCACCCCTACCCAAACCCCTCCTTCCTCCTCTTTCCTGGTCCTTCCCCCCCTTTGTGTTCTTGTCTGTACTAACCCTGCCCTTGACTCTATCAACCCCACTTAAAGCTATCCACTGTCCTCTGAGTGATTAACTCCTCCGGTAGTGCATTCCAACCTGCCACTACTCTCTCTCTGTGAAGTAGTGCCTCCTCATCTCCTTCCTAAACCTTCCCTCTTCCAACTTCAGACTGTGCCCCCTAGTGACCCTTCCCCCCCTTTAAGTGGAACAATCCTCCATCCCTGACTTTGTTTATGCCTTTCAAGTGCTTAAAGGTCTCTATCATGTCCCCTCTTACCCTTCTGTCTTCCAGCGAGTACACGTTGAGCTCCTTCAACCTTTCCTTGTATGGCAACTCCCCTAGTCCCATGATCATTTTTGTAGCCCTACGCTGCACCCCCTCCAGTAATCTCACATCCTTTTTGAGGTATGGGCACCAGTACTGTACAAAGTACTCCAAGTATGGCCTAACCAGGGATCTATACTATGGCAGGATGACGTCTCCCTTCGAGAGCTTATCCCTCTGGCAATGCAGCCCAGCATCCTATTTGCCCTTGCTGCCGCCCTCCTACACTGTGCTGATACCTTCATGTCCCCTGTGACTATTACCCCCAGGTCCCTTTCCTCCTCTGAAGCCATTACCTGCACTCACCCCAGCCAGCAGCTGTTCCTGGGATTTCTGGCTCCAAGATGCATGACCTTGCACTTCTTAGCATTAAACCCCACTGCCACTCCCTAGACCACTATTTGAGTTTAGCTAGATCCTCTCTGAGTGCCTGCCTCTCTTTCTCATCGTCCACTTTTGCACAAATCTTAGTGTCATCTGTGAACAGGCTGATCTTACTCTTGACCCCCTCTGCAATGTCTCCAGTGAAGCATTGAACAAAACAGGGCCCAGCACTGAACCCTGCAGAGCCCCACTCGTTACTGGCCTTATTTATTATTTATTTAGCTTTTGTTGACCAGGTAAGTACACTAGACAAGACATTTGCCTATTTTCAGGTATGACTCGAGAGAGTACAATGAAATACAAGTTCATACAGAGGACAACATGATTCAATTTAGGCATTACACAGAATCAGCTAGTTGGCTTGGATGTCTCCCTCCTTACAACTACCCTCTGTTGTCTGCTCTGTAGCCAGCTCTCAACCCACCCCACCAGTTTTTCCCCCACCCCGATGTCCCTTAGCTTGCTCATTAACCTCCTGTGTGGCACCGAGTCGAAAGCCTTGCTGAAGTCCAGGTACAGGACATCCATAGCGTGGCCTTCGTCAACCGCCCTAGTGACCCAGTCGAAGAAGTCAATCGGGTTAGTTTGGCAAGATCTTCCCGTGACAAACCCATGCTGTCTCTCATCCTGCAGACAATTGCTATTGAGAAAGGTTATCAACCTCTCCTTCAGAATGGTCTCCATCAACTTCCCCATTATGGAAGTCAAGCTCACCGGTTTGTAGATGCCCAGTTGGTCCCTGGGTCCACTCTTGTGAAGGGGCACCACATGAGCAATCCTCCAGTCTCTGGGTACATTCCCTGTCTCCAAGGAGGTGTTGAACAGGTCCGTCAGAGGGCCTGCAAACACCTCTGCCAGTTCCTTCAGAACCCTTGGGTGTATACCGTCCGGTCCTGGTGCCTTATCCATCTGCAAGGCTTTAAGGCCCAATGGAACTCTATCCTCTTGGATGACCCCATCTGTTATCTCTGCCTCCTCCTCCACCCTTGCCCCCTTTCCCCTGCCGAATTGGGCCATCCCTTTCTTTCATGAACACCGAGCAGAAATACTCATTGAGTGCCTCTGCCTGATCTTCCCCTTGTTCCGCCCATTCTCCCTCTCTCTTGATTATAACAATGTTATCCCTACAACTCCTCTTCTCCCTTATGTATTTAAAGAACCCTTTTTTCCCCCTCTCTGATCCCCTGAGCCAACTTCAACTCCTTTGCTGCCTTGGCTGCCCTGACTGACCTGGTCACCTCCCTAGATGCCTTTGTGAACACTTCTCTATCCTCCTCACACCCAGATTTTTTGAACTTCATGAAGGCCCATCTTTTTTCCCCTTGCCTTCCCCTCCAGTTCCTTGCTGAGCCAGACAGGTTTTTTTTTTTACCTGGACTGCATACTCTGAGATTTGGCACATGTGTTTGTGGCCTCATTTAGCCCCTCCTAATGACTGCCACTTCTGTTCAGCATCCATCCCTGGGTTAATTTCAGCTAAATACCCTCTAGGATGCTGCCCATTCTGGCTAAATCTGCCTTCCTGAAATCCAACACTCTTGTCCTGGTCTTAGCCAACTCCTCCTGTATTGAAGAGGAACCACACTGGGCAGTGGTCGCTTCCTGCTAGAGGGTCCTGTACTACCACATTCTGGACTTGGTTCCCATTTGTTGCTTCAAGTCCCATATGTTCCCCTCCTAGTAGGATCCATCACCCCTTACACAAGGTAGCTGTCATGGATAATCTCCAGCAACACCTGTTCCCTGGCGTGTACTGTAGTTACTGTCTGTCAGTCAACCCCAGGTAGGTTGAAGTCTCCCACTATAACTGTATTCCTTTTGCCACTGACCTTCCTGATCTGCTCTCCCAGCTCCCTATCCACCTCCTCGCTCTGTTGAGGGTGGCTTGTACACCACCCCCATCCTGAGCTTCTTACCTTTAGGGCTTTGGAGCAATACCCATATGGCTTCTGGCCTCCCCTGGTACACGGTATCCCCTTCCCTGACATAAATAGCCCCCCTCCTGGTCCCTGCAGAACACCTTATATCCTGGGATCGTGAGATCCCAGTCATGGTATTGGATGGCCCAGGTCTCCGAGATGGAGGCAATATCTACCTCCCCCTCCACCATCACTGCCTGGGACTCTGCCACCTTGCATTCAAGGGTACTACAGTCCATCTTGTGTCCTGCCCCTTCTCTTCTCGTCTCTCCCCCCCTTCCACTTTTGTCTTGGTAGCTTACCGCATTCTCCTCCTCCTTCTTCTCTGAGGGCGAGGGCCTTCTGGTCTTCCCTGGAAGGTACCTCCTCCTGCTATCCAACTCAGCCCCTCCCCTCCTCAGTTTAAATCGATGTTGTTTTAATGTATTTCTCAGCCCCTGTATCAATGCTCTTGTACCCTCGATGTTGAGATGCAGCCTATCCTTGCCATAAAGCATAAAGCCCTTACTGTTCCATGTCTCGCCTCCCCTACTACCCGTACCACATTTCTGCACTCAATCCTTCAGTCAACCATTACACTCCTGTATTCTTAGCTTTCTCGCTGTGCTTGCCCTAGGTACTGGGAGTACCTCGGAGAATGTCACTAAGCTTCCCACCAGATTGCAGATACGCCCACTTCCCTGAACCTCTCCTGCACTTCTTCCACTGTACTGTCCTCTAGGTTGTTTATTCCTGGTGCACACAATGATAATGAGGCTTATCTCCCACCTCCTCCACACATTTCTGAATGCACTGCCCTACTCTCCCCACTGTCATACCTGGCATAAACTATATCCATGTTCGGTTCTTCCTTGCTCCCTTACCTCCCCATCTCACCCCCTGAGCATAGAATCCCCTAATACAAGTACTTGCTCCCCCCATCCCTTGCACTTCCCCCATGGTTTGCCCTCCTATGAGCCCCTTTTCCTCAGTGTCCTCTCCTTTCATACCTTGCCCTTTTCCCCCTCCCTTCTCCTCCAATTGCACCTCCACCTGCTCTCCTCCTCAGTCCTTTCTGTGCTCGCTCCCTTCCACAACCACTCTCCCTCCACTACTTTTAAGTACTCCACTGCCCCATGCATTGTGCCTCCCTTCTTTTGTTTAGTGTGTTCATGCCAACTTGACCTACATCCCTGCCCCCCCCACTTTTACCCCACTGTTTTCCCTCTCTCCTTGTACCCTATATTCCCCCTTCCATCCTGGTCACCTGACTCTTGTTCTATGGTGGCTTACCCAACCTCCTGCTCTGTTTCATCAACCAGTACTGCGTACCTGTTTATTGTCTCCAACCTCCTGCCCTTGCCCTCCCCTGAAATCCCTTCCTGCCTCTGCTTACCCTGAATCTCTTTCCTACTTCCCTTCTGTCTACCCATGTTCCCCACCACCTGCCAACACCCCCCTTTGGCACTCCCAGGACCCTGTGGACTTGGCCCCTCTGGCTGAGCACCCTCTTCCAGCCCATGGCAGCCTGGTCTATCTTGCGATGGAGCCCTCCTGCCCCTCTGCCCCATCTCCTCCTCACCCCTTCGTAACTGTCCCCTTCCCCCAGTTCCTGTCTCAAGCTCTCTGTCTCCAGCGTATGTTGTAAGAACATCCTGCACACTAGACCACTTCCACCAGGTTCCCAAAAACAGTGCTGCCCCACATTCATTGCAGCCCACAACCCTCCCAGCCTCCCTGTGCCCCCAACCCCAGTCATCCCTACCTCTCCACTCCCCCCCATTCCCCCCACCTGCCTCCTTACCTGGCCTCCACATCCCACGTCTCTTAGTCTCTAAATATTCCACAGCTCTTTACAACTGCATCCGTATGTAAACCTGTATCACTGTCCCAAAACTCTTACTCTCTCCTTCTGTAGGGACTTGCAGCTTCTCTCTCCTTCTCTTGTATGTGCCCTTGGACCTAGTTACTGGCTCTACAACTGGAGGACCATTTGACCATCCATAACATCTACAAACCTCTCCAATCCAGTTTTTGAGAGAGGCATATTACCGAGACTGCGCTGGTTTGGGTGCTCAATTATCTCCTGATGGCGAGAGATCAGAAAAGCCGCTCCACCTTGGTTCTTCTTGATCTCTCCTCAGCGTTTGACACTGTGGAACATGGGGTACTGCTTGAACACCTGAGGTTCATCTGTGGCCTGTCTGGTACAGTCTTCAGGTGGTTTAAGTCTTTCTTCCCTGGCAGAACCCAGAGGGTTGTGTCTGGGATTTATTCCTCCAACCCTTTCTCTCTGTCATGTGGGGTCCCTCAGGGTTCGGTGTTGTACCCCATGTTGTTCGCGGTGTACATGCTGCCCCTCGGAGACACTGTAAGACAGTATGGGCTGAGGTTTCACTGCTGTGCTGATGATACCCAGCTCTACCTCTCTTTTGCACCTGATCAGGATAGAGCACTCTTGGTATTTAATAACTGCCTCGCTGAAATCCAGGATTGGATGAATTCCAGCTGGCTGAAGTTGAACTCAGAAACAACTGAGGTGATGGTTGTGGACCCGGGTCACCGGATAGAGGGGTCAGGAGCTGGTCTGCCTATGGGGCCCTTCCTGGGGGGTTCCCAGCTTCTTGTCTCTGAATGGGCGCGGGACCTGGGGGTGATTCTTGATGATGGGCTGACACTGTGATCTCAGGTGTTGGCAGTCGTCAAGTCTTCCTTTTACCATCTGAGGAACATCTCCAGGGTCAAGCACCTAGTTCTGTCTAGTGATCTTTCTACGTTGGTCCATGCCTTTGTGACCTCGCGCCTTGATTATTGCAACTCCTTTTATCTAGGGCTACCGGGGGGTTGATATCTGCCGCTTGCAGCTGATGAGCCTGGTTGTTGACAGGGACTCCCCAGATGTGTCATATCTCCCCAGTGCTGCGTGAACTGTACTGGCTGCCGATTCAGTGGTGGATCACCTTCAAAGTCGGACTTCTGACTTATAAAGCCCCACACGGACTACTTGAAAGAGCTTCTGGTTCCTTACTGCCCCGGGTGATCGCTCCATTTCGGCTGATGAGGGGTTGCTAGAGATTCAAAGGGTATCCTTAAAATCATCAGGGGCCAATGCATTCATGTATACGGCCCCAGCCACTGGAATTCCCTACCCGTCAGCTAAGGAGTGCGATCGTGAGGGCTTTAAACAGGCCTTGAAAACCTATCTATGGCGAAGCCTATTCTGTTTGATTTTACTGAAATTCATGGAATTTTACTGACTATCTGTATTTAATTGTGTTTTATTGCATCTTGTTTTATCTTTTTTACTGTTAAAGCACCTTGGTATTTTGAAAGCGCTGGACAAATAAAGTTATTATTATTATTATTACACCCATCATAATTCTGCCTCATATCAGCTAGGCTACTTCTTGTGCTGTGCTGCCTAACTGTTCCTGCCTCTTTAGGTAGGTGTGGCTTAGCCTTCCACTATAAAGGTAGAGCACCTGGGGTGGTTGGGGGGCAGCTCCTTTGATACACAGTGTCTACAAAAACAATCAGGTAAAAAGACATACTTCCATAAATTACAGGGCAAAAACACAGCTCTAGTTCTACATACCAGCAAACAGATTCCCCTAGTCCTTCTCACACAAAATGGGGACTCCAACTGAAAGTCTGTTAGGCACACACTTGAATTTCACCCTCACTAATCCCTGCTGAAATGTGATACCTGCAGTTAAGGTACAAACCTCACACAAAATGGGGTCTCCAACTGGAGCTGTCCCTTGCTTCTTAGAGAGCTCCTCGAAGGACTACCAGTCAAAGGCCAGGGTCCAAAGGGAATGCATGGAGGTTCCTCTGAGTTCAAGGACTCCTCAAACACCACCCATCAGCTTCCATGGACAATCCACAGCTCATCCAGTGTGAGATCTGCACTGAGAGCCTGCGGGAAGCCCGGCAGCCCAAGCAAGTCTGGAACCTTGGACAGGACCAGTGCAAGGGCTGTTGAGGTGAAGGCTACATCCAAATGGGTGGGGAAGCTGGTGTCGGCTTGGCCAGGAGAACTGGCACAGGCAACACGGCGCACCGGGGAGCACTGGGGATGCTGTGGAGCACAGCCATGGCCAGAATCCACTGCTGCCAGACAAGCCCTCATACTGGTGCCACAATCTCCTCATTAGAAGACAAGGAAGAAGAGGATGAGGAGTGTCAATGCGCCTACTGGCCAACAGTCGAGTGGGAACTTTGGGAGTCCTGAGATCTTGACCGAGAGCACGATCAGGACCTTGACTGAGACCTGCAGATCATGCTGGACCCTAGGCAATAGACGCACAAGGCGTGCAAACTGGTGCATGACATTTTCTGTGAACAAACCACACATTGCTTAAACCCAGGAGTGATCAGAAAAAAGGATAAGATAACGCATAAGCCCAATAATTTCAAAGGCTCAAAGACTGATAAAGTTAGGCCTACACCAAATGCAGAGCTGCAAGGAGGGAACCTCATATTTCCAGCGGAAAGGAAGATCTGATATCACAGGGGTGATGAAGGGATACCACCCGGTGGGTGGAGGCGTAAGCTTGATATAGATAAGGAAATCAGGGCAGAAGAGTGAAACCGGAGGGAACCTTACACCTGTAGGACCCTAGACAGCGAGGTTGGCCACTAATTATAAAAGATGGGAACATATAGAATCTGCAGGCTGACTACACATATGGGATATCCACTACCATGTTAGAGGTTGGCGCGCCCATATGAAAAAGAGACAACAGCTCAAATTAAATATTTAACAATATCTGACATCGGTACATCCTCGGGAATACTAACTCACCAAGAGGGTAGAAAAAACCAACAAAGAGAGACTGGGCAAGTGGTGCCAAGGAAGGTACAACTCAGGCCGAATAAGTAGGCTTGACCTTGGAAGTGCAGCTCAACAGGAAACTGATTGTTGGATAAGCATGGGATAGTTTATAGCTTAAGGACTATATCTGAAATTAAAAGTTACAATAAGTTGTGTTTTTAAAGTTTGTGATATTGTTGTTATAATAATTTTATAATTTTTAAACTAGAATTAGATTGAAACAGTATACAGGTCAAAGAGAAATAGGGAAGGTTAGAGTACAAGCAGAGTCCAACCCAAGACATAGGTATCATATCCAGTGTACCTTGAGGAGCACTCACCCCTAGAAGGAAACAGAGCATAGATGATGGCTAAAACAAATACCAAAGTTATCTTGTACAATATTAAAGACTGAATAGCCCCATTAAGAGAAAGAGGGTTTTAAAGTTTTGAGGAACAAAGATGTCCCATTATATTTCTGCAAGAGACACACCTCACTCCTAGGAAGCGGAAAAGCTTAGAACTAAAAACTGCCGAGGTATACCGCCCTCCTTGCGAAGGGGAGAAAGAGAGAGAAGTCATCCTCTTGGCGGCTAGCCTGTCATTTGAAGAAGAAGGAGATTCTGATAGATCCAAGGGCAAGATATGTTAAATCAAGGGCAAGTCCAAAATAACCAAATAACTTTGGCCAACATCGATGCTCCCCCAGGCTCTCCTTTTGCCTTTCATTAAGAAGTTATTAAACTGGTGTTGGAAAAGGCAGAGGGAACCTTGTTACTAGGAGGAGACTGGAACCTGATCTGAGATAGGCAGCTGGATACAACCTCACAGACCCCAGCCCCAGGTTCCAAAACAGCCAAATTATTTAACAGACTGCTAGCTGTCACAGGACTAATAGATATACGGAGGAAAATATGCACAGGCAGAAGACTATACCTGCTATTCTCCTAGGTACAAAACATTCTCTAGAATAGACATGTTTCACATGCAAGCAGGGATCTTAATAAAGTGGGACACTCTTGGATGGGATCAGCGATCCTCGGACCATCAACCCCTGTACATGGAGATAGATCTAGGACTTTTGCAAAGAATAGATAGATCTAGGACTTTTGAAAGAAAACCTCAGTGGCGTTTAAATGTGTCCCTATTGAGAGATAAAGGGGCATAACTAAACTTAAGACCGTGGTGGAGCAGACCATTGGGAAAGCAAAGAACAGGAGGACCCCTCAAATATTATGGGACACCCTTAAAACAATGTTAAAAGCTTATTTCTGTGAGCTCCTATAAGCAAAGGAAAGGGAGCCCTCCTGACCCAGTTCAATAGCCAACTTAAAAATCTACAGATGCAACAAAAGCAAAAGTGGACTAAGCAAAAGGACAGGAAAGTTAAGGAGGTTACAGACCGGATACAAAAATTCACAAAAAGAGACAGAGAAAGCTTTAGCTTATATTATACAGACATACTATGATGGAGGACATAGGGCCATGAGATTATTAGCCCTGAGACTTAAAAAGACAGGCTAAAAGCAGAAATTACCAAATCAAAGACCCCAATACAAACTCGGTAGTATTCAAAGCAGATCAGATAAGAGCATCCTTTATCACGTTACTACAGAAGACTCACCGAGCTCAGATGAGACCCCCCAAGACAAAGTTAAATACCTAAAGGCCCTAAATATCCCTCATGATAACCCCACAACAACAGGAAAAACCTATCTACACCTATCTGATTTACTGAAGTGGAGGAAGCTATTAGAACCATAAAACTGGGAATGCCCAGGCCCTGATGGATTCAGTGGACAGTTCTATAAATCCCTAAGGAAAAGAGCTGGCTTCAGCATTTGTTGGAGGTCATTAATGACGTCTGGGTGGAGGGGAGGAACACGCCACCATCTGGGGACAATGCCACTATTACAGTCATTCTCAAGGAAGGGAAGGACCCAAGTTGAATGCAGCTCTATATCGACCCATCTCCCTCCTAAACGTTGACTATAAGATCTTTACTACTGTGCCGGCTGGAAGACTACCCCCCCCCCAGATCATCAAGCAAGGATCAGACAGGAGTTTATTACAGGACGACAGGCCCCTGATAATGTGAGGTGCACCATAGATGTTATGCACAAAATCACCTCAGAGAAACCCCATGTATAATGAGCCTTGATGCTAGAAAAGGCTTTTGACAAAGTCTCCTGGCCTTTTTGTTTAAGATGTTGGAGAGATCTGGAGTTCTGGAGTCAATGATAGAAGCCATAAGGCACTGTATAGAGCCCCACAGGCTTACATTAGAATCAATGGAAGTATAAGTAGAGCTTCTCCAGGTAGGGAACAAATCAGGTTGCCCTTGTCCCTCTCCCTATTTGCACTTTACATCGAACCCCTAGCCTGTGCTATCAGGAAAACCCTAACATCATGGGTGTCACTATAGGAGAAGTGGAACATAAAAATCTTGTTATGCATGAGATGATGTACTCCTGTATATCAAGAATCAGAATCAATCCATACCCGGAAATTTGGAAAATCCTCCAAGAATTTGGATCCCACTTCGGGATACACCTTGAACAAAAGAAAAAACAGATGTCCTTAAACTCTTCCATAAACCCACAGCCATGATTACCAGAGCTACTACCAGTAAATTGGAATAAGCAAAAATAAAATACTAAGGAATTCAGATCACAAAAAACTGAAAGTGCTCTCAGCAGCAAATTATGGCTAAAACCCAGCCCAAAAGTGATATAAGAAACTGACCATGCACTCTAAGATTCAGACAATAACCATGAATATTCTCTCGAGATTTCTGTACTTATTTCAATCTCTTCCAGTATACATTTCACAGAAACAATTTCAAAACTGGCAGAAAAGCATATAAAGTTTGTATGGTCACCAGGGGAGACCAAGAATAAAAAGTAGATTCTACAAGCTGATAGAATGAAGGGGGAGGGGGAGCCATCCCAGATCTGGAAACCTACTGCATGGTAGCATACCTGAGATATACTTTTACCTATGGAGTTCAAATACATATCAAGCCCACTGGAAGGACATAGAGACCCAGACGAATAGAGGGCTCGGGAGCTAGAGTAGCTGACTTCGCCTAGTGGGAGAAGAGACAGAAGTAACACAGGTCATAGCTGAACACACTAAATTTGACACATAGATTGTGTGGGCTAAGTTAGGAATTAAAAAAGCTGTGTCACTCTCTAATGGTCTGCATGGTCTCACGCAGACTTATCCCTTTGAGACTGGATCCACATTACAGGCTATGGGGCCAGATTTGGCTCACAGAGGCTGGAACAACTGATCTCGAGACAATGTGATCCTAGATTTCAAACCTCAAGCTGACTTTTAATCTTAGAAACACTTGGGAACTCAAAGCAGCATGTTGGTTGGACAGAGGTCTGGGTTTTATATTCTGTTTTAACTGAAATATTGGAATAGTTTGTAAGTGAAATTAGCTCTATGTGGTAAAAATTATTACCTTGAATTAGAACTGTTACTTGGGCTGTGATATTATAACTTTGGAGGTTTGGGGACAGTTGTTTGTCAGGGTTAATTAGAGGGAAATTTAAATGTGTTGTTTGCCTGGTGTTAGGGGAAGGACATTAGCTGCAATTACCTTGTCTTTAAACAGGAATTACCCTCGCCTCCACTGTTCACTTGGGAACTCAAAGCAACATGTTGGTTGGACAGAGGTCTGGAGTTTATATTCTGTTTTAACTGAAATATTGAATAGTTTGTAGTGAAATTAGCTTTATGTGGTAAAATTATTACCTTGAATTAGAACTGTTACTTGGGCTGTGATATGGTAACTTTTGAGGTTTGGGGACAATTGTTTGTCAGGGGTTAATTAGAGGAAATTTAAATGTGTTGTTTGCCTGGTGTTAGGGAAGGAGACATTAGCTGCAATTACCTTGTCTTTAAATAGGAATTACCTAGCCTCCATTGTTCACTTGGAACTCAAAGCAGTATTATTGTGTTGGACCGAGGTCTGGGTTTATATTCTGTTTTAACTGAAATATTAGGAATAGTTTGTAAGTGAAATTAGCTCTATGTGGTAAAAATTATTACCTTGAATTAGAACTGTTACTTGGGCTGTGATATGGTAACTTTTGAGGTTTAGGGGACAGTTGTTTGCCAGGGTTAATTGGGGAAATTTAAATGTGTTGTTTGCCTGGTGATTAGGGGAAGGGACATTAGCTGCAATTACTTTGTCTTTAAACAGGAATTACCCTGGCCTCCATTGTTCACTTGGGAACTCAAAGCAGCATGTTGGTTGGACAGAGGTCTGGGTTTATATTCTGTTTTAACTGAAATATTGGAATAGTTTGTAAAGTGAAGTAGCTCTATGTGGTAAAAGTATTACCTTGAATTAGAACTGTTACTTGGCTGTGATATGGTAACTTTTTGAGGTTTAGGGACAGTTGTTTGTCAGGGTTAATTAGAGGACATTTAAATATGTGTTGTTTGCCTGGTGTTAGGGGGAAGGACATTAGCTGCAATTACCTTGTCTTTAAACAGGAATTACCCTGGCCTCCATTGTTCACTTGGGAACTCAAAGCAACATGTTGGTTGGACAGAGGTCTGGGTTTATAGTCTGTTTAACTGAAATATTGGAATAGTTTGTAAGTGAAATTAGCTCTATGTGGTAAAATTATTACCTTGAATTAGAACTGTTACTTGGGCTGTATGATAAGGTAACTTTTGAGGTTTGGGGACAAAGGTTTGTCAGGTTAATTAGAGGAAATTTAACAAAGTTGTTTGCATTTTGTTAGGGGGAAGGGACATTAGCTGCAATTACCTTGTCTTTAAACAGGAATTACCCTGGCCTCCATTGTTCATTTGGGAACTCAAAGCAGCATGTTGGTTGGACAGAGGTCTGGGTTTATATTCTGTATTAACTGAAATATTGGAATAGTTTGTAAGTGAAATTAGCTCTATGTGGTAAAAATTATTACCTTGAATTAGAACTGTTACTTGGGTTGTGATATGGTAACTTTTTGAGGTTTGGGGACAGTTGTTTGTCAGGGTTAATTAGAAGTGTTTGTAAGAGCTCCCACCCACTCCTGTTTTGTAGGTTTTCTTAAATACTGGAAAACCACTGGGGTTAGGATTGAAAAGGCTGAGTATTTCTGTTTAGGACTGAAATTTGAAAAGCAACAACAGCTAGTGGGCCTGTGACATCATACGGTACCTGATGTCTGCTTACACACATGTTAGTGGGACCCGAACACACACTGACTGTATGTGTTTGTGAGACTTGGAACTTTATTGGTGGGGTTAGAAATTGGGTTTGTAAATAACTACAGTTAGCATAGAGAGAAACTGTATTCCAGGGAAAGGGACTGAGAAAAGGTGTGCCATTATAAACAGAGGGGATAAACAGGGTGGCCATATTCCACCATGGCAGGCATCTTGGGAAGGGTTGTAGCTGTACAGGCTGTGGGATGGCAATAATTCCAAATTGGGCCTGGAGAGGGAGGCTGCCCACTCTGTAGACAGTTATCTTGTATCAGGAGTGAGGTATATTGGTTAAGAGTAGCTGGGAGCTGGGGGTGTCCAAGGATAAAGGGTGTGGATATGGGCAGCAGAAGGGTGGGGCTGAGGGGAGGCTGGGGCTAGCTCACAAAAAGTACAGAGACGTTATGCTACAGCAAGCAGGAGGGGATGTGGACAGAGGACCCTTAGATAGGGAAGTTGATGCTAAGGGGAAAGCGTACGGGGTGAACATTCTGAATACAAAGATAGTGGAGGGGGAAGAGTCAGGAGGGGCTGTTGTGTGGAAGCCTAAAACAGCAGACTATGGGAAGGGAGCTCCTAAGGTGAACAGAGCAAGAGGGGAAGAAGAGGGGCAGTTTAGAGGTGCAGTCAGGGGAATCTTGGGTTACTTGATGGAGGCTGACATAGAGTGTCACAATAAATTTGAGCTACTAAGCAATCTAGAGGGGAAGGAAGGGGTTGGTGGAAATGAGAAAACTTATACAGAGGCCGGGGAGAGTCTGATACCCATAGAACATCTGGTAGTAATGGAAAGAAAGGATAGAAATAGTCCCCAGAGGATAAGGGAAACATATATGTTAAGCAAATGGGAGATGCAACATATTCCCAGACATGAGAGAGGAGAGCATGACTGGAGAGAAACTAGGAGACAAGGAGGGTGGGAAGAGCCCCTTTCAGCGGGGGTCAGTACCAAGGATAGGGCCCTAGCTAAAGGAACCACACAGAGAGCCTCTGGAGGCAGGGTACTATTACAAGGGGAGGATGGCGGTGGGGGAAGGAGAAACCATCAGGGCCAGGATAAATGGTTCAGATAAGAGAGGTTAAAGGGACACCTATTCAGAGGAGTTTGAGTTAAGTGGGTAAAAATAGCAAGAGGCAGAAGGGGAGGGTGACAAGGGGTCTCTAGTAAGGCAGGAAGACTCCCACGAATTGAGATCATGAATAAAGGGGAAGGGGACTGAGAGGGCATAGTGAGGTAACCATAAGGATGATAGCGGTGTTAAGGTTCTGTTATTGGGAGACTCGATGATTAGGGGTATCCAGTGGGAGGGACAGGGGTGGATGCCATAGCCAGGTGAAGGTAGTGTGTATCTCTGGGCTGACACTGCACAGAGCAAAGTTCATGGTGTATAGAAATGGTTAGGGATTGTGGAGGGAAGCAGTTTCCTGGTGCATTTGGAACTAATGATCTAGAGGAAATCGCATTTGGAAATCAAGCAAGGTTCAAGAACTTGCCAGAGTCTGTCAGGATAATGGATGCAACATTTCCTTTTGGAGATATTGCCAGTACCAAAGGCCTCAGTGGAGAAAAATGAAGCTCACAGAGGTTAATGACTAGCTCAGGAAGTGGGGTGAAGAAGTGGGTTGGGGGTGTTAGGGAACTGGAATGGAGTTTGGGAGGATAAGGGACTATATGCCAAGGACAGGTTTCATCTTGCCCCATTAGGGAAGGAAGTCCTTAAACAGGGGATGGCTGACTACATACAAGAAGGTGGGGTTTAAACTTGTGAGGGGAAGGGATAAGGAGGGCTGACCAGAAGCCTCTCCTCCAGATGAGGGGAGTAGCTTCACGCCCAAGTGGGGAAGGGGCAAACAGATTGGGGATGGAGGTTTCAGGAGGAGCAGAGGGAGGATGGAGAGTATAAGAATCTGGGTGGGGTTGACAAAGAGAATCAGGGATAAGGGGTGGGGGTTGGTGTTAGTAAATGCCAGGAGCTTGGGAAACAAGTTGCCAGAGTTCCAGGCCATGCTGTCCGAGGGGGTGGATGTGGCGGCGGTCCGCGGATCACGTGGAGCCAACAAAATCCATGACTGGGACCTAAGCGTGCAGGGGTACACTATGCTCAGGAAGGATAGAAAGGAGGGCAGAGGGTGGGTGGCTATGTTCATTAGAGATGACATAGAAATTGCTAGGGTAGAAGAGGCAGAGAAAGCGTGGAGCCTTATAGGTCACTACGATCCTCAGCAGGAAATAAGGTCAAACTGGGTGTAGCATATAGGCCCCCGGGATGAGTGAGGTTCTAGAGGATGGTTTGCTGGACAACATCATTGCCCAGTGTGGACCAAAGGGGAAGGAGTGGTGTTGATGGGGGACCTAATATGCCAGGTACAAACTGGGGAACCATGTCCTCTAAGGTGGCCAGGCAGAGGCTGCTGGATGGCTTCCAGGATGTTTTCTTAACACAGCATGTGATGGAGCCCACAAGGGAGGGGCATGTCCTGGATGTGGTTCTGGCAGATGGGGATCTGGTAAGGGACATGGTTGTACAAGACCCCCTGACTGGGAGCGACCACAATACTGTCTGGTTTCAAATAAGCATGGGGGTGAGATCTAGGACACTGGCAGTGGACTTCAGGGGGGCAGACTTCATGGGCATGGGAAATATTCTCAAGGATCACTTGATGGGGATTACCTCAATGACAAGTGTGGAAAGGAGATGGGAGGTCATAAAATGGGGACTACATGAGGCAGTCAGGATCTGCACTAAGTTGAAACGTAAGGGAGCAAGGTCACATAAACCATGCTGGTGGTCAAGTGAGGTACAGGTAGCAGTCAGAGAAAAGAAGGCGGCCTACAAAAAATATAAAACAACAAGAGGGATAGGGATAGAAATGTACCAGCTTACATCTAGAAAAGAGTCCTGTATGGTGAGGAGCAAAGTCATAAGAGCAGCAGCTGGCACAGGGGACATGGAGGGAAAAGGGTTCTTCGGTACATTGGGGAGCGGAGAAAACTAAGGGCCATCTCAGCAGATTGAGATCAGAAGGAGGGTGGGTGGAAAGGTGAGGACCAGGCAGAGGTATTTACAGTACTTTGCCTCTGTGTTCACTAGGGACAGGGATGAGATATTTACAAAGCAAGGCAGAAGGGATAGAAACATCAGTAAGTGGGATCAGAGACAACAAAAATGGAGCAAGAGGAGAGAGAGAGTACCCCAGGGTGTCACATCTGGGTAAAGATAAAAAGACCCAGTAAGGTGGAGGGGACGGATGATGCTATCTCCGCCAAAAGGTGTGGTTAGCCCTCAAGGCCCTAAAGAAAGACAAATCTCCTGGGCGGATGGCATTCATCCGAGTACTATGGGAATTGGCGGACATACTGGCTGCACCCTGGCGGAGCTTTCAGCAGGTCACTTGAGACAGGAGGGTACCTAGGGATTGGCGAGAGGCACACGTGGTACCAATCCATAAAGGGGGTCAGGAAGTACCAGGTAACTATAGACCCATCAGTTTGACCTCGGTGGTGGGAAAATTAATGGAGATATACTAAAGGAACGATTGGGGGTGTACTTGGAGGAGGTGGGAGGTCTGGATGATCGGCAACATGGGTTTGTGCCAAGTAGATCATGTCAAACCAACCTTGTGGAGTTCTATGAATGGGTAACATCAGAACTGGACAGGGGTAAGCCTGTGGATGTATTATTCTTGGACTTCAGCAAGGCGTTTGACTCTGTCCCCCACAATGGTCTGGTGGAGAAACTGATGGGGTTAGGAGTAGGCCCTTTGATGGTCAGATGGATTGAAAACTGGCTAGCTGGACGCACTCAGAGAGTAGTGGTCTGTGGGAAGCTCTCGAACCCTAGAGAGGTTGGTAGTGGGGTACCGCAGGGCTCGGTCCTGGGTCCGATCCTGTTTAATGCATACATATCGGACATCAGGGAGGGTATAGGGTGTGAAATGAGTCTCTTCGCAGATGACTCCAAGATGGGAGCAGTAGTTGAGGGAGAAGAGGGGAGGTTGGCCCTGCAAGGGGACCTGGACACCCTGGAAAGCTGGGCTCACACATGGAAATTAAATTTCAATATCACCAAGTGCAAGGTGTTGCATCTTGGTCGGGGAAACCCTAAACACAGGTACACCCTGGGAGGGGAGGTGCTGGAGGCCTCAATAGGGAAAAAGACCTAGGGTCATGGTGGATGCATGTATGAATAACTCTGAGCAGTGCAGGAGGGAGCTGCTAGCAAGGCAAACAGGATGTTGGGATGCATCGTGGGGGGTCACCTCTAGGAGCAAGAAGTGATTCTGCGCTGTACAATGGACTGGTTAGACCACACCTTGAGTACTGTGTACAGTACTGGAGACCACACTAAAGAGGGACATACAGCTCCTAGAGAGGGTACAGAGGAGGGCAACAAAGATGATACGAGGCTAGGGAGTTGACGTATGAGGACAGACTTAAGGAGCTCTGCCTGTTTCACTGGAGGAGAGGAGAGACAGGGAGGACATGATTGAGGTCTTCAAGTACCTCAAGGGAATAAATAGGGTAAACATGGAGGATCTTTAGACTAAAGCAGGAGGTATCACCAGAGGGCATGGTTTGAAGTTGGAAGGTGGAAGGGTAAGGGGGGAAAAGAGGAGGAGGTTTTTCACTGAGAGGGTGGTGGACCCTTGGAATGCACTGCCTGGTGAGCTAGTTCAGAGATCCATAGTGGAGGGCTTCAAGAGAGGATGGGACAGACATAGAAAGTGGATGTATCAGATGATGTCCTGTCCCAGGGGGGTGGGGATGGATGATACGGGTTTCTGGAGCACAAGGGATGGGAGGGTCTCGGCACCCAACTAAGGATCTAAAGTTCGAGCAGACTCGATAGACCGTAAGGCCTAATCTGCTGGCAAATAGTATGTTAGTATGTTAGTAAACAGGGACCACTGCCAGTACCTGCAGCAAAGAGCTTATCTCCAGAATGTTCAAAAAAATTCACTCTCAGAACTCCCAGTGGAGAATCTGATACAGAGCATTCTCTCGATAATCTCTGGGAAACAGGAGAAAGGCCACATTTCAGCCTTATATAAAACAATCAGACAGCTCTCTACCACAGCCACCACTGCATTGAGAAAAAGGTGGGAGAGAAGGTAACCTAAACATAACAGAAAGGGAATGGGAGATGATTTCCAACTCAGCCAACAAAACTACCCTCTTGCCCGGGTGGCAAGAGTGTGCTTGGAAGATGAGGGTAAGGTATTTCTATACCCCCGAAATTCAGAGTAAGTGGGGAAGGTCCAGAGGCAGGAACTGCGGAGTCAAGCCAGCACACTATACTCACATATTCTGGAGCTGCGAGATCATTAAATTGCACTGGAGGAGATAATGGGAGAAATCAATAGGGTATTCATGGGTACTCAGCCTTTAACGATGAAGAACATGGTGCTAGGCCTCCTGCCGGAGGGGATGAGGGGAGCAGACACTAAATATTTGTGGAATATCCTCATAGTGGCTACCCAAAAGGCAATCACGAGGAGATGGCTCTCCCCTAACCCCCCCAGATAAGAAGCAGTGGGTTTCCATTGTCCAAGAAATCAAAGAAATGGAAGAAATGACACACAAGATTAATAATAGTCTCCCAACATTCATAAGAAGGTGGACAAGATGGGACATGCTGGGATACCGAGAGAGAAGGGGGCATGACAATAGTAAGCACATCAGTGTAAACACACACCACAGTTAACAGCGGAGGAGGGACGGAACATACAGAAATAGAGAATATGTAATAGGCAAGAAATCCAAGAGAGCAAGAAGTTGTAGATAAACCTACAGGAAGGTCAGGGAATAAATCCCTAAGCCTGGGGTGAGGCTCAGGGATAATGGAATCTGGAAGCAACTTTGAAAGAAATATGACTAATATATGACTGTAATGACATAGTATTAGGAAAGGTTATTGGATCTGCTTTATTAACAATATCCAGAAACAAATGATTTGATACCTTTTATTGGACCAACATGGATGTTACAGAAAAGAACAAAGTGCTTTAGCTTTCGAACCAACCAGGTCCTTCTTCAGAAGCTTTGTGGCAGTTTTTGAAGAAGAAGAAGGACCTGGTTGGTTGGAAAGCTAAAGCACTTTGTTCTTTTCTGTAACATCCATGTTGGTCCAATAAAAGGTATCAAATCATTTGTTTCTGGATCTGTTTTTTAAAAGGACCAATACGGCACCTACAACATTTTATTAACAATATAAAATGTTTGAAAATATAAAAAAGAAAAATTAAGGAATATTAAATGGAACAAGACTGATTTTGTTAGAATATGAGAGATGGACTGTACACTGATTCGAATATATAAATAAAGTTGAATTTAAAAAAAAAGTAAAAAAAAAAACCCCAAAACTCACCACAGAGCATTTTAACCCAAGAGCTTCTGGCCTAACCCTGAATCCATAAAAGATTTTCCCCCTTACCTCCCGGGTCAGCCTGGTATTTGAAATGCTGCCCCACCCACCCCTGGCCTCAGAGGTAGGTAATAGGGAACCTATAACAGAAGTGATTTTATAGTCGAGAAAACCCACAATACTCAAAACAGAACATCTAAAACCCAAGAGTTTATGGGGGCATCAGAACAGGTTAGTAAAATGCCTAGCACTGCACTGCACCATCTGCCTTTTTAAAAAAATATATATTTTCTGGAAGATTTTATTTAGGTACCTCTCATTTATTTTACAGGTCTTGACATGTCTTACAGTTGCAGTTGCCCTATCAGATAAGTATATACATTTTTTTGATCTGATGATTTACATGTGGTTAAAATCCAACCCTTGTTTCTTTGTGTCCTGTTTAAATTTATTGTTTTCCTTTTTCACGCATTCCTCAGGAACAGTTTTGATGAACAGCTAATTCCCAACTTGGATTATCCAGGTAAGAGACACTGCCCATACCATTTTTGTAAGGTAAGGGATGCTGTTGGTGGGCAGGGCAGCATTACTTTATGATGGACGCTTGCAGAAAATGCTACAGTAATTTGGGGGGGGGTTAATGCATGAATATAATGGAAGCACAGCACAAAGAGAATATATGAAGCACTGTTATAGCTGCTGCTAGCCAAGAAACAGTTTCTGTATTAAGCTACAAATAAACATTAAGTAAATATCCAGATTGCCACACCAGTTTTATAGGTTGCAGAAAGAAATTCTGAGTTTGGTTTGGTTTGTTCTCTACTTACCAAGAAAAGACGATAGAATTTCCCTATCTTTTTGGTTATCCTCTTGTTTTCTTTCCTTACTTTGTGGGTCATTTGCTGCTCTGTGCTCTTTGGTAAGCTATGACCAAACATAAGGGATGGGATTGAATTTATTCAATGGTGGGTCACTAGACTGAGGAAAAGTAACGATGAAATAGTTTCAATAAGCATTGATGCTCGTGTTGATGTGCATATGAGGTTCATTTGGGAAAAGCCTCGCTCACACTCAGCACTGGAGATAGCAATAGTGCACACAGCTGTCAACAGGTCCTTATACTGCTCCCTGAATTTCTTTACCACCCGACTCCTTGTACACGCTGTATGCCCAAATGGTTTCATAGTTACCAATATCAAATCTTTTGCATAGAGACTCAATCTCACTTTCTCTGTACAGTGTAGGTAGCTCATCAGGCCAGTACTGCTTATGTAACACTTTAATTTCGCTGATCAGATTCTCGTATCCAGTCTTGTCACCAGCGGTGCCTCCTGTAGGCAGCATACGTTTTTGTAAATTGTTCACTAAGCTGCGGAAAAATTGTCCTGGGTGAATCTTCTTGTCGCAAACATTTCCTTCATGCAAGAGGACACCTTGAAACATCCTTTCTTGTATGGCCGAATATTTCCTCGCTTTTCTACCATAAGTCCAAACACCGCTATTTGGCGGCAGATAGCTCGTGTGCATCAACAATTGTATAATCTCGATGTTGCAATTAAGAGATAACTCTGACAACTCCTGTAGGGCATCATACATAATTCCAAGGCTGCTAACAAACTGAACAGATGACAACCGTTTGCTTAGACCACAGTATGTTTTGCATGTTGCGCTGTCACGAGAAATGTCATCAACCGCAGATGTGAACTGCTTATAGAGAGCAGGGTAAGCATTCCTAACAGCATCTACTGTTCTAAAGCTCAATGCGACTCACTGGGTGTCTAACACTCTACCTATCTCGCAAAGCTGAATATCTAGAGCTTCAGTGCACTCCTTCAGCTCTAATCTATTTTTCCCAGATGTGCAATAAAGAGAATATAGCTTGTCTAGCAAACTTTTAAAGTGATTCGTAGCTCAACATCTTTCATGACATCACTGACCGAAGTTCTAGGCGATGAGCAGAGCAGTGCCATGCTGATATTTGGAAACATGTCTTGCAACCGCTTCACAACACACGTAACCCCTAGATGGCGCTATCCCAGGGCTACTACCCCTGCCTGATTTGCCACTAACAGGTTGAGGGGCCTGGATCCAATGGCGGGTGCTCCACCCAGAGGTCAGGGTTTGCAATAGTTAAACTAACTTGGTCACAGCCCTCTGGGACACTGCAACCCCCCTTTCTTCCCACTAGTGGCCCACACAATATATCAGAATTACCTTCACAGTATACACTTACCCCCAGGACTGGTTCCGGCACTGGGACTTCCTGTGAAATGAGATACAGTGCAACAATCACAGTACAGTACTTTAACATAGACAAATACTTCAGGCAGTATAACTTTACTGAAACAAGCAGCTCTGATTTATTTAGGGGGATATAACAAGGACAGGGGGAAATCAGGTTAATTAGCTTATCACTCTAATAATTCATCTATGGCTCTGTGCACAGGCCTATCCTTATCAGTTACTGTCCCCGGGTACCCAAGCCCTAGTGGCTAGTCCAAACCTGGCAGCTGGTAGGGGCCTTTCACAGAGAAAAGGAAAATTAAATAGTCAGCAGTACAGTAATTCCATTTGGATTTAATGTGGCAATTCAACAGGGGCGACCCTGAATTAGTACTCCACCTCCAAATAAGATAGGGTCCTTCAATGTCAGCAGGGCTCACTTGAGGTACACAAACCTCTTCACACATTTACATAAAAAAGCACTATACCAGGCAGGCTGCATCTGTATCCCGATCGCAATTACTGCACAATACCCGGGAGAACACACAGCAGATTCAGTTCCTGACAGACCGAGTGCAATTTTCAGCAATTTCTCCAGTCTTCTACAGGGTGAGCCTGGTTTCTACTATTCAGATATCCTTTGATTCTCTTCACAGGATGGATTCAGTCCTAACAAGCTGTTACACAAGCTGCAGACCGAACTCTGGGCCTTACACGCTTTTTTGACTAAAACTGCACACTGAAAAACACAGGGCTCCTTCCTTCTTCACTGCCAAAGCTCAACTGAAACTCCAACCGACAAAACTGGCACTTCCTTTGAGTTCCTCCAGTTCTTGACTGGATTGGCTGTCACTCACAATAGACTGCTGCTGTTGGTCCAAAAGGTGCTGAAGTCTAAACTACATCTCCCAGAGTCACTGCTCATACAATCCTCTTGTGGCTGGCTCAGATTATGAGTCCAAGTTCTGATTCGTCCAAGGCACCATTTTAGAGCTAGCTTACCCACACTGATTGGTCCAGTTCAGCAGTTCAAAACCAGAATGGGGAACTAGGCAGACACTGTTCTGACTGCAAAAGAAAGTAGGTTAGACAAACTGTAATTTCATTATTACTGTAAATGATTTCTGGCAAACAGTTACATCTTTCAGATAGGTTCCTTTGCACTCTAGTGACTGCAAAATGGAGTGAATTGCAGCAGCTTGAGTGGTACTCAATCAAAAAACACACAGTCCCCATATAAACTAAGTATGTCTGCAAGCAGACAGCTCTTAAAGAGACAGTACCAGAGGTTCTAAAACACTCACTGATAAATGGCTTAAGCATCAAACACCATTCAGGCTTGGAGCATTCAAGCAAGCTCCTGGAAGTCTTTTGGGAACCCCATTTGCAGGGGTTACCCTTCCTGGTCCTGGGAAGCTTGACGTCCACGTCAAGCAAGTACCTATGTTTTAACTGCAACAGTATACATTTGCATTAGGCTCACATGTAATCATCAGTCAATATATAATTTTACCAAGAACACATTTCTGAAACATTGCAGTACGTCACTCTTTACACAGTATTACACACACATTGTACCATAACTCAAGTTATTACCTCTTGTACATGAAACCTGAAGAGAGGGGGCCCTTCCCTATCAGTTACCTTGGGGCTGGACGGGGCAAGGGCACCATACTTAGAGGGCAACACAAGTAACTTGGAGTTAGCACTGACGCTCAGTTTGGGCAATGAGCTCGGGGACACATACACTCCTTTATGGACAACATTGAGAGGCAAATCCACAGGCCTCCCAAGGGAATCATAACTGAGGTGCACCACAGGCTTTACAGCTCGACCAGTCTTTCTAGGGGGAACTGTTACAGTCTCTGCACTCTGAGCCTCATTTTCAGCATTGTCCTCACTTGTCAGGGGAGTCTCCTTGGGGGTAGAGAGGCTAGAACTTGGGGCACTTTCAGCTCCAGGAGTTACAGTTTCTGAGTCCACAACATTTGGCTCGATGGAGAGCTTTGGACACTGGCAATGGACTGTCAGGGCACTCAAAATACTCTTCTTGTTCGGTGTATCACCAGTCTGCCCCTAATCTATCATTTTCCTCCCTGAAAACTCAAACAGTTCAACCATGCACAATGATTCCATTTCATCTGATCTGATGCTTTGCACTTCACTTTGTGGGAGCAATGGCTCCAGGGATGAAGCTGGGGGCTTAGACAGTCCAGAAGGCCCAGCTTTGTCTCCAGTATTGACTAGGGATTGCCCCAAACAATTGACTCAGTTCGTAAGAAGGATAGTATTCAAAGTCATCTCACTTTCTTCTGATAAGGACTGACAGTCATGCTCAACTGGGACTTGTGCAGGGGAACACTTTAACTCTGCTTCTGTAGGTGCAGACTTCTTGATCTTTTCTTAGCAGCAGCTCTAGTCACTGGTTCAGAGGGGCATCTTCTGGGGCCTCAGACTCAATCAGGATTTGTCAATGGGCAGTAAATGATTTCTATGCATTGTTTTTACATCTTTTGAATTATTCTCATGCCTTACTTTGTACACTGGCAGATCATCTAGTTTGCCCACTACAATGTGAGGGAGATGGTGCCATCTGTCAGCAATCTTGTGCTTGCCATGCAGTCCCAGATTTCTTAGCAATACCGATCTCCTCCTGGGTTCCTGTGCTTTCACCTTTTATCATACCTTTCTTTGTTGGCCAGATTTCTTTTGGCAGCCATGGTTTGAGCCAGTTGGTAGCATGAGTTAGCTGGGCCTTTAACTTTGCACATACTGTAAATAGTTGTCAGCTTGAACCCCATCAGGAGAGACCCCAAACACACATCTACTGGTAGTCGAGCTTCTTTCAAACATCAGGCGGTAGGGGAGAATCCAGTGGCATCACTTTTGGTGCAGTTATAAGCATGTACCAGGGTGCTAATTTGTTGGCTCCATCTAGGCTTGTCCTTTGGGTGCAGGGTGCCTAGCATATCTAGCAAAGTGCGGTTGAAACGTTCAGGCTGTGGGTCCCCTGGGGTGGTAAGGAGTGGTTCTGGACTTTGCACTCCCCACAGAGAAAGCATCTCTTTGATCAGACGACTCTCAAAGTCTCTCCTTGATCAGAATGGATTCTTTGTGGAGCCCCATAGTGAACAAAAAGTTTTCTACAAGTACTTTGGCCACAGTGGATGCTTTCTGGTCTTTGGTGGGGAAAGCTTGGGCATATCTCGTGAAATGGTCAGTGACCACCAGCACATTACTGATATTTCTTTGATCTGACTCCAAACTCAGAAAATCAATACAGACCAGCTCCATGGTGCACTGGTGGTGATGTTAACAAGGGGCAGCCCTCTGGGGCAAAGCTTTCCTCTGTAAGCAGCGACTACAAGTTCGAATGTGTTGCTCCACATCAGCCCCCATCTTAGGCCAATAGAATCTGGATCTCACCAAGTCAAGTGTTCTGTCTATACCAAGGTGCCCCATGTGGTTGTGCAAGGACCTCAGTACTGAGTCTCGAAAGGCAGTGGGCAGCACTAGTTGTTGTTTGTCTACTTGTCCCCCTCTGTCTACTGTTTCTCTGTATAACAGTTTATTGATCAGTTTCAACTTAGGACCTTCTTTGTATAACAGTGCAGTTCTCAAATCAGTGGGCGTAATTTGGACACATCTTTTCCTGCATAGAGGGCTTCTAAAGCTGCTTTGATCATGGGATCGGGATTGAGCCTACTGAATACTGTCATTGTCCAGCTGAGGCAGTGCACCAATGTCTATTGCAGAAAAGTGGCAATAAGCAGCAGGTATGCAATTCTCAGAGGCTCCCAAGCAATCCACCATGCAGTCCACTCGTCCGTGGACATTTGTTCCTCCCTGTCAAACTTCGGCAGAGTGCCGAATGTCAGGTTCTGCCAATCAGACCCAATCATTCTGAGGAACAGGCCTCCGGGAGAGACATCAACATCTATGGTTCAGTGACTCGGTTATTCGAGCATAGTCATATGTAGATAATGCAGAAAGCCACCTTATGGCCAGTGGCATCCAACTTAGCTGAGGTCTGCACATAGGTCAAAGGATTATTGTCAGTTTTACTAGTATTTTAGCCCATACAAGTACTCATGGAATTGGTCAACAATAGCCCACTTCAAAGCTAGGAACTCTAACTTATGTACAGGATAGTTCTTTTCGGATGGGGTCAGGGCTTCTACTGGCAAGGCCACTGGTCTCAGGCCATTCTCGTGCTCTTGGTGCAACACAGCCCCAACCCTTGCAAGCTAGCATCAGTGTGCAGGACGTGAGTTTTCTTGGATCGGCATAGGCCAGCACTGGAGCATGGGTAAGTTGATATATGATCTCATGAAAAGCAGTCTCACAATCAGAGTCAAGCGGGCCCCAAATACTTCCTCGGATGAAAAACACTCTTTCAGTCTTGAGGGACGCTGACTTTTGGTATTTTTTGTGGGTTGGGGGATACCCTTGAGTAAGGTTAAGTAAAGGGCGGATCACTGTTGAATAGTCCTTGATGAAGCGCCAATAATAACCACAGAATCCCAGGAATCTTTGCAGTTCTTTTAGATTTTTGGGCTGTGGCCAGGTGGTCAAGGCCTCAACTTTACTTGGGTCGGTCTCTATTCCCTCGGTGGATACTATGTGTCCCAATACTTTACTGATGTTTGGAAGAATTGACACTTATCAATGGACAGTTTAAGGCCAAAGTCCTCCAGTCGGTCCAATACCTTAAATAATCTGCTCTCATGTTCCTCCAGTGAGCTGCCAAACACAATAACATCATCTAGGTATACCAGGCACTCTAGTAAGTTCATGTCCCCCACTGCACGCTCCATCAATCGTTGAAAAGTGGCTGGGGCACCTGAAATCCCTTGAGGCATCCTCATGAATTCATAGAAGCCAAGCGGACAGATAAAGGCCGTCTTCACAGTCCTCTGGGGCCATCGGGATCTGGTAGTACCCACTGCGGAGATCCAGCACAGAGAACCACTTGCTCCCGTTTAGGCAGTCCAAAGCATCCTGAATGCGGGGCATTGTGTACTGATCAGGGATAGTCCGCCGGTTTAAGGTGCGATAATCCACACACATCCTTACTGTTCCATTCTTTTTCCTCACTACCACAATGGGGGAAGCATAAGGGCTTCTGGATTCTTGTATTACACCAGCAGCTAACATCTCTTGCAGATGCCGTCTCACATCATCTATGTCAGCAGATGCCAGGCGTCGAGACCTCTCACGAAATGGTCTTTCGTCATGCAGCCGGATATTGTGCTCAGCTCCTTGCACGCATCCTACATCCCATTCCTTTAAAGAAAACACCTGGTCTCTCTGGGCAAGCTTCTCACTGATCCTCACTTTCCATTCAGCTGGCAGGGAGTCGCGAAATCAAACAAGTCAGGCGTTACTCTGTCATTCTTCCTTGAACTCTTGCTGCTGGGTAGCACTGCAGTGTCTGCACAATGCACATTAGCCAGGATGCAACCTCTGTTTACTCGATGTCTCTTTCAGACACATTATGAACTTGGACCATTACCTTCTGGCATAAGCATGGGCTCTAGCGGGCAAAATACTAGGCTTGACCAGCAGTCCCTCTGGCAATTTTCCATCGCCTGGTGCATCCAACATTAATATTTTATTCTTAACATCCTTTCTGATACGGACCTCTCCTGTAAGGTACACTGGGCATTTGGCGCCAGGATCAGAGACTCAGGATCCTTCTTCCATACAATTCCGACCGGTTCCTCTGGTTCTGTTTTTCAGCATCTCCTGTGCCTCATAGGCCTTCTTAATTAAAGCCGGAACTCTTAAAGCTCTACTAGTCTTTGACCCTGTTTTTCATAACAACAACTGTGCCAGCCTTCCGAACATATGAGCATTTGTTCCAATCAACAAAGGACACCATCATACAGTCCAGTGGGGGTACACTAAGGCTAGGGTCTCTATTGTCCGGCCACTCCAGCCACGGAGGTGGGGAAAGACAGCCAAATTCGGATATACCCGGAATGAGGTAGGCCTTCTCATAACCCCCATACATGCAGTCCTTCTAATGGTTGTAAGGGTACGTCTGACAAATGCTTCTGATACCAATCCTGGAACATAATTGTCACTTGGGAGCCACTGTCTAATACAGCTCTTGTAGACACTCCATTCACCTTTACAGTGGTCTCCATGGAGGGACCCACTATTCTGGACCAGTCTGGAGGCGATAGTGGGGCCTGGGCAACTGACCTTGCCACAAAGGCGGAGTTAGCATTTTTGGTGCCCTCACTGGGATCATTTCGTGCACCTCTTAACCACTGATTTGTTCTCCAAGCTCTCCTTGTAGCCTATATGCAACTTTGTCAGTGTCTTTGGGGACTGCATTCCCTTTTCATGTGCCCATCTTTCCCACAATTATAGCAAACATACTTTCTGGAGTTTGAGCTGGCCGAGGCGCCACACTGGGAGCCAGGGCGGGGTATTACTAACTGGAAACCTTGGTGCCATCTCTGTCTGCGGTGATAAGCATTTGGAGACATCTCGTCAGTTTCTCCACTTCCATGGTCAAGGAATCGAGTTCGGAGCTGTTATCAGCAGGAGAGATACGCAGGGTACCCCCACCCCCATAGCAGATGCAGTCGGATATAGGTCAGGGCCTGCATTTGCAGGCGTGGCCTTCATAAAGGGACTGTTTTGAATTCCGGATCTCTCTCAACAGTTCGCCCATTGTGACATATCTTTTCCTTGTCAGAACACTCATTGACTGTCAACCTCTGTCCCTGAACTTCACTTGATGGGTCACCTCAGTCACTCGGGTCGTAGCCACAGCTGTTGGTGCAGGTCCCTCCCGAGGTCGCCTTTTCTCAACTCCTCGAATTTCTCTCATTAACTCATCATAGGAGGGTGGGGATTCCAGTCGATTTGCCAGAGCGTAACTGAAGCAGCAGCAGTTCTGAGAAGGGGAAGACTTAAGGATTCTGTCCAGTCTGGTTCGTCCAGTTCAATCGCTGGCAAACTACCCTTTCGAGGCATTCTTGCAACAATTTTTCCAGCCGAGAGACATACACAGACAACAACTCCCTTGGTACTGTTGTGCATTTCTTACTCTCCACCATAGGTCCTCATCAGAATCTGGGCTCCCATACACATTCTCCAAGGCCTCAAGATAGGCCTGTGCAGTCGCTTCAGGGTTACTGGCCCGTTTGCTTGCGGATGGTAGCCAGGGCAGGGACCTCGGGAGCTCTCACTAACCCTCTTTAGCTTTTAGCCTTCCGAGCATTGCCATTCTAGCACTTGAGGGGCAACATAGTCTATCCAGGTCTCCCAGTCATCCTCCCTTGGGGGTGGGAGGTGCCAGAGAAGATCCTCAACCTTCGGTAAGAGTCGTGACTAATGGCAGGTGCAGAAATAGGAGTCTGCATTGGTTCAGCCACCATTATGGGCACTGGAGCGGAGAGGGTGTTGGGGAGAACACTCCAGGTGGCAAGAATAGTTTCTTCCAAGTCCTCCACAGTTTTCCTTCTCCCAGCAACCATTTAGCAAATTTCTCCTCAAAAGTTTCAGATAGTGGTGGGGCTGATTCCCCACGGTCTTACTGTCCTTAGTTATCACTCTCCACGCAGTGAGGGCTCCCTCTGGGGTAATGGTCTGTGGCACTTTGGAGCTATCTATGGGATCCTAAACTCTACTAGGGCCAGGAAAGTGTGGGTGAGCAGATTAGCATGCCGACCCACCACCACAGGGTTTTGTAAACCTTCCA
This sequence comes from Neoceratodus forsteri, assembly GCA_016271365.2. NCBI lineage: Eukaryota > Metazoa > Chordata > Ceratodontiformes > Ceratodontidae > Neoceratodus > Neoceratodus forsteri. Next base: position 1,624,219,230 of record CM028129.1, read on the forward strand.
CCTTGGAAAGTACTCCCTGCACAGTGTCCGTATTGATACCCAGGGGGATGTCCAGGATAAGCATAGCATTTTGGGGGTCGATCTCCTCCCCAGTACACCACTCCACCAGCCGGTGCACAGCCACTTCTGTCGGGGTACCATTTTTTTCTTAACAGTGGTTCGTAAATATGGCCACTAGAGGACACACAATCCCAGCGGTGAGCCTCCAAGATGTAACCCCTAGATGGCGCTATCCCAGGGGCTACTACCCTGCCTGATTTGCCACTAACAGGTTGAGGGCCTGGATCCAATGGCGGGTGCCTCCACCCAGAGGTCAGGGTTTGCAATAGTTAAACTAGCATTGTCACAGCCCTCTGGGACACTGCAACCCCTTTCTTCCCTAGTGGCCCACACAATATATCAGAATTACCTTCACAGTATACACTTACCCCCAGGACTGGTTCCGGCACTGGGACTTCCTGTGAAATGAGATACAGTGCAACAATCACAGTACAGTACTTTAACATAGACAAATACTTCAGGCAGTATAACTTTACTAACAAGCAGCTCTGATTTATTTAGGGATATAACAAGACAGGGGAAATCAGGTTAATTAGCTTATCACTCTAATAATCTACCTATGGCTCTGTGCATAGGCCTATCCCTATCAGTTACTGTCCTGGGTACCCAAGCCCTAGTGGCTAGTCCAAACCGTGGCAGCTGGTAGGGCCCTTTCACACAGAGAAAAGGAAAATTAAATAGTCAGCAGTACAGTAATTCCATTTGGATTTAATGTGGCAATTCAACAGGGAGCGACCCTGAATTAGTACTCACGACCTCCAAATAAGATAGGGTCCTTCAATGTCAGCAGGGCTCACTTGAGTACACAAACCTCTTCACACATTTACATAAGAAAGCACTATACCAGGCAGGCTGCATCTGTATCCCGATTGCAATTACTGCACAATACCGGGAGAACACACAGCAGATTCAGTTCCTGACAGACCGAGTGCAATTTTCAGCAATTTCTCCAGTCTTCTACAGGGTGAGCCTGGTTTCTACTCTTCAGATATCCTTTGATTCTCTTCACAGGACGGATTCAGTCCTAACAAGCTGTTACACAAGCTGCAGACCGGAACTCTGGGCCTTACACACGTTTTTGACTAAAACTGCACACTGAAAAAACACAGGGCTCCTTTCTTCTTCACTGCCAAAGCTCAACTGAAACTCCAACCGACAAAACCGGGCACTTCCTTTGAGTTCCTCCCAGTTCTTGACTGGATTGGCTGTCACTCACAATAGACTGCTGCTGTTGGTCCAAAAAGGTGCTGAAGTCTAAACTACATCTCCCAGAGTCACTGCTCATACAATCCTCTTGTGGCTGGCTCAGATTATGAGTCCAAGTTCTGATTCGTCCAAGGCACCATTTTAGAGCTAGCTTACCCACACACTGATTGGTCCAGTTCAGCAGTTCAAAACCAGAATGGGAACTAGGCAGACACTGTTCTGACTGCAAAAGAAAGTAGGTTAGACAAACTGTAATTTCATTATTACTGTAAATGATTTCTGGCAACAGTTACATCTTTCAGATAGGTTCCTTTGCACTCCTAGTGACTGCAAAAATGGAGTGAATTGGCAGCTTGAGTGGTACTCAATCAAAAACACACAGTCCCCATATACAACTAAGTATGTCTGCAAGCAGACAGCTCTTAAAGAGACAGTACCAGAGGTTCTAAAAACACTCACTGATAAATGGCTTAAACGCCAAACACCATTCAGGCTTGGAGCATTCAAGCAAGCTCCTGGAAGTCTTTTGGGAACCCCCATTTGCAGGGGGGTTACACCCGTATTGCGTCCAAACATGACTGAAGCTCCATCGCAAGCAACCGCTACCAGGCATTTGGCAAGGAAGTTTTCAGTTATGTTAATCTTTTTGAGCGCAGACAATAAACTGTTCACTAGTCCCTCACCCGTCAGATCCTGTAGCTCCACAAGGTCCACAAATAAATTAGCAGGAGACTCCATGACAGGTAACATCAATTGCATGTACACAATTAAAGCACTCTTCTTGTTTAAAGCAGCAGCTTCATCAAGTAAAAAAGACTCACTTTAGGAGCAATTATTATGATTTGGGCAAACAACTTTTTCTTCATTTCAGAGGCAATGTGATGTTGAATGTTAGAACATGACGCATTGGAATGCAAAATCCGCCCCATGTCCAGTCCATTCAACTGTTGACAGTCTATTTCTACTTCAAAACCATATGACGGCTGGTTACGCTTCACTTCTTTATAAGCAGTTCTGAAGATTCTGGCCGTAGTAGCAATTAGGGCAGACTGTGCATTTGCAGCTAATTGCAGCAGTGTGTCTTTCTTTGACTGTTCAAGAATGCGAGAAGCTGCGACATGTGACTTAGTTTGTGCATGTTCTCCTATCTTTTTCCGTAGTGATTTCTGTTGCTTTGCTTTATTGGTACAGTATGAAGTAACAGCAGTTTTGATCCATTCTTTAGCCAGCTTCATTCCGGCAGATTTTTCAGGACCCAAGTTACTGACTTGCAGACACACACTGCAACCGAGATTTGATACTTTGATGACTAACTACCGGTATTTGCTCTGAAAAAAAATTTTTTGTTCACGCTTCTATCCTGCAGGAAGTAAACCTTTGCTGTGAGCCAAAACTTGTTCAGGTAATGCATCTTCACTACCAGAGCTCTGTGATTCAGAGTCACTATTGGCACAACTGTTTTTCACAACACTGTTCCCTTCACAATCATGAACTTGCTTTTCTTTTGTAGCACTTATGAAGTTGACAAATGTAACAGTGGCAACCAATACATCTTCTGATTCTTTTCTGTAGTTTTCATCACTCTCCCTTTTCTTCTGCTTAGTCACTGGTTCAGCCTCATTCATACTACCTCCTGGCTTAGAAAAATATGACCATATTTTCTTTTGACTATGAAACATTTTTTTTTATTTATGCATCAGCTGTCTCCAAAATGAATAGAGATCTAACCTGCTCCTCTGCCTATCTTAGTTAGCCTTTTTTTTATTTTAAAGTCCCTTCAGAGTCCAGTACTCCAACACAGTGCTGAATGTAAGTGGAACTTGTGAGAATCAAACCCAAGCTCGCAGTCCGCATACCTGCTCCTCTGCATGTATTAGCCTTTTTTTTTTTTTTTTTATAAAAGTCCCTTCAAAGACAATTACTGTCACATACAGTAATGTGCTGCATAAGTGAAGCTTCTGCGAATTTAACCCAGTCTACTATGGTTACATAGCTCCTCTCCTCTGCTTTCCTGGTTTTACTGTTATTTATTGTATTTTTTTTTTTGGGTGGAACCAGCTGCAGAACAACCCAGTACAGTACTCAGGACAGTTTCAAGATTGCAGGATTCATACCCAGTCAGTCCAGTCTCCTGGATGTACTATACTATACAGCTACGCAGCCTTTGTATAGCCTTTGGGTTAGGGGTTTATTTTTAGTTCAGCTTGTGGAGATTAGAACTAGAAACACTTTTAAGTAAATAAATAAGTCTAACCCTGACAGACTGCTGGCTGAATTTACCAAGTTCAAATACGCAACTAAGCTGATTAGCACTCAGCCTGTCTTGAGCTCAGGCTGAAAAAATAAAACCACAATGCAGTCTGTCTGCTCCGTTACTGTTTTTTTTTTTTTTGAAGAGCCAGCTCAGCCAAGGTTTTAATATTTGTTTTCCTTTTTAATCTTTTGGCTTATTAAATCTTAAGTCCTTTGCTTGAAGCACAGGCTGCTTCCTCTGTTCTGACCAGAAGTGCAGGGGCCCTGCACCTCTCCTTGAATCCCTTAATCTGCTTTAGAACATACCCTACTGCCTAAAGTAATTGCTTCAGCTTGCTTGCTTCACCACTTGGTTACCTTAGCAGCAGCCAGCACCCAGACCCCATCACATTTTGCTGCCTGGCTTGCTTCCTTCCTTCCTTTCTTGAATCTCCTCACTCTCAGGCTCTCTCTAGCCAGAAGCCACTACTTTCCCACTGCGGCTGTGGTTTTCCGAAACCCCCAGTCGGTCACTCGCCTCCTGCCTTACCCACCCACGATGCCCGACTTTCCCGCGCTGCCTGTAACAACCACAACCCTAGACTATCACCAATCTCACAAACTTCAGTTCATGTGCAGAAATTTCAAACTTCTTATTTTAACCACACAACTGATGATTATTTGTACTGTTCTGTACAACATAGCCACCGTCTAAGCCTGGCCCTACTGAAACACTCGACTCGGCGTTGGCGACTGTACTGACTGACTCAGTCACTCCCCCCACGTTAAATTATGCTATGATTAGCAGCAACAGAGACACGCACCACCTGACAACAGGACAGTTGATCAGGTGATGACTGAATGGTGGCAATCTGAGCACACACAAATGGAAGGCAGTCGCGCACGCCTCCGCCGGCAATGGTCCTGACCCCCCCCCGAAGCAAGCAATGAGGACGAGCACAAGGAGGTATAGCTGGCTGCAAGTGCGATCTGATCTGCACTGGCGCCCGCGGCAGCAGCAGCACAAATAAAGCAGCTGGCACTGCTGCAACAACACAGTGAGTGAAATATTTAAAGCACAGTGTGACTGTGTGAGAGGTGCCGGGGCTCAGCCCCAGAATGAAAAGAGGTACCGGGGCTGAGCCCCAGCTAGCAACGGCACAAATAAAGCACTGCTTGTCCTATGTATTGAATTTGTAATCTGACTTACATATCTTATGTTTTGAATTGTAACCTGATGTGGAACCTTTGTAAAGAACCCTGAGTCAAAGGTATTGTAACCTTAGAACTAATAAATAAATAAAACCTTAGAGAGTGGGTTGGCCAAAAATCAGGGTCTGTTTAAAATCTCTCACATCCCCTCCAACCTCCTAGGTTTTCACATAGGTGTAGCTTGGTACCAAGTAGGAACCCCATTCTCCTTTTACCCCATTGCTTCTTCAATCATCAGCTGTGCACATGAAGATCGGCAAGAAAAGTTGGACTTCCTTTAACACCAATTAAATCTTAGAGGTGGTTATCACCCAGCCCCTTTGGGTCTGCAACTGGTTTCCATTGTTCACTGCAGTGATTGTCTAATATCATTATAGAGTAATAGATGTTCTGAAGCTGTTTACCAAATTGTTTAGTGTAAGCATAGTATAGAGCTTAACAGATAGTGGCCTTGAGCGAGGTGCACCTCTTAGGGCATCATAGAGCGTTACATACTGTTCATGTTTGGTTCCTCTCTTCCTTGTGACCATGTCTACCTTTCCCTGTGGTATGAGTAAAGCCCAATATGCATCAAAACGTATAGACTGTCTCCTGCCTCTCCTTACTGGGTGCCTCCATCCACCCACGGCCATTCAAACCACAGCACTGTCTCCCCAATCCACCTGCTTGAGGCGATGCTGGTGGTGCAGCTGAGATAGGCGATCTTCGTGCTCAGCACTCAGTTATTTCACCACAGTACATGGTAAACATCCACACTTCTGACAGTACTTACTTTCTTTCCCTTTAAAACTTGCTGGAAGGTCTTCAAGCTAGCTCCTCAAACCCACCTGGGTGGTATCCTCCTTAGCACTGCCCCGTGATGTCAGACCTTGAATGCTGGAAGCAAGGATCCATGTGCCACTAGCCAGGGGAGGTTGGGTGGGTTGTGGGGATGCACACCATATACCACTCCTAGAACTATGGTTTCACGTGAGTAATCCTCATTTCTAGGGATGTGGACATGGTGCACTAGCCACACTTCTGGCAGTCTCCTAGCAGTTCTCTTGGAGAAGGGGGCAAGGCACACACCCCCACTTGAGAAACAGACTGGAGAACTGAGGGCCCAAAACCAGCATCCCGGTGTGACTCAAGGTCAATGTGGTAATGGAAGATGAAGGTGTGTGTTGAGTTCCAGGTAGCAGCCCTGCAGATTTCCTGGATAGGGACATACCTAGAAGCAGCCACTGAGGCAGCAGTATGTCTCGTGGAATGAGCCCTAGGCCCAACGGGAGGCTCTGTATCAGGCAACCTGTAGCAGAGGTCAGTGCAGGAGACTATCCACCTGCCAATCCTCTGCTTAGCTGCCAGTCTGCCAGGTGTTGCTTCAGCGTAGGTGATGAAGAGCTGGCAAACCTCTCCCCGAACTCTAGCTATGCGCTCCTTACAGTAAGTGAGTGCACGCCTCAGGTCCAAAGAATGGAGCCTGTGTTTGGCCTCTGAGGTTAGATTGGTGAAGTACACTGGCACGTTAATCACCTGGTTAAGGTGAAACTCCAAAACAACCTTTGGGAGGAAGTTCAGGCTGGGGCAGAGCACAACATTTTCCTTGTGGAAAATGAAATAAGGAGACTCCACTGACAGCACCTGGAACTCGGTGATCTTTCTGGAGAGGTGATAGCCACCAAGAAGGCGGTCTTCCACGACAGGTGGGAGACATGACACCTGTGCATGGTTTCAAATGGCTTGCCCATGAGCAGTGCCAGAACCAGCAACAAGTCCCAAGGTGGTGGTGGTGGTTCACGCACCAGTGGGGACAGATGGTCAAGGCCCTTAAAGAAGCATCTGACCACCTTCTCCTGCGCTACCGCTGGCATACCAGCTCCCACCTAATATGCACAGATGGCTGCCAGGTGCACCTTGAGGGTCGTCAACCTCAGGCCTGACTGAAAGTGGAACCACAAGTAATCCAGGGGCATTTAGCTCCCTGCCCTGACACCAAATGGAAAATCTCTTCCACTTGAAGGTGTAGCACTGGCGAGTCGACCCCTTTAGAGAGGCCTCAACAACATGGAGGACCTCATTGGAGAGGCCCAAAGCCCAGAACTCTAGCCACTCAGGAACCAGGCTATCAGGTGCAGGGACTGAAGGTCCGGGTAGAGGACACACCCCTGAGAGCTAAAGAGCAGGTCCGGGTGGAGAGGTAATCACAACAAAGACCTGAGAAGATCTGGGTACCAGAATTGGCATAGCCAGTCCAGAGCCACCAGGATCATCCATACCTGTGTCCCTCAAACCTTAAGCAACACCTTGTGGATCAGGGAAAGGGGAGGAAGGTTACATGAGGTCCAGGGCCTCATGAAGGTATCTCCCAGCAGTGTCCTGTACTGAGGGGGCAGACACAAAACAGCCTCAGTTTTGCATTCTCCTGAAGGGCAAACAGTTGGACTAGGGAGTGCCTCACTGGGAGAACAGGTGATCGAATACCTCCTGGTGTAGAGACCACTCATGAGATGCCTTGCTTACTCGACTGAGGGCATCCGCCAGCTGGTTGGAAGCATTAGCCACATGGATCACCAGAAGATTGGTGCCCAGACGGCATACAACAGACCAGGTGAGGAGAGCTTCCTGGCACAATGGGAGAGAATGCATCCTGCCCTGCTTGTTGAGGTAGTACATGGTCACTGTGTTGTCTACCTGGACCTGCATGACCTGATCCCACACAACCAGAGCGAAGGCTATCAGAGCAATACACACTGCACGGAGATCAAACAGGCTGTGTCATCAAGACTCCTTGGGGGTCCACAGCTCATTGGCCCTGTGGTTCCCCAAGTGGGCTCCCCATCCCATCAGAGGTGCACTGGTCGTGAGGGTGGCCGTTGGTTCTCGGCAGACGAATGGGACTCCTTCCTGCAGATGCTCTGGGATGAGCCACTTCTGGATGGCATGCCACACCGGCTGCGTCCACGTGACTGGCTGGTCTAGGTGACCAAGGCGATGTGACCACTGATGTGCCAGCCCCACTGCAGGGGGCACATCTGCCAGTGGGCTCACCAGAACACGCTGGTGTAGGACACCAAGTATCCCAGCAGCAGCAGGAAGTCCTGGGCAGGGTGCGACTGCCTAACCCAAAATTATCGGGCTAATAATGTAAGATCCTTCACCCTGTCTGAGAGGAGTCAGGCCTTTGCCTGAAGGGAGTACAGCTCTGACCCAATGAAGTGGATGACCTATGAGGGGCTGAGTTCCAACCTGGGTGGGTTGCCCAAAGCTGAGCAGGTCTGAAGGGGAAGATCCCTAAACCGTTCCACCTCCTCCGTGGAGGAACCAATGGTCAGCCTGTCATCCAGGAAAAAAGGTACACCTGGACTCCTCTGCACCACAGGAATGCTGCCACCACTGCGATGCACCTGCTGAAAACCCTGGGGGCCAAGGAAAGGCTGAATGGCATGGCCTGGAGCTCGTAAAGTATCCCTTCCGAATGGTACCGAAGAAACCTCCAGTGGGATGGATAGATCAGGATGTGGAAGAAGGCATCCTGGAGATCCAGAGAGCAGAAACACATGTCCTGCTGTAAGGATGAAATGATCTGATTCAGAGTGACCATCCAGAACTTGCACTGCCTCAAATACTGATTGAGATCATGAAGATCCAGTATGGGGCACCAATAACCGTCTGTTTTGGAAGCAGAAAATATCTGGAGACAAACCCTGGACTGGCCGTGGAGTCCGGGACTTGGACCACAGCTTGCTTTTGAAGAAGCTGGGTGATGTCCTCCTGAAGGGCAGACAACATGCCCATGGACACCATGCCTTCCTGTGAGGCATGGGCTCAGCTGGGTGGGAGAGCCTTGAATTCCAGGGGCAAACCTTGACCCACCACATTGAGCACCCATTTGCCTGATGTGATGATGAACCAGGCATGCGCAAAATGGTGGAGATGGCCCCCCATGGGAGGTCCAAGGCAGTACATGATGGGGAGAATGACACCCCTGACCCATCATTGGGAAGGCTTAGAGGTGGCTATGGAGCTGACAGCAAAGGAAGCCTGGCACTCCAGCCTCCGGATTTCTTGGGCCAGAGGAGGCTGGTTAGGTATGGGCCACCAGGCCTGGAAGTTGCCCTGCTTGGGCTGTGACAGTCTGGATGGAGGCGCTGAGTAGGGCCAAAACTGAAAGGGTTTTTCCATTGTTGCTTGCCCTTAATGTCCTTCTGTGAGGATGTGACCGAGTTCAGTGTGGTATTGGACTTCTCAATGTGGGAGATGACCACTGAGACCTGCACAAACAGGTTGGTACCAAGAAGGGGACATCTGCCAGCTTGTGCTGGATATCAGCCATTAAGGTCAAGATCCTCAACCATGCCCGTGCCACAGGGCCACTGGTGTGGCTACGGACGCACAGGAGTCACCGATGCCCAGGGTAATTTGTAACTGTTGCTTGGCCACAGCACATCCCTGGTCCAAGGCCATCTTAACTGCAAACTGCAAATCTGCAGGAAGGCAGGGACTAACTTATTTCAAAGTTCCCAAGAAAGCATGGGAAAAGTTGGCCATCTTGACAGCCAGACTGGCCTGCCAAAGGCCCAGGCACGAAGTGGCGCAGACATTCTTCGCCACATGGCCTTTTTCGATTCTTTGTCCAGGGGCTTGACAATGTCCCCGATGTTGCCCGTGCGTCGGAACACTGAGTCGGCAACTAAACCTTCGTCTGAAGGATAGTCAGTGAACCCCGGCAGAGATCCAGTGGGGACCGCATACTTTCGGATCATATGGGTCCACAGAGCCAGATAAGAGGCAGGGTGCTGCCACAGTTCCACAGTGGGACCAAGAATGGCCTCCAATACAGGGAAGGGCAACCCCAGGGAGTCATCCCTGTCCAGAATCTCAGTCAAGGGGTATTTAGCCTGCTTCTGTATTGGTTCCAATGGGATCTCCATAGAGTCCAAGATCAAGCAAAGCATAGCCCCAAAGGAACATACAAAACTGCTGGCAGAAAAAGGCCCACAGGTCTATCAAGTCTGCCTGACTGTGCAGCTCTTAGTTTCATATCACTACAGCTGCCCCACCCCTACCCAAACCCCTCCCTTCCTCCTCTTTCCTGGTCCTTCCCCCCCTTTGTGTTCTTGTCTGTACTAACCCTGCCCTTGACTCTATCCCAACCCCACTTTAAAGCTATCCACTGTCCTCTGAGTGATTAACTCCTCCGTAGTGCATTCCAACCTGCCACTACTCTCTCTGTGAAGTAGTGCTCTCATCTCCTTCCTAAACCTTCCTCTTCCAACTTCAGACTGTGCCCCCTAGTGACCCTTCCCCCCCTTTAAGTGGAACAATCCTCCATCCCTGACTTTGTTTATGCCTTTCAAGTGCTTAAAGGTCTCTATCATGTCCCCTCTTACCCTTCTGTCTTCCAGCGAGTACACGTTGAGCTCCTTCAACCTTTCCTTGTATGGCAACTCCCCTAGTCCCATGATCATTTTTGTAGCCCTACGCTGCACCCCCTCCAGTAATCTCACATCCTTTTTGAGGTATGGGCACCAGTACTGTACAAAGTACTCCAAGTATGGCCTAACCAGGGATCTATACTATGGCAGGATGACGTCTCCCTTCGAGAGCTTATCCCTCTGGCAATGCAGCCCAGCATCCTATTTGCCCTTGCTGCCGCCCTCCTACACTGTGCTGATACCTTCATGTCCCCTGTGACTATTACCCCCAGGTCCCTTTCCTCCTCTGAAGCCATTACCTGCACTCACCCCAGCCAGCAGCTGTTCCTGGGATTTCTGGCTCCAAGATGCATGACCTTGCACTTCTTAGCATTAAACCCCACTGCCACTCCCTAGACCACTATTTGAGTTTAGCTAGATCCTCTCTGAGTGCCTGCCTCTCTTTCTCATCGTCCACTTTTGCACAAATCTTAGTGTCATCTGTGAACAGGCTGATCTTACTCTTGACCCCTCTGCAATGTCTCCAGTGAAGCATTGAACAAAACAGGGCCAGCACTGAACCCTGCAGAGCCCCCACTGTTACTGGCCTTATTTATTATTTATTTAGCTTTTGTTGACCAGGTAAGTACACTAGACAAGACATTTGCCTATTTTCAGGTATGACTCGAGAGAGTACAATGAAATACAAGTTCATACAGAGGACAACTATGATTCAATTTAGGCATTACACAGAATCAGCTAGTTGGCTTGGATGTCTCCCTCTACAACTACCCTCTGTTGTCTGCTCTGTAGCCAGCTCTCAACCCACCCCACCAGTTTTCCCCACCCCGATGTCCCTTAGCTTGCTCATTAACCTCCTGTGTGGCACCGGTGAAAGCCTTGCTGAAGTCCCAGGTACAGGACATCCATAGCGTGCTTGTAATCAACCCTAGTGACCCAGTCAAGAAGTCAATCGGGTTAGTTTGGCAAGATCTTCCGTGACAAACCCATGCTGTCTCTCATCCTGCAGACAATTGCTATTGAGAAGGTTATCAACCTCTCCTTCAGAATGGTCTCCATCAACTTCCCATTATGGAAGTCAAGCTCACCGGTTTGTAGATGCCCAGTTGGTCCCTGGGTCCACTCTTGTGAAGGGCACCACATGAGCAATCCTCCAGTCTCTGGGTACATTCCCTGTCTCCAAGGAGGTGTTGAACAGGTCCGTCCAGAGGGCCTGCAAACACCTCTGCCAGTTCCTTCAGAACCCTTGGGTGTATACGTCGGTCCTGGTGCCTTATCCATCTGCAAGGCTTTAAGGCCCAATGGAACTCTATCCTCTTGGATGACCCCATCTGTTATCTCTGCCTCCTCCTCCACCCTTGCCCTTTCCCCTGCCGAATTGGGCCATCCCTTTCTTTCATGAACACCGAGCAGAAATACTCATTGAGTGCCTCTGCCTGATCTTCCCCTTGTTCCGCCCATTCTCCCTCTCTCTTGATTATAACAATGTTATCCCTACAACTCCTCTTCTCCCTTATGTATTTAAAGAACCCTTTTTTCCCCCCTCTCTGATCCCCTGAGCCAACTTCAACTCCTTTGCTGCCTTGGCTGCCCTGACTGACCTGGTCACCTCCCTAGATGCCTTTGTGAACACTTCTCTATCCTCCTCACACCCAGATTTTTTGAACTTCATGAAGGCCCATCTTTTTTCCCCTTGCCTTCCCCTCCAGTTCCTTGCTGAGCCAGACAGGTTTTTTTTTTTACCTGGACTGCATACTCTGAGATTTGGCACATGTGTTTGTGGCCTCATTTAGCCCCTCCCTAATGACTGCCCACTTCTGTTCAGCATCCATCCCTGGGTTAATTTCAGCTAAATACCCCTCTAGGATGCTGCCCATTCTGGCTAAATCTGCCTTCCTGAAATCCAACACTCTTGTCCTGGTCTTAGCCAACTCCCTCCCTGTATTGAAGAGGAACCACACTGAGCAGTGGTCGCTTCCTGCTAGAGGGTCCTGTACTACCACATTCTGGACTTGGTTCCCATTTGTTAGCACCAAGTCCCATATGTTCCCCTCCCTAGTAGGATCCATCACCCCTTACACAAGGTAGCTGTCATGGATAATCTCCAGCAACACCTGTTCCCTGGCGTGTACTGTAGTTACTGTCTGTCAGTCAACCCCAGGTAGGTTGAAGTCTCCCACTATAACTGTATTCCTTTTGCCACTGACCTTCCTGATCTGCTCTCCCAGCTCCTATCCACCTCCTCGCTCTGTTGAGGTGGCTTGTACACACCCCATCTGAGCTTCTTACCTTTAGGCTTTGGAGCAATACCCATATGGCTTCTGGCCTCCCTGGTACATGGTATCCCTTCCCTGACATAAATAGCCCCCTCCTGGTCCCTGCAGAACACCTTATATCCTGGGATCGGAGATCCCAGTCATGGTATTGATGGCCCAGGTCTCTCCGAGATGGAGGCAATATCTGCCTCCCCTCCACCATCACTGCCTGGGACTCTGCCACCTTGCATTCAAGGGTACTACAGTCCATCTTGTGTCCTGCCCCTTCTCTTCTCGTCTCTCCCCCCCTTCCACTTTTGTCTTGGTAGCTTACCCGCATTCTCCTCCTCCTTCTTCTCTGGAGGGCGAGGCCTTCTGGTCTTCCCTGGAAGGTACCTCCTCCCTGCTATCCAACTCAGCCCCTCCCCCCTCCTCAGTTTAAATCGATGTTGTTTTTAATGTATTTCTCCAGCCCCTGTATCAATGCTCTTGTACCCTCGATGTTGAGATGCAGCCTATCCTTGCCATAAAGCATAAAGCCCCTTACTGTTCCATGTCTCGCCCCACTCCCCTACTACCCCGTACCACATTTCTGCACATCAATCCTTCAGTCAACCATTACACTCCTGTATTCTTAGCTTTCTCGCTGTGCTTGCCCTAGGTACTGGGAGTACCTCGGAGAATGTCACTAAGCTTCCCACCAGATTGCAGATACGCCCACTTCCCTGAACCTCTCCTGCACTTCTTCCACTGTACTGCCCTCTAGGTTGTTTATTCCTAGGTGCACAATGATATGAGGCTTATCTCCCACCTCCTCCACACATTTCTGAATGCACTGCCCTACTCTCCCCACTGTCATACCTGGCATAAACTATATCCATGTTCGGTTCTTCCTTGCTCCCTTACCTCCCCATCTCACCCCCTGAGCATAGAATCCCCTAATACAAGTACTTGCTCCCCCCATCCCTTGCACTTCCCCCATGGTTTGCCCTCCTATGAGCCCCTTTTCCTCAGTGTCCTCTCCTTTCATACCTTGCCCTTTTCCCCCTCCCTTCTCCTCCAATTGCACCTCCACCTGCTCTCCTCCTCAGTCCTTTCTGTGCTCGCTCCCTTCCACAACCACTCTCCCTCCACTACTTTTAAGTACTCCACTGCCCCATGCATTGTGCCTCCTTCTTTGTTTAGTGTGTTCATGCCAACTTGACCTCACATCCCTGCCCCCCACTTTACCCCACTGTTTCCTCTCTCCTTGTACCCTATATTCCTCCTTCCATCCTGGTCACCTGACTCTTGTTTATGGTGGCTTACCCAACCTCCTGCTCTGTTTCATCAACCAGTACTGCGTGCCTGTTTATTGTCTCCAACCTCCTGCCCTTGCCCTCCCCTGAAATCCCTTCCTGCCTCTGCTTACCCTGAATCTCTTTCCTACTTCCCTTCTGTCTACCCATGTTCCCACCACCTGCCAACACCCCTTTGGCACTCCCAGGACCCTGTGGACTTGGCCCCTCTGGCTGAGCACCCTCTTCCAGCCCATGGCAGCCTGGTCTATCTTGCGATGGAGCCCTCCTGCCCCTCTGCCCCATCTCCTCCTCACCCCTTCGTAACTGTCCCCTCCCCCCAGTTCCTGTCTCAAGCTCTCTGTCTCCAGCGTATGTTGTAAGAACATCCTGCACACTAGACCACTTCCACCAGGTTCCCAAAAACAGTGCTGCCCCACATTCATTGCAGCCCACAACCCTCCCAGCCTCCCTGTGCCCCCAACCCCAGTCATCCCTACCTCTCCACTCCCCCATTCCCCCACCTGCCTCCTTACCTGGCCTCCACATCCCACGTCTCTTAGTCTCTAAATATTCCACAGCTCTTTACAACTGCATCCGTATGTAAACCTGTATCACTGTCCCAAAACTCTTACTCTCTCCTTCTGTAGGGACTTGCAGCTTCTCTCTCCTTCTCTTGTATGTGCCCTTTGGACCTAGTTACTGGCTCTACAACTGGAGGACCATTTGACCATCCATAACATCTACAAACCTCTCCAATCCAGTTTTTGAGAGAGGCATATTACCGAGACTGCGCTGGTTTGGGTGCTCAATTATCTCCTGATGGCGAGAGATCAGAAAAGCCGCTCCACCTTGGTTCTTCTTGATCTCTCCTCAGCGTTTGACACTGTGGAACATGGGGTACTGTGAACACCTGAGGTTCATCTGTGGCCTGTCTGGTACAGTCTTCAGGTGGTTTAAGTCTTTCTTCCCTGGCAGAACCCAGAGGTTGTGTCTGGGATTTATTCCTCAACCTTTCTCTCTGTCATGGGGTCCCTCAGGGTTGGTGTTGTACCCCATGTTGTTCATGAGTGTACATGCTGCCCTCGGGACACTGTAAGACAGTATGGGCTGAGGTTTCACTGCTGTGCTGATGATACCCAGCTCTACCTCTCTTTGCACCTGATCAGGATAGAGCACTCTTGGTATTTAATAACTGCCTCGCTGAAATCCAGGATTGGATGAATTCCAGCTGGCTGAAGTTGAACTCAGAAACAACTGAGGTGATGGTTTGTGGACCGGGTCACTGGATAGAGGTCAGGAGCTGGTCTGCCTATGGGGCCCTTCCTGGGGTTCCCAGCTTCTTGTCTCTGAAGGGGACCTGGGGTGATTCTTGATGATGGGCTGACACTGTGATCTCAGGTGTTGGCAGTCGTCAAGTCTTCCTTTACCATCTGAGGAACATCTCCAGGGTCAAGCACCTAGTTCTGTCTAGTGATCTTTCTACGTTGGTCCATGCCTTGTGACCTCGCGCTTGATTACTGGGTAACCCTTTATCTAGGGCTACCGGGTTGATATCTGCCGCTTGCAGCTGATGAGCCTGGTTGTTGACAGGGACTCCCAGATGTGTCATATCTCCCAGTGCTGCGTGAACTGTACTGGCTGCCGATTCAGTGGTGGATCACCTTCAAAGTCGGACTTCTGACTTATAAAGCCCCACACGGACTACTTGAAAGAGCTTCTGGTTCCTTACTGCCCCGGGTGATCGCTCCGCTCGGCTGATGAGGGGTTGCTAGAGATTCCAAGGGTATCCTTAAAATCATCAGGGGCCAATGCATTCATGTATACGGCCCCAGCCCTTTGGAATTCCCTACCCCGTCAGCTTCGGGAGTGCACGATCGTGAGGGGCTTTAAACAGGCCTTGAAAACCTATCTATGGCGCCAAGCCTATTCTGTTTGATTTTACTGAAATTCATGGAATTTTACTGACTATCTGTATTTAATTGTGTTTTATTGCATCTTGTTTTATCTTTTTTACTGTTAAAGCACCTTGGTATTTTGAAAGGCGCTGGACAAATAAAGTTATTATTATTATTATTACACCCATCATAATTCTGCCTCTATATCAGCTAGGCTACTTCTTGTGCTGTGCTGCCTAACTGTTCCTGCCTCTTTAGGTAGGTGTGGCTTGGCCTTCCACTATAAAGGTAGAGCACCTGGGGTGGTTGGGGGGCAGCTCCTTTGATACACAGTGTCTACAAAAACAATCAGGTAAAAAGACATACTTCCATAAATTACAGGGCAAAAACACAGCTCTAGTTCTACATACCAGCAAACAGATTCCCCTAGTCCTTCTCACACAAAATGGGGACTCCAACTGAAAGTCTGTTAGGCACACACTTGAATTTCAACCCTCACTAATCCCCTGCTGAAATGTGATACCTGCAGTTAAGGTACAAACCTCACACAAAATGGGGTCTCCAACTGGAGCTGTCCCTTGCTTCTTAGAGAGCTCCTCGAAGGACTACCAGTCAAAGGCCAGGGTCCAAAGGGAATGCATGGAGGATTCCTCTGAGTTCAAGGACTCCTCAAACACCACCCATCAGCTTCCCATGGACAATCCACAGCTCATCCAAGTGTGAGATCTGCACTGAGAGCCTGCCGGGAAGCCCGGCAGCCCAGAAGCAGGGTGCGGAACCTTGGACAGGACCAAGTGCAAGGGCTGTTGAGGTGAAGGCTACATCCAAATGGGTGGGGAAGCTGGTGTCGGCTTGGCCAGGAGAACTGGCACAGGCAACACCGGCGACCAGGGGAGCACTGGGGGATGCTGTGGAGCACAGCCATGGCCAAGAATCCACTGCTGCCAGACAAGCCCCTCATACTGGTGCCACAATCTCCTCATTAGAAGACAAGGAAGAAGAGGATGAGGAGTGTCAATGCCGCCTACTGGCCAACAGTCGAGAGTGGGAACTTTGGGAGTCCTGAGATCTTGACCGAGAGCACGATCAGGACCTTGACTGAGACCTGCAGATCATGCTGGACCCTAGGCAATAGACGCACAAGGCGTGCAAACTGGTGCATGACATTTTCTGTGAACAAACCACACATTGCTTAAACCCAGGAGTGATCAGAAAAAAGGATAAGATAACGCATAAGCCCAATAATTTCAAAGGCTCAAAGACTGATAAAGTTAGGCCTACACCAAATGCAGAGCTGCGAAGGAGGGAACCTCATATTTCCAGCGGAAAGGAAGATCTGATATCACAGGGGGGTGATGAAGAGGATACCACCCGGGTGGGTGGAAGGCGCTAGCTTGAAGACCTTCCGGCAAGTTTTGAAGGGAAAGGTAGTACTGCCAGAAGTGTGGATAGTGCACCATATCCATGTCCCTAGAAACAGGCATTTTCATTGTCTAGTGCACCTACCTAGTCAACAAAAACTGCACCTGTTAGTAAAGTTCTCACCCCTGCTCTTTGTTTCATTGCACCCTACCCAGCCCCCCACACCACCACCCTTCTAGGTTCCACTCCTCCGTCTCCCTACCCTCCTCACCTGCTACTCTTACTATGTCTGCATATATCTGGGATTACTGCACTTAAGGACTGCCTGATATCCCCTCACCTTTCTCACTTCTCATCGCTGATCATGGCACTTAATTAATTTGTAATCATGTTGATCACTCTATATACTTATCTACTGTGTTACCCCAATGTGTTAAGTTAATGTTACTCTGTACACTGACTTTGTGTAGCAGCATACTCGTTGTTTGTAATACTGGAATTGTATTTCCCTGGGTAGCCCCTGAAAAAGGGATATGTTTATCTCAGTGGGCATACCCAGTTACCAAAATTCAAAATAAAAATAAATAAAGTAGTGAGAGTAAATCAGATACGCTTTATACAACTGTAATATAGTGGTAAGGAAAAATGCTGCAATAAGGAGACAGTTTTTTTTATTTTAATAACAATGTATGCAATGACTAAATTATCTTTTGCATAAACAATTTAATTATTTGTAGTTTGACAAAATCATGGTCTGTGCATGTGAAATCTGACCATCAGCAAGGCCAGAGTAGGTGTGAAAGGCAGCCTGAAAATGAAGCATTTTCACACAAACGGACTGGCTCACTACATCTGAAGATGGAACGGTAGGGCATGGCTAACTCTTCTGTTGTGTTTGAATGGAAGTAGTTTGTCCAGCAGCCCTGGGCACCATAGTATCTAGGCAAAGGAAGAACTACAGAACTGGGTCTGAAATCAGCATTAGCAATCAGATAAACTCCAGTACAGGGAACTGGGAGTACCTAAACTCCACCACACCTCTGGAGGAACATAGAAAAAAAATGACTCATTGTAATGTTGTTTCTTCTCAGGGATCCCTCACTGATTTACAACAAGCATCATCCTCCAGGCAGAGTGATGTCCCGGTGGCTGAACCTTATACTAATTATGGAACTTAGAATGAAAGTTCAAACTCTGCACTGTGGTCATGTTCCCACTCTAGCCCTAACATCAATATTTCTTTCTATAGCTTAGGGGGAGCTGTGACTACTAACTAGCTAACGAGTTACAAAGCAAAAAACTTTTTAGAATATATTTTAGAAATTTTGAAAAACACGTATCAAATTTCAGACAGACAGCACATACCAAAAAAGATAAAGATAACTGATCACATTTTACAATTGTCAATGTACTGCAATAAGTAATGCTCAGGCAACCTTAATGAAAGGAACTGATGCTTGTGAGAACGTACTGTATTTTCAGGTTCTGTAAAGGGAGGCAGGGTCAGGGATTCTAAATCACAGTGAGGGATCCCTGAAAAGAACCAGCATTACTTTGGTGCATCATTTTTCTTCTAACACCAGGAATCCCTCACTGATGTTTTACAATAAGCAGACTCTTTAAGCAGTAACTTGGGAGGCTGGGTTCAGAACCAACCAACTTAGGAAAAAGGTTCTACAAGGCAGCACTTCCAAAGCTGGCATCCCTTCTGGGTTGTAGACAACAGTGCTTTATTAAGGTGTGCACTTTTCTCCAGGTAGCTGCTTTGCAAATGTCCAGTAGTAGGATGCCCCCTGTGGATGTCACAGAAGTAGAGGTGCACCTTGTGGAATGTGCCCTCAGGCCTCTGGAGGTATTTTCAAAGCTTTTTCATAACTGAACTGTATGCAAAAGACTGTCCAATGAGAAACAGTCCTCTTGGTTGCAGGCTTACCTTTGTTTACCTCACCACAGGTAACACAATCAGTGTCAGTGGCTCAGTAGGTAGCACACTCGCACCTGGGGCTGGAAGATCAGATGGTCATGGGTTCTAGCCCCACACCAGGTACTTGGGGTAATACCCATAACTGACAAGTGTAGTGCAGTATGAAGGGGGTGCTGCACTGGTGAGGTGCTGTCCTTCAGATGAGATGTTAAACAGAGGTCCCTTCTACCCCTCTCTGGTCTTTGTCCAGGTGGAAGTAAAAGAGCCTATGGCACTTATCGATGAAGCACGGGAGAGTTTCCTTGGTGTCATGTCAACATTCCACCTTGTCAATAAAACAGATTCATGCAAACTACCCTCCAGGATGCACATGGAAACAAACAAGCTATATTAGCATAGTGTGCCTTTTCTGGTCAAAAATTACAAATAAATAAACAGACAAAAAGCTGTACGCTCTGGCACCTCAAATTCCTTGTCTGGTCCAGGTAGTGGCCAAGTGCTTGTTTCACTCCCAGGCAGTGCAGTTTCTGCTCACCTGGACTGGAATGCTCAGGGTAGGGCACAGGAAGGGCAACTGACTGGTTAAGGTGAAATTCTGATACCAGCTTAGGCAGGAACTTCCTACTGGTCCTAAGGACCACTTGTCTGTGTGGAAGATTATGTAGTTGGCTCTGTCCAGAGGGCTTGTGACTTGCTTACCCTCCTAGAAGACAATATGGCAATCAGGCAGATGGTTTTCATTGTGACATATTTTAAATCAGCAGTAGCCACAGGCTCAAAGGGAGCCTCCATCAGCTGGGTAAAGCAGATGTTCTGGTCCCATGGAGGGACTGGGTCCATCACAGGAGGGTACAGGTGGTTGAAGCCTTTAATGGAACCTTTAAAAAACAGGTTGTGAGGCCAATAACTTGCCCTTGCCTGCTGATGTGTAGGCTGACACTGCTGCCAGATGTTCCTTCAGGGTTCATGGCCTTAGGCCTAATGACTGCAAGTGTACTAGGTACTCCACGACTGTAGACAACCCTGTCTGCATTGGGATTATCTTCCTGGGGGCACACCAGTATGAGAATCTATCTCACATAGAGAAGTATGCTTTTCTAGTTGCTGGTTTCCTGGGAAACTTGAGCACCATCAGGAGCTCCTCTGACAGATTCAAACCAGAAAACGCTAGCTCTTCAGGAAACATGCTTTGAGGTCTGGGAATGTTATCCTGCCCAGAGATGGAGACAGTAGGTTGTATCTCAGTGGTGGGCTGACTGGATTCCTACTGGACAGGGCCAGGAGCACTGAGTACCAGGCTTGTCTGACCCAGTCTGGGACTATTAGGATCACTGTTGCTGACTCTCTTCTGAGCTTTATGAGCATTCTCTGTATGAGTGAGAATGGTGAGAAGGCACACAGACATCTCCCAGTCCAGTCCAGAGCTAGGGTGTCCTCTGGGTCTGTGCCCTTTGCTGGTGGTCTTCAACAGAAATGTGGTAGCTGATTGTTCTCCCAAGAGGCAAACAAATCTATTTCTGGAGTGCCACATCTTATGAAAACTGTGGCAAGCACCTGCTGGTTCAGAGACCATTTGTGGTTTCCCTGGCTGATTCTGCTTCAGGAGTCTGCCAGGACATTGTCCCTGCCTGGTAGGTGTACTGACAAGACTTTTGCATCTAGGGAGTAAGCCAGATCCTCACTGCCTCTTGAGGATCCTGTTCATCCCTGCTTGTTTATGCAATACATTGTTGCGGTGTTGTCTGTTTGGATCTGAACAGACTAACCTTGCAGCTGGGAGTAGAAGGACTGCACTGTCAGTAATACTGCCCAGAATTCCAGAAGACCGCTGTGCTCCTGGGTCTCATGCGGAATCCAGACGCTGCTTACTGTGAGGTCCACCAGGTGGGTGCCCCACCCTAGGAGTAAAGCATCTGTTGTGTGGATACTTGGGGATTGCTGGAGGAAAGGAATGTCCTCTCTGAGGTTGCTTTCATCCCTCCACCACTCTAGTGCCCATACCAATGCTTCTGTGACTGGTATTAGTAGTTTGGAGAGAGGGTTCCATCTTTCAGACCAGTGGTCTCTTACGTGGTACTGAATGTCCCTCAGTTGAAACCTGGCCCATGGCACCACTGCTGTAGATGCAGTCATGCTGCCCAGTAGCTGTAGAAAATCCCTTGCAGGTTTTGGCTGCCCCAAAGTGAAGGATTCTGCAGTGGTAATCAGATTTGCTACCCTTCCCTGAAGGAGGAAGGCTTCCCCTTGCAGGGTATCCAGTTTTGCACCTAAGAACTTCGGAAGGTTTATAAGGAACCCTAGGCTTTCCAAGATGTTTGTTACCTTTTGGCTAGGGCACACTGCCTATTGTTCTGTTTTCCCTGTGACTAGCCAGTCATCCCGGGAGGGAAAAGCTACCACACCTTTCCTTCTCAGGTGTGCTGCCACAATGGCAAAGCACTTTATGAAAACCCTTGATGCTGAATTAAGGACCAAGGGGAGGACCACAAACTGGTACTGGCAATTTCCTAGTCTGAACCTGAGGTATTTTCTGTGAGTGAGTGGGTCTGACTAGAATGTGAAAATAGGCATTTTTCAGATCCAGTGACACTAGTCGACCCCCTATTTGTGACCATCTTGAATCTTTCTTTTTTTATATGCTTGTTCAGATATCTTAAGTCTAAAATGGGTCACCACTCCCCATTTTTCTTGTTGGTCAGGAAGTACCTTGAAAACTGGCCCCTGACCCACTGTGAGATAGGGACCTTTTATTCTGCTTTTGCTTATAGCGAGCTATTTACTTCCAGTTCCTACAGAAATTTTCTGTGGATGCATTGGCTGGAAAATGCTTCCATTTCTGCAGTTCTGGGAACTTTCTGAACTTCAGGGCCAATCCCTGACCTACTACCTTGAGGATTCACTTGTCTGTGGTAATGTTTACCCATTCTTGGAAGTAGTGGGCCCAGTCTTCCCCCCACTGGCAATGGCTGGGTCATCGGGGCTCGATTTTCAGGAGTCCTGTTTTGGTTAAGGCTTGGGGTCTGGTGCAGTCACAGCACGCATGGAACCACTCCTGCCTTTGCCTGTGGAGTAGCCTATTTGGGGTTGGTACCCATAGGGTACGTAGGGTCTGGGATAGTAGCCTACATCCCAGACCCTACATCCACCACCATAAGGCCTGTAGGAAGTAGAGGTCTTTCCTTTATCAGTGTTATTTTTGTAAGCAGTTTTACACTCATCTACTTTCACGTATGCCTCTATTTTGTCACCAAAAAGTGAATTTCCTTCAAACTGGGAAATCCATGGCCCTAGTCTGAATGTCCTAGGAAAGTATGGTTGTCCTTAGTCATGAGAATCTCCTTAATGACACTGTGTGGTTTAAGACCCTTGAAGCAGAGTCATTAGTGTCCACTGCCATGTGGAACTGGTATCTGGTGGCATCCAGGGATGACTTTGCTGAGGCAGTCAGATCCTATACCAACTCACTTTTAGCCTTATCAGCTAGTGCCAGCACTGTATTCCACAGTGCTTTCTGGTACTGGGCTGCATGTGCTAAGTATGCTGACTGTCTAATGAACAGGGAAGCTTTTGTATAAACCTTTTTTGGCCACAGTATCCAATTTTCTGGAGTCCTACTCAAGAGAGTGTGCAGAGAAGGGAAACTTAGCCCTCTCACAGGCAGCAGCTAGGACTACGCTTTGATGATTAGCGTGGACACACAGGTATTCCACTCCCCTATCTGTCTACGTGATACTTTTTCTCAATCTTTTTATCTATGCATGTAGCTGAAATAGGTGCAGACACGATTTTTGAGGTAGTTTTTTTGCAGTGATTTGTATATTTGGATGAGCAGCCTTCTTGTAGGGGGTAGAGCCATCATATTCACAAATTCTGCTTCCTCCTCATTCTCCTCTGTTTTCTGGGGGGGGGATGTTGAGGGTGTTCATCATTTGCCTAACAAAAGACAAATATGATGAGTAATCCTCTGTGGGCCTTACAGCGGAGCCAAACTCTTGCTCACGTGAAATGTCTGGTTCACCAGGTTCACCTTCCTCCTCTTCATAATCCTTTTTTTCCTTCCTCCACAGGCAGGTAGGCTAGAGCCTGAGCATGGGGAGGGAAGCAGACATGTTCATAACATTTTCCATGACCTGGAAGGCCTGGAAAGGTTGCCACATTTTTGCCATGTCCTCCATTGAGGGCATTTGTCTTGGGTCCAATGCCTGCTCCTTTCCTTTTTCAGGAGTGTTAAGGACATTCTTTCCATTTTGTTTTTTTCTTGGCAGACAGTTTCTAGTACCTGCTTGAAGGCTCTTTTGTTTGTATTTCTGACATCACAGGCAAAGGCAGTAAGGGCAGAGATAGGGCATAAAAGGGTAAGGACATCATAAAATGAAGGGCAATGAGTGCAAATGGCCATAGTCTGGGTAACAAGCTTCCTGAGCTAGTGGCCTTGATGGAAGAGGGTCACCTGGATATTGTGGCAGTCACAGAAATATGGTACACGGAGAACCATGACTGGGATGTCAATCTACAGGAGGGTCAGGGATGGGTAAAAGAGGAGGAGGAGTAGCTCTCTACATAAGGGAAGGAATCAAAGCAACGGAACTAAAGGGTAAATGGGGAGAAGAGGAGGCACTGTGGGTCACCCTGAAGACAGGTAGTGGCACCACAATCCGCACAGGGGTTGTATACAGACCCCTGTCTCTGGGGAGGAAATGGATAAGAAAATGATACAAGACATCCTCAGAAAAGGCAGAAAAAGGGCAGATATTGTTGATGGGGACCTGAATATGCCAGATGTTAACTGGAGCACATTTACTGCATGCCTCAGACAGCTAGTGTTGGAACCCATTCAGGAGGGAGCAATCTTGGACCTGGTACTCTCAAACGGGGACAGAGAAAGGATCACAGATTCAGAAGTGGGTAGCCATCTGGGAACAAGCGACTACCACACAGTGTGGTTCACGATAAACACAACCATGGAGTAAAGCCATACAAAAGCGAGGGTACTGGACTTTAGAAGGGCTGAATTTAGCAAAATGGTGGCGTGCCTAAGGAATGCACTAGCAAATGGGCAGGAAGGAGGGGTGGAAGAACAATGGGGAAAATCAAAACTGCCATCATAGAGACAACAAGCCTTTGTGCGAAATTAATAAAGAAAACAAAACAAAGTAAATAAAAAACACTATAGTGCTCAAAAGAGGTGGCAAGGAGGTTAGGGAGAAAAAGATAGCATTCAGGAAGTATAAGGAATCACAGAAGGAGCAGGACAGAGAACTGTATCAGTTAAAGCAGAGAGAAGCAGGGAAGGCAGTCAAGATAGCAAAGGTCCAAACTGAGATAAAAATAGCCAGCTCAGTTAAGAAGGGGGATAAAACCTTTTATAGATACAATATGGAGAGCAGAAAGAACAAGAGAGGGGTAGAGAGGCTTAATAAGGAGGAGGGGAGGTGGGCAGAGCGCGACAGTGAAAATGCAGAGATACTGAACAAATACTTTTGCTCAGTATTCACAAAAGAAGAAGAGGGGGAGGTACCTAAACCAAATAACAGAAGCACTCTGGGCAGGGGGGTTGATACCAGTCCATTCACAGAAGAAAGGGTCCTGAAAGAACTCTTAAAACGCAAGGTAGACAAAGCAATGGGACCTGATGGAATTCACCCCAGAATTCTAAAAGAACTAAGGGGAGACCTAGTGACACCACTGACTACCCTTTTTAATAAATCATGGGAGGATGGTGTGGTACCTGAGGACTGGAGGAAGGTGGATGTGATCCCCTTTCACAAGAGGGGGAGCAAGGCAGAGGCAGGAAACTACAAACCTGTCAGTTTGACCTCAGTGGTAGGGAAAATGATGGAATCACTTCTGAAAGAAAAAACTGTTGAGTACCTGGAGGCCAGCGGGGCACAGGACCCAAGGCAGCATAGATTTACCGTGGGAAGGTCATGTCAGATGAATCTAATAGATTTCTTTGACTGGGTGACCAAAGTAGTAGGTGAAGGAGGGGCTGTAGATAGCCTTCTTAGACTTTAGCAAGGCATTTGACACAGTATCACACAGAACATTAATAAAAAAGTTAGCCAGCCTGGGAGTGGGTCCCAGGGTGTTAGCCTGGGTAACAAATTGGCTGGACAACAGGACGCAGAGAGTAATAGTAAACGGAGCACACTTTGGAGAAAGGGGAGCTACTAGTGGGGTACCACAGGGTTCAGTACTGGGATCAGTACTCTTTATTGTCTTTCTAGGTTACATTGCAGAGGGGCTAGAAGGAAAAGTATGCCTCTTTTGTAGATGACACAAAGATCTGCAACAGGGTTGATACACAAGGAGGGGTAGAAAGGATGAAAAGGGACTTGGCAAGGTTGGAGCAATGGTCAAGAGTATGGCAGCTTAGTTTTAATGCAAAGAAGTGCAAAGTAATGCACCTGGGGGGAAAAAACAGGGGAAGAGTACACAACTGGTGGGGGGGAGGTACTAACAACAACAAAAATAGAAAGGGACCTGGGGGTACTCATATCAGATGACCTTAAGGTAGGTAAGCAATGTGAGAAGGCAGTAAGGAGGGCTGGGGGGATTCTGGGATACAAAGGGAGAGGCATCACTAGTAGAAAGCAGGAAGTTGTTATCCCTCTGTACAGACTGTTTGTGAGACCCCATCTGGAGTACTGTGTGCAGTTCTAGAGACCCCATCTCCGCAAGTACATAGACAGGATGGAGGCAGTCCTGAGGAGGGCAACCAAAATGGTGCAGGGTCTGCACCAGAAACCATATGAAGAGAGACTAAAGGAGCTTAAGTTGTATACCCTCGAGGAAAGGAGGGAGAGGGGGACATGACAGAAACCTTCAAGTACCTCAAGGGAATCAACAATGTCCAAGAGGATAGCATATTTCAGAAAAAGAGATGTGCTAGAACAAGGGGGCACAATTTGAAGATGGGGGGGTGGCTCAGGGGCAATGTAAGGAAGTATTATTTTGACAGAGAGGGTGGTGGATGCATGGAACAGCCTTCCTGAGGAGGTTGTGGGGTCAAAAACAGTGGGGGAATTCAAGAATGCATGGGACCAACATAAGCCAATTTTAGTGGGGGGTAGGAGGGGGTAAGGAGGAAGTAGGCTGCAGGTTAACTAGGATCTGCAGCTTATACAACAGGTAGGGAAATGGGCAGACTAGGTGGGCCAAGCAGTCCTTATCTGCCATCAAAGTCTGTGTTTCTTTGTTTCTTATGGTTCCCCCTTTCAGACACCCTGGTATCTTTACCATCTTTGCCAGTCTTTTCTGATGGCTGAGCAGCTTTATCTCTTTTTCTGTATTATCTGGTATCAACAGAAACCTGGCTTGATAGTAGGATTCAGAATTCATCTATTGATCTAGAAAGTTTCCAATTGTTTAGAAGAGATAGGACAAGAAAAGAGGGAGGAATTATTATTTATATAGATTATAATTTAACTGTTCATGAGGTAAATTATCCCTTCTCCAATAATGGACTGGAATTGTTGATTTTGGAAATAGAGATACCCTTTCAAAAACCGTTATTGTTAAGGGCTATATAAACCACACAAGGTTACGGTACAAGTTTTTCAGGATTTGTATGAGTTTCTGTTTGGCTTCAGAGATTCTCATGAACTATTCATAACTGGAGATTTTAATGTGGATTTGTTGACTGTTGATGGGAACCATGAATTGGTTGATTTCCAGATTGGTTTGGGATTGACCCAACTAATTCTGGAACCAGCCAGAATTAATCATAGAGACCCCAAGAGATCTACAATTTTGGATATAATGTTTACAAACTCTCCCCATTTGTTTTTTAAAGCAGGTGTCCTTCCAGAATCTTTTTCTGATCATCAAGTTATTTATTCGATCAGAAATAGCGTGGTCAAACCTGTTGCTGAGTCCAAAATATTTTGGAGATGTTTTAGGAGGTTTGACTATGTTAATTTCATGACTGATGTAGAAAACATTAACTGGAGTAGACTGGAATTGATCCCTACAACATCAATTGCTTGAGAATTCTTTTTAAGTGAATTTTTGTGCATCTGTAATAAACATGCACCTCTGAAATCAAGATTGTTAAAAAAGGGAGGAAATGCTTGGTTTACTCCTGAGTTATATAAAATTAGGAAGGACAGGAATAAAAAATGGAAGAAAGCAAAAAAGACAATGTTAAATCAGGATTGGGTTTCCTATAGGCAGGCTCGAAATTTATACACCACTAAAACTAAGGTAACAAAACAACAGTTCGTCCGTTCTAAACTGGAGGCCAACCATAAAAAGGATTCAAGGAGATTCTGGGGAATTATTTCAAACCTAATGGGGAAAAATAAACAAATCTGTATAAATAAACTAGAGAAGGATGATATTGTATTGCCACCGGCAAAAAGAATGGTTCATGCTTTTAATGATTATTTCTCAAGAGTGGCTTTACTAAGTTCCTTAGATGGGACTTATTGGGAACAAAATGAGACTTTGAAATTTAATCCCACAGTTATTAATATAGAAGATAGAGATATAGGTGGTTTTGATTTTGCCCATACTTCTCCGGAAGAGGTATGTTCTGAACTTCTGAAGTTAGATATATGTAAAGCGAAGGGATCAGATGAAATTCCACCAAGACTGCTGAAATATGCAGCTCCTTGTGTGGCATATCCCTTGGCTTATATTTTTAATCTATCTATCCAAAGTGGGGAATTTCCTGACGGATGGAAGACTGCAAAGGTTAGACCTATATTTAAATCTGGTAGAAGGAGTGAGTTTGGCAATTATCGGCCTATATCGCTCTTGTCCCAAATTTCTAAAATATTTGAGAAGATAGTGTCTAGCCAATTGAGAAGCTTTCTTGAAGATAATAATAAATTGACATCTTTTGAATCAGGTTTCAGGACCTGCCATAGTACACAAACAGCTCTGATGAGGGTTGTAAGCGATATCCAGCTGAGTCTGGACAGGAGGTTAATGATTGGAGCCTTGTTTATAGATCTTTCAAAGGCATTTGATACCCTTAACCATCAGGTTCTCCTGTCCAGACTCAGTGGGATTGGCTTATCCCCTCAATCTGTAAAGTGGTTCTCTTCCTACTTGACGGGCCGTAGCCAATTTGTAGAAGTGGGTCCTTATAAATCTAGGGTATTAGAGGTGAAAAATGGTGTACCACAGGGTTCAATATTGGGGCCTCTGTTATTTAATATTTATTTGAATGAACCTAAAATTACATCAACGGTTGCCCGGTGCCATATGTACGCAGATGACACCATACTATATGTAGAGAAAGATACTTTAGAATTGATTAATATGAGGCTACAATTAGCCTTTGATGAAGTACAGGAATTCTTAAAGTTGAACCATCTTATCTTAAATGCTAATAAAACACAGTCACTCTTGTTTAAAAATAATAATAAAAAACAAAATTTATATTTAGAAATTAATATCAAGGAAGGTATAGCTATTAAGCAGGTGGATTCATACAAGTATTTGGGAGTTTGGTTAGATCCATGTTTGGGTTGGGATGTTTATATTGACTCCCATATAAAAAATATAAATAGGAGATTGGGCGCCCTATATAAGTATAAAAAGTTTATGACTAGAGAGATTTGTTTGAGTGTGGTAAATTCTCTTTTACTCCCGGTGATCGATTATGGCGATCTGCTTTATGGAGGGGCTACTGGAAAGTATACAGATAAAGTGGATTTAGTTTTTTGTAGGCTAGCTCATTTTATACTGGATGCCCATAGGAACACACTTTTTAAGGAATTAAATTGGCATAAACCTGTCGTGAGAAGAGACTTACACTTGTTACAATTCATGATTAAGGTTTGGTATGGGGAAGTACCTAAATATGTAATTGACCTCTTTGAAGTTAGGAAAACAAAGGAATGTTTGAGATCCTCCGCTGGAACTCAATTTGTTTCAACTAAATATAATCTGAATATTGGAAGATTTTCTGTACCTGCTAGAGGAATAAGATTATGGAATAAATCTCCCCTAGAACCGAGAAAAAACAGAACTAGATATAATAAAAGTGAATTAAGGAATTGGTGTACTACTGTATTACATAATACTACTATGTGCATTAACTGTTAGTGTCTTAGGTATGTTATTGTGTAACGTGATTGATTGTTCTATAATAATTTTTTTCTTATTTATTGTCGTATTGTGATTGTTGTAAATTATATGTGGTTTTTAGTGATTTGATGTTATGTCTTTTTGATGTGGAACTTTATTTTATTTGTGATATGGAACTTCATTGAAAACGAGCTTTGCTCAGTTGAATGTATCCTTTTATTCATTACGAATAAAAAATGATTTACTACTACTACTACTACCACTGTTCCCTTTGACAAGGGCTGCTGCTGTATGAGGAGACGGATCCTCTGATGCATGCTTTCCACCATCATTGGGAGCTCCCTCACAGTCTTTATTGTGCTTTGGTGACATAGAGGCAGAATGAGTAGTCATAAATTCTTTGTTTTTTTTAGCCCTTTTCTTTTGAGTTTTAGAGCAACACTTTTTACGAAGCTCACAACTGGTAAATTTGTGATCTGGACCCAGACACTTTAAAAAAAGCTCATGGCAGTCTGCCCCTGCCAGGAGCTGAAATAATACAATTTTTAAAGCCAGTTGGTCCTATTTTCTTTTTCTTAGGTGTAGCAGTCATGCCAAACACTGAAGACCTGTCGAAAACAATGTTGCCCCC
The DNA here is from genome assembly GCA_016271365.2 of Neoceratodus forsteri. NCBI lineage: Eukaryota > Metazoa > Chordata > Ceratodontiformes > Ceratodontidae > Neoceratodus > Neoceratodus forsteri. The sequence continues at coordinate 1,624,248,745 of CM028129.1, forward strand.
CAAAAAAAAAAAAAAAAAACAGTAAATGTGATTAATTTTTATTTATTTATTTAAGAGATTAACCAGGCAGGCATACTGAGTGGGGAACCATTCGTTTCCAGATGCGACCTGGGGAAGATACATAGGTGGGTATTACAGAACAGGTTTACAAAATAATAGCATAGGTACATAGAATATTTATAAGACATGGATTACACTGAGGTGCTCAAGGCAATATGAGAAAGCATAAGTTAGGAGCAATGGAAAAACTAGACTACAATTCTTAGATGACCACTCCGACCTTAAGGTGCAGCAGAAGACATAGTTGGGGCATTACATGTGCCACGAGTCAGAGGAATATGGGGCTTAGAAATTCATGACTGGTTGGAAGCAGGTGCATGTGTCAGAGAAGTGTGCATGAAGGAGTGGGTTTAGGGTTCTAGGGTTTGTGGTAAGCCTGATGTTTGCAGGTAGGTCATTCCATAGTTTGGGCAGGTGATATTTGAGCGCTGATTGGCCCTTGGAGGTATACATGAATGGGACTTGGAGAAGCCTGGTGTTACTGCTTCTGAGTCAGCAGGCCGGGGAAGGCAGAACCGACAAGGCAGAGCTGAGATGGGGGGAGGGATTGGGACCAGAATTTAGCTATGACTGGAGCAATGGATCAGCCTGCGGGATGTAAGAGAGTGTAGGGCTAAGGAGCTGTATAAGTTGCAGTGATGGGTCACTGGAGGGCAGTCCAGGATGAAGTGATAGAAGGAGTGAAAGTGTGTCTAGGCTGGCCAAGTCGGATGAGGGTGCGGTGCCATAGACCACATTGCCATAGTCAAGTATTGGGCAAATAATTTTTTGCACAATTTCCCTCCGGACTGGAGTGGGCATGCACCCTTTGTTGCGATATAGTGCACCCAGTTTTGAGTGTAGCTTTTTGTGTAACGATTCGATGTGTGTGGAGAAATCTAGGTGTTGGTCAAGCCAGACACCCAGATATCTGAATGAAGTGCAAGACTCCAGGGGGGAACCGTCCAGGGTAAGGAAGGTGGGGCGAGCAGCTAGGCGGGAAAGTTAAGGTTGCGTACCAAAAGTTAGGGAGACTTTTTTTTTTGCATTAAGGAATAGTTGGTTGGACCTGAACCATTGCTGAACGGCACTGAAGTCCTGCTGTAACGCATTGGTCACAGCTCCAGTGGAGGGGCCAGAGATGTACAGTACGGTGTCGCCTGCGTACATTTGTATGGCTGAGTGTGTACAGGCCAATGGGAGATCATTTAGAAATATAGATAAAAGTAACAGGCCCAGGACTGAGCCTTGGGGGACCCTCCATGGAGACTGGGGGGGGAGATATTTGGGAGCCAATTTTCACCGACTGGTGTCTGCCTGACAGGTAGGCCTGAATCCAGCTAGTTGCAAGGCTGGAGAGGCCTGCACCATTAAGTTTGGCTAGTAACATGGGGTGAGAGACGGTATCGAAAGCCTTGGCCAGGTCTATGAAAATCGCTGAAGTGATATGCCCCTTGCCCATTCCAGAGATGTCGTCATCGGTGAGTATTAAGAGGGCGGTGATGGTGGAGTGAGACTTGCGGAAACCCGATTGATAGGGGGTGAAGAAGGAACCTGAGGGAAACAGAGATGGTTCTGAGGAGAAGTTTGTCAGAAGTGTGGTTCCCTTTACTAGGAACTGCAAATAAAAAATTCTTAAATATTTAAAATAATGTGGTTACTACAGAAAAGGCAAACAGCCCTTTTAGTTTTCGGTCCGCTTCCCTAAGGGCAGGAATAACAATTGATAGAAAAAAAGCAACCGCATAAAATTAGTAAAGTGGTAGCTTTTAAACTAAATTATAAAAAAAAAAAAAAAAAAATTTCAGTGAATATTAGCAGTTCTCCAAATGCAGGAACTGCACTGACCTGTGGCTTTGTCCGGTTCCTGGGAAACAGTTGTGAACTGGAGAAACTGCACTAAAATCAGGAAGAAATATATACATCTAATAAGTAAAATAAACACTATCTGATGCAAAGTAATCAAAGAACTAACTAAACACTTTTTCAAATAATAAAACAAACTAAAACCAGTCTGAAGACCGGAGCCATCTTTGGGACAACTGCTCTCATCAGTGGAGAAACAAATCTGGCGTTAGGGCTAAAGTGGGAGGGTGACCACAGTGCAGAATTTGAACCTTCATTCTAAGTTCCAAAATTAGTATAAGGTTCTATCCCCGGGGCATCACTCTCTACTTACAGGATGATGCTTGTTGTAAAGCATAAGTGAGGGATTCCAGGTGTTAGAAACATAGAATCTTTTGGCAGAAAAGAACATCTTGGCCCATCCAGTCTGCCCAGATGTTCCCTGCCTAATCTATCTCTGCAGACCCTATCTGGTCTCTGGCGCCCCTCCTGCCTCCCTGCCTCTTTTGTAATATACCCCTATGTCTATGTACTGCATGCTTGAATGCCTCCACTGTTTTAATCTCCACTACTTCTGCTGAAAGTCTTTCCAGGCATCTACCACCCTTTCCGTGAAGAAATATTTCCTCACATTTCTCTTGAACTTCCTCACAGCTTCACTGCATGTCTGCTGACTAGTGCTCTTTCTCATTTGAAAGAGGCTCCCTCCCTGCACTCTGTTCACCCCTGTGAGGTACTTGTAGGTTTCTATAATGTCATCACTCTCTCTCCTTTCTCTTCTCTTCAAGGGTGTACATGTAAGAGCCCTTGAGACTCTCCTCGTAGGGCTTCTTGTGTAACCCTTGCACCATTTTAGTTGCCTCCTCTGGACTGCCTTCACCATGTCCTTACTGAGGTGCAGTCTCCAAAACTGGAAACAGTACTCCAGGTGGAGTCTCACCAGCGAGTGATACAGTGGCAACACCACCTCACACCTCCTGCTGGAGATACCCCTCCCTATGCACCCCAACATCCCACCAGCCCTATCCACTGTTTTAACAAATTGCTCTGCCACTTTGAGGTCCTCAGACATGATAATCCCAAGGTCCTTTTTCCTATTATACCCCCATCCTATACTCAGCTCCTGGGTTCCTATGTTCTAGTTGCATGATTTTGCACTTTTTGACACTGAACCCCAACTGTCATGCTTTTCACCACTCCTCGAGGTTCCCAAGAGGAAGTATTTTGAAAAACTGAAATGCAAAAGATCGAGTGTCAGAAACCCGAGACTGATTGCCTGAAACTTGTTATCCCAACACTCGGTAATTGCCTGCCATGGAGTTTGTTATCTAAAGTAAGGGGTGTGTAGGAGCGAAGCCCCCCAAAATATGAAAAAAACCTCTGCCGTGAGCAATTACCGAGTGTCGGGATACTGAATTTTGGCCAATCAGTCTCGGGCTCCTGATACTCGGTCTTTTGCATTTCAGTCTTTCATCATATATCCTCCCAAAATCCTTGCACATTCTTTCCACCCCATCTTTAGTGTCCATCTTACTGCAGATTTTGGTATCATCTGCCAAAAGGCATACCTTCCCTTAGAGTTCTCCTGCAATGTCACCTACGAAGACATTGAAGAGAACAGGCCCCAATACTGTGCCCTGTGGTACCCCACAGGTCACTCTCCCATCAGTAGCGTGAGTGCCATTTACCACCATCTTCTTTCTCCTATCCTGTGACCAGTTTCTAACCCAAGCCACATTGAATCCCATGCCTAGGCTGCTCAATTTCTTTATCAGCCTCCTGTGTGGTAGTGTCAAAGACCTTGCTAAAGACAGATAGGCCACATCCACTGCCCTCCCATGATCTATTTCTCTGGCCATCCAGTCACAGAAATCTAACAGATCCTTTTGGCATTACCTACCCCATGAATCTGTGCTGCCTGTGGTCTTGCAACCCACTGGCTTTAAAATACTCTACTAGTCTTTCCTTCAGTAGGGTTTCCATTAATTTCAGAGAAAGAACATCACTTCCCAGGTACCTTTTCAATATTATATACAATGTTTAAATGTGGAAGTGGGGAGACTTCACTGACAGCAAGTGCATGAACTAGGAAAACAACAGTGTGGCATCTACCCATATTTATTTTTCACATTCGAATCATTAAATCACAGTCCAGAAACTTGTTCTTCATAATACATGACTCTCTGTCATAATAACTTACTTCATCAGTTTTATTAAATACATCACACAGAATGGAGATGAATTTCAAATGAAGATACATTTCTTGATTTTTTGCTTCTTTAATATTAGTGGTCCCTTTTGGGTGTATTTTTTTTTTTTAATTATGCTGATATTTCAGACTGCCTGGTCCCTTATCCAGAGCAGCTGGGCTAATACAACAGAAATCAATTAAAAATTATTCATGTGTATCAGAAACCAAAATTAAAACATTTTTGTATCAATGTTTTTAGTTTTTTTTTGTAGCACAAAATGCATAGCAAACAGGTGGAACTAACCTACAATCACTCTTGGTAGTTATTAGAGGCGTCCTGTGGTATAGGTTGCTAGCTTGCTGTTCTAATAAGAAAAAATAAATGCTCATTTTTAGTTACAGTTTTATACATTCTACTTGCATTATATTCAGCTTTTTTGTATATTAAAACAATAAGGCTAATACCTTTAGCATTATTACATTAACTCCTCATCCATTTCACTGCCAAATACTTTGTGGGGAAATGTTCACAGTTTCTTGCCTAAAAATATAACAAGATGTTTTCATAAGCTGGTATATGTGATCTGACTTACTTTTACACTAATGCAAAAACTGAAAGGATTTCAGCACCACATTAGATATCTAATACTGTTTGCAAGTACACCAAGTATTTGACAGTGAAATGGAGGAGGAGATAATTTAATGATAATATATTAAAGGTGCTACTCACAATTTTACTATGAAAACAAGCTGAATATAATGTAAGTAGAATTTATAAAACAGCCACTAAAAAACAAACATATTATGGTAGCACAGTAGTGCTACTATAATTAGGGTTGAGGAGCCATTTACATGTTAAACCTAAAATTTTGCACCTTAATAACTTTGCAACCATTCAACGGACTTGCCTGAAATTTGGAATACATGATCAAGAATCATACATCTTGGGATCTGCCAACTAGTGTACTGTTTGGATATATGGCTGCGGAGTTACTAAGCGTGATCTGCGCGCGCGTTTATGCTTTTTTGAATTCTTTGCTCGTCCCTACAGGTCGCACGGTTTGTGCGACCGGTCTGAAAACTTCAGGGGAAAGTTCGACAGTGTTGCAAATGCACTTTTTAGTGTCGCAAATGGCCCTAGTAGTGTCGCAAATCTGCCATTTTGTTTTCAGTTGGTGATCAGAAAAATACTTGGCATTTAAATATAGGACCCTCTAGCAATACAATTCTTTTTGTGTTTACCTAGTCGGAACCTGAAGATGCTAGGCATGTCTTTATTTTGAGGTTAAACACCCTAGAAATATGTTTTTCCAATTTCTGGAAAAAGCAGTGTCGCACGCATTGCGAAAGCTGTCGCAAATCACGACATTACTTTTTCAGACTATGGCCAAAATGACAGCAGTTCTTTGCCACCCTGCTGCAAATGAACAGTTTGGTCTTTTGGGCTGAAATTTGGAGGGAAGGCAGCCAACATCTCACAGATGTGCCTTTTGGTGGTTTGGTGACAAACTATTTCATGGATGCAACATTACAGTACTCCGAAATTGACACTTTTTCCCATAGACTAACACTGCGGCGTCCGCTGCATGACAGGAATTCTTTACCACCCTGCTGTAAAAAAACGGTTTGGACTTTTAGACTGAAATTTGGAAGGAAGAAAGCCAACATCCCACAGATGTGGCTTTTGGTGGTTTGTTGAAAAAAATATTACAGGGAGGCAATGTTATGGCACTCTGAACTTCTCTTTTTTCCCATAGGATAACATTATGGCGTTCGTCGCGCCTTTCAGGGCCTCGTGATCTTGACACGGTGCGAGATACAGACTTTCGTTGAAAATGCTTAGCCCCAATCAGGCTAAAACAAAATAGCCAGGAAAGTCATAAATCATATGACTTTAAATTTTTTTCCCATGCAGTTCCTGAGATATAAGCAATTAAGTATTCAAAATCATTTTCTGCTCCAAGACCCATTATTATGCATACATTCTTTGTACTCACTGTCTTTCTCTATGCAGCTTTTGGGGAAAACCAGCCTGTCTACTTACATTACTGTTACCCTTACCGCTTCCGCTTGCGGTTCCGTACCCGTTTCACTTACCGTTCCCGTCCACGCCACCATGTGCGTTACCCTTTACGTTTTCATTTGCGCTTGCATTATTTTTACCATTTGTGTCTACAGTACTGTTTCTCTTTCTGTTTCGCTTTGCGCATTACCATTTGCGTTTGCGGGCACTGTGTTACTATGTGACAAGACATCACGTGGCAGGAGCGTGGCACCCGAAGGGCCCCGCACTCCCGCCGCCGCATTACATTCACTATTTCTCATCATCATTCTCAAAACAAAGGGAAATTTGAGGCAAAAAACTCAGTTTAATGTTTCAGTTAGGGTTGTTCCACAGCGACAAAAGCAAGGAAATTCAATGTCAGGGTTGAAAACCCCCTTGTACCCCTCCAGCCCACCCCCCCAACCAGCATCGGGTGCAGTTGGGGAGTTAGGCCGTCGACCCAACGTGCACCCGATGCCGGTTGGGGGTGGGCTGAGGGGTGCAAGGGGGTTTCAACCCCAACATCAAATTCCTCATTTTTGTTGCTGTGGAACAACCCTAACTGATGCATTAAATGGAGTTTTTTGCTCTAATATATATATATATATATATATATATATATATATATATATATATATATATATATATATGTATATATATTATGGTAGAGTAGCACTTTTAAGGTTAAAGGGTGAAATTTGCACCTTAATAACTTAGCCACTGTTCAACGGATTTCCCTGAAATTTGGTATGCTCGATTGGGCATGGTAGATCTTGGGATCTGCCAACTTTCATACAAGTCGGATATACGGCTGCGGAGTTATTAAGCGACAACCGAATGCACAATTACCTTTTTTGCGAATTCTTTGCTCTCGCCTACAGGTCGCATGGTTTGTGCAACCGGTCCAAAAACTTCAGGGAACGTGTGGCCGGGCCCCTGATGTGGCTTTTGAAGATTTCATGAAAAAATATTAAACGGTTCAAAAGTTGTTCAAAAAACAAGTTCCCATTATAACTCAATGGGAAAAGTTAACAAAAAGTTCGACTGCTGCAAATGCACTTTTTAGTGTCACAAATGGCCCAAGTAGTGTCACAAATCTGCCATTTCGTTTTCAGTTAGTGATCAGAAAAATGCTAGGCATTTAAAACTGGGACCCTCTAGGGACACAATTCTTTCTGTGTTCACCTAGTTGGACTCTGAGGATGCTAGCCATGTCTTTATTTTGGGGTTAAACACCCCTAGAAATATGTTTTTCAAATTTCTGGAAACAGCAGTGTCGCACCTGCAACACTTTTGCAAATTGTGACACTACTTTTCCAGACTATGGCCAAAATTACAGGAATTCTTTGCCACCCAGCTGCAAAAGAACAGTTTGTCCTTTTGGGCTGAAATTTGGTAGGAAGGCAGCCAACATCTCACAGATGTACCTTTTCGTGGTTTGCTGAAAAAATAATGCATGGCTGCCAAGCTACTGTACTCCGCAGTTGATGTTTTTTCCCATAGACTAACATGGTGGCGTACGCCACGCCTTTCGGGGATTGTATCTCGAAAACGGTGCGAGATACGGAATTTTTGTCATGACAATGCATAGCCCTGTGGGCTACGTATTTAGTGAAAATGTAGCCAGGAAAATCATGAATCGTGAATGTTTTTTTCTACGTCGTACGGTTACTGAGATATAAGCAATTTAGTATTTCAACACCTCATTTTCGGCTCCGAGGCCCATTATTATGCATACATTCTTTGTACACACTGTGTTTCTCTATGCAGCTGTTGGGGAGAAACAGGGTATGCATTTCTGTTAATGTTACAGTTACTATTTCCACTTGCATTTACGTACCCGTTTGCTTTCCGTTCCCATGTACGGCACCATGTGCATTACCCTTTGTGTTCTCGTTTGTGCTTCTATTTGCATTACTGTTACCATTTGCATTTCCACTACTGTTTGTGTTTGCGTTTCGGTTTGCATCACCGTGAGCATTGCCATGTGCGTTTACGGCAGCCCTTTCGTTTGCGTTTGCCTTGCGTTTTGCATCTTCGTTGCTGTAACTGCTACCATTTGTGTTTACTATTGCGTTACTGTGCCCGTGCACATTATGGTTTGCATTTCCATATGTGCTTGCGTTTCCTTTTGTGTTTCTGTTTCCTTTGGCGTTATTGTTGCTGTTACCATTACCTTTTGCGTTTACAATTGCGGTAAGGTGACCGTGTGCGCTACCGTTTGAGTTTACGTATGCGTTTGCATTTATGTTTCTGTTTCCTTTGGCATTATTGTTCAGGTTAACTTTACCATTTGCATTTAAATTTGCGGTACCGTGCCCGTGCACGTCATGGTTCGTGTTTACATGCGTGCTTCCATTCGCGTTTTAAATTCTGTTACTTCTGCTGTTCTTGTTGCTGTAACACTTAACATTTGCATTTACAATATAATAATTTACGGTGCTGTCACTGTGCGCGTTACCAGTTGCATTTTCATACACGCTTGGTGTCCGTTTGCGTCACTGTTCACTTCGGCGTCACTTTACACTTGCGTTTCTATTAGCGTTTCCTTTACTAGCTGCATAACTGTTGCCACTTGCGTTTGCTTTGCAGTTACTGTTACTATGTAACAAGACATCACGTGGTGGGAGCACGGGCCTCCCTGCCACCGCATTCCATTCACTATTGTTGACTCTTTCTCAAAAGGAAATTGAGGCAAAAAAAATCAGCTTAATGCATCAGCTGAGGGTTGTTCCACAGCGACAAAAGTGAGAAATTCGATGTTAGGGTTAAGCCCCTTGGACCCCCAGCCCACCTCCCCAACCCGGCATCAGGGTGCGGCGTTGGGGTGGTCCCAACTCACCCCATTCTCCTATACCTCTGCTTCTTTACACATGTGATGGGGTGAGAGTTATGGCCGATGCCGTTGGGGTGTGGGCGGGGGCCAAGGGGCTTTCAACCCTAACACCGAATTTCCTCACTTTTGTCGGTGTGGAACAACCCTAACTAATGCATTAAACAGAGTTTTTTGCCTCTAATATATACATAGATATATAGATATATTTATCAGAACAGCAAGCTAGTGACCTGTACCACAAATGTCTCTAGTCACTACCAAGAGTCACGTCAGGTTAGTTCCACCTGCCTACACTGGGTGGGATATTCAAAGCGGTTGCGCAAGGTGCAAGTGAGATGCGCCAGCGCAGTAGCGGACATGTGCCAATGAGCGATATTCAACAGGCAACAATGCGCAGCGCATAATGCACTGTGCCAATGCGCAACCCAAATGAATGCATGTGCAAGTGCAGGGGGAGTAGCCATGAATAAGCTGCACAGTGCGATATACAACAGCAAGCCGATAGTGCAAGCGCGGAGCAACAAGGACATGTACGGAGCAAAGTTGAGCCCATAAAAGGATGGAGCAAGCAGGGGATGGAGGCTTGCGCCCATGGGAGTAGGGGTGAGAGACGGAGAGAGAGAGACAGAGACAGAGACACACAGACAGAGAGAGGTCCAGTGGCCAGGCAGGATAGCTGCAGGGGTGCAGAGCAGGCACAGAGGCAGGAAGTGCGATGGGTAGTGGGACAGGGAATGCAACCCTGACTGTGCCTGTGAGCGTGAGCTGACCAGAGTGTGTGTGTGTGTGGGTCCTCAATACAGGAGTGCGCCCAGTGCAGGGGCCCAGGCAGCAGCACACAGTCAGGGTAGCCCAGGGCGTCAGTCGCGGGGCAGGACAGGCCAAGGCCATGGCAAGTGCAATATTCCAGATGGAGGGATAATGAGGGGTGTGAGGAGGAGGGTGGCTGAGTGGCGCGGCCGTGGAAGGGCCCGGTGGCGGTATGTCCAGAACAGGTGTTACCATGCCTGCACCACTTTTGAACAGTACAGTGACACTGATATTGTGGGCTGGTACCACCTGAACCGGGTGATTCTGAGGCAGCTCTGTGAGCTGTGAAGTGATGAGATGCAGGCACCCACAAGACGGAGCCACGCCCTGTCAGTGGAGACAAAGGTCACGGCCGTAATGTGCCTGCTTGCCACAGGCACCTTTCAGAGACCAACAGGGGACACCACAGGCATAACCCAGTCAGCTGCGTTGCAGCTCCTCACATAATTCCTCAATGCACTGCTGCCACATGCTGCGGAATACATCCACTTCCCCAGCACATAGGTGGAGCGTACAGCAAACATGCAGGAGTTCCACAGGGTTGCATGTATGCCTGGCATGCTAGGGGCCATTGACTGCACCCACAGAGGCATCCGCACACCACCGGGGCCGGATGGTGTGGCCTACATCAACAGGAAAGGCTACCCCAGCGTCAACTGCCAGGTGGTGTGCGATGCCAAGGGGTGCATAATCAATGTCTGTGCCACACACCCTGGAGGAGCATGTCATGCCTTCATCTAGCACTAGTCTGTACTGTGCCACAGGTGTGAGAGTGGGGACATCCCCAGTGGCCACCTAGTAGGTGAGTATGCAGCTGGAATGGGCAGCCCTGCAAAGCAGGGCATGTCTGGGGGGGAGATGCAATGCTGGGGTCATAGGGGGTCTGTCTGTGTAGGTGGGGGGGCAGCCACACAGACCACAGTGCTAACCCATCATGTCCCCACACAGGTGACAGCGGATACCCACTCCAGCCCTGGCTGCTCACCCTGTACCGGTGCCCGTCAACCCCAGCACAGGAGAGATATAACGAGGCACACACCAGCACACGGAACACCACTGAGCATGTGTTTGGACTGCTGAAGGCATGGTTTCATTGCCTGCACAGGTCTGGCGATGCCCTACAGTACAGCCCCTCGAAGGCCTGTGGCCTATTCCTGGCCTGCTGTGTGCTACATAACATGGCCACTGACCGTGGTCTAGCCATCGAGGTCGAAGAGGGGAACAGCATTGAGGATGATGCGGACGCCGGGCCACACGGTGGTGGCCAGCTCCCCCGGACGACACGGGAACCCTGGCTGCAGAGGATGGCCCAGCAGCACCGGGACACCATTGCAGAGGAGCACTACGGTGCATGCAGGTAGTTGAACATGACCACACACAAGGACCAGGGCACAGTATACAGGCATGCCAGGCTGGGCCCCACAACAGACACGGCTGAAGGGCAGCGTTGACGGAAAGGATCAGGACACCGTGGAAGAACCCCGTACGGCACTGCGGACCCCACACACATGGCCCCACACACCTCTATACACACAAGCACAGTTACACGGGCACCCACACACGCACACCCCAAAGCTGCCAATGAGTGTGTGTCAGATGCTGAACACCAGTGCACAGTGGCAGCCGGTGATGTGATGGCATCATCATGCACAAGCCGCAGTGGCCAGCGGCCGGGGGGTGTGCACAGGGCAGGCATGTTGCGTGGGCCATGGACCACATGGCCCTGGTACGCACACGCATGCACACACCACACCACTGTGCATACAGGGCTGCGGCAGGCAGCAGACAGGGAGGAAGGGAGGCAGATCATGACCGCCATGCAGTTGCACGGCTGCCATGGACACCTGAACGGCCCCGCCGAGGCCGCCCAGCAGACTCAAGCTGAGCGATGGCCACAGGCGGTGTCACAGACAGTCCCCCAGGTGTGACGTTGCGGGAATGCGACCGGTCCCTCGCAGGCGTCTGCAGGACCCCGAACAGGCCCACTCCAGGCGTGCCTGGAATGCCTACAGTGGATCCCGGTGTTGACAATGCCGGGGTCGGATGACGCCGGGACCGAGGGGTGGAGAATGCACTCTGTGGTGACTGCTGCAGACGGCCCTGCACCAGGGTGGCCAGTGGTGCTAGGCCGGCCGTGACTGCAGCGGTGAGACGATCCAGGCCTGAGGTTGTGTCCTCCCGCATTGGTGTGGCCTCAGCCAGAAGCTGCTCAAAGTCCCGGTTATGCCACTGTGTAGACTGGCGCAGCTCCGTGCGGAGTGCACGCACCCCTGCCACAACCAGCATCTGTTGCTCCACGGATGCCCGGAGCAGATAGGTGTGCTCGGTCAGAGGGTCGGCGCCTGGGGGCTTGGGCATTGACACGACTCGTGGGAGTTGAGGCCGGTCGTCAGGCACTCCTGTGCATTGTGGGGCTGCACAGCAGGGCCCCTTGGCCTGTACTGTCTGCGGTGCAATGGCAGCAGCCACTGCACTCAGATCCCCCTCAGCACTGTCCTGCTGCTGCCCCTCCAGCCGCTGTGTGTGTGACAGTGCAGGGGCAGCTGCACCACCACAGCCACACAGTATGGTCTGCGCTGCAGGTACGCTGACCACCACCTCACCAGGTGGTGTTGCCGGAGCGTCGACAAACACCACCTGGGCACGAGCTGCGTTGCTGTGTCCGGTGCATGGTAGGGGTGCCTCCCCCTGGCTGGCATCCACTGTCCAGGATAGTGGACATGCTGTCATCAGACGTGGACCCCGCCCTGATCAGTGTCTCAGCATACTGGACACCATGGCTGGCATCCCACTGAAACACTGCCTGGGCCTCATCCGGGCCCACGCCACAGGCATCCAGTTGAACAGTGGAGAAGGCCCGGCAGCGGTCCGGACCCCAGACTCCAGTGGAGGTGGATGGGCGCTCCTCCAGGTCCACGTCAGCCCCCAAGATGGGCACCACCACCCCTGCAGCTGCACGCAGGCACTCAGGATCTGTAAGGGAACACATATACATTAGTGCCACCACCACGCACCCCTGCCCCCTTGCACCCCTCACCCCCATCCCCATGCGCATGTGCCACTGTACCTACCATGCAACGATGGGCTCCACCCATCTGGAATCCACCACCAGGTACACTCTCCACAGTGCTGCACCGCATGGACACTGCCACCAGCTCCTCTTGCGGTGTCAGCTGTGGCACCTCAGGCTGTCCACCGCCCGTGGTGGCCCATGCGGTATGGATGGCAGCCACCTTTCCCTTTATCCATCTCTGGTCCGTGCCCACCCGTTTCTTGCACTCCTGTGCTGACCTCTGATGGCTTCCCTGCAGGTTCACGGCCCTGACCACTCCCTTCCATGCCTCCGCCCTGGCCTGCGGGGTGCCTGTGGAGCCACTCAGAAGGGGCTCCTGGTCCAGGTAAGCATCATACAGGACATCACGCTCAGCCCTTGTGAAACTGGGCCTGCGCCTCCATGCAGGCCCCTGCTCCTTAATCTCCTCTTGCACTGACATGCTCACTCCTGTGGGTGGGGACATGTGGTTAGTGCTGGCTGCCACACACGAGGTGCCCCCCCCAATTCACTCTACCAACATGCCCACTGCCTGGCGTCTTACCTGTGAAGGATGCAATACCGGTCTGGTGCCTGTGCAGCCCCATGGCGCCTTTATAGTGCATCACATGCAAATGAGGGAATGCGCAACTGTAATGAGATGCAAATGCTTCCGATGTGCCATGGACATGCTGATCAGCTCATCTGCATATGCCTACTGAATATCATGGAATTGCGCATGGCGGAGTGGAGACGCGCATGCACAAGCCATGGCGCAACTGTATGACGTGCGCATTCCGCATGGTACAGCGCATGCGAGCACAGACGTCGCCTACGTTGGTAGCGCTTCCCACACACAGTGTGCTACAGGCGGCATGGCGCTCTGACGCTATGGGGCATGTGGGGCACATGTACAGAACATGTGGGGCACATGTTCTGTACACCCAATGGTGCTATTGGCACATGGCCCATGGGGCACCCTGGACCCTATAGCGCACCATGCTATCCATGTCCTGTCGCACACTGTGCACGTGCAGACCTTTGACCCCTGCATGTGTCCCTTGACCCTTGGGTGCCTGCAGCACCTGCCAGCAATGCCCCAGCTGTATCGTGCATTAGCGAGGCATGCGCGATTGGGCATGGCAGGGTGTCGCGCATCCATCGCACGTGCGTCTCGTGCACTCACCAACGCCATTTTGGCTCAGCGGTATAGTTAGCAGGCATGCGTCATAGGAGCACACAGAGAGCACCCACTTGGAGCCAGGTTGAGCTAGTCAACCTGGTGGCACTGGTGGAGCCACATGTTGGTTCCCTATATGGGCAGGTGCCCCTAGACCAGCCACGCAAAGAGGTGTGGTAGGGGGTGGCCCAGGAGCTGGAGGAGGCCACAGGGTCATGTTGTAGCAGGGATCAGTGCTGCCACAGATACAGGGACCTGTGGAGGAGGGATCCGGACCCTCTGAGGACACTGCAGGCATGCGTCCGGAGGGGCACAGTGCCACAGCCAGGTGAGTGCATATATCCACGCCCGTGCCATGCTGCTGTTCTGTGGGGTGCCAGCGGATGCCACGCCATGCTATTGGGGTTGGGGGGGCTGTGGCTGGGAATGCCGCCAGTCATGGCAGCGCACCATAGGTGAGCTGTGCCATGGCACCGCCACTGCACAGGGACATGGGGTATGTTGTGCTGGAGTGGGGGTGGGGCACGTGGGTTGCTGCCCTGTGCTGATGTCTGCCTCTCACTGTCTCCCTACTAGGCCCTGAAGATTTTCGCAGAGCACAGATGGCAGGTGACGCTGCCAGATGGCAGCAGGACAGCGGTGGCGCATGGCAGAGGGATGCTGGCCAGGGGGGAGGTGCAGGTAGACAGGCGCCAGTTGGACTGCAGCTTGCAGGTAGGCACTTTGTCGGTGTACATTGCTATGTGGGGTAGGGGCGGGCCACAGCCCACCCATGCATATAGCTATTACAGCCGTGCATCGCCAGTGTGGTCCATTGCACCAAGCTGCGCCTTTTGCACGTGTGTGTGGCCGCTGCGGGTGGGCTGTGGGTGCATCCAGGTCCAAGCCAGGCCACTGCCATCCCCATGCAATGGCCATTTGCATGGCAGCCATGGCTGTGGCGTGCTGCGCATGGCTGGTGGTGGTGTGTAGTGCTGAGCGTGGCTGTGGATGGTCGGGATGGTGGCTCGTGTGGGCATGCATGCTGTGGATGGCTGTGTACCACCTACAGGGCACATGTCACTGCTGTCTGCTGCGCACGGTGGATGGGCTACAGTCATATGGGTATGCACTCATCATTGTCCCCTCCTTTGTCCTAGGTGTCCATCAGGTGGATGTCCACACCTGGCTGCTGAAGACAATACTGAGGGTCACCATGGCCACCCTTGCGGTGGCCCACATCATTAGGCAGGCCCTGTTCCGGCCTCGGAGGTGTGAAGATGGATGAGGCGCTGGTAGGCATGAACATCTTGAAGGGCCCGCTGGCCTGCTTCACCCTTCCTTCCCCTGACCTCCCCTCCCAATCCACCACTGTACCCTGCCTAGCCATGACCTCTGTCCCCCCGCCCCCCTTCCCCAGCCTAACTTCCTGATTGTGGTCTCCCTGTTCCCTGCCCCCTCTCCCTGTTCCCCTGTATATAGTTTGTTGTTGTTGTTTGTTTCTTTTAATATACTTACATTTTGGTAGCCATCCGTGTCCGTGTCTGCTCTGCAGCTGGTGTATGGTGGCATGCTGCAGTGGTGTGCATGGTGGCTGTGTGGTACATCTGGGGTCGACTGGGGCTTGTGTCTGGTGGTCTGTGCCCAGTGGCCTGTGTGTGTGCGCCCTGGGATGTACATGTGTTCCCTGCTGGGCTGAGTGGTCTGTATGTTGTGTGCTGTTGGAAGGTGTGTTGTCAGCTATGGTTCCGGGTGGCATGTCCTGTGCCATCCTGTGGGTGTTGCCTGTGGCTGCCTGCCAGTGAGCACTGGTGTCACACCACCTCCTTGCACTGCCGTGGTTTGCGTGGTCAGGGCCTGCGGCTATGCACCTGCCTTGCTCCCCTCCAGTCATCCCCTGCACCCTGGTGGCAGTGTGGCCTGCTCTTGTGGCCTGCTCCACACTGTGCCGGGTGCCCTGTGCTATGGCCCATGCGCCTCTGTTCCTTGCTAGGCCCATGTTGTGCTCTTGAGCTTCCTGCCTTGCTCCACTGCGCAGCCCAGGTTGCACAATGGTGCCTGCTGACTTGCCTCCTGGTGCAGCCCTTGTTGCACGATGGCACATCCCTGTGATATTCAGCCGTCTTGCGCTGTCACTTGCCATTGTGCTCAGCCTTTGAATATCGTGTTGGATGCTCACTGGCACAGTGTACATGTGCTGCGCGGCTGTTGCACCTGCCTCTGGTGCATTTCTGAATATCCCACTCTATGTTAGCATATAAAACTTTCTGAACTTTGACTTTTAATGCACATTAAAATAATGTTTAATTCATTTTAGTTTTATTACTTTAGCCCTACTGCTCTGAGGATGGGACCAGGCAGTCCTGAAACATCAGTATAATTCCAAAACAAAAAATAAATACACAATCAGAAGGGACCACTGATATTAAAGGGGCAAAAACTCAAGAAAGTTAAATTCATTTGAAATTCATCTCCATTTGGTGTCATATATGACAAGGAACTGTTGAAGTAAATCATTATGATGGAGAGTCATATATTATGAAGAACAAGTATCTGGACAGTGGTTTAATCATTTGAATGTGAAAAATAAACGAGTAAAGATTCTACACTGTTCTTTTGTTTCCTGTCCATTCATTTCCCCAGCACTGCAGTAAGACGGACTGGCCTACAGCTGCTAGCCTCCTACCTGCTGCTGCTCTTATATACTGAGACCACAGCAGCCCCTCTCTAGAACCACTCAAGTTTCCAGCATGCTGTTTAAGAAGGCTGTTGGTGGGGCAACTAGCACCTCCTTGAGTTCTTTTAGTACCACTGGGTGTATCCTGTCTGGTCAATTAGCCTTGTCCACCTTTAAAGCTGCAAGTCCCTTCCGGACTCTTTCTTCTGAAAGTGGACTCATGTCCACCCCTCCATTCCTGCTACTCCCTGGTGGTCCCCCCCCCGCCCCACTGTGAGGACTGGGCAGAAGCACCTATTTAGGATGTCAGCCTTTTCTTGGTCCTCTTCGATGCAGTCTCCCCCCTTCTGATCCTCACTATCCCTCTCCGTGCTTTCCACTTCTCCTTTGGCAAACCCTTCCTCTGTCTGCTCCTTTGCTCCTCTCAATGCCTTGCCTGCTTTTCTCTGCTTTACTTGGTATACCTCCCTGACCTCCTCCCTCTGTGTTTCCCTGTATCTTCTGAATGCCACCCTTTTTTCCTTCAAAACCTTTGCCAGTTTCTTAGAGAACCATAATGGTTGCTTATACTTACTTCGGGGGGTGGGGTGGAGAGAAAGTCTCTCAGGTGAGATGTTAAACCATGGTCTCATCTATCTGTTCTGGAAAAGAGTGAAGGAATTTCCCCCAGTGTCCTGGCCAAATTTTCCCATTCACTAAAAATACTACCATCAGCCTAATCTGGTTCAATTTCAGTTGGTTTTCATCAAAATTCCGTCATTCCCCATAATGAGGCTAAAATAGGCAGAACTGCCTAGTCCTCCTTTCCCTGTTATCAACAAGCATTTGTCAATGCCGAATGTTTGCTTACTGGCAATGGTAGTGGTAGTGTAGAAGTTACAGAGCTGCGTAATAGGGATGGAGTGAAGTATTGAACTGAAGCCAACCCCACCACCACCCTGCAGAGAGTGACAGGCATTGGGGTGTGCCTTTGGGTCGTCAGGCATAACGGCCACGCCATTTCACCACACCCCACCCTGCAGACACTGACAGGTGTCACAGTGTTCCTTGGGGTCTTTGGCCCTTATGCGCACCCCATTCCATTAGGAAATACGGTGAGATGGGTGCGATACAGGAGAATGGGGTGAACTTTGGGGCCGAAGAGTCCAAGGCATACCTCGATGCCTCTCACTGGCTGCAGGGTGTGGAATGGTATGAGCATTACAGGCAAGAATCCCAAGTCACACCCCTGATGCCTGTCATTCTCTACAGGGTTGGGCGTTATGGTTGGAAACCCTAATACCTCAGGCATTCGTTGGTATTTTCACTCCAAATGTTCAACATGGTTTTTTTGTGACCCCACCTCATGAACAGGGGGAATATCAGTTTGTTAGCCAAAAGCTGCTTATGCACAGCAACTACGGCATTTAGCACCACAGATGCAAAAACATTCCGAACAGGATGTAAAAAATGACAGCTGTACTGTTCATGGGAAGGTGTAAAAAATGGCAATGTTGCAAATCTGCAGTAAAAATATTTCAAAAAATGAAGTCACGAGCGTACATAGAAACTGTGCAACGCACACCCATAATATAATTAGGTTGGGGATTTTTTACAGCAGATTGTCAACTCAGGCATTTTGGTGCCTCTGATCATGAAAAGTGTCACTGTGATTTTCTTTATCTGTCCCGAACAATGATTTCCCACAGCGACCACGCATCTCTGCGCTGAAAGTGTGAAAACACACTTCGGCCATGTTGTGAAAAATGACAGCTGTGCTGTTCATAAGGAAGTGTGGAAAAATGCCACTGGTGAAAATCTGGACTGAAAATATTACAAAGTCATGAACCTACGAGGGTGCGTGGAAACCGCACAATGCTCACTCGTAACAGTCATTTTATGGACTTTTGCCACCAAATTTTCAACATAGCCATTTTAAGACCTCTGCTCATGAACAGTGTAACTGTGATTTTCTTAATCTGTCCCAAACATTGCTTTCGCACACCAACATATAGGATAGTGCATGGGGAACGGTTGACAAATGAAAATTACGTACCTACCGTAATTCTTGATCTTCTCTTGTATCTTCACCATTCATTACTTCCTGGGTGTAAGCGGAGGCGCACCGACACAGGAGCTTTTTTTTTTTTTTAAACTTCCAACAGCACTCCCGAGAGTGACGCCATGTGTCATCGCGCAGGGGCGGCCGCAGAAGGACCGACTCCTCCTCCAACTCAGTTCTGTGAGCCGGAGAGGCAAAAGCGAAAGCAGAGAATAGAGATAAGCGAGGCAAGATAGCCAAGGGATAGCAAAGCAAGGAAGAATGAACTGAAAAGGAATAAGCCGATGGAGGAAGGACAGAGGAGATAAGAGTATCCCTAACCTAGGGACTGCAGGGCCTCCTTACCTGGGCGACTCTAGGAGGAGAGAAAAGGAAGGAAATGAGAAAGATGAAGAAGAAGAAGAGAAGAGAGAGATGGGATGTTGAAGGGACCAGAATGCCCAACGAGCATAGTTAGCTTATAGCTGAAGGCTCGACTAACAGGGAAGCAAGAATCCCCGGAGATAGAGCTGAAGAGAAGGTTCATCAAATCCGCTAGACAGACTCAGGAGGGCATAGTCCTCATCTTCAACATGCCATTGTTGTTGATACCCACTCCGGGCTCCTGGCCGCGAAGGCCTTTAACCGGAGGACACCCGAGGAGGGAAGAATAAACCCCAGGCAGCATGAGAGCGCTGCTCAGGGTTTAGAAATGGAAATGTAAGCCTTCAGGCTTTTAAGCCAGAAGTGGGACTCAGACGGATCTCGCCAAGGCAGGCCAGAGGCTTAGGCTGGCTGGGATTGGTTATGGTCAGCACTGCTCTTCTGTAAACTGTCCAGGAGGACACTTGAAAGGAAAACCAATCATCAAAATCTCACGAGAAGGGTTGCCTGCCCTCTCATCTCCTTCTTGTTTGTTTCCTTTTTTTTTTTTTTTTTACAGATAATCATTTGCAGGCTAGGAGCATGACCCCAATACCAAGAATGCCTATAGCAGTCGAAGAGAGTTCCTCAGCATTTTTTCCTCTTTTTTTTTTTTTTAGAAAAAAGAAAACAGACGTGCCTGCTCCCTCCGCTCTGCAAGGCAAGAATTAGAGAAGGGGAGGGGTTTGATTCTAGGGCTAACAGCTGGAGCACGGGATTGCAGGATCAAAACTGAATAGCCTGAGCCAGGCTAAACCCCAGAGGTATCTCGCACCGAGGATGGCAAGATATAGTTGTGCAGTTTGATCGCCAATGCAAATCCATAGATGGCCCAAGAATCTTAGAGTAAATAATTTTTCTGGAGAAATAAGAACCTCCCCCAAGATATAGATTTTTTTTTTTTTTGGAAAATTGAGCAACTCTTCCTATCTTTTATAGTTTTTTTTTTATATTTATTTTGCGAGAGAGGAAGGAGACGGGAGGTGGAGAAGCCACAGGAAGAGGCCACTGAGGGATGGTAGGATGGGGGTAATGAATGGTGAAGATACAGAGAAGATCAAGAATTACGGTAGGTACGTAATTTCATATCTTCCTTGTCAATCTTCACCATTCATTACTTCCTGGGTGAGTACTAGCTCCTTTTCCGGAGGGGGAGAGGCCATACCCTGAGGGAACAAGACCCCCAGCCTTCTGCTGGTGAGAAACAGAAGGAGAAGACCCTGGCTTATTCAGAAAGCCTAAGTGGGGAAGAGCTAGGAGGTGCCTCCCGAGGACGAGGAGACGGAGGGAGCCCCTGTAAAAGTCTCCTAGCTCTAGAGGAGAAAAGACGGTTCCCCCGGAAGGCGGAGCGAATCACCCTACACCGGGCCAGGGGTGACAACCTGGAAAGATGAAGCCATGCCATCCGCCTGATGCAGATCGCTGTCCCCGCTAGCCTGGAAGCCACCTCATTGGCTGCATAAGATGCCCTTGCTTGGTGCCTTGCCAGCTCCAGGCCTACGCGAGAGGGCAACGGCTTGTCTGGTTTGCTCCGTGTCAGGCATTGATGCCAACAGCTGGGACATCATCGACCACAAATGCCGGTTGTAGGCAGCGTGGTGAGCCTGATGAGATGCAATACAGGCACTCGCACGAGAAGAAGAGAACACTCTTCGCCCCCAACGGTCGAACTGGAGAGAGTCCGCATCCGGTGGGCGGTCGTGCGCCAGGCAGCGGCGCCCAGAAGGAGTATCTAGGTAAACCAAACCAGAGGGCGGGTTGGGAAGGGAACCTAGAGACTCTGAGGGGGCACAATACCTACGCTGACAGTCAGCCGGGGCTGGAGAAGAAGCGGCTGGGGACTGCCAGGACCGGATAGACGCCTCCTGGAAGGGATAGGCCAGGAAGGTACCACAAATGCTGGGCACTGAATTCACCAAGGAATTTCGCTCTGCTGGGTATTGTCTCTCCGAACATAGGAAATCCGAAGATCCCTCACCATCCTCGAGAGGAAACGCTGATATTCTGTGAAATCAGCATCGGAGGAAAGATGAGCAGGGGGTTCCTCTCCCTCAGAGGAGGGAGACGAGGATGATGGGGAGCTGGAATGTCCAGAGGATTCCCGCGGCGTGGGGAGAGTCGTAAAGACCCGCCTCATGCATGTATCTAACATATGAGGGGAAGGTCAAGAACCCTTGAACTGCTCCCAGGATAACGGACCCATAGGACCGACATGGCCTGGGAGCGGGGTGGTGAAGGCAGAGAGAGGAGAGGGCACCTCCGAGGAGGCAACTGCTCTGCGAGGCTCTGGAATCCGGGGAAAGGAGCCCAGTAGGAGGGATCCCGGATATCAGACCAGGCCGCAGAACGGAACTCTGGGAAGCGGAGCCTGGAAGAGCCCTGGGGGAGAACCTCCCCTATGACGACGCCAGGACTGCATGGATCCAGAAGGGCAGTCCGCACAAACACCGCCGGAGGACACCCTAGAACCCTGGAGGGAGGGGCGAGCTCTGCACTACGGCTCCTGGCCCCCCCCCGAGGTGGCCAAAGAAGACCGAGTGGCAGACCCTGCACCTCAACCCCTGACTCCCGAGAGGGCCGCCCTCCCGACCACAGCGCCCCTGTCCTCAGAGGGGCAACAGCACCGGGGTAGCTGTCACCTGGCCTCCAGAGAGGGAGCCTCCGGTCACCCCACGCCTGCCCCCGGGCTCCCTGCCACCCCAGCTGGGGAACCTCAGGAGACGACTGTGGGGGACAGAGGAGGGGGCCTGCCATTGGCACTCCTAGCCACCGGGACCTAGACCTCAAGAGTGGGGGTGCCAGGATGGTCCATGTCCGCGTCATCGCCTCCCGAGGAGGACGAGACCAGCTGACCTCGATGCTGGCCACCCCAGGGGTCCTCGAGGCCACGGGCCGCGAACGCCCCAGTACCAAGGGTGACGCCGCCGCCCCCACGCCAGTAGCAGCCAGGCCTAATTCAATCTCTCAACGGTGCCGCAGGCCCGGCACCGCCTGGAGGAAGGACAAGGCCCACGGGCGCTCCGGCATCGGGAGGCGAGGCGGCACCGCCGACGGCGCCGCCATGTCCATTGGCGCCACTAACGGCGCCGAGGCCCAAAGTAGCACCACCAACGGCGCCGCTGATCACTGGCGCCGCGAACGGCGCTGATCCAAAACGGCGCTGAACGGCGCTGCCAATCACCGGCACCGCGAACGGTGCCGGGATCTGGAACGGCACTGAAAGGCGGCGCCGAGGTCCACCCAGCTAGGCCCAAAAGTCGAGGGCCTCGACACGGGGAGCCTGCACCTCAAGAGGTGACTGCCGAGGCGGTAACCGACATCGCGCCCCGGAGGACCACGACGCCCCCAACACCGCAGAAGAGGCCTCCTCCTCGCAAGAATAGACGAGGAGACCCCTCTCCTCGACCGTGAGTAGGCCCGGAGGGGACCCGGGAAGGGCCTAACGACCTTGCCCGAGAATCCCGAGAGCGACGCCGTCTCTCAAGGTCGGCGGGCTTGCCGAGCTTAAACGCTGCTGGATTTCGGGGACGGCGGTCCATCGAGAAACAGGCGCCGCACTTAATCCATATCATGGTTGGGTCCCAGGCAACGGCGGTAAACGTTACGCCGTCCGAGACGGAGAAATGCCAGCCACAGGAGCACCGACGATAGGGCTGCCCGTCGAAAAGTGCTTAGCTCCCAACCGACATAACGCTGAATTAACAAGACTAAAACACAGTAGGAAACACACCGCGCTAGATAGAAAAAGGAACAGTCTTACCGGATCAGCATCGAAAAGTAGAAAACCAGGAGTCAGTACACTACCACGCAGTTAAGGACGCTCACACGCGAGCAGGTGCTGCCTCGACGGCGGGAGAAACAGAACTGAGTTGGAGGAGGAGTCGGTCACATTAACAGCCGCCTCGCGCATGACGCATGACGTCACTCTCGAGCGGTGCCTTGAAGCCAAAGTTTAAAAAAAAAAAGTTTCTTGTGACGGGTGCGTCATTCGCTTACACCCAGGAAGTAATGAATGGTGAAGATGGACAGGGAAGATCAGGGCTATTCTTCTGACGGGATACTATGACGACGGATTACCTCGAGAGCGCAGCTCGAGAGGTAATCTGTCGTCATAGTGCCAACGAGGTGGAAGATGTCCTGTTGTCAGCCGTTCCCCATGCACTTTTCTATATAGTGTATGGTGGAACGTCGTAACGATTAACATTTTAACTTTTGAAACACTCACATACAGCAGCACCCGGAACAGGAATTCACAAATCTGTGGAGAAGAGCAGAGAAAAGGTAAAATCGGCTAGCAGTGGGTCTAGCTCTGTTGAGGGAATGTCATGTATTGCCCTGTGCTCCTCGTTGTCTCTGAGGAAGCTATGTATCTGCCGCATGTAATTTCTCCTGTTTTGGGGTTTTTTTTATTCTCCTGCTCAAGGATGAATGTATCCCGCTTGGAAAGTGGTTTTGAAAATACCGCCGCCGACAGTGCTGCTAATGCTACATGTCCTGTCAAGGGAATGAGCCCTAACTGTCAAATGGTGCTCGAGGACATGGTTTGTGACATGTGCAGTGCAGTAGTGCAGTGAGACAAATCATTCTCCTGCTCTGCGATCATCACTACTGTGTGACTACAAGGTTTCGAGAATGATGGATTTCGGTGGAGAACGACGTTCCACCATACACTATAGCACCATTGTGCGCTACACGTGTGAAAACACATTTTGGGCGACATATGAAAAATGGCAGCTGTACTGTTCATAAGGAAGTGTAATAAAATGGCAATGTTGAAAATCTGGAGTGAAAATATTAAATTTGCAAACTTACGAGCATGCATAGGAACTGCGCAACGCACGCTCGTAAAACAGTCATTTTTAGGAATTTTTCCACCACATTTTCAAAATAGGCTTCTTGAGAGCCCACCTTATGAACACTGGCAGTGTCGTTTCATTAATCGGTCCCGAAAAGTGATTTCGCGCAGTGACTGCGAAATCACCCTTTGGGCCCAAATAATGCCATGACAGTGACAGCATTCATGAGAAGGGGTCCCAAAAACCCCATGTTGAAAATTTGGTGCAAAAATTCCAAAAAATGCCTGAGATATGCAACAAAGTTGAAAAAACCCTATCTATCCCATTATACAGCTTACCAGCATTTCCTCCGTTCGCGGTCGGCTTTGAAGAGTGCAGACGTGTTCCCGGTCCACCGAAGATAAAGCCGCGCCAGACCGGAGGCAAGTATGGGGTGGGGGTGGGGAGGCAGGGGTGCGCAGTGGGTGGGGTGCAGGTTGTGGGGGCAGGGAGACTGCGGGGACCGCTTTTTTCTATAGGTTGTTTTTTTTTAAAATGATGACGAGGACATTTGCCACGCTGGGGTGGACTCCCAGCATGGCACAAGGACGGCTGGTTGGGGGCATGGAGCCACGGGGATTGGGCACCCCGTCGGCCGCATAGCATCTATTGCCATGCTGGGTGGGCTCCCAGCATGGCACCCTGTACTCTGGGGGAGGACAGTGGAGCTGATGGGATTGGGCACTCACGGCTATACCGATGAGTTGCCACGCTGGCCAGCGTGGCATGTGGAAGGCTTTGGGGGAGTGCAGCACAGCCGACGGGATTGGGCACCCGCCGGCTATACAGTGCTGTCGTGGGGCAGCCGCGGTATGCGTGTGTGTGTGTGTGTGTGTGTGTGTGTGTGTGTGTGTGTGTAGGGGGCTGCGCGCGGGCAGGCGATATCTGATCGCTGCTCACTGAAGCGTAGCTCCCCCTTTCAACTGTACGCCACTGCATTTTGGAGCTGTCATAGACAGCTCCAGCATGCATTGGCGGACTGGGGCCGTGCCTGCCAACACACTGACTGAACTGGAAGAGGGGGTGACACACCTCCGAAAACTCAGATGATGGCACTATGTTTCTTGCACGTGTGTGAAGACAAACATAAAAACTACATAAACTGAAAGGGACTGCCACAAAGGATGTGCTGTCTTTTGCTGGAAATTCTGTGTGAACCATTACAAGGAGGAGGCCAGGCATAGTGTGCCCAGTGAGGTTAGTAAACACTGTAACTGTTAGGAAGTTAGCCAAGTGTTTACCTCCACAAGTGTGCAAGCTTTATTTTCTAAATCCTGTTATGCATACTGTCTGATTGTTTATGTGTAAATATTGTGTATACCTGTTTACTACTGTTATATCTAGCTAATCAGTGCTGAGTAATAAATTAGATATTTTCCTTAATACAGGAATAAATGATTTGTGTATGACAGCATCCTTGAGGAAAAGATACTGTATGTGGATAAGGTGCGTGGGTAAAATGTCTCCAAAAGAGCAAAGTGTTCCTACCAAGCACAGAGACCCTCATTACGAGAGACTGAAGTTTAGAAAGTGGTGAGCAAAAGGGTTATCAGAGCACTGGGGTCTGCATTCTTACTAAAGAGGGGATACTGACTGCGGCAACACTGGTCCAGATGGTCTAAGGGGCTAAGCCTGACAGGGAGAAAGGGGAACACTGGGGACTGCAGGGAGCTCTGACAGTCACAATGTGCATACAAGTGTTGTCTTCAGAGTACTGTAATTTTATGTCTTGTGTTTCATTCCTTGGTAATATGTATGAACTTCAATCTACAGGACTCATTTTGTGATTGCAATATCCCAATAGACTAAGCTTAAAGAGCAGCTGACGCCTTCAGGAGAAATTTAACAAAACCTAATATTTAGACACATTCCAGCTTGTATTTCTCATCAGTTCTGTATTTCTCCTCCCCATTATTTATAACTGAGGTAATTTACATGAAAACAGGATCTTTGCCCGTGAAGAGTTCATCTATTCCAGTTGCTTTTCCCCTACCTTAGGACATAATGCACTGCTTATGACATCACCGTTACTCCCATGGCAACAGATTGTGATGTCACAACAGAGGACTATGACTTGAAGTAGGGAGCAACCTACAGAGGCAGAGGAACTCTAAGGGATAAAGAAACAGAGAAACATAGACTTTGACGGCAGATAAGGACCGCTTGGCCCATCTAGTCTGCCCATTTCCCTACCTACAGGATAGGCCGTAGATCCCAGTTAACCAATAGCCTATTTCTTCCTACCCCCCACAAGAATTGCCTTATGTCTGTCCCATGCATTCTTGAATTCTCCCACAGTTTTAGACCCCCACAACCTCCTCAGGAAGGCTGTTCCATGCATCCACTACCCTCTCTGTGAAAAAATACTTCCTCACATTGCCCCTGAACCGCCCTCCTCTATCTTTAAATTGTGTCCCCTTGTTCTTGCAAGTCTCTTTTTCTGAAAGATGCTACCCTCTTGGACTTAGTTGATTCCACTGAGGTACTTAAAAGTTTCTATCATGTCCCCCCCTCCCTTCATTCCTCAAGGGTATACATATTAAGCTCCCTTAGTCTCTCCTCATACGGCTTCTCCTGCAGATCCTGCACCATTTTAGTTGCCCTCCTCTGGACTACCTCTATCCTGTCTATGTCCTTGCGGAGATGGGGTCTCCAGAACTGGACACAGTACTCCAGATGGGGTCTCACCAACTGTCTGTACAGAGGGATAACAACTTCCTGTTTTCTGCTGCTGATGCCTCTCCCTATACATCCCAGTATACCCCCAGCCCCTCCTACTGCCTTCTCACATTGCTTGCTAACCTTAAGGTCATCTGATATGATTACCCCCAGGTCCCTTTCCTTTTTTGTTGTTGTTACTACCTCCCCACCCATTGTGTATTCTTCCCCTGGGTTCTTGTATCCCAGGTGCATTATTTTGCACTTCTTTGCATTGAATCCTAGCTGCCATACTTCTGACCATTCCTCCAACCTTGCCAAGTCCCTTTTCATCCTTTCCACGCCTCCTTGTGTATCAACCCTGTTGCAGATCTTTGTGTCATCTGCAAAAGGCATACTTTTCCTTCCAGTCCCTCTGCAATGTCACTGATGAAGACATTAAAAAGGACTGGACCCAATACTGAACCCTGCGGTACCCCACTAGTAACCCCTCTTTCTTCAGAGTGGACTCCATTTACAATTACCTTCTGTGTCCTGTTGTGCAGCCAATGTTTTACCAGGCTACCACCCTGGGACCCACTCCCAGGCCGGTTAATTTGACTATTAATCTTTTGTGTGGGACTGTGTCAAATGCCTTGCTAAAGTCTAGGTAGGCCATGTCCACAGCCCCTCCCTGGTCTACTACTTGGTCACCCAGTCAAAGAATCTATTAGATTCTGTCTGACATGACCTTCCTGCTGTGAATCCATGCTGCCTTGGGTCCTGTGCCCCACTGGCCTCTAGGTACTCAACTATTCTTTCCTTCAGAAGTGACTCCATCACTTTCCCTACCACAGAGGTCAGACTGACAGGTCTGTAGTTTCCTGCCTCTGTCTTGGTCCCACTTTTGTAAAGATCAAGTATTCGTGCAAATTTCCTCAGTAACAAATAATGGGAAGGAGAAATCTACAGCATATATACGGTCTGAAATGCAAGTTGAACTGTACCCCAAATATTATGATTTTCAAGGTGTCAGCAGCTCTTTAACTAAAAAATTATCTGTCTGTATACAGTCATTGCACTACCATGCAACAGATGTTAACACCAAAGGAAATTTTTTTTTCTTTGTAATTATTTTACTAGTTATGTTGCCTATACCATATTTTAGTTGTGGGATGTACAGGAAAAATTGAAAATTGACTCATATTGCAGTCCCAGGCCTTGGGGTACTCAGCTAGGAGGGGCCTTTGTTTAAGTAATCCTTTTCCTGTTTTGTAAAAGGCTTTTGTTCTGCTTAACTTCAAAGGGCCGAGTTCCTGTCATTAAAAAAACAACAACAAAAAAGCATGTTTGAAATATAAACAGGGCCAAGGCAGAGCGAGTCCGCTTCCTGCTGGGTAACTAGCCAGGACAACAAAAGGGTCAGGCTTCAATCCACAAAATCAGTTTGGACTCGTTCTGGAAAAGGGTGGTCCCCGAGATCAAAAGAGAAGGTCCAAGATGTGATTTCAGAGAGGCATGTACAGTATGATAGAGCAGGAGCCAAGTGAATTTATCTATGTATCTGGGTCCAAAAGGTTTGATTACTGTTTTTCATGTAAAAAAGTGAGCAGAATCCAAATTTACAACTCTTACTCGCCCATGGTTGTATGTTTTCCTGGAAAATGCACTTTCAAAAAAAGTAACTAAAAGTTTTACATTTATGTAATAGACTCTGTTTACTTATTTATTTAATTTATCTGTAACCCCTAGATGGCGCTATCCCAGGGGCTACTACCCCTGCCTGATTTGCCACTAACAGGTTGAGGGGCCTGGATCCAATGGCGGGTGCCTCCACCCAGAGGTCAGGGTTTGCAATAGTTAAACTAACTTGGTCACAGCCCTCTGGGACACTGCAACCCCTTTCTTCCCACTAGTGGCCCACAATATATCAGAATTACCTTCACAGTATACACTTACCCCAGGTCTGGTTCCGCACTGGGACCACCTGTAGAAATGAGATACAGTGCAACAATCACAGTACAGTACTTTAACACAGACAATACCTCAGGCAGTATAACTTTGCTGAAACAAGCAGCTCTGATTTATTTAGGGGATATAACAGGACAGGGGGAAATCAGGTTAATTAGCTTATCACTTTACTATCTACCTATGGCTCTGTGCACAGGCCTATCCCTACCAGTTACTGTCCCTGGGTACCCAGGCCCTAGTGGCTAGTCCAAACCGTGGCAGCTGGTAGGGGCCCTTCACACAGAGAAAAGGAGAATTAAACAGTCAGCAGTACAGTAATTCCATTTGGATTTAATGTGGCAATTCAACAGGAGCGACCCTGAATTAGTACTCACGACCTCCAAATAAGATAGGGTCCTTCAATGTCAGCAGGGCTCACTTGAGGTACACAAACCTCTTCACACAACCATATAAAAGAAAGCACTATACTCAGGCAGGCTGCATCTGTATCCCGATCGCAATTACTGCACAATACCCGGAGAACACACAGCAGATTCAGTTCCTGACAGACCGAGTGCAATTTTCAGCAATTCCTCCAGTCTTCTACAGGGTGAGCCTGGTTTCTACTCTTCAGATATCCTTTGATTCTCTTCACAGGACGGATTCAGTCCTAACAAGCTGTTACACAAGCTGCAGACCGGAACTCTGGGCCTTACACACGTTTTTTGACTAAAACTGCACACTGAAAAAGCACAGGGCT
Source organism: Neoceratodus forsteri (assembly GCA_016271365.2). Lineage (NCBI taxonomy): Eukaryota > Metazoa > Chordata > Ceratodontiformes > Ceratodontidae > Neoceratodus > Neoceratodus forsteri. The sequence goes on from CM028129.1 coordinate 1,624,278,002, forward strand.
CCTTCCTTCTTCACTGCCAAAGCTCAACTGAAACTCCAACCGACAAAACCGGGTACTTCCTTTGAGTTCCTCCCAGTTCTTGACTGGATTGGCTGTCACTCACAATAGACTGCTGCTGTTGGTCCAAAAAGGCACTGAGGTCTAAACTACATCTCCCAGAGTCACTGCCCATACAATCCTCTTGTGGCTGGCTCAGATTATGAGTCCAAGTTCTGATTCGTCCAAGGCACCATTTTAGAGCTAGCTTACCCCACACTGATTGGTCCAGTTCAGCAGTTCAAAACTAGAATGGGGAACTAGCAGACACAGCTCTGACTGCAAAGAAAGCAGGTTAGACAAACTGTAATTTCATTCTTACTCTAAATAATTTCTGGCAAACAGTTACATCTTTCAGATAGGTTCCCTTTGCACTCCTAGTGACTGCAAAAATGAAGTGAATTGGCAGCAGCTCGAGTGGTACTCAGAGAAGCACACAGTCCCCCCCATACAAACTAATTATGTCTGCAAGCAGACAGCTCTTAAAGAGACAGTACCAGAGGCTCTAAAAAACACTCACTGATAAATGGCTTAAATGCCAAACACCATTCAGGCTTGGAGCATTCAAGCAAGCTCCTGGAAGTCTTTTGGGAACCCCCATTTGCAGGGGTGTTACATATCTAATTTATTTAATAGACTCGGTTTACTTAGTTATTAATGTAATTTATTTAATGTTTCAGATATAGCTAGCAAGACCTCTCACAAACTGCAGAAGTGATGCATCCTACACACTGATACAGGAGTTAGCACAGACTATGGAGACACGCTACCTTTTGATGATGCTCATTGGGAGAAAGTAGTTGATGCAAAGGAAAGGTGTTCTAGTCAAACACTGTCAAAGTACAACATGGTGTGTCTTGAATTGCCTAAGCGTTACTACAGCAGCCATGGGTATCATTATATCTGCTACAAGAACTTCACTGCATATAAGAGTTCCAGTAAACTTGCAGCAGATTAAACTTTAAAAAAAAAGACATCGTACAGAGTTATCCAGCAAAACTGCTTCACTCCCAAGTTCATAGTGCTCTGTCTGAATCTGTAGTATCTATATCAGGCATATTCCCAAATTAATGTATATTTTGCAAATCATACAAGAAAAGGAATCCTAAGGGGTCAACGGAGACGTCTGAATATCCTACAACATGTGTAACTTATGGGGCAGCAGACAGCATAAAAAATACAGCAAAAGAAATGGATGATTTGACAAATGGATAGGATGGTAGGCAGGATTGATCTCATAGCCAAAGAAGTGAAGTACCACAACAGCTGTAACAACAACTATGTAAAAAAGGCAGAATGAATAAAGGGCACAGGAACAAAATGTGAATACAGTCAGTTGAGGGACAGTCAGCAGGTTGCCTTTTCCAGACTTGTTAAGTATGTGCAGTGCATCATTGTTAATGGAATGCAAGAAGAATCATTGCTATTTCTACATAAAAGGTACATGGACATTCTTATGGAGTGTAGTGGTCATGAAACAAATTACGACCCACAAAGCTTGCAGTCAAAACTGGCGGATCACTTCAAAGATGGTATCGTATTTGATACCAAAAGTAGAAAAGCAGGTACAATCATCAGGTCTGCTAAGAAACAGGCTGACTGGAGGGAAGCGCAAGCAGCACAACACATAAGAGAACAGTTGTTGGAACTCCTAAAGGTACAGCCTCATAATAAAACCAAAATTTAAGTTGAAGACTTAATAGAAGAAAATGTAAAACTGCCACCCGTTCTTCAGACATTCCTACATACTGTACTCACGGGTTCATCAGAAGTGGGCAGTTCAATCTATTGCAGACAACATAGTGTTTGCAGTGTCAAGGGGAATAATCAAATCACAAAAACACCTCTTGTTTGGCATGGGTATTAAATCCATGACAGGCAGTAAGAAAGTTTTAACTATTTTGAACAGGTTTGGTCTCTGTGTCAGCTACCATGTTGTGGAGGAACTCAAAACTGCAGTCGCAACCAATATAACAAAGAAGAATATGGCTACACCAGATGGATTGCTCATACAGCCAGGTTTAGCCACTGCTTTGGCTCTCGACAATTATGAGATGACAGAGACACTTGACGATCATGACACTGTGGGTATAGCATACCAAAACATATTATCCAGTACTGAGGAGAAAGCTGTACCCAAAGAATGGTCTGAAGAGGCTATGACAAGAACACACACGGATGAACAAGTGCCAGCATTAACCATTACAAGATCAAAGAGAGGGTTTAGCAGAAATGACATAGACGTGACCTTGGAACAGACAATTAATGTCGATGCTGCATCGAGACTAACCGTGATTTCTTCTTTGACACAGAACATCAATGCAAGGAGGAGATGGAACATTCTGTGGTCAGCGCGAAGTAAAACTGTTGGAAGTCTTACTGAAAAAGTTGGTCTTGTCAGCCATGAAGAAGCCAGCCAACAGCTAAAGAGTTTTAGAGTTAAACGAAATTCAAAGGATCTAAACAAGCTGTTGAACACAATAGACTCCTCCATGAATCCATTCTGGGATGCATTTGAGGACAGCAATCTTTATTCAATAGGTAGTGGAAATGCAGTATTACAAGAGGTAGCAAATGAAGTGTTACAGGTTACTGAAACAGGTACTCAGATGTATCATGTGTTTGGAGACAAATGCACTACCAAAGCTAGTAGGTTCCAGGAATCCATCAAAAGATACAGGTTGAAGAACTTTGCACATGATGCAATGAAGGTGAAGATTAAGAACAAAGACAAGAAAATTGTCGAGTTGAAAGGAACTCGAGACCTCTTTGGATGCTTGCTATATCTATCTGCGACTTCAACAGCTGAACTTATGATGGTGTTTGCCTACCCGCTAACCCTGGTACCCCTCTCCTTAGGAAACATTGATGGATCAATGAACACAACAATGAAGTCAACACTGCTGAAGAAACTTGAGACCAGAGTCCAAAGTAGCCACCCCGATGCTGTAAATGCCACTGTGGTTGATGCCATGTTCTTGATCAGAGATCTCTCAAACCTGGACTTCCGGTGACGTCACGCACCGAGATGGCTGCTTGAAACACAGCTCTGCACTCCCAGGTGCTAAGACAGAGCTATCGGTCACCATGGAAGATCTAAAACCTCATATTTTCCTATTTTAAACAACGAATCTCAGATCAAGGAGATGGAAAAAACTAAAAAAATCAAGTTTTACCAACACTCGCAGATGTCCAAGTGCCCAGATGGAAACCCGGCCTACCAGCCCTTCTCCATCCAGATCCTTGGCCTTCACAATGTCAGCAGATAAAGAGGATGACTCCGGATCTGATACCACAACCAACTTCACAAAGGCAGATGGGCAATGAATGCTACAGATTCTCCACAGAATTGATGCAAAAATCACTGGCCTACAAAATGACTAAGAAACTGGAAGCCAGAACCACAGCGGTAGAATCCCACATGGACATGCTGCAAAATGAACACATGGCGTTCGGTAGATCACTGGCTTTCTTACACAAACGAGAAAGGGACTTAATGCTGTGAGCTGAGAATGCAGAAGCTCGATCAAGGAGCAACAATATTAGAGTATTTGGAATACCACAGAGTGCAGAACAAGACAATATGGAGGATTACCTAGATTGCTGGCTGCGGAAGGAGCTCTTGCTGGAGGAAGCTTTCACACTTGAAATTGAGAGGGCCCACAGGGCGGTTGCTCCTAAACCCAAACAGTGGGCTCCCCCTCGGTCCATCCTTATCAGATTTCTGTGATTCCCAGTGAAAGAAAAGATCTTGCAACTGGCATGGGGTAAAAAAGACCTAAACTTGGATGGGGAAAATGTGTACATAGATCAAGATCACCGCACCCCAGTCATGCTGGCTAAACGTAAGAAAATTCTAGGGGTGGTAAAGATACTTAGAGAGAAAGGTTTCAGAGCATACTTCAGATATCCAGCGAAGTTATGGGTACAAGACAAAGATGGAGTTAAAACCTTTCAATCTCTTCAAGTAGCTACACCATATCTAGAATCCCTAGGGGTACCCATCCCGGACAATAGAGAGGATCAGGCAGAGACAGAAACTGAAAACCTGCTATGGTCTATAGCCCCAGGGAACAAACGCACTCAGCGATCATGTTTAGATTTCCTACTGCCACTGTACACAGACATGGCCAGATGGATCCAGCAGATAACAGGGACCTGAGGGGCTAGTGATACACAACTCCATTGAGAGCTTGCTTTACTTGTGATTTGGGGAGAGATCACCAAACTTTCATGGCACTCTCGAGCAATGGCCCTCCTTCAGGTTTTATGTCAGAATATTAAACAGAATGGAGCTTACCAGTGTGGGTTGAAGCTCGCCCGAATAATGGTACTCTGTTGGTTCTGCTAATGTTTCTCATGGAACGCTTATATCTGGGGAAAGTTTCTGGAGTACTTCCTGTGGAGAGGACAGTCTGGGGCCCAGAAGTTTTGATACTCCCCACTGATCGTGCGAGTAGTCTCCTGGAAGCTGAAGCTGTTATTTTTCAAAGAGACCCAGTTATGCTTGGTTTCTCAGACAAACTTCGTATTGAACAGTGCAAGTACTTTTGTTGATTTTACTCCTTACACGTCAAAAGAAGTGATCCATTTTTTTCCCAAAGTTAACCAAGAAGTTTAGAATTTGAACTCAGACAGGGTACATATGCAGTATATTTCGAGATCTCTAGCAGCATTTAATTGCACTAGTTATTGTGTAATTTGGAAATTCAATTGAATTAAATGTCAAAAGTTCAGACTGGACCTGCAGTTTTGTTAATCAGATGTTGAACAGCACAGTCCTGATAAATTGGGTCGGGAGCATTGCTCATTTATAGATTTGGGTATCTATGATGAGGACAAATTAGAGCCTTCAGAAGAAAGCGTTCTATTTCATATCTGCTTAAATGAGAATTCCTTTAATTAGAAGGCTGCCCCTCATAAGGTTAAGGAGATTTTTGGTGTCCTATTTCTTTGGGGTAAAGACATTGTCATGCAGTAACTGACATTATATTGCCAAGGAGAGATGAAGGAAAATCCCCCATCTCCGACTCAGTGGTGACTGTAAATGCTGGATGGTTGTTTTCTTTTAATTCCTTATTTTACAGAAAAATCACCTCAGATTTTACGTTGTCTCACACCCCCCCAAATTTCCTTTTATTTAATAGAAAAACTCAGTATTGGAAGATGGTGGATATACGCTCAGGCGCCCATTGTTTTTCTGGGCCGAGAATTACAATGCCTGAGGATTGGGGTGGGACAATGTTGTGTTTAGTGATGGCACCTGGGGGGCACTCTGTTAGGGCACCATAGATCCTGGCAGAACCCAGCCAAAGGCAAGGTTTGGTGGTTGTGGCGTAGGCTAGGACTTCTCAACCATGACACATTAGTGGGTGTTATCCTTCGCTCACTGTCTCACTACTATTTATTGAGGTAACATTAATAGAAGCCCACTCCGAGATTGGGCTTCCACAGCAGAGGCAGGGTTACCTGATTCTTGCTGTTCGTGGATTTAGTGTGTAACCCCCACCCTTGCCTTTTTACCAAAATGACAGGTGGCATGCTGTTGGCGTTGGCAGCAATACCTGGTGGGGACCTGGGTTCGGGGAGGATGAGGTTACCTGGCACAAGGGGACCTAGGTTTGGCTACTCTGCACAGGGGCACCTAAGTAAATCCGACTACAGGAAGCAATAACTGTAATGTCCAGAACCAGGATTGGGATTTTTCAGTGTGGCTTTAATTCATAACTAGATGAACACAACAAAGCATAGATGGGCCCCCATGGGGCTACGTTTACTGATAATGCAGATTGGAGACTACCAGGCAGTCCACTTAAAGAATGATCCCATTTCTACTAATTTCAGGCTCTGGACCCACCAGGCACACAGCCTGGACTTGCATGTGCTTTGGATGCACAGCCCGACTGGCCCAGCTCCCCTGCCGGCCACTTGACTGACGGTCCATTTAAAGAATGAACCCAAATTTTACTTGTTGTGGCTCCCCACACCACTTAGAGTCTGTGACTCTTAGAGAGATTTTCTTCTTACTTCCTTCTGACTCCCATCAAACAAGGAGAATTCTTTTCCCCAAGTTGTGGCTCCCCACACCACTTAGAGTCTACGACTCTAGGAATTTTCTAATTTCAGTCCACGTCTGGGTACCTACCTCATCACTGGCCAGGCGCATGAGGCAAGTAGCAATCACAGAAGAAATCCGTAGAGGTGGACCTGGTTACTAAAGATGGGGGATTTTGCCCACCTCCAGTTCCCACAGCCCATACCCGGTCATTTCTCTGGACAAACAGAAACTAAAACTTCGAAATGTAGATTAAACGGTGGATGACCTGTAGCACCCCCTCTACAACATTACTTGAATCCATAAAGACTTCAGATTTTTAAACTACTCCATTTGTTTGTCCTAGTACAATAGGCCTCCCAAATAGTAGTTCACATCCCAGCTTTCTTCACATTTTCCAGACTGAAGAAACATATTGTTTGCCCTCTCAAATTACAGCAAAACACTCACCCTTTCGTTGCAGGTGCTCCACAGGCGAAGTACAACTTCTTTCACTTTTATCAGACCAAAAGCAGAAACTGTAAAAAGGCAGCTTTCTTCCTGTAGTAGAAATTATAGGATTGCCCCTGGAATCCACAGAGGGATACTTTACTCCCCCCCCCGGAGAGAGGGGGGCACTGAGACCTGGACAGCGGTCTCCACCACTTGAAACTGGACACTGATCTTCTCACACAGAAGGTAAACAAAAGACACTTCCTTCTCCCAAAGAGGTAAACAGAAAACTGACTTTGAAAACTCCCAACGTTCTATCTCACTCCCTCTGCTGCAGATTCCAATGTGGCTTATGCAGCTGCGACAGTTCTATGGTGATGTCATCTCTCAGTCTCAGCTGAGACTGAGAACAGAGTGAGACAGTGTGAAACTCATTTAACTGGAGTTTCACAAGCTGCCTTTCACTGCCTACCACTAGGTCTTACTGTGATTCTAATAACCCTGGGTAACAAGGGGTTACAAGTGGTTCTACCTAAGTTCATTAGATGTTAACCATGTTGTGTTACCTTTTCTATTTAGCTACTTTTTATTTTCTGTTAATGTCTGTTGTATGCATCCTGGAGGGGGTGGGGAGGGAGCAGAGGAGGGGAAAGTACGAAAATACTACTTCATATAATTTAGCAAATGGTGTCTCTCAAGATTTGTTCTGTAAATATGAAAGGTATAAATAATAATAGGTTTAAATAAGAGAGTGAGGATTTTGCAGGAGCTTGCCAGGGTCCATTGTGACATAACTTGTATTCAAGAAACCAGACTCTCTGAAGTGGAAGACAAAAAGCTGTGAAGGTCCTGGGTGGGATCAATTTATTCGGATTCTCCTCTGACCACCACAAAGCTGGGGGTGGCGATACTGATAAAAAAGGGACTCCCTTTGTCGGTCTCCCAGAGTACAAGTAGAAGATTCAGGCCATATGGTTCTGCTGTCAGGGGAATATAGAGGACGTCCCATACATATAGCTTCAATATATGCTCCCCCCCAAACAGGGGAATTTTATAGATATCTATTTCGGGTTATCTTGACCCTTCCAGAGGGCCAGATAATTCTCTTGGGGGAACAATGCCTTGGACAAAAACCCTCCACAACATGGAAGGGATAAGTCTTGTTCAAAACTGCTCAGATCGCTTATTTCAGAATCAGGGTTGGTTGATCCCTGGTGTCTACACAACCCAGGGGGCAGAGATTTTACTTTTTTTCCACTGGCTTCGAACTCTTACTCCAGAATTGATAGATTTTATATGCAGACAAAGTGGGTTCACTCATTTCAAGAGGTATTTATTTATCCAATCACCTTTTCTGACCATGCAATGATCCGGGTGGAGATAAGCTGGGTCTCTGAGGGTGGGAAGGGTAGCTGGAGATTTGATCCAGACCTCCTAAAGGACAAGGCTTTTACAGATTCCCTCAAACAGGTGATTAAACACTACCTTGAAGAGAACCCAGAATTAGATTATTCTCTCAAATATATTTGGGATGACCTAAAGGCCTTCAGGGACATATTATCTCTCATACCTCCTTTAAAAATAAACAGTACCGACTTGAGGTTAAAAAAACTTTAGATGATATAAGTGAGATCGAGCAGGAACATAAAAGGACCAGGGATGTGGGATTGATCTCCAAGTTAAAGAAGGCCAGGGCAGCTTATAATAATTTAATGCTACATCATACAGAAGGCTCTAAGGTTCACCGGGCAAAAATATTATGAATGGGGGGAGAGAGCAGGCAGACTACTGGCCCTCCGCTTGAGGAAACAGGAGGCCGATAGATACATACCAAAATTCCGGAGTAAGACAGTCCCAGAGGGAATGGTATCACAACCGTCCCAGATAGCAAGGGAATTTTTTGCCTTTTATGCTCAGATCTACAGCAGAGAGAGGGTCCAGGACCATGACTCAAAGATGGCTAGCTTTTTAGACCAGATAGACCTGCCCTCACTTTCACAAACACAGAAAGATGCCCTAGAGGCTGCTTTCTCTGAAGAGGAGGTCAAGCGGGTAATTAAATCACTTAGCACAGGGAAATCCCCCCGGCCCAGATGGGTTCACAGTAGAATTCTAAAAATATTTTAGTGCTGATCTGGCCCCCCTGTTGACCAAAGTTTGCAATGATGCTCATAATGAAGGATCCACTCCAGATACGTGGGGAGCTGCCATGATCACTGTATTGCCCAAGCCAGGGAAAGATCCTCTGGACTGTTTCAGTTACAGGCCAATCTCCCTACTAAATTAGGATGCAAAAATCTTCCCTAAAATGTTAAGTTTGCACCTCCCGTCAATTATCACCTCCCTTGTGCACTCTGACCAGACTGGTTTTATCCCTGGACGTCATATGCAGGATAACATTCGCCTGTTATTGTCTGTCTCCAGATTCTTCCCCACTCAAATTTTACATGAAGCGATTTCTCTTATGTAACCTAAACACTCTTGGTGTGTAGGGTAAATAATAATAATACAGATTCTTGTATCTCAGAGTCTGCCAAGAAACATTCGTAAACAAGCAAGGGGTACTAATAAAGTTTATTATACTACTTACACCAAGCATGTGACAGAGAAAATCACAAGGGAGATGAGGAGTCTCCTAATTACCACAAATATTTGTGGATGGTTTAAAGCTGGAACATCCTTGAGAAAGACACAGCTTGTGTTAAGAAAGGAATACAAAGATTTTTCCTTACGTAAAATGATACCAGCACTCCATGAGAGGGTTAAGTTCTGCCTGCTTCAAGAAATGCCCTTGAGATACTATGTTTTTATTATAGATTCTAATTGGGTCTGTTTTTCTCTAAAATGAATTTCTTTGCGAAGAAAACAAGCTTCTGTTCCAGCACTCTTTGTATCGCTATGAAATACAGTGACTTGGTTGTGTACAACACAACACTAACCAGTTTAAATACTGTACATTTATAAGGTTTGAGCATATTGTAAAATGTGAACCTTTTGCTCCATAAGAAGGACCCTCATTTGAGGGCAGTGTATAGGTTCCTTAATAAAGGAACTGAGGAATAACTTCCAGAAATAAGATCTTATAAGAAACTGAAAATGACATTCACCTATCCAGTGATGGCCTGCTCACTTGGAACATCATTGCTGTAACACTTATGAAACGTTACGGGTAATTCCTGAACACCTGAGAGTAGATTTTGTCTGCTGTACCAGATACAAAGTACTCCAACTGGTGGACACCAGTGAGTCAGTAAAAACACTAGACAGACTGAAATCCTCTGTCTTTTGGCCACATATGACAAATGATATAGAACACTACATTAGTAACTGATCTGTGAACAGAACAATCCTATACCAGCTAGGACAAATGCATTGTTACCCCAGAGGCAATAAGGTCCCTGGAACAATATCCAGATTGACTACATTGGCCTTATACCAACCACTAAGAACAACTAGTTTGCACTAGTGATCACCGACCTATTTTCCAAATAGTTTAAAACTATCCCAAAACAGAACAACATAGTCAAAGTGACTGCAAATGTCTTGGTAAACCAGCTATTTACCAGGTAGGGTCTTACCTCTAAAAGATAAATTCTGATTACAGGGATCCGGCTTTATAGCCTAAGTGATGCAGGAAATTCTGGATTTGTTATGGGTAAAACAAAAGTTTTATATCCCTTGCCACCCACAGTCATCAGGATAGGTGGAATGGGCTAACAGGCAGATCAAAGTTATGTTGTAATAAACTTGTTCAGAAAACCCAAAAGGACTGGAATTCATTATTGCCTTTACTCCTTATGGCAATAAAAGGGACACCCTCTGCAGGTACACAGTGTACCCTGTTTTAAAATCATGACCGGACGGTCCATGAGACTCCCAGAACATTTACTTCTGGATCTGTGTACTGCCACTGCTGATGGAGCATCAGTAGATAAATATGTTAAATTTCTCAAACAAGACATCCAAAAAGTACACTTGTTTGCTTCACAATGTATGGGCAAGGCCGAACAACAGGCCCTATCCCATTGTAAACAAACTCAGTCCAGCAGTCTACCGAGTTAGACTGCCTCACAATAACAGTCACTGATAAATGGCTACATGCCAGTCAAATGAACTTATTTAAAGGAGATTAAATTACTTTTCCATACCTAGTGGAAGGAATAGTACTAAACTATGTTTTTCTTTTCTCTTTCCTTCTAGGTTCCAGAGAGAGAGAGAGAGATGCTTGCTTTTATGCTTATTATTCTTTTTAGAATATGGGTCTTCTTACAAGCCCAAACTGCACATTTTATTGTAGCTAAGAACCAGTGACCTAATCTTAAACAGATTGTTGAGGCAGAGTACCTCCCAAGTCCACATAATTTAATTGCATCCTGTGGAATTCACACTAAAGTCCTAAAAGACATGTTCATTGTCCAGTAGGGTAGTGAGGCCCTGCTGAATGTTATGATCATTGTTTTGGATCAATTCTAGCAGCTAGACTTGATCTGGACTCCTGTTTATATTTTATTGATAATCAGGAAATTTGCATCTAAAATTATATGGCAATAAAAGCCATTAGGTGTTCGATCATGTAGATTGGGAGTTTTTAGACCAGACTTTGGGCAAGTTCAGTTTTGGGGATAAGTTCAGAAAATGGATCGGGAACTTATATCTAGAGCCCTGGGCACAAATTAAGGTAGATGGGGTCCTGTCAGACAGATTTAAAACTGAAAGGGGTACCAGACAAGAATGCCCGCTCTCTCCTCTCCTTTTTGCCCTGAGCATGGAACCGCTAGCAGCACTTATCAGACAATCAGGGACTTATAAGGGGGTGGGTGGTGAAGCTCTGGATCTCTATATATGTAGATGATACATTACTTTAAGTTAAGGATCCAGAACAAACTGTCCCCCACATTATCACTCTTTTGTCAGATTTTGGTCAGATCACAGGTTTTAAGATTAATGAGTCCAAAACAGAGATGCTACCCCTGACCTTCGCTACATCCCTGCTGGTGGTGGTGGGCCATTTTTAATGGGAATGGGAGAGGATAAAATATTTAGGTATCTGGGTTCCTAGAGATCTGGGCATGCTCTTTCGCATGAACCATGGCAAGCTCCTGCAAACAATCCAAACAAACTGTACGTATTGGAATGAATTACATTTATCTCTTTCAGGCAGAATAGACTGTATAAGAATGAATGTATTACCACGTTTTCTGTTTCTCTTCTCATCCCTCCCAGTGAGACCCCTGAGCTCTTTTTGGAAAACCCTTAAGAACACCATTACCAGATTTATCTGGGTGGGTAGGACACCCATGGTGTGATGGCATACACTGTTACGGCCTAAACTCAAGGGGGGGGGCTGGGTCTTCCTGACCTGTGCAAATACTTTTGGGCTGCCCAACTACAGACCCTGCTATCCTTCAATATCCCTGTTGAGACTCCCGTGTGGGTAGAGTTAGAGAAATCCTCCTCTGTCTCTCATAGGATCGGAGATCTGATCCACATGGATGGCACTGGCCTTCAGGGTCTGATACTGGCATCCCCCTTGACAGGGTCCCTCAAGAAAGTATGGATGGATATCTGCAGACATTATCACATTGAATTAAAAATTGGACTGGATACAACTATTGAGGTCTGTTTGGATCTCAAACTGCACATGGACATTGGCCATTCAGGGAATAACACAAGAAGATTCATAGATGTATCCCGCTTGTCAGCAGAGTTAGGCAGACATGTGTGTGCAGCTCTACCAGGTCTCCATGCACTGACAGTGTACAACTATTCACCAGCGTTCAAAGGCAAGGGGAAGGTGCGACCTCTTAACAATTATGGAAAAAATACAGAGTACACACAGGCATTTGGAAAACTGGGATGTCCACACTTGTCTAAAGAAACTGAGGATACAACTGAGAGCTTTGTGTGAACCTTGTATGGACAGAAAGTAAAGAGTGTCAACACAGCCCACTACAGTATGTTTAACATCAAGTATCGACCGAGTGACAAAGAGGCACCCTTAGAAAAAATCAAAGGAGCAGACGCAAGCTCGCTGCCACCATGCAAATCAACTCTGACACAACACATCTGCCATGCAAATTACATTTCATTGTTATGGAAAAACGCAGACAATCCAGAAATGACACTACTGAAGCCAGAGGACAATGGCTGGACCTATGAGGATGGCAAATATAAGCCAACATGGTTCACATGTGAAGTTGTCCCACCAGCCTTAAGTGAACAACTGAACGAATATGATAATAATTCAAATGAAGATGACGACAGTGACTGTGATGTCGATATTGATGAGACAGATTTGCTTAACATGTCAGATAATGAAGACAGTGAACAAGAATACTGATTATTGTACTTGGGTTCATAAAAAATCTTAAAAAGTTGACTGCTTCAAGTTAAATATAGAATAAAATAAATAATGTTAATATTAAGCCTTTGATACATATGTTGCTGTTTGTTACAATGTCTGTAGTATTTTAATAAAAGCTTATATAACTGAAATTAAAGAAGGAACCATTAATTAAAATATACACAATTTTCACTGACAGTTCACTTTCAGTGAAGGAGTGCATTTTCAAAGAAAACATTCAACTTTGAGCGAATAAGAATTGTAAATCTGGATTCTACACACTTTTTTTTACATAAGAAACAGTCATCAAACCTTTCGGATCAAGACACATAAATGCACCTGGCCCCTGGACTATGATGACAGAGGTGTAGTGGGCCGGCCAGTTGAAAATATTTCTGTGTATGTTTACCACAAAAAAGTTATTTAGGTTTTGAGATTTTGAACCAGCAACATCACAAGTTCAAGTATGCCATAACTCACCAGTTCCCTGCTGGGGTAAGCTTCTCCTACTCTACTTAGTATCTAGATGGGGCTGGCAGTATAGCCTAGAGGTTAGAGGAACGAGGTGTGAAAAAGCTTGATACATCCAGCATACCAGACCTAAGTTTGATTCTCACAACCTCCACTTGCATACTGTGTGACTCTGAGCAAGTCACTTAACCGCCCAGTGCTCCCAGGTCACCCCTGAAAACAGGCACTTGTGCCTAGTGGGCCTAACCCGGTTACCAAAGACTAAAATAAAAAATAAAAAAATAGTTTTCAGTTTCTTCTGTGTGATCTCTATCTGTTCAAATGCACCTATTTTTATGTTTGCTTGCACGTATGTGCAAGAAACATAGTGCCATCATCCGAGATTTCGGAGGTGTGTCACCCCCTCTTCCAATTCAGTCAGTGTGTTGTAGCCTTGGCCCTGTAAGCCAATGCATGCTGGAGCTGTCTATGACAAGCTCCAAAATGCAGTGGCATACAGTTGAAAGGGGGAGCTACGCTTCAGTGAGCAGCGATAAGATATCGCCTGCTCATGCGCACTTCCCCTACACACACACACACACACACTGACACACATGCACGCATACTCGTGCCCCCCACATACTCTATAGCTGACGGGGTGCCCAATCCCCGTTGGCTGTGCCACCTCCCCAAAGCCCTTCCAAATGCCACGCTGGGTGCCCACCCCAGCGTGGCAACTAAATGCCGTATAGGATGGGGGTGCCCAATCCCCATCCGGCTTCACTGCTCTCTCCCCATGCTATCACCGATGGGGTGTGCCCAATCCCGTCGAGCACTCTCCCGAGTACAGGTGCCACGCTGGGAGCCCACCCCAGCGTGGCAACAATGCTATGTCCGACGGGGTGCCTAATCCCCGCTCGGCTCCACGCCTCCTCCCCAGCCGTTCTTCGCCATGCTGGGAGCCCACCCCAGCGTAGGCAAATGTCCCGCCGTCTTTTTTTTTTAACCTGTAAAGCAAAAACGGTCCCACACGTCTTCCTGCCCCCCACAACCCGCCACCACCCTGCGCACCCTGCCTCCCCACACCCACCCCATACTTACCTCGCGGACCTCGGCGCGATGATCTTCGGTGGACCTGGAACACGTCTGCACTCTTCAAAGTCGACGCGAACTGAAGAAATGCCGGTAAGCTGTATAATGGGATAGATAGGGTTTTTTCAACTTTGTTGCATATCTCAGGCATTTTTTGGAATTTTTGCACCAAATTTTCAATATGGTGTTTTTGGGACCCCTTCTCATGAATGCTGTCACTGTCATGGCGTTATTCGGGCCCGAAGGGCGATTTCGCAGTAACTGTGCGAAATCCGAAATCTCCTTTCGGGACCAATTCATGAAATGACACTGCCAGTGTTCATAAGGTGGGCTCTCAAGAAGCCTATTTTGAAAATTTGGTGTAAAAATTCCAAAAAACGACTGTTTTACGAGCATGCGTTTCGCAGTTCCTACACACGCTCACAAGTTCGCGAATTTTCAATATTTTCACTCCAGATTTTCAACATTGCCATTTTACCACACCTTCTTATGAGTAGTACAGCTGTCATTTTTCACATCTCACCCAAAATGTGTTTCCGCCCATGTAGCGCACAATGGCGCAGTCAGTGTGTGAAACCAATGTACAGGACAAATTAAGAAAACCACAGTGACACTGTTCATGAGCAGAGGTCTTTAAGGCCCTGTACACATTACAACTGAAGATTTGTACCGTTTTAAATAACGGTATCAAAACGTTTTCAAACTCACCACAGCAGCCCGTCCACATTATTGTTCACCGAGTTCGAACTCGGTTGTAACACGGTAAACTCCCGTCTGCATCAGCAGCAAATAACGTTTTTAAACCCGGTAATCCTCCGTGATTGTTGCACAGTTATGTTGGCACTGTAATAGAGGGAAAAAGTGCGCCGTCCACACTACAAGGTAACACGCTTTCCTCCTTCAAACCGTTTTTAAAAACGGACTTGAGACTAGCTTGCAGCAGGGTTTAAGCACGGTTTCTTAACACACTGTGAAACCGTACTTAAATGTGGACGGGCGCCGTGTTTGCGCTAGTTAAAACGTTTTAACTAGCCTGATGTGTACAGGGCCAAAATGGCTATGTTGAAAATTTGGTGAAAAAATTCCTAAAAATGACTGTTTTACGACCATGCGTTGCGCAGTTCCTACGCACACTCGTCAGTTCACGAATTTTCAATATTTTCACTCCAGATTTTCAACATTGCCATTTTACCACACCTTCTTATGAGCAGTACAACTGTCATTTTTCACATCTAGCCCAAAACGTGTTTCTGCCCATGTAGTGCACAATGGCGCAGCCGGTGTGCGAAATCAATGTACGGGACAAATTAAGAAAATCATAGTGACACTGTTCATGAGCAGAGGTCTTAGAATGGCTATGTTGAAAATTTGGTGAAAAAATTCCTAAAAATGACTGTTTTACGAGCGTGCGTTGCGCAGTTCCTATGCATGCTCACAAGTTTGCGAATTTAATATTTTCACTCCAGATTTTCAACATTGCCATTTTATTACACTTCCTTATGAACAGCACAGCTGTCATTTTTCATATGCCGCCCAAAATGTGTTTTCGCACATGTAGCGCACAATGGTGCTGTTGGTGTGCGAAAGCAATGTTTGGGACAGATTAAGAAAATCACAGTTACACTCTTCATGAGCAGAGGTCTTAAAATGGCTATGTTGAAAATTTGGTGACAAAAGTCCATAAAATGACTGTGTTATGAGTGAGCATTGCGCAGTTTCCACGCAACCTCGTAAGTTCATGACTTTGTAATATTTTAAGTCCAGATTTTCATCAGTGGCATTTTTCCACACTTCCGTATTTACAGTACCGCTGTCATTTTTCACAACATGGCCGAAGTGTGTTTTCACACTTTCAGCGCAGAGATGCGTGGTCGCTGTGGGAAATCATTGTTCGGGAGAGATAAAGAAAACCACAGTGACACTGTTCATGATCGGAGGCACCAAAATGCCTGAGTTGACAATCTGCTGTAAAAAAAATCCCCAACCTAATTATACTACGGGTGTGCGTTGCACAGTTTCTATGTATGCTCGTGACTTCACCATTTTTTTAAATATTTTTACTGCAGATTTGCAACATTGCCATTTTCTACACCTCCCCATGAACAGTACAGCTGGTATTTTTTACATCCTGTTCGGAATGTTTTTGCACCTGTGGTGCTAAATGCCGTAGTCGCTGTGCATAAGCAGCTTTCGGCTAACAAACTGATATTCCCCCTGTTCATGAGGTGGGGTCACAAAAAAACCATGTTGAACATTTGGAGTGAAAATACCAATGAATGCCTGAGGTATTAGGGTTTCCAACCATAACGCCCAACCCTATAGAGTATGACAGGCATCAGGGGTGTGACTTGGGATTCTTGCCTGTAATGCTCATACCATTCCACACCCTGCAGCCAGTGAGAGGCATCGAGGTATGCCTTGGACTCTTCGGCCCCAATGTTCACCCCATTCTCCTATATCGCACCCATTTCACCGTATTTCCTAATGGAATGGGGTGTGCATAAGGGCCAAAGACCCCAAGGAACACCGTGACACTTGTCAGTGTCTGCAGGGTGGGGTGTGGTGAAATGGCGTGGCCGTTATGCCTGACGACCCAAAGGCACACCCCAATGCCTGTCACTCTCTGGAGGGTGGTGGTGGGGTTGGCTTCAGTTCAATACTTCACTGCCATTCCTATTACGCAGCTCTGTAACTTCTACACTACCACTGCCAATGCCAGCAAGCAAACATTCGGCATTGACAAATGCTTGTTTTTAATCTCTGTAGAACTGTATTCCCCATAGTCTTTTGTGTGTATTAATTATCCTGTTAACATATGTAAATATCAAGGAGTATGTAATGTTATTTTAAAATTATATGTCATGTTTTCTGTGACTGAGACATTTCAAGTACAGATAACCAGGGTAAACTGGCAAGTATGTGATCCATTTCTGAATAGGCAGGCTACAAAGTTACCATATCGAAGGCAAAACAAAATCAGCAAAAAAGGTAAAACAAAGTCAGCGTTGCACGCTGCCCTCCCACCCAAGCTCAGATCTACATTTATTGCTGCATACTGGTCACGTGACATGTCACATGACCACACCTTATGCACTCAAAGTGTCCACTTTCCCATTTGCAACTTATATGCCCTAACCACTAGGAGTCGCTGCAGTGCCCTTCCTAGCCCATTTTTGCCTTCCTCACACCACTCTGTTTACCCTCCTAATCTCCACTCCTCCTCACTTTCCTACTACTATACCCACACATAGCCCTTTTTTTCCTCATTTTGGCTACTGTCCCCTTGTAGGTTTTGAACCCTGGACCCTTGGCACCAAAGTCGGCACCTCTACCACTAAGCGAACGGGTCAGGCTAATTTCTTTCAGCTTTTTGACACTCTTAAACCCTTCAGCTCCCCTTCCCCCCAAACTACCTTGTTCTCATTATGACCCTACTTACTACTACCAGCTCTGCCATGTGGCTTGCACTGCTAACACTAGCCCCCTTCATTTTGCTAGGGGATGCTCCACATGTCTCCCAACATGGTTAGCCAGAACCGCCTCTTGTCAGGCTTCTCACCTTAGCCCACCCCACCTCTACCAGTGTGACACCCCACTCACTCCACTGACGGACCATGCTCCCCTCACCCACATCTCCCCCTATTGGCGCTGCCATGGTACGGCAGTGGACACTACTCTGCCTTGCCTCTCCCTCTCTATGGGACCTACCCATCCCCATTTCCATGCGCTGCTCTTCCCCTTCCCTACTGGTGCCTAAGCTGGTGAAGAAGTGACTAACACTGGCATCCCTGCGCATCCACCTGCTCCTCCTCTCAGGAGACGTCCACCCCAACCCGGGACCCGCTCAATGCCCCCCCCCCCAGGTTACTGCTCCTCAGGATCTAATAGTTGCCTCCCTTAATATATGTGTCCTCCTCAACAAATTTGACTCTTTTCAGGGCTGGGTTGCCCAGAATCACCCTGATGTCATCTCGGTAGTTGAAACTTGGCTCAACAACTGCACACCAGACACCGCAGTCTCACTCCCCAGTTTTACTCTATACCATGCTGACAGAACCTCTAAAAAAGGGAGTGGATGTGCACTGTACGTCCAGGACTCATTACAGTGTCTCGCCCTCCCATCCCTCACCCTTGAACATGGGGCCCAGGCTCTCACTCTGAAAATCACTCTTGCACCTAACAGAGCCCCCCGTTCCTCTCCTCCGTATACATTCCTCCCAGAAATCAGAAGAGTGCCTTCCACTCTGTCCTCGCCCACCTCCAGACACTCCCTGACAGGGCTGAAATCATTGCCCTTGGGGATTACTTGGTATAACTTGGCATGAAAGAACAGAAGAAGGCCAGAGCCCATCGAGACTGTTCCCCCACACTATGTGGGACATTATTTATCTATTATCCCTCAACCAAACATCTAATTTGTTTTAAAGACAGTGGCACTAGTTGCGTCTACCAATTCTTGTGGCAAGGTGTTCCATACAATGGATGCTCTTATTAGAAAAAAGTTTCCCCTTTTGCTGGTTTTATAAGTTTTTACTTCAAGCTGTTTGCTATGCAGTCTCGGAACATGTCTCCTTTTGGAGAGTGTTAGACCTCATTTTTTCCATTAGATCTGGTGAATTTATTAAATTAAAAACCATAAGCATAACACCTCTTAATCTTCTAGTTTGAAGAGAGGAGACACCAGTAGCTTTTAATCTGTTCTGATATCCAAGTTTGTTAATCTTGGAAGCATTCTAGTTACTCTCCTTTGAACCTGTTCAAGAATTGCTATGTCTTTTTTTGGTTTGGATTCCAGAAAGGGGAGCTATAGTCTAGATATGGTCTAATGTATGCCCTATACAATGGAATAAGGCATTGTTCAGTGTGATTAACAAAAGTGCGTTTTATTTGCCTCAAAAGTCTGTTGGTCATGCAAGCAGTTCTAACACAGTGATCATTTGATGTAAGTTTATTATTAACATGCATCCCTAAATCTTTTTCACAATTTGATGAGTGAAGTAGTAGTCCGTTTATATGATATATCGTTTTTGGATTATTTACACCGAAATGCACTACTAAACATTTGTCTTGATTAAACTGCATATTATTTTCATTTGCCCAAAGTGGTAATTTTTCCAAATCCTTCTTTAATGCAGAAATATTTTCTTGATTATTAACCTTGCCCTCCAATTTAGTGTCGTCTGCAAATTTAACTATGAAGTTATTTGGCCTTGTTTGTAAATCACTGATAAAGAGGTTAAACAATGTTGGTCCCAAGACCAACCCCTGTGGTACACCACTTGTCACACTACCCAAATCAGACAAGATATCATCAATTCTGACTCTCTGAGAACGATTTGTCAACCACTTTAAAGTCCGGTTGACAATATCAGGTGACAAACCTAGATTGTGCATTTTAGTAATGACTTTTTCATGTGAGACTTTATCGAAAGCTCTACTAAAGTCCAAAAGAATTACATCAGTAGGTATACCTACATCTAGTAGAGTACTTATATTATTGTAAAAAGATATCAGATTGGTGGTGTAGGAATACTTGGGAGTAAACCCATGCTGATTTGAATCATAAATTCCTAATTTTTTACAATCTTGATCTATTAGAGACTTCATTACTCATTCCATTAATTTACGAGACACTGAGGTCAGGCTAATTGGACGATAATTTTGCACAGAACCTCTATTGCCTTTTTTAAATATGGGAGTAACTATTGCTGAATGCCAATCATTTGGTACAATGCTTTCTTGCAAGGATTTATTGAAAATAACTGACAAAGGTATAGAAATATTTATAGAGGTTTCGATCAGAAACCATGAATGAAGGCCGGCCCACCGGTGCAGCGGTTGGATTTCCGCTTGAGACGCCACCGACCTGGGTTCGGGAATGGACTCAGGTCGTCAGAGGGCCGGCCAGGGGGAGAAGGATTGAGCGCCCCTGACTGCTCTCCTGGGGAGGGTGCAGGATGTCGCCATAGCTAGGGGGACACCTGGTGGAGACCAGGAGTACCTCAGCATACGGGACAGCAAAGTCTTAAGGGGCAGGACGGACGCAGGTGTCATTGCACGTTCCCGCCCCTCTAGAGGGAGAAAAAATCTAAGCCTCCCTTTTGCCACCTTGGTGATGCCCGCCTCTCGGTTGCTATCAGCTCCCCAAGTCAGCTCTCGCCCTATCCCGTCGTACGTGGCACCTCGAAAAAGGGGCACGGGTGCTACGTCTCAGCCCTGGGGGGTAATCCAGGGGGTCCCGGGAGTGCGGCTCATGTGGGGATGCCGCAGCCGACGGGTCAGTGACTGGGCGGATGGTATGGCGGCAAGAGGAGGGGGGGCAGTAAAATAAATAATTAAAAAAAAAAAAAACATGAATGAATACCATCTGCACCCGGACTAGTATTTTTTTAAGTTTTTTGATAGCCTGTATAATGTCAGTTGGAAAGAACCTGTGATAATCTATGTGGTGAACTTTAAATGTACTAATGGGTGATTTTTGAGAGAAGACAGAACAAAAGTACTTATTAAAGAGATTCGAGGTTTCTATATCAGATAGAGAAGAGCCATTGGTTACAATGGGACCAATGGTCCTTGATACACCTTTTTTACTATTTATATAGGAGAAAAGAGATTTGTGACAGTCTTTTTTGTGAGCTAGTTTAAATTCTAGCTTATTTTTTGCCAATTTAATAGAATTTTTTAAGTTTTTCACAGATAATCTGTATTTATATAATAGAGTAGTTTTAAATGGAACAGAACTATTCTTAAGTTTCCTAAAAAGTTAAATTTTTATTTTAATCTGATTTTTAATTGTCTTGTAGAACCAAGAGGGGGAATTTTTCCTTTATTATTAAATTTCCTCTTAGATGGAATAAAGGTATTTTCCAGATAATGTACAATGTTTTTAACAAAGTCCTAAGCCTGTTGTGTTGTACAATTAAGAAGATTAGATTCCTAGTTTATGTTTTGTAAGTATTCATTGACTTTAGAAAAATGGGCTTTGTTATTTTTTGTAGAGTATAACTTCCTTTGTGTAGTTTAAAACTGTTGAATTTCAAAAAAGAATAGATGAATGATCACTGGTCCCAAGTGGATCCCAAATTTGTAAATTGCTAATTTGTTGCTCTATGTTAGTAAATAATAGATCCAAAATATTAGGACCTCGAGTGGGTTCAGTAACAAGTTGTTGTAATCCAGTACTAACTACCACATCTATTAGTCCTTTCTCGGCATAGGACTGTCCTGAGAACGAGTCCCAGTTAATATGAGGGAGGTTAAAGTCACCAAATATTACAGTATCTTGAGATTCTGAAAAATGTGTAATTTCTTTAAACATATCAGTTGTGTAATCTGAATTTGCAGATGGAGGTTGATAGATGTTACCAATAGTTATATAGGACTGCTCCTTCACTAAGATTTTAACCCATATACTTTCCAAAGGAAAGGGGAGAACACACTTCAAAAGAAGGAATATCATTTCGTATGTACATACAAACTCCACCGCCTTGCTTATCTAATCTGTTTTTATGATATAACTTATAACCTGGAATTTCTCTGGACCAAATTGAGGATGCGTCCCACCAAGTTTCAGTTACTCCCACCACACCTATATTTAAAGTTTTACATTTGGCTTTGAGTTCTGCTAATTTGAGTTGGTTTAAGATCTTGCATTCAAAGCTAGGAATTTACATTTAGTTGTAATAATATTTTGGTAAGTATTCAGAGACTTGGGAATAGACCCATTCTCCCCCATTGTTTTTAGTTTAAACAATGATTTATGATTTTAGTGATACTTTTCCCCATAAGTGTTCTACCCCTACGACTGAGATGTAAACCGTCCCAGCAAAACAAGGAAGAACGATCTGAAAATGATTCCCAGTGGGTAATACAGGGTATATCCTGCTTAAAACACTACTTTCTCGGCCATTCACTTAGGGCTTTGATTTTCTGCATCATGGTAGATGTTGCTCTCAGGATAGGTAGAATTTCAGATATACATACACAGCATCCCCTATCAAGTAACAGGTTACATAATGCCACATAGTCCTGTTGTAACTGATTAAATGGGGTGGTGTTTATATCATTAACACCGGCATGTATGATAACCAGTGGATTTTCCCCCGCATTTTGTAAAATTTTAGGCATCATAGAGGTAATGTCAGATACCCTGGCCCCACGGAATCTAGAACAAGTGCGGTTGCTCTTGTCACTATTGCATACCGCCCTGTCAATGTGCTTAATGATTGAATCTCCCAGGACTAACACTTGTTTTGAGACAGTAGGGGTACAAGAATCAGAAACAGGTGATTGTTTAACACACTCTGGAGTGATTAACTTAATAGGTATTGATTTGGTAGCTTGAGACTTACTAGGACAAGTATTCATGGGCATTACCTCCTGATTGAAAAGTGTTTTTGAACCATTATTATCAACAGAGGGTGATGCACAGGATAAATCATGTAGCACTTCATTATTTGATACAGTCAACTGCTCAAACCTATTACGAGTTTCAATAGGGGCACTATTGTGTATCTGACTGCCCCTCCTTTTTTTAAGAGGCTTTGTGACAATGGTCCAGTCATCATTATCATGAGAAGAGGGTGGATAATCATCCACCTTATGAGGGGGCAGAGGCAACAGGTATACTAGTACTAGTCATTACAATTGTCTCCTCATCAGGAGGCATAGAAATGCTACCTAAATGTGAAGGAAATTGTTCATTAGAATGAAGTTGTTCATCCATAAGATCAATGTAACTTTCCAATTCCCTAATATCAGTAGAAACTGGTTTAATATTAAGCAGAAATGCTATCTCTGCTTCAAGAGTAGTAATCAGATGGCAATTAGCAAATACATACTTGCTCCCATACTTTCCCTCACTATACATCAAACATTGCATACACTTACTAAGTTATTTTTCCATTATTAAAGGTGTATATTTACTAAGTAGAGGATATGCTAAAATTATCTTATCCAAGTTTGTCTAATGCCAGCGGTTTCAGCGTGCCCAGCGGACACAGCAGACACGCGTAAACACAAATGTAGCTTCTTTTAGTTAGCTGCTTTCTGATCTACAAGCAAGGCAAGCAACAGGAAGTTGTAATTTGAGTCACCTGCTTTTATAGTGTCTAAGCCACACCCCCAATTTAGCTCTCTCTCCTTCTACTGGTTTAGCAAAGTAAGTTGACAGTACCCTTCACAGCACAGAACACACACTGACTTTCTTTCTTTTTTTAACCCTAAATAAGACCCCTTCTACTTCTAATAAAGTATCTGTCTTGCTTAATCTCAACAGACACTGACTCCTGCTGAGATACAAGTGTTAAATTAATAAGAAAATGTAGCTACTTTTAGTTAGCTGCTTTCTGCTCTACAAGCAAGGCTAGCAACATAATATAAATTGGCTAGGTGATGCATCGGCTCCCATTAGGGATGCTGCAGCCTCTCAAAACCTGTCCCAACTTGTGACCACTGCCACTAGAATCAACCAGAAGACTGGTACTGCCACCCTCCTTGATCTTGTGCTCACCAATGCACCCCACAAAGTAACCCACATCAGGGTACTGCCCAATGCCCTGAGTGACCACTCCCTGGTGCTTTGTCATTGGTCGTATAGTGTTAGAAAGCCTCCCCCAAAATTATCCTCCAATGCTGCCTCAAACCCAGCAAACTTTGGTCCCTTAGACAGTGTCTCTTAGCTACTGACTGGTCCCCCATCAAAACCACACTGAACACTGACTCTGCCCCCGACCACTTCATCGACACCTTCAACTCTGCCTGCGACACCGGTATGCACCCCTAAGCAAAAAGATAGTTAAAGGGGTTGACACACCTTGGATGTCACAAGTCCTGCTGGACCAGATGCGCGAACGTGACAATCTATGGCACACTGCTCTGGATACAGGTAAACCCGCTGATAGGCAGTGCTACCAAGAAGCGCATAATAAATGTACTTGGAAAATTCATAAGGCAAAAGCTGAGTATTACCAAACCTCGTTCACTGCCACATGGGGCTCGAGATACAGGTTCTGGGAGTCCCTCAAAAATCTCAGTGGCAAAGCCTCCACTGCACCTCCCTCCCAACTCAGGGCCAATGGGTCTATCACCATAGACCCTGCCCTGATTGTAAATACATTTAATGCCTCCTTCTCCGACCTTAGTAGTGTTCTCCCCCCCAATTTCTTCACCCCCACTCCCCAGCACCACCTTGCTCCCTCTCCATCCCCCGTTCAGCTTTAAAGTAACATCTCAGCGTGAAGCTGCCCCACTTCTACTCAAGGCCCGTAGGCAAATCACGTTTCAGCAGCGACACACTAGATCTTAAACTGCTTAGGCTCACCTTTAACAAAGTTCTCCCCCCTCTCACCTTGCTTCTGAACCACTCCCTATCACTGAGCCAGTTTCCCTCTAAATGGAAATCTGCCCTCATCACACCCATCCTTAAAAGTGGTGACCGCACTCTGCCTGGGAACTACTGCCCCATTTCAATCCTGCCTCCCCTACCCTCTCCAAAACCCTGGAGAAGATTGTGGCCATCCAGCTTATAGACTGCCTTTCCAAATATAGCCTCCTGTGTCCTGAGCAGCATGGCTTCCACTATAATCACAGTACCACCACAGCCCTTTTGGAGTTTACAAACATTCTCCACACATCTCTTGACACTAGCCACACCGCTGGTGCTGTTTTTATAGACCTTTCCAAGGCGTTTGATATGGTGCACCACACACTACTCTTGGATTCCCTCACACAAATAGGCCTGTCTCCAGAGACCACCGGCTGATTTGCCAGCTATCTGTCTGAGAGAACCCAGATAGTCAGGTTTGCCCAAACCCTGTCTTCCCCCCCTCCAAGCCAGGTCAGGAGTCCCACACGGCTCTATTCTCGGCCACCTACTTTTCTCCCTGTTCCTCAACTCCCTGCCAAGGATTGCTCTGGAAAACTACTCCTGTATGCGGATGATGCCGTCCTCTACAGCTCCCACACTGATCCCACAGCCCTCCATTCTGCACTCCAAAAATCTTTCACGGAAGCGTAATCCTGGTTCATTCGACATAGACTAGTCTTAAATTACAAAAAAACTAAATCCATGGTGTTTGCACACTCCCAAAACAAGAACGTAAGACAACCCCTGCTCCTACTGAACTCTCTAAATGACCCCCTTGAGCAGGTTACCTCGTTCATATACCTAGGTATCATCCTAGACTCTGGTCTCATCTACCATGACTACATCCGAAAACTGAGCACCGCTGTCAATGTGCGTATTGGCCTACTTCACCAGTACAAGCACTACCTCCCACCAGATGCCCTCTACCTAGCTGTCTCGGCATCAATACTATCACTCATAGCCTGTGGAATCATTATCTATGGGGCAGCCGACAACACGCACCTAAACAAAATTAGTCTGGCCCTTAATAAGGCCTGTAAACTAGCTACTGGCTGCACCAGACTCACACATACCTGCACCCTTTATGCCTCAATCAACTGGCTAAACTTCGATGGGAGGCTCAAATATCAGATCTGCCTCTTTGCTAAAAAAATAATAGCAGGGCTACTCCCACCTGCTCTCACCCCTCTACTCCAGGCACCATTGTCTACCCACCTCACTTGGCAATCGGCGATAACCCACTTCAGGGTACCTCGCTGCAAGATCACCTCGGGTCAAAGAACTTTTTAGGTACCTGGCCCCTAGCTGGTTTAACTCACTCCCAAACACCCTCCTCACAGAACCCAAACTTGCTCAGTTCAAGTCCCAGCTAAGAGATCTAATCTCTCATGACTCAGCTTGAGACTGTCCTTGATTTCTAGCCCTACCCACTCCCCTCCCCAACGACTATGGACTTAATTCTGGTCCAGCCGCCCCAGGGCGTGCCTGTATTTGACAATGGACACCTCAGTCCAGCCTAGGCCTGCAAATAACCACCAGGGCATGACTGGCGCCACCGCCTGCAGTGTATGTTTCTGTTACCTGCTACAGTACCGTCTGTACTATGTACCTATGCTTGGCAACACTCTGTATCTTTGTATCACCAGCTGCTTTACTGTGTTATCTGTAACTATTGTGTCTTAATTGTTGCTATTGTCCCTGATGTGTCTGTTCTCAATGACGTGGAACCTTTGTAAAGGAGTCTTTGACTCAAAGGCATGTTATCCGATATCTTCAATAAATAAATAAATGCTGAAAATAGAGTCAAAATTGACGTTTTGACATTGGGTCTTCTTCAGGGAATATCTAAAAAGGAAAAAAAAAGCAAATTTAGTGTCACTGCTCTACCAATAACACTCTGCCTACATACAGCTACTCTGTTGCCAACAGCCTTCTGTCTACATTCTGTAATTGCCCTACCAGAAGCCGTTCGTCTACTTTCAGTCACTGCACTACAGGCAGCCATCTGTCTGCATTCAGTCATTGCCCTAGCAACAGGCATCTGTCTACACACAACGGAGTCCACCAGGATGCAATGCAGTGTTATACATTCCTGCATGACAGAAGGGATTAGCTGCCTTGTTTCCTGCAGTAACTCTGCTGCAGAATTCTGCAGAACTGATCTGCATCCTGGTGGGCTCCTCTGCAGAGCCACTGCAGTGCCAATGGTCATTTATCTACATACAGTCATCAGGCTACCAATAGCCATCTGTCTACATACTGTCATTGTGCTGTCAACAGCCGTGTGTCTACAGTCAGTCATTGTGCTACCCCTAGCTAACTGTCAACATACATTCACTGCACTACCAACAGCCATCTGTCTACATACTGTCATTGTGCTGCCAAAAGCCATATGTCTACAGTCAGTCATTGTGCTACCCCTAGCTGTCAACATACATTCACTGCACTAACAATAGCTATCTGTCTACATACAGTCATTGCACAACCAATGAGCATCTGTTTACATGCAGTTCTGTGCTACCAACAGCCATCTGACTACATACAGTCACTGCACTACTTGTAGCCATCTGTGTAAATAAGTCATTGTGCTACCAATAGCTTCTGCCTACATACATTCATCACCCTACCAATAATCATCTGTCTGCATTCAGTCATTGGGTTACCAATAGCTATCTGTACCTACAGTCATGTGCTAAAAATGGCATCTGTACATACAGTCATTGGACTACCAACAGTCATCAGTACGTACAGTCATTGTGCATTCAGCAGCCACCTGTTTACATAAAAACACTGCACTAACAGCCATCTGTATGTATAGTCACTGCACTACCAACAGCCATCTGTCTACAGTACATTCTGTCATTGTGCTACCAACAGCTATATGTCTACATACTGTTATTGTGCTACCAATAGCCATCTTTCTACATTTAGTCATTATACTACCAACAGCCTAGTCATTTTGCTACCAAAGTAGACACCTATCTACATACAGTCAATGGGTTACCAATAGCTACAGTATCTGCCTACATACAGTCACTGGGTATCCCGTGAGAAGGGCAGTCGCTATTGAGAGCCTACAAAAAGGGTGATTCAATAGCGGCGCCTGTTCTCAGGGCTAGTGTGGATGGGGGGCAAATCTTGAGTATAGCAACACCCTGTTGCTATATGTGTATGTACTGGCAGGCGAGGCACACTGTGCGGCAGATTGGAAGGGAAGGAGGGTTTGTGAGGTATAGTGCGACGGTGAGTTGCGGAGCTGGCCATGTGGCATGGTGGGTTTGTAGCAGGCTATGGTTGGGAGGGTGCTGGGTTCGGTGCTGGGCACGTTGGGATTTGTGCGCCAGTCCGAGAAAAAACTTTTTTTTTTATTTTTCTCCCTCCCTGACATGCACCCCCCTGGAGTTGAGAATCTTTGCTAGGGGGTGCGGGGGCACAGCATAAACAAAAAGACTCAAGTTCCCAGCACCCTTTTGCTGTGCGCCAGGATTGTACATTGGCAAAATGTATTTTTGCCGATGTACATTTGCCCTAATGGCAATCACCTTTGTGCGATCGCTGTTACCACATAAATCCCAGTCACTGTACTACCAATAGCTTTCTACATGCCATCATTTTGCTACCTATAGCCACCTGTTTACATTCAGCCACACTGCTACTAACAGCCATATGTCTACATACAGTTATTTGGCTACCAGTAGCTATCTGTCTTTAATACAGTGTTGCCAGTCAGGATGACATACTCTGTAATTATATGCCACTGTTTCGTCTGTGACAAATTGGCGTAATTACCATTCACTTACATTGGTTCCTGTAACATGTAGCAAGATATCAGTGGCTGAAACTTTAAAGGGGATCAGTCAGCACCAGGGGCCCCACACCCAAGTGTGGGGCTGATCCCAATGTGCACTTTGGTGCAAAAACATTTTTAATTTATATGCCTCATAGTGGCACCCTCAGTACTGCCACTAGTTGACTATGGTCTCCCTGTCTATGCAACTGCCTGTGACTCAGTTCTCAGCAGAATAAATATGATCTGTAATAAAGTTTGTCACTTTGTGCTTGGGGTACACATGCACACTCACAGATGCACCCTCTGCACCCAAACTAACTGGCTACCCCTGCTTAGCAGAATTAAGTTCCAAACATGTTTGCTAGCAAAGAAGATGATACTGGGCCTAAACCTCTCCAGCCCTAACTCACTGTTTCTGCCCTGTCGCCAATCCTTAGGACACCAGGAACATGGCTTAGAATGCCCCTGAACTGCCTTTTCACTGTACTCAGCTCGGCAAGTGTTCACTCGCTGTTAGGTCCCCTAGCTAGTTAAATAAACCACCTTAAATCCTGCAAAATCTACCCAAGTTTGACTAGTTTAAGACAGTGCTACAGGCAACCCTAACAGTTCAATGCAACTATAACTGCTAATCATACTAACTACACTCCCCTCCCCGGTGTACACTCTGAATTGTATCAAGCTCTGGCTCTGAGGCAATGTACCATTACTACACTTGTTTTACACTGTCTCGGTTTACCTACTTTATTATAAAACTGTATGCAATTGATTAGCCTGCTTATTATGTACTTGTGTGACAGACTGGTCCTTCCCTGACTCAGCCTGTATCACTGTTACCAGTCTCTTCATGCTCCATAATGCCGATTCGACAGCAAACCTGTTGACTGGCGTTACAGCAACGACACAAATGTCGACCGTGATCATGGTCTACATTGTGTCGTTGGGAATACCACTATGTTTTCTGCAGGAGGCTTTGCCCCCCCCCCCCAACCACACACCCCAGATCTTACTACAATCATCTCCACGGCAGAGATGTTTTGGAAAGGGGGCGCAACACCCAGAGAAGCTGTGCCTGGGGTCCTGCTGCTGTAGCGCAACCATTACAGTGACCTGTCGTTTTGCCACTGAAAATGACCGGTCGCTGTAGTATTTTCACTGTAGCAATGGTATACTATCTTCTCAATACTTCAGTAGCAATCACCACTCAGCTTTGATACTCTTTTGGAGAATCTCCAGGTTCTCGTCCCATCACAGCCACTGATCACACAGTACAGTGCTCCTTGCTCAAGATCAAGTGACCCACTCTTCTCTGTCATAGCTGAGAACATCCTACTTTAGAAATAGAATATGATAACAGTAGCCTTCCCCTCAGTGGCATAAATAAATTGGTTAGCTGTACCCGAAGAAATTCAGTCACATAAGTGTGAAATATATTAAAAAATATAAATTCTTTTAACATGAAATATTTTATTAAAAATTTTTAACCAATAATCATATAGAACAACAGAAAACCAACCATGGACATGGGAAAACCCCACCAAACTATCAACCTAAAGGGACCCTATTAGCTGAGCAGTGTCTTTCTTTTTTATTAAAAGGTAGTTTAAAGTTTTAAAAAAATGTTCTGAAAATAAGCCCCACAGAATTGTATGGGGCATGTCCCCGTGCTCTCCCTAGTACCACGTCACAAAATGGGGGAGCGCGGGGGCAGAGCAGACAGTCTAGGAAGTGGTAAGGGATCGCCTAGCTTGCGGTTTGGAAAAATTATGATCCCTACCCAAACTGTAATCAGTCAGTACAAAATATTTATTTTTACACAGCGGGGCTATTGCCACCCCAGGGTAGCAGGCTATGAAGCCCAAAGTGTGACATCACACATTTCCTTTTAAAAAAAAAAAAGAAAGAAAGAAAGCAGCAAAGAATGACAATAACCCATTAACAGTACAAGGCAATCCACTAGGAAGCCTCAGATCTAATCAATAGGAGGATTAGCGGGTTGAGGTGAAGGCACAGTACAAAGTATGTGAATGGAGGAAAGGGTCAAAAACAATATTTTTAATATTTCAAGACAATTACACAGCTACTACAGGGTATTATAACACACTTTAGGGAACAGTAATTCTTCACAAAAGAAAAGAACAGTTACGTACTTACTGTAACAGTAGATCTTCAACAGAATCTCCTTAATTAGGCCACACCTATGGAACATACTCCTGTCAGGCACTAGGACTACACGGAAACTTTGCAAGCAGTGTATCAGTGTACCAGGGGTCACCCACAACTACATCAGGCATCAGCATGCATATATAAACTTCGGGGGACCCTCCTCCCCTCAGTTCCCCATCCGAGATCAGGCTCAGAGGATCTCCCCAGCATGGAACTGGGGGATAACACAGCCCTCAGTGAGTCAGACAAGGCATAGGGCTGGAAAAGATCCCCAAGAAGATATGGGCAGCACAGTTACAGCTGCAGACCCAGAAAGGGGGTTGGAGGGTGGGACGGCATGGCCTGATGAATGTGATTCTCTCAAAGATCTACTGTTATGGTAAGTATATAACTGTTCTATCTTCTTCAAGGATATCTCATTCATCAGGCCACACCTATGGAACGAGTACAAAGCAGTACTAAAAACTAACAGTTTGGGTGGCTGCAGCCTACAGGCCTAAGAGAGGAGGTCCTGAAGCACAGTTAGGTCAAAGCCAGCCCTTTCACAAGAGACAATGTCCAGACTGTAGTGTTTAGAGAAAGTGTGGACAGTACTCCAGGTGGCACTGTACAAATCCCTGCAACAGACACCTCTTTGAAACAGGCAACAGAGGTGGCCATGCCTCTTGTGGAATGACCATTAACCTCTCCTCTTGTGGAATAACCACTAATCTCCCCAGGAAGTTCCCTACCATACTTCCTATAATGGAAAGTACTACAGTAGCTAGCCATTTGGATAAGCACTGTTTAGGAACTGGAGTGCCCTCTGTTCCAAGGGCGAATGAGACAAACAGCTGTCAGGACTTCCTGCAGTCCTTCGTACAGTGTATACAGTACCTGAGTATTCTGTGGACATTGAGGATATGGAGCAATGTGTCACCTAGACTGGTATAATCAGGAAAATGAAGAGGCAGGTGGGTGGTTTGATTTACAGTAAACTCAGATACCACCTTCAGT
Organism: Neoceratodus forsteri; assembly: GCA_016271365.2. NCBI lineage: Eukaryota > Metazoa > Chordata > Ceratodontiformes > Ceratodontidae > Neoceratodus > Neoceratodus forsteri. Next base: position 1,624,309,728 of record CM028129.1, read on the forward strand.
AAAAACTTAAATAAGGAAGCTCATATATTAGAGCCTGAAAACTCTAAAATTCTAATGCTTTCCAAGAAAGCGTAAGCGGCAAGTACCGGCTGACTCAAAAGGAGCCAAAGTAAGCGTCTCCAAACCAAAATTCAGGTTCCAAGCTGGGACTAGGTTGCAGGTAGGAGGCTTCAAATGTAAAATGCCTCTCAAGAATTTATGTACCACCTACAGTTGGGCAATCGTACAACTTTCTAAAGGTATCTGGAAGGTGGAAATGGCAGCTAGGTGTATCTTGATAGAGGAACATTGCAAGCCTGCATCCAAGGATAGCAAGGAATCTAGAACCTGATTAACTGGAGAAGTAACTGTATCTAGGTGATAAGAAGCAGCCCACAAAGCAAACAGCTTCCATTTCACAAAACAGGTGGATCCAGTGGAAGGCTTTCCTTCAGGTACCAGTAAATCAGTCGCTCTTTGGTAAACTCCAAACCAGCAGTGGCTACGTATCCAGGAGCCATACAGAAAGATGAAGCAATTTGTGGTCCAGATAGACAAATATGCCCTGTTCCTGCGATAGTAGGCCCTTGTGCAGGGGTAGAGGCACTGGGGTTCCACTGCCAACTGCTATAGCGGGGGAACCAGAGCTCACAAGGCCAGCAGGGAGCAATGAGGGTCAGTGGGGCCTCCTCCACTAGGAGCTTGGTTAGCAGCCTTTGAATCAGTGGGAAGGTAGAGAAGGTATATAAGAATCTTCCCTTCCAAGAGAGGTACAATGTGTCTTGCCAGAAAAACCCAGGCCCTTGAGTGAGTGAGAAGAAAAGTGTCAGGTTTGCATTGTGCAGGAGCGCAAAAAGAGCCAGCCAGGGCGACCCCACCTGTCGAACAGATCTACTACTGAAATCAGCAGTTCCCACTTGTGCATTAGGGACTGGAATCTGCATAGTGGCTCTGCCAAGATGTTCTGAACACCCAGAACATGTACCACTGACAGCTGTAGACCATGATCTAGAGCCCAAAACCAAACTCTCGCCACTTTCCTGCACAGGGAGAAGAGTGAGTGCTTTCTTGCTTGTGGATGTACTATATCACACTGATATTGTCCCTCAGTACCAACAGAGGACCCTGAGAGAGACGAGCTTGGAAGACTTATAGCCCGTACAGCACAGTCCTCATCTCTAGAACATTTATGTGTAGGGTGCACTCCACTGTGATCCACTTACCTTGTATCTGGTGGGGCTCTAAGCGTGCCCTTCCCCAGATCATCCCCAAGGCATCTGTTAGAATCTGAAGAGGTGAGGAAATCAGGAAAGGAACCCCCTTTAATAGGTTGCTGGGTTCCATCCACCACCGGTACAGTTTACGGGCAGGGGAATGGACTAGAACTTGTTGTTCTAGAGCATCAGTACGCTGTTCCCACTGGACACATGGTCCACTGAGGGATCCTCATATGTAGCCTGGCCAGAGGTACTGTGACAATGGCTGTTGCCAGGAAGCTCGAGAGCCATAGGAATGTCCTGGCTGAGACATACTGACTGCCGTGTACCAAATGGGCCTGTGCAATCAACCATCCGGCCCCATCAAGAGGCAGGAAAGCAGAGCCTTGAGCTGTTGTCATGACTGCCCCTATGTACTGCAGTCTCTAATAGGATGTCCACACCTATTTTGGTGTCTTGACTATTACTATCACAGTAGCAAAAAGTAGCCTGGGGTCATGCTAGAGACCTCAGGAGTGGACTCTGGAGCTGGCTTTCAAGAGCCAGTCATCCAAGCAAGGCAAGACATACAGGCCTTCCCTGTGGAGGAGTGCTGCCATCAACAAGCACTTGGTTAAGACTCTTGATGCAGAGGACAAGCTAAAACAAGGTAAAACACTGAACTGAAAGTGTGCTCTGTGGAACAGGAACCTCAAGTACTTTGTGTGAGGTTTTCTAAATTGTGGTATGGAGATATGTATCCGTCATTTGTAGAGAACAGAGCCAATCCCCCTCTCAAAGCAGCAGCAGAAGGCTGTGCAGGATAACCCTCCAGAACCTGAGTTTCTCTGGTTCTGTAGGAACATGTCTGATGGTCTTCTTTTTGAAGCAAAGGAAATACCCCCTGCCAAAACTGAGGTAGGTGTTTGCTAGAGGATAAGAAGGTACATGTGGGGAATGATCTGGAGGAATATCTAGAAGATCCAGAGCATGCCCTGCTCAACCATCTCTATAACTCAAAAATGTATAGTCACCTCTCTTCACTGATCTAGGTGATGGGAAAGGCTCATTCCTACAACTAACCCCCGGAGGTAAATGGAGTTGGAGACTAGAAAGGGAGGCAGACTGAGCTGGAGGGGATGGCTCCCTCTGTCACACCACCTCTGGGGCCTTTTTGTGCACTGGAGGTAGAATTGGGGGCTGGCAAGTATGCTATTCTCTCACCACTGCCCTGCTGTTTGGAGGGGTCATTGACGGACACCAGCTTGACAAGAGCTCTGCCCACAGACTGGGTATAGTAGAAGGGATGTTACACATCCTTGGCAAACCCTGCCACCCTAAGCCAGGCATACCTCTTGAAGCAGGTGCCTGCTGCCGCAGTCCTGGTCAGAGATATCTCACACATGACAGGCAGTGCAAATCAAGTGTTTACCCTTATCAGTCCCTGCAGTGATATTTTTAGATGAGGTCCTGCACAGAGGCACCCACTGGTAAGACCTATGGAGCTGTTGTGGCCTTTTTTCATAGGACATTTTGATACATCATGAACTGGTCCTGGTGGTAGGCTATACACGGGCCAAAAATGCCAAGGTCTAAGTTCTTTTCCTTTTTTTTCCTCCAGATCATTCAATCTCCTGCACTCCCTGCCAGGAGGGAGGTAACACAGGTGCCAATGTACCTTGGACATACCACAGGCAGCACTGGAAATACTGAAATCAGTCTGAGATTGAGGTGGCATAAAACAGCTTCCTTGCAGGAGGCAAGTACATTCTGTCAGCCTTCCTGGGGACAGCTGGGAAGCTGTTTGGTCTGTACCAAGCAGCATATGTGGCATACCCTAAATCTGGAAGGAAAGGTGGCACCACAATAGTAGAAGGCTCTGTCAACTCAAAGAAATGTGTTATTCCTTTGGGTTGTATGCTGCTCCTCAATATCCAAATCCATGGCAGTCTGCAAACATTGCGCCATGATGAGGGATGTAGGGATCTCTCAAGGAGACCCTAGAGTGTTTAGGACAGAGTCCTAACTACAGGTAGGCACTATGGAACTGGCGGTCTGATGATCGGGCTCTCCACATAGCCTTGCTCGTCATCCTCTTTCTGTATAATTAGATCAGTATTATACATATAGTTGTCATTTTTGTTGGCAACGGGAGGTAAATAATGGGCCGGTGACATCTGCAGCACATGCTGGGAACTATTAAGAAACCATACCTCACGACATCGACAAGGGTTGTGGTAGTAGGCCTCATCAATGGGTCCCCTGGAGCAAGGAGGCATCTCATCATGTCTTACGGAGATAAGAGAACCATCTGGATGTCAACTCCCATATTGTCGATGGGGGCGATGTGAAAGAGTCAACAGAGGAAGCAGAGGCGCCACCATCGACATCATTGCACCAGCAATAGCAGGTCTGGAAATGTCCTCCCCTACTCCTGCTATGAGTACGAGAGGTGGGGGTCGACAGGGGAGGCAGAGGCACCTCTGTTGATGGCAATGTACCAACCATAACAGAAACATAGAACATAGACTTTGACGGCAGATAAGGACCACTTGGCCCACCTAGTCTGCCCATTTCCCTACCTAGAGGATAAGCTGCAGATCCTATTTAACCAACATCCTATTTCTTTCTACCCCCCACAAAAATTGCCTTATGTCTGTCCCATGCATTCTTGAATTCTCCCACAGTTTTAGACCCCACAACCTCCTCAGGAAGGCTGTTCCATGCGTCCACCACCCTCTCTGTGAAAAATACTTCCTCCACATTTGCCTCTGAGCCGTCCCCCTCTATCTTCAAATTGCGTCCCCTTGTTCTTGCACATCTCTTTCTGAAAGATGCTACCCTCTTGGACTTTGTTGATTCCACTGAGGTACTTAAATGTTTCTATCATGTACCCCCTCTCCCTCCTTTCCTCAAGGGTATGCATATTAAGCTCCTTTAGCCTCTCCTTATATGGCTTCTCTTGCAGACCCTGCACCATTTTAGTTGCCCTCAGGCGTGGTAATGATCACCCCATATCCTGTCTATGGTTACGATGGGGGGGGCAACAGGGGAGGCAGAAGCACTACTGCTGGCATTGATGTACCATGATGATGCCAACCCTAGCCCCCCTTGATGTCTTGTTGATGGTCGGGTGGGGAAGGGTCGGCGTCACCAAGCAGATGACATGGATGAAGAGGTTGACCTGCAAAGAAGAAGGGCAATCTGGGGTGCACTGGGGAGGTCATCACCCTGTGCCTTTCCTGGTGCTGATGCTCGTGACTCCCACTGTGTTGACGCTCTGTAACTGTGAACTGGTTGATGGGGTCGGCGACACGGCTGTGTCTTGTGCCTGGTCACAGTGTTAAGCCCTCAGCAGATACTGCTGGCTGCAGCACTGTGGTCCGGGCCACTGCAGATCTGCTCTCCATCTTAACGAAAAAAAGGGGAGAGAGCTGATGGTTCTGTTGGTGACACACAGGTCATTGAGGACTATAAAGAAAGAGATTATTTTCTTGATGAAAAGGAAAAATGGCACAAAAGCAGTGATGTTTCCACAGTGGCCCAATAAGTCCTGATCAATGGCAGGAAAAGAACTAAGGGGAGGAGGGGCGGCCTATGTTTATACATGCATGCTAAAGCCTGACGTTGGTGTGGGTGGCCTCTGGTACACTGCTTGCAAAGTTTCCATACAGTCCTAGTGCCTGACGTCTATATGTTCCATAGGTGTGGCCTGATGAAAGAGATATCCTCAAAGAAGATCTGGTTTTAAGCAATAGGTTACCAACAGAGTATCTGTCTCTGTCTCTGTCTCTCTCTCTCTCTCTAGTAGATTAGCTTAACACCAGACAGTCTGAGTCAGAGCAGACATGAACTTTTAGCTGCCAGTTTGTTCCTAGTCTCAAGCCTGACTGACTCTGTGAGGTCCTGTCAGACCTTAAACCCTCTAATTGCCCCCCCATGATACATTATCCAGTATGTCATTCTGACATCACAGATTCAAAATCGTTTGTCTGTGGCTACTGTTAAAAGAATCAGCTTGTTCCAGTCTGCTGGACAATTACATGAGCCCTTCCAGGAATGTTTGTCTCAGCTAGGGGCTTGCTGACATGAAAGACACTCCTAGTGCTTGCCAATATTTCAGTGGTCCAAACTGGACATCCTTGAGCTAATAAATTTACAACCAGGCCCCAGCTGCTCTGAGACTCTGATAAGAGCCTTGCCTCTTTCAAGCAGGCAGAATTACATATGCGACAAAACAAAAAACAAAAAACATAAAAAGAAAAGGGAAATACTGTATAGGTACCTTGCAAATTGTTACATTACATGTATTTCATTACAACTTGTTTGACCATTTTGTACCTGACTGACTAGTCCATTGAATCTGGTTCTCACATCTGTGAGCGGAGCCTACAGACGTTTTGGGATTGATTGTAGCTTTCAAAAATGGCCAGTCGATTGTGGTACCTTCCACTGGACTTTTGGAAGTATTCTTCTGAACGTCCAATGGAGCTTGAAACACTCCACCATGATAAACTGTATTGATTGTATCATGCTGAAAATGTTTTCCAAATTTGCATTTGATTGTATGTGGTCCTCATCCTTACTGTTACACTATCTCATGTGCTGCATCACATGTATACTTATGTATGTCCTCTTATATCCTCCTGGGTCGTGCCTGAAAATAGGCATTTCCTATGCCTAGTGCACCCACTCAGTTACCAAAAGCAAATAAATAAATTTGCCACTACAGAATAACCACTGCACTATTTCGGCTGTTACAGTCACATTCCGGGGCAAGAACTGCGCATGCGCAACTTACGCATAGGCACAGTTCCACGGGCACCGCCATGTTGTGAATGGCAAAATGCCATTCACCGCAACTACGCATGTGTGGGAGCCGCACATGCGCAGTTGCATCGCCATCTTTTGGATGGCACTCCTCCTGTCCTCCCCACTCCCTCCCAGCACCAGCAGGAAAGAAAACCCTCCCGCACCCTCCCACTGCTACTGTCATCCCCGCTCCCTCAGTTCCCTGTCCCCGTGCCGACATCAGGATGCCCAATCACCGTGTCAGCATTATGTACTCCCACCCAATTCATGTGGCACACTGGGAGCCCACCCCAGTGTGCCCAAATTTATGTTCCCGGTGCCTACATCGGGGTGCCCAATTCCTGTGTGGGCATTATGTACCCCCAATTCATGTGGCACACTGGGAGCCCACCCCAGTGTGCCAAAATGTATGTTTTTTTCTCTTTTTTCCCCTGTGGCGACATCAGGGTGCCCAATCCATGTGTCGGCATCATGTCCCCCCCCAACTCATGTGACACACTGGGAGCCCATCCCAGTTTGCCCAAATGTATATTTTTTTTCTGTAAATAAAGAAAACTGTCCCCAACATATTTTTTATTTTTACCTGTAAAAAGAACACGGTCCCTCGTCAGCCGCCCCAGTACCCTCCCCCACTAAGCACCCACCTCCGCACTCCCCTTACCCCATACTTTCCTCTTTCAGAGGTCAGCGCTATCATCTTCTCTGGACTGGGATACGTCTGAACTCTTCAAAGCCGAACCACAAACTGAAGATTCAAAGGTAAGCGTGCTACTGTATAATGGCAGTCAATGGGGTTTTCAACTTATTTATTTATTTAAGATTCAGATTAATACCTTTGAGTCAGAGGCTCATTTACAAAGGTTCCAAGTCAGGTTACTTATGTTGATAAATCAGCCATTTTTGGGAATTTTCTTACTAAATTTTCAACATGGGGTTCTTGGGACCCCACTTCGTGAACACTGTCACTGTAATTTCGTTATTCGGTCCCGAAAGGTGATTTCACGGTTGCTGCATGGAATCACCTTTTGGGACTGATTAACAAAATAAAAGTGCCACTGTTCGTGAGGTGGGGTCCCAAAAAGCTCATGTTGCAAATTTGGTAAAAAAAATTCCCCAAAATTACTGCGTTACAAGCATGCGTTGCACAATTTCTACGCATGATCCTAACTTCGCCAATTTTTTATATTTTCACTCCAGATTTTCAGCATTGCCATTTTTGCACACCTCCTTATTAATAGTACAGCTGTCATTTTTCACATCCTGCTCAAAACGTGTTTTCGCACCTGTGGCACAGGATGGCATGGTCACTCTGTGAAATCACCTTTCGGGACAAGTGAACAAAATGACACTGACACTCTTCATGAGGTAGGGTCCCTAAAAGGCCATTTTGACAATTTGGTGCAACACTTCCAAAAAATGGCCAAGTTACACCAGGGCATTCAATATTTTCTATGCACACGTGTAACTCTGGTAATTTGGCAGCTCATCACAGCTGTTTCTGCTCTGGCTAGAATTTGTTGTATTTGTTATGTTACCCTGTAATCGCTGTTGCTGATGTGGAATCTTTGTAAAAGAGCACTTGTGCTCAAAGGTGTTCTTTGAAATTTCAGTAAATAAATAAACAAATGCACTTACTGCTTACTGTAGTATAGTACATTGCAGCAGACTAATTTTGCTTAGTTCTAGGCTATCTTTTGTAACTACAAATCCGAGGATCCCCTGCACCCACCTCCCCACACCCCCTCCCCCTTACCCCATACTTACCTTCAGAGGTTGGCGCTATCATCTTCTCTGGACTGGGACACGTCTGAATTCTTCAAAGCCGAACCGAATTGAAGACTCAAAGGGACGTGGGGGTAATCATATCAGATGACCTTAAGGTTAGCAAGCAATGTGAGAAGGCAGTAGGGAGGGCTGGGGGATACTGGAATGCATAGGGAGAGGCATCACCAGCAGAAAACAGGAAGCTGATATCCCTCTGTACAGACAGTAGGTGAGACCCCATCTGGAGTACTGCATCCAGTTCTGGAGACCCCATCTCCGCAAGGACATAGACAGGATAGAGGCAGTCCAGAGGAGGGCAACTAAAATGGTGCAGGGTTTGCAAGAGAAGCCGTACGAGGAGAGACTAAAGGAGCTTAATATGTATACCCTTGAGGAAAGAAGGGGGGGGGACATGATAGAAACTTTTAAGTACCTCAGTGGAATCAAGAAAGTCCAAGAGGGTAACATCTTTCAGAAAAAGAGATGTGCAAGAACAAGGGACACAATTTAAAGATAGAGGGGCTGTTCGAGCAATGTGAGGAAGTATTATTTCACAGAGAGGGTAGGGGATGCATGGAACAGCCTTCCTGAGGGAGGTTGTGGGGTCTAAAACTGTGGGAGAATTCAAGAATGCATGAGACAGACATAAGGCAGTTCTTGTGGGGGGTAGGAAGAAATAGGCTGCCGGTTAACTAGGATCTGCGGCCTATCCTGTAAGTAGGAAAATGGGCAGACTAGGTGGGTCAAGCAGTCCTTATCTGCCATCAAAGTCTATGTTTCTATAGTTCTGCAGCTGACATCAAAGCAGTACTGCATTAGTGCACCACCTGTACAGTCTATATAAGCTCTGATGTTTTGTTTACTGGTCCTGCTGTCCTCCTGGGGCTATGTACAATCCCAGAGGACAGTACTCATCCCTGGAGATGAGCAGAACTAGAAAACATCTGATCAGGGACTATAAAGGCTCTGACATGCGCTGCAGACTACTGAATCTCCTATTGCTGCAGTACTGCTCTGGATGTCAGCTGCAGGGGATCCTGGGATTTGTCACTATGGAAGATATTAGCCTAGAACTAAGCTGAATTACAGTAGCATGTTAAAATCTACTGTATTACAGTAAACAGTAAATAAACCAAAATGTTTTTGTACACACACATTGGGACCAGCCCCACACTTGGTCTACATACTGTTACATACATACAGTCACTGCTATATCAATAGCCATCTGTCTGCATACAGTCAGTATGTAGACAGATGGCTATTAGCTTCACTGTCACTATGACGGCCCCGTGATAGGGGTAAGCCCTCGCTACAACCAACAGATTGCTCCATGGTCGGACGGGCTCCTGAAGCCGCCGAACGCAGCGCCAAATCCAGACTCCCCAGCACAGAAGCGGCCCCCTGTGACAGGGGTAAGCCCTCGCTACAACCAAGAGATTGCTCTCACGGTCGGACGGCACTCTTGAAGCTGTTTTTTCAACTTAGGACTTGCCTTTTTGCTGCTTCTATATGACTGACTGTTATTTAAAGTGTTTTTCTCCAGATGCTTAAGTGATTACAGCCCTGTTAGCAAAGTTAGAATTGTTAAGTGTCTACCGGCCGCTCCTTGGCGCTGAAACCAAGTACCCCTTTTGTGTTGCAAATCCTCTGTCTGCCTGTGTGTAGAAGCCTTTGTCTGACCCTGTCCCTAGCCACCTTTAAAAACTGTCCCTTTCTTTCTCCCTTCAGCAGCCCCTTGTGACAGGGGTAAGCCCTCGCTACAACCAACAGATTGCTCCCACGGTCGGACGGCGCTTCTGAAGCCACCGACTGCAGTGCCAAACCCGGACTCCCCAGCACAGAAGGTACGGACGGCAGCCGTCCAATCGGAACTCGGGCGCTTTCCAGAGACCAGTCCCGACTGGCCCAGCGATTCAGCTTTTGAATTTGGGCTTTTTCCGCCCTAAAAAGACTCAGCGCAGAGCTGTTTTTTCTTTCCACCCCCACCCAGGCCCCCATTAAATACACTGTTGTCCTACCCCTGCTGCCCTGCTGTATTCATTGGTCCCAATTTTGGACCAATCATAGTGATCTGTTCCTTCAATAGGATATGGTGCTTTCATTATTTTTGCCTTTATACAGCACCCCCCTATGTAACTATGGCACACTGCATTTTTAGCACTGCTTTATTCTTCTATTGTGTAACTAGTGTCCTTCGCATAAATGATGCAAATGGTCCCAGCCCACTCCCTAGTCCCTCGTTATCAGCTAGCCCGACCCCCCCCCCAATCGGGGCACTATACTTATCTTAGCGAGTCTCCCACTGCTAGTGTACACCCCTCTACTTCCCCCCTGCCACCTCTTGCTCCCCTCTCCCTTGTCACTTAGAGCACTCTCACTTCTTCCCTTTAACTTCCACACTGATCGGACTTATAATAGTACATATAGGCTGTCCTTGTCTACCCCTAAATAGCGGTGCAAAAGGAACAAAGCCTTTAGGTCCCTCTTGAGTGCACTCAAGAAATTGTTACTTCTGCTCCTTCTATGTTCGGGAAACGTGGAACTAAATCCAGGCCTGCCCACCTTATTCACCTCTCCTACTGAATTTGCGACGGCATCAGGTCTTAAACTAATGCTAGTTAATATCCTAAGCCTGCCTAAGAAAATTGATCAATTGCAAGCATGGGCCCTACATACTAAACCTGATCTCATTATCATCACAGAATAATGGCTAAAAGAAGCTAATTTTAGACCAACAAGTTACCCTCCTGGGCTATAAGTTGTTTAGGGCAGATAGTGGGGTTAGGGGCGGGGGAGTAGTTATATATACCATATCCAAGTTCACAGTTACTGACATCCAGTGTATCACGAAACGCAAGGAATACGAAGTTGTCTCAAAGCTACAGCTCCCCTCCACGGAATGCATCACTATTATTGGTTGCTATAGGCCCCCTAGTGGCGGAACTGACCTCCTTAATACCCTCAAATCCCTAACTGCAGCCGTCAACTCTGAAGTATTAATCCTTGGGGACTTCAACATGGATAGGCTATCACCCAAATCCCATAGACTTCAGTCTCTCTGTGACGAACTTGGACTTACCCAATTAGTATTGGAACCTACCAGAGTCAACAAATCTAACCTAGCTAACAGTTCACCCCTTGATATTATATTATCGTCCCACCCCCACAAAATCCAACACTCGGCAGTTTTTCACAATGATATGAGTGACCACGGTATTGTAGTGTGTACAAGATTACAAACCAAAATTCGTTACTAGCCTAAGATCATAATTAAAAGTTCATTCCGCAAGTTTAGCGTGTCCAACTTCCTCAAAGACCTCAGTCAGGTTAGATGGCAAAATCTCTCTCCCTCTAAAACACCTGATGAGGCGGTGTCTGTCCTAAATGACAATTTCATTTCCCTAACAAACAAGCATGCACTGCTCATCAAGGTCAGGACACATAACACCACTCATCCCTGGTTCTCTGCTGATTTAAAGAACGCGCTCTCCAACAGAGACAAATTATGGGCTAAAGCTAGACATTCCAAAAGTCCAGTGGATTGGCAGACTTTTACAGCTGCCAGGAATGCCTGCACTAAACGAATCCGCTCTGCTAAACAAGATTTGACCTTAGGTATTTGCAGGGCAATGAGATTGTAGCTTTGTAAAGCAAAATTACCTATCATAATCAGGAGAATACAGTACAATCAGAGATGTATAGGGGAAGCTTTTTGGTCACCGCTCTGAAAGCCCATAGTATGGCATTTAATGAAGGGAAGTCCAGCCCATAGCAGTGTACAGCGTGCAATGGTGTGTGGAAAGGGGAAGGCCAGTTATGAACCTGACTGCTCTATGATATAGAGCAGGGGTTCTCAAATGGTGAGACCCCAACCTGTTCCAGGGGAGACGCAAGCAAGTCTTGAAAAAGTATTATATATCGCTTTTGAACTTTATAGATTTTGTGTGAAGGGATAAGGCAAACTGAAAGAGGATAATAGTAGGTGAATTTATGTATTTATTCACAAGTCTGTGACCAGGGAAGGTACTGTACACTGAGCCATGGCTTGTATCAGGTGTACCCAGGGAAGGGTAGTGAAAGAATACAGTTCAGAATGTAACTGCAAAACACTCAAGCAATACAAAATGAATAAAAGTGCAAACAAATTAACAATAAACTAACAATGTAAGGAACAATTGATCAATTAGACTGGCAGCAGAACTGTCCAAATACAAGAGTTAGCCATACAGGTACTAGGAATAAGAGCAGGAGGGAGCAAAATGATCTCTGAGAAGTTGCTTAAGAGCAGGGGGAGAGGCAGATGGCATCAGGAAGGTTATTCCAGTTAGAAGGCAAACGGAAAGCAATCTGATCCATGAAGGTATGGCAGTAAGGGGTAACAATGGTTCGAGAGTCAAAATATTGGAGCAAGTAGGTTGTCCTGTTGGGAGGGGGGTTACAATAAGCTTAACATGAGAGCCAGCTATGCAAAGAGGTTTCAATTTATTCCTAATGTATCTGTGAAAAGTAGGCTATTTTTCTATGGAGAGGCCCAAAAATATTTCAGTATTTTGGGGGAGGCTCAAGATCTTTTCCACAGTTCAGGGGAGGCTCACTATGACAAACTTTGAGAACTCTTGATATAGAGTATCCAAATTAGCCAAGGAAGAGGCAGAGCAATGGCTGTAGAGAAGATCAACGTAATCGATCAATGAGGGGAATGCTGCTTGTACCAACCACAGCTTAGCATCCCTAGTAAGGAAGTGGTTAATTCTGTAGAATAGTCCTAGCCTCTGTCTTAGTTTCTTCTGTAATGCTTCAAGATGCTCAGAGAAGGAGAATCTGTGGTTGAGCCACACTCCCAGATATTTGAATTTTGACACAAACTCCAATTTTTTGCCTAAAACTGTGGTAATCTCTGGGATAGCCCCAGAGGTAGCTGGGTATACAGCATAGGTAGAAGGGGAAAAGAGCATGGCTTTAGTCTTTTTTTGCACTAAGCAGAAGTTTCTTGCTTAGCAGCTGATTCTGCAATAGATTAAATTCGGTTTGAAGGTCTGCACAAGCTGCTTCCAGAGTTGGACGACTTAGATAAAGTACTGTGTCATCTTCGAACAAATGGATGTTGGCCTTATTGATGTTGTCATCGATTTTGTCATCAGAAGTCAGGAGGGGAGGGGACCCACCATTGATATATTGGTCACAAAACTATGGGGATTAAGTGGGTTTGGAGGTATCCTTGACTTCTGGTATGCAGTTCCAGGGAACCAAACCTAATTAACAAAAAAAGATTGTGGTGGAGGGTGAGAAATGATTGCATTGGGAAGAGGGTGAATGACTTAAGAACTTATCTTACGCTACCCGGGGGACGTTTTGGGCATTTACTTTTTTTTTTCAGGCCCAAATAATGGAGTCCTGAGTATCTACAGTGGCTTGCCAACAATCTCAGTTGCCTTGTAGTGTTGTGCTGCTAGGGATGTCTGGTGTCTCTGCATTTTCAGCCTTCCCCTCTCCTAGCAGTTGTAGTCACCATCAAATATAGTGATATTTCATAATGCATTCAAACACTGATGTAGTGACCAGCTGATCAAGTGTCTGTATTTTTCTGGGTGGTGGTGGTGGTGATTGCTCAGGACAATAACACATTGTAATGGGGCCTCTCCATCTCTTATATGTAGCAGCACAGTGTCAGAGGTGTTGAGATCTAAGCTTTTGGTCAAACCACAGCCATGTGTTTGGAGGTAGGTGGGGTACAATGAACCAGCACTGAACTGCTGGCAGCTGAGAAGCAGTGACCACCATGACCTCAGTCTATCACATGGTCTCTGCTTAGAGCAGGGTTGGGGGGAGTGAAGTGCTGCATGCCTTAGTGCTGAGTTGTTGTTCCCCACATTGGGGGACCCACAATAGGGTGAAAACAAATTGGATGAAGGCAATCAGTGCACGGGAAAGCAGGCAACAGCAAGAGGCATGTCTGGCAATTGCATTGTGCACCTCGCTGGTTGAACTGTATGTTGGTCCCAGTGCAGGAGGGCTTTGTCCCCGCACCCCCTTTAAATAAATATAAACATCCCCAGCCTGCACTTAAGGGGATGGACCTCACTTGGGGCTCACTTTCCTGTCCACCCATAATTGCCACTGTATTGAAGTCCTAGCCACCCAGATCACACCCAGATCATAGTCTCCCATAGTGCCTCACCTACATTCCTTCACCCGAAGTCCTGTGTCCACCTGATAGTATAACCCTTCCATGCAGGATCTGGCTCCTGTCATATCTACCCTTAACAAGCTTTTTTTTAATAATTTCAGGCTCCTTTCCTTTCCCATTTCAAGTGCTGCATACCCAAAGGCTAAACCTTCCTTTGCCACAGTGTGAATGTGAAAGGAATGACAATATTAGAACTTCACTTACAGGTATGTAGATTGATCTGTTATTCCTCATTACTTTAATTCTTTTAAAGGTAAATTGAAAGTGTTTAAATGGCTTAGTTACTGGCTGCCTTGATAGCCCAGAGGCACTGCACCACGAGGCCAACCTGGATTTGAGAGTAAGCCTGAGTCTCCAATTGTTGGCAGCCTGGGGAGGGAGGATTTGCCTTCCAACTCCCATAGCAACCCCAATAGTGGCCTAAAGAGGTCATCAGATACATGGGGGATTTGAAGGTCGCAGAGAGGTAGGTGAAGGGGAGCTTGCAGTGACTGCTGGATGTGCAGTTGGTATAGCTAGGGCTAGGAGGGAGAGGATTTTGTGTTGGCACTGTTGAAAATGGGGAGGGGGTGCTTGATCATCTGGTTGGGGTCTGCTCTGCACTGAGATGCATAGGCCAGTGCTCCTGCAAGGCAGCTTTCAGTCAGTCTCTCTGTCATTAATGGAGTGTGGGCCAGTAAGGATATTAAGTTTTTGGGATGGGACGGTTTGATCAGCTGACTGGGTCAGAGAACATAACTGGGGGTTATGGGGAGGGACAAAGATTACTGCTGGAAGTTGCTGCTTTGTTTGTTTTGTTTTATCCTCTATCACCATATCGCTGTTGCTCTTACATTGATGTCAAAGAGCAACTCTGCACTTCAGCACGTCATTTATCATAAATAAGATCCAGCTGTTCACAGTTTACTAGAAAATACTTCTTTTTAATTGTCAATGTTCCTTTCCAAAATTTACAATACATCTTGACAGTCCATCTAAAAAGTCTGTATAGAAAACATTTGCTTCTTCCCTGTTAACCTCACAGTGCCTTGCGTTTTTAGTGCTCACCATGACAGACTGTACTATCACAAATAGAGATGGTGTGGTTAGCAAGGGACAGTAAGATGCATTTTGAAAGACTTAGTGAAAAAAGTGCTGCACTACCTACAATACTTAGTAGACTAATGGCATGGTGAAAAAAATAACTAGAAAACACGATAAAAACACAACTGGTATAAATCTAGAGTTTTTAATTTTTTTTTATTATAATAGAGATGCTCTTTAACTATCTTTTCAGCTTACTCCTGTGCTGTATGCCCTATGTATGCTCTAGTTCTGTATGCACTATGCCCTTTGTATCTCTCCACTCCCTATTCTCTATCTCTATCTCATGCATCTATAAGTACCTCAAACTTACCTAGTTTTACCTTTATTTCCATAAGTCTGGCCAGATGTTGCTGTTCACCTTTGAGATAAGTATCTTATTTAATTCTGACTACTATAATCTCTCCTCTAGGACGTCAGACCTTTTGCATCTCCGCAACCTTCTCTTTGCTTTCCTTTTAGGTTCTACCAGATTATCCCAAACCCAAAAGAACCCAACTCTGTGCACCGTGACTTGGATACAGCAGGTAAGTCATATTAAATTCTCGAATGGCTAAGCAGGAAGGGGTGTGGCTTCTGGGAGTCAAAGGACAGGAGGGAGGTGATATCCACAGAGATTAGAAAGTGGGGTGCCTAGAGAGAGAGGGGTGTTCAGATGGACTGTGGTGAAAGGGGTGAGGATTGGTGTGGCTGGGTTGTGTCAGGAAGTGGAAGGAAGGGATTATTGTATGGGGTGATGGGGGAGCCATAGAAGTTTTGGGGACTGTGCAGGGTGTACATTCAAGAGGGCTACTGTCATGGGGTCTGTAAGTGAAACATGCTAGTGTCAGGTGCTGTGGAGGGAAGGGGCTAGTGTTAGAAGGGTCTGTGGAGGGAGGGGGCTAGTGTCTTGGTTAGAGGAAGGAGGTGTGGCTAGTGTCTGAGCTGTAGGCTACTCAACTATACAGACTGGGGCACACAAAGTCTCATTTATTGTTAAGAAAATGTGTTCTGTTGGTAAAGCACCTAAAGTGTCTTCACAGTTTGTTTTTGTTAATTTATTTATCGAAGTGTATCTGTTTAGCAGGCTTTGCTACAACAAACTGTCCAGTGATATATATATATATATATATATATATATATATATATATATATATATGTGTGTATACACACACACACACACACACACACACACACACACACACACATATATATATACACTGGCTTGGGTTACGTCACCTGCATCCTGGGAATGTGTCATTAAATGCTCACTGAAATGATTCACTATAGCCAGTGCGTACCTTTGTGAAAAAATGCCACTGGCCTGAGGGTCAACTTGGTCCATTCAGGTCATTTAAACAATTTATAAATTTGTTAGCGGGTTTAATGCTACCATTCAGTGGTGTAGAGGTCAGATGTACTTGGGATGACATGTATGTCGAGGTCTGACTAGACTACACTCTGTGTTAGAAGAAATGGATGGGCATGAAAATGAGGGGAAAATAGCAAGTAACAGGCCAGAATGGCACCCCAATTTCTGCAGGCCATGCATCACCAAGAAGTGCCAAATTGCCAGCAGCCACCTAGCAACATCATCCACATCCCAGGGACTAAATTTGAACCTTCATAACAGCCACTGATTCCCTCCATGGGGGAGGCAGGAGGGGAAGGGTCATCATCCCAACCCCTCTTCCATAAACTCTCATCAGCCATGGTAACCCCCAAGACTCTCTACCAGTTTGGTCTGAAGTTCTGTTGATGGTGAAGGGAGTATAACAGTTGGGGCCTGATATTCAAATGTTTGCCCAGATGCAGATCCTAGTTTGCACCACTGTCCTATATTTAAAGGACTGGTTATGGTGTGCAAACCAGGTTTGCACCTGGTAAACCCGGGAGGGGACGCAAGGCAAAATGATGCAAATCAGGGGGTGGAGACCTGAATATCTGCACAGCTCAATACTCACAGTATTTGCTCTGTGCTAGGATGTTTTATATGGTCCCCTTGTGCAGAGAAGATACTGCCAACCTAATCCTCACCTTAATCCAGCACAGCCCTAGCAGTTGCTGAAGGTAGTGTGTCCGTGCCCTCCCATCTCAAGACAGTACTCCTTGGTGACAAGTGGGGCCTCCTCCCTCTGAACCCAGTCCCGTTAATGAAATATGTATCCCTGCCGTCCAGTGATCCCTTCCTCCCACCTGATCCCAGTCCCATTACAGGAAGATATATCCCTGTTGTCCAGTGGGTCCCCTGTCCCTCCAAATCTAGTCCCATTAATGTAGGATATATCCATGGCATTTAGTGGTCACTTCCCCCTCCCAGTCCAAGTCCAGTTACAGAAAGATATATCCCTGGCATTCAGTGGTCGCTCCCCTAACCCGAGCTCAGTCAGTGTAGGAACACAGTTACCCTGGTGTCCACCGATCTCTCCCCACAGCTGATCCCCATCCTGGAAACGAGTCTCAGTTTGCCAATGCCCCGTGACAGTGGCACTGCCTTTGGCATGGCATTAGTAAAGAAGTCCTGACTCCCTCAACAAAGTCCTATTCCGAACCATGAGCAGTACACCTCCCAGCCCATACCCAGTTAGTAGTTAGTGGCCACCCTCTTACCCAAAGCACCTACTTACCAGTCTGTCACTGCTGCAATGACAAGTGGTACAGCCCACTTCACATGACCACGGCCACCCAACATCTATCTGTAGCAGGGAGCGCAGCTTATTTACTGTATATGGCACAGTGATGAGCTTTGTCCTACTCGTAGGCTGTACTCCCTGGTACAGATAGATGGAAGATGGCCATGGTCGTGCAAAGTGGGCTATGCCACTCACTGTCATTGAACTGAGGCACTGACAGACAGGTAGGGGGACAGGGGGTCAGTGTCAGTGCCGAGGGTGGTATGGAGACCACAAGCCACCAACTGGGTATGGGTTGGGGGTGCTGCTCTCGGTTCAGGACAGTGCTTTGTTGGCGGGGGGAAGGACTTCTTTGCTCCTGATGCAGTCCCAGAGGTAGGTGCTGCTATCAGTGTTAGCAGGTCAGTGCAGTAGCTAGAACGGCAGCCTGACCCACACTCAAGAGCACAAAGAACGAACTGCTACTGCACTCAGGACCATAACAAAAGTAAGCAGTCAGGCTGTCACAATCAAAGTGAATTTATTCCAAATATAGAAGAAAGACCTGACCCAACAGTCACTTAATAGCACAGTGGTTTAAGGCTCTGAGCTGCAAATCTGGTGACATCCAGCAGACCAGACCTGGGTTTGAATCCCACAGCTTCCACCTGCATACTGTGTGACCCTCAGCAAGTCACTTAAATTCCCTGTGCTCCCAGGTCGCTCCTGTAAAAAAGCTTTCAGCTTAGTGTGCTACTCCTGGTTAAACGACATACAGTAAAAAAAAAAAAAAACTTTGATTGCTACAACCCGAATGCTTACTTTTGTTACGGTCCTCAGTGCAGTAGCATTGAATTTATTCCAAATATGAAAGAAAGACCTGACCAAACAGTCAATTACTTTGATTGCTACAACCCGACTGCTTATTTTTGTTATGGTCTTCAGTGCAGTCAAAGTTTGTTCTTTGTGCTTTTTTGCCCCTGCCATGCAAGGACAGTGTGACTGTCAGGAGGGGGTAATTTGGAAACTGCATGGGATAGTGTTCCCAGGCTGGGGATTGGATGTGGGGAGAGACCACTGGACACCAGGGAAATCATTTTTCTACATGGATGGGACTGGGTGTGGGGAGGGACCACTGTATGCCAGGATATACCATTCTTGAATGGGACTACAATTGGGTAGGGGGAAGAGACCACTGGATGCCAAAGTTAAATCTTTCATTACAGGACTGGGTATGGGGGGGGCACCACTGGATGCCAGGGATATATCTATCTTTCACAAGACTGGGTTTAGAGGGTGGAGGGATGCCACTAACACCAGGGATAGCTCACTGGGTTGGGGCAACTGGTGGGGTGCTAGGCAAAGCAGTCTCACTCCCATGCAAATTAGCCCATAATGGGCATGCAAATGACCCGTGGCACCTTGTATGCCCAATGGGCTAATTTGCAGGAGGACTTTTGAATACTGCAAATTTTGTCCACACACAAGCCACTGCTGGGCCTAGTTTTTTGTGCGCTATCAGGTAGTGCTAAGTAGCTTAATGCCTTGACACAATGTCCCTACATTCAGAGGGATAGTGTCATGTGCTATCCATCTGAATATAGCAGTTTTGCACACATGCGATATCACAAAGCACAGCACTAATTATTGCACTCCACTTTGGCCATTTTTGAATATTAGGCCCCTGGGTTCTTCATCCTGCCCTGTGTTGGTTGATGGGTGGAGCAGCATGGCCCCCACCCCCAAAAGAGATCAGTCCTAGGGACACTGAATCCTCCCCACCATGATGGCTCCTGAGTGACCAGTCTATTCTAACACCAAAATCACTGGTGTGGTACAGATGCAGTCCCCCCCCCCCCCCCAACACAACCCACTTTTTTCAACCTCTACAGGTACTTTCCAGCTGACCTACAGTAGCTGATCAATATTTTTATTCTTTATACTGACTCATTTCCCTTTTATATCTACAGGTCTGACAGATGTAGGAGGGGGACATCGCCCACACGTTTCAGATAAATACTGTTTTTTGTTTATCCTACCTTGTTTGTAATAGTTCATAAAGAGCTGTAGCTCCTTTGTGACCCCATTGCAGTTCTTGTTTTACAGGTACCATGTTCTCTTGAGACACCCTTATCCCAGGCTCCATCGTAACCAGATAAGAGATCTCTTATCTGTGCTAAGATGCAAACCTGTAACAGTGCTACCCCAAGTATTATGACACTAGGCTTTCATTTGCTAAGAGTTGGCGATGTAGCATGTGAAATAGCTCTACTATGCTGTTAAGTTTCCACTATCACAAAAGGAAGGTGTTTTACTGCAGAAAAACTATGATAATGCAGGCATACAGCAGAAGAATGCAAAGCGTACAAAGTACACAAATAAAAACATTAGGGGTTTGAGTCCTAGGAGTCTGATCTTGTTGGATGTGCCTTAATTATTTTTTTTGGATCACTCTGCTGGCAGGTTTTCCTCAACAATGTGGTCTGTGTGCTACCAGTGACCCATGCAGGCTACTGTGATACCATACTGCATGACCATTGTGCTACCACCAGCATAAGGCATGGAATGAGACCACTGTATTCCCACTGCAGGTGCACTCATTGTGATACCACTGACACATTGTACTGCAGTGGTCTCAATGATAGTGCAATGGAATTAAAACAAATCCATTGTGATACCAAATGTGGTGGTATCACGCTAGTATTCACCACTGTGCTACCACCAAGTGTTGATGGCATCACAGTTGACACAATAGTATACCACTGGAATTGGAACAAAACCACTGTGATACCAACAAATAGTGGTAACACAATGGTGCACATTGCTACCACTGTGGTACCAGCAGAGGTGGTACCAGTGAACTACTACTGTTTGCATGGTATCATAATGGTTACAATGGTATCACAATGGAAGTGGAACAAATCCACTGTGATACCATTTATGAAACCCACAATGGTAATACACTGGAAATCGCAGTGGTAGTACAACGGTAAAGAACAGGTATTACAATGGTATTCCAAATAAATCTTTGTAAGGGACAGCGTGTAATGTAGCAAGGAGTAAACAGAACTGCAGGATCCACAAATATAGGTAAGCAAAGCCATTTACAGATAACAGTTGCTATTAGTTGTCCTGCTATGTAGTATGACTGGAGAATGACTATGCCTCTGTGTTACATATGTGGCTGCAGGACATGCTAGGATACATTCTGGCCTGGGAGTGAGAAAGCCAAGCTTTTTCCTGCGATGCCAGCATCATGTTGTACACATGTCTAAATCCCTTACTTAAGCAGGTGTGAATTTATACATTCCAGAAGCCTGTTTAACAAGCCAAGCAATGTAAAGTTTAATATACAGACCTTGTCCATGTGCTGTACCATTTGGTGTCTGTTTAGAAACATTATATATTACGTGTATCTCATACAACAGAACTGTGAAGTACTTGCAGCTGTATCTTTTTTCTTTTGCTGGATATCAAATATTTGCAGTACATTCAAGAGTCCCACATACTTCAGAACTGACATAAGTATGACATATCACTTATACAGTATGGGCAGTCCGATTATTAGGATATTCACTGTCATACTGCAAACACTGGAACAACAATATAGTATATGGAGTAATGCTGTACTGTCATGGTGTGCTGTCCCTTGCATGAGGGATTAAACCGAGGTCCCTTCTACCCATCTTTGTTGCTGTCATTTTGGGTGTCCAGGTAGAAGTATAAGAACCCAAGAAGCTGGTACTGAAAGAGTGGTCCAGTTGTGTGTGTGTGGGGGGACTGGGATGTGGGTTTTCTGACTCCTAGCAGGATGCTCAGCAGGCAATAATGTCTAGAGGGCCATCTTGTGAATGACATGATCCACTCCAGGGGTCTAAATTAAGTCTTGCAGCCACTAGCCAGCAGGAATAGTGACTGGGGAATTTCACTAACCCCACAGACTCTTCCACTAGCCCAGCCAATGTACTTATTGGTTACACTCTCTAGTACAAGTCTGCAGGGCTAGTTAAAGGAAAATCTCACTAGCCTAACACAATATCTACCAGAATTTGGCTAGCATGCCAGTGCCAATTTTGACCCTAGAACTCTGTACAATGGTTTGCCAGTACTTAAACAATTTTTTTAAAGATTTTATCACTGAAGTGTGGTCAGTGCTGGGACTGCCAGCAGTTGGTGGTCAGTGCTATGACTGTCAGGGGGAGGGTAAATCCTATGACTGTTAAAGGAGGTTCCGAGGCAGTGCCATGTTAATGGTGGGGGGTCAGTACTGTGATTTTTGTGGTTGGGGGTGTCGGTGCTGTAACAGTAGAGCATGGGGAGCTAGTGCAGTTATTGTCAGGGGGTGGGTGACCAGTGCCGTGACTGCCAGGTAGGGGGCAGGGCTGTTACTTTTGGGAGTGGAGAGGGCAGTGTGGTGACTGTTGGAAGTGTGGGTCACTGCTGTGACTGGCTGTGGAGGGTATCAGCCTTGTAACTGCTGCAGATGTATGGGGACAGTGGTTTGACAGTGATAGTGGGTAGTGCTGTGACCATTGTGGGTAGAGGTCAGTGCTGTCACTTTTGGAGGATGAGAATCAGCACTGGTACTGTTGGATAGGTGGCCACTGTGACTGACAGTGGTAGGTGTTAGTTCTGTGACTACTGAAGGGGTGGTTTAGGTCTGTGACTGCTGGGGTGGGGCTCAGTCCTGTGACTATTGTGGGTGAGGGGGCAGTGCTGTGGCTGTTGTGGATGGGTGGTCAGTGTGTTGTGACCATTAGGAGTCATGGCTTAGTGCTGTTATTGCCAGGGAATGGGAATTACTGCTGTGACTAATGGTAGAGGGTGTCAGTCCTGTGACTTTTGGAGGTGAGATGGCTGTGCTGTGTTTGTTGGGGATGGATAATCAGTGCTGTAAGATGGGGGTGGGGTATAGTGCTTTAACCAGTGTTGTTACTATGGGGGGTGGGACAGTACTTTGACTCTCAGGGGTGTATGATCATTGCTGTGACTACAACGTTTGGGGGAGCAGTTTTGTGACTGAAGGAGGGGGTGTTACAGTCTTGTAACTGTGTGTGTGTGTGTGAGTGTTGGTACAGTCCTGTGACTGTGGGGGTGGGGGGTGGAACAGTCCAGTGACTGGGGCTGGCTGGCACAGTCCTATGACTGTTGAGGGGTGGTCATTGCTGTGACTGATGGTGGAGGGTGTCAGCACTGTGACTGTTAAAGCAGTGGTACAGTCTTGTGATTATCGGGAAGAGGGTCAGATATGTTACTGTCAAGGATAGGGTGTCACTTATGTGACTGTCAGAGTGAGAGTCATTCCTGTGACTTTTGGGAGGTCTGTTTCTGCACAGTTCCACAGCTTTGAGGAACTGAAGTATTTGCAGGAAGTGTACATGCAGCAGGAAGGTTGTATAAGGTGTCAAACTAAGTGATTGTTTGGGTTGGGGGGGAGTCAGTCCCGATTGTCTGGGGTGGTCTTCAGTGCTGTGACTGAGGTACAGTATTGTGACTGTTAGGGGTGGGGATTACTGCTGTAACTGCCTGTGGAGAGTGTCATCCATATGACTTTAGGGGGTGTGGGGGCAGTGCTGTAATGGTAGCGGGATGTAGTGCTGTGACTGTTGGGAATAGGGGTTAGTACTGTGACTGTCCAGGGTGGGTGCCCAGTGCTGTGACTGACAGTGGAGGGTTTCAGTCATGTGACTCTCAGAGGGGGGTACAGTTCTGTAACTGTAGGGGGTGGAAGGGTCAGTGGTCAGTGTTGTGGTTATAGTTTAAGTGCTGTAGAGCGGTGTGCACTGGAAAAGGTGGTGCAAGAGCAAAGCCGCCAGCGTGTAATAAGAAAAGAAAGCTTATCGCTCACAGTGTAGATTCAGTGCAAGATTTAGTTTCTGGCAATATGCTGGTGTGCACCCACTAGCTCCAGTGCTTCAACCCTTCAATGGGCATTCTTCAGGGGGCGGGTCTGAGGAATACAAATGTGCATCTCATTTATACGGATCTGTTAAAATGATATACACCACACAATAAAAACAATGTGCAAGTCAAGCTGAAAACACGAGTAACTTTGTTACAAGCATTTCATTATTCTGTTTTATTTTTGACGCTCATGGTAAACAGTTAATGATATTAGTATACTACTTAAATTAAACATGTGTCTATATCTGTTACTTCATTTAATTCCGTAACTTTCTATCTAAATAATATTTTTTTTTACCTTTGACACTATACTTCACCCTTTTGTATCTCTAGCCTCTCTATTGTTCCTGCTACTATATTTACTCCATATTAACCTTTTTCTCTTTACTTTCACAGTTCTCATAGGATGTGAACTCCTTCCCCATCAGATAAGTATACCAGTATGTCTAACCTTTCTTATCCTTCCTAGTAACTATTTAAGAACTGTGGATCCTTATTCTACAGGTCTAAGAAACCTCACCCCTTTATGACTCCTCCCTCTGGCTCCACAGAACCCTGGTAGGAGATCCTGCACATATTACCTATACTTGGTAGATTTACTGTAGCCCCCATTGTGGGAGGATTGTGTAAATGTGTTAAGGTCATACATACTGCAGCATTTCCCCCCTCCATAAATATTTTTGCCTTGCTAGTTGACTCAGGCAGGCTCTCAGTCCTGTCCCCACAGTCCCTCAATGCCACTTCCCTGTCCCAGACCACTGAGTCTAAAGTTCCACATGGATTGCCCCCCCCCATGATAGGGCCAGGAAGGGGAGAGCCATCATCCCCCAACCAGTCACTCACATCTAGAACTGAGACAGTCATCCAGGTGGTAGTGTGTGACTGAGATAGGTGGGTAGCCTGTGCTAGCCATTTCCGCATTCCCTCTCCCCCTGGATTACTGCCTTCATCTGGGAGAAGCAAAGGTCGAGTCAGCATGCCATCCCACCCTGGGACAGGAAAGCTATCTGAAGAATCCTCAGTCTTCTCTCTGATCCTCGGCAACCTGAGCATGTTCCTGAACTCGTGTCACTGATGTAGCAGGAATCAAGACACACGGTGCCTCATCCCTCCATACCACTGGACCAGACTAACCTTATACTGCAGCAAGGAAATTATTTGTTATTAACACGGCAGGCGATCGGACAACGATGGAGCCACTGCACACCAGGGAATGATTTTTTTATTAACGGGCTCTGTAATCAGAGGGTGAGATGTACCCTTGGACACCAGAGAATATGTTAACTTTAACAGGGCCAACAATCACAGGGGAATATTGTTAATGGCAGGCAGTTTGAAAGAAATATTGAGCTGCTTGAAGTTTCATATAAAAGCTATTTCCCTGTAGATGGTGCCTAATCCCTGTAAAATAGCTTTATGCGGCCCTGTTGGCTCTAACCAGAGTTTGTTTACCCAGGCTACCACCCTTGAACCCACTCCCAGGCTGGCTAACTTGTTTATTAATCTTTTGTGTGGGACTGCGTCAAATGCCTTGCTAAAGTCTAGGTAGGCAATGTCCACAGCCCCTCCCTGGTCTACTACTTTGGTCACCCAGTCAAAGAAATCTATTAGATTCATCTGACATGACCGTCCCACTGTGAATCCATGCGGCCTTGGTTCCTGTGCCTCGTTAACCTCTAGGTACTCAACTATTCTTTCTTTCTTTCAGAAATGATTCTATCATTTTCCCTACCACTGAGGTCAAAATAACAGGTCTGTAGTTTCCTGCCTCTGCCTTTGCTCCCACTTTTGTGAAGAGGAATCACATCCACCCTCCTCCAGTTCTCAAGTACCATGCCCTCCTCCCATGATTTGTTAAAAAGGGTAGGCAGTGGTGTCACTAGTTCTCCCCTTAGTTCTTTTAGAATTCTGGGGTGAATCCTATCAGGCTTCATTGCCTTGTCCAACTTGAGTTTTATGAGTTCCTTCAGGACCCTTTTTTCTGTGAATGGACTGGTTATCAACCCCCCTATCCAGAGTGCTGCTATTGTTTGGTTTAGGTTCATCCCCCCACCTCTTCTTTTGTGAATACTGAACAAAAGTATTCGTTTAGTATCTCTGCCTTTTCACTGTCACCCTCTGCCCACCCCTTCCCCTTTATTAAGCCTCACTATCCCTCCCTTAGTCTTTCTTCGCACACTAATGTACCTATAAAAGGTTTTATCCCCCTTCTTAACTGAGTTGGCTATCTTTTCCTCAGTTTGGGCCTTTACTATTCTGACTGCCTTTCCCGCTTTCTTCTGCTTTAACTGGTACAGTTCTCTGTCCTGCTCTTTCTGTGATTCCTTATACTTTCTGAATCCTATCTTTTTCTCCCTAACCTTCCCCACCACCTCTTTTGAGAACCACAGTGTTTTTTTCCTTTGTTTTGTTTTGTTTATTTGCTTCACACAAAGGCATGTTGCCTCTGTGATGGCAGTTTTGATTTTTCCCCATTGTTCCCCACCCCTACTTCCTGCCCTTTTGCTAGTGCATTCCTTAGACACTCTCCCATTCTGCCAAAGTCAGCCCTACAAAAGTCCAGTACCCTTGATTTTGTATGGCTTGACTGTGTGGCCTTGCTTTTGAATGGCTTGGCTCTGTGGCTATGTTTATTGAGAACCACACTGCCTGGTGGTCGCTTGTTCCCAGATGGCTACCCATTTCTAAATCTGAGATCCTCTCACTGTCCCTGTTTGAGAGTACCAGGTCCAAGACTGCTCCATCCCAAGTGGGTTCCAACATTAGCTGACTGAGGCTGCCCCCTGCAAGGCATCGAGAATGACTCTGCTCTTGGATGTGGCTGCAGCAAATGTGCTCCAGTTAACATCTGGCATATTCAGGTCCCCCATCAACAATATCTCTATATATTCAAGGTGCAAGGGCAGAATTTAAAGTTAATACAGTACATTTTACAGATAACACAGTAGATACAGGCACAGAGGCAGTATTTTTAACTGACTGGATCAGAAAAAAACACTGTGAAACAATGGTAGCACAGAACGCATTCCTACAACATTACCTCCCTGTACAAAACAAGCATGCTCCAAAAACCACACGTAGAGTCAGGGGAAAACAAACTAGATGGCTACATAAGGATCTCCTAAAACAACTAAGGTACAGGGACAAGCTCTGGAAAACCTTCAAAAACTCTAAATTGACTAGGGACTATGAAACTACAGGCAAGAAAGAAATTCTTGCAGGAAAAACATTAGGCTGGCAAAAGGTAGCTATCAGAATCTTAAAGAACTCAGTCCATGACCCCCGTGAATTTTGGGGCCACATAAAAACCTTCCTGGGGACACCTCAATCAGTTACACCCTCTGACATGGTAATAAGTGGCTCTCATTGCAATAACCCCATCACCATAGTAAACGCCTTCAATAGCATGTTCTCAGATCTCTCCCCCTATACCAGCACTCTGCCACCAGCAGCCTCCACTGCCGACACTGTGCCTCTTACTGACCCTGCCACGCCTGCCAGTGATCAAAAACCTATGCCACACCTCCTCTATTTCAAAGCCATCACCAGCTCTCAGGTTCTGTACCATCTAAAAAAACTATCAGAATTCACCAGTCCTGGCTCTGACCAACTTGACCCTCGCCTTTTAAAACTAGCTGCGCATTATATCTCCAAACCTCTGGCTAGAAATTTCACCTTATCCCTCACCAGCGGTGCAGTCCCAGAACTATGGAAAATGGCCAGGATCTCCCCTATCTTTAAAAAAGGGAACAAGAAAGATATCTCTAATTACAGGCCTATTGCAATTCTATCCCCTCTCAGCAAAATCCTTGAAAAACTGGTTGCCACACAGATCCAGGAATTCCTTGAAACCATTAAACAGCTCAATGATGCACAACATGGATTCAGGAAAAACCACAGCACTGTGACGGCTCTAGCTAAGTTCACCACTGACATCCTCACTGACATGGATCAAGGAAAGCTCACTGGGGCTGTCTTTATTGACCTAACCAAGGCATTTGACCTTGTTGACCACCCCCTGCTCCTATCCACCCTAAGCAAATTAAGCTGCTCCTTCCCTGTGCTTGAATGGTTCAGGAGCTACCTGACCAACAGGTCCCAGGCTGTTAAATTCAACTCAGCCATCTCCTCCACTGTGGAAACAAACATTGGAGTGCCACAAGGCTCAATTCTGGGTCCTCTTTTATTCACTCTATTCATCAATAACCTACCAGATGAAATACCAGCCTGTTCATCATCCTCTACGCAAATGACTTAGTTATCTATGCCAGCTCACCCAATGTAGAGCACATTAACTCCTCGCTAAATAGTGCCTACTCCAGTGTCCAGAATTGGTTAAACTCCCACCACCTCATTCTGAATTCCTCCAAAACTAATGCCATGCTACCAGGCACCACTCAAAAGATCCATATGTGTTCCACTCCCCTGAGCATCATAGATTTAAATGGCGATCCTCTGCAGACAGTCACCACCTTTCGTTACCTGGACATCCTACTAGACCAATCGCTTGATTTTAACCTTCATATCCAAGCCACTTGCAAGAACGTTAACTGCAAATTAGGAGCTGCCTATAGAACAAGTTATATGCCTACCTCCTCCGCTAAGCTTGCCATAGCCAGAGGGATCCTGCTACCAACGCTTACCTACTGTGCGCCCATACTTACCTCTGCCCACAAATCTGCACTGCACAAATGGGATGTAACCTATAACAACGTATGCCGATATGCCTTACAATCCCACGGCTTCTTCATCACTGCCAGCTATATAGGACCTTGGGTGGTTTCCCCCGCCATCAGAAGCTACTTCCTGGCATGCCTAAATGACTCTATACTGAGACAAAGTCAGCCTTGCCGCTCATGCTTCCTTCTTCCTGTGATTCCTAACTGCACTTCAGATCTGCTGACAAAGACCTGTTGGAATTCCTCGCTGTCAGCACCAACAAAGGAACAGGCTCCTTCCAACATGCAGCCCCAAGTTATGGAACCAGCTCCTCTGGACCTCAGGCAGCACCTCCCATCCCTCTTTCAAACGGGATTGAAACTACACCTGGCTGCCACTTATCCATGCACCTGCTTTGATCCTACCTGATTCCCGTACCTTCCTGCCCCTACTCCCATCCCCTGCTACTGGTCTCTTTACCACCTCCTTTGTTCTCTCTCCCTGACTCCTACCCTCTCCTCAAACTTCATTATCGTTACATCATGTATAGTTTTATGAATGTATGCACTTCTACTACCTATATTTACTGTATATTATGTACTGTTTTATCCTCTGCGCTACCTAAACACTGCCCAAACCTACTTCAGGTGGATGTTGGTACTATAAGGCCCACCTCCTCCTCCCCTCACTTGTCCTCCTTACACTTGAGACCCCCAGCTAGGGACTGTCACCTTGCCTCTATGCCCAACCTCGGAACCGAGCCGGCTGCACCTTCCGCTTACTACTGCTAAAGTCGATTTTAATGCGCCTTCCTCCCAATTTCTTTTTCTTCTTCATCCCTAACGGTTGGGACATAAACCTGGCACCTCTAGTTTCGCCGTGAGGGATCCTCACTTACTCCCTCGGATCCTCCTTGAGGCTGCACGGCTGGCTGCTGACGGCCGCCAGTTTGGCGGTACCTCTCTCACCCTTCCCTGCCTCTTACCCTCTGCCACCGGCTCTACCCATACTTGCCATAGGTGCACGTTGGCTTTTACTGCCTCCCCTTTCTCTTATCTACCTCTGCCGATAGACGTTAATGGCCGGACTGCTCCGGTCCTTATGCCCAATCGAGAACCACCTGCCCGGCCACACCTACCCACCTTCTACCGCCAAAGCCGTATCTTTAGCCGCCTCTCTCACTCGTCCATCCCTCCCCTTTTTTCTACCCCTGACTGTGGGGCCATGAACTTGGCATCCCTCTAGCTGCCGCCGGGATGTTCTAGGCATCCCCCTTACTTCCCTTTACTCCCCCTGGGTACTCTGCTTGGCTGGCTGTCAAAGGCTGCCAGGTCTTGTTTTCCCATTACCCCTCCCCCTGTCTTTCCCTGCCCGTTTGGGAACCCCAAACCCGGCAGTCTGCCTATGCTCTCCTCGGGAAAGCAGCTAGCAGTCCCTCGAGTCCTATACCCCTTCCTTATCTGTCACCGGCACCTTTACTCCCCTGATGCTGCTCTTGGCCTGCTGGTTATGCGTAATATTGACTAAACCATGTTAGACTAGCTGGAACCGTCTCTATATGACTAGGATTGTACTATGTATGATTGTTTGCCTAAGTTGTATTGTTTGCTTCCATGTGTTATGCTGTATTGTACTCTCCCGGGTCGTGCCTGAAAATAGTCACCTGTTGGCTAGCGCACTTACCCGGTAAACAAAAACTAAATAAATAAATAAATAAAACTACTCTGACATGTCTGTCACAGTATGCACGTGCTGCCAGAAGTATTATTCAGGAAACTCGCTGAATAGACATGATTAGAATGAAAATAAAAAGGCCAACCTTTCAAGGAATTATCGATGTCTTTGCAGAGCTGGTACAGATCACTTCCCCGGCCTGAAACTCTCTCCCCTGTGAAGAAATCAAACAATCAGGCTTAACAACAGAGATGAAGTAACACAGTGACGTACATCAGAGAGGAGCATTCAACTACCCCAGACCTATGTTCAAACTCTGACTAGTGTCATAGGTGTAATGAATTTGGAGTTTCCCCAACTTAGTTCAGATGTATCCCAAGTACTGTTTAAGACACAAGTCCTGTGCACCATCTGACAGTCACTGCAGAAACCAAGTGAGAAAAAAGTGTAAACAGGCAGCTGCTCCAGGAAAGAGTGGGATCCATTAAGGACAACAGAAAATGGACCTTACAGTTCCTGAAACCTTGTGAAGAAATTCTTCAGTTAGTCTAATAAAAGTTAATATTTTAAAACGTATCATGGACTTTTCTCAGACTAATCCATCACCATAAACCACTTAGCACTTGTAAATTGTATTTATCAGTTATAGCATATCTGACTTACTCTCAGCTGCACAAGTTTTATCAAAGTCCATCCTGCCTAATACACACTGATGCCCGAGCTGGCCCTAGCTATCTCAAGGCCCTGTGTGAACCTCCTTGCTGGGGTCCCATATCTGAAGTCAGGGAGCCCTCAAGGAGCATCCTCATCCCTACCATGACCTCCCTATATCTTCATTTTCGGCTACTTTTGTTTAATTTTTGCACATTCCTTGAATTAGAACATAATCTTTAAGCAATAAGGAGATGCACACATGAGCAATAAACTCTGGAGAAATTCAGACAGAGATACAGAGGTCCAGAAAGAAAGGAGGCCAGCTGGAGAGCTGAGGCTTTTGGGGGTCCCCTCTGCTATCGGGGCCCTGTGCAAATGTATAATTCACAGCATGCTAAGTCTGGCTCTGACTAATGCATCCTGCCTGCCTCTCTTTCAAGTGGTGGCTCTTCTGAGTTTGCCTGTAACTGTTTCACAAAATATAAGATCTCAAAATATAAGGACAACAACAGGATAATTTAGGGAAGGGGCTTGGGAAGGAAGGTAGGGGGAGGGAGGGGCTTGGGGAAGGAAGGTGGGGGGAGGGGAGGATGGATAGAAACATACAACATAAAATAAAAGACAAACATAGATCAGTATTTCCTAACTCCTGATTAGAAAAATAGGGCTGAAGATAGTCCTGCAAAAAAGAACAAAAGGAATTTACATTAATATTCACACAAAGCATGATTAAATATAAACATTATGCCACCAATATAAATGCAGATTTCGTAATACATAAGCTTTTTCTGCTTATTCTTAAGTTCTTGAGTTTCTAAGCATCTAGACGATCCTTAGGGTAGATGGGGCTTAAGGTCCCACCTATCATTAAGTCCTAACGGTTTTACACTCTGCATAATAAAAATCCCAAAACTTTCTCGCTTAAGTAATGGATTTTTTTGATCACCTCATTTCTTTAGTGCTTGTACCTGCTCAAGACTAGTGAACCTAAGGCTGTCTGGGCTGGAGCCAAGTTTTTCTACAAAATGCCACCCTATGGGTGCATCAAACATTTGATTGCATGTTGAATGAATACGTTCCTGTATCCTTTGTTTAATTAGATAGATAGTCTTACCAATGTACAACAGGTTACAGGGACACCAGAGTGCATACACAGTGAAGTTTATGTCACAGGTAATGTACTGCTCTACGGTCATGCCTTTTGAGTTGTCCCTTGGGTGAACAAATTTGGGGCCAGTGTACGCATATTTGCACACATTGCATAGCTGACACTTATAGAACCTTTTTGTTCGAATAGGCAACCAAGTTGAGGCTATTTCGATTTTCATAGGCAGGAGTCTACTGTGTACCAGTACATCCTTCAGATTTTTAGCTCTTCTGAAGGAGATCCTGGGTTTAGCACCTATTATTATACCAATTTCATCATCACATATTAATAATGGCCAGTTCCGAAAGACTACATTTCCCACCTTTCCTGCTATAGCATTAAATTCAGTGACAAAAGCTACTTGTTGGTTCTCTTCTGTGACTTTGTTGGCTTCCTCAGAACAGGTTTTCAGAAGCTCATTTCTGTCTAGCCTTAGTGCTCTTTCTGTGGCCTGACATAACAGCTCTTCCTTATATCCTCTTGCTTGGAACCTGTTTTCTAATTCAGTAGTTTGTTCCAAAAAATCTTCCACAGTGGAACAGTTGCACCTCAGCCTAACCATTTGACAATAGGCAATAGAGTCTCTCAGTTTGTGGGGGTGGGCACTATCTGCTCTCAGCACTGAATCTGTCGCTGTAGATTTCCTAAAACACTTTGTCTGAATTGCTCTATTTGGGTGTGTAGAGAATTCAGTATCCAGGAGCTGCAGTCTTTCTTTAGATGCTGTATGTGTGAATTTGAAGTTAAGATCATTTTGATTTAACCACTGCACAACATTCCCTGCCTCTGAGTTTTCTTCAGCAAAAACACACACACACACACACACACACACACACACACACACACACACATATCTATGCACCTGTACCAGTATGTTGTTTTGTCCATGTATGGACTGATGACTGGATTCATTACACTGGTAACCTCCCACCATCCTAAGAAAAAATTAGCATAACTGGGGGCCATGATGGTCCCCATTGCTGTGCCACAAAGCTGTAGAAAATATTTTTCTCACACTGAAAGAAATTGTGATGTAACATAAATTCTAGTGCTTCTATTAAGAAATCAATCAGTATTTCTTGAGTTTGAGAAAGTTGTTCCAAAAAGAATTTACTGGCATGAATTCCAAGTGTGTGCCATATCTACTGTATGCGTACAGGGATTCAGCAGCTACTGCTAACCAACATAAATTCTCATCCCATATTATATCATCAAACTTCTTCAAAACATCACTACTGTCTTTCAAGTAAGAAGGGAGTTCTATTACACACTTTAGCAGGAAAAAATCCCCAAAATGCCAGAGGTTCTCACATAGTGCCCCTGTGCCCAAAACAATTGATCTGCCAGGTAGATTAAACATATCCTTATGTATTTTGGGTAGTATGTAGAACCCCGGGATAACTGGAAACTCCTGCCAAATGCATCTACTGTATATTCATTTTCCGAGATACTACCATCAAATGATGGTAGTCCACTCATGAGAAGTGTGCACACTTTTTTCTTGAAGATGAGTGCTGGATCTGTTAATAGCTCTCTATATTTTTTTTTCTATTTTTAATAGATCCATAACTATATTTACATATTGCTGCCTGTCTAAAATCACATTCCCTCCTTTATCAGTAGACTTGATAACTATTTTGCTATTTGTGATATTTTCAGCCCTTACACCAAAACAACCATCAAAAGTAACTCCCATCCCTGGATCATCCCCTCGCTTCTCAAGGCCATGGCCTCAAGGGACAACCTGTGGTATAAAGCCTGTGCCCCTGGTAACCCCACAGACTGGCAGCGGTATAAAACAGCCTGCAACTCCTGTACACGAGTGATTCGGCAAGCAAATGCTGCCCACTTCCAAGTGAGCCTCTCCTCCTCCTAAGGAAATGGTAGAATGTTTTGGGCCAACCTAAAAGACCTCATCGGCAAGACTAATCCCCCCCCCCAACATCAACGGCACCACCTCCCAAGACCACCAGCTCATCACTGACACCTTCAACGCTGCCTTCACGGATCTCAGTGGGGTCCTCCATCCAGACTTCCTTTATAACACTCCATTAACTAATGTCACCTCTCCCTCGCAGGGTACTAGCAACATACACCCCTTCCGCTTTAGGATAGTCTCTCCCAAGGAAGTAAAAAGATACCTCCTCCGTGTCCTAAGTAAGTCTAGACACAGCAGTGTGACTCACTAGATTTGAAACTTCTGCTTCTGGCCCTTGTTGCAGCCTTTCTCCCCCTCACTAGACTGCTTAAGGCAAGGCAATTTTATTTATAAGGTGCCCAATCCCAGAGGCTCTAGGTGCCAAACATAAATAAGAACATACAGCAGTTAATTAAAACATATAATAAAACATCATTAAAACCAAAACAAAGATAACATTCAACAGTGTTAACAGGGTTTCCAGAAGTCAAATTGGTCACTCTGCCTCGGTCAGTTCCCACAGCAATGGAAAGCTGCTGTAGTAACCCCTATCCACAAAAGTGGTGATACGGCCTCCTGCAGTAACTACCGCCCCATATCAATCCTCCCTCCACTTTCTGAAGTCCTAGAAAGGATTGTCTCAGATCAATTATCGGACTACCTCACTAAATACAACCTCCAATGCCCTCAGCAACATGGCTTTAGGAAGGGACACAGTACCTCCATTGCCTTTCTAGAATATTCTGACTTCTCCCATAGAGCCATGGACCGTGGTCACCTTGTGGGGTCTGTGTACACATATCTCACAAAAGTGTTCAACATGGTCAACCACACCCTTCTAGTCTCTATCCTCCCATCCACTGGTATCTCGCCTGACGCCACCACCTGGTTCTCTATCTCTCTGATAGAACTCTGGAGTCTGGAATTAAGTAATCATACACTACACGAAATGTGGGATATATTTACTGCTAAATTAAATGGGTTGGTTTATAAGTACATCCCAACTAGTAAAAAAATATCACAAAACCAGGGGTTCCCTTCCACCTTGGATGACAGCATCAATCAAAAAACTAATCAAGAAAAAAAATAAGGCATATGCTAGGGCCAAACATTGTGGTAAACCTAAATCTTGGGAGGTCTATAAATATCAATTAAAAAGGGTCAAAGCAGCTATTGCCATGGCAAAAAGGAAATATGAGCTTAACTTAGCTACAAAAACGCAGGATAATTATAAAAGCTTTTATGCTTACATCAATAATGAAAAAGGACAAGGACGTACAGTTGGTCCATTAAAAGATGATACTGGTAAACTAATAACAGACAACAAGGACATGGCTGATATGTTTAATACATATTTTTCGTCAGTATTTAATGTAGGAAAAACATTTATGGTACAGAATCAACCACCTAGGGGGTCATCAGATCTAATAATAGAGATTGAAGAAGTCAGAACTAGACTAAGAAATCTAAATCCAAATAAGGCTTATGGACCTGATGGTTTACATCCAAGACTGTTGACGGAATTGGCAGATAACCTGGCAGGGCCTGTAACATTGATCTTTCAAAAATCTTTGGAAACTGCCCAAATTATTGAGGCTTGGAGACAGGCAATAGTGATCCCAATTCACAAAAAGGGTTCCAAACAAAGTGTGGGGAATTATAGGCCGATTAGTTTGATATCTATCCTTGGGAAAATTTTGGAGGGTATCATCAAGGACTTTATTATGGATTATGTAGAATTAGCTGGGTTTAGGGATGCGACACAGCATGGATTTACCAAGGGACGCTCATGCCAAACTAACCTAATTGATGAGGGAGGTTCTGTGGATGTGATATTCCTGGACTTCGCGAAGGCATTCGATAAAGTCCCACATGAACAACTGATACAAACTATTTTTAAATTAGGGATAAGCCATAAACTGGTATATTGGATAGAGGACTGGCTGAAGGAGCGGAAACAGAGGGTATGTGTCCTTGGGGAATCGTCTGAATGGGCCCCAGTTACGAGCGGGGTCCTTCAGGGATCTGTTCTGGGACCACGCTTGTTTAATCTTTATATTTCTACTATGCAGGTTACAACAAATGTTTGGTTGTCCAAATTTGCGGACGATGCACGCATAGGTTTCCCAGTAAATAGTTAGATGGATGCACTAAAACTGCAGAAGGCCATTGCAGAATTGGATACATGGGCTACAGAGAATATGGCATCTTTTAATATTGACAAATGTATGGTAATGCACTTGGGGGAAAAAAAATCCAGAGGTGGATTATAGTTTAGATAGCCAGCTACTTAGGGTAGTAAAGGAAGAAAGAGATCTGGGTATCATGGTTAGTAATGATCTCAAATCCCATTTGCACTGTAATCATGTGGTCAAGAGGTCAAATAACATCCTAAATTGTATACATAGGCATATTAAAAGTAGGAAAAAGGAGGTTTTGCTTCCTCTTTATACCTCCCAGGTGCGCCCTCATGTGGAGTATTGTTCACAATTCTGGGCATCAGGCCATAAGCAAGATATAGATGCACTGGAGAGGGTTCAGCGCAGGGCTACAAAAAGAATTGGGGAAGTACAGAGCATGAATTACGGGGAAAGATTGAGGAGTCTGGACCTTTATTCTTTGGAGTATCGAAGGTTGAGAGGAAACATGTGTCTTATTTACCAAGCACTATCTGATAATGAGCTTTGGAAACAACTAGGATTAACTTTGAGACACCAGTCTCATAATACACGTGCCCATCATTTACAACTTAATATGGAAAAGTTTAATACAGAGGCAAGAAGGTACTGGTTTTCACTAAGAGTTGTTAAAATTGGAATACATTACCAGCTGGGGTGGTGGGTAGTCAAACTATGTTAGCCTTTAAGCAGTCACTTGATTGTCTGAAGAGTAAGAATATAAAAAGGTACTAATTTGTATTGATTCATTTATTAAAGTAATAGTATGGCGAGCTAAACAGACTTCTTGTCTTTAAAGAGCTCAGGACAACCTATGAAACCTATGAAACTCAGTGTGTCAGAATATGTGATACCCTTTCCTCCATCCACCCCATCCATTCAGGTGTCCCACAAGGCTCGATCCTGGGCCCACTTCTCTTCAGTCTTTTCCACAACTCCCTCTCTACTGTCTGCTCCTGCAGCCTTCTTCTATATGCAGATGATGATGTCATCTATTCCAGTCACCCCGACCCTGCCCATCTTGAGGACACTCTTCAAAAGTGTTTCACCAAAGTTGAAACCTGGTTCTCTGACCATAAACTCATAACAAACTATAAAAACAATGAAGTCATGGTCTTTGCTAACCCCCACAAGCACAAAGGGTCACGCCTCAACATCCTCAATCACCTTCTCTAGCCACTAGAGCAAGTCAGCAGCTTCAAGTATCTTGGAGTTACCCTCAACTCCTTCCTAGCCTTCCACAAGCATGTCAACCTGGTCTGTAAAGCTGTTTATATTAGGATTGGTTCCTTATATAGACATAGACACTGCATGACCCCGGTGCAATCAGGCTGGCTGTAACTAGCTCTATCCTCTCTATCATTGATTACGGGCTAGTTACTTATGGCTCAGCCACGGATACAGTCCTCAATAGAATAAAGGTTGCCACAATAAAGCTTGTCAACTAGTCTTTGGAGCACATAGACTTAGTCACACGTGCGACCTCTATGCACAGACTAACTGGCTAAACCTTCGGAGCAGGCTCACATACCAGTCATGCCTACTTGCAAAGAAAATCACACTCTGTCTCACTCCACGTGGTTGCTCATCACGTCTGCAGCCACTCCTAGGAGCAAGAGAAGTGCCTCCAAAGCCTCCTTCACTGTCCCTTGGTGTAGAACTTCCCAGTGCCAGTGGTCATTCATGTACAGGCTTCAATATGTCTAAACAACCTGCCTGCTGATGTCCTAGAAGAACAAAACTGGGATCCTTCAAATCTAAGCTTCAGCTGCACCTCTTAGCAAGTAGTTCCTATGATTGCTCCTAACCTTCCTTGCCCACTTAATTTTCCTGCCCTGAATATTCCCCTATGGCTATGTCTCTGACTGTTACCAGTTTCCCCTTATTCCCCTACCTTTCTTCTGCCATGAATGCCCCCTTATGACTTTGAATACTACCTAATTTTTTTACCTGTAACTTAAAGCAATTGTTGAGCAAAACTCACTCTCTGTATTATGCTGCAAAGTTCAACATCTATATTTAAGCTGCTTGTATACACCGTTATGACTATGTCTTTTTGACTGCTATCTATTTTTAAGGCTGCATGGGCAGAGCCTCTTATTGCTATGAAGCAGATTAGAAAAGGGACTTTACAGGACAGCTATTGTGTGTACTTCCAGTATGCTGCAGTCATGTTGACAGCATTGTTTTTCACTACTCTTTCCCTCCACGGACCACACAACCCCCTCCTGCAGGGGCATGGAAGTATTAGTTCTCCAGAGTTTTTAAAAACACGGGATATGATCACCAGTTTCCAAGTGTATTCTGCTGTCAGTTTACGATACGACTGGCACTAGGACCTCGAGAAACTCTAAGTCAAAGGCAGATGTTGACTGAATTTCCAGTCATGCTTCAGCCTAAAGGCTGAGAAGCTGACATGCAGGAGGGAGCAGCAAAAAAGAGAAGTATGAGGGGACATCCAGAAGCACAAACAGGTACACTATGTGGGAGGGATGTATTTAAAAAGTGAGATTGTAAATGAGATTGGTTTGTTGGAGCAGTCTTGCATAGTTGGTGGGGATGCTTGTGTGTGCTGTCTGCTTACTTCTTTGTTCCTTGTCTCAGAATTTCTTTCATCCCTCCCAAAATTGGCATGTCTGTCATACAGGACTGGAGATTCGAAACAAAATAATGCCACACAGAAGCTGAAATACAGTCAAAGTCTCCTTCAGAAAGTGCTTTTCTCCCTAAGCAAAACTGTTGCATGTTTTTTTTTTTTTAGCTAAAAACTACTTTTAAGATTTGTTCCTGATTTTGATAATCTGTCTCTTGAGTTGTTAAGCCTGCAGTCCCTGATTTCTGAAACAGGGCTAGAAATGTCTGGCATGTGGGGATGGGTGGGGAGGGCTTAAGTGGTGGGTAACTCCTGCTGGTGTTAGGGGGCACTTTCTGTGCTACATATTGGGTGGTGGCCACAGGTGCTGGTGCTTCTTTGTGCCTGTAGGAGTGTGCTGGGGCTGCTTTCCATGCTGTGTGCTGGGGATGCAGCAATTGCTTGGTTATTGGGTGCTGACTGGTTGGGGGCCGATTGAAAATTTGTGAGCATCTCATGTGCTAATGTCAGGGAACACTTTCAGGTACTCTAGATTCTGACTCTAAATAGTAGCAGGACAGTGCTTGGGAGGGATAGGGATGGCGATGGTGGTTCGAGGATGATATAATTCAATTCCTCTTGTCCCTCTTCAATTCCTTCTGTCGTTTTGCCCTCGATGCTCCCTCTCGCACCCACCAGTGTGATCTCTATCATGCCCTATCCTTCCCCTCTCTTACAGACAACTCTCCCACTGTGCTAAATTCACCTGCAAGCACTGGTTGAGTGAACTCCCTTCCTACCTCTCCCCCTCATTTATAACACCCCCACTCCATCTTACTCCCGTACTCTGGCGGTCCCCTGCAGAACCACCCTGATCAGCCAATCCGGTTACTCTTACTGCTTCCCAAAACTGTGTTATTCCTTCCCCCCTCAAATTCATCACTCATCCTCCTCCTACTCCATCAGCTCTGCCCTTAAAAATCTCCTTGCACCTAGCTGTTCCTGCTACAACCCTCCCTAACTCCCCCTCTAAGCCCCTGACAAACCCTACCTCTCTTCAGTACCCATGCAATGCCCCTGTTGCAGCTCCACCCACCACCCAACTAAATGCCAACATTCCTTCCCTTCACCCAGTTCCTTCCCTTCAGACCTTCCATTGTTCTCTTACTGTGATTTCTCAATCATCCAAAGTCGTACCAAGGGCCAGTCCCTA
Source organism: Neoceratodus forsteri (assembly GCA_016271365.2). Lineage (NCBI taxonomy): Eukaryota > Metazoa > Chordata > Ceratodontiformes > Ceratodontidae > Neoceratodus > Neoceratodus forsteri. The sequence goes on from CM028129.1 coordinate 1,624,349,258, forward strand.
CTATCTACTGGTGGTTATCCTTACACCACTAACCCAATTCTTCCCTCCACTTCTCCACATTCTGAATGGCTGGGATTTGGCCTCTCTTCTCTCTCACCTTCACCCTCTCTTCTGTTCTTCTGAAGCCTATTCCCCCTCACTGCCTACAACCTGCTTCCCTCCCATCCTACTCTACCTCTTGCTGCCACAACCTGCTCCCTTCCTGTCATGCTTGACCCCTGCCTTGTGCAGGCAGGGTCCTCAGTATACTGAAGGCATCAGGCCCTAGCAGACCTTTCTCCTCCTACCTCTTCCTTCACCTCCACTTTCCATCCCCTTCCACCACCTTCCCCCACTTCTCTGCCTACCGACATACCTACCTCTCTTTCACCTTCCCTTCTCCTCCTTCTCCTCCTTACATAGCCCTAGCTATGGCTGACCCCTAATCTCCAATGCACTTGTAGTTACCTTGCACTTCTGTTATGGCTGACCCCTAATCTCTACTGCACTTGTAGTTAACTTGCATTTCTGTTATACCTTAGCCAACCTGTTCTGCCTGTGTTTACTCCTCACTAACTTCCCTAGATCAAACTACAACAATTCTATTTAGCCATTTTCTAGCTACACAGTTATGTGTCATTTAGTTTATGCCTAAATGTTATTTTGTGTTGTTGTATCTATCTAGTCCAAACACTTTGGCGTAGTATCTATCTAGTTCAAAACTGCTAGCATCCTACTATTTCAGTACTCCTGTACAGTCTGCTCACATTATTTGAATGTAATCTACTGTAAAGTTGTATTGTGTACCAAATCTCTGTAAACTATCCTCATGTTCCCCAACCCCCCAGGTTGCACCGGGAGACGAGCATCTTGTTGCTCAGCATGTCTTCCTGGTGAAACATTTCAATTAATAAAATACTTTTTGGGGAATACACAGGGGAAAGGATGTGTTGGTGGGATTAGAAGGAAAAAAGAATAAGGGTTCCAGCAGTGGTCTGTAGGCTGGGACAGACTTTGAGGGAACAGGCTGCAAAATGAGGTGCGGGGACTAGAAAGTAAAAATACAGGGGTGGTCAGCACCAGTGGATCCAACTATGTATCCAAGTAGCACCCACAGCCTCTTTAGTCCAACAAAAATCTGTTTAAACTTAATCATAGCTTTAAAAGGTAACATTTTACATTTTGGGGAAGAGTTGCCGCCTCGAAAAAATTCTAGATCCACTCCTGGTGATCAGCAGTGCAGAAAGGTACCACAATTCTGTGTGCAAAATCTGCTTTATTTTGTGCAGAACAATTCACAACTGCCTGCAGCTCAGGTAAGACACCTCTACTGGTTTTGCAGGACTACGCGATCACCCTCCTGATGATGTATTAGTCCCACAAACCGGTTGAAGTGTCCTACCAGAGCGGTGGGTATTGTAAATTGTTTGCACTCTAATAAAGTCAATTCTGCACACAGAATTGTGATGCCTGAGACTTAATAGTTTACACTGGGCATGTTGTGCAGTGAAGCTGAGATTGCTGTCCCTCTGAGTAAAGAAAAGTAGCCTAGCACCCAGATACTTAATTAGGTAAGCTACAGCAGCTGAGTTTTTGAATGCACCGGAAGAGTGCTCCCATGGCACCCACAGCAGGATTTATGGCAGCCACTGTGGAGTGACCGGTGGGGCTAATAGAAGACAGGGCCAATTTCACCACTGGGGTTAGCCTTAAAGCCAGAGGGCTGGGAAATGCAACACCAGAGGGGGCTGTATTAATAAAAGAAAGTGTCTCAAGTAACCCTGACTCTTCAATACTCCATTTATATTTCAGTGGTGTGCCCCTGGTTCAGATTTGAAATCACTTTCTGGGTAACTCAGTTGCTGTGTCTCACAGCATTTTGCCAACTTCTTTAAGGTACTGGGCAACAGTGTGGAGAAGAATGTGCACAGTCTAGAAGGGTGCAATCTTCCTCACAGCATCATCAGTGTGCAGACTGCTCTGCTCTCCGTCAGGTGCTTCATGTTACTACTACTATGCCTTAATAGAGCAGGCAACTAAGGGAGAAATTGCTGTACACAAAAAAAAGAAAGAATAGATGTGCAGAACCGCACAATGTAGTAATTTACTGAAAAGGTCAAGTTGCAAAAATCTAAATGCTTTAATTCATTCAAGGCAGGTTAGACCACAGGCACTCACCGCTGTGCGCATGGTCTTTGAACTTTAAGGAAGCAGGTGCACTGTGGAAGGATGAAGACTTAAGGTAGCCAGGATTTATATACTATTGCTCCCTCCTAAAATGGATCAGAGGTCAGGAGGGAGGGGCCACCACTGACATATCGGTCACATGGGAAGCTATGGGGGCTTAGGTGTGTTTGGAGGTATGCTTGACTTCTGGAACACACTGCCAGGGAACCAAACATATTTAACAAAAAAAAAAGATTATGCTGGAGGGTGAGAAACTGATTGCATTGGGAAGAGGTTGGATGACCAAAGGACTTACCTTAGGCTACCTGGGATACGTTTTGGACGTTTACTTTTTTTTTCCAGGCCCAAACATGGAGTCCTGAGTATCCGCAGGGGCTCACTACCCTCCCAGTTGCCTTGTAGTGCTGTGCTGCTGGGGATTTCTGATCTCTCGTCATTTTCAGCCTTTCCCTCTCCTAGCAGCTGTAGTCACCATCAGAGATACTGCTATTTCATGATGCATTCATGCACATATGTAGTAACTAGCTGAGCAAGTGTCCATATTTTTCTGGGTGGTGGTGGTGATTGCTCAGGACAACACTATAATAGGGCCTCTCCATCACTTCTATGTAGCAGCAGAGTGTCAGGGTGTTAAAACTTAAGCATTTGGTCAAACCACAGCCATATGTTTCGTGGTAGGTGGGTACCATGAACCAGTATTGAACTGCTGGGAAGTAGTGAGCACTATGACACTTGGCCAGCTGGTTATGACTGCTGTATGATATTTATAATATAAAATATAGTATGTGACTGTCTCACATAAGACAGCCTGGGATTCCATGGGTGCCCCCCCCAGGTTTCAGTGAAAACTACAGGATGTATAATTGACCAGGAGATCTCTGTAATGTAATCAATTTCCTTGCGATATTGCATTGTATGGCCTGTTTATCACATGCTTTGAAGTTGGAAGCTAAATATACATTTTATGACTTCAGAAACAGGACACCGTTAAGTTGATTCCTGCCAGATATCTTGCACCTAGGTGAGAGAATTGCAGGGTTGTAAACTTAAAAGAACTGGTCGATCAAAGACTCATAATTTGGGAAATAAGTTTTTGCTGATGTCACCTTATTTAATATACCTCCCGACAGGACATCCTGTTTGTATTTTTTATATTTTAAAAGGAGGCACTAGATGACTCACAGAAGTTGTGTAGAGAGACACAGTTTAAACTATACTGTGTCTGAACTGCTGAGTGACATATCTTTTTGGACTCTTAAGAAACAAGATCTCTGATCTAAGCACTGTACATAGGTAATACATTAGATAGAAAAAGTCTAATTGTATTGTGGTAGGAGTTAATGTTTTGTACTTTACCCTTGTTCTTTTAAGTGATTGTGTGCTTTTTGATATATTGTTCTGTGTTTACATTTTTCATATTTTTATCATCTTGTAGTAAAGTATCTTTTTTTCTCAAAAGACTGCCTGGGGTGTTGCCAGTTCTTTTTGCATGTAATATAAAGGGTTAAGACTGACAAAAACTGTTTAAAAGCTTGATGGTGTTACTAAACTGGGAAAAGGTAAGAATATACCTAAGGTCTTTTATAGAGTTTTAAGGGTTCATTTTGGAAGCCTGGCTTGGTGCCCCTGGCAAGAGATTGTACTGCAATCCCTGAAGAGGGTACATATCTGAGCCTGTACATTGGGTACGCTAGCATAAGGTTCACAGTTTGAATCCCCCCAGAACTTGATACTAAAGGTGATTCGGACCCAAAAGCAGACAGGAGGGCTACCCTGTCTGTTACCTGTTCACATTACTGCGCTCAGAGGTTGGCACTGTGGGAGCAGAGGGCCTGACCTGTTCAGTGCGTTTGTAACAGATTTTGGTTGCAGAGGTGGGATAAAATTGGTAACACAAGCTTTAACTGTTCAGTGTGTTAGCTTAATACTGTACAGCTCACTTGCAAAATAAGGTAGTGATTTATTAAAAAAAAAAAAGGAAACAGAACTATATCGTTTTGCTTACAGTCAAGTTCCTACCCATTTTATTTTTTTTCTAAAGTCCAAGTTAGAGTAGTTATAGTTAGGGAAGAAGATGGCTTCCAACTACAGCGGTTACACTGCAGACTACTGGAGGCAGTTGTGCCAGGACAGAGCAGTCCTGCATGAGGCGAGAGCCATCAAGCAGAAGCTCATGGATGCCCTGATGGCAGCAGATGCCCAGAGCATCAAATCACAGACTGTGACTATAAAGGACCAAACCTTAGGCATGGAGGGGCCAGTGGCCAGTTCAGTGTCCAGATCTGGTGAGGAGGGTAGCAGGACCAGTGCAAGCGAAGGCCCACAGCAGCAGGGAAAGGTAGCCATTATTCTGGAGACAGAAGCAATCAGGCTGCACACTGAGTTGCGCAGAATGGAGCTGGAGTTCCAGAGAGGCACTGAGTGAGAGAAACGAGCCGCAGAGGAGAAGAGGGAGCAAGAACAGTGAGAAGCTGAACGTGAACAGCAAGAGGCAGACCATGAAGAATATGAGCGCCAGAGGCGACATGAACTGGAGAAGCTACGACTCCAACCACCAGCACCAGAGCAGGTAAGTGGCTTGGGTTTAACTGGAACTACAGGACTGGGTTACAAATTAAATTCAAAATTAATAGCTAAATTTAAAGAGGGGGAGGATATGTATGCCTTTTTAAATTCCTTTGAAAAAGTTTGTACTCAGGCAAACATTCCTAGAGGGTCCTGGAGCTTCCAGCTATCCACGCTACTTACCAGGAAAGCTCAGGATGCACTGGGTCAAATGGATGATGAGGACAGTAATTACAGCAAACTTAAAGCTGCACTTTAAAAAAAGTTTGATTTAACTGCAGAAGCATACAGAGCTAAATTCGGTAAGCTCAGGAGAAGCCCTGATATAAGCTATGAGGAGCTAGCCAGGAAAGCTACATCAGTTTTAAAACGCTGGTGGGAGAGAATTGAAGCAAACTCTGTAGATAAAATTGAAAATGCTATTTTGTTAGAGCAGTTTTTTGGGGCATGCCCAGCAGAGCTGAAAACCTGGCTGGAGGACTGAGATCCAAAAACAGTGCAAGAGGCTGCTGAACTCTCGGACTGCTATGCCAAGAGCAGACCTGCTCTGAGAGCGAATGGGGTAGGTGTGGCAGCACAGAAAGGGAAAAGCGCACCTTCAGGGCAGCTAAAACCCTCACTGCCTCCACCAAAACCAGTTAGCCCAGGTTCCAAAGAAAAGAGTTCTCTGAGAAACGAAATGAATGTTGGGTTTGTAAAGAAACTGGGCATATTGCCAGACAGTGTCCCAAAAGGACGAGCAATACGAAACATGGGGCTAGGAAAGAAGTGGGTTGTTTATGTGTCAGAAGTGGGTTGTTTATGTGTCCCTGGAAGCATGCCTGTGAACATGAGGGAACACATGCACCCAGTCATGGTGAATGGTGTACAGATACAAGGGTTAAGGGACATGGAGCATCCCTGACAGTGGTAAAAGGGAATCTGGTAGAGTCTGGTCAGCTTATACCCAATGAATTTGTAACAGTACAAGACTTCACTGGGAGGAGAAAACACTGCCACCGCTAGTGTTCTCTCTGACTGGGGTGAAACAGGGGAACTGTGCAACAGGTGGCTGTAGCTAAAACCTTAGCAGTTGATGGCAATCTTGGCAACAATCTCAAACAAAGGGATGGTGTGCAGTTACCCGTAGCCAAGCAGCAAGGGAAAATTGTAGTCCCTGGAACCCACAGAAGCCATTGTGGAAACCACTAGGAGGCTGGTTCCCCAGCCTGTGTCTCCTGATATGAAGACTAATGAAAAAGGGGTAGAAATTTCCCCAGTAGCAGTTAACCACACAGCTATGGAGTGTTACTCCGAAGAAGGAGGGGTGACCCATTGTCAGAGGGTTAGGGATGACAGTGATCCTGAGTGCCATAATGCTAGTGAGGGACCCTAGTTTAGAGACTGAAGGGGACCTGTCCCATGTCTTGGGAATGTGTAAGGATTTTGCAGCTGCTCAGAAAAGTTACCCTAGTCTAGAGAAGCTGAGGGCTTGGGCAGACTCTGACGGAGCACACGGAGGTGACAGTAAACACAAGGTTTCTTAGGAAAATGGACTGATGTATACTCAGACTGTAAAGACAGAGGGAGGGGTGACAGGCAGGCAGCTTGTTGTTTCCAAGGGGTACCGTGAGCAGTTAATCAAGCCTGCACGATACTCCCTTGTCTGGTCATCTGGGAATCACGAGCACTACGCAGGCCGGTTGCCCAGAATTTCTATATGGCCCAACTTCACCAAGCAGGTGAAGGAGTATTGCAGGTCTTGTCACGGTGCCAAGAAATAGGGAAGGTGGGTAACAAAACCCAAGCCACCTAATTCCATTAGCTTAGTGGAGGAGCCATTCAGAGGTGGGAATGGTTGTGGGGCCTTAAATAACCCCAGTTCCTCCGGGAAGAGGTTCATCCTGACTGTGGTGGATTATGCCACCCGATATCCAGAGGCAGTCGCCCTATCCTCACTGAGGACAGACAAAGTGGCAGATGCCTTACTTGGGATTTTCTCCGGGTTGGGTTTCTGCAGGAGGTTATCACCGATTGAGGGTTCGTTCATGTTGGACCTGATGAAATGTTTGTGGGAGAAGTGGGGTGGTGCAGAGGTGCATGACACTTTATCACCCACAAGCCAATGGGCTTGTGGAAAGATTTAATGGTACCCAAGTCAATGCTCCAAGCGCTTGCTGAAGAGCATGGGAGGGACTGGAGAATACCTTCCTCACCTGTTGTTTGCATACAGGGAGGTGCCCCAAGATTGACAGGATTTTCCCCTTGGGCTCTTATATGGATGCCAGGTACATGGGTCCCTAGACTTGATCCGGGAGTACTGGGAGGCAAGCGTGCACCCAGGGAACTCCCATAGTGGATTACGTCCTTAGGGTTTAGGGAAAGGCTGAAGGAGCTTATGGGGACAGCCCAGAGCAACCTGGCAGCTGCCCAACAGAAACAAAAAGTGTAGTATGACCACAGAGCCAGAGCTCGCTCATACACAGTGGGTCAGGAAGTCATGGTCCTTATTCCAGTCCAGAGAGACAAGCTGCAGGCTGAGTGGGCAGGACCGCACAAAGTAGTTAGAAAGATAAATAACGTGAACTATATCATAAAGTTACCAGGGTACTGAAGGAGCTGGCAGAGGTCCTTGCAGGACCTTCGCGAACCTATTTAATGCCTCACTACATTCGGGGTGTGTACCTCAGGACTGGAGGATGGCTCATGTGGTGCCCCTCCACAAGAGTGGCCCCAAGGACGAACCGGGAAACTACAGACCAGTGAGCCTCACATCCATCGTGGGTAAGCTAATGGAGACTATCCTGAAGGAGAGGCTGGTGGCCCTCCTAGAGGCCAAAGGACTACAGGACAGCAGACAGCATGGCTTCATACGTGGCAGATCCTGCCAAACCAACCTGGTCGAGTTCTATGACTGGGTAACTAGGCAACTGGACAGGGGCCATGCAGGGATGTCCAGTATCTGGACTTCAGTAAGGCATTCGACTCAGTGACACATGGAAGGCTGGGAAGGAAGTTAGTAGGCACAGGGCGGGTGCAAAGCTGGTGAGATGGGTAGGAAACTGGCTGCAGGGAAGGCAACAGAGGGTGGTGGTGGGGCTCACACCCAAGGGCAGTGACGGCGTGTTCCACAGGGCTCAGTGTTGGGACCAGTGTTGTTTGGGATATTCATTGCAGACATATCATGGGACATCAAGAGACAAGATCAGTCTGTTTGCTGATGATACCAAGGTAGGCGCGGTGGTGGATGACCTAGGGGTGGCAGGGGTTGCAGGATGATCTGGCAAAGCTTGAAACTTGGTCAGACACCTGGCAACTAGGCTTTAATGTCAAAAAGTGCAAGGTGCTGCATTTTGGGATGATGAACCCAAGGAGGAGTTACCAGCTAGGGGGAGTGCAGCTAGCCCAGACAGAGGAGAAGAAAGATCTGGGTGTGCTCATTACAGGGTCAATGAACAACTCGGCACAATGTAGGAAGGCAGCTGCAAAGGCCAACAAAATGCTGGGCTGTATTGCAAGGGGTATAGCCTCGAGGAGGGAGGAGGTGATTCTGCCACTGTATAGGTCATTAGTTAGACCACACCTGGAGTACTGCGTGCAGTACTGGCGTCCATATCTGAAGAGGGACATTAAGTTACTGGAGGGGGTGCAGCGCAGAGCAACAAAGATGATCAAGGGGCTGGGGGACTTATCATACGAGAGGAGGTTGAAGGAGTTGAACATGTACTCACTGGAGGAGAGGAGAGACAGGGGTGACATGATTGAAACCTTTAAATACATGAAAGGAATAAACAAGACGGGTACAGAGGGGCTGTTCAAAGTAAGGAAGGGGAGGGCCACCAGGGGCCATGATATGAGACTGGAGTGAGGAAGGTTCAGGAGAGAGATGAGGAGACACTTTTTTACAGAGAGGGTGGTGGCTGGGTGGAATGCGTTACCTGCTGAAGTGGTATGCAGTAGAACAGTGGACTGCTTCAAACGAGGATGGGACAGGACAAGGGGGAGGGTTACTGAAGGGGAAGGGTGGAAGGAAGGGGCAGCTGCAGAATAAGGGGTGCTAGCTGCACATTCGAGCAGACTTGATAGACCACTAGGCCTTTATCTGCTGGCAAATTTCGTATGTTCGTATAAAGTTACCTGACAGACGACATACAGGAAGAATGTACCATGTCAACATGATGAAGCCATATGCTAATAGGGCTGATATGGTGGTTGCAGTATGTAGTCCTGGGGAGGGGACGGATGAAGGAGACCCCCTTCTGGACTTGCTGGAAGAAAGCAAGCGGAAGTCCTCTGTGGAGGCAGTTAAACTGTCACCCCAGCTGGTCCCAGACAAGATCCAGAAAGTAAAAGAGGTTCTAGCAGACTTTGCCCCACTGTTTAGCACCAAGCCTGGACTAACCCCCTTAGTAATGCACAATGTAGAGACAGGGACACAGACACCCATACGGCGGACAGCATATGGGGTGTCAGAGGCTATCCAAAAGGACATTAGGAGGGAGGTGGAGGAAATTCTGGATTTAGGGGTAATCCAGACATCCCACAGCCCCTGGACCTCACCCTGTAGTCCTTGTGCCCAAGCCGGATGGCTCTACTCATTTCTGTGTGGACTATTGTGGACTAAATGTAGTCACGAAGTCAGACGCCACCCGATGCCCCGGATGGATGAACTCCTGGACAAGTTGGGAGGGGCAACCTACCTTACAACTACTGACCTAACAAAGGGGTTCTGGCAGGCAGAGTTAACTGACAGAGCTAGGGAGAGGTTGGCCTTCATCACTCAGATAGGCTTATTTGAATTTAAAGTAATGCCTTTCGGAATGAAGAACGCCCCAGCCACTTTCCAAAGGTTGGTGAACCAGGTGTTAAATGATGCTGAGGAGTATGCCGTGGTGTACCTGGGTGACACTGCCATCTTCAGTGCCAGTTGGGAGGAACACCTGTCCCACCTTAGGGAAGTGCTGGGCAGGATATAGAGGGTCGGGCTCACTGTCAAAGCTGAGAAGTGCCAGCCAGGTGGCCATGGCTGAAGTGACATACCTCGGGTATGTTGTAGGCCGGAGACAACTCCGTCCTAACCAAGTAAAAATAGAGGTGATCAAGACATGGCCCAGGCCAGAAATGCAGAAGCAGGTCAGGAGTTTTCTAGGGACAGCAGGGTACTATAGGAAATTTGTACCCATTTACAGTGCTCTGGCTGCTCCCCTATCTGACCTGGTAAAGAAAAGGATGCCTAAGAAAATTACCTGGGAGCCAGCCAGTAAAAAAGCCTTTACCAGACAGAAGGAGGCACTGGGCAGTGCTCCTGTATTGACAAGTCCTGACTATAGCAGACCCTTTATAGTCCAGACTGACTCCTCAGATATGAGTATTGGGGCAGTACTGAGTCAGACATCCAACCAAGGGAAAGATCACCCTGTAGTGTACCTGAATACAAAAGTTACTTCCCAGGAAGCAGACTTACTCTACTGTGGAAAAAGCGTGTCTTGCCATAGAGTGGGCCCTAAAGAAGTTAGAGCCATACTTATATGGGCAGCATTTTGAGGTAAACACCGACTACAACCCCCTGGTTTGGCTGACACAAATGGGAAAAACTAATGGCAGAACATTAAGATGGAGTCTTGCCTTGCAAGGGTATGACATGACGATCTTACATAGGGCTGGAACGATCAATCAAAACACAGATGGCTTGCCGCGTCTATATGAGGAGTGAACTGACTTGGGAAGCTCATCCCAAGCAGGGGATAGAGCCCCCCAATTCAGTCTAGGTGGGGAGGATTGTGACACTTGGCCAGCTGGTTATGATTGCTGTATGATATTTGTAATATAAAAATATAGTATGTGACTGTCTCACATAAGACAGCCTGGGATTCCAAGGGCGCCCCCCCCCCAAGGTTTCAGTGAAAACTACAGGATGTATAATTGACCAGGAGATCTCTGTAATGTAATTACCTTCCTTGAGATATTGTATTTTATGGGCTGTTTATGACATGCTTTGAAGTTGGGAAGCTAAACATACATTTTATGACTTCAGAAACAGGACATCATTAAGCTGATTCCTTCCAGATATTTTGCACTTATGTGAGATAATTGCTGGGTTGTAAATTTAAAAGAACTGGTGGATCAAAATACTCATAATTTGGGAAATTAGTTTTTGCTGATGTCACCTTATTTAATACACCTCCTGATAGGACATCCTGTTTCATTTGTTTTATATTCTAAAAGAAGGAGCTAGATGACTCACAGAAGGGTGTGGAGAGACACAGTTTAAACTATACTGTGTCTGAACTGTTGAGGGACATATCTTTTTGGACTCTCAAGAAACAAAAGCTCTGATCTAACTTAAGCACTGTACAGAGGTAATATATTAGATGGAAAAAATCTAATTGTATTGTGGTAGGAGTTTATGTTTTGTACTTTACCCTTGTTCTTTTAAGTGACTACATGCTCTTTGATATATTGTTCTGTGTTTACATTTTTCATATTTTTATCATCTTGTAGTAAAGTATCTTTTTTTCTGAAAAGACTGCCTGGGTGTCTGCCAGTTCTGTTTTGCATGTGACGTATAGAGGGTTAAGACTGACAAAAACTGTTCAAAAGTTTGATGGTGTTACTAAACTAGGAAAAGGTAAGAATATACCTAAGGTCTTTTATAGAGTTTTAAGGGTTCATTTTGGAAGCCTGGCTTGGTACCCCTGGTGAAAGATTGTACCGCAATCCCCGAAGAGGGTACACATCAGAGCCTGTACATTGGGTATGCTAGCATAAGGTTCACAGTTTGAATCCCCCCAGAACTTGAGACTAAAGGTGATTCGGACCCAAAAACAGACAGGAGGGTTACCCTGTCTGTTACCTGTTCACATTACTGTGCTTGGAGGTTGGCACTGTGAGAGCAGAGGGCCTGATCTGCTGAGTGCATTTGTGACAAGCACACCGACCTCAGTCTATCATAGGTCTCTGCTTAGTGCGGGGTTGGGGGAGGGGGAGTGCTGCATGCCATTGTGCTGAGTTGTTGCCTCTTCCATACGGATACCCATAACATGGTGAAAATAAATTGGCCGAAGGCAATCAGATCAAGGGAAAACAGGAGACCTCAAAATGCGCAACCGGCAATTGAATTGCGCACCTTGCTGGTCGAAACGCATGTTGGCCCCAATGCAGGGGAGCTTCGCCCCGCATCCCCTTTAAATAAATATAAACATCCCCAGCCTGCACATAAGGGGGAGAGGTGAAGCTCCGTTAGGTCCCCACGTTCCTCTCCACCCACAATTGTCGCCACGCTGAAGTCCCGGCCACCCAGATAGCGTTCTCCCATAGTGCCTCACCTACATTCTTTTGCCCCAAGTCCTACGTCCACTTGATGGTATACACCTTCAATGCAGGATCTGTCTCCTTTCATATCTACCCTTAAAAGGTTTTTTTTTTTTTTTTAGAATTTCAGGCTTCTTTCCATTCCCATTCTAATGGCTGCATCAGTGAGTGGCAGACCCAAAGAATAAACTTCCCTTTTCCACAGTCTGTATGTGAAAGGAATGACAACATTAGACCTATACGTACAGGTATGTAGATTGGTCTGTTAATGCTCATTACTTTAATTCTTTTAAAGGTGCACTGATAATGTTTAAATGGGTAAGTTACAGGCTGCCTCGATAGCCCAGAGGCACTGCACCATGTGGGCAACCTGAATTTGAGAGTAAGCCTGAGTCTCCAATTTTTGGCAGCCTGGGGAGGGAGGATTTGACTTCCAACTCCCATAGCAACCCCAATAGTGGCCTAAAGAGGTCACCAGATGCATGGGGGATTCGAAGGTTGCAGGGAGGCTGGCGAAGGGGAGATTGCAGTGAGTGATGGATGTGCAGTTGATGTAGCTGGGGCTGGGAGGGAGAGGATTTTGTGTTGGCAATGTTGAAAATGGGGGGGGGGCTTGATCATCTGGTTGGGGTCTGCTCTGCACTGAGATGCATAGGCCAGTGCTCCTGCAAGGCAGCTTTCAGTCAGTCTCTCTGTCATTAATGGAGTGTGGGCCAGTAAGAATATTAAGTTTTGGGGATGGGATGGTTTGATCAGCTGATTGGGTTAGAGAATATGACTGGGGGTTATGGGGGGGGACAAAGATTACTGCTGGAAGCTATTCCTTTTTTTTTTTTTATTTTGTCCTCTATCACTATATCTCTGTTGCTCTTACATTGATGTCAAAGAGCAACTCTGCACTTCAGCACATCATTTATCATAAATAAGATCCAGCTGTTCACAGTTTACTAGAAAATATGTTTTTTCACCTTCAATGTTCCATTCCAAGATTTACAGTACATCCTGGTAGTCCATCTGAAAAGTCTGTACAGAAAACATTTGCCGTTCCCCTGTTAACCTCAGAGTGCCTTTGTTCATAATGCTCACCATGACAGATGGTGATATCACAAACAGCAACTGTGTGGTTAGCATTGGAGCATAAGATACATTTTGAAAGACTTGGTGAATAAAGTGCTGCATTATCTACAATATTTAGTAAACCAACTGAATGGGGAAAAAAAATTACTAGAAAACAAAGTTAAAACACAATTGGTATAAATCTAGTGTTTTTAAGTTTTTTATTATAATAGAGATTCTCTTTAACTATCTTTTCCACTTACTCCTATGCTGTATACAGTAATACCCTTTGTATCGCTCCACACCCTGTCTCGACTCACGCTATTACATGTGCCTCATACTTACTATTTTTACCTTTATTTCCACAGGTCTGGCCAGATGTTGGCTGTCTACCTTTTAGATCAGCATCTGACCTTCCCTCCCCACTCCCTATACCCCCCTCCCCTTCTCACCCCACTTGCCAGGCCATGCCTACAGTACTTATCAAAGGACTCTTACATCTCAAATCTTCTTCACACTTTGATGCTAGAGGAACTGCCACTCCTGCTCACTATGACTCCTCCAGTGATGTTTACTATATAAACTTTAGCTCATTACCTTACGTCCATATACTGTATCTGTATCTATGCAATTGTATTTAAATGGCACTACCTCTTGTTGAACCTATTGCTATGTTCTGGTGGAAGTATCTTGTTACATGTGATGGTTATATGTTATTATGTTGTTGTTACTACTATTATGCAATTGTTATGTACGTTTACTCAACCTGTTATGTCTTAACTCTGTTGGCAATTGTTTTGCCCCAGGTCCATCTTGTAAATGAGCTTGTCTCAATGATGTTCCACCTGGCAAAATAAAGATTTTGATTGACTGATTGAGAAGGAGGCGTTAAATGTATTTGCAATCAGGCAGGGTCAGTGGTAATAGACCCTCTGGCCCAGAGCTGGGAGGGAAGGGCAGTGGTGGTTTTCCCACTGAGCTCTTTCAGTGAATCCCAGAATTTGCATCCCGAGCCCCAGGTGGTAGTGAGTGAGGTACGATAATACTCAGTTTTGGCCTTGCAGATGGCCCATGTACATTTATTACGTGCCTCTTGGTAGCGTTGTCTATCAGAGGGTTTACCGGTTTCCAGGGCAATGTGCCGTAGGTTGTCACAGTCACATATTTGGTCTAACAGGGCTTGAGACATCCAGGGAGTATCAACCCCTTTGATGACCTGTTTGCTCAGAGGTGCAAAGCAGTTGCAGGCAGAACTGAAGGTGTTCATAAAATATTCTAGTGTCAAGTCAATGTCCATGGCAGCAGTGATGGGTGACCAGTCACAGTTTGAGAGGCACTGTTTGAGGGATCATAGTTTGCCGGGTTTGAGACAGCGCTGAAGGATAGTTTTGGGAGGAGGCTTTTTTGTGATATAAGACCAATGACAGAGCACCGGGGAATGGTCAAGTCAGTGCATTGGGAAGGACCCTAATCTGGGTAGCTTTGTCTGGTGAGTTGGTGAGTACGAGATCAAGGAGGGTGGCAGTGCCAGTCCTCTGGTTGACTCTAGTGGCAGTTGCCATGAGCCAGGATAGGTTGTGTGAGGCTGCAGCATCTTTTATGGGAGCAGATGCATCAGCCAGCCAGTTAGTATTAAAATCCCCAAGGGTAATGGTTTCTGCATTGTCAGGGAATGTCTGGAGGTGGGCGAGAATGGACTGGAAGCCACCCTTTTGATTCTGGGGAAGGGGGAATGTAGACTGAGGAGAGGAACAGGAGAGCTCTATTTGGGGTGATTGTGATTTTCAGGGTGAGGGCCTGTGCACTGCGTTCAAGGGTTGGTGAAGGGAGGGCCATACCATGAAGTGAGTTCTGGATGTACAGTGCACAACCCCCGCCTTTTCTGAAGGTCCTGTCAGCACGATATAATGTATACCCAGGAAGAGAGACCGCAGAGTCAGGGATACGGTCATAAAGCCATGTTTCAACTACTGAAATGACATCAGGGTGGTGCTGGCCAACCCAGCCCTGAAATATGTCAGATTTGTTTAGAAGGCTACATATGTTTATGGAGGCTATTGCGAGATCCTTAGAGACAGAGAGCTTGGGTGAGAGGGGGTGTGCAGGACCTGGGTTGGGGTGAACATCACCCGAGAGAAGGAGCAGGAGCATGACGATACGCATGGAGGCTAATTTTATCCGTTTCTGCACCAGCTTAGGTGTTTGCATGGGGGGAGAGCGGTGTATAGTGGTGGGGATGGGCAACTGCCTTACAAAAGGGAAAGGCAAGGCAGAGTAGCGACCAAAGGGATACCGTGGCAGTGACATTGGGAGTAGATGTGGGGGGGGGTCATGGTCAGTAGGATAAATGTGTCAGGTCCTATCATGGTGGAGGGGTGGGCCGGGATGAGATGCCCAGATGTGAAAAGGCATGGCTCACCAAATAGGTGTGCAGGTTGAGCTTGAACAAGTGGAACAAGGGTGGCTAGGATTAGTGGTGCAAGCCAAGGGGCAGGAGAGGCAATGGAGGGAGAGATCATGGCGGATTGCAGTGGAGGTGGGGTGTTGAAGAGTATAAGATTTTTAGCAAACAGGGTGCTGTTAGCCAGACCCATTGGTACAGTGGCAGTGTAGTCAACTTTGGTGCAGAGGGTCCAGGGTTCGAGACCAGCAAGGGCACAGGAGAGAAACTGCAGCAGATATTAGGGCTTGCAGTGGGATAACAGCCTTGGAGGGCAGGGAGAAACAGAGTTCAAAGATGGTTAGCAGTGTGGTGGGAGGTATTGTAAACAGGGACTAGGAGGGGCACAGCAGTGACTCCTAGTGGTCACAAAGTATAAGCTGCAAATGGAAACGTGGGCACTTAGAAAATAGAGATGTAGGTCACGTGACTAGATAGCAGCAATAAAGAGCTGAGCTTGGGTGGCTGGGACAGGCTAACACCCTCCACAAATAAGCAGGCAGTAAGATGCAGGCTTTACCTCTTAAAGTCCCTAGTCATATCAGTCAGGAGTGAGTGGCGAGACCGACTGGCAGTGTTTCGGGGAGGGGTGATTCCAGGGCCTGTATGAGGGAGAAGAACAAAAGGACTTAATTAATATGCAGCAGGTAGCTCTCAGACCCCTACTGCGCATGCACCTCCTATTGGAAGCAAGGTCGGGACATGGGGGTTAGTGCGCATGCGCCAACTATCCAGCAGTGAAATGCCAGAGACCTAAACAAAGCAGCAGGTAGGAGACCCAAATAAAAGGTTACACAGCCCTCCCCCAACTCACAGTCCTGTGAGTTTCCCTAACAGTCACTACTAATGCTGCCTGACCATGCCCCATCACACCCCACCATTTACTTTAGCATGTCTTCTCCACTCAGCTTCCCCTCACCCCACCATTTATCCCTATACCTTATCACCCTTCCCCCACCCTTCACCTCCACCACATTACATACATCTCTCTCATACCTCCTTTCTTCACCCCACTGCCGGCTATCCCCGTCCATCTGAACTACTGACAAGGGACTCTGTGGCTGCTTATTCCCTCCCCCCCATAAAGTGTTTTTCGTGTCATTTTAACTTATACCTATGTTTTGAGCTATTCTGTAAGTTCTGAATCCAAGCTGTATCGTTCATTGTAATGTACCTTTGCTTTCTCCTATTGTTCTTTGTTTTGCAATCAATGACGTGGAACCTTTGTAAAAGATCTTGCGCTCAAAGGTCTTTTCCGAATCATTAAATAAATAAATAAAATATACCAGTTCCGCAGGCTAGATGGTACACGGCACAGTCGCTAAAATAGCTACCGGTAAAACCCCCCTTAAAGCACAGCTAGACAGTCCCCAAATCACACATTAACAGCCCGATGTGCGGAGAGAAGAATCAATCAGTTGTAGTGTGGGGACAAGAAATCCATGCCCCAAATTCAACACCCTTCACAAATAAGTAGGCAGTAGAGATGCAGGCTTTACCTCTTAAAGCCCCTGGTTGTATCCGTGTGTCCCCAGGAGTGAGCGGCAAGACCAGCATTTTTGTGGGGAGGGGATTCCAAGACCTCTTAAAGCCCCTAGTCATATCTGTGTGTCCCCAAGAGTGAGTGCTGAGCCCCGCAGCGTTTCTGTGGGGCAGGGGGGATTCAAGGGCCTCTTAAAGCCCCATGTCATATCAGTCTCTCCCCAGGAGTGAGCGGCATGACTGGCAGCGTTCAGAGGTCAGAGATACTTGGGCTGATGTGTATATTGAGGTCCGACTAGACTATGCACTGTGTTAGAAGAGATGGGCAGGCATGAAAATGGGAAAAATAGCAACTGATAGGCCAGAATGGCACCCCAATTTCTACAGACCCTGCATCACCAAGAAGTACCATATTGCCACCAGCCACCTAGGAACATCACCCATCATCCCAGGGTCTAATTTTGGACCTTCAGAACAGCCACAGATTCACTCCATGGTAATGCAGTAGGGGAAGGGTCATCATCCCTATCCCCCCTTCCACAGACTCTCACTGGCCATGGTAAACCCCCTTCAAGATTCTCTAACAGTTTGGTCAGGAGTCCTGGTGATGGTGCAGGGGAGTATCACAGCTGGGGCCTGATATTCAAATGTTTGCCAAGGCGCAGATCTTAGTTTTCCCATGCAAACTGGGTTTTGTACGAATATCCTATATTTGAAAGACCAGTTAGCGTCGTCAAACAGGGTTTGTGCCAGGCAACCAGGGAGGGGAAACAAGGCAAAATTATACAGATCAGGGGTGGGGACCTGAATATTGGCGCAGTTCAATATTCACAATATTTGCTCTATGCAAGGGCACTTTGCATGTTCCACTTGCACAGAGAAAATACCACCTACCTAATCTTCATCTTAATCCAGCACAGTCCTAGCAGTTGCCGGAGGTAGTGTGATGGTGCCCCCATCCCAAGACAGTACTCCCTGGTGGCAAGTAGTGCCCATTCCCTCCAAACCCCAGTCCTGTTAATGAAAGTTATATCCCTGCCGTCCAGTGGTCCCATCCTCCCACCTGATCCCAGTCCTGTTACAGGAAGATATATCCCTGTTGTCCAGTGGTGCCCCTCTCTCTCTGAACCCAGTCCATTAATGGAAGATATATCCCTGGCATCCAGTGGTCCCTCCCCACCAATCCCAGTCCCATTACAGAAAGATATATCCATGACATTCAGTGGTCACTCCCCCCACCCGATCTCAGTTAGTGTAGGAATAGTTACCCTGGTGTCCAGTGGTCCATTCCCACACCTGATCCCCATCCCGGGAACAAGTCTCAATTTGCCAATGCCCCCCTGACAGCTGCACTGCCCTTGGCGTGGCAGTAGCAAAGAAGCCCTGTCTCCCCAACAAAGTCCCATTCTGAACCATGAGCAGTGCCCCCCCAGCCCATACCCGGTTAGTAGCTAGTGGCCCCCCTCTCACCTGCAGCACCTACATCCACGTTCCAGTCCTCCTACCAGTCTGTCAGTGCTGCAGTTCAATTATGGCGAGTGGCACAGTCCATCTCAAATGACAACGTCCACCCACTGTTTATCTGTAGCAGGGAGCATAGCTTATTTACAGGACACGGTGACATGCTTTGCCCTATTCATAGGCTACACTCCCTGGTACAGATAGATGGCAGGCGGCCTTGGTTGTGCAAGGTGTGCTGTGCCTCTCGCCGTCATTGAACTGTGGCACCGACAGACAGGTAGGGGGACAGGGAGATTGGTGTCAGTGCTAAGGGTCAGAGGGGGGCCACTAGCCACTAACTGGGTATGGGTTGTGGGGCGCTGCTCACGGTTCGGGACTGAGTTTTGTTAGGGAAGGGGAGGACTTCTTTGCTCCTGCCATGCCAAGGACAGTGTGACTGTCAGGAGGGGGGATTGGCAAACTGGGTGGGATGTTGTTCCCAGGACTGAGATTGCATGTGGGGCGAGACTACTGGACACCGGGGAAATTGTTTTTCTACATGGACTGGGATTGGTTGTGGGGAGGGACCACTGGACACCAGGATATATCTTTCTGGAATGGGACTGCGATCAGGTGGGGGGAGAGACCACTGGATGTCAAGGATATATCTTTCATTAACAGGACTGGGTTTGACTCTGCGCTTCCATGTACCCATACGTATAGAGATACAGTGCATGCCTAAAGCCATTTCAGGTAACCCTTGTGCTGCAAAAGTTGCAATATCTCAGTAACAATAGGAACTTTGGAAAAAATTCCTTCGCTGTTGTATTCATGGCCTGGCCACCTGCATGCATGCTTAGTGCACCTAGCTGCGCTTAGCAAAAAATCTGTATCGCGAACCGTTTTCAAGATATAGCCACCAAAAGGTGCCACGACCGCCACAATGTTATCCTATGGGAAAATTCTCAACTTCGGAGTACTGTAATTATGGAACCAGTGTCCATTTTTTCATCGACCCAGCAGACGGCACATCTGTAGGGCAAGGGCTTGCCACCCTGCAAATTTCAGCCCAAAAGTTCTAACCATTCTCTTGCTATGAAGTGGCAAAGAAACTAGTTTTTAAGGCTTTTTATCTGCTTTCACTTTCAGATCATGTATTTTTTCTCATAGGCTGCAATGGGAAACTTTAAAGTTTAATAACTTTTGAACGGATTAACATTTTTTCACCAAACCTCCAAAAGGCACATCTGAGAGGCAAAGGCTTTCTACTCTGGAAATTTCAGACCACAACCTAAAGCCGTTTTTAAGATCCAGGTGGACAAAGAAATTTCAAAAAACACAGATTTTTCTTTTTTCAACAGTCTTTATCTTGGACACCACACAACAGATTCCCATGAAATTTGGCAGGTCTAAAGACCAACCCCTATGCATTATGCTTTACAAAGCTCATGCACATCCATTGAATGGTTCCAAAGTTATTAACATTCAAAAACTTGGGTTTAACATAGAAGTTATCTTATTGTATGTTATCCTATGGGAAAATGTGCAACTTCGGAGTGCTGTAACTATGGAACCAGTGTCCATTTCTTCACTGAACCAGTAGAGGGCACATCTGTTGCACAAGGGCTTGCTTCCCTGCAAATTTCAGCCCAAAAGTTCTAACCGTTTTCTTGCTATGAAGTGGCAAAGAAACTGGTTTTTGGGACTGTTTACCTGTTTTCACTTTCAGATCATATATGTTTCCCCATAGGCTATAATGTGAAATTTTAAGGTTTAATAACTTTGGAATGGATTAGTATTTTTTTCACCAAACCTTCAAAAGACACATCTATTAGGCAAAGGCTTTCTACCCTGAAAATTTCAGACCACAACCTAAAGCTGTTTCTGAGATCCAGATGGACAAAGAAATGCCAAAAAAACATGTCTTTTTCCGTTTTTTCAACACTCTATATCTTAGTCACCTACACTACAGATTCCCACAATATTTGGCAGGTCAAGAGACCTATCCCTAGACAATAAGCATGCCAAATTTCATAAAAAATCCGTTGAGTGGTTCCAAAGTTATTAACGTTCAAATATTTGGGTTTAACACAGAAGTTACATTTCACCCTAACTATACCCATTACTTAAATTAAACATGTCTCTATATCTTTTACTTCATTTAATTCTGTAACTTTCTATCTAAAGCTATACCTTTTACCTTTTATGCTGTACTATAGCCCTTCCTTTCTATCTCTCTCTCCTCTCTATTGTTCCCACGACTGTGTTTACTCCACATTAACCTTTTTCTGTCTCTTTCACGGGTCTGACAGGATGAGAACTCCTTCCCCATCAGATAAGTATTACTCTATGTCTAACCTGTCTTATCCTTCCTAGTAACTCCCTAAGAACTATGACTCCTTTGTGACCCCTTTCCTCTATTTTATTCTACAGGTCTATGAGACATCATCCCCTTAAGACTCCTAACCTCTGGCTCCGTACTACCCTGGTAAGAGAGTATGTACATATTACCTGTACTTAGTAGATTTACTGTAACAGTGCAGCTGCACCCATTATGAGAGGGTTGTGCATATGTGTTATGTGATACATACTGCAGGATTATTCCCCTTCCTCCATAAAATATTTCTGCCTTGCCAGTTTATTTAGGCAGGCTCTCAGTCCTGTCCCCACCTCCCCTGTTTGCCACTACCCTGTCCCAGACCACTGAACCCAAAGTTCCCCATGGACTGCCCCCATAATAGGGCCAGGAAGGGGAGAGCCATCCTCCCCCAAACCAGTCACTCACATTTGGAACTGAGCCAGTCATGCAGGTGGTGGTGGTGTGGGACAGAGGTAGGTGGGTAGGGCTTTATGGAACCTGTGCTAGCCATTTCCACATTCCCAACCCCCTTGGATTCCTGCCATCACCTGGGGGAAGCCAAAGGTCAAATCAGCGTGCCTCCCCCACCAGGGATAGGACAGCTATCTGATGGATGCTCAGTCTTCTGTCTGACTCTTGGCAACCCAAGCATGTTCCTGAACTCGGGTCCCTGTTGTGGTGGGAGGTAAGGCTGACCCCCGGCAACCTGAACGCACTCCTGCACTCGAGTCACTGATGTGGCAGGAGGCAAGGCCTGACCCCCGGCAACCTGAACACCTTCCTGCACTCGGGTCACTGATGTTGCGGGAGGTAAGGCATTACCCCAGCAACCTGAGCACATTCTTGAACTATGGTCACTGTTGTGGAGGGAGGTAAGGCATGACCCCCAGCAACCTGAGCACCTTCCTGAACTCGGGTCCCTGATGTGGCAGAAGGTAACGCACACAGTGCCTCATCCCTCCATACCACTGGACCAGACCAGACTTATATTGCAGCAACAGAATTATTTTCTATTAACGGGACAGGCAATCGGACAACGATGATGCCACTGCACAACAGGGAATGATTTTTTATTAATGGGCCCGGCAGTCAGAGTGTGGGATGTACCTGTGGACACCAGAGAATGTGTTAACTTTAACAGGGCCAGCAATCACAGGTGAATATTGTTATTGGCTGGTAGTTTGAAAGAAATATTGAGCTGCTCGAGGTTCCATGTAAAAGCAGTTTCCATACAGATGTCTCCTAATCCCTGTAAAATAGCATTATGCAGCCTTGTTGGCTCTGACCAAATTTTGTTTCAATATGTCACTCCCTAATTTTGAATACGTTACTGTGCTGTGTTTCTTTGTTACAAGTAATCTGTAAAATTCGATGTGGAGCCTTTGTACATGAGTCTCTGGGTGGGATATTCAGAAATGCACCAGAGGCAGGCGCAGTAGTGGCACAGTGCAAGTACACTGCGCCATGGCGCACCAAATGTGATATTCAAAGGTTGCACATGATGGCAAGCGCCAGCGCAACATGGCTGAATATGGCAGGGATGCACCATAGCGCAACCAGGGCTGCACCAGGGAGCAAACCAACATGCGCCATAGCGCAACTAGGGCTGCGCAAGGGGCAGAGATGCATGTGTCAGGACACAGGACAACAGGCACAGCAAGGAGCATGCCACCAGGATGGGACAGACCACCACCAGGGTGCAGAGGATGCCAGGAGGGAGGCATGGCAGGCACACGGCAGCAGGCCCCCAACCATGCACACCCCAGTGGTGCACGGAGGCAGGGTGGCACCAATGTCCACTGGCAAACAGCCACCGGCAACACCCACAGGAAGGCATGGAACACACCACCTGGACCACAGCTGGCAACACACATGCCAGCAGCACACAACGCACACGCCACACAACACAAACAGAGAGCACACAGCCAACCCATGGCACAGCCACCAGCCACTGGGCAGAGACCAACAGGCACAATCCCCAGTCAACCCGAGACGTACCACTCGGCCACCATGCACACCACTGCAGCATGGCTCCACATGCCAGCTGCAAAGCAGACACAGACACAGATGACTAACCATAGAAACGTGTTTTAAAACCAGTCAAGAAACAGCTATCTACAGAACAACAATAAACGAGTACAGAGAGCAAGGAATGGGGAGGCCACAAACAAACTGGGAGGCTGAGGAAGGGAGGCAGGGGGACAGGGGACATGGCTAGACAAGGGAAAGGGAGGGGGGACAGGGAAGGGAAATGGTTACAGGCCAATGGGCCCTATGGGCGTCCACGCCCCACTGGTGCCTGACACCGACGTCTTCACTGCAGCCTGCACAGTGCCCGCTGTATCAGCCGTGCCACCTGGAGCATGGCAGTGAAGACCTGAAGTATCCACCTCGGAAGCCTGGTGCTGACATCAGGGCAATGGACACCTAGGACAAAGGAGGGGACATGGTACGAGTGCATGGCTGTACGACCGTAGTCCACCCACCGTGTGCAGTGGACAGCGGTGACATGTGGCCCTGAGATGGCACACAGCCTCCTGCAGTGTGTGTGCCCACAACAGCCACCAACCCAACTATCCACAGCCACGCAGAGCACTGCACACCAACACCACCCATGTGCCACACACCACAACCATGGCAGCCAGACAACAGGGCTAAGCGGCGGGATTGCAGTGGCACAGCTGGAAACCGGGTGCACCCACAGCCCACCTGCAGCAGCCACACACATGTGCTATAGCCACGGCATGGTGCAATGGACGCCGGTGGTGCATAGCTGGAACTGCCGTGTGCACAGGGGTTGTTGACCACCCCCACCCTGCACAACATCATACCTTGAAACAGTGCCTGCTTGCTGCAGCACACCCTGTGCCTGTCCAGCAGCACCGCCCATGCGGCCTGCATCCTGCGCCCATGCCCCTGTGGTGGCCTGCCCTGGCCCTCCCGCAGTGCCAGCCAGCCATGCTCTTCTTCTATCCTCAGGGCCTAGTAGGGAGACATGGAGAACGACACATCAGTATCTGGCAACACCACATGCCCCCTCCCAGCACAGCATGCCCCTGGCCCGCGCAGTAGCAGTGCGGTGGCACAGCGCATCCATGGTGCACTGCCACAGCCAACAGAACGTGCAGCTACAGCACCCACCATCATGGTGTGACACCCTGCTGGCCCCCACAGAACACTGGAATGGCACAGACAAGGGCGTAGTGCACCTACCTGGACGTGGCATGGGGCCCTCTCCGGACGTTTGCCAGTAGTGCCCGTAGCCTCTCAGGGTCCCTCCGCCGCAGGTCCCCGTAGCGGTGGTGGCACTGCTCGCTGCTGCGCTGTGTCCCAGTGGCCTCCTCCAGCCCCTCAGCCACCTCCATTCATGGCTGATCCAGGGGCACCTTGCCATACAGACTGCCTGCATGTGGCTCCACAAGGGCCACAAGGTTCACCAGCTCCACCAGTGACCAGCTGGGTGCCCTTGCACTGCTGCGGCACGGCATGGTTGTTTCTGCAGTTGTACAACCAAAATGGCGCCCAGTAGCACATGAACTACGCGTGTTGTGGGTGCGCGACTTGCTTGGTGATGCGCTGCCATCTCCAATCGTGCATCCACAGTGCTGTGCAACACAGCTGGTGCAGCACTGGCATGTGCCACAGGTTACCCGGAGGGTCAAAGGGCAATCGTGGGGTCAAGGGTCGGCACACTCACTGTACGCAACAGCACGATTGGGCACGCAATGCATGGGGCGCAATAGGGGCATGTGGGCCCCACGGTCCATGGGCCAATCGTGCAAGGGTGCCATATGGCATAAAGCGCATGAGCACCACATGCCCAATAGCGGCAGAGCACTGTACCGTGTATGGCGCAGTGTGTGTAGGATGTGCCACTGACGTACGCGATGGCACTGCACGCATGCGCACTGCCGGGCCTACTGCGCACATCATACTGTTGCGCCATGGCTTGTGCATGCGCAACACCAATGCGCCATGTGCAACTTCACGATATTCAGCCGGCATATGCAGATTAGCTAATCAGCATATCAGAGGCATTTGCATCTCATTTCAGTTGTGCATCCCCTCATTTGCATGTGATGTACTATAAAGGCGCCACGGGACTGCACAGGCACTAGACCGGTATTGCATCCTTCCAAGGTAGGCAACCAGGCTGTGGGCCTGTCGGGACAGTGGAATGGGAGGGTGGTGTGGGTTGCAGCCATCACTGACCACATGTTCATACCCACAGGACTAAGCATGACAGATCATGAGGAGGTCACGAGGGCGGAGAGCAATGCCCTATTCGATGCCTGCCTGGACCAGGAGCCTCTCCTGAGTGGCTCAACAGGCACCCCATAGGCCCAGGCAACAGCATGAGAGGGTGTGGCCAGGGGTGTGAACCAGCAGGGCATCCATCAAAGGATAGCACAGGAGTGCAAGAAGAAGGTCGGCACAGACCAGAGGAGGATTAAGGAGAAGGTGGCAGCCATCCGGGCTGCATGTGCTGCCACGGGTGGTGGACAGCCTGACATGCCACAACTATCACCGCAGGAGGAGTTGGTGGCAGCGTCCACGTTGCGCAGCGCCATCGAGGGGGTACCCGGTGGCGGGTTACAGATGGGGGCCAGCCCATCACTGCATGGTAGGTATGGCAGTGCCTGGGGAACGGGGGCAGGGGTGTGTGCCAGCGGCACTAATGCGACTGTGTTCTCTTTCAGCTCTGGAGCACCTGCATGCAGTGGCAGGGGTGTCCACCATGGGATCGGTCCTGGACCTGGAGAACCGACCGTCCACCTCCACCGGGGTCCGGACCGCAGGCAGCCCAACCCTACTGTCCATCTAGATGCCTGTGGCGTGGCTGCGGACAAGGCCCTGGCTGTGTTTCAGTAGGACGTCAGCCATGGCATCCAGTATGCCGAGACACAGATCGGGGCGGAGTCCGGGACCGATGATGTGGCCATAATCCTGGATAGTGGTGTTGCCGTTCAGAGGGGGAGGTACCCATACCACACACCCACCACGGCAGTGCAGAAGGTGCCCTGGTGGTGGTTGTCTGCCCACCGGCCACCACACCCGGCGATGCTGTGGGCGCCATCGGTGCGGCGCAGTCTGAAGGGGGTGGCGGTGGTGGTGCAGCTGCACTGGCGTTGATCTGCACACAGTGGCCGGAGGGTCAGCAGCGGCAGCAGGACGAGGCTGAAGGGGGGCCGGGTGCAGTGGCCGCTGACAGTGCACCACAGACTGATCAGCCCCAAGGGGGCCCCCCTGTGCAGCCCCCACCGGCATGGGGGGGCTGTGCTGTGGGGTCAAGCAACACCCGTGGGTCAGCGCAATGCCCATGCCCCCCAGGGCGCCAACCCCTTGATCGAGCACACCCATCTGCTCTGGGCCTCCATGGAGCAACAGGTGCTGGTCGTGGCAGCGGTGCGTGCACTCCACACAGAGCTGTGCCAGTCTGCAGGGAGGCGTGACAGGGACTATGAGCAGCTCCTGGCTGAGACCACACGTATGCTGGAGGACATGACCGCAGCCCTGGATCAGTTTACCACTGCTGTCATGGCCAGCCTAGCACCACTGGCCACCATGGTGCGTGGCTGTCCGCCGCAGACCCCGTAGAGTGCTTTCTCCACCCCTCAGTCATGGCGTCGTGTGACCCCCTCAGTGTCAACCCCGGGATCCACTGTGGGCATTCCAGGCATGCCTGGAGTGGGCATGTTCAGGAGCCTGCAGACACCTGCGGGGGACCGGTCGCGTTCCTCCAGTGACACACCTAGGGGACCATCAGAGACACCCCCTGTGGCTGTCGCATAGCCCACGTCTGCTGTGCAGTCTCGGTGGGGTCATCCACGTGTCCGCAGTGGCCGTGCGACTGTGCGGTGGTCCTGAGCCGCCATCCTCCCTGTCCACTGTCTGCCGCTGCCCTGTGTGCACATTGGTGTGGCATGTGCGTTCCAGGGACATGTCATCCATGGTCGACGCCGCACACAGGTCTTGTGCACACCCACTCGGCAGCTGGCTGCTATGGCATGTGCATGATGATGCCAACACAACACCGGCCACTACTGTGCACCAGTGTTCAGCGTCTGACACACGCCCATTGGCGGCCTCTGGGCGTGCGCATGTGTGTGTGGGTGCGGGTGTGTGTGTGGGGTTTTCAGTGCTGTAAAGGGTGCTTCCACGGAGTCCAGTCCCATGCCCATCCAAGCTACCCTCCAGACATTACTCTCATGGGGCCCGCCCTTGCATGCCTGAATGCTGTGCCATGGTCCCTGGGACATGCGTATGGTCATGTTCACCTACCTGCATGCACCGTAGTGTTCCTCTGCAATTGTGTCCCGGTGCTGCTGGGCCATCCTGCTCAGCCAGGGTTCCCTTCGCCCGGGGGGGGGCTGCCCACCACCAGCTGGCCCGGCGGCCACATCGTCCCCACTGCTGTTCCCCTCTTCAACCTCGACAGCTATCCCTCGGTCGGTGGCCATGTTGTGTAGCATACAGCAGGCCAGCAATAGGCCGCAGGCCTTTGAGGGGCTGTACTGTAGGGCACCGCCAGTCCTGTCCAGGCAACAGAACCAGGCCTTCAGCAGCCCAAACACACGCTTGATGATGTTCTGTGTGCCTCACTGTAACGCTCCTGCACTGGGGTCGACGGGTGATGGTATGGGGTGAGCAGCCAGGGCCCGAGTGTGTATCCGCTGTCACCTGTGTGTTGACATGTGTGTTTAACATGGTAGCCTGTGTAGCTGCACCCCCCTGCCTTCCTGGCCACACCCTCTGATGCCCCTGGCCCAGTATCCCCTACACCCTGCCCTGCTGTGCCAGACTGCCCATTCCAACAGCATACTCATCTACTAGGTGGCCGGTGGGGATGTCCCCACTCTCGAACCTGTGGCACAGTGCTGACTGGTGCCAGATGAAGGCATCATGTGCTCCACCAGGGTGTGTGGCACAGACATTGATTATGCGCCCCCTGGCATCGCACACCACCTGGCAGTTGACGCTGGGGTATGACTTCCTGTTGATGTAGGCTACCCCTTCCAGGCCAGGTGGTGTGCGGATGCCTACGCGGTGCAGGCAATGGCCCATAGCACGCCAGGCATACGTGCCACCCTGTGGAACTCCTGCATGTTCACTGTACGCTCTGCCTGTGTGCTGGGGAAATGGATGTATTCTGCAGCATGTGGCAGCAGTGCATGGAGGAATTGTGTGAGCAGCCATGACGCGGCCAACTGGGTTATGCCTGTGGTGTCCCTTGCTGGTCTCTGGAAGGTACCCGTGGTGAGCAGGCACATGACGGCCATGACCTTGGTCTCCACCGACAGGGCATGGCTCTGTCTTGTGGGTGCCTGCATCTCATCATTGCACAGCTCACAGAGCTGCCTCAGAATTGCCCAGTTCAGGTGGTACTGAACCACAATCTCAGTGTCACTGTATTGTTCAAAGGTGGTGCGGGCACGGTACCACCTGTTCTGGGCATACCGCCAATGGGCCCTTTCACGGCCGCACCACTCTGCCTCCTGCCTCCTCACACCCCTCATTACTACCTCCATCTGGAAGACGGCACTGGCCATGGCCTGGGCTGTCATGCCCCTTCGCGTGGCTGTCTCCCCAGGCAGCCCCGTCTGTGTGCTGCTGTGTCTGCCCCTGCGCTAGGCGCACACCTGTGTTCGGGGTTCCCAGCTGGTGGCCTGTTGGCTGTGGCCTCCGCCTCCTACCCATCCAGGCACATTCGCTGCCACTCCTATGCCCAGTATCGCAGACTCACGCCGCTGTTGTTGCCCCCGCACCTGTCTCGTCACACACACACACACACACACACACACACACGCTCACACACGTAGGCACAATCAGTGTCACACGCCCAGTCCCACACTCTGTTGCACTTCCTGCTTGCCTCTGTCTTGCACCCCTCCTGCTGTCCTGCCTACCCACTCGCTCTCCCTCTCTATTGCTCCCCTATGTGGCGCAAGCCTCAGTCCCTGCTTGCTCCCTCTTTTATGGCTCAAGCTTGCTCCCTTATGTCCTGTTGCCCGCACTTGCGCCCGTTTGCTTGCTGTTGAACATCGTACTGCGCCACTTATTCATGGCTACGCCCCCTGCACTTGTGTATACATTCATTAGGGTTGCGCACTGCTGCACTGTGATTTGTGCAGCGCACTGGCTCCCGCTGAATATCGCTCTTTGGCGCATTTTCGCACTTGCGCAGGCGCATCTCAGTTGCACCAAGCGCAACTGCTTTGAATATCCCAACCTCTGACTCAAAGGTTGCATTTCCAAGAATCAAATAAATGAAAATAAATAAATACATTTTCTGATAATTTTAGTACAGCTTCAGATTCAAGTCTGCTGATATTGTACTTTTTTCAGTTACATCCTGTACTTGCTCCTGCACTTTTTCAAAAGATTGTTTTGTAGTACTGTGAACATTCGGACAAAATGTCAATTTTGGCTTAAAAAGCTTCTGTCTCAGTTTTTTTAATGCTTTCTGTTTCATGTAATAATCTTGGAAAACTGAAAGATTCACCTATGGTGTTCTCACTCTCATTTTCCAACAAGACGGCTTCCACTGTCCTCAAATCTGAAGTTTCTTCTAAAGATTCCACATTTTGTTCCTTCATAGCTGTTATTATGAAATCCATAGCCTCTCTTATTTGATCAGAAACTTCTATGTTTTGTAGCCCCATGGTCTTAGTGTTGTTCTTTGATGCATTTTGCACAAAATAAAGTTTCAAATAATTTCCTGAACAGTTTTTGAAGGTCACCATGAATTCCAAAGGTATTTACTTTTGGCATAGGTACAAAACTGAACCCTCTTTTTAGTACTTGAATTTCTACTGGCTCCAAAACATATGAAGGAATGTTTCACACTTGTAACTGGTCTTGCTGTAGTTCTCCCGCAGTGACCTTTTCCACTTTTCTTCCTCGTTTGCTTCACCTTGTTCTCCTGGTGCCTTTCCTTTTTTGTACCCGAGTCTTTCTGAGTAAAAAAAAAAAAACTCCTCCAGTATTAGTGGATGTTCCCATTGTTTTCTGTGATGCCTCAGTTGACTCCGTCTGTTCATTCATTTACTGGTCCTTCATCAGCAGTATCTTTATTATTTTCCTTTTGTGCATCTGTATTGGCAAAGCACTTTATTCCTTTGTTTGCGACTTCTGCTCCTTGCACTACGCTGACTTCCACTTCGTGGCCATGAGGTGATATTGCCTTTTTGGTAATCTTCAGCGTTGTTCTTACAGGTTGTGTTATTGGTTTTTGCTTACATTTTACTGCTTTATTGTTCTCTGATTCAAACTGCTGTTGCAGGGTATACTTTCTGCTGCATTGCTACAGTGTGTGCCTACAGGTTTGTTACTATTTATGCTTACAGATTACTGCTGTAATCTTCTGTGATTCAAACAATTTTTTTTGCAAATCTTCTATTAAAGTGTTCTGCAGGTTGTGCTTACAGGTTTTGTTACTTTTTTACTGCTTTATTTTTCTGTGTAACAGTGTTTTTGCAGGGTATATTTTCTGTGAAATTGTTACAGGTGGTGCTTACAGGTCTTGTTACTTTTTTTATATCTATCATTAGGCTAAGCAAAATTACTGTTTGCTACCATTTTATGTTTTGCTGACAGGTTTTTGTTTTCGGCTCAAAGATGTTACGCTCCCCTTCTCGCATTGAAAGAGCTAATTGCTTTCTCCCATAGCTCTTCCAGGGTATTATGAATGTAACTGGGGGATGGAGTTGACAAATTCTTAGTAACATCCAACAAAGGGAAGGGTTAAAAGGTCAGGTTAGTTGGTGTTTTTGGGGTGGAAGACTAGGTCTGCTGCCAAAGGCACCTAGCTTCACCTGAGCTCTTTTCTTCCAGGTTTGATTGTAAGGACAGAGCAAGGAACAACATTATCAGAGAAATCAAAAAATTAAGGCTTCTTTTGGCTAGGCAGATTTACTGTTTGTTACAATTTTCTTTTCTGCTTACAGGTTGTGTTACTGTTTTTTGCTTACATTTTACTGCTTTATTGTTCTCTGATTCAAACTGCTGTTGCAGGGTATACCTTCTGCTGCATTGTTACAGGGTGTGCCTACAGGTTTGTTACTGTTTTATGCTCACAGATTACTGCTGTAATCTTCTCTGATTCAAATTGTTTTTTGCAAGGTATATCTTCTGTTAAAGTGTTCTGCAGGTTGTGTTTACAGGTTTTGTTACTTTTTTGCTGCTTTATTTCTGTGTGTAGCAAAGTGTTTTTTGCAGGGTATATCTTCTGTGAAATTGTTACAGGCGGTGTTTACAGGTTTAACAGTTTTACTTATCAATAGGCTAAGCTTTCAGGGCTAATTACAGGAGCACATACAAGATGCAGACTGAGGGACAGCCACTGCATTTGTTGTGGGTTGATTGTTTCTGCTCTTACCTCATTTCTTTTGTCCGTAGTTGTTCTTTTTCGGCAGAGGAAGGGCCCAGCCAACCACCACCATCCCCAACCACCCCAAGCTACACTCCTTTTATAGAGTAGCACAGTCATGACATTTCCTTTAGCAAAGCAGGAAGGGGAGGATCAGAAGAGTATCCACACAGTGACCTCACTTACAGAGGCACAATTAATTTAACTTGTTCTAAGAAATTACACACAAACAAAAAAAATATATATATAAGAAAAATCTAACTTTTGCCTTTATTTTCCTTCTAATTACTCGGACCAGGTTATAAACTTGGCAGCTCAACTGGAATGGATATTATTAACTGCAGGTATTGTGGGACACTTTTCAAAACAGCAGTTATACAGGATTTAGGACACTGTTCTACATGCTGGATCATCGGAGATCTAAGGGCTCAGCTCCAGGCAGCACGGGCAGAGATTGCGCACCTCAAATTGCATATTCAGGAGGAAATATATTACAAGAACTGCCCGCCATTCACCAACATCCAACTGAAGCACCTCGACTGTAGAGGATAGTTGGCCCGGGAGGTTGGCTGGTGGTTAGGAGGGGCTAATCGGGTGACCCATCAGTCAGTGCTCATCAACATATCACCTCCACAAACCATATAAAAACTACAAATAGGATCTACTTCTATCTCTGAAATCAAACAAATGGGCAGAGGACACTGCAGAGCACGACACTGCAGCACAGGAGCGAACAACACAAAACTCACCCGAGACAGGGACCAAAACCAAAAATGCAAAAAGGAAATCCAAAACACTTCTGATCAAAGGAGACTTCATGATTCGGGGAGTTGATACCTACCTCCAGCCGGGGGTAATGGTCAAATATCTCCCAGGTACATCAACATGAAGAGACACTGACTGCATTGCTAAAATCATGCAGGAAGCAGGAGAAAACATCAACATCCTGGTACACATAAGGACTAATGATCTCGCCAGCTGGTCAGTTGTGGACCAAGGAACACCTGACCAGGCTGGGAGACAAACTGTCATCCATTTTGTCCGGCATCTACTTCTCTGAGATACTGCTGGTCTGGGAGAGGGGGGCAGATGGACGGAAGGTCAGAGAAGGGGAGATGGGGAGCTAAACACGTGGCTCAAGGGCTGGTGCCAGGAAAAAGGACACAAATTTGTAGGTAACTGGCAACAGTTTTGGGAGCAAAAGTTTTTTTAAATTTGATGGACTGCATCTGACTAAGGAGGGAGTCAGTGCATTGGGGCAGAAGTGTGATGTCTTTGCAGAATATTTAAACTAGCAAATGGAGTGAGGGGTGCAGCACCCGATACATCGAATGGGAAGAACACTCCTCCCCCCCTCAGCTAGTAATCAAACAGGAGTTCAGCATGTCTGTAGTTCATTTGCATCACCAGATAAGGAAAAAGGTTTGGCTCCCCATACGATGCGAAGGGGAAAAGTCGGACCTCGCCCCATAACTAACACACCGAAATCTGGCCAATGGAAAATCATGTACTCAAATGCCCACAGTCTGGGAAACAAGATCCCAGACTTGGAGGCAACAATGACAGAGGCTAAACTGGACATAGTAGCCATTAGCGAGACATGGTTCACCAGTAACCACACTTGAGAGACTTCAGTACTCGGCTATGTACTGCTCAGAAGAGACCGAGGTGCAAAAAAAAAGGGGGGGTGGCCCTTTATGTCAATGAAAATATCAAAGCTACAGAAATTCAGAATACACATAAGGAGCCAGAAGAACTGTGGGTCACCCTGGAAACAGGAAATGGGACAGCCATACGAACTGGGGCTGTCTACAGGCCTCCAGACTTGAGGGGGGGACATAGACACATTACTATTAGAAGATACACAAAACATGACAGCTAAATGGGAGGTTCTAATAATGGGAGACTTCAACATGCCAGAAACAGACTGGTCAATACCAGCAGGAACATCTGCCAGAACTAGATACATAGTGGATTCCCTGCAGGGGGAGGGCCTCAAACAATTGGCACAACAATCCACAAGAGACAGGGCTATCCTCATCTAGTACTAACAGAGAAAGGGTCAAGATCTCCAGGTAGAAGGTCACCTGGGGGCCAGTGACCATCACATAGTATGGTTCAATTTGGCCACTAGAACTAAATCATCCCATTCCAAGGCAAAAACATGGGACTTCAGAGGAGCCAACTTTGATAAGATGGCCAACATAGTTAAGCTAGCACTGGCAAGAAGGAATACAGGTGAGGGGGTGCAGGCACAGTGGGCAAGCATTAAGGATGCAATACTTGAAGCAACATCCCATTGTGTTAGGGAGAAAAGCAAGAGGAAACCACTTTGGTTCTCAAAAACAGTAGCAGAAAAGATTAGAGCCAAAAAGTTGGCCTTCAGGAAATATAAGGGAACGCAGCGGGACGAAGATAAGGAGGCATACCAAACATCCCTAATGGAAGCAGGGAAGGCAATAAGGCAGGCAAAGGCCCAAACTGAGGAAATACTAGCACGGACAGTAAAATAGGGGGACAAGACTTTCTATAGATACATTAGTGAAAGGAGAAAGTCCAGAGGGGGTATTGCTAAGATCAAAGGGGATAAGGGGAAGTGTGTGGAAGAGGATCAATGAAAAGCATCTATCCTAAATAGATACTTCTACTCAGTATTTACTGAGGAGAAGATAGGGCAGGGCCCACAGCTCAGTATCATGGACACAGGTGGGAGGGAGGTGTGCACAAGTCCCTTCACAAAAGAAAGGGTCCTATAAGAGCTTGCTAAGCTCAGGGTGGACAAGGCAATAAGACCTAAGGGTGGAACTAGGACAGCCATTAGCATAACTGTTTAGTAGGTCTCTGGGCACAGGAGAGGTCACAGAAGACTGGAGAAGGGCTCATGTGATCCCGCTCCACAAGAGTGGCAGCAGGGAGGAGGCAGGGAACTATAGACCAGTCAGTCTTACCTCAGCAGTGGGCAAGATTATGGAGGCACTCCTTAAGGAAAGGATAGTGCAACACCTGGAATCCATAGCAGCACAGGATCCAAGAAAGCATGGGTTTACAACAGGAAGGTCCTGTCAAACTAATCTCATAGATTTCTTTGACTGGGTAACTAGAGTGGTGGACCAAGGGGGTGCAGTTGATGTCGCCTACCTTGACTTCAGCAAAGCTTTCGATACTGTTCCACATAGAAGATTGATTAATAAGCTGGGTAGACTCAGGGTGGGTCAGAAGTTGGTCAACGGGGTGGCAAACTTGTTGGCGGGCAGAAAACAGAGAGTGGTGGTAAACGGTATAGTCAGAAGACATACAAGTCACAAGTGGGGTACCGCAGGGATCAGTCCGGGGCCAGTCCTCTTCAATATCTTCATCAGTGACATTGCCGATGGACTGGAGGGTAAGGTTTGCCTGTTTGCAGATGACACCAAGATCTGCAACAAAGTAGATGATCCAGATAGGGTGAGCAGAATGAGAAGAGATCTGGAAAAACTTGCAAAATGGTCTAAAGAGCGGCAACTGGGGTTTAATGCAAAGAAGTGCAAGATCATGCAAACAGGGAAGAGAAACTCTGAAGCTACCTATAGGTTGGGAGGGGAGTTGCTGGCAATCACAAGGGAAGAAAGAGACTTGGACATCATCATCACAGATGACCTGAAATCATCGAAGCAGACCACTAAAGCAGTAGGTAAGGGTAGAGGGATGTTGGGGTGTATTAGCAGGAGTATCACAAGTCATAAGAGGGAGGTAATAATCCCTCTTTACAAAACGCTGGTTAGGCCCCATTTGGAGTACTGCATGCAGTACTGGAGCCCCACCTGCACAAGGACATTAACAAAATGGAGACAATCCAGAGAAGGGCAATCAAAATGGTGCAGGGACTGCATCAGAAAACATATGAGGACAGATTAACAGAGCTCAATATGTATACCCTAGAGCAAAGGAGGGAAAGAGGTGATATGATCGAAACATTCAAACATCTTAAGGGCATTAACGAGGTGAAAGAGTCTAACACGTTTCAATATAAGAAAAATAGCAGGACAATAGGACACAGCATGAGATTAGAGGGAGGCTGATTAAGGGGTAATGTGAGGAAGTTCATTTTCACAGAAAGGGTGGTAGATGCATGGAATGGCCTACCTCAGGAAGTGGTAGATATGAATACAGTGCAGGGCTTTCAACAGGCATGGGATAGGCATAAGGCAGTAATACAGATGAGCATGAATAAATAGATCAGTGACAGAGTAAAGGCCTATGGCACATTCATAAGGTAGAAACAAGCATTTGTCAATGCCGAACGTTCGCTTGCAGGTATTTGCAGTGGTGTTTGGCATGTATGGTGCTTTACCCTAATGCCCTGTGTGATTGCTGGTATTTGGACAATAAATTGTCAGCATGACCTTTTTGTTACCCCCATTGTGCGCTACATAGGCGGAAACACGTTTCGGGCAGGATGTGAAAAATGACAGCTGTACTGCTCATAAGGAAGTGTGGTAAAATGGCAATGCTGAAAATCTGGAGTGGAAATATTGAAAATTCGCAAAGCTAGGAGCGTGAGTGGGAACTGTGCAATGCACGCTCGTAAAACAGTCATTGTTAGGAATTTTTTCACCAAATTGTCAACATTGGCATTTTAAAACCTCTGCTAATGAACAGTGTCACTGGGATTGTCTTACTGTGTGCCATACATTGATTTTGCACACCGACTGCGCCATTGTGCGCTACATGGGCGGAAACACGTTTTGGGCAGGATGTGAAAAATGACAGCTGTACTGCTCATAAGGAGGTGTGGAAAATGGCAATGTTGAAAATCTGGGTGAAAATATTGAAAATTCGCAAACTTACTGGCGTCGTAGGAACTGTGCAACGCCTCAGTAAACAGTTATTTTAGGAATTTGTTCACCAAATTTTCAACACAGCCATTTTAAGACCT
The DNA here is from genome assembly GCA_016271365.2 of Neoceratodus forsteri. Classification (NCBI taxonomy): domain Eukaryota; kingdom Metazoa; phylum Chordata; order Ceratodontiformes; family Ceratodontidae; genus Neoceratodus; species Neoceratodus forsteri. Next base: position 1,624,385,340 of record CM028129.1, read on the forward strand.
CTGCTCATGAACAGTGCCACTGTGATTTTCTTAATGTGTCCCATACATTGAGTTGCCGCAGACTGCGCCATTGTCGAAACATGGGCGGAAACACGTTTTGGGCAGGATGTGAAAAATGACAGCTGTACTGCTCATAAGGAGGTGTGGTAAAATGGCAATGTTGAAAATCTGGAATGAAAATATTGGAAATTCGCAAACTTACGAGCGTGCGTAGGAACTGCACAACGCAAGCTCGTAAAACAGTCATTTTTAGGAATTTTTTCACCAAATTTTCAGCACAGCCATTTTAAGACCTCTGATCATGATCAGTGTCACTGTGATTTTCTTAATGTGTCCCATACATTGAGTTTGCACACCGACTGCGCCATTGTGCACTACATGGGCAGAAACACATTTTGGGCAGAATGTGAAAATGACAGCTATTGCTGCTCATGAGGAGGTGTGGTAAAATGGCAATATTGAAAATCTGGAATGCAAATATTGAAAATTACAGAAATATGCGGCATGCGTAGGAACTGCGCAACGCATGCTCGTAAAAAGTCATTTTAGGAATTTTCACCAAATTTTCAACATAGCCATTTTAGACCTCTGCTCATGAACAGTGTCACTGTGATTTTCTTAATGTCTCATACATTGATTTCACACACCGACTGCGCCATTAGTGCGCTACGCAAAGCGAACTGCGTTTGGATGAGATGTGAAAATGACAGCTACTACTCTCATAGAAGTTGTGATAAAATGGCAATGTTGAAAATCTGGGTAGAAATATTGAAAAGTCGCAAACCTCTGACGTGCGTGGGAACTGTGCAACGCACGCTCGTAAAACAGTCATTTTTTGAAATTTTTGCACCAAATTTTCAACATGGGGTTTTTGGGACCCCTTCTCATGAATGATGTCACTGTCATGGCGCTATTCAGGCCCGAAGGGTGATTTCGTGCAGTGACTGAAATCACCCTTCGGGCCCGAATAACGCCATGACAGTGACATCACTCATGAGAGGGGTCCCAAAACCCATGTTGAAAATTTGGTGCCAAAATTCAAAAATGCCTGAGATATGCAATAAAGTTGAAACCCCTTATCTAGCCATTATAAAGCTTACTGGCATTTCCTCAGTTTGCGTAGCCTTTGAAGAGTGCAGGCGTGTTCCCGAGTCCACCAAGATTGTCGCGCCCGGAGTCCAGAGGTAAGTATGGGGTGAGGGTGTGTGTGGGAGGCTGGGTGCACAGTGGTGGGTGCGAGTGTGGGAGGGGCTGGGAGACGCCGTGGGACCATTTTATTTTACAGGTTTAAAAAAAAAGACAATGTGGGATGTTTGCGCAGCTGGGGTGGACTCCCGTGGCAGAAAAGATGGCTGGGGGCCGAGGCCGAAGAGTTGGGCACCTTCTGCAAACTACGGGGTGGGGCGAGGCCGACAGGATTGGCACCCTGTCGGCAAAAACGTGAGCGCTTGCCATGCTGGGGTGGACTCACCGGGCACCAAAACTTTGGGGCGGCGTGGACTTACGCAGGGGGGAGCCGTGACACGAGGGGGCGGCGTGACGTGGTGCTCAGTATGGCAGCGGTGCTTTGCTTTGAAGCAGAGGAACACCGCTGTCAAACAGAGCTCCTGCACCCATTGGTGCAGGACCACCATGCCTGCTCAACAGAGCACTGGCTTGAAAGGGAGAGGCACACCTCCAAAGTGTGCTACTCTCCCAAAACGTTCCTTGCGCAAGCGAACGTAAAAATGGGCTGACTGGATGGGCCTTGCGGTCCTTATCTGCCATCAACTTCTATGTTTCTATGTCCCTTATTAACTTGTGCTGTTTTATTTCAATGATCTCAGATTCATACTTTTTTAAGTTTATTCTGCAGTGTACCATCTAATCCTTTAAAGTTCAGAGAGCCTTTAAATGCTAGCGTAGCTTCTTTGTCTTCACTTAAGTTCTCTATTAGTCTCTCAAGTGTCTTTATGTCTGATTTCAGAATTAGTTTAACATATCTAACATTGTAGTCATTCAAGAGTTTCAACCACTCGTCCTTAAATTCAAATTTATCAAGTCCTGATGCTGGGACTATCGAGGTCTTACTTCGAGAGGGCTATTGCAGTAGGTAATAACCATTAGGATGGAGCCGCAGGCACTAGGACTGCATGGAAAACTTTAACTAGCAGTGTAGAGTGGGGGAACCGCCCTGATGTCATGTGACCGACATCAGCCAGATGCTATATAGGGGCGGTATTCAACGCCCACCCTACAGTTCTTTCCCACTGTCAACCTGCGCACGTCGGACCTTGCAGAACACTGCTACAGTTCAACCGCCATTTCAATAAATACATCTTTCAATTTTATTTATTTTCTTCAGAAAATAGTAATATCTTTCATCAGATTGCATGTCTTCTCCAACTCCTTATGAATCGCGTCACAACAAGTGTGCCAGCAGCAAGCAGCTCCCGGAGAAGGACACTCACACTTTGTGCCTCTTGTGCCTGGGATCCGACCATGACATGAGGTCTGTGCGGTCTGCTAGAAATTTAACCAGGCCACATGGAAACGCAGGCAACAGACCCTGGAAGCCCACCTTTTAAAAACCAAACTCGCTTCCATGGAGGAACAGCTGCAGCAGATCTGAAGTGCTTCCATATTTCCAGGAGGTTCTTCTGACTCCGATAAGCAGAAGAAGGAGGACAAGGAGAGACACCGGGGGCAGGATTCACGAAGGGAATTTATCCAAGTTCCCCTCTGCAACTGCTGTTGCGGACTGGAATCGCCTGCAGCTGTGGCGGTAGCGATTCACAGCCGCAGCAGTTGTGGAGGGTGCTATGGCGGGTTCCGATGCCCGTAGCAGCCTCCCACAGCTGCGGTGCTGTCTATGGCAACAGCATCTGCAAGCTGCCATATTCCATGGAGCTGGTCGCAATCCGGCTCCACCTTCATGAATACCCACAACTGCAGGTGAGCTGCGGCTTCGCAGGTGGATTCCCACTAGCGCCGAGGTTTTCCCGCAGCTGCGAGTCCTTCTGGCACATTTGTGAATCCTGCCCCGGGTCTGGGACTGGTCTCCTTCCAGGCCAAGGCTCCCTCCAGGGACCGTGGCCAACAAGAGGCTTTCCTCCAGTAAGGGAAGTACCCCTCTGGCTATGTCTGTTCCCGCCACGAAGCAGAGTGAAGCCACCCCACCTGAGCTGGTTACGGTTCAGACGGGCACCTCTGGAGATTCGCAGTCTCCATCCACCCTTAGACCCCTCAAAACTTAGGGGTCTAAGCCAAGTGGTTTGACTGGTAAGTCAGATATCGGGCCTTCCAGTGCCTGCACAGCCCCGACTGATTTGTCGGGCATAGGTCCTTCTGATGGAAGCCCAGCCATAGCACTCCTGTCAGACTCCCATAACAGGTCTGACACCGGTCTTCCGGATCAACGCACACTGCCGCTCATGCCGCAGCACCCTCAAAAGGCATCCCTTTCCCAAGACCTTCTTTTGCCACCTCTGGTGACACCTCTGGTCTCTCCTATCCCTTCAGAGCTAGAGGAGGAGGAGCAGCCGCCCGCTGGTCCCCCTGACATACCAGTGCTGGACCTCCCTACGGAGATTCCAGCACCCATGACAGTGGACCTTCCACGTCTGGGCCTTCTGCTCCCACCCAGACTCCAGCGGGTCCCTCTGGCCCTACAGGACTGGTGCTGGGCCTACCTCCATCAGGCCCACAGCCTGACCTGACCCTTCCGGGGCCCTCCAATATTCCTTCTGGGTCACTGTCAGGTCCTTCGGCACCACTGTTGGGGCCTACATCAGGTTACCCGATGCCGGGTTATCTGGCATCACAATACCCTACTCCTGGGTATCTGGCACCACCAGGGTACCCACCGCCAGACTATCCAACACCCAGCTATCCAATGCTGGATTATTCAATGCCAGCCTACCCGACACTGGGTTATCCTATGCCAGGCTGTACATTACTATACCAGCTGCCTCCACCTCCGCCTCCTCTGCAGCCACAGATGGATTTAGAGGCCTTTTTTAACTCCTGGTGGGCTAGAACCAAATCTCAGCTGGTAACGGAGCTGGATCACTGTCAGCCAGTGGTGGCTTCTATGCTGGTCTGCCCGACTTCCACTCCACAGTCTCCATCGCTGGTGGAGGCGTGTCCCTCCACATCAGGACGCACGCTGGGTGCCTCCTCGGTGGAAAGCCGTGGCAGTGGGTTGATGGAGTCTCGCAAGGAGGCACCCCCGCCCAGGACTGTGTCCTCAGATGCGAGTCCTTCGTTGAACTCAAGAGTCTGACTCTACCTCTGCTTCAGGATATGAGACTCCTCCTCTGGACAATCCCAATCTAAGGAGACTCCCAAGTCTCCACCAGAGGACCTTTTCTTTACAGAAATCCTCAAAAAGATCCAGGAAGCTAATGGCTGGAAGACTGAGGATCAGGATCCTCAACGTAAAAGACTGGTGGAGCACCTCAGCCTCCCTAAGCGATCTCCCCTTCTCATCCCTCCCTGGATTGGGCCTCATGAGGACTTGGCTGCCATGATTTGGCAACAGCCGTCATCGGTTGCCGCTGTCTCTAAGAAGGTGGACAGGTTATACCATGCCCCAGAGGGCAAAGACCAGCCCAGTATCCACTCCTAAGCGGACTCTGTGGTAATCAGCATGGCTCACGACCACACCACTAAGCCCAAGCACATAAGTACCTCTCTTCCAAATAAGGAGTTCAGGCAGCTGGACCAGTTTGGACGTAAGATTTACTCGTCCTCCAATCTAGCTATGCGGGCTCCAAATTATCTGAGCCATATGATCCTTTACCAGAAGACTATGCTAGGGCAGCTCAAATCAAAATTTGAGACCTTGCCTGCTTCCAAGACCAGGACTGAGACTGAACAGACAATCAGAATGGAAGAGATTACCTGCCGCCATGCCTTAAGAGCTGTCTGTGATGCTAATAATGCCTCTGCTGAGAGCTCTGCCATGGCTGTGTGCCTACGTAGATACTCCTGGCTACGGATCGCTGGTTTTGCCCAGGATGTTCAGAACTCTATCTTGGATGTCCCTTTCTGAGGCTCTGTCCTCTTTGGGGGAGATGTCAAAGACATTCTGACTGAATTACAAGAGCATGGCAAGGCTTTACACTCTGTGCAATCTTTGTACCGGCCTACTACTAAGCCCAAGCAGCCTTTTCATTGCCAGCAAAGCTGCCACAACAGGCAGCAGCCGACCAGTCATCAGACCAAAAGGGTTACTTCCTCAGCCTCCACCCCGCCAGCCAAGTCTCAGTGAGCTTCCAGAGGGGTGCTCCCCAACCCTCCCACCGCCTCCTGACTCACGGCTTGCCCTTCCCTTTCTCCTCTGGGTCAGGAGAAGCCAGTAGGGGCAGGTTTACAGCCACCTGGCAGGGTGGGAGGTGATCACGGCAGACTCATGGGCCATTCAGCTCATAGCTCAAGGTCACACGATAGAATTTTTAGAGAGCCCTCCAGAAAACCCTCCAGGTCACTCTCATTACCCAAGAGGTCACATTCTGCTCATCCGAGATGAGATCGAGGCTCTGCTGAGAAAATCCACCATACAGTCCATTCCTCTGGGCCAGATTGGAAGGGGATATTACTCCCACTTCTTCCTGGTCCCCAAAAAGACAGGAGATCTTTGACCAATATTGGACCTCAGCACGCTCAATCTGTACACAGAGTACAAGAAATTTTGCATGTTGACTTTCCCAGGTCTGTTGCCACTGCTCCACCAGGGTCACTGGCTCTGTGCGCTGGACATGCAGGATGCCTACCTGCATATCCCAGTCTTCCCTGCCCACTGCCGCTTCCTCAGGTTTGTCTTCTATGGGGAGCACTTTCAGTTCAAAGCTCTCCTGTTTGGCCTGTCCTCGGCACCCAGGGTTTTCACCAAGTGCCTAGCGGTAGCGGCAGTGGCTTTGCGTCATCAGGGCCACTGTAAAGGTTAGTGGGTAGACAGAAGCACAGACTCCGGCAAAAGGTGTAGAACGCACATTGCGGTATTTATTTTCCAAAATAAAATAAATAACATACAGAAAGGAAATACGTGATTAGTCCTTCAGTTCTGCAAAAACAGTGTACAATTCCCTCAGTGCACAACTTCCAAGCTTCGTTCCAGCCAAATGGATTCCTAGCACATGAAAACTTGCATGTACTATGAGAAACAGTGCACAGTTCCCTCAGTGCACAATGTCCAAGCTTCCTTACAGCCAATTGGATTCCTAGCACATGAACACTTCCATGTACTATGAGCCTCTTCCTCCACAACAGTAAGGGTTCTACTGACTGAGTCATCTGTTTTGCATCTTAGGAAGCAGGCTTTTATACCTGCTTACTGATGATGCCAGCATCATGTGAGCTATCGGACTCGCAATTCTCTAAGTAAACACAGGCCGGCTGACTCATTCTGAATAAACACATTTCTCTAAGTAAACACATGTAGCCTGACACATCCTAAATAAACACAGACAGGCTGACTCATCTGACTTTTACACACCTCTGCTTCACTTACTTGTTTTTCGCTTCTTGCAAACCCAAAGCAGTTTACACAGAATAAAACACAGAGTGCAAGGCTCTGTGTTTCAATTATTTTTCATTACTTACATTCCCTCTGTGTCTGCCTGCAGTACAGCACAGGAGAAGGCAAGCAACTTACTGCCTCTTCTCTTGCTTATATGTTCCTTATACAGTACTTGGGAAAAGGGGGGAGAGAGACTACAAGACTGAAAGTGGCCAGATTTCAGCCTGTAGCTAGAACAATAAACTTACAAAAACAGGACAGTGTAAAAGAAAATGCAGCACAAATTCAGACGGGGGCTGTGGCCCTGTCACTGCCATTATGTGTTCTCGTCCCTCGACGACTGGCTGCTGGCAGCCCCATTGATGGACAGCTTGGTAGCCTCTCTGTCTGCTACCCTAGATCTGTTCGGTTAGTTGGGTATTACAGTGAACTACCCCAAGTTTCACCTTATCCCTTCTCAGTGCCTCCAATTTATTGGGGCGGTACTGGATGCAACCTAGGGTCAGGCTTTCCTCCCTTTGGACAGGGCAGAAACGCTGCAGCAGCAGGCTAGGCAGGTGGCCTCCAGCCGCTGGGTATTGGCCAAGGCTGTTTTACATCTCCTGGGCCTTATGGCCGTGACCATCCCCACTGTTACATTAGCCAGGTTCCACATGCGGGTCTTGCAGTGAAACCTTTGTGTTCGGTGGGATCAGAGATCAGGTGACCTGGACAGCAGGGTCCTGGTGTCCAATCCCATGCGGCAGGGATCTCCTCTGGTGGCAGGAACTGAACAACCTCTGCCAAGGTGATCTGCACCAGCTCCCCACTCCGTACCAGACCCTGACCACGGATGCATCAGGTCAGGGTTGAGAAGCCCATCTGGGAGACTGCAGAACTCAGGGATCTTGGTCTCAGAGGGAGCTCTCTCTGCACATCAATGTGCTTGAGATAAGGGCGGTGTTGTAAATCCTTCAGGCATTCCAGCCCCTTCCCCTCCCAGGCACACTACTTGTCCAGTCGGACATGTGCGTGGTATGGTACCTCAACAAACAAGGAGGCACACGATCGTATCCCCTGTGTAAGAAAGTGATGCATGTATGGCACTGGGCAGTCCAGCACCAACTCCAGCTCACGGCAGTGCATGTACAGGGCATCCATAACATCCTGGTGGCCAGTCTCAGTTGCACCCAAACAAAGGCCCATGAGTGGGAACTGTGTCAGTCAATGGCAGAAGACATCTTCGATCTCTGAGGTCACCCAGATCTGGATCTGTTTGCCTCCTCATACAACGCAAAACTACCCAGTTTCGGCTCACTCGTTCCTGAGCATGGTGCTTTTTGGCAAGATGCGCTGTCACTTTACTAGACAGAGAGGTTCTTGTACGCCTTCCCTCCCTTCTCACTCCTGGAGAGGGTACTCCTGAAATAATGGACAGAAGGGGCTCACATGATTCTGATCGCTCCTTACTGGCCTCGCCAAATTTGGTTCCCTCTGCTTCAGAAGTTGGCAGTGGAGCCTCTGGTTCCTCTGCCAAGACCTTCTAACCCAGGAGCAGGGCAGCCTGGTTCATCCAGGACTCAAGTCCATTCACTTTCACGCGTGGCACCTTCTGATATAGCTACCTCATGTTTTGGAGTCTCTTTCAGAGTTGCTGAAGTCCTTGTGGAGGCCAGAAAGCCATCCAAAAGAATGACTTACGTTATGAAGTGGAAATGATTTTCCATCTGGGCAACCTCTTGGAGTTGGGACCTGTTCTCCTGCCCTGTCTCGCAGGTCATGGAGTACCTGTTGCACCTTTCAGACCTTGGGCTCAGCTATTCTTCACCAAAGGTCCACTTGTCTGCAATTTCTGCCTACCACACGGTGGACGGCAAAACCATGGCTCAGTTGGCGGTCTCCCAAACTTTTCTAAAGGGGATTCTCCATTTGAAACCCCCGGTGAGGAACTCTGTTCCCCCATGGGATCTGAACTTCATTCTTGAGAAACTCACATTGCCTCCCTTTGAACCGGCCACAAGTTGCAACCTGCGTTATCTCTCCTTGAAAACGCTATTTTTAGTTGATATTACCTCTGCTCGAAGGATTTCTAAGCTTCAGGCCTGATGTGTAAGGAGCCTTATTTAATTTTTCACAGAGAGCGGGTGGCTCTGCGTACCAATCCTAAGTTTTTACCAAAGGTGGTTTCTAAATTCACATTGAATCAGACCACATAGTTACCCATGTATTACCCTAAACATTCTAATCAAGGGGAGGCCATTCTGCATACATAAGATGTACACAGAATTTTGCATTACTATACTAATTGGACAAAGTCAGTCTGTAAGACGGATCAGCTTTTCATTTCCTTTGTGCCCAAAAGAGAGGGCGTGGCAGTTTCCAAACAGTGTTTATGCAAATGGTTGGCAAACAGCATTTTGTTTTGTTATGAGAAATATAATGAGCTACTTCCAGGGGAAGTTAAAGGGCACTCAACCAGATGCATGGCTGCATCTACTGCTTGTTTCAGAAATGTTTCTGAAGCGGACATGTGTATGGCAGCCACTTGGAGCTCTGTCCACACCTTCACCAAACATTACAATCTGGACATTGCCTCTTGGCGCAGGGAAGACTTTGGACTTGCTGTCCTTCAGGACCTCCTGTTTTAGTCTTGCTCCTACTGCAGACCTTTCCTGCTTCCCATGTTCAGCCTTTGTCTGAATGCCACTGTTTGGGACTCAGTCCTAATGGTTAATACCTACTGCAAGAGCCCTTTCAAAGTAAGATAGTACAGCTACAGAAGAACCTACTGTAACAGTAGATCTTCGAGAGAGGCTCTTGCAGTAGGTAACCTTTTACCTCCCTCCTTCCCCCTGCTGCTGCTCTTTTTTTCAGCCTTTCTTTTGGCTACAGGAGCCTACTTGTTTCTCCTCTCACAGCTTTTCAGGTTTCTGGCATATGAACTGAAGGCCGGGCATGGGGACCACCCCTATAAAGCGTCTAGCTGACACAGATCATGTGATGTTGGAGGCAGTCACCCGCTATACACTGCTAGCTAAAGTTTTCCGTGTGGTCCTAGCGCCTGGTGGTTCAGTCCTAATGGTTATTACCTACTGCAAGAGCCTCTCTCAAAGATCTACTGTTACAGTAAGTTCTTACGTAACTGTATTTTCCTCAGACTTCTAGATGGTTGGTCATTTTCAACATATTGTTTTAGTGTGGCAATGTTATAAGCGATATCCACTTCTTTCATTAATAATCTTTCAAGCTTTAAGAACTGAAACTTTGCATCTCTGTGTCTGAATTTGCAGCGTCAGTCCCTCCTAGCAATTCTTTGGCCCTTTGCCTTTTGTTATCTGCTTTATCCCGTCTCTCCCAGCTGTAGCCTGCTGAGCTTTCTGCCCTTTCTGACTCACTTGTTCTTTCTTGACTCATTACTCCTTCATAACACAGTAATTTTTATTTTAAACACTTAGAGAGTGCAGAAAGTACTCTAACACCCTATTAGTTGAGTGGTGTCTTTCTTTTTTATCAAAAGGTAGTTTAAAGTTTTAAAAAATGTTCTGAAAATAAGCCCCATAGACTTGTATGGGGCATGTCCCCGTACACTCCCTGATACCACGTCACAAAACAGGGGAGCGCTGGGCCGAAGCAGGCAGTCTAGGAAGTGGGAAGGGATCAGCTAGCTCATGGTTTGGAAAAATTACGATCCCTTCCCAAACTTTAATCAGTGAGTACAACATTTTTATTTTTACACAGCAGGGCTATCGCCGACCCAGGGTAGCGGGCTATGAAGCCCATAGTGTGACATCACACATTTCCTTTAAGCCAAAATCGACATTTTGTCCTGATGTTCATAGTACTACAAAACAATCTTTTGAAAAAGTGGTACAGAACCAAGTACAGGATGTAACTGAAAAAGAAAAAAATCCATACAAGTACAATATCAGCAGAATTGAATCTGAAGCTATACTGAAATGATCACAAAACAGCAAATAGTTATCAGGTCTGCTGATAAAGAAGGAAATGTTGCGATTTTAGACAGGCAGCAATATGTGAATATAGTTATGGATCTATTAAAAATAGAAAAACTACAGAGAGCTACTAGCAGATTCAACAGCCATCTTCAAGTTAAAACTGTACACACTTTTTATGAGTGGACTAAATGATGGTAGTATCTCAGAAAATGAATACAGATATATTTGGCAGGAGTTTCCAGTTATCCCGGGGTTCTACATACTGCCCATAATACATAAGGATATGTTCAATCCACCTGGCAGACCAATTGTTTCGGGCAATGCAGCACTATGTGAGAGCACTGGGCATTTTGGGGATTTGTTCTTGCGAAAGTGTGTAACAGAACTCCCTTCTTACTTGAAAGACAGCAGTGATGTTTTGGAGAAGTTTGACGGTGTAATATGGGATGAGAATTTCTATTGGTTAGGGATAGATGTTGAATCCCTGTACACATCGATATGGCACACAAGCAGGGAATTCATGCCAGTAAACTCTTTTTGGAACAACTTTCTCAAACTCATAAAATAACTGAGTGATTTCTTAATAGAAGCACTAGAATTTTTATTCCATAACAATTTCTTTGAGTTTGAGAAAAAATATTTTCTACCGCTTTGTGGCACAGCAATGGAGACCATCATGGCCCCCAGTTATGCTAATTTTTTCTTAGGATGGTGGGAGGTTACCAGTGTAATGAATCCAGTCATCTGTCCATATATGGACAAAACAACATACTGGTACAGGTGCATAGATGTGTGTGTGTGTGTGTGTGTGTGTGTGTGTGTGTGTGTCTTTGCTGAAGAAAAATCAGAGGCACAGAATGTTGTGTAGTGGTTAAATCAAAATGATCTTAACTTCAAATTCACACATACAGCATCTAAAGAAAGACTGCAGTTCTGGGATACTGAATTCTCTACACACCCAAATAGAGCAGTTCAGACAAAGGGTTTTAGGAAATCTACAGCGACAGATTCGGTGCTGACAGCAGATAGTGCCCACCCCTAAAAACTGAGAGACTCTATTCCCTATAGTCAAATGGTTAGGCTGAGGTGCAACTGTTCCAGCGTGGAAGATTTTTTGGAACAAACTACTGAATTAGAAAACAGGTTCAAAGCAAGAGGATATAAAGAAGAGCTGTTATGTCAGGCCACAGAAAGAGCATTAAGACTAGACAGAAATGAGCTTCTGAAAACCTGTTCTGAGGAAGTCAACAAAGTCACAGAAGAGAACTAACAAGTAACTTTTGTCACTGAATTTAATGCTATAGCAGGAAAGGTGGGAAATGTAGTCTTTCAGAACTGGCCATTATTAATATGTGATGATGAAATTGGTATAGTAATAGGTGCTAAACCCAGGATCTCCTTCAGAAGAGCTAAAAATCTGAAGGATGTACTGGTACACAGTAGACTCCTGCCTATGAAAATTGAAATAGCCTCAACTTGGTTGCCTATTTGAACAAAAAGGTTCTAGAAGTGTCAGCTATATAATGTGTGCAAATCTGCACACACTGGCCCGAAATTTGTTCACCCAAGGGACAATTCAAAAGACATTACCGTAGAGCAGTGCATTACCTGTGACACAAACTTCATTGTGTATGCACTCTGGTGTCCCTGTAACCTGCTGTACATTGGTAAGACTATCCGTCCAGTTAAACAAAGGATACAGGAACATGTTCGTTCAATACGCAATCAGAGGTTTGATACATCCATAGGGTGGCATTTTGCAGAACAACATGGTTCCAGCTTAGACAGCCATAGGTTCATGGGTCTTCAGAAGGTACAAGCACTAAAGAAAGGCGGTGATAAAAAAAAATCTATTACTTAAGTGAGAACGTTTTGGGATTTTTATTATGCAGAGTATGAAACCGTTAGGACTTAATTATCGGTGGGACCTTAAGTCCCATCTACTCTAAGGATTGTCTAGATGCTTAGAAACTCAAGAACTTAAGAATATGCAAAAAAAGCTTATGCATTAAGAAATTTGCATTTATATTGGTGGCATAATGTTTATATTCGATCATGCTTTATGTGAATGTAAACTCCTTTTGTTTGTTCTTTTTTGCAGGAGTGTCTTCAGCCCTCTTCTTCTAATTAGGAGTTTGGAAATACTGATCCAAGTTTGTCTTTTGTTTTATGTTTTATGTTTCTATCCATCCTCCCCTCCTCCCTTTCCTTCACAACCCCCTTCCCTAAACTATGCTGTTGTTCTCTAATGTTTTAAGCTCCATTTTTCAAAAATTCTAAAATTATAAGATGAATTTAATCTGAAGAATTGTAAAAATTAATTGAGCACAGGATCAAGTTATCTAGCACTTGATAAGCTTCTGCTTCCATGCTATGATGGTAACTAAATATGGGATGTATGTTTGCATAGTAAGTGATTTTAAGCAGCCAGCAAACTGTTTTTCATTCTAGAATCAGTAAAAAATAAAATAGTATGAACATTTTAGTAAGCTGCCTTTGCTATTGTTATCCTTTCCTTTTCATTTCATTTTTACATTTTTATGGTAGTGATGTCATACGTTCCTCATGAATATTAATGATGTTTTTATCAAAAAGGAAATGACCGTCTTATCTTGCCATGCCCCCTTACGAAGAGACGGTGGTCTTGAAGCATGGGGGCAAGAACCTAACAGCATCTATCTGTGATACTGCTCAGAATAAAATTGCAAAATTCTAATGCAGCACTTATCATTGCTACTATCTCCGAGAGTGCGGGTACTTTGCTGGTGTTTGTTTCATATATGATACATCTTTCATTTTATTACATCCAAAATTTCTTGGTGATGCAATCATGATAACAAATTTTCTAGCTTCAATCAGAATTAAAAAAAGGAGATAGTTTAAACATCTCTGTTCAAATTAAATATTTTAGGGGTCTGTTAAGCTTTCCCTGTCTCACATGGTAAGACAAAATCAGGGTGGTACTTCTCCTTAACAATTCTTATTGAGTGTTAATCATTGATGGAATTTTTTAAATCATGTCCATTTGCTTGCCCAAATCAAAGGATATGTTAATTTTTAGTAACTTTTGAATGTGGTAGACTGCCCGGCCATGCCAACGCTTCTGCCACCCACCGCCAAAGCCCCTCGTTCAGGTGAGCTGACGTACATTCTCTGAAACCGCATCTTGGGAGTCCCATTGGCTGGTTGTCCCGGTGCAGGCACCTAACTGGTTGCTGTGGCCTGAGCTCCTTTTTTTTTTTTTTTATACTTTCTTTTTCTCCTTCCTGGTTTCCTACCCTCTTGGTCCTACTCCTTCAGGCCTCTCAATGCTTTTGCCGTCCCTAAATCTGCCCCTAGAGTGCCTCCTCTCCTCCTTCCTGCACAGTGGGGTCTTGTCTTGGTGTGGTGGTCTGAGCGGAGAGGCCGTCATCCAGAACCGCGAGGGCGATTTTCCCCTTGTCTCTTTTTTTGGCCCCATCCCCTGGGGACGCCGGCGCTTGGGACTACGTCCCGAGAGGTAACATGCTGGCACTACGCCTGGCCTCTCATGCGCCGGGTGAGTGTCCCCTCTGACCCTAAGTTGGAGTCGCCCGTCCCTTCAGGAATTGGTGCTTCCACGAATCCTTTATGGAATGACAGGCGGCTGCGGCGTCCCGGGTATCCACCCTGAGAGGAGAGCATCCGTGGGGACGCTCGATCCTCCCTCCACCCCTGCCAGCCCTCGGCTCCCCAGGTCCATTACTGAACCCGGGTCGCCGGCGTAGCGCGAGATGTGGCATTCAGCGCCTCAACCCTCAACGCCACCGGACCGGCCTGAGCTCCCCTTTTGATTGGAGTAACTTTTTACCATTTCAATGGCTTCGCTCGTCTCTGCCGCAGTCTGAAGGACTCAAAGCCAAGTTGTATTTGTGGATATGTTGTTTTATGGGTTTAGTTTAAACGCAATTGTGTAACACAGCTGTCAGAAATTTCTGGGGCTGGGGATGGGTTTGCGGACTTTGTGGCACACTGTTCTTGCAATTTACAGCTTTTTTATTGTTTAACTGTTTTTTTCTCCTGATAACCTGACCTCTACTGCTTCCCCACTTGCCCTTTCCCTTCTCCCTCTAATTATTTTTAACAGCAGCCCCTGGATTCGGGCCCTCTGGCGCCAGACCTATGACTTCCTATTATCCAGCTGTCTTTCTGCCCCCTCCAACTGCCATTTAGCTTAATCTGTCTGTTGTCTCTGCCCCCTGCCCCAATCAAAGATAGTGCCTGGTCTTATATTTTGCTAATTTCCCTCTCCCTCCCTCTCTCCCTCTCTCTCACAGAGAGCCCTGCTTGGGCTGAACTGCTGATCCCAGTGTCCTGCAGCAGGGAAGACTGCTTGGCTGCGCCAACACTTCTGCCACCCACCACGGAAGCCCCTCGTTCAGGTGAGCTGATGGACATTCTCCGGGACCGCATTTTGGGAGTCCCACTGGCTTGTTCTCGCAGTGTGGATGCCTGATTGGTTGCTTTGGCCTGAGCTCCCCTTTTGAATGGAGCACCTTTTTACCATAGATTTCAATGGCTTCAGACTTCTCTGCAGCCATCTGAAGGACTCAAAGCCAAGTTGTATTTTCTCCTTCCCACCCTCCCCACCCGGGCTCTTTAAATATGCCTTCTCCCCTCTCACTGCTACTGCCTCTCCTCATTGGCTACATTGATTAAGCATCATCCCCAAGTTACCATACACTGCTCTTCCGGGTTGCCTGCAAACACAAGCAGTACCACTTAGGTTACTGCTGCCATTTCATCTTGTTAGTCTATGGTTTATACACAGGAAGTACAAGCTTTGCACACAGACGCAGCCTCATTTGTAATCCTGCATCGTCACTCACTCATAAAAGCAAGCTTGTCCTTCTTTCAGGATCAATTACCTAAGACTCCTCTTGTTTATTGAGGTCTGCTAGATTCTTCCTTCTGACTTATTTAAAAATGCAATCCCCTTTCCTTTCGTGTATGTAGTAGGCTTGCTCCCCTGTTATTTAGAACCCAACACCTCACTGCCTTCTGTGGCCCCTCCCAACAATGCAAAAGGCTACATTCCCTGCCCCTTGCACTACCATTATGCCCCACTGCTCGGGGTGGAATATACCTCTAAAACTGACTCCTTCAAGCCATCTGGTACTTTAAACTCCCCAAATATGTGCCTCCATCACATAATTACACAGGAGTGTGTGCCTACAGTCACAAATTCTATTATGGCCAGGGTCCTGCTTTATGCCCTGCTGGGTCCTGGTGACATCTGCCTTATGCAATATGCATTTGTCCATAACTACTGCTACAAAAGGAGTTGTACTTGTTAAATGCACTAAAAAATATCCTCCTGTTACTACATATATGTGCTGTCAATATTGAACTTAATCCAGGTCCTCGTCAGACAATCTCTGTGCCGTCAGAACTCCCGCATCTAAAAGGGATGAGTACCCTGCACGTCAGTGCCTGCAGCCTGTTAAAGAAGTTCGCTGCTATACAGGCCTGGATCTGCCTTGCCAGGCCTGATGTTCTGGTGGTGACGGAAACCTGGCTGAGAGCATCCACACAGGACTATGCCATTAACATACCTGGTTTCAATGTGTTCCGAGTGGACAGACCCTCATGGGGTAGCTATTTATGCTCGGGATAAAATCACTGCTTCAGTGGTGGATGCAACTTCATCACCTAAGGAATTTGAGTGCCTTACCTTAAAGATCCAGCTCTTGTAATCGGTATCCCTGTCTATTACTGGTTGCTATAGGCCTCCTTCTGCTGGGCTCAAGGTAATGAATCAATTGCATGGCCTGTTAGTCCAACTGCCCTCAGAGATTGTCATACTAGGGGACTTCAACACTGACTAGCTCTCCAGTCCCTCGAAACCTTTAAAAGACCTGTGTGATGATTTTGGTCTCTCTCAACTTATCATGGAAGCTACCCAACCTAATTTAAAGAATCCTGATCATAGCACCTTGCTAGATCCAATTCTTGTAAATAAACCCCATCTTTTCACCCACTCTGGAGTTTTCTTTAATGATCTCAGTGATCACTGCGCTACTGCCTGCATAAGGTCAGGCCCTAAATCTGTGTCTACCTCTAGATATGTCTACAAAAGAAGCCATAGGAACTTCTACCCAAATGCCTTCCTTTTGGACTTACAGTGCTCTAACTGGCAAAACTTCTATCTAACCACTACAGTGGATGAGGCCTACAAGCGTTTCAGAACATTCTATTTGACACCATCAATAGACATGCTCCGCTAAATAAAACACGCACAAAAAAGAAGTCCTGCCCTTGGTTCTCAGCTGAGCTAAAAGCAACCTTACTTCACAGAGATGTCTTATGGAAAAGAGCGTGAAAATCAAACATCCAGATGACTGGGCAGCATTCAGAGCAGCCAGAAACCTTGGTACAAAACTAATCAGAATTGAAAAAGCAAGATACTTTCACTGTGAGCTTGATGCTTCATCCAACTGCTCCTCCAAATTCTGGAGGACACTTAAGGACTTGGAGGGTTACAGTCCGGCTTGTTCACTCCCATCAAAAATCTCATCTGACGGAGTTTTACACAGAGATAAGCATTAAATATTTGAGCTCCTTAATAATCACTTTGCCACTGCGGGTTGGCATTTGATATCTCCCCAGCCAACACTCTTCAATGTCAGCTGTGCAACCTGGACCCAGCGTGCCCGCCTTCAACTTCACCCACACTCGATGCAGTATTTTCATTCAATCCAGTGAAAGTAAAAACTATGGAAGCTTACTTTTGGAACTGGATATAAGGAAGAGTCCGACCAGCTTGAGCCTTATTACCCAAAGTTAGGCTATGTCCCATCTCCTCCCATCACACACCTATTTAATCTGTCCCTGTCACAGGGCATCCTTCCATCGATCTGGAAGATGGCACATGTCATACCACTGTATTACTTGGTATGAAAGAACAGAAGAAGGCCAGAGCCCATCGAGACTGTTCCCCACACTATGTGAGACATTATTTATCTATTATCCCTCAACCAAACATCTAATTTGTTTTTAAAGACAGTGGCACTAGTTGCCTCTACCAATTCTTGTGGCAAGGTGTTCCATACAATGGGTGCTCTTATTGGAAAAGGTTTCCCTTGCTGGTTTATAAGTTTTACTTCAAGCTGTTTATTATGCAGTCTTGGAACATGTCTCCTTTTGGAGAGTGTTAGACCACATTTTTCCATTAGATCTGGTGAATTTATTAAATTAAAAACCATAAGCATATCACCTCTTAATCTTCTAGTTTGAAGACAGAAGAGACCAGTAGCTTTTAATCTGTTCTGATAATCCAAGTTTGTTAATCTTGGAATCATTCTAGTTACTCTCCTTTGAACCTGTTCAAGAATTGCTGTGTCTTTTTTTTGGTTTGGATTCCAGAAAGGGGAGCCATAGTCTAGATATGGCTAATGTATGCCCTATACAATGGAATAAAGCATTGTTCAGTGCGATTAACAAAAGTGCGTTTTATTTGCCTCAAAGGTCTGTTGGTCATGCAAGCAGTTCTAACACAGTGATTTGGGGCTTGGGGGATAGGACCTATGAGGAGAGGCTCGAAGAGCTAAATATGTACACATTGGAAGAGAGAAGGGACCGGGGGGACATGATAGAGGTCTTCAGGTACATGAAGAGGGTAAATAGGGGAGGAACAGTCAGGGTGCTTCGAAGGAAGGAGGAAGGGGCCACTAGAGGGCATGGGTGGAAGCTGGAGGGGGGAAGATTCAGGGGAGAAAGGAGGAGGTGCTACTTCACTGAGAGGGTGGTGGAGCCATGGAATGCACTACCTAGGGGGCTGGTGGAGGCAGAGACAGTGGAGGGGTTCAAGAGGGGGTGGGACAGGTACAGGGGAAGGGTTCTGGAAGCAAAATCCAATGCAGCAAGAATATCCGGAACTGGGAAGGGAGAAGCCAGAGAAGGCGAGGGGGACAGCAAGGTCAGCACCCAGGGTGGGGGCTGACCAAACGAGCAGACACGAAAGACCGTTAGGCCTATTCTGCTGGCATTTTAGTATGTTAGTATGTTAGTGATCATCTGATGTAAGTTTATTATTAACATATATCCCTAAATCTTTTTCACAATTTGATGAGTGAAGTGGTAGTCTGTTTATATAATATATTGTTTTTGGATTATTTACACTGAAATGCACTACTAAACATTTGTCTTGATTAAACTGCATATGATTTTCATTTGCCCAAAGTGGTAATTTTTCCAAATCCTTCTTTAATGCAGAAATATTTTCTTGATTATTAACCTTGCCCCCTAATTTAGTATCATCTGCAAATTTAACCATTAAGTTATTTGGCCCTGTTTGTAAATCACTGATAAAGAGATTAAACAATGTTGGTCCCAAGACCGACCCCTGTGGTACACCACTTGTCACACTACCCGAATCAGACAAAATATAATTAATTCTGACTCTCTGAGAATGATTTGTCAACCAGTTTAAAGTCTAGTTGACAATACCAGGTGACAGACCTAGATTGTGCATTTTAGTAATGAGTTTTTCATGTGAGACTATATCGAAAGCTCTACTAAAGTCCAAAAGAATTACATCAGTAGGGATACCCACATCTAGTAGAGTACTTTATTGTAAAAAGATATCAGATTGGTGGTGCAGGAATACTTGGGAGTAAACCCATGCTGATTTGAATCATAAATTCCTAATTTTTTACAATCTTGATCTATTAGAGACTTCATTACTCATTCCATTAATTTACCAGCCACTGAGGTCAGGCTAATTGGACGATAATTTTGCACAGAACCTCTATTGCCTTTTTTAAATATGGAAGTAACTATTGCTGAACGCCAATCATTTGGTACAATGCTTTCTTGTAAGGATCTGTTGAAGATAATTGACAAAGGTATAGAAATATTTATAGAGGTTTCGATCAGAAACCATGGATGAATACCGTCTGGGCCCGGACTAGTATTTTTTTTAGTCTTTTGATAGCCTGTATAATGTCAGTTGGATAGAACCTATGATAATCTACGGTGTGAACTTTAAATGTACTAATAGGTGATTTTTGAGAGAAGACAGAACAAAAGTACTTATTAAAGAGATTCGAGGTTTCTATATCGGATAGAGAAGAGCCATTGGTTATAATGGGACCAATGGTCCTTGATACACCTTTTTTACTATTTATATAGGAGAAATGAGATTTGTGACAGTCTTTTATGTGAGCTAGTTTAAATTCTAGCTTATTTTTTGCCAATTCAATAGAATTTTTTAAGTTTTTCACAGATAGTCTGTATTTATGTAATAGAGTAGTTTTAAATGGAACAGAAATATTCTTAAGTTTCCTAAGAAGTTTAATTTTTATTTTAATCTGATTTTTAATTGTCGTGTTGAACCAAGGGGGAATTTTTCCTTTATTATTAAATTTCCTCTTAGGTGGAATAAAGGTATTTTCAAAATAATGTACAATGTTTTTAAAAAAGTCCCAAGCTTGTTGTGTTGTACAATTAAGAAGATTAGATTCCCAGTTTATGTTTCATAAGTATTCATTGATTTTAGAAAAATTTGCTTTATTATATTTTTGTACAGCATAACTTCCTTTGTGTAGTTTTAAACTGTTAAATTTCAAAAAGAATAGATGAATGATCACTGGTCCCAAGTGGATCCCAAATTTGTAAATTGTTCATTTGTTGCTCTATGTTAGTAAATAATAGATCCAAAATATTAGGACCTCAAGTGGGTTCAGTAACAAGTTGTTGTAATCCAGTACTAACTACCACATCTATTAGTCCTTTCTCGGCATAGGACAGTCCTGAGAATGAGTCCCAGTTAATATGAGAGAGGTTAAAGTCACCAAATATTACAGTATCTTGAGATTCTGAAAAATGTGTAATTTCTTTAAACATATCAGTTGTGTAACCTGAATTTGCAGATGGAGGGCGATAGATGTTACCAATAGTTATATAGGACTGCTCCTTCAATAAGATTTTAACCCATATACTTTCCAAAGGAAAGGGAGAACACACTTCAAAAGAAGGAATATAATTTCGTATGTACATACAAACTCCAACGCCTTGCTTATCTAATCTGTTTTATGACATAACTTATAACCTGGAATTTCTCTGGACCAAATTGAGGATGCGTCCCACCAAGTTTCAGTTACTCCCATCACACCTCTATTTAAAGTTTTACATTAGGCTTTGAGTTCTGCTAATTTGAGTTGGTTTAAAGATCTTGCATTCAAAGCTAGGAATTTACATTTAGTTGTAATAATATTTTGGTAAGTATTCAGAGACTTGGGAATAGACCCATTCTCCCCCATTGTTTTTAGTTTAAACAACGATTTATGATTTTAGTGATACTTTTTCCCATAAGTGTACTACCCCTACAACTGAGATGTAAACCATACCAGCAAAACAAGGAATTTAATTCTGCAGATCATAGCGACTTAAATAATTATCGCCTCATTTCCCTACTCCCTACATCATCCAAGCTGCTGGAAAAAATAGTCAACACGCAGCTCAGGAGCTACTTCGAGAGCAACAATCTCCTTAACCCAGTGCATTCAGGTTTTAGGCCCCGACATGGCACTATTTCAGCACTTGCCAAAGTCTCCAATGATTGGCACACTTCCTTGGATGAGAAAAAAACATGTCTGTCCTTTGTTCTTAGACTTGAGCAAAGCTTTTGACACTGTTGACCATGCAGTGTTGCTCACTGTCCTTAGGAACACTTGGCTAGACCATTTGGCAGTGACTTGGTTTACAAGCTACCTCACAAATCACCATCAAAGTCTTAAGGCTGGTGGGGACCTTTCCCAACTTAAACCTTTATTGAGAGGTGTCCCACAAGGGTCCATCCTAGGCCCCTTGTTATTTGCAATATATATAACATCAATTCAGGGATCAAGTTGGCTTCTATACATCTATTTGGTGATGATACGGTCCTGTATATTGACAGGCCTACCCCAGACTTAGTATGCATGGATCTTCAAGTCGATTTTAACACCTTACAGAAAAATCTTCTGCATTAAAGTTATTGCTTAACGCAAAAAAAAGTAAGGCAATGTTATTCTCTCCCCCAGCCTATGCACTAAAAGTACAACACCGCAACTGCCCCAACAGGTTACCACCCTACTAGGGGAGTCCCTTGAATTTGTGACAAAATTCAAGTATTTAGGTCTATGGATTGACCACAAACTATCATTTGTGGATCACACTGAGGAGCTTGCTAAAAAATTAAAACAGAGGCTTGGCCCCTTTTTCAGGATTAAGAACTTGCTCACACAAGATGCAAAAGTCAGACCGGTACAAGCTACTTTCCTACAACTTTTGGACTATGCAGATTTCATCTATGGTCAAGGTCCAAGCACTGCCCTGTCCAAATCAGACATACTGTATCATCGGGCGATTAGATTTATAACTGGAGCACCGCATCTTATTCACCATTGCACTCTTTATACTATGGTTGGTTGGTTTTCTCTTAGATCCAGACGCCACAGGAACACAGTCCTCTGGACCTACAGAACTGTAATCAACAAACTTCCTCAATATATTTCTGCTTGCCTGTCAGTCTCCACTGCTGGCTGCTGTGCGCTGAGGTTTCATGTGATAATGGCAAAAATATTATGGCAAAAGTCGAAACGGCGAATATTAAATAGAGAATGAAGAAAGAGCACTATGTCAAAATAGCGCTATGCATGAAATGCTGAATGAAACATAGGCGACTGGATCATAACATTGACTATCACATGTGTAGCTGAAAGTTATATGCTAGACTGTGTAGATACTCATACAGAATTCTCTTCTCCTACTGTATCATAATCTCCACCAGTCGCTCTGTCAAGTCTCTGTATCTACGGGGAGAGGAATGCGTCTTAGTTCTGGAAACCAGCGGTTCCATTTTCACTTCCGTAAGCCTCTGTTCCTCCTGTAAGCATTCAATAAATCGCCAAACTGAAGGGTGCTATGCACCCAGCTGGGTGCTAAAACCCCTATGCCACCCGTCAACAGCATTATTAGTATGAGCCTGGCCCATGCAAACATTTTGATAACAGTTCCAGTACCTTAACTTGAACTATGGACACCTACGTCCAGAGCTGCTCAAAGGACGCCCAACCCAAGTATCCTCGAAATAATCAATCACTGGGGTGAGCAATTCATCATTAGATGTGAAGAAGTCCCACTCACGCAACTGCTCAAAACTTCAAACAACATCCTGAACAGGGACGAAAGCCAGAATGAGCAGCATTCTTAAATTCAAAGGGAACTCTGCATCGGCCACATACTTAGCATGCACTGCAGGACACTGCTGCACTTTCCCCCAAATAACCTGGCCAAGGTGAAAAAAGCAACCTGTCACCTGTACAGTTGGGAACACAGAGGACACAGCCTTAAGTGCTGCTTTTTCATAATCCAACATAATGTTTTCAGGACATGTAGTCGTACCCCATGACCTCAGCTTCTCAAGTACACTGATATACACCATCGCCCTTCTAGATGTCATAAGTACATACACCGAGGGTATCACAGTCCCTTCCCTCATTCCGTGTACAGTATACAATTGATTAAATAACGTGGGACAACTATAGAATGTACCGTTCATGAACTATTCATTACATTCCGACAAGTACTACAAATTCCGGTCAGTGGCATACATGAGAAAACTGTCATAATACAAAAAACGTTCACCACCAAGTGTAACCATGTATTCAGTAGGTATACTAGCTCATTCACTGTGGCAGGAATTGCAGGACAAACCATTCCACTTGACGAACCCACTGAACTGTTCGCTTCATCAAACTCACAGAAGGTAGTCTCCCTGCATACAGCATTGCTCACACCAGCCACGCTCTGCATTACCACCTGGGCTGTTGACTCCACACTAGACTGCGCCCGTTCCTTCATGGTGTCCAGCACATGTCTAGCTCCCACATCAGATGCGTCCGCCACATGGTTATGTTCCTTGATGACTGCAACAACACTTTCAGCAACGGTATGTACTCTAGCAAGACATTTATATCGCTGATATTCCGCACACTGCCAATAAACCTTTGTAGCCACTTCTTTGTCCCTTCTATACAGTAAGCCACCGTAAAGTAACAAAGGATGACCCTTCTGACTCCATATAAACTCGCACACCGCCATTCTCTGGCTCCACGACTCCACTCATATTCACAGCAATGCCGCACCCTCCATTCTTCTCCACCTATTTATTTAACCATCCCCAGGTGTACCTCATTCATACGAAGGGGGGCGGAGCCCCCTGCACCCCCCAATCTTTAGGATTACAACACCGAGGCGCTCCTTGATAGTGGGGCAATTAGATATTGGGCTGGTAGTATAGCCTAGAGGTTAGAGGAACGAGGTGTGAACAAGTCTGATACATCCAGCAGACCAGACCTGAGTTTGATTCTCACAACCTCCACTTGCATACTGTGTGACTCTGAGCAAGTCACTTAACCGCCCAGTGCTCCCAGGTCACCCCTGAAAACAGGCACTTGTGCCTAGTGGGCCTAACCCGGTTACCAAAGACTAAAATAAAAAAATAAATACTCCCTGCCAAGCGCTCTTTTTACCATTTCGCTCATTTGTACACTACTTCACATTAGATGTACAGTATATTGATGTTGCCGTTCTGTCCACATAGTTATTCTCCAATCACTATATTACCTTTCACCCTTACTGTAGCACCCATATTACATTGCCCTAATAACATCGCTATTATCACGTGATACCATGTACTGAGAAGTTGTCCTGTAATTTCTCTGATTGTCCGTAAGGTCAAGATGTGGCATGGTGCAGCAGCAATAGGCCATGCCCTTCCAGTGATATGGAATACCTAGTAAAAGACTTTAAAGCTTACTGTACTGGTAAATATGGACCTCTTCAAGTCTCTGTTCTTATGCATGTTCAGGGAATCCTGCGATTGTTTAAATAGTTGCCGCATATTACTGTGATCCTTGCATAGTCTCCCACAGCTTGGCCACTCCTTGCGCTCACTTGCCTGTCCCTGCCTTCTCCTCCCTTCTAGGCATCCACTGACCTCCCCTCCCCTTCTCATCCCCCCATACCTCTACTCCTAGCCACTTGCTTGCTTCTATTACCCCTACCTTTCCCTCACCCAGCCTCTAGAAAACTGTAGCGTATGTATTATACATATTGTCTATACAATCTCAAAACTGTAGTGTATGTATTGTATATATTGCCATGTAAATTTTGTAACAGGTTTGGTAGTAATGCACTGAATTCTTGTATTTTATTGTAACTGTATTATTCTGTTTGTTGCCTGCTGTAATCTGTATAGATCGTACATGACCTATCCAGGTCCACCTTGCAAATGAGTCATTCTCTATGGTATTTCGCCTGGTAAAATAAAGATGATGGATTGAGTGATTAAAATTGTTTTTAAGCCTGTGATAATTTTTTGTACTTGTGAACTGTGTATGGAAATATATTAGTTAGGCATGTTAAATCTGTAAACACTGTAATGCCCTTGTTGTGAAATATCATCATGGTACATCAATAAAATGAAAATGAAATTAAGAAAAAAAAACAGCTGACTATAAAATAGGTAGGATCATAGCTGCAAGGCTGGAAGGAGCCATGCCCATTTCATACACCCTGACTAGGCTGGTTTTGTCAAAGACAGACAAGGCAAACACCTATTTGCAGATGACACAAAGATCTGCAACAGAGTTGATGCACAGGGTGGGGTGGAAAGGATGAGAAGGGACTTGACAAGGTTAGAGGAATGGTCAAATGTATGGCAGCTTAGATTCAATGCTAAGAAGTGCAAGGTAATGCACCTGGGAAACAAAACCCAGGGAAGAGTATACAATGGGGGTGAGATACTAACAACAAAAATGGAAAGGGACCTGGGGGTAGTCATATCAGATGACCTAAAGGTGGGCAAGCAATGTGAGAGGGCAGCAAGGAGGGCTGGGGGGATACTGGGATGCATAGGAGAGGCATCACCAGTAGAAAACAGGAAGTTATTATCCCTCTGTACAGACAGCTGGTCAGACCCCATCTGGAGTACTGTGTGCAGTTCTGGAGACCCAATCTCCGCAAAGACATAGACAGGATGGAAGCTGTCCAGAGGAGGGCAACTAAAATGGTGCAGGGTCTGCACCG
Organism: Neoceratodus forsteri; assembly: GCA_016271365.2. Lineage (NCBI taxonomy): Eukaryota > Metazoa > Chordata > Ceratodontiformes > Ceratodontidae > Neoceratodus > Neoceratodus forsteri. The sequence goes on from CM028129.1 coordinate 1,624,410,870, forward strand.
AAGACATATGAAGAGAGACGAAAGGAGCTTAATATGTATAGTCTCGAGGAAAGGAGGGAGAGGGGGGACATGATAGAAACGTTCAAGTACCTCAAGGGAATCAACTAAGTCCAAGAGGGTAGCATCTTTCAAAAAAAGAGGTGTGCAAGAACAAGACGGCACAATTTGAAGATAGAAGGGGGGGCGGCTCAGAGGTAATTTAAGGAAGTATTTTTTCACAGAGAGGGTTGTGGATGCATGGAACGGCCTTCCAGAGGAGGTTGTGGAGTTAAAATCAGTGATGGAATTCAAGCATGCATGGGACAGTCATAAGGCAATTCTAGGGGGTGGGGGTAGGAAGAAGTAGGCTGCTGGTTAACTAGGATCTGCAGCTTATCCAGTAGGTAGGGAAATGGGCAGACTGGGTGGGCCAAGCGGTCCTTATCTGCCGTCAAATTCTATGTTTCTAATATGAGACGTACCCTCAACATAATATATAAATGGGAAAAATCCCTTGAAAAGCATGATGCAGCAGACCTTGCCTTAGATGTCAAAAAGGCGCTGGACCAGGTGGAGTGGGGGTACATGTTCGAGACTTTCTGTAGATGTGGCACGAAGGAACAGATGATTCGGTGGATCAGTACTCTCTATAAAGAGCTGACCATCCGAGTTCAAATTAATGGGGGCCTAACTGATGTTTTCACTCTTTCTAAGGGCACTCGTTAGGATTGCCCCTTATCCCCACTATTGTATGAGCTATGCTTGAAAACCCTGGTGGCTGCAATTAGGAACCACCAGGGACTAGAGAGCTGTTTTATGGGTGGCCATACCCACAAGGCGGCGATATTCACTAATGACCTTTTGTTGTACCTCCACGAGTCAGCGGAGGGCCTCCCCATGTCCATTCTCTCTTGACAGAATTCAGAGCTTTGTCTGGGCACAAGATTAATTGGTCCAAAAGTGAACTCCTACCAGAAGGCATACAGCAGAGGGAAGGGGTGGTGAACAACCCTATCAGGCTGCAGGTGGTCCACTCTATCAAATACTTAGAGGTAAAGATCCCCGCGTGACTCTTCCAACTTCCTTCCCCTACTGGCTGCTATCAAAGCTGAATGCGAGAGGTGGGAATCAATGCTCCTATCTGTTATCAGCAGAGTGAATGTAATTAAAATGTGCAAGCTGCCCAAATACCTCTACCTGTTCCAGTCTTTTCCTAGTCATGTCCCAAACAGCTTCTTTGCACAGCTGATCAGCATTATTCACAGGTTCATGTGGTGGGGTAAGACAGCTGGGGTCAAGAGAGCCATCTTACAGATGCCAGTCCAAATGGGAGGATGTGCCCTACTACATTTAAAAAATTACTACTGGGCCTCTCAGCTAGGCTGTCTCCCCAAAGGAGAAACTCCACAACACCTGACCTGGGTAGCAATGGAGGATGAGGAGGAGCTGGGGTGCAAACTGAGGAGGGGGGTGCTGTAGGCAGCCTTGAAACACATGGTGACTCCCCTAATAGCCAATTCCTTCACAAGGGCCCTGGCTCAGATCTGGATAGCTGCCCACAAATTACTAAACTGGTCACGGGGCATCTCCGGACAGACCTAGTTGATGGTAGCCTTGAAAGGGAAACCACAATATAATGTCTACCTCCACCAGCTCCTGTTCAAATAGGAAAAGTTCAGCCTCAGCTACCTTAGTCAGATGTATGAGGGAGGTGTTCTGAGAGTCTTTAGGGGAATGCAGAGGGACTGGGGACTGCCCCCAGGGTAGTTTTTTGCGTATCTGAGGGACAGACACATGCTAAAGGAAGAGGCCCCAAGGGAGGGGGGGCGGCTTGCCGCCAGCCACAATTATCCCCACTGGAGGAGCTTTATGCCCTGCAAATCTGTATGAATCCTCTCTCTGCATACCGATATTCTAAAATTCGGGAGGCAGTATAGCGCAGTGGTTTAAGGCTCTGAGCTGCAAATCTGCTGACATCCAGCAGACCAGACCTGCGTTGGAACCCCACAGCTTCCACTTGCATACTGTGTGACCCTGAGCAAGTCACTTAACTTCCCTGTGCTCCCAGGTCGCACCTGTAAAAAAGCTTTCAGCTTAGTGTGCTAGTCCTGGTTAAATAACTAACAACAACAAAAATTCTTCAGGGTGGAATACCCTCCCCCGCTGAGAAAGTCCAAGCTTGGTGGGAGGAGGACCTGGACCTGTCCATTACTGATAAGATGTGGGGGAGGGCGGCCACCCACCTGGCAAATTGTTCTAGAAACAATAAGCTCAGGTAGATTCCGCTAAATTACTTATACCGTGCCAATTTCACTCTAGTCTAGTTCTTTCAGGGCAACTTATACGGAATAAGTTGCCCAGAAAGAACCTTAGAGTGTTCCAAATGTAAAGTGGAGGCTGGCATATTTCTACATGTGACCCTGATGTGCCCTAATATTAGCCGGTTCTAACATGCAGTTCATGACATTATGGAGTGTGTCCTTCAGGTAAAGGTTCTGGAGTCACCATCAGAACTATTATTAGGAGCAGGTCAGAGGCATAGCAAGCTAGGCAGTGTGATCCCACTGTGGTCCACTGCCTAGCTAATGCAAGAAAGCCAATAGCTCAACAATAGATATCCTCCACCCCACCATCCATCTCGCAATAGGTCAACAATATGGGTAGCTGTCTAAAACTGCAAAGAATACAGCTTGTGGCCAATGACCAGCAGGCCATGTTCAATAAACTCAGGTACCCCATTCTAAGGGCTACTCAGGTGGCAGTCTGGCCTCTCTGATGTCCTGTAATATCCGCCTTTTCTTTTATGTCACAATCCTGTAGGCACCCTAGTCCCAGAGAAGTTACTACAATTCACCGGGTGCTAGATGTTCAGCAAACATTCTAACTCTGGGAGCCAGTTCCTGTATTCTACATTTGCAGCTGCTGGTCCTGATCAACACAGGTGTCGCATCATAATGTTTAATGGTATGAATCTCTGGACTCTTTTATTATCTTACCATCGGAGATCTAAATATGCTGCTCTGTACAAACATGATTTCTGCTGTACAACTGCATGATTTCTGCTTATCAAATGTAAAGACACTTAAACTTGTTCATTAAAAATATGTTTTAAAAAATCTCTCATGTCTCTTTCCACCACATCATGTTGAGAAACTGCCCTATTTAAAATGAGATTTTCCTCTTCGAGCTTATTTGTACAAAATTGAGCTTATGTAACTCTAGTACTGTAGTGGGTTTTTTTTTTCAGTGTTCTTTTGAACCCCATTTAGCTGAGCCTTAAATAATTCCAGGTCTTGAGAAATACAGTCCATTTCTGAAAGTTGTTTTTTAACCCCACACATTTCCTTTAATGCTTCCTTCAACATTTTCTTAGCCAATCTCAGTGGGTAATCAGTCTCGGAGTCTGAGCCACTCATTGAGCAATCACAGTCCGATGGATCACCTGACAATAAATGGACCGGCTGTAAACAGATAATTACTGGGTTGTGTTTTTTCCCCATAGGGAAACCGGGTTGTAATTTTGCCATTATAAACAGCTGGTTATAATGGCGAACACACGCCCGGTTTCCCTCACTCTGCACATGTGTTATGCGGCCGTCTTCCCGCGGAACACTGCGCCAGCCACCCCGACTGCCAAACTCGCTCTCGGCGGTAAGTAAACTTAAACAAAAATTATTGTAACCCTGGATCCACAGTTGAGTTCAAGAGCTCAAAGGGGTCTTACAGATTTAAAAAAAAAAAAACGAAACGCCTCACCAGCCGTGGACCACACGTAAGCAAGATGGGACCTCGGCTGAATAGAATGCAGTTTTATTTTATACAACTGCTGTGGCAAAAAAACGAGACCCAGCAATTATATAAAATAAAGGCTGGGTAGGTGTGTAAAACTCGAATTTTACGCACACCCTCGGTGTGGGCTAGTTTCATAGTTTGGAAACAAGTTCAGAAAGACCATGGTCCATGAAAGAACTTGCCACCATTCTATTTTCAAATGGTGGAACAAAAAAACTTTCTATCACCCATAAAGGCATCAAGACTTCCTTTAAAAGATATCATGTTTTCACTTTCGATTACATGTCTGGGCAGCGTATTCCAAGTGTTAACAACTCTTTGTGTAAACCACTGACTTCTTTTCACAGTTTTGTTATTTTCTCCAAGCAGTCAGAGGTGATGTGACCTTGTGTCTTTATAATGCATTTTTTACACCCCCCGCCATTGAACTCTCCCCCATATCCCTAGCGTTACCTTTGCTTTCCTTCTCTTTCTCCATGCCTGCTTTAGCTCTATTTCTCTGAACCTAGCTCCAGCTTTACCTCTCCTCCAACCCTACCCTGAAAAATCTTTCAGCTGCTCAAATAAAAAGGGATCTCGGCACATAAGTGAGAAACATGTCTTCCTCACCTACATTCGCACAGTGTCCTCACGGCAGACCAAATGGGCTTATTATCCTAATTTGCCTTTTTCTCCTCTGGGGCATGAACTAAGTCTCTGACGCCAGCGCCAGCAGATTCTAAACCCCCCAGCCACTGACTTTAGTCTCTCCAACCTCATGATTGCAGACCTACGACCTAAACCCTCTTGGGAACACCTTTTCCTAAACAAAGGCTGCACTTATCTATTTCTGTCTTCCCTCAAAAATAAGTGGAGGGTACGCAAGAGTGCCCTGACCTCCTCAGCTCACCGCTTATGTTCCTAGCATCACTCCTGATTAAACTTTCTGGCGATATTGAACTGAATCCAGGCCTCCCCCTGCAATGGGGCTCCCCTGAAAGTGTTAACTAGGCAAACTAAAGAACTACTTATTTCGCATATGAACATCCGAAGCCTACTGAATCACCTGCCTGAAGTGGAAACATGGCTCAAAGTATATGATCCCGACATACTGTGCCTATCGGAGACCTGGCTGAAACCTAGAACCCCAGATACCATGTGCACCATACCTGGCTACTCATTTATTCGGCAGGACAGACCGGGGTCAAAGAGGGGTGGAGGTGTTGCCCTTTACCATAAGTCTTACCTGGACATCAGTATAATCTCTGACCCAAACCCCCCAACTTCGTGTGAATCAATGCATATGCTCCTGACACTTGGTTCTAAAAAACTCCATATAATCTGTATTTACAATCCACCCTCAGGAGGAGTGAACGGGCTCCAGGAAGCACTCCAGCTAACTCTAAAATCCATCAATACAAATGAAGCTGGTATCCTTGAAGACGTTAACCTGAACTGGCTGGGTCCCTGTCACAATACCCTGGCTTCACTAATGCAAGGCTTAAATTTTCACCAGCAAATCATGGAAAACACCAGATTGTCAACTCCGAAGTCTGGTACACTTATTGACTGGATCCTGACAAACAGACCTGAACATATGACTAGCTCAGGGACCTTGGCTGATTCCATCACTGACCACTCTCCTATCTACTGTCAATGGAGCGCTGGTCAGCCACCCCCACCCCACCTCGGCTGGTCACTTTTACGAACTTTGCAAACTTGGATGAAAATTCCTTCCTCCTGGATATATCAAACATTGACTGGTCGGGCATATACCATGCAGTGAATGTAGAAGATGCCCTAAATGCATTTCTACAGCAGTTTCTCCCTGTGCAAAACAAGCATGCTCCAAAAGCCGCATGAAGAGTCAGGGAAAACAAACCAGATGGCTCCATAAAGATCTCCTACAACAACTCGGCGCGGGGACAAACTCTGGAAAATCTTCAAAAGCTCTGGGTTGCCTAGGGACTACTCTATATACAGACAGCAAAGGAATTCCTGCAGAAAGAACATAAGGCTAGCTAAAAGCCTGTACTATCAGAACTTGCTAAAAAACTCAGCCCATGATCCCCCGTAAATTCTGGGGGTATATAAAAACCTTCCTGGGGACACCTCAATCAGTTACACCCTCTGATATGGTAATCAGCAGCTCCCATTGTAACAACCCCATCACCATAGCAAATGCTTTCAACAATATGTTCTCTGACCTCTCATCCTATACCAGTGCACTGCCATCAGCAACCTCCACTTCTAACAATGTGCCTCCTTCGGACTCTGCCTCCCACGCCAGTAACCCTAAACCTTACCCCCCCTCTACTTCAAAGCCATTACTAGCACTCAGGTTCTGAACCTTCTAAAGAAAATATCGGAATATACCAGTCCTGGTTCTGACCAACTCGAACCTCGCCTGTTAAAACTAGCTGCGCATTTTATCTCTAAACCACTAGCAAGAATTTTCACTTTGTCCCTTACCAGTGGCATAGTCCCAGACCTTTGGAAAATGGCCAAGATCTCACCAATCTACAAAAAAGGGAACAAAAATGATATCTCCAATTACAGGCCTATTGCAATACTATCCCCTCTTAGCAAAATCCTTGAAAAACTGGTTGCCACACAGATCCAGGGATTCCTTGATACTACTAAGCAGCTCAATGATGCACAGCATGGGTTCAGGAAAAACCACAGCACTACGATGGCTCTAGCTAAGTTCACCACAGACATCCTCTCTGACATGGATCAAGGAAGGCTCACAGGGGCTGTCTTTATTGACCTTACCAAGGCGTTTGACCTTGTGGACCACCCCCCCTGCTCCTGTCCACCCTCTGGAAAATAGGCTGCTCCTCCCCTGTACTTAACTGGTTTAGGAGCTACCTGACAAACAGGTCTCAGGCTGTTAAGTTCAATTCAGCCATTTCCTCCACAGTGAAAACAAACATCGGGGTTCCCCAAGGCTCTATTCTGGGTCCTCTTCTATTCACACTATTTATTAACAACCTCCCTGATGAAATACCTGCCTGCTCCTCGCTTCTCTATGCAGATGACCTGGTCATCTATGCCAGCTCACACAATGTTGAGCACATTAACTTATCACTAAATAGAGCCTACTCCGGCATCCAGAAATGGTTAAACTCCCACCGACTTATTCTCAATTCCACCAAGACAAATGCCATGTTACTAGGCACCACACAAAAAGCTTTGATCGTCTACCACCCCTCTGAATATCCTAGATCTAAATAGAAATCCTCTACAGGTGGTTACCTCCTTCCGTTACCTGGGCATCCTACTGGACCAATCTCTTGATTTAAATCTACACATCCAAACCACATGCAAAAATGTTAATTGCAAGCTGGGAGCAGCCTACAGAATGAGCTATATGCTTACATCTTCTGCTAAGCTAGCCAAAGCCAGGGGGATCCTACTACTTACGCCTACCTATTGTGTGCCCATACTTACTTCTGCCCACAAATCTGCTCTGCACAAATGGGATGTAACCTACAATAATATATGCCGCTACGCTGCTAAAGTTCCACGACTTCATCACTGCCAGCTATACACTGACCTTGGGTGGCTCTCCCCCTCGGCCACCAGGAGCTACTACCTGGGCTGTCTAAATGACTCTATTCTCAGACAAAGACAGCCTGCAACACTTGCTAATTTACTTCTTCCTTCAGTTCCTAACTGTGAGCTAAGATCAGCAGACAAAGCCTTTCTGGATGTTCCCCGCTGTCATACCAAAAAAGGAACTGGCTCCTTCCAATATGCAGCCCCTAAGTTGTGGAACCAGCTTCCTCTGGACCTCAGACATGCATCCTCGCACCCCTGCCTTCAAGCGTGGGCTGAGACTTCACCTGGCCACCCTGGATCAATGCACCTGCTTCGACCCTACCTGATCTTCCACATCTCCCTGTTTCCTCCTCCCCTTGCTACCTATCTCCTCACTTCTCTCCTCCCCCTCCTCGTAAGACTTACCCCTTTCCTTAAGCTCCCCTATCTTTTTGTCCATTTGATGCAATTGTACTAGATAGATATGAATGATTGCCTTAGTTAACTGTTATGTGTTATTCTCTTAACTATCATGTTTTTCCTTTTTCTTCCGATACCTGGGTACTGTCTAAAGAGACTACAGCCAGAAGTTGGTACTGTAAGGTTCACTCCCCCTTCCCCTCTTTCCCATACTCTTTACCACTAAACGTCCACGGCCAGGGACTGTTACCGAATCATAAGCCCAGTCTCGGTACCACGAGCTCGGCTGCACTTACCCTCCTACTACCGCTGAAGCCGTAAGTGCGCCGTATTTTCTCTCCCGTCCCACTGCCCCCTTTCTCTCATGCCCAGCAGTGAGCATGAACCGGCGTCCCCCTAGCCTGGCCCCTGCTGCTGCAAAAGCCGCTGGTATATCTCTCAAATTCCACGGGCTGCCTGCTGCTGCTCGCCAGTTTATGGCTCCTTCCTACCCAACTTAGCCCTCTAACTCGCTGCTGGGTGTCTTAATTATCTCCCCCGATATGCTCACCCTCCCTGCTCCATACCACGTTTCTGGCTGTCTACCCACGCCATAATCTCCTTGGCCTGTACCCTTCCCTGCCACTCCACACCATCTGGCCCAGCGGGGGAACCACAAACCCGGCTAATATCTAGTGCTTTTTCCGGTAAAGCCATAAGTTTCCCCTACGGCTCTCAGACTCCCTGATCCTGACCCTTTACTAGTACCAACACTCCCCTGTAACCTCCTTGTACTGTACTGTTTGATCAATGCCTAGACTAGCCCACATCATGTTAGCCAAGCTGAAATTTGTCTCTATATATGTCATGAATGTACTCTGTACTGATTGCCTCAATTGTAATGTTGCTTCCTTGTGTTATCCTGTACTGTACTCTCCCGGGTCGTGCCTAAAAATAGTCACCCGCTGGCTAGCGCACCTACCCGGTAAACAAAAGCTAAATAAATAAATAAATTATATTCTTATTTAAACCTATTAGTTCCAATAATTCTGGATTGTTGAAAGCTATAAATATCAGACATAAGTCACCCCTCATTCTTCTATATTCCATAGAATAAAGCTGTAAGTGTCAGTCTATCATGACATTGTAGACCTCTGAGGGCTGTTACGCATCTAGTGGCTTTTTCTGAACTCTTTCTAGTCTATTTCTGCCCTGAACAGAGTAGGGGGCACAAAAAGATGAACAATATTCCATATGCAGACAGACAATTGTTGTATATAGGGGAAGAATAACAGCAGAATATCTGCTGCTTATGGATCTCAGGATACAGTGTATGATTTTATTGCATTTCCTGAAAGATGTTTCTGTATGATAATCAAACTTTAGGTTATTGGTAACCCAAATTCCAAGATATTTTTCATTAGTACTAACTTCCAAAATAGTGTTATTAACTTTATATTGATAATTTAGGTTATGGAGTCCAAAGTGCATAACTTTACACTTTTTCTCATTAAACTGTAGTTTGTGTTAATGTGCCCAATTTACTAGCTGATCTAAATCATTTTGAAATATTTTTGCAGTTTCCATGTTATAGACTATACCACCCATTTTACAATCGTCTGCATATTTGCATAACCAAGAGCCTGATGGAATCTGCATAGTGGATAGAAGGATGTTAAATAAAATTGGGCCAAATACAGAGCCCTGTGGTACTCCACTTGTCACTTCTCAATGTGATTTATAACCCCTTATTGATACACATTGAGTTCTATTATTTAGCCAGGAGTTAATCAACTTTATTATATTTTGGTGTAACTGGAGTTTTATCAACTCATGAACAAGAATTTTAATAGAAACAGAATCAAAAGCCTTAGAGAAGTCAAGGAACACCACATCAACCGGCATTCCCACATCCAAAGCTGCACTAATAGGTTCAAAGAAGTATAATAGGTTAGTTAAGCAAGATCTATCAGATACAAAACCGTGTTGTGTTGAGTCTATTTGTTTTATATTTATTAAATGTTGTATTATATTTTTCTGTAATAATCTTTCAAATACTTTACCAACCACAGATGTAAGGCTTCGCTCTCGGGGTTTATGTGGCATCCCACACCTTGTGGTGTGTGTAAAATTCTTATTATAACCCCCTACCCAGCCATTATTCTCTATGTGTTCACTGCCTCTGGAGCTGGGAACTGAGTACTGCCATACAGAGTGGTATATTTTTTGAAACAGTCAAATTAGTTTCCTCTTCCCCTATATGCTGTTCCAGTACCATCTTTTGTAAATATAAGGCATCTATTTTAGGACTTTTATAAATTTCAGAAACAGGGACCAGTTCAGAAGCAGAATTACAAACACTAATAACTTGCTTTTACACATGATACTGTATTGTTTGGGAATTAGTATGCACCCCCTCTTGTACGCTGTTCAACAAAATTCCCATATCTGAAGTCTCCACAGCACCTTGAGGTTGAATAAATGTTCAATTACTGTCAAAGTTTCTTGCACAAGCTGATTCAAAGGTGTTGGACTGAGGCCTGACAATTCCGTATCCTCACCTTCATCCTTTTGCACAGGAATATCTTTCTGCTCGGCTCCCAAATTATCTGCATCAAGGTTTGCTTTATTAGACCGAGTCCCATGTGTGTTACTGGGATCTCCTGTTTCTCTCTGGAATCTGGACTAGGGGGTAGTGTGACCATGTCTGGATTGCAATGCAGTCTCTGTTTATGATCTAAAACCTGTGGAACTGGCAGCATAGGGCTGAGCAAAGGAGACAAGGGGGCGAATGTCATTGCTTATTCTTGTAGGGAGGTTATTCATGTTTACTCTTGCATGTTTTAATGCTAGAGTGGATTTCTCAAGTTCAAATAATGAATGGGTTTTGAGTTATGGTATAGCGAGCACCGAATCTGTGCCTCCACAACTACAGCAGATAGTGTACTCTCACAGAACAAGTTCATTCGAGGCTGGGCCGCCGTTCGATCACTGGTTTTTCATTTTGTTTTTGTCTGTTTCTTTTGTATATCACAGCTGGTATTTACCGTAAGGGCAGGTAATTAGAGGCTGTTACTCTCGGGGTTCTCCTGAGGGGCTTTGGTTCCTGTTTTAAATCCTTCAAGGTTTGGGGCATTTTTATATGGCTCTAACCAGCTTTCCACACTACCTTTAGCAGACAACCATCAGTTACCAAATACACTCAAGGTCAGTCGGTATTTAAAACCTGTCCCAGGAAATAGCATACAACTTAGGAGAAAGAGCTTTTCAAATGAGAATAAGAACAAAATGAGAGATTTATAGAAGTAGCATTCTGGCATGTAGTTTCACTCTTCTCCTCCACTTGACAGGAAGTCAGCATCTCCTACTCACCATTAGTAACACTTACGTAAGAACTTACTGTAACAGTAGATCTTTGAGGGGATCTCAGTCATCAGATCACACCACAGGAACTTCACTGCTAGTGAAGCAGGATCCATACAGAAGATTTTCAGCAGTACAACTGGGGCTGCCCATGCCATCGACGTCCGTCGACGTCATCAACCCTATAAAGGTGTGAGCAGCCCTGCTCTCTCCTCAGTTCTTTCCCCTGGAGACAAAGTGAGCATAGTTCTAGCTATGGGGGACTGAGAAGAGAGAGAGGTGCTCAGGCCTATATGAAAGGCTGGATACACCAGATAGGCAAAGTGCAATACAGCTCAACTGTGCTCGGAGTGTGTTGGATACACAATTAGCGAAGCAGCAAATATTTGCACTACTCGAGGAGCACTTGCAAAAATCGGCTTTATTAAATCATAAAATCACATACCGTCAAACAAAGCTTCCTGGACACCAGATAGCCAGTTCCAGTAAACAACCCCAAACAGGGAGGTGGTGGAAGGGAAGACAGACCTGATGACTGAGATCCCATCAAAGATCTACTGTTACGGTTAGTTCTTACATAACTATTCTATCTTCTTTGGAGGTACATCAGTCATCAGATCACATCATACGAATGAGTCCCAAGCAGTTACAGGTGCAAACAGACAGTCTGGGAGGAAGGCCAATTGTAAACCTAAGACAGGAGGCTCTGCAGCACAGCCCTGCCAAAACCTGTATGGGCTCTTGAGGCAATGTCCAGACTGAAATGCTTGGAGAAAGTGTGTACAGTACTTCAGGTGGCAGCTGTACAGGTGTCAGTGGCTGAGACCCATTGGAAACAAGCCACTAAGGTAGCCATGCCTCTTGTGGAATGAGCTTTAACTGCCCCAGGCAATTCTTTGCTGTACTTGTTGTAGCAGAACACCATGCAATTTGCCAACCATTTGGATAAACATTGCTTAGAAACTGAAGTGTGCCCTCTACCAGGGGCAAAAGAAACAAACAACTGCTTAGACTTTCTACATTCCTTGTTGCCAAGCAGATAGTACTTCAAAGCTCTGTGCACATCTAACACACAGAGCAGTGCTTCCCCTGGATTGGCACGCTTAGGGAAATAAACAGGAAGGTGGATAGATTGGTTAGGTGTAAACTCAGAGACCGCCTTAGGAAGAAACTTAGGATGTGTACACAAAGACACCCTATCTTTGTGAAAAGTCAAATAAGACTCCTCCACCAGAGGGCCTGAAGCTCTGAAATTCTTCGAGCAGAAGTAATGGCAACTAAAAATAATGCTTTCCAAGACAGAGAAAGCATAGCTCACAAGTTGCAACTGGTTCAAAAGGAGATAGGGTCAATTTATCTAAAACAAAATTCAGATCCCAAGCTGGGACAGGAGAACAGATTAGGGGGTTTCAGATGCAGGATGCCCCTTAAAAAGGTACAGGAGACATCCAGCTGAGCTATAGTGCGGTTATCCACAGGCTCATGAAAGGCAGAAATAGCCAAAAGGTGTACCTTAAGGGAGGAGTACTGGAGACCTGAGTCAAACAAAGAGATCAGGTACTCCAGGATCTGGCTAACTGGACAGGTGAAAGGGTTCACATTATGTTTGGCAGCCTAGATGGCAAACCACTTCAACTTCATGGCATATGTGGCTCGAGCGGAAGGCTTCCCGGGTGGCCACCAGGATGTCCGCCACTCTCCTGGAGACCCCAAACCTGGTGATGGCTATGTCCTCAGGAGCCAAGCATGCAGATGGAAGGACCTGAGGCTAGGATGGACCAGGGTCCCCTGAGCCTGGGTAAGCAGATTCCTGTAGAGCAACTGGAGGTTCTTCCGCCAGCTGCTGAAGTAGTGGAAACCATATCTGCCATGGTCAGAATGGAGCTACCAGGATCATGCTGGCCCCCTCCATCTGCAGTCTGATTAGTACCTTCTGAATTAGAGGAAATGGAGGGAAGGCATAGAACTCCCGCTCCAGAAGAGGGACAATGCGTCTCACCAGAAAACTCCAGGCCCTGGATCTAGTGAGCAAAAACTGGATAGTTTTGCATTGAGTTGGGACGCAAAAAGGTCCAACTCTGGATGCACCATCTGTCAAATAGCTATCCTGTGACGGATAAAAGGAGCTCACAGTCATGCATGCTGGACTGAGTCTGGCTGAGACTGTCTGCTAGGGTGTTTAGCACCCTGGGGACGTGGATGGCTGAGAGAGTCAAGCCGTGATCTAACACCCAATACCACACTCTCATGGACTTCCTGCATGGGGGTACGAATGTGTTGCCCCTGCTTGTTGATGTAGTACACTACACTAAGGTTGTCTGACTGAATCAGCAGCTGACCCAGAAGAAGGTGGTTCTGAAAGATCTTTATGACATAAAGAACCGCCCACATCTCCAGGGCATTGATATGCAGGAGGATTCTATCTGGGACCAATAGCCCTGGGTTTGGAAAGGGCCCAGATATGCTCCCCAGCCCCAGCTGGAAGCATCTGTGGTGAGGATCTGCTGTGAGGAGGAGATCTGGAATGGGACGCCTTGCAGTAGATTCAAGGGGTCCATCCACCACTGCAGCCAGCCAGCCTTGGAGTGGGTCCCAAGGTGGTAGCCTGGATAAAAACTTGGTTAGACAACAGGACGCAAAGGGTAGTAGTACATGGAGTCCACAGTGAAGAAAGGAGGGTTACTAGCGGGGTACCGCAGGGTTCAGTACTGGGACCTGTCCTTTTTAATGTCTTTATAAGTGACATTGCAGAGGAACTGGAAGGAAAAGTATGTCTCTTTGCAGATGACACAAAGATCTGCAACAGGGTTGATACACCAGATGGAGTGAAAGGATGAGAAGGGACTTGGCAAGGTTGGAGGAATGGTCAAATGTATGGCAGCTCAGATTCAATGCAAAGAAGTGTAGGTAATGCACCTGGGAAACAAAACCCAGGGCAAGAGTACACAATGGGGGTGAGATACTGACAACAGTAAAAATAGAAAGGGATCTGGGGTAATTATATCAGATGACCTTAAGGTGGGCAAGCAATGTGAGAAGGCAGTAAGGAAGGCTGGGGATACTGGGATGCATAGGAGAGGCATCAATAGTAGAAAACAGGAAGTTGTTATCCCTCTATACAGACAGTTGGTGAGACCCCATCTGGAGTACTGTGTGCAGTTCTGGAGACCCCATCTCCACAAAGACATAGACAGAGTGGAGGCTGTCCAGAGGAAGGCAACCAAAATGGTGCAGGGTCTGCACCAGAAGACATACGAAGAAAAGATTAAAGGAGCTTAATATGTATACCCTTGAGGAAAGAAGGGAGAGAGGGGACATGATAGAAACTTTCAAGTACCTCAAGGGAATCAACAAAGTCCAAGAGGGTAGCATCTTTCAGAAAAAGAGATGTGCAAGAACAAGGGGGCACAATTTGAAGATAGAGGGAGGACGGCTCAGAGGTAATGTGAGGAAGTATTTTTCACAGAGAGGTTGTGGATGATGGAACAGCCTCCCTGAGGAGGTTGTGGAGTCAAGAACAGTGAGGGAATTCAAGAATGCATGGGACAGACATAAGGCAGTCCTAGTGGGGGTAGGAGGAAGTAAGCTGTTGGTTAATTAGGATCTGCAGCTTATCTGTTAGGTAGGAAAATGGGCAGACTAGGTGGGCCAAGCGGTCCTTATCTGCAGTCACATTCTATGTTTCTGTGTTTCTATGCAGCACCTTGTGGACTGGGGAAGAGACCAGGACTAGTTGATCTAACTTATTCGTGTGCTGGTCGCACTGTACCCTGAGGGTCTGCTGGAGGGTGCGTATATGGAGACTGGTCAGTGGAACAGTGGGAATGGCAGCCGCCATCAGACCCAGCAGTCTCAGGTACACCCTGGCAGGAATATAGTGGCTTCGAGCTACTTCCTGAGCTTGGACTATAAGGCACTCTGCCCTGTTCTGGGGCAGAAAGGCCTTCTCCTGTGCAGAGTCTAGAACCGCCTCTATATAGTACAGCCTTTGGGATGGCACTAGAACTGACTTGGTCAGACTGACTGTTATGCCCAGGGAGAGGAACAGATGGAGGGTTCTCTCCAGAGTCAGCAGGAGCTATTCCCTGGATGGAGCCTTTAGAAGCCAATCATCCAGATTCATTATTTATTTATTTTTGATTTCACCAGGAGATGCTCCATTGAGCAAGCTCATTTTGAAGGAGGTCCTGGACAGACAAGGATTATACAGACTGACAGTTTACAACAAATAAGTTTGCAGAGTCATACGAAATACATAGAAAGCATTGTACAAGTCCAACATTCAGAAGCTGGACAACATAGGTAGCATATCAGCATAGTACATTTGCACATACAAGACAGTTTCATATTTGGTGGATGAAGCACATACAAGACAGTTTCATATTTGGTGGATGAAGCTGTGGTTATGGGAAAGAAGGTGAAGAAGGGAAAAAAGGGGCTGGGTTCTGGACATGAGGCGAGGCAGGGTTAGGAATGACACAGAAACATAGAATTTGACGGCAGATAAGGACCACTTGGCCCAGACAGTTGCATTTTTCTTGAATAGTTTTGTCTAAGGGTTTTGAAGGCCCCTATGCAGATGGTAGAAGCTAGTTTAAACGAACGCTGAAAGTTATTCCATAGTGAAGGGAGGGGATGTCCAATAGTGGCTTCACCTTAGAGTGAAGCAACCCTAGGTGTCTCTAACTGAAGGTAGGGATGTCTCCTTAGTGAGTAGATGCTGGAGGCCTGGTTAAATAGGACAGTAATATAATGAGGAAGTTTGCCCAAGATAGCTCTGTAGGTCAATAGCAGAGCATTTTTTAGTCTTTTGTTGGAAAGCGAGGACCAGCCAATTTGCGCACAGAATGTGCAGTGGTGGGCTCTGGATGGGGTGTTCGTAATGAAACGTATGGCTCTATGGTAGAGCACGTGCAGTTCTTTTAAGAGCAGAAACCATGCAGTGGCAATATATAAGGTCAGCATAATCGAGGAGAGGGATGAATGTGGTTTGTACCAGTTTTTTCCTGGCATCATGCGTGAGTAGGCGTTTATTTCTAAAGAAAAAGTCCACTCTCTTTATTAGTTCTGACTCAAGTTCTTCCAAGTGTACTGTGAAGGAAAGCTGGTGGTCAATCCAGAAGCCTAGATATCTAAACCTATCCACCACCTTGAGTGGTTCGTCTAGCATGGTTACTATTTGATAAGGGTGTCAGGAGAGGGGGGCATTGGCTATTAGAGTGTGAGGTGAAAAGAGCATGACCTTCATCTTTTTTGCATTTAGTAACAGTTTGAGATGGGATAAGTTTAGCTGGAGCTGAATTAAGTCATCTTGTAGATCAGTGCAAGCCATAGCAAGGGAAGGTCCGGATACGTATAGTACAATATCATCAGCGAAAAGATGTATGCTAGCATTGATGACATTTGCACTGATGTTGTTAATGTAGATTAGAAATAATAAGGGCCCAAGTATGGAGCTCTGGGGTACTCCCCTGGACAGAGGTTTGAGAGGGGAGAGATCACCCTGCACTTTAATTTGTTGTTGCCTATTCGAAAAGTAAAAACCAGAGCATGGCAGTAGGGTCTAGTCTGAGGTTATTTAGATTGTTCAGGAGTGTATTGTGGTCAACAGTAACGAACGCCTTGCTAAGATCTAAGAAAACTGTGCATAAGTGTTGGTGTTTTGCAAGGGTGGTTTGCCAGTCATTGGTACCTTTTTTTAGTGCCGAGACTGTGCTATGGTGAAGCTGGAAGCCCAACTGTAGAGGGCTGATAAGATCTGAAGATTCCTGGTGTTCTCTGGGAAAATGTACAATCCCTCCCTTCTGAGAGCTGCTGCTACTGCTGCTAAGCACTTGGTAAAGACCTGCAGTGCAGAGGACAAGCCAAAGGGCAACAGTTTGAACTGATAATGCTCGCCCTGAAATACAGAAATCTCCCATGAGGAGGAAAGACCAATATGTGCAGGTAAGCATCCTGCATGTCCAGCAAGCATAGCCAATCACCTGTCTTGAAGAGAGGCATCCAGCCTGGCAAAGTTACCATTCAGAACTTTTTGTATTGGACATACAGGTTTAGGTCCTTTAGATCCAGAATGGGCTTAAAATCCCCAGTCTTTTTGGGGACCAGGAAGAACCTGGAATAAAACCCCTCATTTCTCTGGTGCCTGGGGACTGGCTTGATGGCCAACTTGCGTAGAAGGGACTGTACCTCCTCCCGGAGAAAAGATAATTGAGCTGGGAGATAGTTGGAGGGCATTGGAGGGGTCGCTGGAGGTTGCTCAGTGAGTTCCAGTGTGTGACCCCTTTCTATGATCTGCAGAATCCAGTCATCCGAAGTTATGGTTCTCCATCGATGTAGATGGAGGGAGAACCGACCTCTGACCACCACCTCTTGGTTGGGGACCAGAAGAGGGGGGTCTGGCAAGGAGTCAAGCAGAGGTGGATCCAGCCGCAGGGGCTGGTCCCTCACTTCTGGGATGCTTGGCCGCAGCTCCAGCATTGGAGTGGGTGGGCAGGGCACTGTAGGCTCTGCGTTTCCCTAGGGGTGAGAGACCACACTGGGTCTATTGGATGCCTTGCGAAAAGGAGAGTGCTTTTTACCCCTTGGCTGAGTATGGTAGAGAGAGTGGACAGATTTGATAGCCCTGCCAGAGGCCTGCAGATCGTTGATAATATCCTGGATGGCTGGGCCAAAAAGCTTAGTGCCATTGAAAGGGGCATTAAACAGCTTCTGCTGAACAACAGCAGCAGAGCCAGAAATCCTCAACCAGGAGTGCCTATGTAGACATACTGTATGCATGTGGCAGCAGCCTTGGCACTAGTGTCAGCCAAGTCCTAGAGGGCCCTGAGGAGGTGCTTGTTAACGTACTCAGCTGTCTACAGGCACTTAAGAAGCTCCTGCTTCTGTGTGCTATCTGGTAGGGCCTGAGCAGCAGTGCTACCCTTCTTCCAGTTGGAATTCTGGTACTTCACCATATGAGACAGGTAGTTTGCACTCCTCAGCCCAAGGGTGGAGGAGGCATAAATCCTCTTACCCCAGAGGTCAATTCTGCAGGACTGTTTGTCTGGGGGGAGGGAGATAACGTGCCTTAGACTTGTCATGAGCTGCCTTAATAACCACTGAGTCTGTTTCAGGCTGGGCAGCATAACAGGGAAACCCCTGGGGGGCATGGTAAAGTTTATCTGCCCTGCAGAGCATAGCTGGCACATCTGGCCTGTGCCAGGCTGCCATAGCTGTATTCCCCAAGGCATTCAAGACTGGAGGAATGATTTTGGGGGGAGACTCTGGTATCTCCAGGAAGCCCACCAACTCTTTCCTGATGACATCCTCCGCCTCAGTGTGGAAGCCAATGGCTGAGGACAATTGCATCATCACACTGAAAAATGTAGGGTCCTCAGAAGGAGACCTAGGAGTATACTTAACAGAATCCTCACTGACTGAGGAAGCTGTGGACCTGTCAGAGACCAGGATCTCTTCCTCATCATCATCTGGAAGAATGATGTCAGGATGGTACTCCTCCTCCTCGACCTCTTCCAAATCCGGGTCCGACATCAGATGCATGGACGATGGCCTTTGGGGGGTGTTCCACAGCTGACGAGCAGGAGTTGATGATGAAGCCTATGTTGATGGCGCCGGAGATGTGGGTCTGTATGTGCCTAGCTGCTGGACTATCACTGAAGTGAAATTTGTTAAGATCTCATTTAGGTTGACGACCTTCGAAGACTGCGTGGACAGGGTGGGGGGGGTCGACGAAGTAGGCAGCAATGAACTGCCTGAAAGACCCTGAGGACATGAAGAGCCTGTAGCCCTATTGGAAGGAGAGGGATCAGTCCTCAATGGGAGAGCCATCGGCATCGAAGGAGGGGCTGACAACTTGGAAGTTGACGACTGGCCACCATGGGAATTGGGCAGGTGTGCTGTTGGTATGGATCTGGAGGGCACAGAGACCTGGAAAGCGCCTTTGTGCGTCAGTGCAGCCACAGCCGACAAGGATCCCCCAGACGAAGGAGAAGAGGCCGTTGGGGAGCTAGATGCAGCCAGAGGGAGTGGTCGCAATCTCGGTCTTTTTTATGATTTTTCCCTGAGGACTTGTCTCAGGCCTTGGAAGCCTGGGCGCTAGATGACCCTGGCAGTGACTGCGAGGCTGTGACCTCGGAGGACCCCTGTCCAGAACTGGCTATCTGTTGATCCATCAGAACATTCTTTAGTGCCTTTTTGCATCGACTGAGGGTTGTTTGGTTAAACTTCTGGCAGAGGTCACAGTCAGAGACTTCGTGGTCTAGCCCAAGACAACACAGAGACAGTATTCATCTGTGGAGGCAATCTTCTTTCTGCAGTGGCAGTGATGGAAGACAGAGGTCGAAGGATTAACTCTCGACATAAACAAAATAAAGGAATCTCTTCATTTTATTTTATTTATTTAGTTTTTGTTGACCGGGTAAGTGCGCTAGACAAATTCTACCTATTTTCAGGCACAACCCGGGGAAGGGGATACAGATGAATGTAAACTGACTTTGAACCAGATTAAGTTATTGGTGGTATTTTTAGCGAATGGGGGGAAATTTGGCCAGTGCACCGGGGAAACTCCCCTACTCTTTGGTAGGGGGAGCTGCTGTGCTGCTTTGCAGAATGGCAGACTGTGGCCAGGCTTTGGAGGAGATGGATGTTTCTTCTGTTGTGCAGACCCAGGAACTTTAGCGAGATGAAGCGCATCCTATGGTAGCAGGAGTTCAACCCTTAGTCCAGAGTGATTTGCATGGTGAGACGCATGCAATGGGAGTAGTGGATGACAGTATTTCCATTGATATTTCACCCAATACTGTGCAGCATGATAAGGTGCAGTTTGTAGTTGTGCACATGGAGGAGCCAGGCTCAGTAGCTGTCTCAGAGTTGGCGGTAGACTGCGTGCTTGAAGGTATGAGTTACAGCGCTGACGTGGCTCAGGAAGGCATGCGGAAGCAGCCTGAGGCTGAGACTGACAGACGCTGGTCAAAGGAGCAAGCCCTGCTGGCTGGATGTGTGTTAATGGCAAGTGGCTTCCTGACTCTAATTGGGAGTCTTTCTCTCCGTTACAGGTGGATTCTCTGGGGGAGATGGCTGCAGGACTTAATACAGGTCAGACTCTTGTAGACCCCATTGTTGTTGATGAGGAAGGTTCGGAGGATAACCGTTGGCCCGAGCATGCTAATGACACTTTCCCAAACGCTCCACCAGCTGCTTCACCCCCTCCTTCTCCCTGGAGGGACTCACAATGACCTGGGCCACGATTCTCGGATCTTTTTAAAAATAACAGATTGGAACAGGCCCCTCGACGTAATGCTGTCCGCCTCTGATATCAGGGTGGTTTACCGGAACACCTGACAGAACTTATGTAGTGAGGAAACTCCTGAAGGAATCTATGCATTTCCTTGCTGCAGACATTTATGCATTAATCAACGTCAGGGGGAAGACACATTTGACATTAGTTTTCGGACTTTTTCTAGTTTGGACAAATTCTGGCAGCAATATGAATCCTGTAAATCATTACCTTTATGGGATCCTTTTTTTGCCATTCCCCTTACTAAGCCTTTACTTAAAACTGTGCATGTTCTGTAATGAAGGGGTCAATGTGGGGGATATTCAATTCTGGCTTGAGCAGAAATGTTGTGTGTTAGGACCCCCAGAAGCTGTTATAGACAAAGAAGGCATTTGGTCAGGTAGTTGGAGATTTAAAGTAAAATCACATATAGTAGATAAAGTGTTGCACATTCCTATTAGTTTTTTCTGGGTAAAGATCAGGGGGGTTGTTTTTACCCAGGGCAACCCAAAGCCTGCTACAAGTGTGGCAGCTGTAGACAACTCAGTAGTGTCTGTGACAAAGTGAAATGTGCCTTACTGTATGTGGGGTTTTCGACCATGACAGTGGGGTTTGTAGAAACATCTTTCGGTGTAATTTGTGTGACGAACAGGAAAACGCCTATCATCAGTGTCCCTGAGCTGGGCAAAACAGATAGGGTGGTATGAATAAGGATGATCTGATAAACAGGGTCCAAGAATCTCACAGGCCTCCTTCTGCAGCCTGGGACACATCCCACTCCAGTCCTGTGGCCTGGGACACATCCCACTCCAGTCCTGCGGCCTGGGATGCATACCACTCCAGTCCTGCAGCCTGGGACGCATACCACTCCAGTCCTGCAGCCTGGGACACATCCCACTCCAGTCCTGCAGCCTGGGATGCATTTCACTCCAGTCCTGCGGCCTGGGACACATCCCACTCCAGTCCTGCGGCCTGGGACACATCCCACTCTAGTCCTACGGCCTGGGACACATCCCACTCCAGTCCTGCGGCCTGGGACACATCCCACTCCAGTCCTGCGGCCTGGGACACATCTCACTCCAGTCCTGTGGCCCAAACAGATCCTGATGTTAGGCCTGAGCACTCCCCACATGCTGCGCAGTCTACGGCGTCTTGCTCCCAGAAATGGGTGCAGGACAGCCCGACCACCACAGGTACTGCCGATCCTATAGTGGCTGAGTCAATGCCCCCCTAAAAAACTGATTTTCATACCCCACACCCCAGACCATCTAGCAAATCGACTATTCCCCTGTTGTACTCCTCTCTCAAAACCCATTTCAAGTTTTGCAGGAACAGGACGGTGAATCTGAATCTGATGTCTCTTCTAAGTCTGGTATGCACTCAGAAATGGAGAAAAAGGATAAGGGGGATAAGAAGACAGGACTACTCAGCAAAATCTGTGAAAAAAGAGGGAAAAGATAAACATTAACTTTTGATGCCATTTTTAAACCTAATCTTACTCAACGCCTGCAGTATGAAACATTATAAGAAGAGAATGGCTTGTTTGAAATAATTCAGGGGTTTAGGTGCTGACATAATATTTTTGCAAGAGACTAGGTTTAATACCTTATAAGACATCACTTTGGCAAAGAAAACCTGGGTACAGGGTCCTTCTTTCTGGTCCTATGGGGAGGATATGGCAGATGGTTTGGGAATTCTTTTTAACCACACACAGGTCCAGGTTCTACATTTAGTGGATTTAATGCCTGGTAGGGTTCTGCTCCTTGATTGTGTTTATAAAGGGGTTTCGTTATGCCTTATTACTATCCATGCACCCCAGATTAAAACAGCTTGTACTGACTTATTTAACTTGGTCAAACCTTTTCTGTTTACCAAACTGCATGTGATTTGGGGAGGGAATTTTAATTGCAGTTTAGATTTAAAGGTTAAAAATCACATACAGAGGAAACCTATTGTGATACCCACACTTTACAGGACATCACCAAGACTGCTGTGCTGATAGATGCTTATAGGCAGCTTTACAAGGATGATGAGACTACTATAGGAGAAGTGTGTTTTCTTCTCGCATTAATTATTTTTTCCTTTCTAAGTATCTACTGCCAACTGAATTTACTTTACGGCTTTGTGACGTCTCGGATCATTTGGCATTGATTTGTAAAGCAGGTCTTTCTGCTGTCCCACCTAGGTTTCCGTCAATTACTAGTCTGTGAAAATTGAATTCCTCTTTATTGGAGCAAGATGACATAAAAAATAAATGTTTATATGTTTTGCAGTTAAGACTATTGGTGGTTGATATGTATGATGACTGGGGCTCCTGGTGGGAGGATACCAAGAAAGATATTAAACAGTTTTTTGTTCAGTTAGGAAGAGCAAAGAAAACGAATGATTATTTCAGATATTTAGGGATTCGAGATCAATATTATCGATTGATGTCCTTGCCCACTGTTTCTGATATCAGGATACGAAATCAAATAGATGACATAAAATTTAAAATGAGGCAGTATCAATATGACAGGGCAGTTTCTTTACAAGCGGAAATGCATTTTGGATTACAGAAAACTCCTGCTGACCCTTTTCAGCTTGTAAAAAGGCTGTGGAGAGTAAATTGATGGATGGTTTGTGTGATGCAGATGGCATTTTGAAGCAGAGCGATGTCAAAATGTTAGACATAGTAGAGTGTTTTTTACACAAGCAGCATAGGGATCCTTTTCTTTCACATAAACTCTGGGATGAGGTTTTTCATTTTATATCTCCTGGGGTGACGCAAGATCAAGCTGTTGAGCTACAGCATCCTATTACGGGTGCAGAAATTAAACAGACGATAGCTCATTTAAAATTAGGGTATTCCCCCAGCGAGCATGGTATTACCAACAAATTTTATAAACATTTTTCAGAAGATGTAAGTGTAATTTTATGTGATCTATACAATGAAATCTTGTGGACAGGACAGACCTTTCATCGGTTTACTGCTGCCATTGTTATATTTTTATATAAAAAAGGGTCTAGACAACACTTAGAGAATTGGAGACCTATCAGTCTTTTAAATATGGACTATAAAATTTTAGCCTCTATTTTATGTCGTATGCTTCAGAGTATAGCCACAACTGTTATACACCCTGCACAAACCTGTTCTATTCCCAATGGGTCAATAAAACAGAATCTTGCTTTTTTGAGGGATGTATGTGTATTTGGTAAACGGAACGACTTTCTGGATATTTAATAGCCTTGGATCAAACCAGAGCATTTGATAAGGTCTCTCATGCTTTTCTTCAACTGGTTTTACAAAAATATGGGGTTCCTGCAAAATTTCGGACCTGGATACAGGTTTTCTATCAAGAAGCTATACTGTACCCAATTGTTAATGGGTTATTAGGGAACGGTATTTATAGTCACAGGGCGGTGTGGCAGGGCTGCCCTTTCAGCCCACTACTGTATACTTTTATTTTAGATCCGGTGATGCAGATGATTATAAATGATAGTGGTATCTGGGGACTCTCCCCCCACCCTGGATATAGTACCCCAAAAGACTGCAGTTTATGCGGATGATATATGTCTCATTGTTCCGACTGAGGAATCCGTTTTAAGATGCATGACAGTTTTGAACTTATATGCTGGAATTTCTGGGGCAAAAGTCAATTTCACTAAAAGTTCGGGGGTGTATACAGGGGATGGGCCTTTTGTTTCTAATACTGGACAGATCAAGATATCCAATTCTACTGTTAAATTATTGGGTTGTCATTTTGGTAACAGGGATTTAGCAGCCCTGAATTGGATTGAGAAACTTGAAACCGAGGAGAGAAAAGTACATCAGTGGAAGTCCTGGTCTTTGTCAAAAAAAAAGAGAGTAATGATTATTAAAACATTTTTGCTACCAATGTTTCTTTATATTAATGCTATTTTTCCTATCCCTCTGAATTTGGAAACAAGAGTTCTGAGTTGTTTTTTTCAAATGGTGTGGGGCAGCTGTTTGAACCGCATTAAATGGGATTTTACGTACTTAAACTTGACAAAAGAGGATTTGGGAATGATTCACCCTGTAGTGTTTTATTTTTCCTTTTTCTTTATAATTTCATTTTGGGAAGGGAGAGAAACATATTTGGTCTGACTGGACATCTTTTTTGTTTACACCTTTGTTCCAGAAGTGGAGTTCGGATTTCCCTTGGTTAACTTCTGCCCTACAAGTCCCTGATTTTGCCATCCCTGCTTTTAAAAAATATAACTCTTGGAGCACAACGAAATTTATGTTACAAACCTTAAATAGAAAATCCCCTTATAAAGCAGTACTGGAGCAAAATTTTGCAGTTCGGGTTGACTTTCCGAAATGCTTGCCTACGAAACTGTGGTCTGCACTCCGAATTCACTGGTAAAAGGATTCCAGTTGCTATGTGGGACGTTCAGTGGTTAAGTTGTCACGGGGAAACTTGGGGTAAAAGGTAATCTTAAACATAAGCCGGTTTCAGAACGGCAGTGTATTCGATCAGAATGTGGGGGTGTTAGGGAATCTATAGAACATTTCTTTCTTCTGTGTCCTTTTACTACTGTGTTTTGGCATGAGTTGGTCGCTTACTGGAAGTGGCGACCAGTGTACGATGTCACATATGAATGCCTTGTTTTAGGAGACTATTCTGGTTTTTCGTCACGATATCATCACAGTACTTTGAATGTTATTTTTGCCTGTATTAAGTTTTATTTATGGCAAGCACGATGTCGCTTTTCTTTACAGCATATGAATACTCCTATGTTAGTGCTAATTATACAATCTTGGATCCTATTTTTTTTTTTCAGTCACATTGGAGTAAAATACCATGGATTTAATGAATTTCACTGTCTGTTCCTGTATGGAATTTTTTTTTTGTTTCAGGAGTATTTCTTCCTCTGCTATACATGTATGTTTTTGCTGGATGTATTTGGTGGTGGGTTATTTCAGGGGTTCCAGTCTGTTGTTATTTTACTTTGTTTAAAGGGGATTGCTGTTTTTCACATGTATGTAATTTTTTTCCAGATGGTGATATGTTTGTTTTTCTTTCCTGATGTTGTTGTTTTGCAATAAATAATTCCCCTACTCTTTTTGAGAAGTGCCATGGGATCTTTAGCATCCACCTGAACTACCATCAAAACAGGTAGATGGGACCTCGGTTTTACATCTCATCCAAAAGATGGAATAAAAGAGATTCTGAAATATTGCAGAGAAAAAGCCGTAGGTGAAAACAATGGCGTGAAACTACATTGGAGCTTCCACGAGACCCATGCGATCGAGTTGATGGGGGGGAAAGAACTGAGGAGGGAGTGGGGTCGCTCATGCCTTTATAAGGTTGCTGATGTTGACAGATGTCAACGGGATGGACAGCCCCAGTTCTATTGCTGAAAATCTTCCACGTGGATCGTGCTTCTCAGACGGTGACGTTCCTATGGTGTGACCTGATGACTGAGATACCCCCGAAGAAGATCTTTCATTCTTCTATGCTTTCAGATGTTAAAGACCCCATAGCACGTCTCAAAAACAGCAAAGGCATTTACAGTATTTTCCCATTCACAAAGCCACCAATCGATTACCTGGTTCAATAACAATTGGTTTGCATCTATAACCATCCCACCCCCAGCATGAGGCTTAAACTGGAATGGTTTCCTAGTCCTTCCTTCCCAGTCAGCAAAAATATTTCAACAAATAAACATATAAACAAATACACTGACATATAAACAAATACATAAAACACACATATAAATAACAGAAACTGGAGTGAGGGTGTTTTGATTGCCTTCCCCACACCCCCTGTGCAGGTACAGTTCAGATTAGCAGAATGTTTCTTATTCCAAACATTCAAGCAGGATTGTAACATGGCAATTTTTCTGATAGCTGAATACAGCATTCTAATATGCTGAAATACAACCCGTGATGCAAAATGAAGCAGGCATTAATTCCCTAGTAATGCATGCTTCATATTGCAATACTGTGAATGTCCACACTGGAATCGCCAGCCGAGTAGCAACTCAGCTAGTTACCTCCCACCCACCTGCCCAGTGGTCACAATTACTTCGCTTCTGGCAGCAACACACCAAGTGGTGGTGCTCCTGATAATGAAAATGCCTAAAAAGTAACTGAGGAGAAAAACTCCTGATGTCCACTGGACGACAGAATTCTAAAAAGTTAGTGAAGCTTTAATATGACTGCTGAGGCTGATTTTGGCTCCAGTCGCTGAGTTCTGTTTGCGATCGACAATGTTAGAGTGGATTATGTTAATGAACGGTCCCACAATGCATTGCTCTGCAAACAGCCAGAAAATGAGCAAATAAAGAGGACTTTTGCAAATGCACAAATAGCTTTTAGTAAAATATAAAAATACATCATTTATTACCGGTTGTTATGCTCTCACATTTTGTATGTTTTACTGACACAGCACTATGTAGTAGCCACAATATTAAACAATGTTCCATGTATGAAAACGAAGTGCACGCATTAAAAAAAAATTGCGATCAACACCAACGTACATCTCTGTCTTTCTTTCCAAATGCAATTGTATTAAATCAATTTTTGTAGCACTTGCCATGTTACAAGCGCATTAATGCACTCCAGAGTCAGGCTCTACTAGGGCATTAATGCCCGGTTGGTGGTTGGAGGAACTTGGCCTTCGCCTCCATTCCCCCCAAACCAGGCATTACTTCCCTATTAGAGCCCAACTCGGGAGTACATTAATGTTTACTTAAAGCGATCCTGTTACTGCCTGCTCAGGAGAGTCAAGGAAAGTCAGGTGCATGTGTGATACTCTTACTGCCTGCACTGTAAATCTTGCTATGTTTGTGATAGCAGGTTGGCTTTCGGGTTGTTATATAAAATCAGTTTTTCTGCAGGTGCTGCCTTAAGCAGAATCTGCCTGCATTTGCCACAGAAGGGAAAAAAAGACTAGCTTTTTTGGAGACAACATAGGTGGGGTAAGTCGTGGTGAAACTTGGTTGAATTAGTGTATTTCTTATTGAGTGAGGGGTAAATCTGAGAGCAGCTAGAGTAGCCCACATTTAGGGGCCATATAAGAACTGTGTCCTGCCTTGTAGTTTGGGAGAGGGGTGCCAATTGTCTGGCCTGGGGCCTCAGTTACTTGACAACTGACCTCCCACAGCCAATAGCGCGAGACCAGGAAGAGAGCAGGTTTGCATAAAAGCAGCAACTACCAATGTGTCCCACACGTTTCTGTCCCAGTGAGTGAGTGGAATAGCGAACGAGAGGAATGTCGTCGAGGCACAGGTCAGGAAACATAGGAAAAAACAGGAGCAGCTGTAGAATTCACAAAAAGTGTTTATTAGTACTAGCAGTAACATCAAAAAATAAACGTGTTCAGTATAACTATTTACAAAGGCAGAATAAACAGAGAAGATCCATCTGAGTTTTCTTTCAATCTCTGTGTGTTCCCTAAAACACTGTAGCTCTCTCTTATAAGTCTTTGCAACCCCTTCCTTAACAAGCATCCTGTTTTTTTCTAAAATGTTCTTGTAATTTTCAGGCAGGTGCAGCAAGAACACAATGTCCCAGAACTGAGGCGCCTTCTCCACAGCTTCTGAAAAGGGGCTTAAAAACTGCCCTCAGGTTAACCCCTTGAGTTCCCAATAGCTTTTTGCAATCATCTCAAACTATAATTATATACATTTCAACAGTAACACTATATAATTTCTAAACAAAGGTGTCCCAATATCAGTTACATTTCCACAGAATGATTTGCATATATTTTTATACCAGCAGATATGCAAGGAAGGGAAAAAACAGAAATAGCAAGGGAAGACTGAGAGACTGTGAGAGGCAAAGAACTGCGAGACTGTTGGGGTGATCAAGTCCTAGGTGTCACAGGAAAATTTGGTTGCATAACCAGACAGACAGGAAAGGAAAGAACAGAACAGATCCCTGCATTCAAACTCTCCATAATAACTAGGACAGGGTCCTAGTCAACCCTGTCACAAGGAACAGGTGACTGGCATTGTAGGTGTCAACAGGCATCAGCAGAAGGAAGAAGAGAGGTGAGGACTCTGCCGATTGACTAGGGCAAAGCACCTGTTCACTACTGTGTAACAGTCACTGCTGGGAATCGGGGGACGTCAAAGGTAGACCAAAACTGGGAACAGAAGTACCACCCTATCTAGGGTAGGAGTATATATGGGCAATAGCCCACCACAGGGTATGGTGTTATTCGGGATTAATCAACACCCCAGGTGCATTAACACCATACCCTGAAGTGGGTTACTGCACTTATAACATGGGTTATGTAGAACACATGAGAAAACATAGAAACATAGAAATCTGTCAGCAGATAAGAGTCTTTGGTCCACCTAGTCTGCCCCAATACCTCCAATAACTCGGGACACAGCGACTGCGGGGGAAGTTGTGCTGTATTCCGCAGGCTGAGTGTCCTCACAGCACCTGGGGTGTTGATTAATCCCCAATAACACCATACCCTGGAGTGTTTAAACACCAAAAAAGGTGCTGTATCATGCCACCTTGCAAAATAGTCCCTCATAACTAATGCAGACTACATTGCTGTTATGCACATACAAATTTCACACATACAGTACTGACATGAGTTTTGACATTTGCTGTGCATAATAATGTCTCCTACCTTGCCTACCACCTGTACTTTATGCCCCCCCCCACAAATACACATTCACGTGCAGCTTGAACTGCAAAGGGACCTGCCCTGCTCGCTCTGACTGCCTCTCTCGCTCTCTCTCTCTCTCACATTGTCTGTCATGCTGTGTAGAGCTGTTGGACATGCAGCTGGTACAGACACATATAGCCAGGCAAGTACTGCATTTGGCAGAAGTCAGGGGGAATGACAAAATACACAACGTACTTCATCTACCTGTCTCTCTCTGTGTCCCACTCACTCCTTGGTCTCAGTCTCCGTCTCCTCTCGCTGTCTCCGTCTCGCTCCATACATTAAACTGTTGCAATGCATTTTGGAGAAGTCGGGGGAAGTGACAACACTAACTAATGGGGCTTGTTTGTGGTCACCATGGCTGACACAGACAATGACAGAAAATGTCCCCAGATGCCTGCAGGGCATTCATTTTTAACCCATTTGAAACTAATGGTCCTGTGCTACCTGTACATCGCTATGGTGAGGGGACATCATGCGTGGGGGGACGGGAATGGAGGACAGGCTCTGAGGGACTTTACTCTCTCTCTCACACTCCCGGTCACTGTTGCAGCTGTTTGCTGTCCCTGTCCCTGTCTGTCTGTCTGTCTCTCTCTCTCTCGCTGTTCCACAGTCTATCGATCGTGGTGCCCTGACAGTGCCAGTCATCTGTGGCCATCCTCACACATAACAGCAACCCCACTGGACACAGCGAATAATTCCCAGGCACACACTCTCTGAGATACATTTTGAGACACAGGGAATACAGCACAACATCTTCTCCTGCACTCGCTGTGTCCTGAATTGTCATGGCTGCTGCTCTGCTTTGCTCTCCAGATAATGAGACCCACCCGGCACGTCTCCTGAGTCACTCCGCAGAACCATGGATTAAATAGGGTATTTAATCCAAGGCTACGCAATGCTCCTACTCCAGTTGGGTTGTGCATTTCTGCCAACCCATGTTATAAAAAGATTTAAACAAGGCATGGGGAAGCACAATTAGAAAAAAACAAAAAAGGGGAAACTAGAAACACCCTATCAAGGGTAAGGATACAAAGGTATCTCCAGGTAACACAGGGAGACCAGAGGTCGAGAAAGCTGAGAGTAGTGCAATGCAGTGGCTGTCGGGCGGCAGTTTTCAGAGAGACCTTCTGGAGACTGTGGTCCTGCCCCATCTGCACACACCTCTCTGGGTTGAGGGAGGAGGTCACAAGACTCCAGTATGAGTTGGCTAGGATTCGGAGGTCCTCTCCTCCCACCCAGAGGCCACCAAGTCTGCCACCATTATCTCAGAGGATGCCAGGGAGGAGAAGTGGCTGGACTGTGGAGGGCTCTGGAAGGGTCGGGGTGATGGGACAGAGGAACATTTCTCAACCGGTACCACTACAAAATTCCTACGCTGCTCTGGTGGGGAGGGACTACCAGGAGGAAGCACCTGCGCTAGCGACCATGGGGAATGTGGGGGCTCTCTGCAGTGGAAATGCCAAGAAGGGTGGTAGAGGATCTCAGAGGAAGAGGAAGAAACTTTTGGTGGGGGGGTTCAACTGTCAGGGAGACAGATTTGGGAAGGAAAGGAGTTGGACATGTTTCCCTGGAGTATAGGAGACTTAGGAGGGACATGTGCCTTCTGCATAAAGCATGTTCAGATGAGAAACTTTGGGAAGAACTGGATTATTACTCAATGAATCAATGTATAGCCCTAGATCACACTACCTCCAGCTTAGGGGAGATAAATGCAATACCTGGAGGCGTAAAGGATGGTATACAGAGAGAGTGATATCACCCTGGAATTCGCTGCCTGAAAATGTAATTACTCAAACGTCGATAGAAAATTTTAAACATAGCCTAGATGCATTACACAAAAAGAGGTATATTTAGGTTCATGGCGGCCAAAATGGACCAACTGTCTTTAAAAGCTCTGTACTGACCTATGAGACCTATGAAAGGGGAAACAGGCAGGTTAGGTATCTACCCGGTGCCACGGCCTGGAGGGAGGGGAAGCTGATCCTGAGGGTTGCTAGAGCAGCAGGAAGGAAGGGAGAGCTCAACTGCACTGTCCAACTGGGCATGGGACTGGGATAGTGCAGGCAGAGTTTAGGGAGCTGGGGAAGGGTCTTATTTTTATTTATATAGCTTTTTGCCCTCCCGCTGATACCTGCTCCTATCATCGGGCCCTGTATCAAGGGTCCCCCAGTCCCATTGACTGCTGCCTCACTGTCACACCAGCAGGGATCCACATGGAAGCAGGACCAGGGAGTCCCCCGAGGGCCATCACATATGGCGATGGGGGGACACAGGCTTTTTCCCAGTTTTCTCCCTGTTCCCCACACTGGGGCACACACACCTCGGAATCCTGCAGCACTCCCTACTACTGCCCTCCTAGACCTGCACTACCAGCTGGTCTCCACCAGGTGGAGCATGCAGGTCCTTCCCCTCCCCCCCCCCGGAAAAGAGAGCAGCTGTCAGGTGGTCAATCCTTTCTCTCCCCGGCCGACCACTACCAACCCGCTTACCAAGAAACACGGCTCACTGGTGTGGCAGGAGGTAAGGTATAAGCACCTCAGCCCTCCACGCCACTGGTTTGGCTTTGGAGAGGAGTTAGACAGGCAGCTCGCTCAGGGAAGTGCTGTCTGTCTACATCAGGGGACAGGAGAGGGAACTCTGCATCAGGAGCTTCAACTCATGGGTGAAACAATGGTGCACAGAGGAAGGGTTCGGCTACATTGGGGATTGGGTCCCACCTGTGAGGATAAAGGCCGATACAGGGGTGATGGCCTACATCCATTGGGGAGGGAACCACAATCCTCAGTGGACAGTTTAAATGCTACTTCAGTGAACATTTAAACTAGTCGGGGGGGCAGAAGGAATCGGGGAGTCAGAAACTGCCCACCCCCAACAGGCTGAAGTACAGAGCAAGAAGAACCTGAAGGGATAGGAATCCCCCAGGGTACAGATTAATAAAGGGAGAAGGGTGGTAGAGATAAAAGGGGAAAAGGAATGGGAGCATTAAAAAGAGAGGTGAGAATGAGGGAGGGCAAAAAGGAAAAAAAAGAGGGCAACAAGCACAGTGGAAACAAAATCTGGAAATCTATATCAGCAGATGCTAGAAGTCTTGGAAGTAAGATTACAGACCTAGAGGCCATCATGGCAGAGGCCAACCAAGATATTGTGGTCATTACTGAGTCATGGTGCACTGAAAATCATGACCGGGACACAGCCATACTGGGCTATACTCTGTTTAGGAAGGACTGGGTGGGAAGGAAATGAGAGGGTGTGGTGATTTATGTGAGGGAAATCATAAAAGCCACTCAGATACAGGGAAAACAGGGGGAGGCAGAGGTACTGTGGGTCACCCTGGAGATACAAAATGGAGCCGCTATTCGCACTGGAGTGACCTACAGACCTCTAGCACAGAGGGAGGAGTTAGATAAGTTACTGGTGGAAGCCACTGGCAAGATGGCAGAAAAACGGGAGATGCTGCTGGTGGGGGACTTCAACCTGCCAGATGTGGAATGGAGCCTCCCAGCAGTGGCTTCCACTAGAAGCAGGGACATTCTGGACTCTCTGCAGGGGGCATGCCACAGGCAACTAGTCAGTGAACCCACCCGTGATGGGGTAATACCGGACCTAGTACTCATTGACAGGGACAGGGTTGCAGACATCATGGTGGGAGGCCACTTGGGGACCAGTGATCACTGTACGGTGTGGTTCGATACAAGGACAGCTGTGGAATCGAACCACACAAGAGTGAGGGTCCTGGAGTTCGGAGGTCAGATTTTAAAAAGATGGGTGAATGCCTCAGGGATGACCTGGCAGGGGTGGGTGACCTGGGTGGGGTGGTGGAACAGTGAGGGAAGATAAAAGGGAGCACAGTAAAGGCATCAAACAAGTGAGCAAGAGGAAAAAGAGACCATTATGGTTCTCGAAAGACGTGGCTTGAAAAGGTAAAAGCTAAAAGGGTAGCATTCAGAAGATATAAGGAGTCGCAGAGGGAGGAGAAGGATAGGGAGGTGTATTGAGGGAAACACATGGAAGCAGGTAAAGCAGTAAGGAGTGCAAAGGTGCAAACTAAAGAGAAAATAACCCAGGAGGTAATGAAAGGGGACAAGACATTTTTTAGGTATGTAAGTGAAAAGAAGAAGACAAGGGGTGGGATTGTAGATTTAAACAGGGAAGGGGGGCAGACCAGGAAAAGGCAGACATCCTGAAATGGAAATTACGTACCTACCATAATTCTTGAACTTCTCTTGCATCTCCACCATTCATTACTGATGGGTGTAAGCTGGAAGCGCGCACCCGCCATGAGAGTTTTTTTTTTTTTGAGGGAGGAGTTGGAGCCGATGGCGCCGCCCATGAGAGCGACGCACTGCGTGGTGCACGAGGGGCGGCCGTTAGGCACTACAGACTCCTCCTCCATCCCAGTTCTGTAAACCGGATAGGCAAAATAAAGGAATTAGGATAAAGAGAGCGAGGAAAGAGAGCCGAGAGATAGAGCAAGGAAAGGAAATAAACTGAAAAAGGAATAAGCCAATAGAGGACAGGAAAGAGGAGAATCCTACCCTAAGGGACCGTAGGACCTCACTCCAGGGGCGGCTCCGAGAGAGGAACAGATAAGAAGAGGAAGAAAAAAGGAAGGAAGAGGAAAGAAGAAGAAAAAGGGGATAGTGGGAGGAGGGAAAGATTCTGCCATGAGTTAAGAGTCAAGTTGGCGTTAAGGCTTACCAGCCTGGAACTTAAAAGCAAGGGAGCAAGGACCCCTTCAAACAAAACTGGTCTAAAAGGTTCGACCAAACCATCAGCACAGCTTGGTACAAGTGAGGCAGATTTCCCTACATATCTCGCTATCCCACTACCCATCACTCAAGCTGAGAGCTCACAGATTGCCAAAGCAAAACATCTGTTCCGGAAGGACAGCCCCCAACTAGGTAAAGGGAACGATACCCCACTAGTACACCGACATGTGATAGTACTAGGAGAGGGGGGGAAGGGAAGCCCTAAGAAGGGCACCCTCTTGGACAGAGACAGAGAAGGAAACTCGTTCTAACTCCCTGGGAGGCAGGGGCCAAGAGAAATCAGACCACCAGTTCAAGAGGCAATTGTCAAATCAAGCTAGAATAGACATTAACTAGCCGCAGACTGGAATAAGGAAGATTCAGGGACACCGAGGTCCAAGAACCGAAGGAGGAGGACCGTCTGAGAAACTAGCCCTGTCGACTGGTGATTGAACTAATTTGGCCTTAAGGAAGGTGCTCGAAGGGAACCCCTTCAAGGAAAATCAGAAAGAGTTCCCTCAGAAGGAAGAGACAAAGCTCTATTCACTCTCCTCCCTCTCCAATCCTTTTGTTGCTCTCTTAAGAGAAGACCGTAAGGTCCCAAAGACCAGGGGATTAGGCCCCAATGGCCACGAGAGGGAAGGGAAGGAGGGTGAGCAGGGTGGTGGAGACGCCCAAGAAGTGAAGCCCATGAGGGGAAGGTGGGCGGGATTCACTAATGAATGGTGAAGATACAAGAGAAGATCAAGAATTACGGTAGGTGCGTAATTTCCTTATCTTCCTTTGTCAATCTTCACTATTCATTACTGCTGGGTGAGTACCAAGCCCCCCGAAGGGGGTTTAGCACAACCCTGAGGGAACAAGACCATCAGTTTCCTGCTGGTGAGAAACAGGAAGAAGAGACCCTGGTCATACTAGACTGGAGTCTAAGGCCGAGGAGAGCTAGGAGGTGTCCCCTGAAGATGAGGGGATGGAGGAAGCCCCTGTAGAAGCCTCCTAGCCCTGGTGGAAAAAAGGCGGGTCCCTTGGAAGGTGGAGCAAATCACCCTATGCCGGGCCAGAGGTGACAACCTCGATAGATGAAGCTACACCATCCGCCTAATGCAGATCACTGTCCCTGCAAGCCTGGAAGCCACCTCATTGGTGTCATAAGATGCCCTTGCTTGTGCCATGGCAGTTTCAGGCCCATGGCGGAGAGGGCAATGTCTTGTCGAGATTGCTCCAAATCAGGCATTGATGCTTGCACCTGAGCCAGCATTGACCACAAGTGCCTATTATAGGCAGCATGATGTGCCTGATGTGATGCAATGCACAACATCGCACGAGAAGAAGAGAAAACTCTTCGCCCCCACAGATCGAATTGTAGGGAATCCGAGTTCGGTGGTCGGTCGTGCGCCAGACGCTGACACCCGAAAGGGGTCTCGAGGCATACCAAGCCCGAGGGAGGGTTAGGGAGAGAACCTAGAGACTCCAAAGCAGCACAATACCTCCTTCTGCAGTCTGCCGGGGCTGGGAAAGGGGTGGCTGTAGACTGCCAGGTGTGGATAGACGCTTCCTGGAAGGGAATAGGCCAGTATGGCACCACCAGAAGCCGGGCACTGAATTCACTGAGGAATTTGTGCATCTCTCACTCGGTATTGTCCCATCTGACGAAAGAAATAAGGAGATCCTGAACCATCCTCGATAGGAAGCGTTGATATTCAGTGAAGTCAGCATCGGAAGAGAGGTAAATAGGAAGTTCCTCTTCCTCTGAGGAGGGAGTCGAGGAAGATGGGGAACTCGAATGTCCAGAAGACTCCTGCGGTGGTGGGGACAGGCGAAAGACCCATTCATGCATGTACCTAAGATATGATGGGAAGGCTGCTGCAGTGCCTCTGAATGTCTCCCAGGATAAAGGCCCCGTAGGACCCATATGGCCCAGGAGAGAGGGGTGTGGCTGCAGAGGAATGGGAGAAGGGCACCTGCAAGGAGGTGACTGTCCTCTGCCAGGGCTCTGGAATCCAGAGAACAGTGCCTGAGCTGGTGGGATCCCTGAGATCAAACCGGGTCACATGGCGGAACCCTGGGAATGCGAACTCCAGAAAAGACCAGACGGGGAATCTCCCCTGCGACGCATCTGGGATTGCATGAGTCCAGAAGGGCAACCCATGGCAGTGCCACCAGAGGGGACCCTGGAGCCCGAGAAGGCGAGACGGGGTTTGGCGCTACAGCTCCTCCCTGCACTCCATGGGGTGGCAGAGGAGTGCTGCCACCCCTCACCCCAACCCCTCAACCCCTCAGACTCCGAGGACACCCTCCTCCTCGACCCCAGCGAAGGATTCCCCTGATCCAGAGGCCCCCCAAGGGAGGCCACCAAAGCCAGGGCTTCCAATTCCCCCTGAGAGGGCACAGCAGCACCAAGGCTAGGAGCTGCCACAGCCCCCCCAGAGAGGATAATCAACTCCCCAAGAGCCAAGCTGTCCTCCCTAGTGGACTCCAGGCCACCTCTGGCCTGGGAATCCTCAGAGACAGACTACTGTGGAGACTCAGGGATGGGTCCCACTGAGGTCTCTGATTCCAAAGAATCGGGCAACCAATTCAGGTCCACATCTTAGTCAACACCCTCCAAAGAGGAGTCGACCAGCAGGACCTCAATACTGGCTACCCCAAGACCACCCTGAGGGGCGGTGCCGCAAATGGCGCCGGCGTCTCCAGCGGTGCCAGTTGTTCCCACCACACCGCCCACGGCCCCAGAACCCAATGCTGACTCAGCGACGGTTCCGGCCGGGACACTGGCGCCACACACGGTGCCAGAACCTGAACCGGCAGTGCTGCTGGAACTGCACAGGCCACCGGAGCCGTAAGCCATGCACCGAACCGGCGCTGCTTGTTGTGCCACCCCGATCACCGTCACCACAAACAGTACCAGGATCCAAAGCGGTGCCACGAGGCAGCGTTGAGGGTCCACCAGTGCCAGACCCAGCAACTCTGGGCCGCGACACTGGGGGAGCCTGCACCTCAGGAGAGGTGACTGATGAGGTTGCGACACCGATGTGACCCCGGGAGGGGCCACGCTGCTCCTCCGATGCCACAAAAGAGGCCTCCTCCTCGGCAAGGCTTGAAGAGGAGGAGGCCTCCTCCTCAACAGACCGTAGAGACCTGGGAGGGGACCCGGAGGAAGAGTCTAAAGACCTGGCCTGGGAAGCCCGAGAGCAATGCTGTCCCCCAAAAGTCAGCGGGACCCTGCCGACTTTGAATGCGCGGATTTCCAAAACACGGCGATCCATGGAAAAACAGGCATTGCATCTATCCATATCATGGTTAGGTCCCAGACACCAAAGGCAGACATCATGCCGGTCCATCATGGAAAAGTGCCAGCCACAGGAGCACCGACGCATGGGGGCGCGGCCTGCTTTCGATTTACTCTTAGCTCCCAAACCAGGCAGGATGCGAAATAAAATAAAACACAGCAAAAGCTCCCGACGTCATTAAAGAATAATCGGAATGAACTTACCAGTGTTGGGATGTAGAACTGGGATTGAGGAGTCATCGCAAAACAGACAGCGTCGACAGAAGGCCTAATGGCATACTATGAAAACACTCTGTACTTGCACAGCAGGTGCAGCCCTGATGGCAGGAGAAACAGAACTGGATGGAGGAGGAGGAGTCTGCGGCGCCTAACGGCTGCCCCTCATGCACCACACAATGTGTCGCTTTCATGGACGGCGCCCATGAAAAACAACTCCCGTAGTGGGTGCGAGCTTCTGGCTTACACCCAGCAGTAATCAATGGTGAAGATTGACAAGGGAAGATCAATACTTGCTCAGAGATTACAGAGGAAAAAAAAGGAGAGGGGACACAAAATGTAATAAAAGCTTTGGAGGGAGGGAGGTGGACACTAGTTCCTTTTTGAAAGCAAGAGTCCTGAAGTGACTTGTTAATCTGAAGGTGGACAAAGCAATGGGGCCAGATGGGGTGCATCCAAGGGTATTGAGGGAGCTCAGGGAAATACTGTCTGCACCTCTGACAGTTCTGTTAGCTGCTGGAAACAGGAGTGGTTCTGGAGAACTGGAGGAGGAAGTCCCAGCACAGACAAGATCTGGTCAGAGCCAATACAGCTGAGGAGAGCTTTTAGGAGCAGCAAGAGTGATGAAAAGAATATGCTGTACTCTCGCTGCACAGGAGTCAGCCGTAATACTGCAGCGATTACAGTACTGCGCATGCATGATACTCGCACATACGCAGTTTTCCCCCGGAGTCAGCCTTGTGCAACATGACGGTGCTGACATAACTATGTGTAACAACCCAGTCCCCTGGGGTTATTAGAATCCTATTAGTACTAGTCTTAGGCAGGTAGGAAAAGGCAGCTGGTGGGGAGCTCATTAGGGGCTTTCTACATAATTACATCATTGTTCACTCAGCTAGTCTGAGAAAAGGATGATTATGTCATTTAGAACTCTTACAGCAGCATAACCATTTTAGAGTCTGCTGATCTCGGGGAGCTTAGAATGTTCATCAGTAAGTTCAAGTGTAGCAGTCAGAGTGGCAGGAGGTCTGCCACTGGGGATCTGTCAAAGGGAGCCCTGGTATTTCTAACCCTAGTTTAGTAAAATCTTCAGTTTGACTGCAGGACTCTAGTTTCACACCAGGGGGAGTGAGAGGGAAGGCAATTCTTGTGGATTCAAGGTGCAATCCCCTGAAATTCATAGCTGCCTTAAGGAAGAACAATGAGTAGAATCTGACAGCTACCAGAGAAGGAAATGTGCTTTTTGTTCTTTCCATGACTGGGAGGAAGGAACAACTAATCTGTGAGTACAGAATTTGAGACTGTTCTCTGAGGGAGTTGTCTGAGATGTGTGTGCCCTACATAAGGCTAGATCACACCGGTCAGGATTCCTTTCACCACAACTGTGCTGAATTTAAAGTTAAAGTTGGGAGTCTTTAGCAATTCATTGGGGATTGGAGACTCATTTGGTGTAACCCTGAAGGAATGGCAGAGGCTATTTGGGGCAAAGGGTGGGAGGAATGCCATCTGGAGTTTCAGGAAGGGCTAAGTGGTTTGTGGGTGGGCACCACTGTTCCCTGGGCAAACACCATGCACCAGGAGGATTTTAAAGTGTGTGGCACATTCCACAGATATACACTTTGAAAATGGAAATGTGTGGAAAATGTTTGAAGTATGTGGCACATCCCACAGATATACACTTTGGAAGAGAGATAGAGATGTTTTTGTGGAAAATAGTACTGCCTAGCAAAGTGTCCTGCAAAAGAGAGTGTGCCTGTATTGCAATGACATATCTTTGGGGGACCACCCTTGCTTTAAGTAACATCTGTAAATAAAGCCATACTGCAAAATCCCAGTTACTGCTTTGGACATTCTGCCTGTAGCTTCTAGTGTGAATGTTATTGGGGCCACTCAGCAGTTAGGGAAAGGGAGCATTGTTTAACCAGGAGTAGCACACTAAGCCGAAGCTTGTTTCCAGATGCGACCTGGGAGCACAAGGAAGTTAAGTGACTTGCTCAGGATCACACAGTATGTGTGGTCTAGCATATGCCTAGCATCACCTCCCCTGGACCTGGTTGTAAATAAAAAGACTAATTTTAGTATGTACCGCCACCCCCCATCCTGTGGATAAAGAGCCTGGTATACATTCCAAAGCTAGGGGTGGTACCATGAGTGTAGCTCTGCCAAATGAAAACTGTATGCCATGTAGTTGGCAGTTGTTCTTTTAAGGGGGATACCAGCAAGCCAAAGGTGGCATGGAGGTTACATATGTATGCATGATACTCGTGGATGCACACTTTAAGTCAGCGCCACCATGTTGCACATGGCAGCTGTCACTTTTGCAGTTGCAGAAAGGAAAAGTAGTGCCCCAGGAAGTGGGTATGTTTATGCGGACCACAGAGAGGAAGGGCTGCATAAACAGAAACACTGGAAACTATGCTGGAGCACTGTGGCAGAACATCAGACAGCAGTCCAGTTACGTGCTTCCACAGTGATCTTATACAAATCTGATGATGGCATACCATCTGTGGAGCTGGGCCCACACAGCCGTAAAAGTCAGACTAAGGAGGAAACTATTAACAAACTAGAGATCTGGTCTAAGATGTGCTCGTCATCACAGTCACTTTCTCATTTTTTTCTAAGCAGTAATTTCTGGTAAATGTGCCTTAACCATATTGATCTCAGTGTTGGTAGACTACTTCTGGTTTTCCCCTGATTGTATTAGGTGGGGGTAGTAGCAGTCTTGAAGTGGTAGCTGCTGGTGGTGGCATGCCCTGAATAAAAGTGGTCCCTATGCTTGTCTGCACATTTTAAAACTGACCCCTTTCCTTGTTTTTGCTGTAAACTAACTGACCCCATTAACACAAAAACAAGGAGTCAGTTATGGCCTCCACCCCCACCCCTTTTTGCTTCAAATGAGGAATGTGATTATGGGTTTGCATCAGATGTACAGTGGCAGCCATAGATGCATAATATTGTTAAACAGTAATCAACTGTATGCAAAAAAAATTTTTTGAATGTGTGCTTTCTTAATGTTGTCAATACCACTCTACCCATTTTGTACTCTGCCCCCAGATTTCTGTGCCCCAAGTGCATTATTTTACATTTTTGTGTTCAGGACAAAAAGGCTTTTCAAATGAGGGTAGTCACTAATCTAAATTCTTTATCTTCTTTTAAATTGCCATCAGAAATGTGAATTTTGTAAAACCAAAAATGGAAATACAGGTAATAAGATGACCATATTTTACAAAACATAAGAAATTCAGATTAGTGACTACCCTCATTTAAAATGTCTTTTTGTCCTGAATAACTTTCAGAATGATTATTTTCGTGCACCTGGAATAGTTTTAAAGATATTTAGATTTGTTTGGAATGTGTGCACATTTGCTAAGAATTCTGTACAATGCCTTAGGAAGATTCTCAACAAAAAGCAGTTTGGAGTTTTGTCTCCAACGTTCTAAACACACAGTGGGTCTGAATGAGTTAAATGGGACAGGAATTGATTACTTACGTGCAGGTGTTTGAAATGTCTCTATTTTCATAAATTATATTCATACCTCTAAAGGAAACATAGTTACATAGAAACATAGACTTTGACAGCAGATAAGGACCGCTTGGCCCACCTAGTCTGCCCATTTCCCTTCCTACAGGATAAGCTGCAAATCCTAGTTAACCAACAGCCTATTTCTTCTTACCCCCCACAAGAATTGCTTTATGTCTGTACCATGTATTCTTAAATTCTCCCACAGTTTTAGATCCCATAACCTCCTCAGGGAGGCTGTTCCATGCGCCCAACTACCCTTTCTGTGAAAAAATACTTCCTCACATTGCCCCTGAACCCCCCCCCCATCTTTAAATACTGTCCCCTTGTTCTTGTACATCTCTTCTTCTGAAAGATGCTACCCTCTGGGATTTTGTTGATTCCACTGAGGTATTTAAAAGTT
This sequence comes from Neoceratodus forsteri, assembly GCA_016271365.2. Lineage (NCBI taxonomy): Eukaryota > Metazoa > Chordata > Ceratodontiformes > Ceratodontidae > Neoceratodus > Neoceratodus forsteri. The sequence continues at coordinate 1,624,452,017 of CM028129.1, forward strand.
TCTATCATGTCCCCCCTCTCCCTCCTTTCCTCAAGAGTATACATATGAAGCTCCTTTAGTCTCTCCTCTTTTGGCTTCTCTTGCAGACCCTGCACCATTTTAGTTGCCCTCCTCTGAACTGCCTCCATCCTGTCTATGTCCTTGCGGAGATGGGGTCTCCAGAACTGGACACAGTACTCCAGATGGGGTCGCACCAACTGTCTGTACAGGGGGATAACAACTTCCTGTTTTCTGCTGGTGATGCCTCTCCCTATACATCCCAGTATCCCCCAAGCCCTCCTTACCGCCTTTTCACATTGCTTGCTAACCTTAAGTTCATCTGATACGATTACTCCCAGGTCCCTTTCTATTTTTGTTGTTGTTACTACCTCCCCCCCCACTGTATAATCTTCCCCATAGTATTTGTTTCCCAGGTGAATAATTTTGCATTTTTTTGCATTGAATCCAAGCTGCCATACTTCTGACCATTCCCCCAACCTTGCCAAGTCCCTTCTCATCCTTTCCATGTCTCCTTGTGTAGCAACCCTGTTGCAGATCTTTGTGTCATCTGCGAAAAGGCATACTTTTCCTTCCAGTCCCTCTGCAATGTCACTTATAAAGACATTAAAAAGGACTGGACCCAGTACTGAACCCTGCAGTACCCTACTAGTAACCCCTCTTTCTTCAGAGTGGACTCCATTTACAATTACCTTCCCACTTTTGTGAAGGGGAATCACATTCGCCTTCCTCCAGTCCTAAGGTACCACACCATTCTCCCATAATTTGTTAAAAAGGGTAGTCAGTGGTTTTACTAGTTCTCTCCTTAATTCTTTTAGAATTCTGTGGTGAATTCTGTCAGGCCCCATTGCTTTGTCCACCTTCAGTTTTAGGAGTTCTTTCAGAACCCTTTCTTCTGTTAAAGGACTGGGATCGATCCCCCTATTTAACTGCACCTGAATAAAAGCTAAAGCTGTCAGTTGTGTTTTGTTTTGGTTTTAGATTTATAGAACTATTATTTAATACAATAGCAGATTAGGTATGTATGGACACATGTTGATACATGGACGTATTAGGATAACAGCATCTCAAGTACAAGAGGGTCTGTGTTAGTTTTGGGTTTTGAATTTACACATACGCTAGTCACTTGTTACAGAATTGTAGATATATCATGTTTAAGACGGTATAAGTTTGACTATTCATCAGTAATATGGACTTATTGTACACAGAGTTTAAGAAAAATGTATCTGAACAGTGCACTATGTAAAATTTGATTGACACCACCGTGTGAAACAGCTGATGAATGTTTAATTTACACTAGGGCAGGCTGTCTTCTAATCTATTTTTTAATTAACACATAGATATTTTCATATGTATAAGACTTTTAACATTATTTACTATGTATTGCTTAAGCTTATTTTTCCTTGTGGCTTTTAATCATTGGCATTTGCTAATGCTAGCACAGACACACACAGAGGGTTTTAAAATGAAACTTCATTTGGTTTATAGCTTTTCTCAGGGAGTGAACTTTCAAGTCAGTGTCATTTGATCTTGAGATAGTTTTATTTTGATGGAATATTAGCTGTCTTTATATGGGCATGTTGTTTTTCTTTTTGAATATAGTTTTAACCAATGAGGTCCTTAACAGCTTTTCATCTTTTTTTTTTTTTTTTGTATAATCTGGGTTTTGAGAAAGCATGTTCTTCTAAAACAACTGCCAGTGTTTTCGGACGAAGGATTCTGTGAAATCCGAAAGCTAAAAGCACCTGTGTTCTTTTGTAACAACTCTGTTGGTCCAATAAAATGTATCAAATCATCTGTTTCTGTGGATCTTGTATTACAAGGACCAATACGGCAACAAGTTTTTCTGTGGCTTCATGGTTTCAAAAATCTTAGCAGGAACTTATCAGTACAGTGCCCACGGTTCTGAAACCATGAAGTGACATAGTCAAAACTCCAAATTCTTGGTTCCATGAAAGGAACTGCACAGAATGTTGTCCATACAAAGAAACCCATATAAAAAAAACACAACTGACAGCTTCAGCTTTTATTCAGGCACAGTCAAATAGGGATTCTTTAGAGGTATGAATGTAATTTATAAAAATAGAGACATTTCAAACAGCTGCACATAAGTAATCAATTCCTGTCCACTTTAAATTAGGCATGACAAGAGATGAACAAGGTGGTCTGGTTTAGAATTTCATTTGAGTGGCGTAGTTATTTGCAAAACAGCGGCTGTTTAGAAGTACAACAGGAGTTATGCTAAACAAATGTAAATCTCTCCAAACATTTACATGTTACAGATAGAAAAACAATATCAAAATTGTTCAGGACAAAAAGACCTTTCAAATGAGCACATTCATTAAGCTGCACTAATTATATTTTTTAAACTATGGCCATCTGATTACCTCAGTTTTCATATGAGTTATGCCAAATAAATGTAAATATATTGACAAGTATGTGTGTTACACATAAACCATCAGTATAAATGTTGTTCATGACAAAAATACCATTCCAATGAGCCTATTCATTAAGCTGCACTAATTATATTTTTAAACTATGGCCATCTGATTACCTGAAGTTTCAATTTCCTTCACAATTTTCACCTTTTGGATGGCTATATTTAAAAAATCTAATGAATTCAGATTAGTGACTATCCTCATTTGAAAGGTAATTTTATCCCAAACAACTTTCACATTGGTTGTAGATTGGTAGTCTGTATGCTTTCCGAGATATTTACATTTGTCTGACACGACTCCTACTGTGTTCACTCAGAGATAAAAAAATGAGGTTGTTTGCAAGACCATATTTTACAAAATATAAAGAATTCAGATTAGTGACTACCCTCACGTGAAAGGTCTTTTTGCCATGAACACCTTACACACTGCTTTTTTTGTGCACCTTGAATAGTTTTAAAGATATTTAGATTTGTTTGGAAGGTGTGCACATTTGCTCTCAAAGAAAAGCAGCTTGTAGTTCTGTGTCCATCATTCTAAAAAGAAAGAAGGGAGTATTTTTTAACTGCCATAGGGATTTGCAGTGTTATGGAAGGATACACTGAAAACTACTAAAAAATGTGTTCCACGGAAACCCCTTTTCAAGCTAAAGTGATATGGCTGTAGGCTCTGTCCACAGCCATAAAAAGTGGTAGAAGGGAGGAGCTGGCGATTATAGGCCAGTCAGTCAGACATCAGTGGTGGGAAAGTTAATGGAATTTCTGCTGAAGGAAAGGATTGTGGAATATCTTGAATCCAGTGGGTTACAAGACCCAAGGCAGCATGATTTCACCGGGGGTGGGGTTCATGTCAAACAAATCTGATAGATTTCTTTGACTAGGTTCATAGGTAGGTACGAGTTGGTAGCCATAAGTCATATAGATTCTACTACACATTACTACATCCCTCGGCAATCTATTCCAAATGCCTATCACACGTTGGTTGAGCCATGTACCATGTACTGTCTATTTGTGTTATATGGATCTCCTTTAAGTTGGTATGGGTGAAACCTACTCTCTCTCACTTGATCTTTTCTTGCTAGGCCCAGACAGTCCTACATGTCACTGTCATGAAAAGCACTAAAAGTTAGACATAGATCCCCTCTCAGCCTCCTGTATTCCAGCGAGTACAGGCCCAACTCCAACAACCTCTCCCCGTATTCTTCTGATTTTTCTAGTGGCCCTCTTCTGAATCATCTCCAGCATCACAGCGTCCTTCTTATGGTAAGGTGCCCATGCTTGTACACATTACTCCAAGTATGGGCACACCAAGGCAGTATACAGTGGCAACAAAACCTCACTGTTTCTGCTTTTGATGTGTCCAAAAATACAACTAGTTGCTGCCCGACATTGTTTGCTAGGCGTGAAGTTATTAGTAATTATGACTCCCAAATCACACTCTCTATCAGTGGCAGCCAGATGCCTCCCTTGTAATGAGTAAGATGTGCATATATTTTAATACCCATATGCATCACCTTATATTTATTAAGATTCAGTGATAATTTATGGTTATTTACCCATATGGCAATGTTATTTATTTCATTCTGAAATTGCTCAACAGATTTCATATAATTTACAATCGCTCCTATTTTTACATTATCTGCATATTTGCAGCTCTAAAAACTACCAGAGGTTTGCAGAGAAGAAACATATAAGCTGAAAAGGGTTGGTCCCGGCACCAATCCCTGTGGAATGACACTTGTCACCTCAACCCAAGAAGAAGAGTATCCAGCCACATAGACACTTGGTTTCCTTCCATCTAACCATGATGACACCCAGTTAATAATAATCACTAGGTGACCAAGGAACTAGATCAGGGTGGAGTGGTGGACATGGCCTGCCTAGATGTCAGTAAGGCGTTTGACACCATTCCACATAGGAGACCAGTAAGCAAGCTGGGTAGTTTAGGAATAGGTCCAAAGGTGGTAAACTGGATAAGAAATTGGTTAGGGGATAGGAAACAGAGGGTGATGGTAAACGGAGTTTACTCCGAAGAAGGGAGGGTGACCAGTGGGGTGCCTCAGGGATCAATGCTAGGACCAGTCTTCTTTAATGCCTTTATAAGTGACATTGCAGAGGAGCTAAAAGAGAAGATCTGCCTCTTCACGGATTACACCAACATTTGCAATAGGGTGGACGCTCCGGGGGGGATGGGAAGGATGAGCAGAGACCTAAGAAAACTGGAGGAGTGGTAAAGGGTATGACAGTTGGATTTCAGTATGAAAAAGTGCAAAGTAATGCACTTAGGGGACAGAAACCCAGGGTCTGAGTACAAAATGGGTGGAGTGGTACTGACAACCATCAAGCAGGAAAGAGACCTGGGGGTAATCATAACGGATAACCTAAAGGTGGCCAGGCAGTGCAACAAGGCAGTAGGGAGGGCTAGTGGAATGCTGGGGTGCATAGGGAGGGGTATCACCAGCAGAAAGAGGGAGGTGGTGTTGCCTCTGTATAGCTCGCTGGTAAGAACCCATCTAGAGCACTGTGCCCAGTTCTGGAGACTACATCTCTGGAAGGAAAATAGAGTGGAGGCAGTCCACAGGACAATTAAAATGGTGCAGGGTCTGCATCAAAAACCACATGAGGAGAGACTAAATGACCTCAATATGTACACCCTGGAACAGAGGAAGGAGAAGGGATATGATAGAGACCTTTAAATACCCATCGAGGGTAAATAAGGTACAGGAAGGAAATATTTTTCACAAGAAAAGGTGCTCAAGAACAAGGGAACATGCTATGAAGTTGGAGTGGGGGGGTAGATTCAGGAGAGATGTGAGGAATTACTTCTTCACAGAAACATAGAAATATTCATAGAAACATAGAAGGTGATGGCAGATAAGGACCGTGTGGCCCACCTAGTCTGCCCCTTTTCCCTACCTAATGCAATACTGCAGACCCTAGTTGATCTATGACTTACCCTCTCTTCCCTATTGCAACAGTACTCTTATGTCTGTCCCATGCATTCTTGAATTCCCCTACCGTTTTTGCCTCCACCACCTCCACATGGAGGCTGTTCCAAGCATCTGCTTCTCTTTCTGTGAAAAAGTACTTCCTCACATTGCCTTGAACAGCCTTCCAGCAGAGGTGGTGGGGGCAAAAACAGTGCTGTGGTTCAAGAATGCATGGGATAAGCACAAGGGAATCAAAGTGGAATGAAGTGGGAAGGGAGAAATAGCTGTAGATCAGACATGGTCTGTGGTAATAGTGTAGGTAGGGAGAAATGACCAGACTGGATGGACCAAGAGGTCCTTATCTGCCATCAAAGTCTGTGTTTCTGTTTCTATCCCAGATCATAATGGCAGAAATAAAACAGATACATGCATCCACTGGAGATTACTCACCATCAATAACCTTTATGTTTGGAAGCATGTCCAGCACAGTATTTCTGTATGTAGCATTTATACAAACTGCAACGAAAATGACAAATGGAATTAAATCAATAAATTATGAATTTTATAAGGAGTTTCTCTTATACAAACTGCTTGCTATACAAATCAATGCGTTATATATTGGTAGTGCAGGGACTGTGTGCAATGAGTTAAAGACAGTAGTGCAGGGACTGTAGACAGACAATGAGTTCAGATACTGGCCTCCTTACGAAGTCACATCTCTAAGAGGCGAAGTGCTGGAGTAAGTGTATGGCTGTGCTTTCTTAGTTTTGGCAAATAGATCACTTGTTTCTGCATGTAACTCCTGGTGGACTTTTCTTGCCTTTGGTGCACCACATCGGTGTCTTACAATGAGTTAGATACTGGTAGTGTAGGACAATATACAAACACTGAGTTAGATACTGGTAGTGCAGAGACTGTTTATAGACAATGAGTTAGACACTGGTTGTACAGGGACTGTATGCAGACAATGAGTTAAATACTGACAGAACAAGCACTGTATACAGACAGAGTTAAATATTGGTAGTACAGGCACTGTATACAGACAATGAGTTAAATACTGACAGTACAGGCACTGTATACAGATAGTGAGTTAAATACTTGTAGTACAGGCACTGTATATAGACAATGAGTTAAATACTGACAGTGAAGGCACTGTATACAGACAGTGAGTTAAATACTGGTAGTACAGGACAGTATACAGTCAATGATAGATACTGCTTGTGCAGGGACTGTATACAGGCAATGACCCTGCTACTGGTAGTCCATCAACTGTACACCAACAATGAGACAGATACTGGTAGTGCAGAGATTGTATACAGACAGTGAGTTAGACACTGCTAGGGCAGAGACTGTATACAGACAATGAGTTAGGTACTGGTAGTGTAGGGACTGTGTACAGAAAGAAGTAACAAAGTAACATAGTAGTTTATGGCAGATAAAAGGACTGCTAGGCCAACTTAGTCTGCCCATATTCCCTGCCTGCATCAGCGGCCGCTGACCCTACTTGGTCATTGGCTTTTGCCTCTCTTCCCCATATCTAGGGTCACCTTATGTCTATCCCATGCATGTTTGAATCCCCCCACTGTGTTAGCACCCACCACTTCCTGGGGTAGGCTACTCCAAGCATCCACCACCCTCTCTGTGAAGAAAACTGTACTCACATTTCCCCTTATCCTGCCCCCCTTCCAATCTCATATCATGCCTCCTCATTCTTGTACTGAAAGATGTCACATCCCTGCACTTTCTTCTAGCCTTTAAGATGCCTGAAGGTCTCTATCATATCTCCCCGTTCCTTTCTCTCTTCAAATGTATACATATTGAGGTCTTTTAATCTGTCCTCATATGTTTTCTGATGCAAACCCTGCACCATCTTGGTCACCCTTCTCTGGGCCGCCTCCACCCTGTCTATGTCTTTGCGAAGATGCAGCCTCCAGAACTGAACTCAGTATTCTAGATGAGGCCTCACCAGCATTTTGTACAATGGCATCACCACATCCTTTCTTCTGCTAGTGATACCCCTTCCTATGCACCCCAACATCCCACTGAACCTCCCCACAGCCTTGATACACTGTTTGGCCACCCTTAGGTCACCTGAGATGATTATCCCTAAGTCCCTCTCTCCCCTGGCAGCTGTCAGCAATCCACCCATTCTATAGCTCCCCACAGGATTTCTTCGCCCCAGGTGCATGAGTTTGCACTTTTCTGCATTAAATTTCAACTGCCACACCTTTGACCATTTTTCCAGCTTTCCCAGATCCCTCCTCATTCTTTCGACCCCCTCTGAATTGTCTACTCTGTTGCTGATCTTGGTATTATCTGCAAATAGGCAAAACTTCCCCTCCAGCCCTTCAGCAATGTCACTGATGAAAACATTGAAAAGGACTGGCCCCAGGACCGATCCCTGAAGGCACCTCACTGGTCACCCTCTTTTCCTTGGATTTGATCCCATTTACTACCGCCCTCTGCTTCCTGTCCCTCAACCAGTTTATAAACCAGTTTTCCACTTTGTGGCCCACCCTCCGGCTCCCTAGCTGGTTAACCAGTCTTCTGTGGGGTACACCCTTACGAAAATGAAATATATTTTAAAATATTTTATTAACAATATATTTACATATATTAAAATATATTCCAATCTACTTGTTTTATAATATATTGTAATGTATTGGAAAATCAATATACTGCCACATGTTTTAAAATGTGCAAATATATTGCAATATACCGTAAATATACACGTTATGGCCGCTTTAGTATACTACGTATATTGCAAAACATACTGATTAAAATCTAAATATATTGAAATAAGGATGGTAAATATATGGTAATGGTATATTGCCAATATATGTATATTATATACATATTTATATATATATATATATATATATATATATATATTCAAATGTTGTTTTCTGTGTTTACAAATATATGTAATATTAATATAATTATTAAGCAGACAAAAACAAATCAATCACTTTATTTAACCAGGCATAAACATCACTGAGCAAGCTCATTTTCAAGGTGGTCCTGGGCATAAATACAATACAGTACACTTCATAAGATTACAATTACGGTGGACAACGGTGCAAAAAAAAAAAAAAACATTGTGAAGGTGCCGGTCAATATGGGCCTATACATACTGGTCAACATAATTAACATGCAAAGGTACACAAATGGAATTATTTATGATTTAATGTACCTTTATCTGTACAACTAGAGTTCATCTTGTTAGACACCATGAAGGTATTCACCTTGGAGTTATGGTTTTACAGTGCAGCTTTAACTCAAACATACATTTTATGCATTTATATTTACTCATAGGACTTACCTCACAAGCTCATGCTTCTTAAGGGCTCAGATCAGTATTTATACCACCCCATTTTGTTTCTCTTTTAGGTCAGGGTGCTTGCTTTATAACTCGTGCCTTTCCTTTCAGTCTGTAAACTAATGTTGTGAATTTAAAATTATTGTACAACTAGTAATCATCATGATTTTAGCTGCTAAACTATGTTTTTGAAATATGCAAATTAGTTATGCAAATGTATCCTTGGGACCAAACTAAGCATTAACAAAAATATATTAACATATATAAACTATACGTAACATATAGAAATATATGCAACATATTTATAAAATATCATTGCAAAACACTTCATTAATGCATCAGTTAGGGTTAAAGTGACAAAAGTGGGGAAATGAGATGTTAGGGTTGAGCCCCTAACCTCCCCACCAGCCCCCCCATCCTCCACACACACCGACAGATGCCAGGGTGTGCCATGGGTCATCAGGCCCAACTCTCACCCCACTCGATGCGTAAACACGTTAACATGCTGCAGTAAAGGAGAATGGGGTGAGAGTTAGGCCTCACAACCCCATGGCACACCCTGGCATCTGTTGGTGTGTGGAGGATGGGGGGATTAGGGGCTCAACCCTAACATCTCATTTCCTCACTTTTGTCACTTTAACCCTAACTGATGCATTAACAAAGTTTTTTGCAATGAATTTCCTTACTTTTTGAAAAAGTGTAATGTAAATGGTATGTGTTGCTGGGAGCGCAGGGCCCATCAAGCTGTCCATTTGTACATAATGATATGCACCTGTGAGAGCGCGGGCCCTCTGCTCCCACTTATACATAACAACGGAGCCATACAGTAGCCCTATAGGCCTGAAAAGGAACTCTTGTAACACTAATGTGCCAGTATCTCGGTAACCGTAGCAGCTATGAAAAACATTCCACTGCCACTGTAATCATGACTTCAAAACCTCCACACAAGATAAGTAAGCTAAATCTGCATCTCGCATAGTTTCTGAGATACAGGCACCGAAAAGCACTGAAGGTGCCGCAATGTTATCCTATGGCAAAAATCTCAACTTTGTAATGGCATTTCAATGGAACTGATAACAATTTTTACATCTAAACAGCATAAGTCACATCTCTGGGACACCCCCTTTATACCCTGCAAATTTCAAGCCAAAAGACCAAACCGTTTATTTACAGTGCACTGGCAAAGTTTTTAAAACGTTTTTTTGGAAAGTGTAATGTACCTGGTAACTAGTACGTGTTGGTGGGAGCGCGCTCCCACCAAGCTGCTTATTTGTGCATAACAACATGCGTGTGTGGGAGCGTGGGCCCACTTACACATAACAACGGAGCCATACAGTAGTCCCATAGGGCTGAAAAGGAACCCTTGTAACACTAATTTGCCAATATCTCAGTAACCGTACAAGCTATGAAAAAAATTACAGAAAGTAATACAGTTTTCTAACCACGTGGACAGGCACAGTTTAGAAACTGGGGTGGTCTCCTTCCCTGGGGCAAATGAAGCAAAAAGCTGCAAGGACTTTCTGCAGTCTTTCATGTGGTGTATACAGTACCCGAGTATTCTATGTATATCTAAACTATGGAGCAATACTTCCCATGGATTGGAATGCTCAGGGAAATAAATTGGCAGTTGGATGGTTTGATTTAAAGTAAACTCAGACATCACCTTTGGTAAAAACTTAGGATTAGTATGCAAAGACACCCTGTCTTTGTGAAAAATCAAATAAGGAGGCTCACACATTAGAGCCTGTAGCACTGAAATCCTTTGAGCAGATGTAATTTCAACTAAAAATGAGGGTTACTCACCTGTAACCGTAGTTCTAGGAGTGGTATATGGTGTACATCCACACTTCTGGCAGTTCTTCCTTCCTCTTTAAATCTTGCTAGAAGGTCTTCCAGCTAAGCTCCTTCTACCCACCTGGGTGGTATCCTGGGTGGTATCCTCCTCAGCACCGCCTTGTGATGTCAGATCTTGCATGCTGGAAGCAAGGATCTGTATGCCACTTGCCAGAGGAGATCGGGTATGTTGTGTGGATGTGCACCATATACCACTCCTATAACTACGGTTACAGATGAGTAACCCTAATTTCTAGGGATGTGGAATGGTGCACTATCCAAACTTCTGGCAGACTCTTAGCAGTTCTTCGGGAAGAGGGGGCAAGGCGCACACCCTTACTTGGGAAAGAGAGACTGGAGAACCGAGGCCCCAAAACCAGCATCCAGGTGTGACTCAAGGTCAATCTGGTAATGGGACAAAGGTGTGTGCTGACTTCCAGGTAGCAGCCCTGCAGATTTCCTGGATAGGGACATCTCTGGATTCTGGAAGCAGCCTCAGAGGCAGCGGTACATCTTGTGGAACAGTGGGGGAATTCAAGAATGCATGAGACAGACATAAGGCAATTCTAGTGGGGAAGTAGGCTGTTGGTTAACTAGGATCTGCAGCTTATCCAATAGGTAGGGAAATGGGCAGACTGGGTGGGCCAAGTGGTCTTTATCTGCCATCAACGTCTTAGGTTTCTATACTTCTATGTTGTGGAAATGAGCCTTAAGCCCAATGGGAGGCTCCCTACCAGCCAACCTATAGCAGAGGTCGATGCAGAAGATTATCCACCTGCCAATCGACCATTTAGTTGCCAATATGTATACCCTAGAGCAAAGGAGGGAGAGAGGTGATATGATTGAAACATTCAAACACCTTAAGGGCATTAGCAAGGTGAAAGAGTCTAACATGTTTCAATATAAGAAAAACAGCAGGACAAGAGGACACATTATGAGATTAGAGGGAGGCTGATTGGGGGTAATGTGAGGAAGTTCTTTTTTACAGAAAGGGTGGTGGATGCATGGAATGTCCTACCTCAGGAAGTAGTGGATATGAATACAGTGCAGGGCTTCAAACAGGTATGGGATAGGCATAAGGGAGCAATACAGATAAGTATGAATAGATAAGCCAATGGCACATTCATAAGGTAGAAAAATAAATGGGCAGACTGGATGGGCCTTGCGGTCCTTATCTGCCATCAACTTCTATGTTTCTATGTTTCTTAGTCTGCCAGATGTGGCTTCAGCATAGACGACGAAGAGCTGGCGAACCTCTCCCCGACCTCCAGCTGTGTACTTTTTATATTTGCCTTAGGTACAAAGAATGGAGCCTGTACTTGGCCTCCGAGGTTGGGTTGGTGAAGTACACCAGGAGAGTTAATCACCTGATTAAGGTGAAATTCCAAAAACAACCTTCGGAAAGAACTTCGAGCTGGGGCGGAGGACAACCTTACCCTTGTGGAAAACCAAATAAGGAGACTCCACCGACAGCACCTGGTGCTCACTGATCCTTTTAGCAGAGGTGATAGCCACTGAGAAGGCGATATTCTATGACAGGTGGAAGATGTGACACCTGTGCTTGCATTCCAATAGCTTGCCAGTACAGCAACAAGTCCCAAAGTGGTGGACGTTCATGCACCAGCAGGGACAAGTGGTCGAAGCCCTTTAAAACGCACCTGACCACCTTTTCTTGCACCACTGTCATCATACCAGCCCGTGCCCAGTATGCAGAGATAGCTGCCAGGTCCAACTGAGAGAGGGACCATAAGTAATCCAGGATGCTCACCACTGGGCAGGACAGGGGATCTAGCTCCCTGCCCTGACACCAAATTAAAATTCTCTTCAACTTGAAGGCATAGCACAGGTGAGTCGACTCCTTCCGAGAGGCTTCGACATGGAGGACCTCATCAGACAAACCCAAAGCCTTGGCCAGCCCAGTGGTGCTGGAGGTTGAGGCGCTGGTCATTACACCTCATGCCATGTCGGCGACCCATGTTCAGGATTGAGCCCGGACCGCCGGGGGTCGGCAGGAACGAGAAAGGATTGACCATCCGTAGGCCTGCTCTCCTCTCTCAGGGTAGAGAGGTTCTGTCATCCCACTCATTGACTGTCCTCTGGTGGTGGCTGGAGGGCAGTATGGGTCGGGAGGCATGTAACCAGCGTCTCTACATTGGTGGGGGGGGACTGGCGAAGCGAAAAGGGCTGGCAGGCTCCATGATGTGCAGACATCCCCGTGGCCGTCCCGGCTTCTGAATCATGATCTGGGGGTGGGAGAAAGCCGGCGCTTCCATCCCTGGCCCCAATGTGGGGGAATTACAGGGTCAGTCAGAGCAGGGATGCTCGGGCATGGAGGCTGAGTCCCTCTGAGGGAGGGCCATAGCCACCTGCCAGGCTCCGGGGGGGGGCATAAAAACCTATATGGAAAAAAAAAAGAAACCAAAAGCCTGGAAGTCAAACCGCACAGGAACCAGGCTGTCAGATGCAAGGAGTGAAGGTACGAGTGGAGGACCCTCCCATGAGAGCAGCTGCAAGCAGAAAGGCAATCGCCACAGAGGCCTGCTGCTGAGACTGAGGAGATCGGGGTAAAAGAACTGGCACAGCCAGTGTGGAGACACCAGAATCATCTGTGACTTGTCCTTCTGAATCTTGAGCAACAACTTGCGGATTGGGGAAAGGGAAGGAAGGTATGCATGAGACCCAGGGTCCAGGGCCTCGCAAAGGCATCCCACAGCAGTGGCCCACACTGAGGTGGGTGGGCACAAAATAGCTTCAGCTTTGCGTTCTCCCGGGAGGCAAACAGGTCAACCAAGGGAGTGCCCCACTGGGAGAACAGGTCATCAACTCTCTCCTGGTAAAAAGACCACTCGTGAGGCACCTCGCCTACTCAGCTGAGGGCATCCACCAGCTGGTTGGAGGCACCGCCAACATGGATCGCCAGAAAATCATCGTCCAGATGGCGTATGAGGGACCAGGTGCAGAGAGCTTCCTGGTACAATGGAAGGGAATGCATCTCATCCTGGTTGTAGAGGTAGTACATGATTGTCGTATTGTCCATCTGGACCTGAACAACTTGAACCCACACAACTGGAGCGAAGGCCGCCAGAACAAGATGCACTGCACAGAGCTCCAACAGACTGATGTGACACTGAGACTCCTTGGGGGTCCAAAGCCTGTGGGCCCCCAGGTGGGCTCCCTATCCCATCAGAGATGCGTCAGTTGTGAGAGTGATTAATCGGCTTTGGACGGACAAACAGGACTCCTTCCACCACCACCGGATGGCATCCCACATTGGCTGTGTCACCGTGATTAACTGGTCAAAGTGACCATAGCACTATGACCACTGATGGACCAGTTGCAACTGCATAGAAACATAGACTTTGACGGCAGATAAGTACCGCTTGGCCCACCTAGTCTGCCCATTTCCCTACCTACAGGATAAGTCGCAGATCCTAGTTAACCAACAGCCTATTTCTTACTACCCCCCACAATAATTGCCTTATGTCTGTCTCATGCATTCTTGAATTCTCCCACAGTTTTAGACCCCACAACCTCCTCAGGAAGGCTGTTCCATGCATCCACTACCCTCTCTGTGCAGGGGGCGCATCTGCCAGTGGGCCCACTGGACCATGCTGGTGCAGGACGCCATGTACCTTAGCAGCCTCTGGAAATCCCAGACAGGGTGTGATTGCCCAACCTGAAATGATTGGGCAAAGGAGGTGAGATCTGCCACCCTTTCCACTGGGAATCGGGCCTTGGCCCAAAGGGAGTCAAGTTCTGCCCCAATAAAGTGAATCACCTGTGAGGGACTGAGTTCTGACTTGGTCAGGTTGACCAGAAGGCCCAAGGCTGAGCAGGTCTGGAGGGCCAAGTCCCTGGACCACTCCACCTCCTCCCTGGAGGAACCTGTGATCAGCCACTCATCCAGGTAAGGATACACCTGGACTCCTTGGCACTGCAGAAATGCTGCCACCATTGCAATGCACCTGGTAAAGGCCCTGGGGGCTAAGCAAAGGCTGAACGGCACAGCCCGGAACTCAAAGAATCCCTTCCAAATGAAACCAAAGGAACCACCTGTGGGATGGACAGATTGGGATGTGGAAGAAGGCATCCTGGAGATCCAGAGAGCAGAACCACATATCCCACTCTAGAGAAGGTACGATCCAGTTCAGAGTGACCATCCAGAACTTGTGCTTCCTCAAATACTGATTGAGATTGTGAAGATCCAGTATGGGTCACCAACCACCCGTCCATTTTGGAACCAGAAACTATCTGGAGACAAACCCCAGACCAGCTGTGGAGTCCAGGCCATGGGCCACACCTTCCTTTTGAAGAAGTTTGGTGCCTGAAGGGTGGACAGCATGTCCACAGACTCCACGTTATCCCATGGGGCAAAGGCTCAGCTAGGCGGGAGGGCCCCAAATTCCAGAGGCAAACCACCATGTACCACTTTGAGCACCCATTTACCCGATGTGATGACAGACCAGGCATGCGTGAAATGGTGGAGCCAACCCTCCACAGGAGGCCCTGGGCAGGATAGGGCAGAATAACACCTCCCAATCTGTCATTGTGCAGGCTTGGTGACGGCTCCAGAACAGGCTGCCAAGGGGGTCCCAGCTCCCCCTGCCTCCAGATTTTTTGGGGCCAGAGGAGGCTGACTTAGGTTTTGGCCACCAGGCCTTATGTTGCACTGCTTGGGACTCCGGTTGTCTGGATGGAGGTACTGAGTAGGGTTGAAACTGAAAGGGTTTCTTCCTTTGTTTCTGGCCCTTAATGTCATTCTTTGAGGATGTAATGGAATCCTGTGTGGCACTGGAATTCACAATGTGGGCAAGATGACCATCGACACCTGGCCCAAACAGGTCAGTACCCAAGAATGGGGCATCCACCAGCTTGTGTTGGGTATCAGCTGTAAAAGTCATGATCCTCAGCCATGCCTGCCGCCACATGGCAACCAAGGTTGCCGATGTCCAGAGCCGTTTGCAGCTGTTGCTTGGCCACTGTGTGTCCCTGGTCCAGGACCATCTTAACCACAAGCTGCAAGTCTGCAGGAAGGCAAGGAATAATTTGGTCCAAAGTTGCCAACAGGGCATGGGAAGAGTTGGCCATCATGACAGACGAACTGGCCTGCCGAAGGCCCAGGGACGAAGCGGCACAGACCTTCTTCTCAGCATGATCTAGTTTTTTTGACTCCTTGTTCGGAGGCTCATCAATGTCCCCAATGTGCACCAGCACACTGAGTCGGCTACCAAACCTTTGGCCAAAGCACTGTCAGCGAACCCAGGTAGAGACCCTGTGTGGACTGCATTCTTGCAGACTATACCAGTCGACATCATCGGACAGGAGGCAGGGCACTGCCACAGCTCCAGGCTGGGACCAAGAATGGCCTCCAGAAGAGGGAAGGCAACCCAAGGGAGTCATCCCTGTCCAGAATCTCGGTCAAGGGGTACTTGACCTGCTTCTGTACAAGTTCTAGCGGGATCCACATAGATTCCGAGATCAAACGGAGCAGGGCCTCAAAAGGATCATGCCCATGCTCTGTAGAAAGCTCCTTGAAGGGCTCCAGGTCAAAAGTCAGAATCCAAAGGGACTGCACAGAGGAGTCCTCAGAGTTCGAGAACTCCTCAAACACCACCCTAGACTACTGCTCCCCATGGGCAACCTGCGACTCATCCGAGTGTGAAATCTGCACTGAGAGCCTGCCAGGAAGTCCGGAAGTGGGGAAAACAGCCTTAGGTTGCAGAGGCAGTGGCTCCACTCGAATGGGTGGGGAAGCTTGCATCCACTCGGCCGGAAGAACCCGCACAGGCCACAGCAAGGGCGACCAGGAGAGTGCCAGGGGCTGCTGTGGAGCACAGCTGTGGCCAGGAATCCACTGTTGCCAGATAAGCTCCTCATAATGGCACCATAATTTACAGCAGAGCCTTTCCTTATCTGATAATGAGGAAGAAGACGAGAAGTGTCAATGGCACCTTTTGGCCAACGGTTGAGAACGGGAACGTCAAGAGTCCTGAAATCTCGACTGAGAGTCCAATTGAGACTTTAGCCAGGAACTCAACTGATGACAGGCAGGTTGTCAGGGAGGAGACACGGGGGAAGGCGCAGTACGTCAAGGAATCCCTGTGTGATTGCTCTCCTGAAGGGAGATAGCCGAATCGGCCAACTTATCCGGCCCTTCCTGTGAGAAGGCCATAAGGACCAGAGTCCTCAAAAGGGAATCATCTCCATCGCCCTCCGACAACAGGTTGAGCAGGTCGAGGAAGATCTCAGCTGGCTGGTTGATCCGCGTCTCAGCTGGCAAGCCCGGCAGGGATACCATGGAGCCAGCAGCCTGAACTTGAGCTACAGATGTGTCGACCAAAACTGACAGCTCGCTGGCTGTCAAACCAGAAGCAGAATCACTGGAATGGAACAAATGAGCCCGCTCCTGATCTGACTTGTGACGGGACCCCATAGGCTTAGAGGCTCATGAAGATTCAGAAACTGGGGAACAGCCCTACCTGAGAGTAGATAGGGACTAGCACAAGTCCGGAATGCTCCACTAAACAAAGCGCCCAAGCCCACCAGTAGCAAGACAGATGAAGCTGTGCCAAAAGCAGCCTGGGCCGCAGCCTCCTCGAAGGCAGCAAGCTGCGCAGCTGATCCCGCCACTTCAGAAACCACCTTGTGGGCATCCTTGGACCAAATGGGATGGTCCCGTTCGTCTGGGTGACCTAAGAGGAGGCAGGCGTAGCAGTCCTCCAATGTGGAGGGCTGAAGGGTCCACCACAGGCCACAAGCTTGCAGATCAGGCTGTGCCCCCAGGCAATAGACGCACAAGGTGTGCAGATTGGTGCATGACACTGACACGATTTTTGGTCATCGTGATCCATGAGGAACCAGAAAACGGCTTGTAAACCCAGAAGCAAAAGCAAATGCAACAGCTCAAAGACCGGGAAAAGTAGGCCTCACATCTAGGATGCAGAGCTGCGAAGGAGGAAACCTGATGCTTTCAGTGGAAAGGAAGATCTGATGTCATGGGATGGTGCCAAGAAGGATACCACTCAGGTGGGTGGGAGGAGCTTAGCTTAAAGACCTTCCAGCAAGATTTAAAGGGGAAGGAAGATTGAAAGTGGAAGGAAGAACTGCCAGAAGTGTGGATAGCACACCATACCCACATCCTTAAAAACAACACTTTACAGGAAAGTGTAAACCACAGATCCAAGTGATGTGAAGCAGTCGACAGAGCAAACCGCTTCCACTTCATAGAATAAGTGGATCTGGTGGAAGGTTTTCTGGCAGCCACTAGGACATCAGCCACCTTTTGGGAAACCCCAAACCTGGCAATGGCTATGTTTTCAGAAGCCATGCATGAAGATGAAAAGATCTGAGGTCCGGATGGCCAGTGTTCCCTGTTCCTGTGACGGTAGGCCCTTGCATAGTAGCAGAGGCACTGCTAAAATAGGGAGAACCAGATCTGTTGAAGTCACAGGGGAGCAATGAGGATCAGAGTTGCCACCTCCATTTGGAGCTTGAGTAGCACTCTGTGAATTAGAGGGAAGGGAGGGAAGGCATTAAGAAGCCTCCCTTTCCAAAAGAGAGAATGGGTCTTGACAGAAAACTCCAGGCCCTGGAGTGAGCAGAAAGGTGGCAGTCTTGAATTGTGTGCAGTCGCAAAAAAGGTCCAGCTCTGGATGACCCCATCTGTCGAATAGGTCTATGACCACTGAGGCCAGCAGCTCCCAATAGTGCATCCTGAACTAGGACCCGCTTAGCCTGTCTGTTAAGGCATTCTGGACACCTGAAATGTACTGCTGACAAGTCTAGACCTTGTTCTTGAGCCCAATTCCAGACTCTCATCACTTCCTTGCAAAGGGGGTGAGAGTGAGTTCCCCCCGCTTGTTGATGTAATGCATCACACTTACATTGTCCGTCTGTATTAGCAGAGGACTCGGTGACAGATAAGCCTGGAAGGCTTGTAGCCCATACAGGACAGCTTGCATTTCTATAACATTTATGTGTAATGTGCTCTCCCCTGGGGTCCATGTACCCTGCATCTGACGGGCCCCAAGTGTGCACCCCAGCCCATCCACAAGGCATCTATTGTTAAAATCAGGTGAGGGAAGGGGATGGCACACTAGTAAAAAATGCAGTAAATAGTGAAGACATGATGATGCAACCCAAAAACATCTGAATTCATTGGATCACTGACTGACAATATATGACCATAAGTGCGGAAACCGTGTTGTGCAGATGTTAAAAGGTCATAATTTGATAAGTACTCTATCATTTGGGCAAACACGATTTGCTCTAAAATCTTAGAAAGTGGAGGCAGCAAAGAAATTGGATGATAATTCTTTATATTGGTCGTATCCCCAGCCTTCAACATGGGAACAATAGTAGACTGCTTCCAAGTGTCAGAAAAGCGACTAGTACAAAGAGATGAATTCAACATTTTTGTTAAGAGGAAAACAAATATCTGCGGTGATACGGTGATTATGGCCATATATTGTCAGTCAGTGATGGTCCAATGAATTCAGATGTTTTTGGGTTGCATCATCACATCATCATGTCTTCACTATTTACTGTGTTTTTTACTAGTGTGCCTTAACCTTTGATAAAGGGTCTTCAGATTTTAAACTTGTTAGGCGGGCTTATGTAGGGGTGTTTTTTATCATTTTGATTGTCTTATAAATATGTGCAAAATAATACACAACAGGGCATGTAGTTAACGTGTAATTACCATACACACACACTCACACACACACACACACACACACAGACACACAACCAGGTTGGAAGCACGAGGTGTAAGCCGAGTCCCTTTCGACAGGGGTGTGGGGTGTGGTAATTACACGGTAACTGTATACCAGAGTGGATTATTTCTTTTATAAAAAAAAGCCTCACACTACTTAAAAGTTTAAGATTTTAAAAAGGTCATTCATTATGTTACCAGCTAGTGCTTTCAGGTGGCGTTCCAATGATGTGACACGCAGTCTATATGGTGACTGTTAGGCCTACGTCGAGACTGCAGAGAAACTTGAAAAACAAAATTTGAAGAATAATTCATCAAGTGGGTGTTTCCACATTGACGTCTTCTTGTTAGCTTCACAAAAAGCAGGTTTTCTGGCTTTGGCTTCACTGTGTTTAGGTTAGATGGCACATTGTGACGATCTCAGCCATTACTTGATGTTCATTACTGGAAAGTAGCATGCCACAACATCTCTATGTGAACAGTTTACAAATCCATGCCGTTAACACTCAGTTACAGGTACTGCAAGGATCTGGAGAACAGTTGCCCAATCAGGACACAGGACTGTCCCTGCCCATTTTATAAACAGACAATGGTACATTTTCCAGTTATTGTATGAGATAGAGAATGCCCAGTTTTTTCATGTCACTATACCAGTAAGTCAATCACCTGATTAAGGTGAAACTCTGATACCACCTTCGGGAGGAGTTTTAGGTTGGGATGAGGTACGACTTTGTCTAGGATTATTAGGAGGATTAGGACATAAGGAATCCATCGGCCCATCGAGAATGTCCCCCACATCTGTGGGCTATGTAAACTAATAGATGGTTGGAATAATAATGCTTGTCCAAGGCTAATTTGAACTTATTCAAGCTAATACTGTCCACAACACACTGTGGGAGTCTATTCCACGCCCTAATAGCTCTAAGAGGAAATAAGTTATTTCTTTTAGAAGTATTTACCCATGAAACCTCAAGTTTTCTGTTATGCGACCTTAGGTTATTTCTAACGTTACTATATTTTAGCTCGCAGCTGGCCATTAATTCCTCTGACTGCAATAGTTTATAAAGGAAAAGTAGGTCACCCCTTTGTCTCCTAGCTTCTAATGAGTGTTGATTAGCTTCTAGTAATCTAGCTTGGTATGATTTTTTTTAACCCAGGTACAGTCTTTGTGACTGCCCTCTGAACACCTTCTACCAGTCTGATATCTTTCATTAACCAAGGTGACCAGACTTGTGACCCGTAGTCCAATATGGGATGGACATAACTCTTATACACTGGAAGGATGAATTGTTCAGACTTGCATATAAAAGTTATTTTAATTCTGGTTACCATATTTCTGGCTGTTCTTGATATCATGATGCATTGGTCCGAGGATGATAATTTATTATTCATCATCCCACCAAGATCTTTTTCTTTATCTATGCATTTAAGTGGAGTCTGATTTTAAATATACGTATATTTGGGGTTGTTCCTGCTGAAGTGCAACACTACACGTTTACTAACGTTTAGCATCATACCATTACTGTTAGCCCAATTTTCTATCTTTCCTAGGTCACTATTAAGGGAAAGATGTTTACTGAAGTTGTCAACCTCACCTCCTAACTTTGTATCATCTGTAATTTAACTATCATATTATTAATGTCCGAATCCAAGCCACTTATATAGATACTAAAGAGTACTGGTCCCAACACAGAACCCTGGGGGACCCCACTACTCACAGTACCATCATTGGATGTGATGTTATTAATATGTACACATTGTATTCTATTGTCTAACCAATTATTTATCCATCTAACCAAGGAGTTATTAACAGCAAGATGTAATAATTTGATTATTAGTTTATCATGGGGGACTTTATCAAATACTCTTGAAAAGTCAAGAAGGATGACATCCGTTGGTATTCCTTTATCTAGATTTTTGCTGATACGATTGTAGAAAACTATAAGATTAGTAGTACATGACCTTCCCTTTTTAAAACCATGTTGGTTGTGGTCACTAAGGTCAGAATTATCCAAATAATACTCTAGTCTAGTTTTAATTAGGCATTCCATAAGTTTGCAGCAATTGGATGTAAGGCTAATTGGCCTATAGTTCTTCACATTGCCTCAACTTCCCTTCTTGTAAATTGGAATGACGATAGCTCACCTCCAATCCTCAGGTACAATTCCTTCCTTAAGGTATAGATTAAATACCACTGACAGTGGATATGGTAGTTCAGAGGCATTATTCTTTAGAAGTAAAGAATTTATATTATCCGGCCCAAGGCTTGCAGTGCCATTTATTTTGGTAAGATCTGCATAAACTTTGTGCGGGGTAAACAAGGTCATATCTAAATGATTAACACCCTGTATGTTCGGGCCCTGTTGTTTAGTTGAAAATACTGAACGGAAATAGTCATTAAATTTATCAGCCACTAGTTTATCATTGTCCAATATGATATTGTTTTCAGTTATTGGTCCCACAGTTTTTATTGAGCTCTTACAATTATAATTAATATAAGAATGTAGTAGTTTATCATTCTTTGAATGGGCAATCCTGAATTTGATGCCTGCTTTAGACTTCCTTATAAGAGTTTTTAAGTCCCTTTGTGATTTCAAGTAGGCCTCTTTGTTCTTTTCCGTTTTATTATTTTTATACCTTGCATATGCTTTATGCTTAGTGTTTAGTTGTTTTTTAACCTTTGAGTTTAGTCAGTTGGCCAATCTACCTTTGTTATTATACTTAATTTTCAAGGGGACATAGATATTTTCAGTTTGTAAAAGAATAGCCTTGAAGGCTAGCCATGCACTACCCGCTGTTTTATTCAAGAGTACAGTGTACCAGTTGACCTTGGATAAGTACTGCTGCACACCACTGAAATCTGTCTTAATATAATTTTTCATCTTCATGTTACATTACTTTTTGTGTCCTCTTAGATAACTGACACTTGACCATGGTGCAATCACTATTACCAAGAGGGCTTAAGTCGTCAACATTTATGATCTTGTCATGCAAGTTGGTTAAAATCAAGTCGAGAATACTATTCTCCCTAGTTGGTTTTCCCACTAACTGTTCC
This sequence comes from Neoceratodus forsteri, assembly GCA_016271365.2. Classification (NCBI taxonomy): domain Eukaryota; kingdom Metazoa; phylum Chordata; order Ceratodontiformes; family Ceratodontidae; genus Neoceratodus; species Neoceratodus forsteri. Next base: position 1,624,474,298 of record CM028129.1, read on the forward strand.
AGGTCATCGATTACACATATTTCAATGAATTGTTTTTCATATTGGCTTTTGCCCGAATAATCCATCCAGAAAATGCCCGGAGATTAAAATCTCCTAGTATAATTACATCCCCTCAATTGGTTACTGCCGTTACTTCATCTAGTATGGACTGATTGCACTGTATAGTAGATGATGGGGGTCGATAGCAGTTCCCAATTACTACTAATGACTGTTCGTTAAATATTCATTTAACCCAAATTGTTTCAAGCATATCTCCCCTCTTTTGTGGTGATTTGACCACATACAACTTGATTGAGTTATGGATATATAGACATACCCCCTTCCTAATTTGTCCTGTCTATCCTGATGACAGAGTTTATACCCTGTGATTTCTCTTGTCCCTTCTGATAAAGTGTCCCACCAAGTTTATGTGATGGCCGCTATATGTATATTGTCTTTAATCATTGTGGCTTCAAGTTCAAGTCTTTTATGTATATTTAAACTTCTAGAATTGGCTAGTAAAATATTACATCTCTGTGTCTGTCTTTGTGGAATACCAGGTATGGAGACTCCACCAAGAGTGCCTGGAGCTCCCTAATGCATTTGGCAGATGTGATGGCCACCAAGAAGGCTGTCTTCCATGACAGGTGTGATAACTCACACCTGTGCATCGGCTCAAATGGCTTGCCCATGAACATAGCCAGGGCCAGCAGTAAGTCCTGTGGTGGAGGCAGATCATACACGAGAAGGTTGTCGCTCACAGTCCCAGCTGCGAAAGGTCCAGAAATAGTTCAGGATGATAGCCACAGTGCAGGCAAGGGGATCAATCTCCTCGCCCTGGCACCAAATGGAAACTCTCTTCCATTTAAAAGCATGGCACTTACTAGTCTCCAGACTCCAATAGGATGATACTTAATTCAGATAAGTGTCATGTCTTATATTTTGGAAGAAATAATCTCAAACAAACTTATTATTTAAATAATATTCCCCTTCAGGTGTCACTAGTAGAGCGCAATCTTGGAATTCTTGTAAACAACAAATTGTCCTCAACTGATCACTGTACAAGGATAGCCAAAATATCCAATGCCATGCTTACCCGTGTTCAACGATCTTCTGTGTCAAGGATTAAGGAATGTATTATTCCCTTGTTTAGAGCCTATGTAAGGCCTCACTCTGATTACGGGTCTCCTTTCTGGAGTCCTTATTTAAGGCAGGACAGGGATAGAATAGAAAAAATCCAGAGAAGAGCCACCAAAATGGTTCCTTACTTATCCAAATTGGACTACAGTGATAGACTTCAGAAAACCAGGTTACACTCACTTCAATTAAGACGTACTAGAGGCGATCTGTTATTATTATACAAAATCCATAATTCTCAGGACCTAATGCATCAATGCGGTCTAAATTTTTCTAGTAGAAGAATTAGCCCTCGGTTTCATAATAAACAAATTGATGTTGCAAGTTCTAATACTAATAAAAGGTTAAATTATTTTACAGTAAGAACACCTAGAGTCTGGAATTTATTACCACAAGATCTGGTGGAATGTAATTCAATTTTACCTTTCAAAAGGGGATTGGATCTTTGGATGGAGTCTAACTATTTCAGGGTTTAACTTTCCCACCATGATGATGGGGACAATCTCGATGGGCAATAGCCTTCTTTTGTCCTTATGAACCAAGTAAACCAAGTAGTCAACTCCTTCCTGGATGTCTCCACAACGTACAGCACATCCTCAGACAGACTCTAGGCCTGGAACTCTAGCTGCTCAGGAACCTGGAGGTGAGGTGCAGGGACCAATGGTCCAGGTGCAGGACCATCCGCCTAAGTCTGGTCAACAGATCTGGGCAGAGAGGCAGTTGCCACAGAGACCAGCTGCTAATGCTGAAGAGATCCGGGTACCAAAACTGCCTTGGCCAGTCTGGCGCTATCAGGATCATTCATGCCTTGTCCTTCCTGACTTTGACCAGTACTCTGTGGATTAAGGGGAAGGCAGGAAAGGAACACATGAGGCCCAGGGTGCAGGAGCCTCATGAAGGCATCCCTCATCAGTGTCCCAGACTTTGGGCCAGGTACAAAACAGCCTCAGTTTGGCGTTCTCCAAGGAGGCAAACAGATCCAATGAGGGTGAGCCCCAGAGGAAGACAGACAAGTTATTCACCAGTAACTATAGTTCTAGGAGTGGTATATGGTGTACATCTACACTTCTGGCAGAATTCCTTTCCCCTTTAAGACTTGCTGGAAGGTCTTCAAGCTGGCTCCGCCGACCCACCGGGGTGGTATCTTCCTCGGCACCACCCCATGATGTCAGATCTTACCCACTGGAAGCAAACCAGTGTGCCGCTTGCCTGGGGAGGTTGGGTGGGTTGTGTGGATGTACATCATATACCACTCCTAGAACTACAGTTACAGGTGAGTAACTTGTTTTCTAGAGGCTTGCATATGGTGTACTATTCACACTTCTGGCAGACTACTAGCAGATCTCTGGGAGGAGGGGCAAGGTGCACACCCCCTACTTAGAGAACAGAGATTCGAGAAACGAGGACCCAGAATCAGCATCCCGGCATGACTCACGGTCAATGTGGTAATGGGAGATGAAGGTGTGTGCTGACTTCCAGGTAGCAGCCCTGCAAATCTCCTGGATAGGGATGTCCTTGGAAGCAGCCACCAAGGCAGTGGTATGTCTGGTGAAATGAGCCCCAAGCCCTATGGGAGGCTCCCTGCCAGCTAACCTATAGCAGAGGTCGATGCAGGAGACTATCCACCTGCCAATCATCTGCTTTGCTGCTGGTCTGCCAGGTGCGGCTTCAGCATAGGTGACAAACAGCTGGAAAACCTCTCCCTGAACTCCAGCCGTGTGCTCTTTGTAGTAGGCAAGTGAGTGCCACAGGTCCAGAGTATGCAGCCTGTGCTCAGCCTCTGAGGTGTGACTGGTGAAGTACACCAGGACATTAATCACCTGGTTAAGGTGAAACTCCGAGACAACCTTCAAAAGGAACTTCGGGTTGGGGCAAAGGACAACCTTGTCCCTGTGGATAACCAGGTAAGGAGACTCCACCGAGAGTGCCTGGAGCTCACTAAGCCTTCTGGCGGATGTGATGGCAACAAAGAAGGTGGTCTTCCAGGACAGGTGTGAAACCTCACACCTATGCACTGGTTCGAATGGCTTGAGCACTGCCAACACCAGCAACAGATCCCAAGGTGGTGGTGGTTCAAGCACCAGGGGGGAAATGTTGTCAAGACCCTTAAAGAAGCACCTGACCACTTTCTCCTGTGCCACCATCTGCATACCAGCCTGCATCCAGTATGCAGAGATGGCTGCCAAATACACCTTTAGGGTTGTTGAGCGATGGACTAGCTAAGACAGGGACCACAAGAAATTGAGGATGTTAGCCACAGGACAGGACAGGGGGGCAAGCTTCTTGTCCTGGCACCAAATAGAGAATCACTTCCATTTGAAGGCACGAGTGAAAAGTTGACTCCTTTCAAATGGCCTCAACTACATGGAGGACCTTGTTGGACAGACCTAGAGCCTGGAACTCTAGACGCTCAGGAACCATGTTGTCAGGTGCAGGGACTGAAGGTTAGGGTGGAGGACCTTCCTCCGAGAGCACGAGAGCAGGTCCGGGTGAAGCGGCAGATGCCATGGAGGCCTGCTGCTGAGGCTGAGGAGATCAGGGTACCAGAACTGGAGTTGCCAGTCTGGAGCCACCAGGATCATCCATGCCTTGTCCCTCTGAGCTTTGATCAGAAGAAAAGGAGTGAAGGTATAAAGGAGGCCCGGGGTCCAGGGCCTCGCAAAGGCATTCTCCTGCAGCGTACCCAGCTGAGGGAAGAAGGCACAAAACAGCCTCAGCTTGGCGTTCTCCTGGGAGGCAAACAGATCCACCTGAGGGATGCTGCACTGGTAGAACAGATGGTCTACTACCTCCTGATGAAGGGTTCACTTGTGAAATGCTTCACCCACTCAGCTGAGGGCATCCACCAGCAAACTGGACATGCTGGCCGCATGAATGGCCAGCAGGTCAGCCTTGAGGCTGATCACAAGGGCCCAGATCTGGACAGCTTCCCTGCACAAAAGTAGTAAACGTTTTCCGCCCTGCTTGTTGATGTAGTACATGGTCATCATGTTGTCCATCTGGACCTGGACAACCTGACCATGGAGATGTGGAGCAAAGACTGTCAGGGCCAGACGAATGGCTCGAAGCTCCAGCAGGCTGATGTGACATCGGGACTCCTCGGGGCACAAGAGACCGTGGACCCTGCGTTTCCCCAGGTGGGCATCCCCAGCTCATCAGGGACATGTTGGTTGTGACAGTGACCGCTGGCTCCAGGCAGACAAATGGGACTCCTTCCTGCAGATGTGCCTGGACCAACCACCACTGGATGGCATCCCACAACTGCTGGGTCACTGTGACAGCTTGGTTGAGGTGGCCCTGACACTGAGACCACTGATGGGCCAGCCCCCACTGCAGGGGGAACATTCTCTAGCAGGCACAATGGACCATGCTGGTGCAGGCCATCATGTAGCCCAGGAAGCACAGGAAGTTCCTTGCAGCGCGCAACTGCCCAATGTGAAATGATTGGGCAAAGGAGGAAAGATCCTCCGCCCTGTCCTCCAGAAGCTGGGCTTGGGCTTGGCAAGAGTCAAAGTCTGCTCTGATTAAGTGAATCACCTGCGAGGGGATGAGTTCCAACTTGGTTTCATTAACCAGGAGGCCCATAGAGATGCAGATCTGGAAGGTCAGGTCCCTGGACCACTCCACCTCCACCATAGATGGGCCAACAATCAGCCAATCATCCGAGTACGGGTACATCTAGACCCCTCGGCAGCTCAGGAAGGCTGCCACCACTGCAATGCATTTGGTGAAGACACTGGGGGCGAAGGGAAGGCTGAAGGACATGGCCTGAAACTCGTAGAGGGTCCCCTCTGCTCGGAACTGGAGGATGGACAGATAGGGATGTAAAGGAAGGCATCCTGGAGGTCCAGGGAGCAGAACCACACATCCTGCTCCAGGGATAGAATAATCTGGTTCAGAGTGACTATTCTGAAGGTGTGTGACCACAGAAACTTGTTCAGGTCATACAGATCTAATATGGGGCACCAGCCCCCCATCCATTTTGGAACCACAAAGTATTTGGAGACAAACCCTGGATCGGCTGGTGGGTCTGGGACACGAAACACCACTTCTTTCTGGAGGAGCTGGGTGATGACCTCCCGACAGTCGGACATGTCTGCAGATACCACATCCTCTGCTGTGCTGTGTTCACAGCTGACGGACATAGCAAGGATGGGGGAGGTGGTAGTAGTAACAGGGAATTTTAACCTGCCCAGTATAGACTGGGACACTCCCGCCATGACCTGTGCTAGAAGTCAAGTGATCCTTGATGCAATACAGGATGGCTTCATGACACAACTGGTGACTGGTTCGACAAGGGGAGAGGCAATCCTGGACCCAGTGCTTACTAATGGGGGGCACGTTTGGGAAATTGATATCAGTGAACCCCTGGGTGGAAGTGACCACAACTCGGTGTGGTTCAACAAAGATATGGGAAAGGAGGATATTCCAACATGGACTAGGGCACTGGACTTCAGGACAGTGAACTTTAACAAAATGAGGAAAATTATTAGGGAGCAACTAGGGAGGGGACGGAGGTGGAAACACTATGAAAAACCATCAAAGGAGCCATTCAAAATGCTACAGACAGCTGCATAAAAATGAGAGAGAAGAAGAAGGGGGCAAGATGGCCTAGCTGGTTCAGTGGGGAGGTCGCTAGAACAATAAGGGAGAAAAGGTCAGCGTACAGGAAAAGCAGAACTACCAGAGTAGAGGATGAAGAAGAATTCCAAAGGCTGGCCAAACTAGCAAAAAAGGAGGTACAGAAGGCCAAGGCACAGAAAGAACTCTAGATAGTGGAAGGGATAAGGAGGGGAGAAAAGGCCTTCTCTTCATCCCTCCTCAACTTCCTCTCTCCCACCTGCAACTGTCCCTAATCTTTCCCCTCTGGTTACCCCTCCCCTCCCATTGCCAGTCTAGCACTTAATGACAGCTGAAACCACAACGTTGTTTTATTGCACTTCCTCATCTACAACTGTATTTATTAGGTCCACTTTGTTTGTATATTGTTGCCTCCTGTACATCAAAACCTATGTTAACCTAAAGCTGCTAAATGATATATTGTATACCTGATCTGCTGCTTTTTCTGTTCTGTATTACCAGATGCAAATGTGTTTTCCAAGCAGTGTTTTGTTTACTGCACTCCCATTGTTCCCCTCCTCCAAGACACTCCGTGAGACAAGTAATTTTATATTGTTCAGTGTGCCTTTCCTGGTGAAACTTTTTAATAAATAAAAAAAAAAACTATATGAAAGAAAAAAGGGACCAGAAGGGTGGCATTGCCAGACTTAAGAAAGGGGATGAATAGATAGTAGGAGACAGGACAAAAGCAGAAGTATTAAATTAATACTTCTGCTCTGTCTTACAAAAGAAAAGGATGGACCAATGCCACAGGCGGGGATAAGAAGGGAGGGAACCGGGGCATATCCAATCAGGGTCATTGGGATAGAAAGAGTGAGGGAGGGACTGAGGGCATTGAAAGTGGATAAATCCCCTGGGCTGGATGAAGTACACCCCAGGGTACTCAGGGACTTGGCTGGGGAGCTGGCAGGCCCAATAACAATTCTATTTAACAGTTCCCTGAACTCAGGAGTAGTGCCAGAGGAATGGAGAACAGCAAATGTTGTGCCACTCCACAAAAGTGATCCCAACGAGGACCTGAGCAACTACAGGCCGGTCAGCCGGACCTCAATAGTATGCAAACTTACGGAGACCATACTGAAGGAGGGATTGGTGAAGTACATGGAGGAGAATGGTCTGCAAGATAGTAAGCAGCATGGGTTTGTGGCTGGCAGGTCCTGTCAAATGAATTTAACTGAGTTCTTTGACTATGTCTCGAAGGCAGTGGACAAGAGTCAGGCAGTAGACATCATTTATTTCCTTCCCTTCCCCCATCTACCTTTCTCCCTAGTCTTTGCAGTCCCCCTTGCAGGGTTCTCAGCATCCTGAGGGGGTCCTACTGCACCTAGTCTTGTCTCCTCTCCTTCCCCTCCCCATCTACCTTTCTCCCTGGCCACTGCAGTCCCATTGCAAGGTTCTCATCATCCTGAAGGGGTCTAACTGAGCCTAAGCAGATCTTCCCTCTTCTATCTAGCCACTATCTTGGCTTTCCATAACTACTAGCAGGGTCCAATGCATCCTGATGGACTACTGATTAGGCCCCATCCCCTCCAAAGGTGAGAATTCTCTTCCCCTCAAGGGTTCAATTCTCCCTCCCTCTCCTATCGCTCTCTTAATCCCCATCTACTGACCTTTTCCAACTCCCTTGCAGGGTACCCCACATCCTGAAGGGTCCTCTCTTGAGTTAGGTCCTATTCCCCCTCCTAGCATTAAGTCACACCTCCTCCTTCTCTCTCCTCCCTCTTTAAATCCCTACAACCTTATCCCCCTTTCTATCTAGCCCCACAGCCCCCTTGCAGGGTTCCCCACATCCTGAAGTGGTCTCTCTGGGACACTGCCTTACCTTCTCTCTGGTCCCCCAGTCCCCTAGGGTTCTGACCCTGAAAGGTCTCCAGGGACATGACTCTTCCCTCCCCCACCTCATCCTTCGCCTCCTCCTCCTTTTCTTTCACGTAAGCACTTGTTTATTAATTAACTCGGCACTTATTAGCGTCCACTCTTTCTACCTATTATGTTGTAACACTGTTTGTAACACCTGCCTTAAAGCTGTATGTTAATTTTGATCTTGTAACTTAAATGTTTACTGTCTCATTCCTATTGTACCCCTTACTCCCAGGTCACACTGGGAAACGAGCGACCTGTCGCTCAGTGTGCCTTCCTGGTGAAACATTTAAATAAATAAATAAATGTATCTAGACTTTAATAAGGCCTTCAATTCCATGCCACACAAAAGGCTGATAAAAAAACTGAGGGAGCTAGGGGTGGAGGAGAAATTAGTCAGATGGGTTGAGAACTGGTTGGGGGGGGCAGAACACAAAGCGGGGTAGTGGTGGGAGTAGCCTCCAGTACAAAAGATGTTACCAACAGGGTTCCACAGGGATCGGTTTTCGGGCCAGAATTGTTCAATATATTTATAAGCGATACTGGGAAGGGAATTCAGGGCAAAATGTGTATTTGCTGACAACACCAAGCTCTGTGGGAGGGTGGACACCCAGGAGAGGATAAAAGAGTTAAGGGAAGACCTAGCCAGACTGGAGAAATGGTCAGGGATGTGGCAGTTGGGATTCAATGCTAAAAAATGCAAGGTGATGCATATCGGGCAAGAAACCCAAGAGCAGAGTACTACATAAGAAAAGTACAGGTAGCCAAGTCGGAAGAAGAAAAAGACCTGGGGGTTGTAATTACTAGTGATCTGAAGCAGTCTGCGCAATGCAAAAAGGCAGTGGCAAAAGCCAACAGGATGCTGGGATGCATCACAAGGGGGTTCAGTAGCAGACACAGCGAGGTTATTCTGCCATTATATAGATCTCTGGTAAGGCCTCACTTGGAGTATGGAGTGAGGTATTGGCAACACTATATAAAGAAATATATTAAATTGCTGGAAAGGGTGCAGAGGAGGGAAACAGCAGGACAGGTCATACGAAGAGAGGCTGGGAGCCCTGAGGATGTACTCATTGGAGGAGAGGAGCCAGAGGGGGGATATGATAGAGACTTTCAAGAACCCGAACTGAGTAAACAAAGTGGAGTGTGAAGGTCTCTTCAACAAGAGAGAAAATACCACTGCCAGAGGACACAACCTGAAGTTGGTGGGGAGGGGACATAGGAGGGATATGAGGAAACACTTCTTCACAGAAAGGGTGGTGTTGGCCTGGAATGAGCTACCGGAGGAAATTGTGGCAACCAGGTCAGTGGGAGCATTCAAAAGAGCCTGGGACACACACAGAGGCAAGTCATGGAACAAAGGCAAAGGGGGGGGGGGCACTGACACTGGTGTAGGGGTAAAATACAAAACCCCAATACATAAGGAGCAGACATGACAGACCAGGTGGTCTCATTCTGCTGGCTCCTTTTTATGTTCTTATCCTTCTGAGGGGCATGGGCTTGGCAGGAGAACCTCAAACTCCAGAGGCAAGCCCTGGCTGACCACTTCTAGCACCCACCTGTCTGTGGTAACACTGGACTAGGTGGAAAGAAAGTGGCGGAGCCGACCCCCCATGGGAGGACCCAAGGGAGACAGGATGGGCAGGAAGGGGCACCCCCCCAACCCGTCACTGGGCAGGCTTTGAAGCAGAGGCAGTGCCAGTGGAGGACGTGGCTGGGCCTCAACCGCCAGCCTTCTGGACCTCAGAAGTGAGAAAATTAGGTCTGAGATGCCAGGACTGCTGGTGCCCAGTTGGTGATTGGGACGGTTTGGCCCCAGAGGCAGAGCAGGGCCAAAAGGACTTCTTCTTCTGGGGTTAAGAGCCCTTACTGTCCTTTTCGGTGGAGGTGATAGAGTCCAGGGTTGCACTGGACTTCTCAATCCTTGTGAGATGACCTTCCACCCCTGGCTGGAACAAGTCCTTAACCAGGGAGGGGACATCTGCCAATTTGTACTGGGTATCTGCCGTGAAGGTTGAGAACCTCAGCCAAGCCCTGCGGTGCATAGCAACGGCTGCAGCCATGGACCTGGCACAGGAGTCGCCAATGTCCATGGCCGTCTGGAGCTGCTGTTTAGTCACAGTACGGCTTTGGTCCCAGACTTGCTTGACCATCATCTGAAGGTCAGCCAGAAGCCGAGGGAGCACCTGGTCAAGAGTGCCCAACAAGGCATGAGCAAAGTGGGCCATCATTAAGGCCAAACTAGACTGCCTAAGGCTGAGATATGAAGCCACATATACTTTCTTGGCTGCATGACCCAATTGCTTGGATTCTTTGTTGGGAGGCTTGTCGACACCATCGACATTGTCCGACTGCCTGAACATTGAATCGGCAACCAAACCTTCGGCCGAAGGGTGTTCAGTAAACCCAGAGAGGGAACCTATAGGAACCGCATACCTGCCAACCATACGGGTTGACAGTGTAGGGCGGGAGGCTGGGCATTGCCAGAGCGCCAACGCGGGCCCAAGAATGGCTTCAGCCATTGGGAAGGTGACCTCAGGAGAGTCATCCCAGTCGGGAATTTTGATGCCGGGATAATTAGCCCATTTCTGAAATGGCTCCAGCTGGATCCCTGTAGCCTCCAAAATAAGGTGCAGCATGGCCCGGAAAGAGATAGGACCATGGTTCATCGACAGATCCTCCTCTGACTCTAGGTCAACAGGAATGCATGGAGGAGGCCTCCGATTCCAAGGATTCGTCGAAGATCGACGGACCACCCTCCCTCTGAGTCCCCGCTACCTCTGCAGGGCTTATTGGCCTAAGTGACTGTAACCGACAGCCAGTGAGGAAGCCCGGCGGCAGTATGGGCATCCTTAGCAGGGGGGGGGGGCCCTCCTTCTGCTGAGGCGGCGGAGGTTCCACCTGAGCGAGTGGAAAGACCAGGAGTGTCTAAACTGGAACATGTCTGGGCGAGGTGGCAGCAGCCATGGCAGCACCAGGGTAGAAGCCGGCACCAGTTTAGACCCAGTACCCAAAAGGAGCTGCTGCCACTTGAGCTCCTCGAAGCACCGTCGCAACTTGCGACAGAGCCAGTTTTCCCCAGAAGAGGAGGATTAGTGGTGGTGCTGCTTTCCCAACTGTCAAGAGCAAGACCGACGATCCCCGCAACAGCTGCTCAACCTCAAGCTGTGGGACCTCAATCTCGACAAACCAGATGGCGATGGGAGGCAGGAATCCATGAGGCATGCTTAGGGTCCTCCATAAGTTCGGGATCCCGAGGGTTAGGGACCGGCTCAGGAAGCTGATCCAACCCACCCTGGGACTGGAGAGACAGAACCAGAGTCCTGGAGATGGAAGTATCCCCCTCATTCTGCGACAACAGGTTGATCGGGTTGAGGAAAATCTTGATATCCTGGTCGACCCTCAACTCAGCCTGTAGGCCCGACGGGGACACCGTGGGGCCAGTGGCCTGGACTGAAGTGTCGGCCAAAGCCAAGTTGTCAATGAACATCAACAAAGTAGAAGCGTGGGAATCCAAGGCCTGAGCATGCTTGCGGTCCCATGATCTGCGATGGGACTTCTTAACTTTCACCTTGGAGTCCTTCTTTGAAGATTTGGACTCACAGGAAGGGCCCTCCCCAAGGGTAGGAAGGGACTGCCATAAGTCCCGTAATGTCCCAATGAAAGAGGTGCCAAAGCCCAGCGGGACCAGCGCGGACATCCAGTGGGAAGGTACTGACAGTCATGAAGCAGGAAAGAGACCTGGGAGTTATCATTTCGGAGGACCTAAGAGAAACTAGGCAGTGCAATAAGGTGGCTGGAAAGGCTAGCCAGATCCTTGGATGCATAGGGAGGGGTATCAGGAGTATAAAGAAGGAGGTCATCTTGCCCCTGTATAAGACACTCATGAGACTGCACATGGAATACTACGGCCGGTTCTGGTGGCCCCATCTGAGAAAGAACATAGACAGGGGTGGAGGCTGTGCAGTGGAGGGCAAATAAAATGGTGTAGGGCTTGCAGGATAAAACCTATGAGGAAAGACTAGCCAAGCTGACATTTAAAATATTTATTTCATTTGGGTAACGCATTTAACCCATTTAAAATACTGAATTTTTACAGAATATGCCAGTTGAGATTTGATGTCATTTACAGTGTGGTCATGCTTTTAACCATTTTTTCTAATGTATTTGCACAACGCAGATCTGCTGAGAGGCAGTTTCAATGCAGTGTTCATTTAACACAATTTTACATGTGTTTTCCTAGAATTATACCTGCCGATTGCTATATATTTAGCCTGGATAGTTCACAGAAGATGTGACATCTTATTTTCAGTCAGGTTCTATATCTACACATTATAATGCTGCATTGCGTAAAATCTGAACACGCTGAAAACAATATTTTACATCTGGACTAGGCTACCCTGGATAAATACATTGTAAAAATGGGTAAAATCATGATCACACTAAAAACAAGATATTGCATATAATCTGGAACATCCTGAGTAAATACAGTGCAAAAATGTGTAAAATAAAGATCCCTATGAGAATGAAATGTATTATAACTCTTGTGCTATCCAGGATACAAGGTATAGGATAGGAAATATTTAAAGGAAATCTACAATTCTTTCTCTACTATCATTATGTAAACCATGTAGTCAAGACGTGGTGGAAGTGGGGAAGAGGCCAAGTTGATGACTATGTTATTTTAATCATTAAATAGCTGAATGTAAATATATAGAGAATACTGGATGGTCAACTATGCACAACCAGTGTGTTCTGTCATAGAGGGATTCCGATTCCCTCTGACCTAGAGAGCGAAGCTCGAGAGGTCCATGGGAATCAGAACCCTGAGGGGACAGAACACACAGGTTGTGCATACAGTTGCTCATCCTGTATTTTTTATAGTGTATAGTAGTAGTACTATGTGAAATGTGTGTTTTGCTTTTTTTTTCCTTTTTCATAATGTAACTGACTTGAAAAGTCTCTAGAGGTTCCAGAATACTGTCACCACAGAATTAAATAGAGGAAAGCAACAATGTGCCAGGATTCCAAGTGGTTCTGCTGCAGTAGTGACATCACTACTGCAGCAGAACAACATAATGACATCACTACTGCAGCAGAACAAGCATATTCCAGGCATGGAATTTCATGCATAACAGCATTCCACTACACATTATATAATAATTTTGTTTACCATGATAGCAAATTCCACATTATAAACTGAACTTCACTGTGTTTCATATAACCAAGACTGACATAAACAGTTTTTATTGTTTTATAACACATTAGGCTGCAGTATTTATTTTGAATGTTGTGGCCATGAAGATGGTGTGTAAGTGTGTGTTTGAGTGAAAGGGGTTAAAGAAACAGCTGTCTTCTGATATAGTAAACTATGCCTGAGACAGTGCTAATCAGATAGTGTCTTAAGAGATTAAAAAACAGTGTAAATCTTTTTAAAAGATTCCTTGCTGGGAAAGAGTGACTAAGTTGACATATTTATGAGCTGTTTATCTTTCTGCAAAGACAATTTTACCCACATTGAAACTTAGCACATAAAATAGTGCATTGCAAAACTGCTTAGCTCAATGAATACAGCAGAGCAAAGGAATAACACTAAACCTCCAATGTTAACTAGTCCGTTAGGAACCTTCTACTGTAATCACAAAACATCTGCAGGGCTCCACCCACTGCAGCCATAAAAAACAGCAGATGGTCAACTCTATGTCCAACCAATGTGTTGTGCCACCTCAGGGTTCTGATTCCCACAGACCTCTCGAGCTTCGATCTCGAGGACACGGAATCAGAACCCCTCTGTGGAACAACACACTGGTTGGGCATAATTACTCATCCACTATTCTCCATTTTATGAATCTGCTTGCTGGTTTTATGGCCCCTAAGGATTTCCAGGCTAGTATTTGTTATGGCTCTTCTTGTTCCCACAATGCCTCCTGTTCCATGTGATAGTGCTGCGTCCAGGACCACTGATTCAGACAGTAGTAACTGTTGCAGTAGCAATCTACTTTTAGGAGCCTGATATTCTGGCTTCAGCTAAATAACTCTGCCTAATCCAAACTTGTTTTGTTTTTAACGCTTTTCATTTTATCAAACTACATACAACCATTAAAAAAGCACGCAAATCAGCCAAGGTCACAAATGCTATAAATAGTGAAGACTCTTGACTGTTTCCTTAGAGAATAGCCCACTCACTAATCCCTCAGGCATTTGCCATATGTAAAGGTAGCCTTCATTAGAACTCTCTGGACAAGGACAGTTAATTAACAACACAGTTCTACTACTGTAAACTTGAGAAAAAAAAACAGCTCTTGTTGAATTAGTGGTCCTGGAGGCATCACCGTCACTAGACAGGATGCACTGTAGGAACAAGAAGAGCCATGATAAATGCTAATATGGAGATCCCCAGGGGCCATAAAACCACCAAGCAAATTTAGAAAAAACGTTCAACAAATAAAGGGAAGGACTTACTATAAATAGCGAGTACATCTACAAATCAAAACACTCTGCACAACATATTTTTTTTTTGTAAATTTTGACTTTAGTTTTCCTTTAAGCATAGTTATGATTGGCCAGTGAATTTTGAAACCAAACCAGACAAGGATTCAAATGAAAATAGTGTCACATAAAACCCCTCCCCACATTGCACACTGCATTGTTTTGGCTAAACCCAAGTCTGCATGGTACACAGTCAATATGTTTGATAGTCTTTTATTGAAAATGTGAATAATTGTTCTACAATCTGTGGCAAAACTCAAAAAATTGTAAAAAATTGCAGAACATGTCAGTTTTTTTTTGCAGAGAATGGTGAAAATTGTGGATTCTGCAATAAAATGGTGGGTACGATTTTCCAGTGCCCCTGCTCACGTCTATCGTTTGCCCTGTGGATTTATGACCTTTTTGACCCAGATGTGAGATTAATGCCAATAAACTCTATATTTCTAGCAAACCTGAAAACACAGTTGTGTCTATGGCCGCTCCTTTCAGACTCTCAGATGTCACTCTCCCTAAATTCTGGGACTTGCCTGACTTTCATATTTATTTAACAGTGAACTGAAAACAATGTATTGTGGCACCAGCTACTGAAAGACATGAAAAGGTGTCTGAATTTCTGTCAAAGGCAATTCATTATCTAGATCTCTTTTAGAGTGGTACAGAAATGTATCACAACAAACATAATGATGCCAAAAGAGCCTAGTAACTCAACATTTACCTGGATTACTGTGGTTGTAAAGTGAGTCATTAAAAGCGAATGGTCTCTAGTTTCTTCAGATTAGCAAGACATCTCAAGCTTTCAAAGCTAGTGGGGTTTAAGAAGGCACAGAAACATCTCATTAATAAAAAGGTAAACATTTCAATAGCCCTGAAAGAATCATCAGATAAAACTTAAATATTACAATTAGGCGGGAGCTGGGTGATTGGGACTGGGACTATACCCTGAACACTGAACAGCTATGGTTGAAGATTAAGAATAAATTACTTGACCTGGAAGATACATATGTGCCAAACAGAGCACTGTACAATAACAGGGGAAAGGTACCTATGTGGTTCACCTACAGAATAAGGAAACAGCTCAGAAGGAAACGGGTGGCATATAGGGCTATGAAAAAAGATCACAGTCATTACAATACAGATAACTACAAAAAGCAATTAAAAGAAGTAAATGCACGATAAAGAAGGAAAGAAGCACAACTGAATTTAGGTTGGCCTACAGTAATGACAACGGCAAGTCCTTCTATGCATGTACAAAAAATAATAAAACAGTGGATAGAAAGTACAGTTACGTAAGAACTTACCGTAACAGTAGATCTTTGAGAGAGGCTCTTGCAGTAAGTAATTACACATAGTACTGACCCGGCAGGCATCAGGAACCCAAGGAAAACTTTCTAGCTAGCAGTCTCTGGTGGGGGCCGCCCCCACTTCAGGTGACCAATGTCATGCAACGTCAGTATAAAGGGGCGGTCCCCCACGCCTGCCTTCCAGTTCTTTCCCGCCAAAGGCCCAAAAAAAGGCAAGACGAGAAAGAAGCGAATATTCCCCTTCCTGGAAAAGGAGCTGAAAAAGCTAAGGGGGATGGAGGGTGGGAAGGCATTACCTACTGCAAGAGCCTCTCTCGAAGATCTGCTGTTACAGTAAGTTCTTACATAACTGTACTGTCTTACTTCAAGAGGGCTCTTGCAGTAGGTAATTACATATAGGACTGAATCCCAAGCAGTCTGGAACAAAGAAAAGCACCCAGGAGCAGGAAAACTAACACACCAATAGAACCTCTGGCTATAAGGGTCTTAAGAGAGAAGACCTTGCAGAACAGCCAACTCGAAGTCTGCTCTACGGCGAGAGGCAATGTCCAAACTGTAGTGTTTCATAAAGGTATGGACGGAAGTCCAGGTCGCGGCTACATAGATATATGCTGCTGACACGTTCTTGAAACAATCAACAAAGGCAGCTACTCCTCTGGTGGAGTGGTCCCAGACTTGACCCGGCAGTGTCTTGTGGCACCTGTCGTAACAGAAGGTGATACAATGAGCCAACCACTTCGATAGGCACTGCTTGGAAACTGCATTGCCCTCTCTTTTTTGAGCAAAAGAGACAAAAAGCTGGTCCGATTTCCTGAGAACCTTGAACATCCAAAGTATGCAAGAGGTACTCCCCTTGACTGGAGTGTTGTGTAAAGAAAGCAAGTAGCTCAATGGATTGATTCAGCGTAGATTCTGCTATTACCTTAGGGAGAAACTTAGGGTTGCTGCACAGAGCCACACGTTCATTGTGAAAAATCACATAAGGGATTTTGCACATCAGGGCCTGAAGCTCGGAAATTCGTCGAGCTGAAGTAATGGCCACTAGGAAGAGAGTCTTCCAAGACAGGAACTTCAAGTCTGCTGAAGCTGCCGGTTCAAAAGGAGGCAGAGTAAGCGTTTTTTATTTGTCGAACTCCTCGATCGCTGTCCTTCCCGAACCGCAAACCCAAGCATGAAGAGAAACTGAGACGGAAACTCGGCAGTAAGTAAAATACAATTTAAATTAAATGTACCACATCGCTACCGGATTGATCCTCCCTCACAATACTGTGGAAAAAATGTTTTAAATAAGAGAAAGCCGACCACCCACCATGACGGAATCGGACTGCAGTGGCACAGCAGCCTTTTTTATTTTATATAATTGCAGAGGCAAAAAAGAGAAGCCCAACAACTATTTAAAATAAAATATGGGTCTGGGTGTGTACACGTAAACTAGGATTTACACACACCCTCAGGGTTAGATGCTTCACATAAACCCCTCGAGCTTCGCTCTCAGGGTTTATGTAGCGTCAAACCCCTCGGGTGTGTGTAAATTCTCGTTACACACCCAGACCCATACTTTATTCTCTATATAATGTATGGGGATCTCTTATTATTAACTGAAATCAAGCAGTTTACAACATTATAACATTGGATTAAGCAGTTGATATTTCCTGTAACCAAAACCATACATTATCCTCTATGTTATTATTTAAGAGGTAAATATTTTTTTATTTATGAACAGTGCCTGTAATGCATAGAAATACAAATTTGTAGAATACATTTGTGATACAGTAATACATTAACTCTTGAATGACAAATGTCATGCTTCACAATGCCAACAATAAAAAAGAGGAGTGTTATACATACTATATGTACATGGAATCTTTACTTCTTTGATTACTCCTTCTCCGTGTTTATATTTTGGATACGAGACCCTCCATTATGTTGTACCATTCTAACATTTTGCTTGTTCTCTCATCGAGCTCTCATTAAAATGCATGGCCGATAACAGTAGTCTTCAAACACAATATAATTAATGGTTTCCCTTTTTTCCCATAGGGAAACCATGGTGTAATTTGCTGTAATGTAGTGTTCTTTACGACAAACACGGGCATGGTTCCCTCACTGTGTGCATGCGCCCACCACACTTCCTCGCTTCACCATTGTGTCTGCTCGGGGAACTGCTGCAAACCGCCACCTGGACTAGGTGGTAAGTAGGAAAAAAATCTCAAAAATCTGCCTCAGGGCTGTGCACAAGATAAAAAAATCTAAATTAGTAATCAAACTGCTGACTGCGGCCAGGCACTTCACCTTAACCGGACTGCGGCTGCACAGCAACATTTTATTTTATACAATTGCTGAGGTGAAAAAAGGAAAACCTAGCAATTATATAAAATAAAATATGAGTCGGGGTGTGTAAACTCTAAGTTTACACACACCCGAGGGGTTAGATTACATAGATCACACAGAGCATAAAGACAGTTGTCCGTGAGCTCGCAGTTGTATCTTACCCATACCTAAATATCCTTTTTTTAATAAGATACTCATCCAAGTGTGTTTTAAACCCATACATGGTACTGCTTTCAACAATTTCCTTTGGTAAGCTATTCCATATCTCAGTTACTCTATTACTCAGCCAGTATTTCCTCCTAGTAGTATTGTATCTTTCCTTAAAAAGTTGAAAGCTATGAGACCTAGTATCATATGTTTGTTCTCTCTTTATCAGACCCAGAATATCCCACATATTAGAGTCAGTCCATGCCCTGAAGATCAAACACAGATCTCCCCGTAATCTACGATATTCCAAAGAATACAAATTCAAATGATGTAGTCTCTCTTCATAGTTCATACCCTCAGTCCCCCGGATCCTCTTTGTCAGTAATAAACCCCTCGAGATTCGTTCTCAGGGTTTATGTAGCATCTAACCCCTCAAGTGTGTGTAAACTTCTCGTTACACACTCTGACCCATACTTTATTCTATTTATAATACATGCTTAAATTACTAAACAATATCTATCACCTTAGCAGGACAATTACTTACTGCAGAATGTTATGAGTGAAACTGTTTGTCAAACCATCATCTTACTATAAATTATTGCATAAATGTAACAAAGAAGCGTCTGGTGGATATCAGAGCAGATACAGGGATGGACCAAAATATGGGGAATAGAAGGAAGGTTATATCCTATGTGGATGGTTGTGCCACTGAATGTGTGGAGTCTTGGAAACAAGATGTACAACCTGCAGGCACTATTAACAGTCACAATGGTGGACACAGCTGCAGTCCATGAGACTTGGGCAACATCAGACCATGACTGGGACCTTACAATACTTGTATAAGGGAGTAGTCAGAGGACGGTGAGGTGGATACATGTGCTAGGAGTCAGGTGATCCTGGAAGGATTGCAGAGTACATCACTGACTCAGGGCATCACTGAACCAACATATATTAGCTATAGATGATTCTGAATTCCTATCATGTAGAATACAAAACTGAATTGATTTAAATGGTTATTATGTTATGAATTACTATAGAGATCAACCTCTGACAACATAACATTTGATAACACTTCACATACCTTGCCTTCATGTAGGGATAAAAGTAATGTAAGGATGTAGGAGCGAAACGTATAATGATGTTGTGGAATGCCTCCACAAATGATGTTTGGTTAGATTGATGACAATTGACCAATATCGTTCATAAGTTGCTTGTTATACAGTATTATCTTCAGCTCTTTATGAGGTTTGGAATCTAAATACAAATAATGAATCTAAAAACACTTGGTACAACACCATACAATATATACAGTGATTGTAAATGTTTTTCAAACCTAACTAAATATACCAAATAATACTGATCCCAGCCTAGAGACATTCGGAACCCTGCTTGTCAATGCTATTTGGGATAACAGTTCATCTGCAACCAGCACCATCTGCTGTATTCACTGTAGTTATTTTGTCACCCAACCAACCAACCAACCAGACACTAAATGATGCTTAAAGAAATTCCATGAAATCACTCTGTCAATCACTATATTCAATATACAAATGATATTCACTTGCCAATATACCCTCAAAAATCCAATTCCTTTCTTCTAAGTCTCCATGCAGACATTTAGAATAAAGTTGACCATGGCTGTCATGTTTATCCACCACATAGTTATTAATGCTGACCCACTTTGCTCAAACTAAATCTGCATTCCCACTACTAGATGCAGCACACCAGTACACATGGTTTGAAATTGAAGATGTCCAAGGGCCAAGATCAAGACATGACGTCATGCGTGCTTTATTTTCAATTTTTTTCTTTATACCTATGCACAAAGCAAACAAATAAAATAATTAACAAACTATCTCTAACACTACGATGGATTTTCCTACAAAACTATATTTAAGGATTACCTTTTGCAACATGCCATACATCATACCAATGTTTAATACCAGGGTATTGTTCTCGAATAAATTTCCTGACTTGAGGATGTCGGTCTGTTGTTATACTAGACAGCTTAATTCCCTTTCCATTTAAGTATTCAAGTCCACACTGTAATCCTTCCAACTCCATAGCATTAGAATTTCTGACCTCATTGCTCTGTAATATACAGATCAAATGAGAAACTCACATCTTGTATCAGAAATTGTTTTATTTAAATAACAAGTTATAACCACAAACGTCTTTTACTTGTACCTGGATTAGCTCTATATGAAGGACCTTGTCAATGGTTAAATCCAGAAAAGTATAGCTTCCATATTTGGCCGAGTGTCCTGGTGAGCAGCATCTCACACCTCCTCCAATGTCAATACTGTCAGTCAGCTTGGAGTTGAACAGTGTCTCTTGAAGTCTTCCCCAATACTTATGTATACTTGGTACAATGTACAATCTTTGGATTGTTGTGTATGTCCGATATGAGATGACAGGTATCTTCATGAAAGTGAATAAATTTATAACTTTGCGGGGTGCAGCACCAGACAAAAATATTGATGACACCAGTTCTAGGTTGCCAGCTGGCCGCATCCTGTATTTAGGTTGATTTGACCAAGATATGCTATGTCCATTTTTGCAATTCCTCTCTATGGTTATGAAGGTTCCAGCTAGAAATTTCACAATCAATTGACATAGGGAGAAACACTGCGGACAGACTGCCAAAAGAGCTGCAAGGCATGTCTCATATACAATAAACTTTCTCTCCTCTTGGAATGTTGATGCTGTATGTAACTCGTCAGTATCAGTAGACATAGTATCAAATGTTTCAGTTACCTCTTCAACGTCTGACTCATTCGGGAACCATTCTGGATCTTTACTAACATAATCTTCATCATCTTCTGATTCGGAATAAGAAGAATCTGTTGAACTATACATTTCATAGCAATTGCACAAGTTGCATTGTGTGCCTTTATCTTCAAATGTCTTAGCTTCTCTGGTTTCGGTTACGAGCACGGGGTCAGTTTGACAAAAACTAGAAACTAACAAGCTTGATCTATTGACTTGTGTAGTTTTTGTTCTGGTAGAAATTCTCTTCTTAATCTTCATTCGTTTGACCTATGAGCCGAGACAGCACATGTTGTTTTTGTGATGACCACATAACAATATACATATTATGGGTGGGATATTCAGACTGCACCAGGCAGAGGTGCAAGCCTGGCGCAGAGCAACTGGGCTGCACAAGGGCATGGACCAGGCAATATTCAACGGTGCAGCGCCATGGCTCATCACCGTTGAATATGGCACTGAGGGTACACACACCTCACATGGCGCAGTGGCACTGCGCCAGCACAAGTGGCAGAAAGAGAGCACGAGGATGCGCAAGTGCGATTGCACCATGTGCATCAACTGCGATATTCAGCACTGGGCATGCAAATGAGGCCATTATGCATGCAAGGCGCAAATGGGGCCAAATGCATGTCATTATGGCCCCATCTGCATGTAGTGCGTCAATCCCTGGTGACTTGTGCCTGGTGCCCTGCCAGGCTGCAGCCATCGGGGACCGACACCCTGCAGTCCCTTGGCGGACCCCACTCCTGTATGCCCGATCGCGGGCATATGAGTAGGTTATCCCTGGTGGTCCACTGGAACCCCCCCCCAGCACCCGATCGTGGGCATATGAGTAGGTTATCCCTGGTGGTCCAGTGGAAACCCCCCTCAGCGCCCGATCGCGGGCATATAAGTAGGTTATCCCTGGTGGTCCAGTGAAAACCCCACCAGCGCCTGATAGCAGGAATATGTTGATAATATCCCTGGTGGTCCAGTGGACCGCTCTCCATCACCCGATCATGGGCATCTGTTTAGAATAACCCAAACCTGCCTCATGCCATGCCAAGTATCCTTGTGCACAGCCTGCTTTAGCACTGGCTGAAGCACTGGACACACAATTTCAAACTGACACTATGGCACATATAGTTACGACTGAAAAAAAAAAACAGATGTACTGTTCAATTGTGTGTGTGTCTGTGTGTGTGTGCATGTGTGCAAGCATGAGATCAGATCGAAAGTCAGAAATACAGACACTCCAGTACAAGGAAAGGCTCTACTTCAAAAAAAAAAAAAAATTCTAATGCAGGCGGAGGAAATATTATATTACAAAAATGTATTTTCAACTTTTTCTTTATTTACATTACTTTGTTAAACTTATTTTTTTTTTACAGTGCCCATTTTCTAAGCACAATAACACCCTCCAGGGTGGGCAGTATGGGCAATACCAGACCTTCCAGGGGCTTTAAGGGCCTCTGCCTGTGGCATTGGGCTTCATTATGCCCCTGGGCGGTCTGGTATTGCCCAAAACTGCCCACCCTGTTGGGTATTATTGCTTACATTGTCAACATGCAGAGTAGATGTACCTGGTAGTAATTATCATGTGTATATCCCCCATAAATAACTTAGTATAGAGTTTCACTACTCACTAACATAAGACAGTCCATCATAGTAGTAGTACACGTTGGGACGGAAATGTTATCTGTTTCTTTAGTTGCATATTCATCACGCCTTGCATTACAGTTACCCATCTTCTCTGGTGTAGACGTCATTTGTACTGCTGTTCCTTGCCAAAACTGAATGACCAAACAGATACAAAAAGAGAACAATACATATTGTCCTGTAAATTGTATCACTCTTATGAGGCAAAAAAATACCTTCTGAAGAAGGTTGGGGTATCCAAATTGCACTGAGTAGCAACTGTTGCAGAATTCCCAATGATACCATTGATAATTGGACACCCCGAATTTGCACTTTTTATTTTCTTTTTTTCATCGGGCATCTGTTGGAAAATAAATGCATGCCTGGTATGTCACTTCAGCCAATCAGCATGCTTTATTTTTTCAAACCCATTTTCTAGACAACAATATATAAAATAGGCAAGGACATCACTATGTCCTTGTTTGACTTACATTAGTTCAAGTCAAAATAGTAAAGGAAGTACATATTTACAAATTGCTGAGATGTAACTACATCATACTTATCCTATCATCACCCCCACCAGAATAAGAGCATTGACATACATGGATACTTACTGAGTCATATAAGTTGCAATACCAGGTGTCATCATGTTCAGTATTGCATGCAGATGTTGTTATATTCATCAATGTAGATTGTGGGCCGGATATTCAAACTGCATCGAAAAAGTGCGCAACAGCAGGAGCAAGCACAAGTCAATTGCGCATAGGCGCAACAGACACGATATTCAAACATGGAGCAAAACAAATTGCGCAAGCAGCCAACGTCTGAATATCGCACAAACTGCGCCATAGCGCAACCAGGAAGGGGAAGCCGAGCAGAAAGGTTGCGCCATAGCGCAACAAGGCTAGCCCAGCTGAGCAGTCCAGAGGTGCCATAGCGCAAGCAGAGCCCCCCACCCCCAGCAGAGCAATGGAACTGCACAACCAGGGAGGCAGGCTGGGGCCCACCGCCAGCCATGCCACACACGGGCACAGGAACACACTGCAGAACCAACAAGACACCCGCACACCCCAAGCACAGCATCACTGGGGGAGGGATGGATGATCCACTGGCCCATGGGGACAAGCCAACAAAGCACAGCAGGGCCATGCCACCCCAGCACAACCACCGTCAGGCTGAGACTGCCACACACAGGGGTTTGACAACCACAGTGCACAGCAGCCCCCCGTCCGCACAGCACACCCTGCACCGTGACCCCAAGACATCACCCATGTGCAGTGACTGTCACTGCAGTAAACACCATGCATCCCCCCCGGCACACGTCAACCTCGTGTAGCATAGAACCATACAAGCCAGACCCACCCTGGGCACCCAGCAGTGGGTGGCAGCAGATGGCAAGACCAACTGAAAGTCACTGCCACACCGGAGACACCTCCCCATGCACACACACACACACACACACATATACCCAGGACCATACCACCCCAGATGGCATGACACCACTGCAACTGAGCAACCATAGCCAGCTGCAAATCAGAGACCACCACAGTATTCATAACAAAATATATATATTGGAAAACAGAAGTACAACAACAAGATCAAGAACAAAACTATATACAGATATGTACAAGACGGGGGTAGGGGTACAAGGTAGGGGTGGGTAAGGGTAGAGGGTGAACAACTGGGAGAGGGAAGGCAGGGTGGGAGGGATGGGTGAAGTGGGAAGGGAAGCACATCTATCGCCTTGCAGGCTGGTCTGCTGCTGCCCGGTGCTGTCCCTGTCGCCTCCGCCGTCACCTCACCCCATGGTGCTGAATGTCCTGGAGGATGTCATGTGTCGCCATGGAGACCCTGGTCAGCCGCTGGAGGGCACGGTCCATCCTGCGTAGGATGCTGAAGCCTAGGAAAAGGGAACACAGTCAATGGCTGTGACTGTCCACAACCCTGAACACCACCCATCCTGCAAGGCATACAGCCCAGTGCCCCGCACCTGTGATGGTATGCACCCACCCACAGTGACCATGCACATGACACGCCCAACCAGCCAGCACCAGCTATGTGCACCACTGCACACACACACTGCCCATGTCTATCACAGCACAAACAAGGCTGTCAAGTGACGTGGCAATGTGGTGGGATGCCACTTCCACAGCCATGTGCCCAGTGCATGCATGGACCACCAGTGACGCACACACAGACGTGCAGTGACACTGGACAGTGATGACTGTCGCCTGTGTAGTGCATGGTTGTGTTGTCCATGGCTGGTGGTCATGCCCACCCCCTCCAGCATGCAATAGCATCCATGATGTAATGATACTCACACTCATCAAGCAGCTGTGGCTGCTGCTGCTGCTGCCACTGTGGCCCACCCCTCACGTCTCCTCCGTCCGCCACCGGGTCCCTGCCACGGCCCTCCTCAGCCTGTGCCTGCATCCTCTCCGCCAGGCCTGTGGGTGAAAAATGTTGAGAAAAACATCAGTGTGACCCCAAAGCAGACTGCCCCTGCCCCAGTGAGTGTGCCTGCCACACAGCCAGACCCATGCATCTCACACCTGCACACACTGACACAGCCAACCATGGAGAGCCATCCCCATGCACCGCCACCAAAACACAGTCACACCCCACGGAGAATACAGGTGCAGAGATGGTACACCCACCTGGCCTGAGCTGCGCCCTCGTGGCATGTGACCTCAGGCGTCGAAGCACGTCCGGCTCCCTCCTGCGGAGGTCACTAAACCTGTGCCTGCACTGCTCCGCAGACCGGCACCGCCCTGTGACCCTCACCAGGTCAGTGGCCACCTGCAGCCACACCTGGGTGCGGGCCATGGTGAGGGGCTCATCCCCGTACAATGCCTCATAGTGGGGCTCAACCAGGGCCACCAGGTTGGCCACCTCCACCTGGCTTCATTGGGGAGCTCTTCTGCGTGCCATATTTTGGGTCGAACAGCAGGCAATATGGCACCCCGCAGCGCGGCAGCCCCACGTGGAAATGTTGCGCAATAGACCACCATAGGTACCAATCGCGCTGTTCATACAGCGCCGTCGGTTCACATAGCGCTGTCACCAAACAGCGCAATAGAGCCGTACACATGGCAGCCGAACAGTGCCAGGGGCCAAAGGTCGGACACCAGGTCAGGGGTCTATGACGCAAGGCCACGCACAGCACCATCTGACATCTACGCATCCTGCGCGACCGATCACCTGCGTGCCAGTGCCACAGTGGACCACTACGCAGTAGTGCCACAGCGCCATATGGTGCCCAGTGCTGCAGCGCCACTGGCACAATGGTGACCATGGCCTGAATTGCCGATCACGCACAGCACGTCATCAGCACGGCAGACGCCTGCGTAAGCTACCTGGGCATGCGCAATGCAGTGTACCACACAGTCACAGATCTGCACCATTGGCTCAGCCAGCTCAACCGATGCGCCAAATCGCAACGGCGCGATATTCAGCCGACACATGCAAATCATCTGATCAGCCATTCAAGCGCGAGTGGCGCGACGTATCATCTCATTACAGTTGCTCCACCCTATTTGCATGCATTGCGCTATAAATGTGCGACATTGGGCTGCGCTGGCCAGATTCGGTTACTGCAGGTGAGAGGTGGGTTGCATGCTGTGGGATGTTCTGGACAATGGTCATGGGATAACGCTGTAG
Source organism: Neoceratodus forsteri (assembly GCA_016271365.2). Taxonomy (NCBI): domain Eukaryota; kingdom Metazoa; phylum Chordata; order Ceratodontiformes; family Ceratodontidae; genus Neoceratodus; species Neoceratodus forsteri. The sequence continues at coordinate 1,624,500,211 of CM028129.1, forward strand.
ACTGCACAGTGACAGGTGTCCACTTCCACCCATACAGATCGCCATGACCGAGCAGAGCCAAGGTGAGGGTGAGGATGGTGGGCGGAGGAGGAGGAGGCCAACTTCACCACGGCAGAGACAGAGGCCCTCTTCCAGGCCTACCTGGAGGAGGAGGAGTCACTACTGAGTGGATGGCGGGGCACCCCTCAGGCCCGTGCGGCTGCATGGGAGGGGGTAGCTCGGGCAGTGAACCTGCACGGAAGCCACCAGTGCTCCGTTAAGGAATGCAAAAAGAAGATGGGGACAAACCGCAGGAGGGTGAAGGAGAAGGTGGCAGCCCTCAGGGCGGCTCGTGCTGGCACTGGCGGGGGCCAGCCAGCGGTGGTGGAGCTGACCCCGGCTGAGGACTGACTGGCTGCATCAATGCAGCGGAGTGTTATTGAGGGCGTACCAGGAGGTGGATTCCAGACAGGTGGAAGCCCATCACTGCACGGTATGACATGGTGGTGGTGTTGGGGGGAGGTTGTTCACATGCACTCACATGTCCTCTCTTTCTGTTACAGATCCTGTTCGTCTTCAGGGGATGGTGGTGGTGGGTCCAGGCAGTGAGGAAGACCTGCTGGACATGGAGGAGGGTCCATCCACCTCTGTCACCAGCCAGCATGCACTGCACCAGCATGCACGCCGGGCTGCCAACTCTGGTGTCGGTGAGTCGGTGTGGGAGGTGCACAGCCTGTGTCTCAGCAGTCTGGCATGCAAGCATGCCAGCACACTGTGACTGTGGCTGTAGCACATACCTGCACCATTGATGATGCAAGGACTGCAATGGGCAGTGACATGTGTGTGTCCCATGATGGACACACAGCAGTCCAGCAAGTGCCCCTGGGCCTAGCTGGTTCCGTGTGTGCCAGCATGTCGGCACAGTCCCAGGCTGTGCCTGTCAGCACCGGTGGGGCAGCACCAGTGGCTGTGCAGGTGTCTGGCACTGTTGTGGCCACAGCAGTGGAACGACTGGTCCCTGGGGCACAGCGGTTGGAGGGGCAGCAGCAGCAGTCACCCACCAGGTCTGGGGGTACAGTGTCCAGCGGTGGCACATGCCCACCGCCCTTTGATATGCCCATTTCTGGTCCTGGTGAACAGCCCACCCTCAGGGGTGTTGAGCATCAGGACCTTCCATACCCTGGGGACAGGATGCCGTTGTGGCAGAGTACCCATTTGAAGAGCACACCCGCCTGCGGCGGAATCAGTACGCAGCAAAGGCGGTGGCAGCGTCCGTGGAGCACTGTGTGTGGCTGTGGGTGGCACAGCAGGGACTGTGCTCTGGACCGTGCAGAGATGGTCCATATGCGGATGGATGTACCACCACCATTGACAGGCAGACCCAGGCATTGCTCGCTGTCGTGGCTGCATTGGGCACACAAGCAGGTGCTCCTGTACCGCACACCCTACAAAGTACGCTCTCCACTCCCCGTTCCCGGCGTCGTGCGACACCAAGCCTGTCGACGCCGGGTTCTGCTGTGGGCATCCCAAGCACCCCTGGTGCAGGTATGTTTGGCATACTACAGACCCCGCTGCGGACAAGGTCGCGATCGCGATCACGCAGTGGGACCCCTGGTGGTCCATCGGTGCCACCCCATGTGGCCCCTGCTCAGTCTGCCAGTGCTGCTGGGTCACGGCGGGGCCGCCCACGCATCCGCGGTGGCCGTGGAACGGTGCAACATGACTGACCTGTCTCCCAGTGCGGACCCTGTCTGGTGCTGCCCTGTGTGCACTGTGCGTCATGGTGGGCAGTGCACTGGTGGGTGCCCTGCACATCACGCCGACATACAGACCACCTGCACACCATCTGACTGCTGTCCACAGGTGCGTGATGCATGATGCCTGCACTGTACTGTACACCAAGGTGCAAGGGTGCCCAGCATCTGACACACGTACTTGGACAGTACAGGTGGTGGGTGTGGTCTGTGGATCTGTGTGTTTGCCATGTCTGTTCCTGCTCTGCTGTGCACCTGCCCATGTGCGCTTTGTGCCTGGTGTGTGTGTGTGTGTGTGTCCACATGACTGTTCGCCCCTCCCTGATGGTGTGTTTGTGTGCCTGGTCCCTTCCACTCCCCTTGCCGTCATGCACCCCTGGTATGTCACTCTGTGTGTCTGTGGGTTGCGCCAGGACAGTGTTGTTTGCACATGGCCCCTTGACTTACCTGTGTCGTGCATAATGCTCCTCTGTGATGGTGTCCTGGTGCAGCTGGGCCTGCCGGATCAGTCGGGGGTCCCGCCACCCAAGGGGGGGGGCTGCTCATCACCATCAACACTGGCGCCGCTGACGTCCCCATCGCTGTCCCCCCTTCAACCTGTAGGGTTATCCCACAGTCTTTGGCCATGCTGTGCAGGATACAACAGGCCAGGAATATCCCACAGGCCTTTGAGGGGCTGTACTGTAGGGCACCGCCGGAGGTGTCTAGGCATCGGAAGCGTGCCTTGAGCATCCCAAACACCCGCTCAATGATGTTGCATGTGGCGGCATGTGCCTCATTATAGCGTTGCTGCGATGGGGTCATGGGGTGCCGATGCAGTGTGAGCAGCCAGGGACGGAGTGGGTATCCGCTGTCACCTGTGTAGAGATAGTGGAGATCAGTATCATGTTCAGGTCCATATTGCCCATATCCTGTGCCACTACCATGGCACCTGTGGCATTCCACCCTTGCCCGAGTTGCATTTTCCCATGCGTACTCACCCACTAGATGGCCTGTGGGATGTCCCCACTCTCAAATCGATGGGCGCAGTGCGGACTGATGCCATATGAAGGCATCATGTGCTCCGCCAGGGTGTGTGGCACAGACATTGATTACGCCCAGTGGCATCACACACCACCTGGCAGTTGACACTGGAGAAGCCCTTTCTGTTCCTATATGCGGCCCCATCGGGGCCAGGTGGCGTGCGAATGGCCACATGGGTGCAGTCTATGGCCCCTAGCACGCCAGGCATACGTGCTACCCTGTGGAACTCCTGCATGTTTGCTGTACGCTCTGCTGCGGTGCTGGGGAAATGGATGTGCTCCGCAGCATGTGGCAGCACTGCGCTGAGGAATTGGGTGAGGATGCGTGACGTGGCCGACTGTGTGATGCCTGTGGTGTCCCCTGTTGGCCTCTGGAAGGTGACCGTGGTGAGCAGGCACATGCAGGCTGTCACCAGGTCTCCACTAACAGAGCGTGACTCCGTCGTGAGGGTGCTTGCATCACATCACTGCACAGCTCACAGAGCCGCCTCAGTATTGCCCTGTTCCGGCGGTACTGGCCCACGATCTCTACATCTGTGTACAGCTCAAATCTGATGCGGGCACGGTACTGCCTGTTGGGGCATCCGCCCGATGGGCCCATCCACGGCCACGTCCCCCTGCACCTTGCATTCTCACCCCCCTCATTACAGCTTCCATGTGGAAGCTGCCACTGTCCATCTCCCTGGCTTGTGACCCCCCCGGCTGATGTTGCTCTGTTACCCCACTGTCCTGACTGCTACTTCCACTGCACTGGGCACCTCCCGCTGGCCTCCGCAGCCTATGGCCCACACTGCTTCCCTTGCCTGCCCTGGCCTGTCACTGTCTGTCTTTCTCTCTCTCTCTCTCTTCCCCACTTGGCATCCCTGTAGCGTTCTTGCGCCTCTTCCTTGAGCCTTTTTATTTTGGCTCATTTCCGCTGGGGCGCAACTTCCGGCTGTTCCGCTGTTGCGCATTGCGCAAGTCTTTGAATATCGCATCGCGCTCTTTATGCATGGATCCACCCCCTTCGGTTGCGCATGCCTTCATTTGCATTGCGCTGTTGCTCAGCATGTTTTCGGTGGCTCAACTGCCTCCTGCTGAATATCGCAGAATGACGTACTTTCAGACTTGCGCATGCGCAACCCTATTGCGCTTGGCGCAACCCTTTTGAATATCCGGCCCTGCATGTCTTGAACCTGACTCATGTCTATCAATACTTGTGTAACTAGCTGCATATCTTGATCCATACCATGTGCAGATGCATTGGAAACCTACATATGGACATAATGCATCAATTATTACTTTATTACCGGTAATACATATTTAATAATTTCATGTAATATAATCAGCATTTAATATAACAAATACAGTCAATATTTTAATTACCATTTCATTATCCGAAGGATTTTGTTCAATATGATTTTCAGAAAATTACTGAGAATCCATCATACACTAACTTCTCCTTGATGGGAAAGCGTCTTTCTTTAGATATAGCCTTTGTAACCGCATAACCATGCTATATGAGGATGTACAGTGTAGTCACTGTCAGAAAAGTGATCTTCACATAATACTGTTCTCTTGCACGGTTTCCATGAGCTTTTACGACCAATAAATAGCATCCATTTCTCTCTCACTTCATCTTGTATTGATATTCTAAAAAATGCCTTTCCACAATCCTCAGTATTCTGGCACTGAGGCTCAATGCACTTCACCATTATATCTTATTCAATCTTGTTATATCAATATATCCAATGCTGAGATAACCACCCTCATAAATATACGTTTTTTTTCAAATGCTGTTATCTGTTGCTGTGGCCACAATAACCTACATATAAACCTTTCTGCGGAAAAAAAAAAGATTTATATACATGACACCATATAACTAACACCACAACATAAACTTCTAAACGACATAAGAAAATACTGCTTAAAAATATATATTTAAACAGTGTATCCTACTTGGGGGATCCAGGTCTGCAACAGATTATTGTCACTGATGTACACCACAGTGTGTGAGACATCAGAAGAAATATGGAGGGGGGCCCGAAAGTTAGCCTCATGCCTTTCTCCTGTTCCTCCCCTGCCTGGTTGGTCTATATACTGCCCCCATCTTCACCTGTTTACCACCTGGAACCTGCAGGGTGACCCAAAGTGCCTCCACCTGATCCCCCATTTCTTCAACCTTGCATACCCTATGCCATCCCTAATGATGAATGCTACCCCACCACCCTCCACTTACATCCACCATATCCATTCTGTGTGTGGTATGCCCTAGTAGATTTAGTTCCCAATCATGTTTTGAAGTGCCACAAGTCTATGTGACAGCCACCACATAGTCCCCCCCCCCCCCACTCCACCAACAATGCCTGAAACTCTGGCAGCTTGTTTCCCATGCTCCTGGCATTTATTAGGACCACTCTCCAACTTACCCACTTGACTCCCCTTCCCCTGTTTTGAGGTCTCCATACTCCCTGTCTACAAGGACCCCCTCTTACAATACTGGGTGCTCCTGACCTCTGCCCCATCTGCAATGTGAGGATAAAATGGGCAAAAAGGCAAGTGGTGGTACACTAAGATACTAGTAATCTTGTCAGGCAACAAGATAAAAACTCATGAGGAAGCACTTCTGTGATGATGACATCAAGGATACTGCATTAATTAGTCTGGATATATTATGGTGGTAAAACTGAGATCACCCACAGCACAGATAGAACATGTGACTACAAAGCACGATAACCCGGGGTGCCGTGTCCTAGTCCACATCACCACCGAAGCAGCTCGGCCAGTCTCCAGATTCATCACAGGATTCAAGATAAGGTCATCAGAGATGGTATAAAGGCTACAGAATTTTCAGGTAAGACGGGGGGGCGGGGTAATGTGGGTCACCCTGGAGCCAAAGAATGGAACATCAATACGCACAGGGGTGATCTACAGACCTCCAGCATACAGGGTGGACATAGACAGAGAACTAGTGGAGAGCATACACAACATGGCAGCTAAGGGCGAGATCATGCTACTGGTGGATTTCAATATGCCAGATGTGGATTGGGCCACCCATATGGCTGTTTCAGTTAGAATCACAGCCATCCTAGAATCCCTGCAGGGGGTTTGATCCAGGCAGCTGGTGCATGAGCCAGCCAGGGACAAGTAAATTCTGGAAGTAGTCATAGTGGATATATATGCAGTACGACACGACAGGGTGTGCATGGAACATATCTTACCACATGCCCAGGGGTGTAATAAGGTATGAGGCCTTGGCCGAGTGCCTTTAGCCACTGACGTGCAGTAAAATATGTTACATGCACACCCTGGAGTGTCATATTGCGCTTATAAAATGGGTTCCTACATTTATTTAAATTACTACCGTTAGAAAAATCTTGCTTGGATGTAGAAAAAAGAGTTATTGATGCTAATCTATGATAAAATAGTCTGTCCACAGACATTATATTAATATTGATGAGCTCATTTGCATATGACAGTTTAGTGAAATATTATGCACTTACACAGGGAACATCCCATCTGAGCGTGTTCTCTTTAAAAAAAACACTGCTGAGTACTAGCAGTGCACTGCCTTTCACCTTGACTTCTGCTAATGTGGACCCGCTGTCTGTTGTGAGAGCACAAACAGCTGAAAAAGCTGTTTTACTTCAGGAAGAAAATCGGAGATTTCTGCCTTTCTGATCACGATCGCTGATCAGTAAGTCAACCAGAGCGGTTGTTGGCAGGGGTGAGGAGCTGAAATTGTGAGCAGTTTTGCAAACAAATGTTGTGGTGGCAAGGAGTGGGGGGGTACATTAAGGAACTGATGCTGAAGTTGACGACAGGCCACAGGCACTTAAATTGAATCACGCAACCGACACGGTCTGCAAAGTTCACTAAAGTAGCCCGCTTCCGTGAACAATTTATCAGTGACACCCTTGGAGGGAAGTAGACTGAAGTGTTTCACAGCAGTGACAACTTCTGGAGGGGATGTGGTTGGGATGACAGAGGCGGTGATTCCTGATCTCATAATGCACTCTTTTGGGTCCTGCGTGCTCTCTCGGCTCAATCGATGTTAGCGAGGAAATAACAATGGTGGCATTTTTAAATGCCAACATTCTAACACTTAATGATATTTGCCTTTTTACTGCCTTCTTTTTTTTTTTTTTTATCCATGCATGGAACATATTTCATGCAAGCTGAGCTAGGTCTCTGATTGGCTGGTTTAGCCTACAAGTTTTATAAAACAAAACAAAAGGGAAAATAAGAAGAAACAACTATGGTTCTCCAAAGAGGTGGGGAACAAAGTAAGGACTGAAAGACTGACTTTCAGGAAATATAAGGAGATCTAAAGAGAGGTGGACAAGGAGGTGTACCTTGAATGTCTAAGGGGAGCAGGGAAGGCTTTTATGTGGGCGAAGGTGCAGACAGAAGAGAGATTAGCACAATATGTAAACAAAGAGGATAAGGCATTTTATAGGTACATAAGTGAAAGAAGAAAATATGGGGGGTGGATTGTGCGACTCAAAGGGGGGAGGAAGAGCGTAAGGAGGGGGATCTGGGCAAGGCAGAAATACTGAACAAATACTTATGCTCAGTATTCACTAAGGAGGGGATGAATAAAGGACAACAGTTGGGTTGTACAAGCAATGGGAGGAGGTGGAAGATGTATACACCAGTCCATTCACAATAGAGAAAGTTCTGGAAGAACTCACAAATCTTAAGTTGGATAAGGTCATGGAGCCAGAAGGCATCCACCCGATGCCTAACTTACATATACAAAACTGAAAACTTTGCATAAGCTTTCCAGGATTTCATGGATAATAAAAAAATAAGACAAACACAGGATATGCCAACACAACATAGCCCAATTCCAGTAGGGCGGCTGTTATAACCCGCAGTTGCAATCACAAGAGACGTGGTGGCATACCTAATGTATGACTGGCCGGACCTGTCTTATGTGGCATCTGGCACTGTCGGATGGCGCCACTCAGCACAACAGTAACGGCGCTTGGTTAACCCCATGCACCCACTAATGCACCCCTGCCCCCCCAACCCCCGAACTGCCAGACCCCCAAGGGACCATTTGTGGTGGGCCCCCCAGATGCCTGTGCCACGTGTCCTGCCCCTCCCATGCCCCCTGGTGTCTGCATAGGTGGCCGAGGGCTGGGGGGGCTCTGGGAGGCCACCTGTTGCTCGCCGCAAGTTGCGTCATGGGAATGCGATACACCAATGCGTGGGCTACTGCCACACGCATGGCATATCTCGCATGTCACAAGTGGGTTCAGTACATGGTAGTGAAATTTTTTTGTTTTATTTTCACTGTCTTTCTTTTTTTTTTCTCAAAAACATATGCAACTTATAGATATGCATCAGGGGGGCTGTAGAGAAAACAAATTTATAAAATCAAATACAGTTGAATTTATTGTATATGTCCCTAAAGAGCTGAAAATTCAGCACAATGTAAAATAATGCCTCCAGTGTTATCTGAAATCTATGGGATAAGTACATCAAAAGAGTACTTTCAGGCAAGAAACTCATGTGGCTTGGTCAGTTGGATATTAGCTTTTGATGTTGAGGATCCACTGCCCTTGGAAAGTTTTTTTTTATGCTAGATTTTTTTTGTAAACAGGACTGCAGATTTCACAGATATAAATCATCAGTGATGTGTGATACAAAAAATAGGATGAAGCAGCTAGCTAAATGTGCAATTCCATTTTTAATCATTTTTTAATAAGGGTTCAGTACCTGGTAGTGGAATTTTTGTTTTATTTCCACTAAATTTCCTCTTTTTTTCTTTTCAAAAACATGTATGCAACTCATAGCTATGCATCGGGGGGATTGTAGAGAAAACAAATTTATAAAAAACAATACAGTTGAATTTATTGTATATGTCCCTAAAGAGCTGAAGAAGCAGCACAGTGTGAAATAATGTTTTCATACTGTTGCTATATGCAAAGTGTTACTACTTCTGTAACCAGATGAGCCAACACAAACACACACCCATGATTTGCTGTACAAATTGTGAGGCTAAGGGGTGGGTGAGAGCTTCATTCAAACTGATGGGAATGCGGCAAGTCACCAGTGTTATCTGAAAATTGTGAGATAAGTTCATCAAAAGTCAACTCTGACAAAAGAAGCTGTAGTGGCTTAGCTAGCTAAGCATTGGCCTTTGTTGAAAAGGGTTCAATACCTATCCTCACAATTTTTTTTTTTTTTTTTTATTTACACTCGTATTTTTTTTTTTTCACGTGAGTACAAATTACTTAGATAAAGCATCTGTGATGTGGGGATTAAAAAAAATATGCAGCAGCTAGCTAAATGTGCAATTCAATTTGTTATCGATTGAAACACAAGGTGAGCACACTACACAACAGAGAGCATCGGGATCATGGCCAGCAGATGGCAAAGGCAAATTTTTCAAATTTTTTTTTATTAGAGTTTTTCACCTGCAGCCACAGTCCTGCCTATATCCAGCCACCGCTCCTCCACCACTTACCCCGAAGCTGTCGTGCTCAACTGGCATAGGCAGCTACGCTGTCGATGGGGGCTCCCCAAGCCCCCCTGCCCGGCGAGGATCCAGTACAGGCACACGCCTTCCAGGCATCGTCATCTGGTGAAGCTGCGGCCATCAAGCTGCCGCGGACTTGTGATGCTATTTTCCCTGTTCTTCCCCAGTGCGAGCATGGACGTGCAATGACGTCCATGCACTTGCGTGCAGACGTCTGTCAAGCTCCCCCCCAGCTCGGCACCCACAGATCAGCAGTACCTCCGGGCATCCCCAGGGACCACTAGAGCATGGTGTGCATCCACCCCTTCCCCCAGGACTTGGAGAGCGGTCGTTGGATGCTCAATCCTAGTCCTTCCCTGCCGACCCCCGACGACCCGGGCTCGTTCCCGAACCCAGGTCACGGCTGTGGAGCAAGGTGTGGCGTCCAGCGCCTCAACCCTCAGTGCCACTGGGCCGGCTCTGGCAAAGACAAATTAAAAAGAAAAACGCAGGCCATCTCCTCTTGTGCAGTCACAATACCCATATCTAAATCAACCAGCAGACAACAAGCAGAATACATTCTGCCAAACATATCTACAACAAATATTCAACAAGTGTCCAAACTCTACCGAAATCACCATCACACAATCGCACTCAGCAAAGATACACTGCAGATAAATATGAGCGCCTGGACAACCAACTATGATTGTGCACATGCGTCCAACGTATATATTTTTTTCTACAGTAAAAGAAACAGTGCAGACGAAGATGGGAAAACATAAAAAAAATATATATTCAATAAAGAAAGAACGTTCATTGCTGGCTATAGTAGAATCTCATCAATTCACATTTTACACCGAAAACATCATTGATTTTTCAAAACTAACAGACAGTTACATATGGAAACGTTAGTATGAGAGTAGGTTACTAACATATCCAGTACTTACAATTTAAATACATAATTCTAACCTATTTATTGCACATATATTGACTGCAGACCATAGAAAACTGAGAGGTCAGCCAGACAGTGTGAACAGGAGTATGTCACGTCATGTTAGAACTGTCATCGCGAGGTGACATTCAAGTGTAAAAAAAATCAGCTACAGCATCAAGGTAAATAGCAGACTGCAGGCTTCACTCATAACTAAGCAAAACACTGCCAAATTGTTCAAAATATTTAAAATAAATGCCTCACAAGCCAACCAAGGTTTACTATCTTTATTAAAAACTAAATTAGATCCAGATAATCGTTTCCTATCACCTTTAACACAATTAGAGCATCTTTGCTCTCATAGTCAGTGGCGAGGTAATTGTATTGGTGGCTGCTCTCCCACTCTTTAACGTGCATCTCAAGAACAGTGGGGTAAGTACATTTTCCACCTAAAAGTCACACTGTTTGGTTTGTATCTGTTTTACTAGCAAAAGCAATAACCTGCTTTCTTACATCAGCGGCAGTGTTCCACATTATTATGAATTACTACACTGTATTTCCTGTTTAGTTTGGCTGCTGGTTGCAACAGTTTGTGGGGTTTTACGATCCAATATGTGAGATTCTTCTAATTTGGGAATATGTTACCTTGCCTGGGAGGTCCTGTCTCCCATTGACTATATGGGGGCTTGGCTACATGGCAGCTACATATAAGGTAAGCAGGATTCCCTCCTTTGATAGGGATACTTTATGTTTAACCTGGCTGATCTCAGATTTATATCAGACAGTATTAATGGGGTTCACAACCCTGTGAAGATGTATTGCATCCTACAGAACCTACGGAGGATGAGGGTGGGGGAGTCTTCTTACAAGAGTCAAATTTATGGGACGCCGAGCACCAGAACCTATGGTGATCCTGGGTGAGAGAGGTACATGCACCATCCTGTGTGGAGCACCCCCACCAGAGGGGCACTGCTAGCTATCTTAATTAAAAAGGTACTCACGGAGACACTGACTGTACCAGATAGATTATATGTCATAGTGGGGATTTCAACACAATATTTCCAGGGCCTCTAGACAGATGGGAGTCGACAACTGGGTAATTCCAGACCAGGGAAGCTGCTCCACCCCTAAATGGGATTACTCAGGATCAAGGATGCATGGTACTTTATGCATAAGAGAGAGGATTTTACTTTCTTCTCAGCCAGACATCAGTCCTATTCCCATACATATAATTTTTTGATCTCCTCTGACTGGCTTTATCTAGAGAAGGACTGTATTATTAAAACCATCATGGCTTCTGATGATGTGCCCATGGTACCTGATTTGCAGTTTGTTCAGGTGCAGTGTCCCACACCATGAGGGCTCAGTGTCGGCTTACTTAATGGCACCACTTTGGTTGAACATGTATCTCAGTTGATACAAGAGATATCTTATGTACAACTTCTCTTCAAACACATCACAGGTGATCCGATGGAATGGCCTTAAGGCATATTTACGAGGAAAGGTCATAAAAATATGCCTCCAATAAGAAAGAGGAACAGATCAAGCTAAGGATGGAATTAGAAGACTATATATTGCATGTATGGGCAGAACATCAGATTACGCTAGACAAAAAGTTAAACCACATCTAAAGCAGAAGGCAGTCCTCATTAGACTCTTAGAAGATAAAATAATAGGCCACATGAGATTCATCAGGCAATGCTACTATGATTTGGGGGAGGGTGAATGTGCAGGATGTTAACTGGAATGGCATTAAGGACACAAAGGGCAAATAGTTCAGTACTTTAGCTCAAACAAGGTAGGGATCCTAGAGGCAGGATAGGAGATCCTAAAATCATTCTGATAAATCCAAACAATTCTATAAGCCTCTTTCAAAGGGAGAACAAACAAATGCTCCTGAACAATTCTTGAATACACATAAAGGAACTAAATGTTCTGAAGAGACCAGTGCAACTACTGGGGAAAGCAAGCACAGAAACTATGTGCACAGAGTGCTACAGCAGGTGTAGATAAGGAAACTGGCACGGAACAAAAACAAAGGAGTCACACTCAGTCAGTGAAAGTTAAAAAATGATAGCCAGGATTAAAGAAAACTCATGGTTTTAATGCCAGACATTGATGCAGAACAGCACCAAAAGCACTTTTGATGCTACACTGTATCAATGTCTAAGAAAAAATGACTTACCATAGTAATATTGTTTCTTCCAAGGGATCCCTTCACTATGCTTACATATGCAAGGATTGAGCTTTCCCGGAGAGAGTCGATGTATGTAAATTATGGAACTCAGAACACATTTTCAGATCTCTGCCTCATGGTAGCGTTCTAACCTACTCTCCAATGTCAGATTTTATTTTGAGAGTCAGGAGGACAACAAAACCGAATTTCACTAACCTAACACAACAATACCTAAGTGAAAATTTAATAAAATCAATTAGATTTTGGCCAAGCTATGGCAGATTAAAAAAAAAAAGGAAAAACCACATCAAAAGTGAGTGTGGATCAACAAGTAATGCTCAAGCAACTGAATGACAAACACGACTGATTCTTGTAGAACCTTTTGCAGGTTCTGGAAGGGGAGGCAAGGTGGGAAATTTAAGCATAGTAAGGGATCCCGGGATCATATTACTATGATAAGTAATATTTTCTTCAAACCCCAGGAATCCCTCAATATGCTTACTTATATAGACAACAACGCAGTACCTTGGGAGGCTGGATACAGAACCTATTTAAGGAACAAGTTCTGCAATCAGCACTGACAAACCTGGCAACCCTTCTGGACTGTGCATCCAGACAACAGTGCTTTGTAAAGGTGTGTACAGTTTTCCAGGTAGCTGCTTTTCAAATTTCTAACAAGGGAATATCCCTTGCAGCTGCCACAGAGGCAGCAGTGCCACAAGTGGAGTGTGTCTTGAGGCCTTGTAGTGGCTGCTTGCCAGCTTTATTGTAGCAGAATTGGATGCAGGAGACTATCCAGCAAGCAGTGGTCCTCTTACAAGCTGGCCTACTCTTGCCCACTTCACTATATGTGAGAAACAGCTGTAAGTGGTAAGACTGGAGGTCCTTAGTGTGGTCCACATATTCTAGTAACCAAGAGCCCTCTTAACAGCCAGGCTATGGAGCCTCTACTCACCATAACTGGACTTTTGCTGTGAAGAACACTGGGAGAGTGATGGACTGATTCAAATGATACTAAGACAACACCTTGGGAATGAATTTCCTGTTAGTCCGAAGGACTACCTTGTCTCTGTGGAAGATAATGTAGTTAGGGTCAGTGCACAGGGCCTGCAGCTCACAAACCCTCCTGGCAGAAGTTATGGCGACCAAGCAGACTGACTTCCAGGTGACATACTTCAAATCTGCAGTAGCCGTAGGCTCAAAGGGAGGTTCCATGAGCTTGGCTATACACAGGTTCAAATCCCAGGGAGGGACTGGTTCCCTAACAGGGGGATATAGGTGTAGCAGACCCTTAAAGAACTTCTTAAAAATGGAGTGTGAGGCCACTGTTTTCTCATTACCTGCTGAAACACAGGCAGAAATAGCAGTCAGGTGCACTTTAAGGTTTAAGGGGCTGAGTCCCAAAGCCTGCAAGTGGACCAAGTAGTCCAAAAGTATGGGCAGGTCTCTTGTAAAGGACTGAGCTGCCCAGAGGCACACCACAGAGAAAACATTTTTCACTTGGAAGCCTAAGTATTTCTGGTAGGTGTAAAACTGAAATTAGGAGGGCAAAGCTTAAAATGGAAGTTTCTATAGCCGGCAATGCAAACAAAGATAATTTAAAATAATTTTTTGCATACATTTCATCATTGAAGAAACCACAATCTCAAGTAGGGCCGATTATATACAAAAATAAAACTATAACAGATAATAAAGAAATATCAGAAATATTTAATATTTATTTTTGTGAGATTTACACTAAGGATCCAAAGTCAAACGAAGTTAAGAAATTAATTAAACCCGACATTAAAATAGATGAAGCAGATATTTAAAAAAAATTCTATGCTTAAAAAGCAATTCTTCCCCTGGACCAAATAACATTTCGGCAAGATTACTACAAATTATGATTAATTACATTATAAAACCATTAAAGATTCTGTTTGAGCACTCTATGACCACAAGTACTACACCACAGGATTGGAAAATAGCCCATGTTGTGCCAATCTATAAAAAAAGGGAATCAAGCAAGAGAAGAAAATTATAGACCCATCAGTCTTACTAGTGTCTGTTGTAAAATTTTAGAATCTATAATTAAAGATCGTGTATCCACTTCTGTGGGGGATTGTGATAGCCTCCAACATGGGTTTAAACCAGGGAGAAACTGCACAACTAACTTATGTTTTTATGAGAAAGTCAGTTCCATTCTAGATCTAAATATTCCATGTGACGTTATCTACCTTGATTTTGCAAAAGCGTTTGACGCAACGCCCATTGGGCAATTATTGAAAAACTTAACTTAAGTGTGGACCTTGCCTATATACACTGGATAAAAGAATGGTTGTATGGTCGTACACAGAGAGTGATAGTGAATGGCCACCTGTCAGGGGTGGGGGCTGTTACTGGTGGGATGCCACAGGGGGTCCGTGCTTGGCCCAGTGTTGTTTCAGATCTTTATTGCAGACATGTCACAGATTTAGATAGCTGGGTGCCAAAATATGCAGATGACACTAAAACAGGAGGCTCTTCCAGTACAAAGAGTGAAGTAGAAAATATTCAACGTGATCTCGACAGAATTGTTAATTGGACACAAAAATGGAGAATGAGATTGAATTTAAATAAGTGTAACATTTTACATATGGGGAAAAACAATATTAAATTTGATTATCATATACAGAATTTTATAGTGCCAAAAGCAAGTGGCGAGAGAGATTTAGCAATACTAATTTCCAGTGATTTCGATAGCCTAGCAGCAACCACAGAAGCAATAAAAAAAGCCACTAGAATTATCTGGACAATAAAAAGGAACATCACGTCAAGAACCGTTGATGTGATGATGCCTCTATATAGGGCCTATGTGCGCCCACACTTAGAATTCACTAGTCAACAATGGAACCCCTTTAGGAAGCATTAAATAAACAAAATTGAGAGAGTTCAAAGAAAATTCACTAAGAGTATAAAGGAGATGGAGAGGCTTACTTATGCAGAAAGACTGAGGCTACTAAATCCAATGTCCCTTTCTACCAGGCGTATACGGGGGGATATCTTGTTATTGTATGATATTATGCAGGATATAACACTTATTACCAACACCTACATGCAAACACGAGGTCACCTATTACAGATCAGGGGAAGAAAGTTTTCACATATCAATCGGAAATACTTTTACACTCTTAGAATGGTGAATGTTTGGAATTGTTTGCCATTGGAGGTGGTGATTAGTAAAAAGAAAAGGGAATTTAAGGAGAAATTAGATGCTTACATATTGGGAGGAGGTGGTTTTAAGTATTATTGATGTGGAATATAGGAGCATATATGGGCATCTGCCTTCTGGCTCCTTACCATCCTTAGTATGAACCTTAGTATGGAAGCAGGCTTTCTGGAAACCCTGAGGACCTCCTCTGAAAAAATGAAAGTCAGAGTACTCTAACTCCTCAATAACCAAGCCTTGAGGCACGGTTACTTGAGGTTCGGAAAGGTTACCCTGCCCTGAGACACAGTCAATAGATTGTGTCTCAGTGGGAGGTGAATGGGATGTTTGATGGAGAGGATATGGGGCAGGGAGTACCAGGGCTGTCTGGCACAGTGTGGAGCCACTAATATAATGGCTGTAGCCTGGCTCCTTAATTTCAAGAGGACTCATAGTAATAGAGGGACTAGAGGGAAGGCAAACAGGAACCTCCCCGACCAGTCCAGGGCCAGGCATCCATGGGAACTGAGCCCACTGCTGGAGGCCTGCAACAAAAGAGAGGAAAAGTAGTTACATAAGAACTTATCGTAACAATAGCTCTTCGAGAGGATCTCTTACAGTAGGCCACCACACGTAGGACTCCACTGTCAAGCACTAGGATAACACGGAAACTTTCTAGCTAGCAGTCTACAAGAGGGGGCAGCCTACCTCCGACATCACTCTCTGACGTCAGCTACCCTATATAGATGGGCGGCCCCCATGTTTTCCCCAGTTCTTCTGCCGGAGACTCAAGGATACCCAGTTGGCGGAACCAAAGAGGAACCCAAGGTTCAAGGGACCCAGAAAAAGGAAAGCTGAAGGTCCCCCCAGGAGGGTAAACAGAACAGGATAAAAGACCAAGGGGGAAGGCTGGAAGGAAAAGTAGGGTCAGCTGCAAGAGATCCCCTCAAAGATTTACCGTTACGGTAAGTTCTTACGTAACTATATTATCTTACTTTGGGGAAATCTCTTGCAGCAGGCTGTCACACATAGAACAAGTACTAAGCAGTTCCAAACCTGACAGTACTGGCAGACTGGCTGGAAGTAAAAGCACCTAAGAAAGTAGGCCTGGTAACACAGCCAGGCCATAATTGGCCCTGCGCCTAGAGGTGATGTCCAAACTGTAGTGCTTGGTGAAGGTGTGGCCTGAACTCCGAGTGGCTGATGGACAGATCTTCGCAGCTGAAACATTACGGAAGCACGCTACTGATACAGCCATACCCCTGGTGGAATGGCCATGAACCAATTCTAGGAGGTCCTCGACATACTTTTGGTAACAGAAAAGAATGCAGTTGGCAAGCCATTTGGACAACACTGCCTAGAAATGGGAGCACCCTCTTTCCCTGGGGCAAACAAAACAAACAACTGACAGGACTTTTTATCCTCTTTAGTCGTGTGAGTATAATAACACAAAATTCTATGTACATCCAGAGTGTGGAGCAATGCTTCCCCTGGATTGGCATGCTATGGAAAATATACAGGGAGATGGATGGATTGGTTCTGTGTAAACTCAGATACCAATACCACCTTAGGTAGAAATTGAGGATTAGTATGCAAAGACACCCTGTCTTTGTGAAAAACGAAATAAGGCTCCTTACACATGAGGGCCCGAAGCTCAGAAATCCTCTGAGCAGAAGTAATGGCAACTAAAAAAAAAAACAGGTTACTCACCTGTAACAGTAGTTCTAGGAGTGGTATATGGTGTACATCCACACTTCTGGCAGTGTCCTTTCCCCTTTAAGGCTTACTGGAACATCTTTAAGTTGGTTCCTCCCACCCACCTGGCTGGTAACTCCCTCGGCACCGACCTGTGACGTCAGATCTTGCCTGCTGGAAGCCAGACCAGTGTGCCACTAGCCAGGGGAGGTTGGGTGGGTCAATGTGGATGTACACCATATACCACTCCCAGAAAGTGTGGTTATGTAACAACTTACCGTAAAAGTATATCTTCGACAAATGTCTCTTGCAGTAAGTTATTACTCTTGGGAGGTTCCAGCAGAGGGCTTTGTCATGTGGCAGCTTCTTAAGCTGTCTTTTACCAGGGACTACCCACACATGACATCACTTCCTTGCTTCCAATATAAGTGTGGGCGGTCCCTGGTATCCTCTGTTCCCCGCAGGTTTCAGCTCGCAAAAGCGAGGATCGAGGGAAACCCAGGTACCAGTGAGTCCCAACCCTAAGTCCTTAGATCAGGATTTTTCCATTAGAGAAGGCAGGGGGACGGAGGGTGGGACGGTATCTACTGCAAGAGATATTCCTCGAAGATCTACTGTTACAGTAAGTTCTTACGTAACCACACTATCTTTTTTTTTTTCATTTCAAAGTTTATTAAGGTTTTTCATACAAAGAAAGGTTCCATAACATACATACCTTTGAAATAATCTACAGTAACTAATAGGGCAGAGACCACCCCCCCCCTCCCCTGAGGAGACCGGAGGTCGCGAGGGCCTGCTCTGAAGCCCTCCCTGCCCAAAGAAGCCTCGAACCCGAGACACACCAGAGACCACACCCCCTCCCCTGAGGAGACCGGAGCGCGAGGGCCTGCTCTGAAGCCCTCCCTGCCCAAAGAAGCCTCGAACCCGAGACACACCAGAGACCACCCCTCCCTGAGGAGACCGGAGGTCGTGAGGGCCTGCTCTGAAGCCCTCCCTGCCCAAAGAAGCCTCGAACCTGAGACACACCAGGTAATTTCTACCTTGATCCAGGCTGCTGCCACCATCGTTGGCCATCTGGTGTCTTTTCTGAAACGGCCACAAGCTCCCCTGCTCAGCACATGAATCCCGGCCAGAGTAGCACCTCGACTTGCTGCCCAGGCTCAAACGGAGCTGAACTGTTACTTTTGTGCCTGATTTTGAAACTATTTCCATTTGCCTGTAACTGTATTTAAAAGCTTGGAGTCACTGCAAGCCCAGGACCTGTGTTCTGTCTGAAATCCCCCCTGTGCAAATCGGACTGGGGACTGTTTGTTAATTTGTAAAGTGCATTTCCAGTTGTAACTGAATTACCCCCCTGTGAGAAACTCATTTGGGAACTGTTTAACTTCTAAGTGCTATTCCAGTGTTTAGAATTTTGAGTTTTGTCCTGCTAGTAATTGCCTTCGTTTTTTGAATCACAATAGTACCTGATAGCCAACAGCCCATTTGCTCTTCTCCCCACACCCACTACCAGCCCGCCCCCAGCAGGTTAATCTTTTGCCTGGGCTGCCTATTTAATCCCCTCTCTCTCTTCATTCTCCCGGAGACCACCCCCCTCCCCTGAGGAGACCGGAGGTCGCGAGGGCCTGCTCTGAAGCCCTCCCTGCCCAAAGAAGCCTCGAACCCGAGACACACCAGGTAATTTCTACCTTGATCCAGGCTGCTGCCACCATCGTTGGCCATCTGGTGTCTTTTCTGAAACGGCCACAAGCTCCCCTGCTCAGCGCATGAATCCCGGCCAGAGTAGCACCTCGAGTTGCTGCCCAGGCTCAAACGGAGCTGAACTGTTACTTTTGTGCCTGATTTTGAAACTATTTCCATTTGCCTGTAACTGTATTTAAAAGCTTGGAGTCACTGCAAGCCCAGGACCTGTGTTCTGTCTCAAATACCCACTGTGCAAATCGGACTGGGGAATGTTTGTTAATTTGTAAAGTGCATTTCCAGTTCTAACTGAATTACCCCCCAGTGAGAAACTCATTTGGGAACTGTTTAACTTCTAAGTGCTATTCCAGTGTTTAGAATTTTGAGTTTTGTCCTGCTAGTAATTGCCTTCGTTTTTTGAATCACAATAGTACCTGATAGCCAACAGCCCATTTGCTCTTCTCCCCACACCCACTACCAGCCCGCCCCCAGCAGGTTAAACTTTTGCCTGGGCTGCCTATTTAATCCACCCTCTTTCTTCATTCTCCCACAGAGACCACCCCCCTCCCCTGAGGAGACCGGAGGTCGCGAGGGCCTGCTCTGAAGCCCTCCCTGCCCAAAGAAGCCTCGAACCCGAGACACACCAGGTAATTTCTACCTTGATCCAGGCTGCTGCCACCATCGTTGGCCATCTGGTGTCTTTTCTGAAACGGCCACAAGCTCCCCTGCTCAGCGCATGAATCCCGGCCAGAGTAGCACCTCGAGTTGCTGCCCAGGCTCAAACGGAGCTGAACTGTTACTTTTGTGCCTGATTGTGAAACTATTTCCATTTGCCTGTAACTGTATTTAAAAGCTTGGAGTCACTGCAAGCCCAGGACCTGTGTTCTGTCTGAAATCCCCCCTGTGCAAATCGGACTAGGGACTGTTTGTTAATTTGTAAACTGCATTTCCAGTTGTAACTGAATTACCCCCTGTGAGAAACTCATTTGAGAACTGTTTAACTTCTAAGTGCTATTCCAGTGTTTAGAATTTTGAGTTTTGTCCTGCTAGTAATTGCCTTCGTTTTTTGAATCACAATAGTACCTGATAGCCAACAGCCCATTTGCTCTTCTCCCCACACCCACTACCAGCCCGCCCCCAGCAGGTTAATCTTTTGCCTGGGCTGCCTATTTAATCCCCCCTCTCTCTTCATTCTCCCGCGAGACCACCCCCCTCCCTGAGGAGCCCGGAGGTCGCGAGGGCCTGCTCTGAAGCCCTCCCTGCCCAAAGAAGCCTCGAACCCGAGACACACCAGGTAATTTCTACCTTGATCCAGGCTGCTGCCACCATCGTTGGCCATCTGGTGCCTTTTCTGAAACGGCCACAAGCTCCCCTGCTCAGCGCATGAATCCCGGCCAGAGTAGCACCTCGAGTTGCTGCCCAGGCTCAAACGGAGCTGAACTGTTACTTTTGTGCCTGATTTTGAAACTATTTCCATTTGCCTGTAACTGTATTTAAAAGCTTGGAGTCACTGCAAGCCCAGGACCTGTGTTCTGTCTGAAATCCCCCCTGTGCAAATCGGACTGGGGACTGTTTGTGAATTTGTAAAGTGCATTTCCAGTTCTAACTGAATTACCCCCTGTGAGAAACCTCATTTGGAACTGTTTAACTTCTAAGTGCTATTCCAGTGTTTAGAATTTTGAGTTTTGTCCTGCTAGTAATTGCCTTCGTTTTTGAATCACAATAGTACCTGATAGCCAACAGCCCATTTGCTCTTCTCCCCACACCCACTACCAGCCCGTCCCCAGCAGGTTAATCTTTTGCCTGGGCTGCCTATTTAATCCCCTCTCTCTCATTCTCCCGCAGAGACCACCCCTCTCCCCTGAGGAGACCGGAGGTCGCGAGGGCCTGCTCTGAAGCCCTCCCTGCCCAAGAAGCCTCCGAACCCGAGACACACCATGTAATTTCTACCTTGATCCAGGCTGCTGCCACCATCGTTGGCCATCTGGTGTCTTTTCTGAAACGGCCACAAGCTCCCCTGCTCAGCGCATGAATCCTGGCCAGAGTAGCAACTCGAGTTGCTGCCCAGGCTCAAACGGAGCTGAACTGTTACTTTTGTGCCTGATTTTGAAACTATTTCCATTTGCCTGTAACTGTATTGAAAAGCCTGGAGTCACTGCAAGCCCAGGACCTGTGTTCTGTCTGAAATCCCCCCTGTGCAAATCGGACTGGGGACTGTTTGTTAATTTGTAAAGTGCATTTCCAGTTGTAACTGAATTACCCCCCTGTGAGAAACTCATTTGGGAACTGTTTAACTTCTAAGTGCTATTCCAGTGTTTAGAATTTTGAGTTTTGTCCTGCTAGAAATTGCCTTCGTTTTTTGAATCACAATAGTACCTGATAGCCAACAGCCCATTTGCTCTTCTCCCCACACCCACTACCAGCCCACCCCCAGCAGGTTAATCTTTTGCCTGGACTGCCTATTTAATCCCCCCTCTCTCTTCATTCTCCCGCAGAGACCACCCCCCCTCCCCTGAGGAGACCGGAGGTCGCGAGGGCCTGCTCTGAAGCCCTCCCTGCCTAAAGAAGCCTCGAACCTGAGACACACCAGGTAATTTCTACCTTGATCGAGGCTGCTGCCACCATCGTTGGCCATCTGGTGTCTTTTCTGAAACGGCCACAAGCTCCCCTGCTCAGCGCATGAATCCCGGCCAGAGTAGCACCTCGACTTGCTGCCCAGGCTCAAACGGAGCTGAACTGTTACTTTTGTGCCTGATTTTGAAACTATTTCCATTTGCCTGTAACTGTATTTAAAAGCTTGGAGTCACTGCAAGCCCAGGACCTGTGTTCTGTCTGAAATCCCCCAGTGCAAATCGGACTGGGGACTGTTTGTTAATTTGTAAAGTGCATTTCCAGTTGTAACTGAATTACCCCCTGTGAGAAACTCATTTGGGAACTGTTTAACTTCTAAGTGCTATTCCAGTGTTTAGAATTTTGAGTTTTGTCCTGCTAGTAATTGCCTTCGTTTTTTGAATCACAATAGTACCTGATAGCCAACAGCCCATTTGCTCTTCTCCCACACCCACTACCAGCCCGCCCCCAGCAGGTTAATCTTTTGCCTGGGCTGCCTATTTAATCCCCTCTCTCTTCATTCTCCCGGAGAGACCACCCCGAGTAGACCGAGGTCGCGAGGGCCTGCTCTGAAGCCCTCCCTGCCAAAGAAGCCTCTAGAACCAGACAGACACCAGGTACTCCATTACCTGCCATCCAGGCTGCTGCCACGTCGTGGCCATCTGGTGTCTTTTTTCGAAACTGCCCAAGCTCCCCTGCTCAGCGCATGAATCCCGGCCAGAGTAGCACCTCGAGTTGCTGCCCAGGCTCAACCGGAGCTGAACTGTTACTTTTGTGCCTGATTTTGAAACTATTTCCATTTGCCTGTAACTGTATTTAAAAGCTTGGAGTCACTACAAGCCCAGGACCTGTGTCTGTTCTGAAATCCCCAGTGCAAATCGGACTGGGGACTGTTTGTTAATTTGTAAGTGCATTTCACTTGTAACTGAATTACCCCCCTGTGAGAAACGCATTTGGGAACTGTTTAACTTCTAAGTGCTATTACAGTGTTTAGAATTTTGAGTTTTGTCCTGCTAGTAATTGCCTTGGTTTTTTGACTCACAATAGAACCAGATAGCCAACAGCCCATTTGCTCTTCTCCCCACACCCACTACCAGCCCGCCCCCAGCACGTTAATCTTTTGCCTGGGCTGCCTATTTAATCCCCCCTCTCTCTTCATTCTCCCGCAGAGACCACCCCCTTCCCTGAGGAGACCGGAGGTCGCGAGGGCCTGCTCTGAAGCCCTCCCTGCCCAAAGAAGCCTCGAACCCGAGACACACCAGGTAATTTCTACCTTGATCCAGGCTGCTGCCACCATCGTTGGCCATCTGGTGTCTTTTCTGAAACGGACACAAGCTCCCCTGCTCAGCGCATGAATCCCGGCCAGAGTAGCACCTCGACTTGCTGCCCAGGCTCAAACGGAGCTGAACTGTTACTTTTGTGCCTGATTTTGAAACTATTTCCATTTGCCTGTAACTGTATTTAAAAGCTTGGAGTCACTGCAAGCCCAGGACCTGTATTCTGTCTGAAATCCCCTGTGCAAATCGGACTGGGACTGTTTATTAATTTGTAAGTGCATTTCAGTTCTAACTGAATTACCCCCTGTGAGAAACTCATTTGGGGAACTGTTTAACTTCTAAGTGCTATTCCAGTGTTTAGGATTTTGAGTTTTGTCCTGCTTAGTAATTGCCTTCGTTTTGAATCACAATAGTACCTGATAGCCAACAGCCCATTTGCTCTTCTCCCCACACCCACTACCAGCCCGCCCCCAGCAGGTTTTAAACTTTGCCTGGGCTGCCTATTTAATCCACCTTCTCTTTTCATTCTCCATGAGAGACCACCCCTCCCTGAGGAGACCGGAGGTCGCGAGGCCTGCTCTGAAGCCCTCCTGCCCAAAAGAAGCCTCGAACCCGAGACACACAGGTAATTTCTACCTGTAGTCCAGGCTGCTGCCACCATCGTTAGCCATCTGGTGTCTTTTCTGAACCAAGACCAAGCTCCCTGCTCAGCGCATGGATCCAGCCAGTGCCTTTTCTCGAGTTGCTACCCAGGCTCAAGCAGACTGAACGCTGTTGCTTTTGTGCCTGATTGTGAAACTATTTCCATTTGCCTGTAACTGTATTTAAAAGCTTGGAGTCACTGCAAGCCCAGGACCTGTTGTTCAAGTCCAACCCCTATTTAAATCGGACTAGGGACTGTTTATTAAATTTGTAAACTGCATTTCCAGTTGTAACTGAATTACCCCCTGTGGACTCATTTGAGAACTGTTTAACTTCTAGTGCTATTCCAGTGTTTAGAATTTTGAGTTTTGTCCTGCTAGTAATTGCCTTCGTTTTTTGACTCACAATAGTACCTGATAGCCAACAGCCCATTTGCTCTTCTCCCCACACCCTACCAGCCGCCCCCAACAGGTTAATCTTTTGCCTGGGCTGCCTGTTAATCCCCTCTCTCTTCATTCTCCATGAGACCCACCCCCCTCCCTGGGGAGACGAATGCAGCGAGGGCCTGCTCTGAAGCCCTCCCTGCCCAAAGAGCCTCCGAACCAGAGACACACCAGGTAATTTCTACCTTGATCCAGGCTGCTGCTGCCACCAGCCGTTGGCCATCTGGTGTCTTTTCTAAGCGACACAAGCTCCCTGCTCAGGCGTGAATCCCGGCCAGATAGCACCTCGGGTTGCTGCCCAGGCTCAAGCAGAGCTGACTTACTTGCTGACCTAGATTTTGAAACTATTTCCATTTGCCTGTAACTGTATTTAAAGCTTGGAGTCACTGCAAACCCAGGACCTGTGTTCTGTCTGAAATACCCACTGTCCAATCGGACTGGGGACTGTTTGTTAATTTGTAAAGTGCATTTCCAGTTCTAACAGATTACCCCTGTGAAACTCATTTTGGGAACTGTTTAACTTCTAAGTGCTATTCAAGTGTTTACAGGTTTGTCCTGCTAGTAATTGCCCTTCGTTTTTGAATCACAATAGTTACCTGATAGCCAACAGCCATTTGCTCTTCTCCCACACCCTACCAGCCCGCCCCCAGCAGGTTAAACTTTGCCTGGGCTGCCTATTTAATCCCCCTCTCTTTTCATTCTCCATGAGACCACCCCTCCCTGAGAGAGACCAGAGGTCATGAGGCCTGCTCTAAAGCCCTCCCTGCCCAAAGCCTCAACCCGAGACACACCAGGTAATTTCTAACTTGATCAGGCTGCTGCACCACCAGCCGTTTAGCCATCTGGTGCCTTTTCTGACTTGACCACAAGTTCCCTGCTCCAGCGCATGAATCCCTGAGTAGCACCTGAGTTGCTGCCCAGGCTCAGCCGGACTGAACTGTTACTTTTTGTGCCTGATTTGAAACTATTTCCATTTGCCTTAACTGTGTTTAAAGCTTGAAGTCCTGCAAGCCCAGGACCTGTGTTCTGTCTGAAATCCCCTGTGCAAATCGGACTGGGGACTGTTTGTGAATTTGTAAGTGCATTTCCAGTTCTAACTGAATTACCCCCTGTGAGAAACTCATTTGGGAACTGTTTAACTTCTAAGTGCTATTCCAGTGTTTAGAATTTTGAGTTTTGTCCTGCTAGTAATTGCCTTCGTTTTTGAATCACAATAGTACCTGATAGCCAACAACCCATTTACTCTTCTCCCACACCCACTACCAGCCCGTCCGAGCAGGTTAATCTTTTGCCTGGGCTGCCTATTTAATCCCTCTCTCTTCCTTCTCATGAGACCACCCCTCTCCCTGAGGGAGACCCGGGTCGCTGAGGGCCTGCTCAGAGCCTCCTGCCCAAAGACACCTCGAACCCGAGACACCCAGGTAATTTCTACCTCAAGTCAGGCTGCTGCCACCATCGTTGGCCATCTGGTGTCTTTTCTGAAGCGGCCACAAGCTCCCTGCTCAGCGATGAATCCTGGCCAGGTAGCAACCTCGAGTTGCTGCCCAGGCTCAAGAACTGAACTGTTACTTTGTGCCTGATTTTGAAACTATTCCATTTGCCTGTAACTGTATTGAAAGCTTGGAGTCACTGAAGCCCAGGACCTGTGTTCTGTCTGGAAATCCCCTATGCCGTCGGACTGGGGACTGTTTGATAATTTGTAAATTGCATTTCAGTTGTAACTGAATTACCCCCTGAGAAACTCATTTGGGAACTGTTTAACTTCTAAGTGCTATTCCAGTGTTTAGAATTTTGAGTTTTGTCCTTTGAAATTGCCTTCGTTTTTGAATCACAATAGTACCCTGATAGCCAACAGCCCATTTGCTCCCTACACCCACCAGCCACCCCAACCAGCAGGTTAATGTTTTGCCTGGACTGCCTATTTAATCCCCTGTCTCTTCATTTCTCATGAGACCACCCCCTCCCTGAGGAGACTGGACGTCACGAGGAGCCCGCTCTGAAGCCCCTCCTGCCCAAAGAAGCCCTCAAACCTGAGACACACCAGGTAATTTCTACCTTGAGTCGAGGCTAACACTGCCACCATCGCTAACCATCTGGTACCTTTTCTTGAAACAGCCACAAGCTCCCTGCTCAGCGCATGAATCCCGGCCAGGAAGTAGCACCTAGACTTACTGCCCAGGCTCAAAGGCTGAACTGTTACTTTTGTGCCTGATTTTGAAACTATTTCCATTTGCCTGTAACTGTATTTAAAAAGCTTGGAGTCCACTGCAAGCCCAGGACCTGTGTTCTGTCTAGAAATCCCCCAATGCAAATCGGACTGGGGCCTGACTGATAATTTGTAAAGTGCATTTCAGTTAGCAACTGAATTACCCCTCTGTGAGAAACTCATTTGGGAACTGTTCTAACTTCTAAGTACTATATCCAGTGTTTAGAATTTTGAGTTTTGTCCAGATAGTAATTGCTCTCTCGCTTTTTGAATCACAATAGTACATGCACAGCAATAGCAGCCCATTTGCTCTTCTCCCACGCCACTACCAGCCCGCCCCAGCAGGTTAATCTTTTGCCTGGGCTGCCTATTTAATCCCCCTCTCTTCATTCTCCCGCAAGAGACCACCCCCGAGTAGACCGGAGGTCGCGAGGGCCTGCTCTGAAGCCCACCCTGGTCAAATAAGCCTCGAACCACGAGACACACCAGGTAATTTCTACCTTAGTCCAGGCTGTTGCCACCATCGTTGGCCATCTGGTGTCTTTTTCTGGAGCGTCCACAAGCTCCCTGCTCAGCGCGCATGAATCGCGCTAGAGTAGCACCTCGGAGTTTGCTGCCAAATAAACAGGCCTGAATTCTTACTTTTGTGCCTGATTTTGGAAACCATTTCCATTTGCCCTGTAACTGTATTAAAGCTTGGAGTCACTGCAAGCCCAGGACCTGTGTTCTGTCTGAGAAATCCCCCCTGTACCAAATCGGACTAGGGACTGTTTGTTAATTTGTAAAGTGCATTTCCACTTGTAACTGAATTACCACCTCGTGAGAAACTCATTTGGGAACTGTTTAACTTAAAAGTACTATTCCAGTGTTTAGAATTTTGAGTTTTGTCCTGCTAGTAATTGCCTTTGTTTTTGAATCACAATAGTACCCGACCAACAGCCCATTTCCTCTTCTCCCCACACCCACTACCAGCCCGCCCAGCAGGTTAATCTTTACCTGGGCTGCCTTAATCCCCTCTCTCTTCATTCTCACGAGACCAACCCCTCCTCTGAGGAGACCGAGGTCGCGAGGGCCTGCTCTAAACCCTCCCTGGCAAAAAGCCTGAACCCGAGACACACCAGGTAATTTCTACCTTGATCCAGGCTCTTGCCACCATCACATTGGCCATCTGGTGTCTTTTCTGAAACGGCCACAAGCTCCCCTGCTCAGCGCATGAATCCCGGCCAGAGTAGCACCTCGAGTTGCTGCCCAGGCTCAAACGGAGCTGAACTGTTACTTTTGTGCCTGATTTTGAAACTATTTCCATTTGCCTGTAACTGTATTTAAAAGCTTGGAGTCACTGCAAGCCCAGGACCTGTGTTCTGTCAGAAATCCCCCCTGTGCAAATCGGACTGGGGACTGTTTGTTAATTTGTAAAGTGCATTTCCACTTGTAACTGATATTACCCCCTGTGAGAAACTCATTTGGGAACGGTTAAACTTCTAAGTGCTATTCCAGTGTTTAGAATTTTTGAGTTTTGTCCTGCTAGTAATTGCCTTTGTTTTTGAATCACAATAGTACTTCTAGACAACAGCCTATTGCTCTCCCTCACCCACTACAAGCCCCGCCCCAGCAGTTAATCTTTTTGCCTAGGCTGCTGGCTAATCCCTCTCTCTTCATTCTCCGCAGAGACCACCCTCAGGCCCTGAGGAGACCGGAGGTCACGGAGCCTGCTCTAAACCCTCCCTGCCCAAAGAAGCCTCGAACCCGAGACACACCAGGTAATTTCTGCCAGTCCAGGCTGCTGCCATAGCCGTTGTGGCCATCTGGTGTCTTTTCTGAAAGCTTGACCTAGCTCCCCTGCTCAAAAGTGCATGAATCCAGCCAGAGTAGCACCTCGTTGCTGAGCTCAACGGAGCTAGACATGCTTTTGTGCCTGATTTGAAACTATTTCCATTTGCCTGTAACTGTATTTAAAAGCTTGGTCACTGCAAGCCAGGACCTGTGTTCTGTCTGAAATCCCCCTGTACAAATCGGACTGGGGACTGTTTGATAATTGTAAAAGTGCATTTCCAGTTGTAACTGAATTACCCCCTGTGAGAAACTCATTTGGGAACTGTTTAACTTCTAAGTGCTATTCCAGTGTTTAGAATTTGGAGTTTTGTCCTGCTAGCAATTGCCTTCGCTTTTTGAATCACAATAGTACCTGATAGCCAACAGCCCATTTGCTCTTCTCCCACACACACTATCAGCCCGCCCCAGCAGGTTAATCTTTTGCCTGGGCTGCCTATTTAATCCCCTCTCTCTTCATTCTCCCGAGAGACCACCCACCCTTCCCTGAGGGACCGGAGGTCCAGCGAGGCCTACTCTGAATCCTCCCTGCAAAGAAGCCTCGAACCCGAGACACCAGGTAATTTCTACCTTGATCCAGGCTGCCACACCATCATTAGCCATCTGGTGTCTTTTCTGAAGCGGCCACAAGCTCCCTGCTCAGGCGCATGAATCCTGGGCAGAGACACCTAGAGTTCCTGCAGGCTCAAGCAGAGTTGAACTCTTACTGCTTCTGCCTGATTTTGAAACTATTTCATTTGCCTGTAACTGTATTTAAAAGCTTAGAGTCACTGCAAGCCCAGGACCTGTGTTCTGTCTAAAATCCCCCTGTGCAAATCGGACTGGGGACTGTTTGTTAATTTGTAAAGTGCTTTCAGTTGTAACTGAATTACCCCTGTGAGAAACTCATTTTGGAACTGTTTAACTAACTAAGTGCTATTCCAGTGTTTAGAATTTTACAGGTTTTGTCTAGTAATTGCCTTCGTGCTTGAATCACAATAGTACCTGATAGCCAACAGCCTTGACTCTCCTCTCCCACCCACTACCAGCCGCCCCCAGCAGGTTAATCTTTTGCCTGGGCTCTATTTATCCCCCTCTCTCTTCATTCTCCACATGAGACCCCCCCCCTCCCTGAGGAGACCGAGTGCGAGCCTCTGAAGCCCTCCTGCCCAAAGAAGCCAGCGAGCAGACACAGGTAATTTCTACCTTCCATCCAGGCTGCCACCATAGTTAAGCCATCTGGTGTCTTTTCTGAAACGGCCCAAGCTCCCTGCTCAGCGCATGAATCCCGGCCAGAGTAGCACTCGACTTGCTGCCAGGCTCAAGCGGAGCTGAACTGTTACTTTTGCCTGATTTTGAAACTGGCTTCCATTTGCCTGTAACTGTATTTAAAAAGCTTGAGTCATTGCAAGCAGGACCTGTATTCTGTCTGAAATCCCCCACTGTGCAAATCGGACTGGGGACTGTTTGATAATTTGTAAAGTGCATTTCCAGTTCAAACTGAATTACCCCCTGTGGAAACTCATTTTGGGAACTGTTTAACTAAAATGCTATTCCAGTATTTAGAATTTTGAGTTTTGACCTGCTAGTAATTACACTGCTTTTTGAATCACCAATAGTACCTGATAATGACAACAGCCCATTGCTCTTCTCCCACCCACTACCAGCCCCGCCCCACAGGTTAATCTTTTCTGGGCTGCCTGGCTAATCCCCTCTCTCTTCATTCTCCTCAGAGACGAACCCCCTCCTCTGGGGAGATCGGAGTCGACGGCCTGCTCTGAAAGCCCTCCCTGCCCAAAGAGCCTCGAACCCGAGACACACCAGGTAATTTCTACCTTGATCCAGGCTGCTGCCACCATCCATTGCCCATCTGGTGTCTTTTCTGAAAGCGCACACAAGCTCCCCTGCTCGAAAGCATGAATCCGGCCAGAGCAGCACCTCGACTTGCTGCCCAGGCTCAAGCGGGCTGAACTGTTACTTTTGTGCCTGATTTGAAACTATTTCCATTTTGCCTGTAACTGTATTTAAAACAGGTCACTGTGACCCAGGACCTATGTTCTGTCAGAAATCCCCCTGTACCATTCGGACTGGGTCCTGTTTGTTAATTTAATAAAGTGCATTTCCATAGCAACTGAATTACCCCCTGTGAAACTCATTTGGGAACGGTTAAACTTCAAAGTGCTATTCCAAGTTTAGAATTTTGAGTTTGTCCTGCTAGTAATTGCCTTCGTGGTACCACCGAAGAGCAATACTAACAGGCGGGAGTTATCCTGGCTAACTTAGGCAGGGCTAGGGCACACACCTTTGGACCACATTTAAGGCAGGTCCACAGGCTGACCAGAGACTCATAACTCAACTTTACTACAGGCGTGCTTCTCGGCTGAAACCATCTAGGGGTCTCGGGAAACCTACTACAGACCCGGCCCCATCTCAGCCTCCATAGCAGCAGGGGAGACCTCCATAGGAAAAAGATCCAGGGCCCCCCAGTATCTTGAGAACAGGGACCTCTATTTTAGAACCCACACTACTTGGCTCAGCTGGGGACATTTCGAAAGTGGTTAAGAACCATCAAGGGCACTCAAAATATTCTTCCAGGTTCTGGCACGTATCACTGATTGCTCCCCCATCACTTTCTTCTTTGAAAAGTCAGATAGTTCAGCCAGGCCAGACAGTTCAACCAGATCTAGGATCCCATCCTTTCAGCTTAGTTGCCCTCACTTCACCTCCTGGGAACATGGGTTCCTGTGACAGGATTGAGAACAGACAGTCCAAGCCTTCATCTCAAGTTGACTAGGGGATTGCCCTGAAACAGTTGACTCAGTTCATAAGAGGTAGTATTCAATATTATTCTCATTGTCTTCAGACACAGACTGATGATCATCTTCATCCAGGGGTTTAGAAGGCCCTCTAATTTCACTTGCTGAAGAATCAAGTGGTCTGGGTCTTTTCTTGGCAGCAGACCTGAGTCGTGGTCCGGAGAGGAGCATTGGGAGGTTCACCTTCAATCAAGATCTGCCCGATCGGCGGCCGATGATTTCTGGATAGATTTCACATCTCTTGAATTGTTTCAAGCCACTTTGTACAGGTAAATCTGCCAGCTTTCCTCACGACAATATGAGGGAGGTGATGCCATCTGTCAGCAATCATATGTTGCCATACAGTCCCAAATTCTCAATAGCACTCTATCCCTTCTCTCAGTTCCATAGCTTTCACTTTTTATCATACCTTTCTTTATTGGCCAGATTTCTTTTGCCACCCATGGTTTATACTGGTTATACCGCATAGTTAGCTGGAACTTAACTTTTGACATACTGTAGATGGTTGTCTATCGAACCCCATCGGAGAAACCCCAAACACACATCACTGGCAGTCTGGCCTCTCTCCCAAACATCAGTCTGCCGGGGGAAAACCAGTGGCATCACTTTTGGTGCAGTTATAAGCATGTACCAGGGTGCTAATCTGCTGGCTCTAGGCTTATATTTAGGTTGCAGTGTACCCAACATATCAAGCAATGTGCTGTTAAACCTTTCAGGTTGGGATCCCCCTGAGCGATAGTGCAGGGGTGGTTCTTGATTTTGCACTCCCATAAGGATGGCATTTCTTTGATTAGGCAGCTCAAAATCTCTGCCCTGGTGGGAATGAATTAGATGAGGTCTTCATGAGGGACAGAAATTTTCCACAAGTACTTTAGCCACCGTGGTTGCTTTTGATCATTTGATCTTTAGTAAGAGCCTGTGCATACCAGTAAAATGATCAGTGACTACCAATATGTTGCTGATGTTTTCAGATCTGATCTAGACTCAGAAATCAATGCAGACCAGTTCCATGAGAGGCACTAGTATTAATGTTGACCAAGGAGGTGGTCCTCTGAGGACAGGGTCTTTCTTTGTAAACATCGACTACCAATTCTTGATATACTGCTCCATATCAGCACCATCTTGGGCCAATAAGGATGGGACCGCACTAAGTCAAGGTTCAGTCTGTACTAAGGTGTCCCATGTGATTGTGCAGGGACCTCAACACCAATTCTGTAAAGCAGTGGGCAGCACCAGTTGTTGTTTGTCTACCAGCCCTGTTTGTCCACAGTCTCCTGTATAGTAGTTGGTTAATCAGCTTCAACTTTGAACCTTCTTTGTATAACAAAGCAGTCCTCTGGTCAGTGGAGCATGAGTTAGACACGTTTCTCCCTGCCTGCAAAGCCTCCAAAGCAGCTTTTATCGTGGGGTCCTGGGATTGAGCCCGTTGGAGACTATCATTGTTGAATTGGGGCAGTGCACTAGTGTCTAATGCAGAAAAATGACAATAAGCAGTAGGTATGCAGTTCTCAGATGGCCCTAAGCAGTCCACCATGCAATCCACAGCATCAGGAGATACCTGTTCCTCCTTGTCAAATTTTTGGCAGAGGGCTCTTATGTCGGATTCTGACAACCTGACCCAGTTGATTAGGGCACAGGCTGCCTAGAGAGAGCATCCACATCCATATCTAGGGCCTGCTCTGGCACTCAACAGAATAGTCGATACTAGCGAGAGCGAAATTTATGGCCAGTACAATCTAACTTCAGGCTGAGGTCTGCACATAGGTCAGAGGATTTATTATTAGTCTTTTACCAATATCTTGGCACCATACAAATAGTAATGAAACTGATCAACAATGGCCCACTTCAGGGCCAGGAATTCTAGTTTGTGCACGGGATAGTTTTTTTCTGAAGGAGTCAGACTTCTGCTGGCAAAAGCTACAGGTCTTAGACCGTTTGAGTGCTCTGTTATATTACAGCCCCCAATCCTTGTAGACTGGCATCAATGATGAAGAACATATGGTTTGGCCGGTCAGCATAGGCCAGCACTGGGCTGATGATGTAGAAGGCTTCCTCACACTCAGTAGTCCAGCGGGTCTCCAAACACATCATTCGATGAAAATACTGCTTCAAACAACATGAAGTCTTGCTATATTATGACATATGCAGTGGTCAACCTTGAACTGCTCCGGAGGTGAAAAGAGTTAACTTTCCATACAGGCATGGAACCTTGAATGGCTCATTGAAAACTCTGTCTGTTGTTCTTCAAACTCAAACTGTCAGATTCTTTACTCCACCTCACTGAACAGTGCGCTCCGAGATTTCTCCGTCTGGTCGTTTAGCTTGTCGGTTAAAAGTATTATTTTTTGGTTTTTTGACGAGGAATTAAACCGCAGAACCAGTCAAGTTCAAGCTCTGTCTGTGGTATTGTAAGTAATAGATGAAGCTTACATTTATTTTATTCTGTGTGGAACTTGTAAACGTTTTTCCCGTTGGTTTGAACCGATCAGTGTTATTTTAAAACTTTCTAGTCATCATTTAGAGCGGTTCCCGGTTCTTATCGGTTCTAAAAAACGGATTTTATTACATTTTTTCCATGACCCGTGACACGGTTGGGAACCGATAAGAGAGTCTTGCTTGGCGGATTGCCACAAACGGGCAAGTTTTGGTTAGGCTGGCACTATGTCTGAGAAACTCGAAAGAAACACCGGGTCCACTGGGTTTCAGCACTGTGGTGTTTGTGGGGAAGCTTTTGCTAAGGCTGTCCCACACACCACCTGTGTATATTGTCTGGGGTTTGACCACCTCAATGCAGACTGCCAGATTTGTAAGAATTTTCCTGCTGCCACCGTGGAAAAGAGAGTTGGTAGGCTTAGGGAAAGGGAGGCCAAAAAGTCCGCTGACCCGGATGGCCAGCCCGGTTCGGTTTCAACCGAACCGGAGGGGGTGCCCTCTGACCTGGGCGATACTTCCTCGGGCAAACGAAGAGCCAGCTCTGAGGAGCCGGTTCCAACTAAAAGGACTAGAAAGTCAGCTAGTGAGCCAAAAGTTCTGTCTCCAACTGCTGAGGAAATAGCTAAAGCAATTCAAATTGTCCAGTCACTTTCCCCGGTTCCGTCCGAACTGACACCATCAGGGAAGCGCTCGGTTCGGCCTGTTCCACTGGTTCAAGATTATGATTTTGAGGATTTTTATGAACCGGAGGAAGAGGAGGAGGATTATGAAGGGAGTGAATGTGGTTTTGAAGGTCTGGATGTGCCCATTGAACCGGACATCTCTGCAGACAGACAGTCAGAGGTTTCTCCTCCCAGGCTATCTGAGTCCCCTTCTCATTTTATGTTCTATAAGAAAGTTGCTGAAACCCTCCAGCTTCCTGTTGAGGAAGCTGTTGATGACCAAGAGGAGCCTGATTATGTAGAAATGATGGATATTCCAGAGTCTAGGAGACTGTCTATTCCCTTGCATAAATCTTTCAGGAAGCAGACAGTAAAAATTCTAAAAACTCCTCACTCTATACTTCCTGTTGATAAAAAGATGGACAAGAGGTATACATTATCAGGCTCTGATACGGAGTTCCTCACACAGCAATGCAGCCATGTAGAGGCAGGTGCAGGCTGCAGCCTGTGACAAAGAACAGTGTTCATTAGCCTCGCACCCTCCTGAAAAGGACTCAGGAGGATTGATGCCATGGCAAAGAAACAGTACATGGCAGCATCCTTGGAACTCAGACAGCAAATTATGGATTGCTGCTGCTAGGTACCAGAAATCCAGATGGGATACTGTGCTGGCCCTGGCAGAAACAGGTCCTGACCAGCTTGCAAGGGAGCTGGAACAGGTGTACTACGGATGGTATTGGGCATCAAGGTGCAATTTCATGCTACAGTAGACTCTAATGATGTGTCATCAAGGGTCATGGCTACATCTGTGGCACTCAGAGAATGGCTTGGCTCAGATGTACTACTCTGTCGGGATACCCAGTCTAAGGCCATGGATTTTCCTGTTGTGGGCAATTCTCTGTTTGGGGAGCAGACAGAGAATTAAATGAAGAAAATGGATGAATATAGGACCACCTAGAGGAGTGCACAGGCCAAGGAAAGGCAAGCCGCACCTCAAAGGCAGCATCTCAGGGGCAGGGGCAGGCCTTTTCATAGGCCTTTTTACCAAGCCCAGGCCTCCTCTTCTGCTTATGCCCAGAGGGGGTTCTTTAGAGGGAGAGGCAGGCAGGTATAAGCAAGCTGCTCCCACCCCTCAGCCCAAAGCCCTGCCAAGCAGGCTCCCTGATCAGGTGGCCAGGGCCGATTCTCCACCACACTACCCGGTGAGGGCAGGCGCCACTTTGTCCAGGACTGGAAGTCTTTAACATCAGACAAGTGGGTCCTGGAAGTAGTAAGCCAGGGACTGGTTCTCAGCTTCAAAATTTCCAAAGATGAGAGCCAGGTCCTTTCCACCAAAATCCATCAGAGGCACTTGCCCTAGAAACAGAAGCTTCACCCTCCTGGCTCTCAGAGCTGTGGAAAGGGTTCCACCCCTACACCAGGGCAAAGGGTTGTACTCAGGTACTTCCTTACCCCAAAAGACAGGAGAATGGCGGCCCATCCTGGATCTCAGATACCTAAACAAGCACCTTTTAAAACCAAAATTCAAAATGGTGACTCTGGGAATTATTTTACCTTCTCTAAGGCCAGGGGACTGGCTAGCGTCCCTGGACCTCAAGGATGTCTACTTCCATGTTCTTATCAGAAGCTCCCAACGAAAGTACCTCAGATTCGAACTGCCCTCAGGTCATTACCAGTTCAGAGCAATGCCCTTCGGCCTCACCTCGGCCCCGAGGGTATTCACAAAGTGCCTGGCAGTAGCAGTTGCCCACTTAAGAGGCAAAAGATTCCATCTTTCCTTATCTGGACGACTGGCTCATTGTAGGCCAGTCTCAGACACAAGTCAAACCACACCTTCAGGTAACTCAGCAACTGCTCACATCTCTAGGTTTCCTTCTCAATCTTCCAAAGTCAGTTCTAGAGCCTGTCCAGCTTCTCACCTTCATAGGTGCAGAACTGAACACAAAAGGGCCAGAGCCTTCCTTCCTCTGGAAAGAGCAAGGACCCTGGTCTCTCTGGCCTCCTCTTTCACCTGCAGGTCTCTCGACCAGCAAGGCATTTTCTGCAGCTCCTGGGGCACATGGCTGCTTCTACAGCAGTAGTGCAGGAGCAAGATTTCAGATGAGGGACGTCCAGTTCCAATTGAGAGCCTTTTGGTCTCAAAGGAGAGACCCTCTAACCAAATTGATCCCAGTGACTCGAACCCTGATCCAGGCCCTTCAGTGGTGGCAGGACCAGAGAATCTGAGACAGGGGTCCCCTTACCCTCAATCTCACTCCTTAATCCTTACTAGATCCATCCCTCTTCGGTGGGGGGGAGCTCACATGGCGACCTCACTACCTGCCCAGGGATTGTGGTCCCCACAGGAATCTCTGCTCCACATCAATCTGTTGGAACTCAGAGCAGTTTTTCTAGCACTTCAAGTTTTTCCACATCTGTTCAAAACAAAGTTGTACAGGTCAGAACAGACAACACCACTACAATGTGGTACATCAACAAGCAGGGAGGCACTCAGTCTGACCTTGTGCACGAAGCTATGAAGTTGTGGTCTGGCTTATTCCTGAATGCCTCCCTGCATTTCACCTCCCAGGCAAGGACAATGTCTGGCAGATTGCTCAGCAGGATTTCCCAGGCCATCACGAATGGTCACTGGATCCCCTAGTACTGGAGGTAGTATTTGCCAGATGGGCACCCACATGAATAGATCTTTTGCAACCCCGGACAATCACCAACTTCCCTTTTTTCGCTGCAGGCCCACAGTGTTGGGCTCAGTCCTCTGGATGCCTTCCTTCTCAGTTGGGAAGAAGTTTCTTATGCTTTCCCCCTCCCTCTTCTGTTCAAAGGTGCTAGTCAAAATCAGATCTCAACCCTGCAAGATGATCCTGATTGCTCCAGATTGGGCCAGACAGCCCTGGTACCCACTCCTTATGTCCTTAGCAGTCCACCTTCCCCTGTGTCTTCCCAGGAATCACAACCTGTTAACCTGTGCCCAGGGGAGAGTTTGATACCTGAACCTCAACTCTCTCAATCTCAAGGCCTGGCTCTTGAAGAGTTAGAGTTTGCTAGCCTACACCTCTCCCAAGGTGTATTGGATATCTTGAAGGCTTCTAGGAAGCCTTCTACCAGGGCTACTTATAATTCCAAATGGAAGAGATTTTCCATATAGTGCTATGGAAAGCATATTCCCCAGATCATGCCCTACAGTCCTGGATTATATGGTGCATTTGAATACTGAGGGGCTGAGACCAGCTACCTAAAAGTGCACCTGGCAGCCGTGTCTGCTTTCTTATCAGCAGGTAAAGCCTCTTCTCTTTCAGCTCATCCTGTATTCTCGAAGTTTTTCAAGGGGTTGCTTCACACCAACCCTCCATTCAGGGACTCTGCCCCTGCTTGGGATCTTAATATTTGCATTGCCCAGCTTATGCAACCCCCTTTTGAGCCCTTGTCTTCAGCAGAGCTTAAGTACTTGACTTGGAAAACTGTTTTTGGTAGCCATCACTTCTGCCAGGGGCATAAGTGAATTACAAGCATTGTCAGTGGAGCCTGATTTTATCTCCTTTCATAGAGATAAGGTGGTCCTCGGGACTAACAGAAAGTTTTTGCCCAAGGTGGTTCCAGACTTCCACCTTAATCAATCTATGTCTCTTCCTGTGTACTTCACTGATCATTCCTCCTCTGGCGAAAGGAGACTGCACAGTTTAGATGTCAAAAGAGCCCTTGGTTACTACATAGAACATACCAAGGGTCTGGGTTTGACTCCTTCAACTGTTCCTCACTTATGGTGAGGTTGGTAAGAAACCTGCCACTAAAGATCCATTGCCAGGTGGATTGTCTCTTGTATCAATTTTGCTATGAAAAACTGGGTGAGGTTCCTCCCTCAGGCCTGAGGGCTCACTCTACCAGAGGTACAGCTGCGTCTCTGGCTGCTGCCAGGGACATCCCTATTCTAGAGATATGTCAAGCAGCTACCTGGAAAACAGGTCACACTTTTACCAAGCATTACTCCCTGGACATCCAGGCTAGGAGTGATGCTCGGTTTGGCACAGCTGTGCTTCAAAGCCTATTTCCTAAGTAGGTTCTGTCCCTCCTCCATGGAGGTACTGCTGTGTAGTCTGCATATGTCATAATATAGCAAGACTTCATGTTGTTTGAAGAAAAAATTACTCACCTTAGTAATGTTGTTTCTTCTAATGGAGTCTTGCTATATTATGACCTTCCCTGCCTGCCCCTCTCAGAACCTCTACTTTTGGGATGTGGGTGGGCAGTGCAGTGTTGGCACTTAGTAGATGCCCACCTTATTTTTCACCCCTCCTTTTGGGGTGTTTGAATTATTATATTTTAATTTTCTTTCTCGGATCCCTGACTTGAGTCTTTGTTTTTGGACCAAGAAAAATGTGTTCTTGTATTTAGTAGCCAGTGGGCTAGTGTAGGTTTACGGCTTCCACACAGAACCTTAGTGAGTTTTGCTCGTAAAGATCTGACAGTTTGAGTTTGAAGAACAACAGACAGAGTTTTCAACCGAGCTCGTGCGCAAGGTTCCATGCCTTGCATGGAAAGTTAACTCTTTCACCTCCGGAGCAGTTCGAAGGTTGGGACTCACTGCATATGTCATAATATAGCAAGACTCCATTAGAAGAAACAACATTACTAAGGTGAGTAATTTTTTCTTCTCTGCCTCAGAGTGCACCACTTTCTTATACTTTTTGTGGGTGGGGTACCCTGAGTAAGATTGAGAAGGGGGGGCGGATCACTCGAGAATAGTCTTTGACAAACCGCCTATAAAATCCGCCAAAACCCCAGGAACCGTGCAGCTCTTTCAAATTCTTTGGCTGAGGCCAAGTAGTCAAACCCCCACTTTGCTGGGTCAGTTTCTTGCCTTCGGTGGATACTATGTGCCCACATACTTCCAGAAGTTTGAAAGAACTGACACTTGTCTGTAGATAACTTGAGACGAAAACC
This sequence comes from Neoceratodus forsteri, assembly GCA_016271365.2. NCBI lineage: Eukaryota > Metazoa > Chordata > Ceratodontiformes > Ceratodontidae > Neoceratodus > Neoceratodus forsteri. The sequence continues at coordinate 1,624,538,898 of CM028129.1, forward strand.
TCCAGTCGATCCAGGACCTTGAACAACCGGACGTTCATGTTCTAATGAACTGCCAAACACTATGACATCATCCAAAGTAGACCAAACACTGAAGTAAATTCATGCTCCCCCCGACACGTTCCATCAGGGCTGGAAGGTAGCTGGGGCACCTAAACCCTTGAGGCATCCAGATAAACTCATAGAAACCCAGGGGGCAAATGAATGCAGTCTTCTCTCGGTCCTCTGGAGCCATGGGGATCTGATAGTACCCACTGCGGAGGTCCAACACAGAGAACCACTGACTGCAATTTAGACAATCCAAAGCATCTTGTATACGTGGCATGGTATATTGATCCGGGACGGTCCGCCGATTCATGCTATGGTAATCTACACACATCCGAACTGCCCCATTCTTCTTCCTCACTACCACAATGGGGGAAGCATAGGGGCTTCTGGATTCTTGTATCACACCCACAGCCAGCATCTCTTGCAAATGTTGCCTCACATCATTGATGTCAGCAGGGGCCAGGCGCCGGGATCTTTCTCGAAAAGGCCTTTCATCGTGCAGCTGGATGTGGTGCTCAGCCCCTTGCACACATCCCACATCCCATTCTTTTAGGGAAAATACCTGATCTCTCTTGGCAAGCTTCTCACTGATCCTCACTTTCCATTCAGCAGGCAACGGAGAGTCCCCGAAATCAAACAAGTCGGGAGTTACTTGGTCACCCTTCTTTGGGCTCTTGCTTTTGGGCAGCACTGCAGTATCAGCACAATGTACACTTGCTAGGGTGCAACCTCTATTTACTCGAACCTCCTTATCAGACACATTATGATCTTGAACCATCACCCTCCTGGCGTAAGCATGGGCTGTAGCAGGCAAAATACTGGGCTTAACCAGCAGTCCCTCAGGCAACCTTCCTTCCCTGGGGGCATCCAACATCAATAGCTTATTCTTAACATCTTTTCTAATTCGGACTTCCCCTTGCAGGACACACTGGGTATTTGGGGCAAGTACCACCGTTGCCGGATCCTTTTTCCATGCTACACCCACCAGGCCTTCAGGTTCCTCCTGGCTGACCTTCCTCTGAGTTTCATATGCCTTTTGGATCATAGTGGGTATTCTTAGGGCTCGCCCAGTCCTAACCACTTGCTTCTCTGAACACAATTGAGCCAACCGACCAAACATATGAGCATTTGTCCTGATCAACAGGGGCACTCCATTGTACAGTCCAGTGGGGGGACAGACTAAAACCAAGGTCTCCACCTGTTCGTCCACGCCAGTCACAGAAGTAGGGAATGACAACCAGATCCGGACATACCCTAAATACGGATATGCCTTGTCACTCAGCCCCCATACATGTAGACCATCCAAGGGTTATAGTGGCACCTCAGGCAGGTGTGTTTGATACCAGTCCTGAAACATGATGGTTACCTGAGAGCCACTATCTAACACAGCTCGGGTGGGAATCCCATTTACTCGCACTGGGGCCTCCATCGAGGGCCCGACCACATCAGACCATTCTGGAGGCACAGTGTCGGCAGTGGCTGAGGCGTTGGCCCGGGTCACAAAGCCCTTCCTGGGGGGTCGAACATGGGCCCTGTGATGCCAAGTGATCAGTCTGTTGTTGACCTTCCTTAAATTCTCCGGCAGCTGGCAGTCAGGCTGAAAGTGTCCATCCTCCCCACAATGGTAACAAAACTTGGGCTCCCGGGGGTCTCTATTGGGAGGGGAGTACTTTGTCTGTGGGGGGCCCTCCGGGAGGCGAGGGGGTTCCCCGGGGCCAGAACATTGGTTTCTAAACGACTCAGGTTCCCCAGACCTAACAGGGTGGGTAGTGGACTGCCTCAAATCCCTCACCAATTCTCGTAAGTTTCTAACCTCGGCCCTCAACTCGCTCTCTACTTGGGGGTCAGAGGAAATGTCACGCACCCCCACATCACCCTGAAGTTCTGGGGATGCATCAGGCCTCCCGGAAAGGTGGGTCTCCTCGGGTGCACTAGACTCAGGGGTTCGGCTTGGGTTCACAGCTCCCACATAGGGTTCCCACCCCTCCTCATCAGTCTCTACTTCTCTAATTTCCCTCATCAATTGACAGTATTCAGGCGGGGCAGCCCGTCTATCATGTAACAAGTTGTAACAGTATCACACTAGAAAATCAGCAGACTTCAAAACATGTTCCAACCTGACCTGGTTCAAGGCCGTGGCTGTGATCCCCCCTTTTAGTGAGGCCTTTGCAAGGCCGCTCCACCTAGTAACAAAGCAAACAGCTTCTCATTTCTCCATTGCTTGGCAGACTTGAATTTCCATAATAAGTCTTCCCCAGTTTCTGTACTCCAGAACACTCCCTCCAAAGCAGAAAGATACTCTGCTGCGGTGGCGTCCGGGTTAGTGGCCCGCAAGAACCTAATGGCTTCTAAAGCGGGGCCCCACAGACTCTCCATTAGTCGCTTTCTTTTCTCCCCCTCAGAGCATTGCCACTCCTGAACTAAGGGGGTGGCATAGTCCATCCATGCCTCCAAGTCATCCTCCTCTGAAGGCACTGGCACGGCCAGAAAAAAGTTTCAGCCTACGGTAAGAATCGAGCTGTATAGGGGGAACCACTAGGGGCAGTGGAGCCAAAATAGAACTCTTGGGGGGACAGGGAGAGGTACCTGGGGAGACCTGCGGGGTGGTGTCACTAGAGAGGTCCAATGCTTGCAGCAACTCCTGGGTAGTCCTCCCTTCCACAGCCAGCAACTTAAGCAGTTTATCTTTGAAACTGTTGGTCTGGGGGAACCCCCCAGGAGTGACCGACCCACTCCTAATGTGAACAAGCCTCCACCCCTGTGGGGCACCCTCCGGGTAAATCACTGGAGGTACCCTCTTGGGGTTGATGGCCACACTACACAAAAGTAGCACCTGCAGGGTCTGATCGAGCAGGTCAGCCATACGCCCCTTCACCTCCACTTTGCCCAAACATTTAACATGCTCTGCTGTAGAAATAATGTCAGCTGTCGGTGTTCCCAGAGGCACGTCTAATAGTAACACAGTTCTCTGGGAGTCCAGCTCTTCAGCTTCGCCCCACCCCATCAGTTTGTGTACCATTATCTTAATAGGGTCCAACTTAATTTTTGCCATAATATCCCCTTCCAGTTTCCCCGTCAGCTTTTCCATTTTTATGCACTTCACCCACTTGGCCACTAGGGGACGCTAATCCCAGTGGTGCCTCCAATTTGTAACCCCAAGGGGCGCTATCCTAAGGGCTACTACCCCTGCCTGCCCTAACTGTGGCAGGGTGAGGGGCCCAGATCCATTGGCGGGTGCCTGCACCCAGAGGTTGGGGTTGAAACTGTCGTGGTTGACTTGGTCACATCCCTCTGGGTTGCTGCAGCCCCACTTCTTCCCACCAGTGGCCCACGCAGTTCAATTTCAGTGTCTCTACCACTTACACTTACCCCCTGGTTTCAATCAGTCAGCTTACTCCGGGGACCCCCTGGAAAGTAAGGTACAATTACACCACATTCACTGTGCAGTATTTCACCAATAATACACAAACTAGCCAGTGTACTTCTGCAAAACAAGCAATCTGATTTATTCAAGGGGAGATAACAAGGACCGGGGGGGGGGGGGATCAGGTTAATTGGCTTACCACTACAGTATATATAAACCTACCTATGGCTCTGTGCACAGGCCTAACCTATAAATTACTGTCTATGGTTACCCAAGCCCTAATGGCTAGTTCCTTGATGCAGCTGGTTGGGGCCCTGGCACAAACGAGCATTTGATTCCTGAGAAGTTTAAATGGAGCCAGAAAGCTCAGCTAGTTCAGTCAGCAACACAACAAGATAATTTTTGCCTTTGCTAGCGACCTTTAACAGGGAGCTACCCTGATGCAGTACTCACAACTCCAATAGAGGACCACCCTTTCGCCACTCGCAGGGCTGAGCCTGAGCCTCAAGGCCTCCTCACACACTTATATGGAAAAACACACAGGGGTACCATACCAGGCAGCTGCTTTCAGGATCCGACCGAACTCACAGCCACACGGGCATCTCACTGCAGCTTCACTGTCCTGACAGACCGCGCGCGATTCAGCAGATTCTCCAGTCCTCTTCAGGTGTAGCCTGGTAGGTAGCTGTGCTTGTACACAGCCTCCTCTGACCGCAAGCCTGCGGGTTTTATCCCTGGAACACTGGTGATGCAAACGGCCGCCTCAGGCATTTCAAGCGCTTCCTGCGCGAACACTCAACGACGCAGGAACTCAGAGCTCCCTCTTCCTTTACAGTCACTATGCATCTGCCCCTAACAGCATGGGGCAATCCTCACAGCTCGGGTGCTACCCGATTCCATTGGCTGGTTACACACGCCAGTCACCTATTCTGGCCCTCAGTGGTGTGAAAAGGCGCCATGGCCCATAATGCCACTTCCAAAAACTACAAGCGGTGTCCCCATTGGTCATCTGGCTCCAGCCAGAGTCCTGATTCCTGGTTGGTCACCTCCACTCCATTTCCAGTGCCCCTTAGCTACTGTTGGACCCCCTTTTACACAGTCCGGGTCCAGTATGGAGGGGCACAACACAAAGTCCCCAGCTGCAATAAAGAGAGGTTAGACAAACTGCAATTTAACCAATACTATACATGTTTCTAAGGGGACAACCACATCTGTTAGATAGGCCCTCTCAGCGCTCCTAGCGACCACAGAAACGGAGCGCTCAAACAGCAGTCCAGAGCAGGACTCGAGCAGGAAAAAAATCCAATCCCCCTACTGATACCGCTAAAACCTGCGAGCAGGCAGCTCATAGAGAGACAGTACTGGAGGCTTTTTTAAAAGCACTCCCAACGCCCACAGAAACGGCCTTACGCTGAACACCAGTCAGGCATGGAGCATTTAGGCCAGCTCCAGGAAAGGCTTCTAGGAACCCCATTAGCGGGGGGGTTACACTTGTCCATTCCCTCCCCTGACATGGGGGTCTGTATACAACCCCTGTGTGGATTATGGTGCCATTTCCAGTCTCTAAGGCGACCCACAGTGCCTCCTCTCCTCCCTGTTTACTCTTTTGTTCAGTTGCTTTTATCCCTTCCCTTACACAGAGAGCCTCCCCCGCCCTCCCTTTCTCTCCTGTAAGTTGTGTACCCTGGTATGTTAACATCCCAGTCACGGTTCTCTGTGTACCATGTTTCTGTGACTGCTACAATATCCAGGCATCCCTCTTCCATCAAGGCCACCAGTTCAGGGAGCTTGTTGCCCAGACTACGGGCATTGGTACTCATTACCCTCCATTTCTTGATGGCCTTACCCCTTTTTGCCCCATCCCTGTCCTTATTGCGTTTGTCACTTTCTTCATTTACCCCTGCACTTCTCCCTATTGACATCACTATGTTGGTGTCTACCTCACTTAGTACCCTGTTTTTTGGGGGGCGCTAGGATTTCCCTGCTCCTTTCCAGTGCCTCCCCCCTTGGCTAGTTTAAATGCTTGCCAATGAAGTACATAAACCTATCACCTAGGATCCTGGTTCTCCTTCTGGACAGATACAGACCATTACGCCAGTATAGGCCTGCATCCGTCCAGGTGGACCCCCAGTCCCCAATGAAGCCAAATCCCTGAACTCTGCACCAGTTTTTCAACCACCGATTGAATCCCATGGTGTGGAGCACCCTAGCCTCATCTGTGCCATAGACAGGCAGCACCTCTGAGAAGGTTACCGTGTGTGCTATTTGTCTAAGGCCCCCTCCCCATCTCCACAAACGCTTCTTGCACTACTCTGATCCCTTTCTTAGCCAGGTCATTTGTCCCTAGGTAGACAATGACATCCAGCTCCCTCCCCTGTGCAGCTGCTCCTGTGATCCTGAGGATTCGCTCCCTGTCCCTCCAAGCCATGGCGCCAGGCAGGCATCTTATTTCCCTCTCCCCTTCCTCCCCCAGTTCTACCTTCCTAACAATGGAGCCCCCCACCAGGAGTTGTTTCCTTCCCCTGTGAGGTCCCATGCCACCCTCCTGTGGGTCTCCTTTGTGGAGGTTTCCAGCATCCTCCTTGGTCTCCACTGTGGGTGCCTCCATAGAGGAACCACACTTTTCCAGAACGCATAGAAATTGTGGAGAGGTACAACTGGAGGGATGCGCCTCTTTCCACCACCCTCACCCTCCCTGAGCCCACTGTGTCCAACCGCTGCGTCTTTCTTGGCAACCTCTGAGGCAATGGTAGTGACCCTGGTGGTCCCTGGGTGGGAGAGGAGGTCCCACAAATCCTGGCCAACTCAGCCTGAAAATGAGCAACCTCCTCCCTCAGCTCAGAGAGGTGCCTGCAGATGGGACAACACTGCATCCTCCAGAACATCTCCCGGAAGACTGCTGCTTCACAGCCACTGCACTGCACCGCTCCCATCATGTCTTTTTTCTGGCCCCCTAACTGTTGTTTGGAATACTTACTCTTTCCTCTGTTTGTTTATTTTCTTTTTCCTTTTTTTCTTCCTCTACTTACTTACTGCCTCTGTGCCCTTTTAGCTCCTGATCTTCCTGTTCTAAGATGAGAAGTTCCTATATTTCTCAGTAGTCTCCTTACTTTCTCAGAGTCAGACCTCCAGCAGCTGGGGGGGACGGAGAGCTACTCTTGCCCTTCTACGATGGTGAGTCTTTGGTGGCTCTGTAATCACACACTTCCTGCTCCTAAACAGGAAGTTCCTGTTTTTCAGTTAAATCCTGTGCCTATAAAAGTAGAACTGGTTTAGGGTGGAGGGAAGGAGGGCAATATAGTTCCAGTAGAGAAGTTTTAGTTATACCAGTAGCTCCTTCCTCCTGGTGTTCTGTCTGTTCTCTGGCAGAAGCTGTCTAGGGCAGTGCTTAAATCTGGTTTTAGCCTGGCTCCTTCTAGCTAAGCCACTCCCCCTACTTTGCAAATCTTTCTACACTTAGTTAATTTCACAGATAACAATTCCCTTCTGACACCTGTGACAAGCACCTAGATAAGTACACCGATAACAGATAACAATTTACTTCAGCTACCTCTGACAAACACAGTAACTTTTTTTTTATTACCCTAAATTGATGGTCCCAGTACAAGATTTCTAGTTCTTAGTCCCAGTAGAGAAGTTCTAGTTATACCAGTAGCTCCTTCCTCCTGGTGTTCTGTCTGTTCTCTGGCCCCATTGTCCACTTTCAGATTTGCAAATGCCTTCATAACTCTCCCTGCTGTAAATGGACTAGTGTCCATTTCAATTCTCTCAATGCTTCTGTCCCTAATCTGCGGTCCCTCACCTTCCCCTTCTACTGTGAACACTGAACAAAAGTATTTGTTCAGGATATCTCCTTTTTCTTGGTCCCCTTCCACACACTCCCCCCCCCCCCTTTAATCTTACTATTCTTCTCTTGATCTTTATGCTTTCGTTTACATACCAAAAAAATGTCTTGTCCCCTTTCTTTACTGCATGGGATATTTTCTCCTCTGTTTGCACTTTTGCACTCCTGACTGCTTTTTCTGCCTTCCTTTGCTTCTCCTGATACCTCCCTATCCTCCTCCCTCTGTGACTCCTTACATATCGTGAACGCTAACTTTTTTGCCCTGACCTTTTTAGCCACCTCTTTTGAGAACCAAAGTGGCCTTTTTTCCCCGTCATACTTCTGCTAGCGTGCCTGATGCAGAGATGTGTTGCCCTCTCTATGGCCCCTTTTATTTTTGCCTACTGTTCCTTCACTCCCACCCAACCGCCCTCCTTTCCACTCCACTTCTGAGGCATTCTCTCATCTTTGTAAAATCAGCCCTTTTGAAGTCTAGGACGCTTGCCTTTGTGTGGGTGGATTCCGCCATAGTTCTTATACGAGCCACACCAAGACCCCGTGTTTTCCATGATTCATGACCCACGGCATTTTTCTGTAAATTTAATGTAAACCGAAATCACTACTACACACACACAGTGTTGTATTGCGTGGTCGTGGTATACCTTGCACAATGCTTGGCATATCACACAACCGGTAAACTTTTGCTCGATTACCACCAATTATTCCGTAGTTTACTATGAATAATAGTTTTTTGCAGTTTACACTAACAGATGAATACTGTTCCACAGCTTACAATAACAGAGGAATACTGTTCCATGGCTTACAATAACAGAGGAATACTATTCCACAGCTTATATAAACTGAGGAATACTGTTCCACAGCTTACAATAACAGAGGAATACTATTCCACAGCTTATATAAACTGAGGAATACTCTTCCATAGCTTACCGAAACTGAGGAATACTGCTCCACAGCTTACATAAGCTGAGGAATATTGTTCCACAGTTTACATAAATTTGGGGTTTGCACAAGGCAATATGGAGGGGAACATAGCAGTTCTGGGTGAAGACAAGAATGATGTCACAAACTCAAGCAGTATGGTGGTCCCATGATTCCTACAAGATAGACTTCTCAGCGCAGTTATGCTGACTGTTTTAGATCAGCATACAAACATGTCTGTTGCTACTCCGCCGTTTCCCTGTTCTGCTTGTGGTGCGATGTCTTACTGCCACAGAATGGCCACAGAATCAGCAGTTGTTCTGCCTCAGAAAATATGATGTCCTGCCGCAGAATGTAGGTCCTCTTTGCCGCAGTGAGCACGAGGCCCTGGCCACACCATACGGTGTTCACTGGTGCCCAGGTGACCACCTACTATGATGTCTGCAATTCTGTCCACATTGGTGAGTACAGGGTCCATCACTGCTCACTCACGAGTAGGTTCTCCTTCTAGTTGCTTGATGAACATCCCCTGCAGGGAGTGCAGTATGTCTCGGCTCCTAGCTGAAGCTGCAAGAATACTCCAAACTATATGTGGCAGATCGAGGTCCCCCACCAGCAACATTTCCCCCCTTATTTCCCATCTTTTGGATGTTTTCCATCAGAACTTATCCATCTCCTACCTACCCCCATGCTGGTGGTCTGTATATATCTCCAGTGCGAATAACCGCTCCATTCCCCATCTCCATTGTGACCCACAGTTCCTCAGCCCCTCCCTGTATTCCTTGTATCTTTGTTGCTTTAATGTTATCCCTTACGTAAAGAGCCACTCCTCCCCCTTATCCACTCTCTCTTTCCTGAACAGAATTTAACCTGGTATGGCTATATCCCAGTCATTGTTCCCATTGCACCATGACTCGGTAATGGCAACAGTGTCTAGGTCAGCCTCTGCCATCATGGCCACTATGCCTGGGACCTTATTACCCAGACTTCTAGCATTCGTACACATGGCTTCCAAATACTGTTGCTACCCCTTCTGACAGTCCTTCTTACCCTTATGCATACTCTCCTTGTTCCCTCTCTCTTCATTCCCATTCCTCTTTATACCACACTGTTCAGCATATTACTAGGTATTCCTAAGGAATTTCTTCTCTTAGTGTTCTCACTAATGACTACTACAGCTTGTAGGGGTGGACAGTTTATATCTCCCTGTTTTCTTCCGCCACCCCCTTTGGCTAGTTTAAATGCTCCTTGAGGTAACATTTAAACCATTTACTGAGGACAGCGTTACCCTTCCCGGACGGATGCAGGCCATCTCCCTTATATAGCCTCCTATTCCTCCAGGTGCGACGCCAGTCCCCAGTGCAACCAAAACCCTCCTCTCTGCATCACTTCTTCAGCCATGAGTTGAAACTGTTGGTACAGAGTACCCTGACCTCCCCATTGTCATAGACAGGCAACAACTCAGAAAAGGTCACTGAGCTTGCTACCTGTCTCAGGGCCCTCCCCATTTCCTTGAACCCTTCCCTGACCACTCTGTCCTCATCCCCAGCTAGGTGGACAATGACATCTTTTTCTCTTCCTAGCTGCAGCCTTAGCAATTCCCAGAATCCCCTAGATGTCCCTATGAACCATGGCGCCGGGTAGGCACTTGACCTCCCTCTCCCCCCTCACAACCTGTCACCAGATCTATCCCCCTCACTGTAGAGTCCCCCACCAGGATTTGTTTCCTCCCCCACTGTGGTCCTTTGCCACCCACTTTGGAGTCCCCACAATGGAGCTTCCCCACGTCCTCCCTTGCTCCCACTGCTGGTGCCTGAAAGGGACGATCACCCTCTGCCAAAGCAGCATAGGAATTGTGCATTGGCACCATATGAGGGATAAACATATACCAGACAGAAAATAAAGATGAATGGAAAAATGCAGACCTATCTTGTTTTGAAGAATGGGACCCACTTTTGCAACTTACGATTATGATCCCTCAGTTGCCATTCATGACCTCCAACATTTGACACCAGAGTCACTACTGGATCTCATGGTCTTCCATTCCTGAAAGCTAGTCTTAAACACAGAAGTATGGTTAGTTAAGGAAAGACACAACTGTATCTTCTTATGGCTGGTGGGCACCCATGCAGCCTCTCCAGACAAACATAACCTTATACGTCCCACCATGAGATTTATTAGCTCATTCTGCCAATCGAAGGTTATAATACAAAAACATCCAGATATAGTTAATGAATCCAAAATCCTGCAAGTGCACTGCAGGTATCCTTCAATAAAAATACAATATTTACCTAGACACACACACACACACACACACACACACACACACACACACACATATTTGACAGTATTTTCCAGAGGAGCAGACTGCTCAAGGGAGAGATCCCATCGACAATGTTGAAGCTAAGGGAAAAGGAAATTACAATAAGTATGATGGAAATTCTCCTTTCTGTAGCACTCCACATTGTCAGTGGGAAAGGTAGTTAATACATATGTGTTCTTAAAATTAGTACCCATCCAAGTAAGGCAGGGTAAAATATTGTCCCATATACTTCCCTAATAAGTAGCTTCTCGATTAATCTAACAATTAACACTTGCCAAATTCATCACTGGCAGATGTGATATCAGAGCTCAGGGTATGAAATCTGTAGGGCCCTAAAAATGCAAGAAAGGAGGGCTACAACATCAATTTTCCAATTCTGCATCAAAATGTAGCCTTGTCAGTCCAGGGTACTGTGATCACCCTAGAAGGAAAAACTTCCCTCCGAGTGAATCTTTTTTTTCCAAAGGCAATTGCAAAAAGGCTTTATCCCACTGCTTATATAACTCTTAGGTCTTCACTCCTCTCGCTGCTCAGACTAGGAAAGATGGGAGAAAAATGATGAAAACACAAAAAAGTAAAAAATGTACCATCCTGTCTCCACGCGTGATCTGGTAAAGGTCCCAGCATGTTAAGGAATTCTGCAGTCTGCTATACTTCTGGCTAAGCCAGTATGGAATGTAGGCACAATAGGGAAACCACTGGTGACTCCCACATGTACAAGAACGTCCAAAGGGTCCCAAAGCAGAGTCTTGGAGGTTCTAACCATTGGTGATGTCCACATGTAAAAAAACATCCAAAGGGTCTTAACAAAAAAAAAAAAAAAAAAACAGAGTCATGGAGGTTCTAACACCCTGGTCTCTGACCAACACATTCAAAGCACCACACTCTGACAAAAACTGCTGATATGAACATCTCCTTGAAACCATCAGGGAAATTCCTCCCATGTTAGGGACCCCCATTTCTGTAGTCTCCTCTTGGTCTGAACAGCCATAATGCTAACTGCGTACCTTGTTAGGTTAACCAGAACTGGAGACAAGGATGGGCTTGTCCACCCTAAGGTTATCAGAGGAAGACCTCTTTCCAAGCCTTGAATCCTTGTGGACACAGAGCAACAGTGGAAACCAGGAGACAGGCCAGCTGATGAAAACATTGCACTGCCAAGGCGGGCATGCACTGCCTCCACCCACGGTCACCAGAATATGCTGAGGAACTTCAACACCTGAGAGATATGGTAGTGTAACTTGACCTGTGGCTGACCAAAACTTCTGCTCCACGTGACAAAATAGCCCCAGGGACAAGTGTACATGCTCATGACCTATACAGACTGAGCAGTTCGTTTCCTGCAAGGAAGTCAATTACTGATTTTCCTATGATTATTACAAATTTGACTGCAGCAGACTTGACTTTTAAGAGTCCTCCTAGAGAAGAGTAAATTGCTGTGGGCTGATGAAACCTTCTACACAGCCGTTCGAAACACCTTCGGGTAGGAGGAGTCTTTCAAGGGTACTCTCTTCAACATAGCCATTCATTCTGAATCTCCAATCCCCTCTCTGTGTAGACCATCATCCTAAGGTAGCTTGCTCACAGGAGGAAACGCATCATAGCCCATTGTAACTTAAACCTCTGTGACTCCTGATAGCTTATGCCTTCCTAAGGAAGTCAGAAAAGGAAAGAGTCTTTGTCTGACCTGATCACCCTGATCATACTAAATCATGGGCAGGAATGTGACTAGTTCATTGAGCCCCAAGACCACATAGAGACTGGAATCACTGTCTCTGAAGCTTTAGCCTACTAGTACTGAGATCTGATCCAAAATCTATCTACCCCCCCCCCCCCCAGGCCAAGGCTGGGCTCGCTGGTATTAGAATGACTCTAATGGGCTTCAAGGAAAAAATGATTTGGATATCCTTGGTATTCTTCAGCTGTACAGGTGATTTCCACAATTTATTTATTGAATTTTGTTGACCCGGTAGGCCCACTGAGAGTAGAAGTCCCTTTTTCAGGGGCGACTGGGTGGGGGGATACAGATGGTAACCAACTGAAATTGAACCAGATTAAGCTGTTGGTGGTATTTCTAGTGAATGGGGGAAATTTGGCCAGGACACCAGGGAAATTCCCCTACTGTGTCAGTAGGGGGAACCTCTGGCCAACAGCCAAGATGGTCACTCCTCAGGAGCCTCCAGAGAAGGTGGACGTGGATATGGCAGGGGATCAGGCCTCCACCCCTGTTATGGATACTCAGGAGGCCATAGACCTAGTGTTAGCTGCTGCTGACTTTTCGGACGAAGAGAATGGGGAAAACAGGGATTTATTTAACTCTAAAAATTGTTTAGCGTTTTGCTCATAAAATTGCTAAATCTCTGTGGAAATGCATTGCTCTTGCCTCACTGTGTTTAACAAACACAGCACTTCTAGACAATCTTTATAAATATTTTCTGTACAGTTAGTATAGTCCTAAGAAAGAAACTGCTAATCAATTATTTAAAACCCTGGAAAATGCTGAAGCTATGGACACTTTGAACAACCCAGTATATTACTCAGAAGATTTGAATTTGGCAACTAAAGATATGAAATCAGCTTTAAAATAGCTGGTTAAAATGGAGAAATGTGCATTGCTCATGAAGGAAAGAAATCAATGTCTAGAGAGAGTGCAGCAGCTGGATGCAGCATTGAAATTGCTTTCATCGATAGTTGCTGTCAAAGCAGTAGACTCAGCTGATTTGGAATGGATGAGTCAGTGCTCAGATGACTCACGGCCTGTCATTGCACAGGGAAAGTCTACAGTTGCGTTTTCAAGTGAAGTGCTATCTGCAGCTGGCAGTGAAAATGATGCAACGACCTTGTGCCGAGAGCCACCTTGCTTAGAACCTGAACATATTGCTTGTGCGCCGAAGGAAAAAACAAAACAACGCCTTGGAATGGGGAAACAGGCCCTGTCGGTCGCTAAGCAGGGGAAAGTGAGACAGGAGCCTACAAAAGTGGAAAAAGTCACCTACTCCTTCACCGACAGGAAAAAGACAAAAGACTGGAGTGATCAAGATTTAGAACCTGGTACCTCATGCTCGGGTACTAAAACTTTTGTACAATCCAGCAACCATGCACGGTCACCAGAATGCTCCTTGGAAACAGCTGGCTGGATACAGGGGGAAGCAGGACAGTGGATACCAGACCCGGAGGATCCTTCCTGCAAAAAAATGATTAGGAACTCTACAACACAAGTGGTCACCACTGAGACTATCCAGCAGAGCTGTGATATACCCCAGGGTAATAGTACAGATAATGAAGTGAATGTTTTAAATAATGATGATTTGCAAACTATAGTGAAAACTAATAATGGTTAATCTGTTGACACAGTCTCCCCAAATAGACAGGAGAGTGAGGAGACTTCGTTTAGGGCCTAACATGGAAGGTTTGCAAAATAAGCAGGAGGGCATCTCTCTGCACCCGTTATTTAAGTTGTCGAACTTGTTTATGTAACCCCCCTGCAAATGGGGGTTCCCAAAAGACTTCCAGGAGCTTGCTTGAATGCTCCAAGCCTGAATGGTGTTTGGCGTTTAAGCCATTTATCAGTGAGTGTTTTTAGAGCCTCTGGTACTGTCTCTTTAAGAGCTGTCTGCTTGCAGACATAATTAGTTTGTATAGAGGGGGACTGTGTGCTTCTCTGAGTACCACTTGAGCTGCTGCCAATTCTCTTCATTTTGCAGTCACTAGGTGCAAAGGAACCTATCTGAAAGATGTAACTGTTTGCCAGAAATTATTTAGAGTAATAATGAAATTACAGTTTGTCTAACCTGCTTTCTTTTGCAGTCAGAACTGTGTCTGCTAGTTCCCATTCTAGTTTTGAACTGCTGAACTGGACCAATCAGTGTGGGTAAGCTAGCTCTAAAATGGTGCCTTGGACGAATCAGAACTTGGACTCATAATCTGAGCCAGCCACAAGAGGATTGTATGGGCAGTGACTCTGGGAGATGTAGTTTAGACTTCAGTGCCTTTTGGACCAACAGCAGCAGTCTATTGTGAGTGACAGCCAATCCAGTCAAGAACTGGGAGGAACTCAAGGAAGTGCCGGTTTTGTCGGTTGGAGTTTCAGTTGAGCTTTGGCAGTGAAGAAGGAAGGAGCCCTGTGCTTTTTCAGTGTGCAGTTTTAGTCAAAAACGTGTGTAAGGCCCAGAGTTCCGGTCTGCAGCTTGTGTAACAGCTTGTTAGGACTGAATCTGTCCTGTGAAAAGAATCAAAGGATCTCTGAAGAGTAGAAACCAGGCTCACCCTGTAGAAGACTGGAGGAATTGCTGATAATTGCACCTCGGGTCTGTCAGGAACTGAATCTGCTGTGTGTTCTCCCGGGTATTGTGCAGTAATTATGATTGGGATACAGATGCAGCCTGCCTGGTATAGTGCTTTCTTTTATGGATGTGTGAAGAGGTTTGTGTACCTCAAGTGAGCCCTGCTGACATTGAAGGACCCTATCTTATTTGGAGGTCGTGAGTACTAATTCAGGGTCGCTCCCTGTTGAATTGCCACATTAAATCCAAATGGAATTACTGTACTGCTGACTGTTTAATTCTCCTTTTCTCTGTGTGAAAGGGCCCCTACAAGCTGCCACGGTTTGGACTAGCCACTAGGGCTTGGGTACCCAGGGACAGTAACTGATAGGGATAGGCCTGTGCACAGAGCCATAGGTAGATTATTAGAGTGATAAGCTAATTAACCTGATTTCCCCCTGTCCTTGTTATATCCCCTAAATAAATCAGGCTGCTTGTTTCAGCAAAGTTATACTGCCTGAGGTATTTGTCTATGTTAAAGTACTGTACTGTGATTGTTGCACTGTATCTCATTTCACAGGAGGTCCCAGTGCGGAACCAGACCTGGGGGTAAGTGTATACTGTGAAGGTAATTCTGATATATTGTGTGGGCCACTAGTGAGAAGAAAGGGGGGTTGCAGTGTCCCAGAAGGCTGTGACCAAGTTAGTTTAACTATTGCAAACCCTGACCTCTGGGTGGAGGCACCCGCCATTGGATCCAGGCCCCTCAACCTGTTAGTGGCAAATCAGGCAGGGGTAGTAGCCCCTGGGATAGCGCCATCTAGGGGTTACATTTACAAATCAGGGAGAACCTGCTCCGAGACGTAATGCAGTCAGACTGCTTTATAAGGGTGGTCTAGAGAATCCACCAGATAGGATGCATATAGCCAAGGTGTTGCTAAAATCTTCCTTGAAAATTTTTTTTTCATCTGAAATATTTGCCCTGATTAGCTTGGGGAATGGTAATTTTGATGTAAGTTTTAAGAATGTGTCTGGCCTGGATAGGTTCTGGGCCCATTACCAGACATTAAAGAATCACTCGATCTGGATCCCCTTTCACGCTGTTCCCTTAACCAAACCGTTTGTCAAAACTATAACTGTTCTGCTTAAAAACGAAGGAGTTAATGTTGAGGACATTCTCTTGGTTGAGGTAACAATGTGAAACCCTGGGAAGGCCTACTCCCATGCTCGATAGTGGGCAAATATGGGACAGGAACTGGAAGGTGAAAGTAAAATTGATTTCTACAAACAAAGGCCCTGTACTCCTGCTGAACTCCTTCTTTTCGGGGAAGGACAGGAGTTCTACTTTTTACAGCGGACAACCCCGGGGCTTGTTTCAAGTGTGGGTCTAGGTTACACTTAAGTTCAGCCTGCGATACATCACACTGCAGCCATTGTCTGGAGTATGGTCATCTTACTGCTGCTTGCTTAAATTTGTTTAAATGCAATCTCTGCAAGCATACTGGACATGCATATGGGTGCTGTCCATGGGCATCCCAATATAGGGAGGATTGCCCTTCACATGAGGGCATTATCAACCAAGCCCAGCACTTAGAGGCTAAAAAGGTGGCAGCACAGAGCAGCAGGCAAAAGACAACCCAGAACAGTGTAGTGCTAACCCCTATCTTCCCTCAGGTGGATGCAGAGGCTGTCTCCATCCCCTCACAAATTACAGATCTGGTGCTTGGTCCTGAGGCAGTGACCAATCAAATGGAGAATGAAGGCGCAAAGGTGAGGGTGGAGGACTAGGGACTTGAAATGCCTCCCCCACCCCACAGGGGACATAGACCCCCCCTTTTAAGCTCAGAAAAAAACAGAATAGGCATGGGAAAGCATTACTTTCACTTCCCAAAGATGCAGCTCCAGGACAAGATACCCCATCTACTCCCTTGCAGAGGAGGAATAAATATGCCCCACTTGCACCAGATAAATCAGGGGAGGACTCAGAGGATGAAGGAAGTGATACCTCGTTTAGGGCATCCACTACTGATGCAGAGGGTAGTGGCGAGGACGCCATAGCAAAAAGGACTAGAAGGAGGAACACTGTTAAAACCCCTTAGACTACTGGATAAGGATAGAGACCCCCTCAACTTCACCTATACTATGAATGCATTCCCTCACAATATCTACACTTAACATAAATAGTATAAGAGGGGAAAGTAAGCAGCAGGGGGTGTTACTTTCATTACAACAGTTACATAGCTATATCTGTATACAAGATACTCATCTAAAGACACATACAGAATTACAAAGAGTAACTAAACTCTGGCCTCTTGGGCCCACATTTTGGTCCACAGGTACAGATATGTGCGATGGTATAGGGATAGGGCATGGATGTTAGCATCACATTTCTCTCAGAGAGATTCTATATAGTGGCAATATATGCCCCCTAGACAAAGGCTCAGAGGGTGGCTCTGTTCTGGGAGGTCCAGCCCTATCTCCATACATCTAGGGTTTTGCTTTGGTTGGGGGATTTTAATTGTGGCCTGGCTAAATCAGACAGAGGACTTCAAACATCTACACTATATTGTGATACCATTGCATTGCAACAGATTATACATACAGCAGGGTTGGTGGATGCTTACAGGGAAATGCATCCAGCGGACGGGTATACATATTATAGAGGGCCACTAAAAACTAGAATAGATTTCATTCTTTTGTCCCAGTTCATGGAAATTCAAAGCATTACTATGCATCCATTAGAATTCTCAGACCATTTGGCCTTATAAGCACGGTTTGCATGGGATATAGCCCCATGCTGTAGGAAAAACAAATGGCGGCTAAATGAGTCCCTGTTAGAAGACCCCAATTGAAAAGAATATGGAGCCAAAATTGGACAGCTAGGCTATCTCTTTCAGAAGTTTATGACAATATTTTAGATTGGTGGGAAGATGCAAAGAATGGGTGACAGGTGCTGTTTCAGCAGAGGGCTCATTATGTGACTAACAAAGAATACATAACATATTTATGCCTAAGGCAGTATCTTCAGCATTTGATTTCACAAGCAGAAGTAACTAACCATGATTATAGCACATTAATTACTGCTATAAAAAACAAATGGCAGACATTCAATATGATTGAGCCAAAACATTAAATCAAGAATTAAGATTTGGTACTTAAGTAAAAAAAAATACCTTAGACCCATACAAAGAGTGCAAAAACAGAGTGGACTCTAGACTCATAACTGAATTAACAGACCCATTAGGGAAAAAGGTACATGCCCCTCAGGAGCTTCTGTCTGTAGTTGAAGGATATATAGAGGGATTATTAGGCACTCCCCACTCCTCTTCGAACCTGGTCACACGGGAATTACTGACATCTCTAGGGTTACCACAAGTGCTAGAAATAGATGTATGCAAACTTATTGCAGAGGTTACGCCAGGTGAGGTCAAACTAGCTATCACTCAGCTGTCATCTCACTCAGCACCAGATAGCGATGGGTTTAAGTTCAGGATTTTATAACATTTTCCAAGAAGAAATTATACCAGTATTAGTAATAGCTACGTATTGCAGACTAGGCAATATACTCAGTCCATGCAAGAGGCTATACTAGTGCTGATTCACAAAAAAGATCCAAAAAATATAATTGGAATTGGAGACCACTGAGCCTGTCGAATACGGACCTAAAAATCCTGAGCAAAATATTACTCTCAAGGTTGTCAGCAGTCGCACAATACCTTATTAGTCCCCCACAGTCCTGTGCCATTCCTGGGTGAAGGCAACATGATCATTTAATTGTTCTGAGGGAGATCTTCTTTAGAGGGGAAACTACCCAACTAAAATGTGTGGTGATAGGATTAGACCATGAAAAAGCCTTTGATAGGCTTTCACATAAATTCTTAATTTTAGTTCTAAAAGCCTATGGTGTTCTGGATTTGTTTATAGACTGGATACAGTCTATGTATATAGGGGCATCAGTAGCACCAAACGTGAATGGGTGGTATGGTAAAAAGATTCCTGTTTGGCGGGGGGTCAGACAAGGGTGCCCCCTGAGCCCTCTCTTATACATCTTTGGTATTGATGTATTAATTCGCATGTTATTGATAAACAGAGAGACAGAAGGAATTGTTATCCCGAACACTTCCCCAGTGAAGGTATTAGCATACGCAGATGATCTGATCTTGACCTTGGGCCCTGCATTCTCAAATACTGCCTTAGCTACTTTGTTCTGCAGCTTTTTGGAATGGACAGGGTCAAAGATCAATACGGGGAAAAGCGAAGGGGTTGTTATTGGAAATACAACTCTGCCAGAGGGTGGGCAGATAGCAGGCATCCAAGTCAGCACAGAGCTGATTACCATATTAGGTATGGACTTTGGTCCAGGGGACTGTCCTATGTTAAACTGGAAAAAAGGGCTTGGGAGGACAAATAGGTTGGTGGGGTTCTGAAAAGGGCAACAATTGTCAAAAAAAAAAGAAGAGTGGTATTGATTAAAGCACTTCTGGTGCCAATTCTTTTGTATATTAGCTATGTTTTCCCTCTGCCACAAAAAATACACACAGAACTGTTTAGTGTCTTTTTTAGGCCTTTTGGGGATTAAGATTGAACCCAATAAAAAGGGAATACACATATCTTCCTATAGCTAAAGGTGGTGTGGATATGATTCACCTGGTGGCTTTTTTTTCTAGTTTATTTGTGGCATATAATTTTAGCCAGGTGTTGAAGCCTGATTCACACATATGGAGATGCCTGGTGGAAGCATGGGTACGGCTATACCTTCTACTTTGGGAAAGAAAGAAACCTAGGTCATTAAGTAGCAACAGTTCCCTTCCTCATTATGGGGTAGATATAGTAAAGTGGGCTATTAAATGGGGTATAACCCCAACTCACATGTTAACACTAGATAGGAAGTCAGTATACCAACTGATGCTATCAGCAGAATGTCAAACAGAGGTAGAATTTCAGGGTTACCCAGCCCCATGGAAACAAATGATTTTAGCTCAGTTGTCTAGTCCAAGAATCCCACCTTACACTTGGGATTGTACATGGCTAGGTAATTATGGGAGGCTTGGGGTAAAAGGGAAACCACAAACATAAGCAGTTGGAGGATAGATACTGCCCCAGGATATGCTGTGGGCAAACATTAGGGGAAGGGGAACATTGTTTAACCAGGAGGAGCACACTAAGCTGAAGCTTGTTTCCAGATGTGACCTGGGAGCACAAGGAAGTTAAGTGACTTGTTCAGGATCACACAGTATGCACCTAGGCAGCTGTGGGATTCAAACCCAGGGTCTCCAGATCTGCAGCTCAGAGCCTTAACCCACTGTGCTATACTGCCTCCTTAGAGACCCAACAGCACTTATTCCTGGAATGCGAGTATATTAAACCTTTCTGGGCACACTTGGCAGAGGTATATTCAGTTTATTCATTTGGATTACCCAACTTTACTTTACTTTTTGGCCCATTTGGTAATACCTTTGGGAAATACCATGCAGATACGATTTATGTACTACTAGCTATTATCAGGTATTATATTTGGCAGGCAAGATGCATGTGGGTATTGCAGCAACGGAATGTCAAGTGTATTGAACTCATTACAAATATACAGAAAACAGCAGGAATAATTATGAAAATGGATGTAAAACGGTATCAGGCAGAGAAAGTGAAACACTTATGGGTGAATTGTGATACATGGGTGCTTTAAATACAGGAGATGAAGAGGGGAAAAATGGGAGGTTTAAAGATTTTGTATAAATGTAGGGAAAAAAATACATTAAGCACTATGGACAAATGATTAAATGTAGATGGTAGGTAGGAGTATGACTTGCATTATTATTTGTCTAATTTGTTATGTCAAAATAACTGTATACAGAATTGTGGAGAATGTATTGTCAAAATGTTTGTTTTTTCTTTGTAATATGATGTAATGAAGTCCAATCTACAATAGAATTCCACTACTCTCCAGTAGGGAAACCTTTGTCATCCTGGCATTTTGCCAAGATGGCTGACCAGCCCGAGAAGATGGAGGTGGGACAGACTGCTTTCTCCCATGACTTGGACCAGATGAAAATACATCAGGAAAAATCTAAGGAATATGCCAAGAATGAGCAAGAACAGCTTATTTCAGAACAGCCACAAAAGGAAATGTATGGACCCGAACCTCCGGTGGAACAGGTTGCTGATGTTTCATCTACAGACACTGATATGAAATCCGCACAGTCCGAAGTGCAGGGTGAGTCAGAACCTACTTGTTTTGAGACAACAGAGATAGAAAAACAGAAACTGAAGAGAGAGCATACCATATAAAACAAATGAAATTTAAAAAAAAAAAGCCTCAGAGAATTCCAGGCTGACAGGTGGAAACAGCCTGTCAAACAAACACAGCTCACTGCTGCTGATGTGGCAGCATCAAAGGAGCCAACGACGAGCTGGGTGGCCCAAGTAGAAAGCACAGAGATACAAGTATGACGTCGTCCTGACATTATTTCAGGTGGAAAATCGGGAATGGCATTAACTGGTTCTGAGGGACTGGGCCTAAGATTACCTGAAAAAAGTAAGCTCCCTTCAGAACAGGAAGGGCCTGTATCCTCATCATTACAAGCAGCAGGATGGGCACAAGATTCAAGTTCTTGACAGTGGAAATCAGGCTCATCACCAGTTCAGATGCCTACAACAGGGGACACCCAGAAAGGTACTGTAAATCAGGTTGCAATTAATGCTACAGAACTGGATATTGAAGTACCACAAGAGTTAGTGCTAACACAAAACCCACAATTACAGTTACCAAACAGACAGGCCTGTATCATCCACACCAGATATGCAAACTGGGGGATGCCCCAATGCAGATTTAAACACTCCTCAACTACCACTAAACTTGATTAACAGAATCAATACAAGACCATATGCCTCCTTATTTAAAACCCCAGTATTGCCAGCTAAAAGACACAAAGGAATGGCAGAAACACCTGGCAGAATTTTTATAGCAAGAACTTTACTGAAAGACTCAATGAAATTCTTTTGCTAATGAAATCTATGCGTCAATACACATATCAGGAGAAACAACGTCCGACATCAGCTTTAAAACTCTGAATGGTTTGGTTTGGAAAGATTCTGGATCAAATACAGCAGTTTGAAGAAAACCTCTCTGTGGTCACATTTCACTGCAATTCCTTTAACAAAGCTGGCTCAGAAACTTATTACTGTGTAATTCAGGGATGAAGGGGTGAGCATGCATGATTTGGTATATTGGCTTAAACAAAGGTGCACCATAATAGAGGAACCTGAAGCAATACTGGATATGGAGAACATTGGGACTGGGGGATGGAAAGTGAAAGTAATGCTGAAAACAACCAAGACTGGCATTGTCCACCTGCCAAACTCTTTCTTTTTGGGTCGTGACAGGGAAGTATTATTTTACCCCGGTCAGCCCAAAACATGTTATAAATGTGGCTGTATTGCACATTTAAGTAGTATCTGTGACAAGACAAAATGTACTGTTTGTGGGGAACTAGGGCATGCTGGAGGGTGATGTGTTAATGAAAACAGATGTAATTTGTGTCATGAAATATGCCATATATTCCAAAATTGTCAGTGGACTGCTCACAACACTCTAGATCAGGCTGATGGGGAAGAGCAGAGACTACTTACAACATTGACCCAAAAAAACTAATTAGGGACATCACGACAGCAGACTACTACAAGAAACTCAGGCCTCGGAGTACATCCCCCGACCCCAACTCCAAGAACTTAGGCCATACTAGTACTACTACTATAGAGCCAAACACCCCCGCTGAAAATACTCAAAACGAGGAAAGGGTTATACCTAGTAAAGAAACAATCACAGACGGATCAGGCAGCAGGTGTATCCCAGCCAGAGAACAATTCCCCCCCCCCAACCCGAGATTGGAAGGAGAGTACATGCACACTAGCCAAAAACAGAAGGATGGCTTCACAAAAACAGTGCCCCGTCAGGAGGCGACCTCATTAACTAACAAATATGACATTCTACAAACTCAGTCAGAACAGACTGATGAGGAGTCCGATACCTCCTCTGTGGTCTCCATACCTTAAGGGACTACTGACACAAAATTACAAGTACATCCTATTGGTCCTCAGAAAAGAAAGGCACACATGAAAACAAAATATAAAGAACATAACACAAGAAGAGGAAAGTGTAAATGACACCTTACAAATCTAAATGGATGGAAATTTCTCCTTTTATTCTGCTAATGTTAACAGTATAAAAAAGCCTGAGAAACGAAAAGCTGTATTTTCTTTCTGACCTATTTACAATTAGGAATTATCTTTTTACAGTGTGTATGGTTACACACTTTACAAGAGATGCATGCAGCTTCAAAATCTTGGTTCCACGGACCTTCCTTCCTTCTGGTCCCTGGGACAAGAACCATGCTCAGGTGTTGGAATCCTATTCAAAATGCCAGAAATTACAGTTATTAAACTGATTGATTTAATACCTGATAGGGTATTAATACTGGATGTGAGCATATGTAAAATAGCATATAGACTAATCAATATATACACACCACAATCAAAAGCAGCAAGAACTGAGATTTTTAAGCAAATACAGCCTTTTTACGTTCGCTTGCGTGCATGCGCAAGGAACGTTTTGGGAGAGTAACACTTGGAGGTGTGCCTCTCCCGCAAAATACTGCTCCCTTGAGCAGGCGTGTGATCCTGCACCAATGGAGTCAGGAGCTCAATATGACAGCGGTGTTCCTCTGCTTCAAGGAAAACACGCTGCCATCCTAAGCGCCGCCGCCGTCCCCTCCGATCACCAGCGCTCCCCTCACGCGGCGTCACGCTGTTACCAAAGCTTTCCTGCCACGCTGGGAGCCCACCCCAGCATGGCAAGTGTTGTTTGTTTTGCCGACGGGGTGCCCAATCTCCGCCGGCTCCATGGCCCCCCAAGCCATTCTGCCACCGCAACAGTTTGTTTGCCGGACGGGGTGCCCAATCCCCATCGGCTCCTCGGCCCCCCGTGTAGTTGCCGACGGGGTGCCCAATCCCCATTGGCTCCTCGGCCCCCCCACATCTTCTGCCATGCTGGGAGCCCACCCCAGCGTGGCAAACGCCCTCGTCATCTTGTTTTTTTTTCCTGTAAACAAAACGGTCCCGGCGCCTCCCAACCCCCACAACCCGCACCCACCACTGGCGCACTCCAGCCTCCCCACCCCCACACCCCATACTTACCTCCGGATCCGCGACGATCTTTGTGGACGGGAACACGTCTGCACTCTTCAAAGCCGACCGCAAACTGAGGAAATGCCGTAAGCTGTATAATGGGCTACATGGGGGTTCAACTTTATTGCATATCTCAGTCATTTTTGGAATTTTTGCACCAAATTTTCAACCTGGGGTTTTGGGACCCCTTCTCATGAATGATGTCACTGTCATGAGCGTTATTTGGGCCGAAGGTGATCTACGCAGGCACTGCACAGTCACTGCTGCGAAATCACCCTTGGCCGTTTCTAAGCGGGCAGGTATCCCTCACGGAGATTCTGGACCGAGGATTCTCCTACAGAGGCCTTTCCGGTGGCCCGGGCCACAGTGGGTCCGGCCTTGGAACTTTGGCAGCGTCCTGCTTCCTGCCCTGCGCCTTCGTCAGAATGGCCAGGAAGTATCGCGATCCCTACCGTTCCCTGTCGGTTTTGGAACACCCTCGGCCGAGGGTTGGTTACCGACAGCGTTTTCCGGCGTGCCGAGAATGCCAGGATGTGGACAAACCTCCCGACAAAGAATCCAGAAATTGGATTATGCCGGGCGAAAAGTCTATGCTGCGTCCTCTCTCGGCCTTCGTCAGGCCAGTTCGGCCGTCCTCATGGCACATTTTTCTCACGCTCTGTTGGGCTCCCTGGATGAGGTTGTCCCTCATCTTCCCGCGGATCTGCAGACTACGGTCAGGCAGGTGCGGGACCAGGGCAGGGCAGTGGCCAAACAGCAGCTCCAGACTGCTTTAGACATCGGGGACTCATGTGCCAGGTCTGTGGCGGCCGCAGTGGCTATGTGTCGTCGGGCTTGGCTGAGGATATCCACCTTTACCTCGGATACCCAGCACAAGTTGGCGGATGTTCCCTTTTTGGGGACTGACCTCTTCGGCCCTGGGGTGGAAGGTCACCTGCAGAGGATCGAGAAGTCCAATGCTACCTTGGACTCGGTCTCTTCTGCTCAGAAGGACAAAGGCCGCAAGCCACAGTCTAAGCCCTTTCGTCCTTCTGGCGCCTGCGCCGCCTGCCCAGCAACGTCAGGGCCATCAGGCTCGAGCTTGGCATCCCAAACCCAAGCCGTCGGCTTCCTCCAACAGGAAGCAGGGAGGTAAAGGCCCAGGAGGCCCCTCGGCCGGTCCCTCCTCTAAGCCTGCCCAGTGACGGGCTGAGGGGTGTCGCCCCCATCCCTGTCACCTCACCCCTGGTTCCCCCCGTGGGGGGACGGCTCAGACTCTTCCTTTCCGCCTGGTCCGCTGTTACCACAGACAGGTGGGTACTGGAGGTGGTGGGAAAAGGCCTACCTCTAGAATTCGAGCAGGCCCCGCCCTTCAGAGCCGTCGCACCTCGGGGTCCGCAGCCTCACTGACGGATCGTCGAGCTGACATCGCTCTCCTCCTCCAAAAGGAAGTGATCACAGAGGTAGAGGACCCCCCTTCAGACCCGGGGTTCGTGTCCAGGTATTTCCTGGTTCCGAAACGGACGGGGGGCTGGCGCCCCGTTCTCGACCTACACGACCTGAACAAGTTCCTAAGGTCTCGGACCTTCAGGATGGTCACTCTGGCGCAGATAATACCATCTCTGGAACACGGCGTGTGGTTCTGCTCTCTGGACCTACAGGACGCGTTCTTTCACGTCCCTATCCGTCCGTCACATCGGACATTCCTCCGCTTTCGAGTGGAGGGATCCCTCTTCGAGTTCCAAGCCATGCTCTTTGGCTTATCTCCAGCTCCCCAGGGTCTTCACCAAATGCATGGCAGTGGTGACAGCATTCCTGCAGCGCCAAGGGTCCGGGTGTACCCTTACCTGGATGATTGGCTGATAGCAGCCCCCTCCAGACTGGAGGTGGAGCGGTCCAGAGATCTGGCCCTCCAGGTTTGCTCTCAAGTCGGCCTTCTCATCAACGAGGCCAAGTCGGAACTCGAGCCGAAGCAGGTGATCCTGTTCATCGGGGCAGAGCTCGACTCTCTTCGAGCCAGAGCACGGCTCCCGGCGGACAGGGCCGAGGTTCTTACCTCCTTTGCCCAATCATTTCTGGTTGGGCAATCGCGCCCTGCCCGGGACTTCCTGCGCCTCCTGGGTCTCATGGCGGCCTGTACCAGCGTGGTCCGTTGGGCACGCTGGCACATGCGCCCCCTTCAGTGGGGACTGGCCAGCCAGTGGTCACAACGCTGCGATCCATTGGACCAGCTAGTGATAGTGACCCAGGAGATGTGGAATGCTCTCCAGTGGTGGACCGTTCCATCCCATCTGCAGGAGGGCATCCCGTTTGTCCACCCCGAGCCGACGGTCTCTCTATCGACCGATGCCTCTCTGATGGGTTGGGGTGCCTATCTGGGGAACACCGAGTGCGACACCTCTGGTCCCAGCGGGTCGATGCCACATCAACCTGCTGGAGCTCCGGCGGTCCGCCTAGCTCTCACCGCCTTTGCTGTGTTCTCCGGGTCAAGTGGTCCGAGTCAGGCGGACAATACCACGACCATGTACTACCTGAACGCCAGGGCGGGACGTGCTCCATGCTTCTATGCAAGGAAGCTCGCATTTGGTCTCTCGTGGGCAGCCTGGAGGCGGATCTCCTTGCCATTCATGTGGCAGGAGCCTCCAACACCCTGGCCGATGCCCTGAGCCAGATAGGGCTGCATCTCACGAGTGGTCTCTCCTGCCAGAGGTAGTACAAGATCTGTTCTCCCACTGGGGCTCACCTCAGGTGGACCTGTTTGCCTCAAGGGAGAACGCGAAGCTGAGGCTGTTTCATGCCCGCCCCTCTCAGCAGGGCTCGCTGCAGGGGGATGCCTTCTCGAGGCTGTGGACCCCGGGCCTCTTTACGCCTTTCCCCCATTTCCCTTGATTCACAGGGTGCTTCTCAAGGTGAGGAGGGACAAGGCGCAGGTGATTCTGATAGCCCCAGACTGGCCCCGCCAGTTCTGGTACCCAGATCTCCTCAGCCTCAGCTCCAGGCTCCCGAGGCAGCTTCCAGCTCGCCCGGACCTGCTCTCAGTCAGTCAGGGGAAGGTGTTCCATCCGGACCTTCAATCCCTGCACTTGATGGCCTGGTTCCTGAGCAGCTAGAGTTCCAGGCCTTGGGTCTTTCCGACGAGGTCCTCAATGTTGTTGAGGCGTCCCATAAGGAGTCGACCAGAAAATGCTACGCCTTCAAATGAAAGAGATTTTCCATTTGGTGTCAGGGCAAGGGCTTGGCCCCTTCCTCCTGTTCTGTGGCAAGCATTTTGGACTATTTATGGTCCTTTTCTAGTCAAGGGCTTAGGTCGACGACCCTAAAGGTGCACCTGGCAGCCATCTCTGCTTACCGGGCGCGGGCCGGGGAGCAGTCGGTGGCGCAGGAAAAGGTGGTCGGGTGCTTTTTCAAAGGCCTTGATCACATTTCCCCTCCGGTGCGAGAACCTCCACCTCCGTGGGATTTACTGCTGGTACTGGCAAAGCTCCATGGGCAAGCCATTCGAACCAATGCACAGGTGTGATCTCTCACCTGTCGTGAAGACCGCCTTCTTGGTGGCTACCCGTCAGCCAGAAGGATGGGAGAGCTCCAGGCGCTCTGCATCAGTCTCCTTACCTGGTCTTCCACAGGGATAAGTTGTCCTCGCCCCACCCGAAATTCCTTCCAAGGTGGTGTCGGAGTTTCACCTTAACCAGGTGCTGACTCTGCCGGTGTTCTACTAATCACACCTCAGAGGCCGAATATAGGCTCTATCTCTGGACCCTAGAAGGGCGCCGCTTATTATGGGTGAGTGATGGCTGAAATTGGGAGAGGTTCGCCAGCTGTTTGTCACCTACGCTGAAGCCGCACTCTGGCAAACCTGCAGCCAAGTGGACGAGTAGGCAGGTGGGTCACCTCCTGCATAGATCTCTGCTATGTTGGTGGGCATGGAGCTCCAGAGGGATAAGAGCTCATTCTACCCGTGCTACTGCTGCATCGGTGGCTGCTTCCAGGGACGTCCCTATCCAGGAAATCTGCAGGGCTGCTACCTGGAAGTCAGCACACACCTTTATTACCCATTACCACATCGACCTTGAGTCACGCCGGGATGCTGGTTTTTGGGGCCTCGGTTCTCCAGTCTCTATTCCCTAAGTAGGGGGTGTGCGCCTTGCCTCCCTCCTCCCGGAGAACTGCTAGGAGTCTGCCAGACAGTGTGGATGAACAACATATCCATGTCCCTAGAAATACAGTTACTCACCTGTAACAGGAGTTCTAGGAATGGTATATGTTGTCTCATCCACACGACTCCTCCGACCTCTCGGCTTCGGGACAAGACAACCTGAGCTTCCAGCGGTCAGATCTGGCGTCATGGGGCGGAGCCGAGAGTTTTACCACCCAGGTGGGTGGGAGGAGCCAGCTTGAAGACCTTCCGGCAAGATTTAAAGCGGCAAGGAACCTGCCAGACAGTGTGGATGAACAACATATACCATTCCTAGAACTCCTGCTACAGGTGAGTAACCTGTATTTATTTACTACAAAAAATGATGTATTAAAAATTGTCACGGAATATACAAATAATTTGTATACCCCTTTTACCATCGGGTCAAATTAATCTAAGAGCTTTTTTAGAGGTACCTGTAATAACAGATTTAAGTAAAGAACTCTTGGACAAAGTTTTGCAGCCTGTTCAGCAATTAGAGGTACAGGAGGCCATTACTTCTTTAGCTAACGGGAACACTCCGGCCCTTGATGGGCTCCCTAATGAACTTTATAGCATTATTGGTACTGAATTATTGGCAGAACTAACAGCAGTGTATAATAATATCTTTTTTTTTTATTGTATTTTTATTTGTTTTAAAATATGTAAAAGACATATGGGATACAGTACATTATAGAGATCACATAATGCAATCAAGCACAGCTCAAGCAGCACACAGTGCATTACAGTAATGGGCACAAGGCCATAATTCATATACTGCCATAGATAAATCCATCCTGATAGGGATCCTTGTATACTAGTCCTAAAATGATAAGTCTTCCCCCTAAATCTTTCCCTCGCCTTTTTCAACATCAGATCACTTCTCTTGTCACTCATTATGGGACAAAGTGAGGATCTTGTACAGACCATTTTATTTATTTATTTAGTTTTTGTTGACGGGGTAAGTGCACTAGACAAATCCTGCCTATTTTCAGGCATGATCCGGGGAAGGGGGATACAGATGAGTGCCAACTGACCTTGAACCAGATTAACTGTTGGTGGTATATTCAGTGAATGAGGGAAATTTGGCCAGGACACCGGGAAAATTCCTCTACTCTTTTCGATAAGTGCCATGGGATCTTTAACATCCACCTGAACTACCACCAATCCAGGCAGATGGGACCTCGGTTTTAACGTCTCATCCGAAAGACGGCACCTCAGAAGTGCAGCACCCCTCTCATGCTGCACTACAGTGTCAGTACTGGGATATTAACCCAAGTGCCAGATGTGGGAACCGAACCCACAGCCCTCTGATCTCCCGGCCTCAGAGGCGAGTGTGCTACCTACTGAGCCACTGACACTGCTTATATAGAGGACCCATTTTCTCCATTCGTGTTCAGATTTATCTTTTGTCTTTAAATGGCTGGCCGTCAGTCTTTCCAGATAGTATATTTCTTTCATGGCCGTAAACCAGTCACTTCTGGTCGGAGGTGAGGTCTGGCCCCATAATCTGGTGATTGCTTTCTTAGCTACTAATATATAAGTAATCAAGAGAGAGCCCCATGGAATACGGAGGTCTACAGGAAGTACTGAAAGCAAGACCAATTCAGGAGTAAGAACAGCCTCCTCTCCCACCAACTCCCCCAGGGTTTCCGTCACCTCTCCCCAAACTGGCCAGAGCACCAGGCATGACCAGAAAATGTGGACATGTCCAGCCAGCTTTTCCCCACAAGATCTCCAGCAACTTCCTACTGGTCCAGTTGTAAATTTTGCCAGCTTAGCTGGCGTATTGAAAAATCTAAGCCTGACTTTCCAGGCAAATTCCTGCCAGTACGGTGCTAGAGATATTCCACAAGATAATTTGACATGTTTAAACCAGAGGTCTTCTGAGACAGGTACCAATAATTCCTGATTCCAGGCAGCCAGGACCCTCAAAGTTGAGTCTTTAGTAACCTCCTGTAAGCCCTTATACAGTGCTCCAATTAGGTGGGGTTATTCCCTTTATGGAGGATATAATCAATATCAATAGTTGTGGAGATGGAGATGGGAGGTGGTTCCACTGAGGAGCCTTATTCACCAGATAAGCTTGTAGCTGCTGATAAGCTTCATTAGTTTCTGATGGTAGCTCATAGGTGTCTCTTAATGTGGAAAAGCATACCCTGGTTGTATAGTATCTGAAAAATGAAAGTTAGGTGTCTGTTGTGCTAGCCATTTAGAGTCCCAGTTAGGGGGACCTAAAAATTCTTCGCCTCTAACCTAAGTTGTCGTAGAAAATAAAAGACCATGGCAAGTTCCTGAGAGACTCTAAGTTTGTCCCAGATAGTTAAGCTGTTCTGCATTCCCCTGTGATAACCATTCCACCCTGGGAAGGGCTCCCCCAGATCAAATAGAACATTTTTAATATATCTTGAATATGATTTAGTGTAATCTCTAGCTTTTTCCAAGGTGTTGTGTAATTTGGATCAATCCACTACAGTATCCTGGTCAGGGTAGCTGCTTGTGCGTATTTACCCAGATCAGATAACCCCAACCCTCCTTTGTCTCTTGGGAGTTGTTGGATGGACCATCGAATGCAAGGTTTCATGCCAGCCCAGACAAATCAAGCTAAGGCCCTATTTCAGGATATAAAATATAGAAGGGGGACAAGACAGGAATGGTTTGAAACAAATACAGTAGTCTGGGCAATATATTCATTCGAATTAGGTCAATCATTGAATAGAAGGAGAGATGCAACTGAGACCAAGTATGAAGGTCATTCTCTATTGTCTGAGTGAGAGGTTCATAATTTATCAGGATAGTATGATCAATATTTTGAGGTAACTGTATACCCAAATATTTCAGCTTTGTCCCTCACCACTTAAAGGGTAAGGAAGCTCGAAAGGGTGGAGAAGGGGAAAAGCAGAAAGTCAAAACCTCTGTTTTTGTAGAATTTATCTTGTATCCTGAAATTAGTTATAACTGAGTAATAATATTCCAGAGAGCTCGAAGAGAATGTTCTGGAATAGATAGAGATAGAGACAGTAGCACATCGTCTGCATATAGGGCTACTGTGTAGGTATCCTCTCCCACTTTTACTCCCTTTACATCATCCACTTGACGGACCGCCAGAGCTAAAGGCTCAGTATAAACTGCAAATAGTAATGGGGAGAGAGGGCATGCCTGACGAGTGCCCGGCCCTAAGGGAATCAGGGTGGAAATTGCTCTGTTTATTTTTAAAAAGGCTTTGGGGGCAGCATATATATGACTAAGCCATGTAACAAATTGCTCTGGGAATCCAAAAACCTCCAAGACCCTCCAGAGAAAATCCCAACAGACCCTATCAAAAGCCTTAAAGGCATCTAAACTCAGTAATACTGAAGGAAGAGAACTACGGGTCATATGGTACATCAGGTGGAATGTTCTGAGGGTATTATCTATAGTTTGCCTCTGTCGTAGAAAGCCTGCCTGGTCCATATGGATTACTTCTGGTAATATATGATTGAGACGCTGGGCCCATATAGACATGTATATTTTGTAATCACAATTGAGTACAGATATGGGTCTGTATGATTCTGGGGATTGGGGATCTCTTCCCGGCTTTGGTATGGCTGAAAGCACAGCATAGTGCCAGGAGTCTGGAGGTGGTTTGCCATTCTGAACATCCTGGAAAACCTGTAGCAACAAGGGGCTTAATAAGGGGGAAAAAACCTTTTACCACTCGGCAGAGAAGATGAGGGTCCTGGAGATTTCATGGTTTGGGGTTTTTTAATAGCCAGTTGGATTTCCTGTCTAGTGATCAGACTTAGTAACGAGGCTTGTTGTGTCACAGAGAGTTTGGGAATACATAATTTACTCAGAAAAGTTCTAATCTCTGGAGGGGGGATGCTTTTCAGAAAATAATTCTGTATAACATTTTTGAAAAGCTTGTTTTATCTCAGGGCCTCGATGGAGAAGGATACCAGATCTAGGATCCTTAATTGTAGTGATTGTAGCTTTCTGCTTGAACATTCTGGGGTCTGGCTAAATGCCTGGCTTGCCTGTGTCCTCCCTTGTAAAAAGTGTTTTTAGTATATAGAAGTGCAGCCTGTACCCTCAGGTCCAGAATTTTTGGGAGCTCATTTCTGTAGGCTGAATTATGTGCCCTCCTCTCTAGCTTTTTGAATCTCTGCTAGCCTATCTTGCAGCTATCTATATCTGGCTTCTCTAATTCTCCTCTGTCGGGTTGTATACAAAATTATCTCACCCCTAAGGACAGCCTTAACCGTACCCCACAACACTGCTGGGGAAATCTCTGGGGATTGATTTTCTTGAATTATCTGGGGGAGCCGGCCCTCCATCATTGTCTTAAACTCTGGGTCTTTCAAGATAGAGGTGTTCAGCCTCCAAGGGGTGGTCTTCCTAGGTGCTGCAATTTCTATTTTTAATATCATTTGGGTGTGATCAGATAGGAGACAGGCTCCTAACCTAATGTCTCTAATTGTTTCAACATGTTCTGTAGAGAGAAAAAAGTAGTCTAGGTGAGAGGAAGTATGATGTCTGGGGGAAAAATAAGTAAAACCTCCTTTTGTAGGGAAAAAGTGTCGCCATACATCTGTCAGACCCATTATAGGCGGCTGGGCTTTGAGATATTTCTGAGAAGGACTAGTTCTACGCTTGTGGGGGTGAGAGGCATCCAAATGGGGGGATAGGGTGATATTAAAATCTCCCCTATTATAATTATACCCTGCTGTATATCTAAAAGCTGATTAACTCATTGAGTCCGGGTGGCCATTTTGGGTCAGGTTCTGCAATGGATGGTTCTGACGCTATATGGTGTCTACTGGACCCAGTGAGTTAAAGAACCTTTTCATATGGACCAGGGGGGCTCGTGGGGGAAAATATACACTCGCCAATGTAATAGCTGAGTCACAGAGACATCCTTGAGCAATAGTGAAATAGCCATTAGAGTCAATCCTCTCAGCTTCTTTCAGAAAGGGCATTCCAGCAGGGATCAATATGGCGGTGCCCCTACGCTTGCCAGTCTTACTGGTAGAAGCTATTACAGAGTACTTGTGACCAGCAGAAAGTTTTGTGGTGTTCTGAAGGAGTCAAGTGTGTCTCCTGGAAAAAAAAAAAAAATAAGGTCCACTCTCTGCTGGTGTAGGTACTGCTGCAATCTAGGGCGCTTAATAGGGTTATTAATACCATTAATATTCAATGATAAAAGCTCTATCGAAGGATCCATCATAACTGATTAAAAGAAAGAAGAGGTCTCCTCTGGTGGACAGGACACCATCCAACATCCCCTGCCCCGGCTGCACATGATAACCATCTCCAGTACTGGTTTGTAAGTGAAAGGCTGTCTGAAATCTGGGCTTTAATGGGTGTCTTCTGCGGTGAGGTCAGATTGCCCTGCTCAGCCAAAGCTGTATTTCTAACAGTCTCCTGTATATCATATTCCCTACTCATCTGTTTGCATTGAGTGACATGACCTTGCATTTCCCAGATATCCTATATATCTTGTAATCTAAGTCTTACATATAACCGTAAGTCAGTGAACAGCCTGACTCGCAGTACAACAAAACTATTTACACTATAAATGACGTTGATTTGGAAGAACCTTGTCATTACTTAAATCAGTGACTTCCATAAGTGGGGAGGTATATAAGTTCCTCCTTGAACCTTCATGAAGAACCCCATGTATTTGTTGAGCTCTTCCTGAAGATGGAGGTAGTCCCAGATCATAACTAGCTGGGGCCTCCAGGATACCCAATAAGTGTATCCCAAAAAGTAAGAGCATACTAAGAAAAGACAAACAATGTTTAGGGAAGGATGGCACTCCTCGGAATATGCTCCACATCCTATCTCATTTCTCACCCCCCCCAGACCATTACTTCATAATTGCCATGATAGCTAAAAAGAAAAAGCCATGTTAGAGTGGGGGACAGATGACGGGGGGGCCCCTAAAGAAATAGTCTTGCTCAGTTGCCAGAATAGTCCCGGATTATAAAACATAAAAATGCAACAATAATCTTTAGTGAGTCTCTGGAATTTAGTTCCTTTAAAGATCAAGGACAAATAAAATGTCTGTTGTTTCCCTCTGAGGTCTGGCTTAGTATTTCTACTCTGAAATAATGATGCAGTAGGCTTGATAGGCCTTGTTTAATGGCTAAGTGGGAGGGGGGGTGGCCCTGGTCTCCTCCCCGCATGGCCGACAAGTGGCTTAATGCAGGCCCAAATTTAGAGGGACTGCTCTTAACCTGGAGTTGCACCACCAAGGAAGAGATCCAGGGGAAAAGAAGAAAACTCTTTATCGAGAGTACCCCCACCCCCCTAAGCACCCACCTAGTTTAGGTCATGAAATGTCCATAAGATGGCAAACGTCTCTTCCTTTCAGGTCACTGCAATGAGGTCGTTTCTGCGGTACACAGCCAGGGCTTTCTGCACTTCTGCAATGCTCTTCTGTGGCCTCTTCTGTTTGTTTTGGTTGGATTGCCAACGTGAAGGCCTCGTGGAGGGATCCCGCTGCTCCAGTGGTTTGTCTGGAAATTTCAGTCCCAATTTAGAAAGTTTCACTCTGTCTTCCAATGCTGTGGTAAACTCCCTCTTTCCCTCAGGCAAATGTACCATGAGTCAGGCAGGGTACTGGGTAGAGAATTTATGACGAGCTGCTTTTAACACAGGCAGTAACAGAAGGTATGCTTTTCTGAGGCGCATTATTTTAGGGGTGTAATCATGATCGCTGTAAAAATGTGTCTTACCATAGACTATTTTTTGCTTACGCCATGCTGTAAGGAGAACATTTTCTTTGGTGGCATAGTTATTGAATCTTGCAATGATGGACCTCGGGCACATTTGGATTAGCTGATTTAGGCGCTAATGTTCTATGGACCCTTTCGAGCTGTAGGTCTAAGTCCTTAGTTAGCTCCAATGCAGTGTGCAGTAAAGCATCTATGAATTCCTTAATATTGCCTCCCTCTGATCCTTCCAAAATGCTGTAAATCCATATTTTTTTCTCCTCGCATGGTTGTCTGAGTCCTCCTGCCGTGCTTCCATTTGCTCACATTGTTCTCTCAACATTTGTACCTCTGTCTCTAAATCATCTACCCGATTTTCTGTAGCTGTACCCTGTCTTTCTAGGTCATCGGCTCGCTGTTCAAGTTGCATCACATCCTTCCGTAGTTCGCCATTTAAGTCCTTAATTTCGGCCCAAAAGGAGATCAGTTCTTGATATATGGTATCTAGTTTAATTTTTTTAGCCTTTGCGTTACTGCCTTTTGATAAGGATTTGTTTAAAGCTCGGTGTGGTGTTTCAGCCGTTAGGCCTTTGCCTACACTGCAATCTGAGGCCTCCAAGTTGCAGCCGTCCCCCATCTCAGTCATCTGTTTCGCCCTCTGCAAAATGCTGCTCTTCTGTACAGTGGGTACCTCTTTGCTACCTTTTGACACACTGATTTCGGCCCCAAAAAAATTTCTTATCACACCAGATGAAGGTATTCTATTGCTTGGGGTGAGTGAGAGCGAGTGCTCTATGCAGCCATCACCAGAGGAGGTGGAACTGGAAGTCCTCTATAATAATATCTTAATTAATAATCACATGCCACTAAGAATGAATTCAGGTACCTTAATCTATCTACATAAAAAAGGAGAAACATAGACTTTGACGGCAGATAAGGACCGCTGGGCCCACCTAGTCTGCCCATTTCCCTACCTACAGGATAAGCTGCAGATCCTAGTTAACCAACAGCCTGTTTCTTCCTACCCCCCACAAAAATTGCCTCATGTCTGTCCCAAGCATTCTTGAATTCTCCCACAGTTTTAGACCCCACAACCTCCTCAGGAAGGCTGTTCCATGCATCCACCACCCTCTCTGAAAAAATACTTGCTCACATTGTCCCTGAGTCGTCTCCCCTCTATCTTCAAATTGTGTCCCCTTGTTCTTGCACATCTCCTTTTCTGAAAGATACTACCCTCTTGGAGACAGAACCTACCTACAAAACTGGAGGCCTATTAGTCTCCTCAACACAGATTTTAAGTTATTGAAAATATTAGCAAAGAGACTATTACTGCTAGTACAAGAAATAATGTCCTCAGCACAGGCCTGCTCAATACCAGGCAGAAACATTATTGATCATTTTATTTTAATAAGAGAATTGGTGGAAAGAGGCAAAAATGGCACCCTGGATTATTTTAGTATCACTGGATCAAAGGAAAGCGTTTGACCTAGTGTGCCATGATTTTTTATGGGAGGTCTTAGCTTATTACAAAGTCCCTAACAAAGTAATAACGTGGATACAAAATATACATAATACGGCAACAGTGACACCACTTATATATGGTTGGTGGGACCCATGCTACAGCTACAAAGAGGGGTATGGCAGGGCTGTCCTCTAAGTCCTATCTTATATGTACTTTTTATTGACCCTTTGTTACATAAAATCAATACTTCTATGCAGATTCTTCCTATACAAATCTCAGGACAAAGTTTTCTACACAAAATGCTAGCTTACGCGGATGATAGGAATGTGATAGTGCAAGATGTAAATTCTGTTAGAACAGTAATCAGAATGTGTGAAGCTTTTGGAGAGATATCCGTTGCATCTTTAAATCTACAAAAATGTTTAGGACAAAGGCTGGATTATACACTGAAATATAGGGCAGAAATTGATGGTATTCTAATACAGCCAGACCCTATAAGAATCTTAGGAGTACACTTTGGACCCGGTGACATGTGTGAGCTTAAATGGGATGCAAAAATCAACACGGGAAAACAAAAGGTAGCACAATGGAACAAATGGAAATTGGGGAAAAAGAAACAAATTTATTTAATAAAAACTTACCTGATACCAGTTTTTCTATTCATAAGTTACATCCCCCCCCCCCCAAAAAAAAAATGAAATTACATTATTAAGCCTTTTTTTCCAAGCATTCTGGGGAGTCGTTTGAATCCCATAAAAATAAATATTGTATATCTTCCTATAAAACAGGGTGGAATGAATATGACTAATCCTATACTTTTTTTTTTTTTTTAACAGTATGTTTTTTAATGATATAAGACATGTAATTATTAATCAGAATATTGGATGGGAAGCTTTACTTTATGAAAATTGTAAGAGTTGGTTTCAACAATGGGAACAAAATAAATTAGTTACTGTACGTAGGACAGTAATGACACCAGAATACCTGAGAGAAACATTCCTGAGGTTAAAACAGTGGAAAATCTCATACCAAATGGTAATAACCCTACAAAGGAAACCGCTTTACTCTCACCTAATCAATACCATCTATTCAGTAGAGACAGTATTTGAGAAATGTCCACCACAACATTTATAACCACTAAAAACACTGTTAAATAATAATAATAGAATCCCACCACATATATGGGATTTACATTGGTTCTCATGTCATGAGAATCAAATCACAAACACAAACAGCAGCAAGGAAGATTATGCAGCAGGAGATAGTGTATTCAAAAATAGGAAACCATAGAACATTTGTTATCCCACTGCTCTTTTATTTCAGGGTTTTGGTATTTTGTAGGGCAACAATTGAAAGAACCTGTGTTTAATACAATAACATATGAAAATCTTATGCATCGCTCCTTCTTAAAAGCTTGGAAAAAATGGAATATAAGCACTTTGAGTTATTGTAACAGTTTTTAAATGGCATATATGGATAATCAGATGTTTATTTACCCTACAACAAAAATATGGGACTTATATAGAATTGCTAAATAGAGTGACACAGAACTTAAAATATCTGTACACAGAAGAGAAAAAGTATTTAGTTAGAGAAGAAATAATGGAACTGTGGAAAAATTTACCATGGGTGACGGACAATGATATACACATAACTTAAAAAAACTTTATTGAAGAAGATATACTAAGGGCACCAACTGAGTATTTTTGTGTTGTTTTTCTGATTTTTCTGATGTTTGTTTTATTATTATGATTTTGTAAGCAATGTAAATATATTTTCCATCTCAATAAAAAAATTCCCCTACTCTTTTCGAGAAGTGCCATGGGATCTTTAACATCCACCTGAACTATCACCAGAACAGGCAGATGGGACCTTGGTATAATGTCTCATCTGAAAGACTGCACCTCAGGAGTGCAGTACCCCCCTCATGCTGCATTACATTGTCAGTATTGGAACTTAACTCAAGTGCCAGGTGTGGGGATAGAACCCACAGCCTTCTGATCTTCCGGACTCAGAGGCGAGTGTGCAACCTGCTGATCCACTGACACTGATGACACAATGTATAGTGGCACTGGTGCTTGTATGGAAATCTCCTTGACAGCTGCTTGGAATTTGGACAGATACTAGCATTATCTGCTAACCGAACAAAGGCAGGTTTACAGATTAAAGCAGAATTCTATATCCTATATGTATGTAACTGGATAAAAATGAAGTGTAAGAGAAAAGTCATCTGCCTAGGATGCCAACTGCAGAATTCCCCAGACTAGGTACTACTTCCAAGAACTCTTAATTCTGTCAGTGGCATAGAGCTCTTCTTCATGCTGAGAAGCGAGCCGAGCAGCTCCAGAACATCCAAATCCTCGGCATGGATCAGTCACTCAGACGTTCATGAAAATGTAATATTTTTACTGCAGTTGCTAAACCAAACAAATTCTGGCCATAGCTGATAAGGCTGCAGCCGAGGAATGTAGGGTAAAAATATTGAAAATGTGTTTTTTAATATTTTTACACCAAATTTTCAACATAGCCTTGTTAAGATCGTTATGAAGAAGGGCAGAGAAAATATTCAACTCCTGGCCTGAAGGTGATTTTGCGCAGGGACTGCAAAATCAATTTTCAAGATGCAAAAACACACTTTGGGCTGGAGTTGAACAGTGACAGCTGTCACATTCATGAGGTGCTGTAAAGAAATGACTGTGTAGTAATTTTGGGGTCAAAATATTGAAAATTACCGGAGTTACGAGCCTGTGTTCGCAAAATTCAATGTAGGCTCATAACGTTATTTTTTTTAAAAATATTTTTACACCAAATGTTCAACATAGCCTTCTTATGACTCCACCTCATGAACAAGGGCAGAGAAAAGTTTCAACTCCTGCCCCAAAGGTGATGTCATGCAGGGGCTGCAGGATCACCTTTTGGGATAGAAAAAAACATTTTGGCCAGAATCTGAAAAATGACAGCTATCACATTCATGAGATGCTGTAAAGATATGGCTATGTTGTAAATGTTGGGGAAAAATATTAAAAATTACCAAAGTTACGAGCCTGCGTTCGCAAAATTCACTGTAGGCTCATAACTTTGTTGTATTTTAATATTTTTGTACCAAATTTTCAACATAGCTTTCTTTTGACCCCACCTCATGAATAAAGGCAGAGAAAATTTTCTGCTGCTGCCTGAAATGTGATTTTACGCAGGGACCGTGAAATCACCTTTCAGGACAGATCTGCCTAATGACAGTTCAGTTGTTCACGAGATAGGGTCCCAAAGAAGGCATGTTGAACATTTGGGCCAAAATATGCAACATGCCCAAATTCAGCCCCTGAATTGAAATACATTGAACTGCATACCAGTTTTTCAGTTTGAGTCCGGCTTTGAAGAGTGAAGATGTGTCTGTGGTCCAGAGAAGATTGCAGCATTGGACCCCGATGGATACGTAGGGGCTGGGGGGTGTCGGGGTGGTGGTGGGGTACGGGATGGTGGGTGCGGAGTGGGAGGTCAGGTGGGGGGGGGACAGTAATGGAGCAAAAGACATTGATGGATGGTTTTC
Organism: Neoceratodus forsteri; assembly: GCA_016271365.2. Classification (NCBI taxonomy): domain Eukaryota; kingdom Metazoa; phylum Chordata; order Ceratodontiformes; family Ceratodontidae; genus Neoceratodus; species Neoceratodus forsteri. The sequence continues at coordinate 1,624,578,691 of CM028129.1, forward strand.
TTTTACAAGTTTTAACAAAAATTGAGCGAGGATTCCTGCACTGGTGAGTTGGTGTTACTATTACCTTTTTTAGGGGTTGGGTGGGGGATTGCTTTAATAAAAAGGATGCTGATCCTGGCACTGGGGATTGGGCACCCCAGTGTCACTTGTGTGTTCCAGTGGGGGTGCTGAGAGGGTGGGTCGGGTGGGGGGATATCATAATTTAAAAAATAAAAAATGAGGATGCTCTGATCCTGACACTTGGGATGGGCACCACCCAGTGTTACTTGTATGCTTCCTGACACTTAGGATTAGCACCCCCAGTGTTACTAATATGTTTCTTGGGGGTGCTGAGAGGGAGGGAGGGTGGGGGATAGCTATAATTTAAAAGTATTTGTTTTGGCGGTCACGGCAGAACATGGCGCCTATCATGACCAAGATGGCCACTGAGCGGCATGGCACATGCACTAGTAGTTGCGCATGTGCAGTATGGTTTGACGGCCATCTTGGACACAGCGAAGTGTGCCGTGTTCTGCCGTGACTGCCGACACTGTCAAAATAGTGCATAGCTCCTTCCATTGGAGACAACAAGCAGAGTGCTTCACGGATACGGAGGTGACTGTGGTGCAACTAGAACATTTTGTTTGGTTGGAAGGAATGCTCAGAGTCCTTTTCTCATAGCAAGAGGTCTGCAGGGCTATGCCCTCTGTAGCCCTAAAAGGGTGACTTGAGGTTGAGGAAAAAAAACCTGGATAGTAGGCAATAAGAATGCCTGGAGAGGCCCGTGGACTGAAGGATGAGCCAAAAAATTCCTCCGAATAATCCCTTGGGACTAAAAAGGAATTACTAGGTGGTCAACCCAGCCTGTACCTCAAGAGCAGACTGGGAATCCCACTATCCAGATACTGCTGACCAGAGTCAGGCTCGCCGATGGGCACCTTTTCTGTTACAAAAGACCTAGACAAGGAACAGAAAATGCATGCATTTACGCACAGGAAAGGAGTCTTAGCACAGGTTCAACTATCCCGTACTCTTGCATTTTATATCACTGAGCCTGTTGCTGCTAAACTACTCTGCAAACCTCCCCAAGGATAGGTGATAGATGATCATTGTGCAGGGAAAATTTATTGAAAAATGGTTGTGTAGCAATTTCTGCATTACAAAACTTAATTTGTACAGTAGAAGGGAAAGTACATAGAGTTTACAAGGAACTGGAGCAAAACAGCCACTTTTGTGGATGCACAGTAGGTGACTGCTGTACCTGTACAATTTTGTGTAACAGTCAATGAAAGTTGTGTAGTTTTTCGCTATGCTATACCAGGCCTACTTTGTAGCTATGTTGGTGTACCACCCTTGAGAAAAAAACATCTCTTCTGTCTGCACCGCAATACAGTTTTAATGAGCCTCGTAAAAAAACCAAGTCCCCTGAACAGAACTATTGTATATGTTGTAACTTGTCATTGATGTCGAGACAAGGCTGTAAGAATGTCTGCCCCTTCTGAGTTCCACTGGCCACACCTGAAGGTAGGAAACCAAGGGGTGTGGTACAGGGGATGACAAAAGAGACATACATTGTGCACAAAGTGACCCCACTCGAGGTGTATTCGTGCCTGCATGCTGTGCCCACGGAAGAACAGGGGCACCCTACTGGACTGCCAGACCTTTCAGACATATGGTGGTGTGCTTATTCACGCATGTCACTGAAAGTCACAGGCCTCTGATATAAGGATTGTTACTTTAAACAAAAGGCAGACTACTAGTCACATACCAGGGTGGTTGATTTCACTTGATCACTCCTGCTCATCCCTGACCTAACCTGGTCATTAGGATGACAGTTCACCCAACACATCAGGTCCGACTACACTGATACTCGCAGTTAGTCTCTAGGGTCTGTGCCTTCTCCAGGCATAGCCCTCTAAAAACCATGTCAACTTAAATGAACAATGGGAAATTGGAATCATAGCTTTATTTTGTGACAAATTTCTTCCTCCCTGAAGGACACAATTCCTCATTTGACAGACCTGTATCTATCTGGTTGGGAGCCTCCTAACACCCCCATTTCTTCTACTTGACCTTTCCTGTCATCAAATTCGTGGGTAGCCTGCAAAGCTGGATGAGCAGGATGGCTCTGTTGTGGTGTACCTGGATGTGCCTGTAGGGACACCACCCTGTCCTGAGGCGTCTGACTAGATTTAAGTTTCTTTGCAGGTGAAACCTGCTGATCTTGGCAGTTGGCATCACGGGGTGGGACCAGGATAGAGAATGTGTGACTTAGCTTACCACTGCCGAACGGTACCACAAGTGTACCCTGTCTTTCCCAATCTGGGGGTCTAACTTGGTGGGCTGAAGCATATATATGTTGGATTGGGTGACAGGACCATAGTCCTTCAGCAGGTCTTACAGTCTTGCCTAGTATTGGCCTGCGATCAGACCTGGTACTATGAGAAATTCTAAAAAAGGGAAAGCTTTTTATGGCAACATACAATAGCACTGCCCCATGGAGAGGCTTCCCTAATCTACCATTTAGCCTTCAGATATTGAAACAGGGTCAAGGCGCCAAGACAACACTTCATGTCAGTAGATACTACAGCGCTGTCCCTTTTGAGAGATTTTCCAAATCTACCTCTCGGCCTCTGGTAGGAACAAAACCCTAAATAAAATAAAAGAGAGTCTTTTCCTTAACTCATTGCCTCCTAGAATACACCTGTAGGTGGCAGCAAATGTACTGCAGTGTATCCCAGAAAGACTACAAAAGTCACCTACAGACTTCCTGTGTGCCCTAGTAATGTCTGGAGACATCACTCACATGTTTTAATATTACTTGCCAGCCAGAATTGATTAAAATTGACTGTGTAGCACAGTTAGAAAGGTAATGTTGTGTTGAACAACTTTGCCACTGACACTTTGTGTGTATCATGTTCACTTTAGGAGTTATTCACATTTGTTTATGACACGGTGTGTATGGCAGACATTTTGGCCATCAGGAACCACCTAAGCACTTTGAAGAAAACATTCTGGGTATCTCAGCCAGTATGAAACAAAAACCGAATTGAGCACAGTTGATTACATAGCACCGTTGGAAAGGCAGTTTTGTGTGGAACAACTTTGCTGCTGATACGCTGTGTGCATCATGTATACTTTAGGAGTTATGTGCATTTGTTTATGGTATGGTGTGTATGGTTCAGATACATCCCTCAAACCTCACCAATGTACCTTGACTAAAATGGGGAAAAATTATGTTTAATGCACTGAAATAGGTGTTTGTTTTTTACAAACAAATTATTAAAACTACATCTAATGTCTGGATGCTTAATTTGGTGTTGATATGTTGCATATTTCCCAACAAAAAAAGGCTTATGGTGCATTTTGTAGTGGAAAAAATAATTTTGTTTGCTGTTTTGACCAGCATAGAAAAAATCCTAAATTACCTATTATTACTTGCATACCACCGTTGGAAAAGTAATTTTATGCTGAATAAGTTTGCCACTCATACTTTGTGTCTAGCACTTATGATTTTTGTGCTATTAGCATTTATTTGTGGCATGCTGATTATGGCTTGATTTTGCTTAGAAAGGCCCAAGATTCACTGTTAACAGTATACTGGAGACAAGTGCTGCAACTTCAGAGAGCTCCTGTGGAGGCAGCAAGTTAAACTAAAATAAATGCATCATGGAAATGAGCATAAAGCTTTGTCAAAAACACTAAACCAAATGTATCATGAAAAAGAGCTTAAAGAGCAGGTGCTTAGTAAGGGTGCAATGAAGGTTTGGGGCCTTTAGATGCCTCTGCAATCATAGAAACATAGAAGTTGACGGCAGATAAGGACCGCAAGGCCCATCCAGTCTGCCCATTTGTTTTTCTACCTTATAAATGTGCCATCGGCCTTTGCTCTGTCAGTGGCCTATCTATTCATAGTCATTTGCATTGCTCCCTTATGCCTATCCCATGCCTGTTTGAAGCCCTGCACTGTATTCATAGCCACCACTTCTTGTGGTAAGCCATTCCATGCATCCACCACCCTTTCTGTGAAAAAGAATTTCCTCACATTCCCCCTTAATTGGCCCCCCTCTAATCTCATGCTGTGTCCTCTTGTCCTGCTATTTTTCTTATATTTAAACATGTTAGACTCTTTCACCTTGTTAATGCCCTTAAGGTGTTTGAATTCCTCGATCATATCACTTCTCTCCCTCCTTTGCTCAAGGGTATACATATTGAGCTCTGTTAATCTGTCCTCATATGTCTTCTGATGCAGTCCCTGCACCATGTTGGTTGCCCTTCTCAGGACTGCCTCAATTTGAAGTTAATGTCCTTGTGAAGGTGTGGCCTCCAATACTGCACTTGAGTACTCAGGCGGGCCTAACCAGTGTCTTGTAAAGAGGGATTATTACCTTCCTCTTACGACTTGTGATACCCCTACTAATACACCCTAACACCCCTAGCCTTACCTACTGCTTTAGAGGTCTGCTTGGATGATTTCAGGTCATCAGTGATGATGATGCCCAAGTCTCTTTCTTCCTTTGTGATTGCTAGCAACTCCCCTCCCAGCCTATAGGTGGCTTCAGGGTTTCTCTTCCCTATGTGCATGATTTTGCACTTCTTTGCATTAAATCCCAGTTGCCACTCTTCTGACCATTTTGCTAGTTTATCCAGATCTCTTCTCATTCTGCCCACCCCATCAGGATCATCTACTCTGTTGCAGATCTTGGTGTCATCTGCAAACAGACAAGCCTTACCTCTAGTCCATCTGCAGGTAACTAATGAAGATGTTGAAGAGGACTGGCCCCAGGACTGATCCCTGAGGTACCCACTTGTGACTTGCATCTCTTCTGACTGTATACCATTTACCACCACTCTCTGTTTTCTGCCCGACAACCAGTTTGCCACCCAGTTGACCAACTTCTGACCCACCCAGAGCCTACCCAGCTTATTTATCAATCTTCTATGTGGAACAGTGTCAAAGCTTTGCTGAAGTCAAGGTAGGTGACATCAACTGCTCCCCCTTGTTCCACCACTCTGGTTACCCAGTCAAAGAAATCTATGAGATTAGTTTGACAGGACCTTCCTTTTGTAAACCCATGCTGTCTTGGATCCTGTACTCCTATGGATTCCAGGTGTTGCACTATCCTTTCCTTAAGGAGTGCCTCCATAATTTTGCACACTACTGAGGTAAGACTGACTGGTCTGTAGTTTCCCGCCTCCTCCCTGCTACCACTCTTGTGGAGCGGGATCACATGAGCCCTTCTCCAGTCTTCTGGGACCTCTCCTGTGCTCAGAGACTCACTAAACAGTTCTGCTAATTGCTCTGCTAGTTCCACCTTTAGCTCCTTAAGTACCCTGGGATGTATGCCATCGGGTCCTTTGCCTTATCCACCCTGAGCTATGTAAACTCTTGTAGGACACTTTCTTTTGTGAAGGAGTAGTGCTCACCTCCTCCCCTGTGTCCATGATGCTGAGCTGTGGCCCTGCCCTACCTTCTCTTCAGTAAATACTGAGCAAAAGTATCTATTTAGGATAGATGCCTTTACAGGGTCCTCCTCCTCACATGCTCCTTTCTCCATTAAGCTTAGCAATACCCCTCTGGACTTTCTCCTTTCACTAATGTATCTATAGAAAGTCTTGTCACCTTCTTTTACTGTTCGTGCTAGTGTTTCCTCAGTTTGGGACTTTGCCTGCCTTACTGCCTTTCCTTCTTCCCTTAGGGCAGTTTGGTATGCCTCCCTATCTTCATCCCGCTGTGTTCCCTTATATTTCCTGAAGGCCAGCCTTTTGGCTCTGACCTTTTCTGCTACTGTGTTTGAGAACCAAAGTGGTTTCCTTCTTCTTTGCTTATTGCTTAATCATTCAGTTTGTTTTTATTTGTTTATTTACTTTTCCATCTTTGTATTTGTATTCTGCCAACTGCTAGTGAAAACAAGCTCTGGCAGAGCCACTACGACTGTGTTTCATGGGCTTAAACATAAACATTTATTTATTTAAAAAATATCAGATTTACAAACCTTTGAGTCAGAGACTAATTTACAAAGGCACCTTGTCAAAACTAATACAAAAAACTGCACAGCTAACAAGTCCAAAAACAATGGCTTGGAGAGCAGACAGTTACAACCATCATTCACTGGAGATACATGGGTAACAGTAGACAAACAGATGACATAGTGTAGGCACACAGGCACCACATCAAGAAGACCAAAGCAGTTTAAACAATATACAATAGCTAAAGCAAATAGACATCAGGAGTCAAAGAGAAGCCTAGAGTGTTCACATGAAGGCTGTTGCGTACACTAACTGAATCAAAGTATAGTACATTGAGAAAGGGCATATTTAAGCAATAAGGCACAACAGGGTGTACGTTATCATGTAATAATGTCACTCCTGGGGTGGGTTGAAGCACGAAGCGAAGCAGAGTATTTATTTATTTGCACGTATTCATTTGATCCACTGGATCAGCAATATTTGCTCAGGCTGTGCCCAGTGCAGATTTTATAGCACTGGTCCTGGTCTGGTGATCTGGGTTTTACCCATACCACACTGCATATGGCTTAGTGATATACTGTACAAATGGCTGCAGAGTCTAACCCATTGAAGGTTGAAGTTTCAGAAAACCATTATGCTACAAATATCAAGACTCACTCCTTCCCTCACCCCCCAGTCACAATTAATCCTCTACCAAAGTCATGCATAAATACTGGTGCCTCTACATCCACGCCGCTAAGCTTTTAATGCCAACATGCTTCTTCTGCTGCTGTGAGTTAAACTCTTTATTTAAAAACATTTTGTTGAGAAATTGTTGTTTTAGTATATCCATGGTCAGGAAAAGTGAATTTGTAAAAGAAACCAAAATCCCCGTTTATCAGTTCATTGAATCACAATACAGCATGTTATGAATTTTTCAGATTCTATGTGTAACCTACAGTAAGTCAAACAGAAATTAGACACAAATGCCTACCTATTTGCAAGCGAAGCAAATGTGGTTATTATCATTCAGTTGTAAACACCTGTAGTCACAGCCAGGATTCAATAAAATAGATGACTGCCGTAACTAGGGAGGCAGTATAGCACAGTGGTTTAAGACTCTTCTCTGCAAATCTGGAGCTCTAGGTTTGAATCCCACAGCCCCCACACAAATGTGGAGTATCTTTTTAGGAAAGTATAAAATACTGTGAAATGATTTTAAAGCAGTGCACATGCTAAATCCTACTGCCACATTCAGAACATCATACCCTACCTACTTACCACATATAAACTCAACTATATTAAAAAAAAATTCTAGGCACTTTTATTTTTTACCAGGAAAGACACACTAAGCTGAAAGTTTGTTTACAGGTGTGACCTGGGAGCACAAGGAAGTTAAGTGATTTGTGCAGGGTCTCACAGTATGCAAGTGGGGGCTGTGGGAGTCAAACCCAGGTCTCCAGGTTTGTAGCTCAGAGCCTTAAACCACTGCCTACTTAACCATTTACAACATGGTTACACTTATATATAATACATACTTCTCAAACTTGAAAGAAAAAATACACTTTATCATCAAAGTGTATGTACCAAGTACTGTGCCCATGTTTAAAATAATTTGATCCTCTGAAGAAAATGTGCCCTGACATGAAACTGCATGTTTAACTGTAAAGACAATTAAAAATTGTATTTCTAAATGCATTACTAACACCAATGCTTCATGATTAAAGGAGTAGTCCACCCAGAATTTGCAAAAAAAATATGTTATATAGAGTATGTTGATATGTATGTTAAATCCTAGTGTGTCCTTCCCTCTGTCTGCTATTAGGAGTTTTTCTTACATTAGTTTGCAAGGCTGTATGGTAGTTTTACGACCCCTGGGGATCTCCATGACAAATAGTTTTATTGGCTTTCTTTCTCCTACGATGCTCCCTGTCACATGTGACAGTGATGTAGCCATACCTTTAGATTTAGCATGTGTACTGCTTTAAAATTAGTTCAGCAACAGCAGAGCCTTGTAACTGTTCTTATCCAGGAAACACAGATGTCAACAGTTAGTTTATCAGATACCTGAGAGCAAGCTAACTGGGGTTTCTGTAAGACAACAGCTGCTAAATAGCTCTAATTCACTATTTTTGTTTTCTCTGTGCATCAGGTCTAGCTAGCAAGAGTATTTTAACATCAAAAACACAAATAATGAATTAGAGCTATTTAGCAGCTGTTTTTTAACAGAAACCCCAGTTAGATAGGTCCCAAACTAATGTATTTGGTTACACCATGCTAGAGCTATCTCATGCCCCTCCCACATGAATCAGAAAAAAGTTTGGGGTGGAGGCGGAGATGGATCTTACTCCAAAAAAAAAAACTAATGCTGCCTCCCACTACTCAGGTTCCAGTTCTTGTACCACCCATTTAAGAAAGAAAATAGTACCCTGCAACCATTGACTTACATGAAAGCGTATTTATTTGAGGGCGGAAAACATTGCTTGGAGAAGGGTAAGGCAGAGGAGACCATTTACACCTTCAGTCAGTTCCACGAACAGAAAACATGACGTCACTCCTTTTGTACATGCAGTACTCCTGTAGGCTCCTCCCACAGTCGTAAAAAGAGTCCAATGGCATCCCAGTGTGATGATTCTATGATTCTGTGAATCCTTTCTAGCAAGGCTGCCAGTGTATTTCAATTGGAAACTACAAAACTGTTTTCAAATTTTTATGGAGAAATAACACTTTCTGACCCCCAAATATGATTTATTTAATAGAAATATGTGATTTGTGATAACGTGATATTTTGTTATAATTTAGCAGGTGACATTTTCTTTATAACCAGATTTTAGCCCGCAGATTGGCCAATTCGAAAGTCTCAGCTTAACAGGCATGAATTTCTAAATTTAGGAGACCCTGTGTTACCAGAGTGCCCCAGCCTGCTTTAAAGTTACACATTTCCCCCATGAAAATAACAGACTAGAAGTAGAAACTCAAATCTTACAGAGGGCTCAGCCTATGCTGCCTACCCTTCAGTGGTACAGCAGAAACTGAGGTAGTTAGTGCAGATGGAACATTCCATGTTCCTGGGGGGGTCTGTGCTGAGGTCACAGCTTTTGGGCTGTACCACTGCCCTAGTGGGGGAGCACATCATCCGTATGTATTAACTACCTTCCCCATTGACAAAGTGTAGTGCTACAGAATGGTGTTTGCTTTTAAATTGGCAACTTGGAAGTGTGGATCTTGGGCGGATAGATGTTTCCCTTTTACTAGGTGACTGGAGGTATGACTTACAAGCATAGAAGTTTCCCTTTAACAAAACAAATGAAGGCGTGGAGCTTAGGTGCATAGTTGTTTTTCTTTAACTAGACGACTGTAGGTGTGGGGCTTAGATCATAGACATTTCCCTTTAACTAGTTGATGGTATGTGTGGGCTTAGAAGCATAGACATGTTCCTTTAAACTCATTCATCCCTGGAGTGTAAATATACAGTATATACAGTTTATATATATATATATATATATATATATATATAATGCCAACTCTGACGTACAGTGAACTAGTCTATCGAACGGCAAATAAATATTTGCTAGATAGACTAGATAGAACTCAATATAGAATAGTTAGATATATCCAAAAATGCAAAATGAATACACATTATTGTGTCATGTTGACTACACTTAACTGGCAAACCTTGCCCATTAATCATGTAAAGACCTGGTTAAAGACCATATATAAATATCAGATTTTCTATCCTGATCACTACATTACAAAAGCAATGTTCAATAGAGACAGAATTTTTTTTCAAGATTCTAAAAGATGTTTATTTACACAAAATAACATTACTCAAGACCAGTAATAAATTTGGTGCAAAAACATTGCACTAACAAGCAGCAAAGACTTGGAATGCGCTACCTTACACAACTCGAATGTCACCTTCTTATGGGATGTTTACCCAGAAGATTTATTTATTTATTGAAATGTTTCACCAGGAAATCATGCTGAGCAACAGATTGCTCCCAGTGTGACCTGGGGGGTAGAGGAACATGACGATAGTTTACAGAGATTTGGTACACAGTATAAATTTACAGTAGATTGCATTCAAATAATTTGAGCAGACTGTACAGGAGTAATGAAATAGCGGGATGCTAACAGTTTTGAACTAGTTATACTTCACCAACACTTTTGGACTAGATAGATACAACACAAAATAACGTTTAGTTATACACTAAATGACACATAACTGTGTAGCTAGAAAATGGCTGAATAGAATTGTAGTTTGATTTAGGGACGTTAATGAGGAGTAAACACAGGCAAAACAGGTTGGCTAAGGTATAACAGAAGTGCAAGTTAAAGGACATGTAAACAAGCTTTAAATCCAAAGAATCACTTACTTTTGTGTATCCTTGACTACGTTTTGATTTTTCACATCGGATTGTCTGAAACATGCACCTGTTTTTAATACTATTTGTTTTAAAGTACACAGTATAAGGAGTCGTTTGGCATGCATTGTCACCTCCCCCAGCCCGAGAGCTCGCTAGACTATCAAAGTGAATGATGTAATATGAGCGAGTCCTGTAAAAGAGTCACCATCTGTCAGCAATGCAGCTTGAGGCAATGTTGTTAAATAAAAATGTTTTGTGATCAAATTCCCTAGTTGTGTGCTTAAGCTTTTAATTACTGCAAGAGTGTGACAGTGCTTGCATTTCGGTGTTTATACCCACAGTAGGCCAGTAAGATCGGCAGTGCTATTACTGTGTCCTGTCACTTTATGCAAGGCATGCCTGACACTGATGACATCGCAGACAGATGTCTATGATCATGTAGCCTGTAGCATCAGCAATTACATTTGTTATATTTTCCTGATGATTTGCTGTACTGAATGCCATGTACAATACTGCAACTAGCTTGTCATCATGGCCAAAGATCGAGTCATCGGCTACCTCATGTTTATGTTTATACTCTGACACTCTGTGGTTGTTGTTTTACATGTGTGACAGCATTGATCATCTATGTGTGTTATTCAGTGAATACTGACATACATGTAAATAAGTGTGCCAGAAGTTTTTCATCATGTTTTACTGGTATATTTATGTATTACTTTGTGTCTTGCCATACTACATTCCCCATCATAAATGATGTGTACACTGTGTAGTACTGATATGAAACATGTATTTTACAATGTCACTGTAAAAAATAAAGAATAGATTTTTAACACTGGTTTCCATTTCTATGACTACCTTTTTTTTTGTGTGTGCGTGTGTAGTTGCTTGGTGGTTGGTTTCCAAAGGATAACTGTACTTCACAGTAACCTTTGACCCAGTGTAGACATTTGGAGGAAAAAGTATGTGACAGACACTCTGGAGAGCTTCAGTCATCGAAGAACAGCTTCATGCTAGATTTTTATGCCGCTGTGATTTTTTTTTATGCTTATTACCAATGTTATACTGAATTTATAGCTGAACTTTATTGCTTCTATCTTCTCAGTGTGATATTTTGTCATTAATTTTGCTTTATTTAATTTTACTTTCATTTTCAAAATTTTACCTTCGTAGTACTGTTCAAAACATTACTCACAAATAGTCGTACGCAATGCTGTATTGTGTGGTCTATGGATGTACGAACAGAAGCCCTAGAGGCTGTGGGTATTCATTTTTCCCTGTTTCCAAAAGATAAACCGACTCACAAGGCGTGGATTCATTTCTGTCATCGTAAAGATTTTCAGCCATCGTAGTACAGGTGTATGTGTTTGGTTCACTTTGAGCGCTCTTGATATGAGCGAGATCCTGAAAAGCTGGCAGAATTGCAATGGAGTGATGCAAATGCTAAATTGAAACCCGGCAGCATTCCCACCATACTCAAGTCTTTGATCTCCACTCCTTCAACATCACCACGGAAGAAGCAGAGATCTGCTGCTGTGGAATGTATCAGAATTCAGGTACTGTATCATATTGTTCATTCAACGTATGTCCACCATCTGATTCTATGGGAGTACATTTGATGCATATGTAACACACAGTGTTCCTCCCCCTCCCCCCCAGTGACAGTGCATCAAGACCCATTCTTTTGGATTGAAGTGGATCTGGCAATCTGAATGACACCATTTATGCTGTAATGACCAGTCTGTTGGCCATAATGAGTGTATTCCATACAGAAAATGTGCCCAGTACCCAACCACCACAACCTGTTTTCTGGAATGCACTATGTAACATCTGAAGTTAGAGGGAAGGTCTGGTTCAGAGGTGGTTGCACATTGTGAGTGTTAAAGGAATGTTGTATTCATTTCAAGCGTCTTTTCCACGCTTCCATGTTTCATTTTTATTTTGTCATCCTTTCAAGAGTTTTTCTTGTCCTATGCTGCAGTGTGGGACCTTCCTTTACCCATGATTACCCCCCCCCCCCGGTGTGTTGCTTCCATGCTGTCTGCCCCTCCCATGGATCATGGCTCTGTATGCCTGTCCCCCATGTTGTTTTATTTTTAGCGTTACACTCTTAGTGGACCTTTGAGTGGTGGGTGTAAATGGATGTCCATTTGCCAAACAGTAATGCTAGAAGCCTGTGGGGAAAAAAAACTGATGTATTTACACACCTTTGTGGTATAGTGCTATGTGGGTTGACACGGCAGACAACATATACACATGGTGTATGCAGTACCATGACTGGGAACTGACAATTTGGGTGTACAGTGTATTATTGCGAGATAGGGTAACTTGGACAGGGTATGTAATTGTGTTATGCATAGCTGAATGAGTGATCAGTGTAAGGGATGAGAGTGAGTAGGGCAAGACAGAGGCATTATGGTTGCCAAGCATGGTTTCCATATAAAGATGAAAACAGAGACCTTCCAGAGATTCAAGGAAAGAGAGAGGGGATGATAGGAATTATTACAGAAATGAAGTAAGGGAGCTTACAAGTTCAGTAATAGCAGCTAAAGCTGAAAAGGAGGCATTCTTCAGCTTCATCCGTGAAAGAAGGAGCTGTAATGAAACCATTTGAAGTATTGCGAATGATGTAAATAAATAAGCAAATAAAATGCTGGGGTGCATAGCCAGGGGATAATGTCAAGGAGCCGAGAGGTGCTTCTTCCGCAGTATAATTACCTGGTTAGACTGCACATTGAATACTGCGTGCAGTTTTGGCATCGTTACTTAAAGAGGGATATTGCTCTTCTGGAGAGAGTCCAGAGGAGGGCGACCAGGATGATAGTAGGTCTAGAGGAAAAGCCCTATGGTCAAGGCAAGGCAAATTTTATTTTTCTAGTTGCCCAATCCCGGAGGCTCTGGGCGCTGTACAATAAAAACACTTTATCAATATAAGATTTTATATCAAATAAAATAATAATAAAAAACAGCATACAATAAATATAGTCTGTGATAACACAGAACTCTCTAAAACATATAGTCAGAAATGGGGAAAAAAAAAGGCGTGACTCTCAAAATAGCTAGTACACCTGGTCCGGGAAGGCTTAACTAAACAGGAGGGCCTTGAGGCAGGTCTTTAAAACCTCAACCAAAGGAGCATCCCGAACAGATGGAGGAAGCGAATTCCACAGGACAGGGCCGGTGACATTAAATGCTCTGTCACCGCCAGTTTTCAGCCTCGTCCTGAGAATCACCAGGAGGCCCCTAAAGGAGGACCAGAGGGAGCGGACCGAGACAGCAGGTGTAAGGAGGTCCGACAGATAGCCAGGGCCCAACCCGTGTAGAGCCTTATAGGTGAGCAATAGGTGAGCAAGCCCACCTTGAAGAGTATCCTTCACTGCACTAGCAGTCAGTGCAGTGCACGCAGCATGGGGGTTATGTGGTAGAATTTCGACTGCCCAGTCAACAGCCTGGCAGCTGCGTTCTGCACCAGCTGCAACCGGTGGAGGTTACCTCCCCCTCCGAGACCTTGAGGAAGAGTGCATTACAGTAATCAAGTCTGGACATCACAAAGGCACGCACTAAGGTGGGGAGGTCCATGGACGGAACTAGGGGCGTGACCCTGGTGATATTCCTAAGATGGTAGAAGCTAGCTCGGACAATGGATGTCACCTGAAATTCAAGCGTCAAACCGCTGTGAAAGGTCATGTCAAGGTTTCGCACCCTAGAGGAGGCCTTCAGTGCCACAGATCCCAGGAACAGGCCGGATTCGGCATAAGAGGCCAACCTGTTCCATCCTCTGTTCGACTCCACCACCAGTACCTCCGTCTTGTCGGGGTTCAGTCACAACCAGCTGGAAGGCCATCCAATCATTGATCTCTGCAAGGCAGTCGTTAAGTACTTCCACCGCACTGGATATTCCAGGGGCAAAGGAAAAATACAGCTGGGTATCATCAGAATAGCAATGAAAACCCAGACCGTATTTCCTAATGAGCTTACCCAGGGGCAGCATATACATGGCAAACAGCATTGATGACAAGACCGAACCCTGAGGTACTCCACATGCCACTAGGCTAGGGGAGGAGGAGAAATTCCCCATCACTACCCATTGCCTACTATTCGTGAGGTAGGACTCAAACCAGCAGATGACAGAGCCAGTGAGTCTGCAAAATTCCCTCAGGCAGTCGAGTAACACGCAATGGTCTATCATGTCAAAGGCTGAAAAGAGATCCAGGAGGAAAAGAATTGTCCCTTCCCCCTGATCTCTGCCCCGAGGAGGTAATTTTGCACCTAAACTAGTGTGGTTTACCTACTTTGCCTCATGCAAATTCCAGACTGGAATGGCTCATAGAGACCGAAAGCCACAAGGTGTTCCTCAAGTTGCTATGCCACAACTATGGGGAGAGAATGGAAGAGCTCAACCTGTACTCGTTGGAGGAGAGGAGGAACAGAGGGGATATGATCGAGGTCTTCAGATTTCTCAAGGCAATGAATAGAGTAAACCTAGAGGGGGTGCTTCAGCTGAGGGAGGAAGGGACCACCCGGGGACACTCATTGAGGCTGGTCGGGGGGAAGCTAAGTGGGGGAAACAAGGAGATGCTACTTCACTGGGAGGGTGCTGGAGCCCTGGAATGCACTGCCCGAGGAGCTGGTGGCTGTTTCAACTGTGGAGGGGTTCAAGAAGGGCTGGGATAGGTATAGGGGGAGAGTTCATACCAGAGCCTCACTGGGGGTAGGGGATCTTGCAGGGAGGTGGGGGCCTATAATGGTGCCTGGGTCAGCACTGATCCCTCAAGCAGACTCGATAGACCATAGGGCCTAATCTGCTGGCTATTTAGTATATTAGTATGTATGGGATGAGTGAAAGTATTATGTTTTAAAAAATGACAAGGACCATGCAGTGGATCTCCTATATTTAGAGTTCAGCAATGCCTTTGATCCCATGCCACATGGGAAGCTGTTGGTTAGGCAGGAATATATAGGTGTTGGAACACAGATTGACAAATGCATCAACAAGTGGCTGAAAGGAAAGCAGGTGGTGTTTTGGTTTTTGAAATCTTTCTTTATTCGCCTATCCCCAGCCTGCCACCCCGACCCATCAGGGGAGACACGGCAGACATCCCATTGCCTGACACCCTGCTCAGAATGGACCCCAAGACCCCACGGAGCCTCGGTTTAACCCCCCGGCAGGGACACTGTGGGGGCACTGACACCCCGAAACTTATGTTGCGTCAGTCTGGGTCCGTCGGGCGGGTGCAGGCACATTGTGGGCACGTCTCCTGGCTCCCCATCTCCCCAGCAGTGGCAGGCTCTTTTTTTCCCTCCCCTACAGCGTGCAACCCCCTGATGTCATGGAGCAGGGTGCAGACGTCCACGAGGTGCAATCGCCGCCCATCCCCTACATTGGGGCTTGCAGTACTCTGAACCTCTGCTCAGAGTCGGGCAAGTGCGTGGGCATCAGCCTCTTCCCTCCCCAGAGAAGGTGAGCTGTCATGGGACACTCGAGCCTTTCTCCACCCCCCCGCCGACCCACCAGCGACGAGAGTCCGCTCCCGGACCCGGGTCGCCAGCGTGATGCGAGGTGTGGCGTCCAGCGCCTCAACCCTCAGTGCCACCAGGCTGGCCTTTTTTTTTGTTGGTGGGGGGGGAAGAGACTGGCAGCACTGATGGAAGTATCAAGTGGTGTGCCACATGGCTCATTACTGGGACCGGTGCTGTTTGGAATATTAATAGCTGATATCACACACATCATTAGGAGTAAGATCAGTCTCTTCACATGCAACACATTTCTGGGTGCTGTGGAAGGGTGAAAGGTGCTTTTGGAAGACCTGAGCAAACTAAAGGACTGGTCGGAAACATGGCCATTGTTGTTAATCGCCAAGAAGTGCAAGGTACTGCACTTTGCAGGCAGGAACAAGTGGAGTAGCTATCAAGTAGGAGGAGTATAGTTGGAAAGCAGCGATGAGGAAAAGGATCTTGTGGTGCTTATAATGGGGAGTATGAACAACTCAGCTGGCTGCCAGAAGGTGGCAGCCAAAGTCAACAAGATGCTGAGGTGCGTAACGAGGGGTATATCCACCAGGAATAGGTAGGTGATCATTCTCCTATACAGTGCACTGGTCATGCCACGCCTGTTATAAAAAGGATCTCAGAAATGCTGCAGTCTGATTGGCTCTTAGTATTCCGACGGCCTTATATTAATCCCTGTTACACTGTCATATACAGCCTGATCACAATGGTGCATGAATTCTTCCCATCAGCATTCCATTCACCAGCACTGCTGAATTTGTGGAATGATGCATTCTAATTCCAAACCAGTCTTCTGAAACTGTTGGTGGAAGAAATATTTTACTAAAAATCTCCCTTCCAATGAGGAAAACATTAAAAAAGTACACTTTTCTTTTGGAGTGATTTTTATGATCGCAATAAACCATGACCAGGAGTTAGATTAATAGTCAGTTAATTACCCCCTATGGGCAATGTGGAACTCGGCTGCTCCTCGTGTCACATTACATCCCTAGGGGGTGATTATCAGAATGTTAATTTAACAGTACTGGCACAAAATCCTGAAGAAGGGCATCAGATTGATGGAGGTGGTGCAGTGTAGGTCATTAAAGATGATCCAGGGATTGGTGGATAAATCCTATTAGGATAGGCTTGGCAAGCTGAACATGTATTTCCTGGAGAATAGGAGTGATATGGGGATGTGATTGATGGGATTAGCAAGACTAATACAGATGGCATCTTCCAGATTAGAAAAGTGAGGGACATGTGAAGGCATGTGTTGAGACTGCTGTTGGCGAATATTCTAGAGTGCAATCAGGAGGCAGTTTTTCACTGAATGGGTGGTTATCAAGTGGAATACTCTTGCTGAGGAGGTCATTCTCTGTGTCACGGTGGGTGGTTTTAATAGGGGGTGGAACAGAGTGAGGGGGTGGATAATTAGGTGGATCGATGGAGAGGGCAGGCTGCTGCAAGTTGATGTGATACAGCAGTAGCCACAGACGTGCAGATAAATGTTGCAAAATATCTGGAAATATCTGCACATGTCTGTGGCTACTGCTGTATCACATCAACTTGCGGCAGCCTGCCCTCTCTATCACAACAGCAGATAAATACAGCTGAGCATCCTGAATCATCAAATGTGCACGCTGAACCAATGAATGAGAAACCAGCTGGCAGTCCTTACTGTCGTACACTCCATTCTGTGAGCCTTCAGACTCAATAGCCTACTACATCACATAATCATAGTTGCTCAGTGTCAACTGATGTGGACATGATATCTGACTGTAATATAAGTGACATGTCAATACCCTCAACTTGTGATGTCATGAAGAGGTCAACTAGAGATGTCAGGCATCAGGCTAATATCAAGCCTCTGCAATGTACCAGAAAGATTCAGGTGTCAATGAGGGAGGAAGTGTCCAAGAAAGTTACTATGTGCTTCATTGGCATTCAGTGTTCTATTTTGTCAGAAGAAAAAAACAGTTACGTTACCGATGGGGATGAATGCATAGATGATGACAGCTCAGACATTGGTGAGCCAAACATGGCATTGTCATTCAGTGTTGATCCAGACTACACTCCATCAGATGATGAAAGTGATGACAATGATGTTACGGACAGCGAGGAAGAAAGCAGTCAGGCATGCGGTTTGAAAATGGAATTTGGGAACAGTGATGTTAACCCAATAGAGGAGAAGTATTTTTTGTTGTCTGGACAGAGTTCAGCCGTGTTGTTTTCAAAGTGTCATAAATGGAAGGAAGGCAACATGTACCATCTGTAGAATAACTGGCACAATGATAGTTGTGAAATCAGAATGCCGTGAGGGGCATGTCCGTAAGTGGGACAGTCCGTCATCATCTCTGACTATGCTGTGGGGTAATGCTCTTCTAGCAACTGCCATTATTTGCACTGGTTTAACTGTCACTAAAGTGCTGTGACTGAAAATATGGACATTCCTGCATTCTCACTAGTAACTTATCATCGTATACAGCATTCCTGTGTACTGCCAGCTGTGAAAGATGTTTGGAAGGAGGAGCAGAACTCCCTTTTGACGATGAGTTATAGACACCTGCTTATCATTGGAGGAGATGGACATTGCGACTCTCCTGGCTACTGTGCCAACTATGGCCTTTACACGGTCATAGATTTGCAGTCAAATAAAGTTTTAAACTTGCAGTTAGCACAGGTAAGCTATATATGCATTTCTTGATAAGTTATCTTATTTGATATGCATTATTATGTCCCTCGCAGTCACTTCATGCTGAAAATGAGTGGTTTCACATACATTTAACTCGAGATGCAACTGACAAGTGAAGCACATCAGTTCTTGCTTAAGCAGAAGGTAAATGAAACCACTCGTGTTCAGTTTTCAGTGGGTCAGAGTAGTGGATCTATCACTATATTATTGGTCGATAGTGATAATTATTTAATGGCTCTAGAAATACTGGCTTCTGATTGGCTGGATGGCACGATTTACAACGTGTAAATCTTGCCATCACCCCACGCAGAAGTGCCAGCCAATCAGGTCAGCAAACTTAAAAGCTTCTGGCCGACATATTGTTTTCCGCCGGTAAGCGGAATGCACAAAACTAAAAAAAAATTATTAAAAAAAAAAAAAAAAAAAATGATCGCTCCTTCTTTTCTACATTGTATAATACTAATACGACATAACTGTGTCTGGGTAATGGCAAGATTTATCCACTTCTGATGTGGATTCATCACCCGGCTACACCTTGTGAGCAAACATCAGGCATGGGTAAATCCTGTCATCACCCACACCTGGTCGTGGTATATTTAAGTGATGACATTCAGTTGCTTGGAGTATACTCACAATAACCGGCTTTTGTGGATGATTTAATGCTGAGGCGTTTAATCATTCACAAAAGCCGGTTATTGTGAGTATACTCCAAGCAACTGAATGTTATTACTATTATGCGACTTGGAGTTATGTAGATGTGTGGTAAAATAGGAGTATAAATACATTTTGGGTGTCCAGTCGAAAAGCTGAGTGGCGCGCGTTCACTTACTGCAGCAACGCAGAGCTGAGGGAATAGTCATTCGAACGAGTTACAGATTTTTTAGTAAAACAGAAGTACAGCATAGTTTTTCATACATATAGCAGCAGAGAATAGCATAAATGTACTCACAGTCTGAAATGAGCACTGTAATGTTATGTATTTTTCTGCTGAAAGTGGAAGTGGGATTCCGCTACGCGCATTAGCTGAGGTTAATGCGCATGTCTGGAACCTGTTCAGTTTTTGGACAGAGAAATACATAACTTTACAGTGCTCGTATTGGGGTGTGAGTACATTTATGCTATTGTGTGGTGCTATGTGTATAAAAAAGTATGGAGTACTTGTATTTTATCAAAAAATGTGTTACTTGTTTATGAACAAGTTGTTAATGGACTCCGTGGTGCTGCAGAGAGCGAACAGTGAGTGAACGTGGGTCGGTGATGAGCTGTGCGATGGTTAATAGTACTGAAAATAAAAAAGAGCTCAGGATACATTTAAAAGATTTGTATTTTAAGTTATCAGTTGGTAGTGCAGACATTATAAATAGTTTTATTCTGAATGTTGAGTGTATTCTGTGTGTGGGCTTGGGATAGTTTTTATTAGGACTGTGGGTGGGGTTAATGTTTCATTAAATGACTGTGGGTGGGGTTATTGTTTTATTAAATGACTGTGGGCAGGGTTTCAGTAAATAAATTACTCTGGGGGGTTTGGTTTGCAGTTTGTGAGGGAATAACTGACAGGTATTCTGTTCTGTGATTGGCTGAGAACAGAAACCTGTCGTATAATCCTTAAATAATGTAGTGCTTGGTGGTGGTGGGGTTACATGTTACGTGGCAGAATGTGGTTTTGGTGAGAGGTGGTGAGGGTGAAATTGTGTAAAATAACTGTGATTGAGTTATGAGAGTGGGTCACTAACACAGTAGACAGGGTCAAAACGGTACACACAGTCTCTCTGTATTCCAGTAATGCTTTTTGAGTATGTGCCCATCAAAAGTGGTATCTGGAAGTTTGTGGCTCTTGTGTTTGGACACATGAACATGTGAATGTACGAAGAAGCAGAAGATAGTAATTTTGTCTGTCTGGTTCACTAGTATTGCATGGTCTGCAGCTGGAGGTACTGAACTTGTGCCTACTCGCCACACCTCCTATCCTCCCTACACATGCTCATTACCTTACCCATACTGTATGTCTATCCCAGCATGATTTTACTTGTGCACTGTCTCCAGTGAGATCACCTCTCCAGGCAGTGCATTCCAAGTGTCCACCTCCCTCTCAGTGAAGCACTGTTTCTAGGATCGTGGATATGTTGGTCTATCCATACTAGTTGGCATGTCCCTTTCCCTTTAAATCTTGCCGGATGGTCTGAAAGCTGGCTCCTCCCACCCACCCAGGTGGTATAAGCCTTGGCTCCACCCCATGATGCCAGATCTTCCTTTTTGCTTGGAAGATTCAGGTTCCTCCTTACCGCTCTGCATTGAGTAGGCCCTGGTGCTTAATACTTAGGATAGTTTACTGAAAATAAAACTCGTTCGAATTTCTCCATGCAAATTTGTGATCGTGACCACGATGGAAGACAAGTCCTCACCGGGGTTACACCGGTGTTTTTGCAGGCAGAAAATGTCCTATACCGACATGCATGTCGTGTGCGTCTACTGCCTGGGCCATGCGCATGACCCCCAGGCCTGTGATTTTTGTCGCGCCTTTCATCCGTCAGTTTTGGATGATCATCTCACACGCTTGCAGCTTGGATGACCAGAAAAACGACACATGTCGGTCAAATCTAAAGATAGAAACATAGAGTTTGACGGCAGATAAGGACCTCTTGGCCCAACCAGTCTGCCCCTTTCCCTACCTATTGAATAAGCTGCAGATTCTAGTTAACCAACAGCCTACTTCTTGCAACCCCCCACTATAATTGCCTTATGTCTGTCCCATGCATGATTGAAGTCCCCCACTGTTTTAGACCTCACAACCTCTCCAGGAAGGCGGTTCCATGTGTCCACCACTCTCCGTTAAAAGAATTTCCTCACATTACCCTGAGCCAGTCCTCTCTAACTTTAAATTGTGTCCCCTTGTTTCGTGTCTCTTTTTCTGAAAGATGCTACCCTCCTGGACGTTGTTGATTCCTTGAGGTACTTAAAAGTTTCTATCATGTCCCCCTCGTCCTCCTTTCATCAAGGGTATACATATTAAGCTCTCTCAGTCTCTCTTCATATGGTTTCTGATGTAGACCCTGCACCATTTTGGTTGCCCTCCTCTGGACAGCGTCCACTCTGTCTATGTCTTTGCGGAGATGGGGTCTCCAGAACTGCACACAGTATTCCAGATGGGGTCTCACCAACTGTCTGTACAGAGGGATAACCACTTCCCTTTTTCTACTTGTGATGCCCCTCCCTATGCATCCCAGTATCCCCCTGGCTCTCCTTACTGACTTCTCACATTACTTACCCACCTTTAGGTCATCTGATATGACTACACCCAGATCCCTTTCCATTATTGTTGTCGTTAGTTCCTCCCCTGCTATTGTGTACTCTTCTTCTGGATTTTTATTTCCCAGGTGCATTACTTTGCACTTCTTTGCATTGAATCTAAGTTGCCATATGTCTGACCATTTTCCAACCTTGCTGAGTCCCTTCTCATCCTTTCTACCCCGCCTTGTGTATCAACTCTGTTACAGATCTTTGTGTCATCTGCAAAGAGGCATACCTTTCCTTCCAGACCCTCTGCAGTGTCACCTATAAAGACGTTAAAGAGGACTGGAACCAGTACTGAGCCCTGAGGTACTCCACTGGTAACCCTAAAGATGCCCGTTGTGTGGTCTTTGCGGATGCGGGATCCACTGACCAACTGGAGCAGATGAAAGCCTTCAAGGAGGAGGCTGCTCATGCGGCTGAACAATCCTCTTCAGTATTGGTGTTTGTTCTGCTCAAACTGGGCACTTCCTTCTCCGGATCCCTTCAAGGAGATGTGCCAGTCTCTCCCTACAAAAGGAGAGGGCCCATCCAGTTCGCACGCCTCCCATTCCAGCAAGAAGGACAAAGGATCGAGAGAAGAATCTTCACAACGTCTACGCTCTTGGGACAGAGAGAGATCTCGGTCCCAGGAGTCTCCTATCTTGACTTCAGTCAAAATTGCGACATTGGCCACTGGCTTTACGGTCCCCCTGTCAGGCCAAATGGCTTAAATGCGGGATGACGACCAGGTCAGAATAATAATTGACCCCGTCGACCCGTTGTCGACTGATGAGGCCAACAATTCATTATTTAGGACTCCGGTCCTACCAACCGAGGAGGAGACCCAGCCAGCTGGGGCTCCATCCGTGGTCACTGTCCCCGATCTGGAGGAGCCGCAGTTCTTCCTGGCCCCTTCTGAGAAACTCCGTCAGTCCCCTCGACGGTCATCTTCGAGATCTCGGACCCCCTTGACCGATAGGCCAAGGAAGTCTCACAAGCGGCACTCCAGGAAGCGGTGACGCCGCCATTCATCCTCATCCTCCTTGGATGAGGAGAGGCTTCGACGCAAGCTGCACCGTCTCTACAAGGACCTCATGTGGCAACAGCTCATGCTTTGTGGTCTGAAGTTGATCCCGGCTTCCACTCCGGCCATCACTTGACTTTTGCTGACTCTTCCGGAGCTAGTCGACACCGTTCCTCCACCTGTGGAGCCGGTGAAGATCTTCCTGGCTCGGCCAAAGCTGGCCTCTCCACCTGTCTTGGTGGAGCCACCACTTAAGCAGCCACTGTCGGGGGCTGCTGCCAAGGGGTCTTGGCCTGTTCAGGGTCTCCTGCACAGCATGTCTGTCACCCTTACTCCCGACTGCCCATGGTGGGTCGAGAGTGACTCTGGTGGTTGGCTGCTTTATCCAGTCGCAGGGTCTGAGGAGTCGGACCTGCTTTCTCATCCATGTGACGATGATTCCATGAGTCTGTCAATGGAGGAAGGTCCCATGTCCTTTCTGGGTAACCTCCGTCTCATCTACAAATCAACAAGGATGCCTTTGGAGCCTGTTGAAAAATGGGCTGAATACCCCTGACTGATATCCTCAGGAAAGGGAATTCTCCATCTGAGACCTTCCCAGTGGCTGAGGCCATAGTTGGCCCAGCCTTGGAGCTTTGGCAGCACCCAGCCTCCTGCCCTGCACCTTCTGCTCGTATGGCCCACAGGTATTTGGTTCCCATCGGCTCCCCCTCGGGGTTTACACAGCATCCCTCAGCTGAGGGATTGGTGACCGAGTCTGTGTTCCGGTGCTCTGGCAACTCAAGAGATATGGATAGACCTCTGGACAAAGAGTCCAAAAAGTTGGACCACTCAGTCAGAAAGCTCTATGCTGCTTCCTCGCTTGGTCTCAGACAGACGAACTTGGCTGTCATTATGGCACTCTTCTCCCGCGCCCTTTTGGGCTCTCTGGATGAGGTGCTTCCTCATCTCCCTGTGGACCTTCAGACCATGGTCAAGAAGGTCTATGACCAGGGTCGGGCTGTTGCTAAACAGCAACTTCAGAAGGCCCTGGACATCGGAGATTCTTGTGCCCATTCAGTGGCAGCCGCAGTCACCATGCACCGCAGGGCCTGGCTCATGGTCTTGACCTTTATGGCAGACACCCAGCACAAACTGGCAGATGTTCCTTTCCTGTTCCTTGTTTGGTCCAGGTGTCCATGGTCACCTCTAGCAAATCGAGAATTCCAGTGCCACCTTGGACTCTGTTACTTCCACCTAGAAGGAACTCCAGGATTCTAAGAAACAGCAGATAAAGAAGCTGTTTTGGCCTTCTGCCTCATGGCCAAGCAGCTCTAGTATCAAACTGGGCAGCAGCAGCAGGCTCAATTATGGTGCTCTCGGCCCAAGTCCAAGGCTTCGGCAAACCATAAGCCTGGAGGGAGGGGTCCCAATAGCCCCACTGCCGGACCTTCATCCTCTGAGCCTGAGCAGTGATGGGATGGGGTAGCCACCTCATGCCCATAACAACCTCTCTGGGTCTTCCCGTCGGGGGCAGCTCTGCCATTCCTTTCCACCTGGTCTGCTGTCACAACAGACAGGTGGGTCTTGGAAGTGGTCGGCCAGGGTCTGCCTCTGGAATTCGAGCAGTACCCTCCAAGTCAAGCCCGTGCCCCACGGGAAGAAAAGTATTCGCTTGTACTCTGTTGGCTCTCAGAGATGACATTGCCCAACTCCTCCGCAAGGAGGTAGTGATCAGAGTCTCGGATCCCCCTGTCAACCCAGTTTTCGTTTCCTGGTACTTCCTGCTCCTGAAATGGATTTGGGGGGGGGGGGTGCTGGCGCCACATTCTAGATCTGCACAACCTGAATCAGTTTCTCAGGTCTCGCACCTTTTGGATGGTAACTCTGTCCCAGATCATACCATCCCTCAAGCAACACATGTGGTTCTGTTCACTGGATCTACAGGACACGTTCTTCCACGTCCCGCTCCGTCCTTCCCACTGAAGGTTCCTCTGCTTTAGGGTGGAGGGAACCTTCTTCGAGTTCCAAGCCATGCCGTTTGGCCTGTCATTAGCCCCCAGGGTCTTCACCAAATGCATAGCAGTGGTGGCAGCCCATCTTTGGCGTTAAGGAGTCAGAGTGTACCCGTCTTGACGATTGGCTAATAGCAGGTCCCTCCAGACTGGAGATGGAGATGGAGCGGTCCAGGGATTTGGCTCTCCAGACCTTCATCAAACTTGGCCTCCTGGTCAACGAGGCTAAGTCGGAACTCGTGCCTTCGAAGGTGATCTGCTTCATCGGGGCAGAGCTCAGCTCTTGCAGAGCCAGAGCCAGGCTGCCGGTGAACAGAGCAGAAGCTCTCTCCTCCTTTACCCAGTCATTTCTGGCTGGGCACTTGCACCCTGCCTGGGACTTCTTGCGACTTCTGGGTTACATGGTGGCCTGCACCTCTGTGGTCCTATGGGCCTGGTGGCATATGCACCCCCTTCAAAGGGAGCTGGCCAGCCAGTGGTCTCAGCAACACGGTCATTTTGACCAGCTGGTCACTGTGTGACCCAGAAGATATCAGATGCCCTCCAGTGGTGGACCATTCTGGAACATCTGCAGGGAGGGGTTCTGTTTGTTTGCCCCGAGTCAATGGTCATCCCAACGACGATGACTCTCTCATGGGCTAGGGTGCCCACATGGGTTATCACAAAGTCCACAGGCTCTGGACCCGCAAGGAATCCCCTATGTCACATCAATCTGCTGGAGCTCCCAGCAGTTTGGCTGGTGCTGACTGCATTTGCTCCAGTCCTTCGGGGTCAAGTGGTTCAAGTCCAGACGGACAACACCGTGACCATGTGCTACCTCAACAAACAGGGTGGCACACACTCCCAGCCTTTGTGCAGGGAAGCTCTCTGCATCTGAACCCTCATGAGCCAACTGGAGACAGATTTCCTAGCCATCCATGTGTCAGGAGCCTCGAATCAGTTGGCGGATGCACTCAGCCACGTGGGTGAGGCATCCCACGAGTGGTCTTCCCATCCAGAGGTAGTTTACAGCCTATTCTCCCAGTGGGGCACCCGTCAGCTAGACCGGTTTGCCTCCAGAGAGAACACAAAGCTGAGGCTGTTCCATCCCAGACCTCCTCAGCAGGGTTCGCTGCAGGGGGATGCCTTCTCAAGGTCGTGGACCCTAGGCCTCTTCTATGCCTTCCCTCCACTTCCCATGATCCACAAAGTGCTCCTCAAGGTCAGGCAGGACAAGGCACAGGTGATCTTGGTAGCTCCAGACTGGCCTCACCAGTTCTGGTATCCATATCTCCTCAGCCTCAGCATCAGGCTCCCGAGGGGTCTTCCAGCACGCCCGGACCTGCTCTCGATCAATCAGGGGAATGTATTCCATCCGGACCTTCAGTTCCTGCACCTGACAGCCTGGCTCCTGAGTGGCTAGAGTTCCAGGCTTTGGATCTCTCCGACGATGTACTCAGTGCAGTTGAGGCATCTAGGAAGGAGCTGACCAGGAGGTGCCATGCCTTCAAATGGAAGAGATTCTCCATTTGGTGTCAGGGCAAGGGCCTGGACCCTTCGTCCTGTCAGGTGGCCAGCATCCTCGACTACGTTTGGTCTCTCCAAAGGAGGTCTCAGTCTACTCAACTTTACAAGACCTGGCAGCCATCTTTCTTACTGGGCGAGCTGTCAGCAGACGGTGGCACAGGAAAAGGTGGTCTGGCATTTCTTTAAAGGCCTCAACCACATTTTCCCTCTGGTGCGTGAACCACCACATCCGTGGGATCTACTGCTGGTACTGGCAAAGCTCATGGGCAAGCCATTCATACCGATGCACAGGTGTGAGATGTCATATCTGTCGTGGAAGACAGCCTTCTTGGTGGCTATCATGTCAGCCAGAAGGACTGGGGAGCTAAAGATGCTCTCTGTCGAGTCTTCCTGATCTTCCACAGGGACAAGGTGGTTCTGCGCCCCAACCTGAAGTTCCTTCCGAAGGTTGTATTGGAGTTTCACCTGAACCAGGTGTTGACTCTGCCGGTGTACTACCCCAGTTATACCTCGGAGGCTGAGTACAGGCCTGAGATGAGCACTCTCTTATAAGGAGCAAATGGCTGACGTTCGGGGAGAGGTTCACCAGCTGTTTGTCACCTATGCTGAAGCCGCACTTGGCAGACCTGCAGCAAAGCAGACGATTGGCAGATGGATAACATCCTGCATTGATCTCTGTTACCGGTTGGCCGGCAAGGAGCCTCCCATAGGGATAAGAGCTCATTCTACCTGCCATTCTGCTGCATCAGTGGCTGCTTATAGGGACGTCCCTATCCAGGATATCTGCTGGACTGCTACCTGGAAGTCAGTAAACACCTTCATTACCCACTACCACATCAACCTAGAGTCACGCCAGGATGCTGGGTTTGGGGCCTCAGTTCCCCAGTCTCTGTTCCCTAAGCTGGGGTGTGCACCTTGCCTCCCTCCTCCTGGAGAACTGCTAGGAGTCTGCCAACCAGTGTGGATAGAACAATATATCCATGATCCTAGAAAAACAGGTTATTCACCTGTAACAGTAGATCTTTGAGAGGGTTCCTGCAATAGGTCTTCACATATAGGATTGCGCCCCCTGGCGTCAGGTCCGCACGACAAATTTGTAGATAGCAATCATCAGCGGGGACCACCCCCGACTTCGGGGCGTCGTGACATCAGCCCGACTATAAAAGGGATGGTCCCACGCTCGCCCTCCAGTTCTTTCCCGCCGTCGCCTCAGTCACATTCGGCTCGTGTCAGAACAGCAATCTAACATCCACGCTATATTTTGTCAAAGTATTCTTCGCCTCTTACTAGTATTTCTCTCAGATTTTTCTTCAAATTGATGTCTTCTAGACAGAAGAAAAAGTGCTCTAAGTGCAACGCACAAATCCCGCATGGGGACGACCATTCCCGCTGCCTCCTTTGCCTTGGTTCAAAGCATGACGTCCAGGAGTGCTCCATCTGTCAGGCCTTCAGCCAGGTGAGCAGAACCAGGCGCAAGAGGTCCCTCGAGGCCCATCTTTTGACTCAATGTTTGGCATCTATGGAAAAGGAGCTCTAAAAACTCAGGGAAAGGTCGTCTTCGCCGGCCCTGAAAAAGAAGAAAAGTAAAGAAAAGTGCCGGGACAGGAGTCCCTTTCCGCATGAGAGGCCTGCAACCATGAGTACTTTTTTGAGCGCCCCGTCTGCTTCTTTGGGCTGGGCCCCCTCTCCCCCTCCTGCCGAAGTAAGCGGGCAGCCAGGGGTTGCCTCTTTGGAGGTGGCAATTTCTTTGACTGGTCCTGCCAATAAGTCACCCCTCGCCTCCTGCGAAGGGCGCATGGCCTCCGCCTGATCAGACTAGCGGCGGCCTTCAAGTCGTCTCTAGCCCGGCCAGATCTGTTGCTTCAGACACCGGCTCTTCCGATGCCCATCAGGATCCGTCCACTCTCCCGTCTGGCTCCAGTTTGGCCCCTGACGTCGGACAGAGTGAGGGACAAGTTGACCCGTTGTCTCCCAGGGTCCTCCACCCCAGAGACTCACCACCCAATCCTTTGCTTTTTGCTTTAGCAAGGTTGCACTCGGACCTGCTGTCGGGGGGGGGGCCCTCGAGTTCCCCCCCCTCGCCAGGCCTTCCACCGTCGCCGGATTTTATTCTGCTGTCGACAGGGGATCCTGTTATAGAGTCTCCACCATCCAGTACTTCGGGCACGCTCCTGGGTCCGGCACCACCTTCTGGCACCACGGCACCTCCCCCTGCGGGGTCTTCGACTGGGTTCATAGTCCAGGAACCCTCTCTCCCGAAGGTGGGCGGCCCTCCGTCGGTCATTCAGTACCCAACGCCGAGCCAGGTGCCTCTGTTGCTGGGTTATCCAATGCCGGGTTTTCAGATGCCAGGCTTTCCGACATCATCCTTCCCGACGCCGGGATATCCTACTCCAGGACATCCCACGCCAGGTTATCCAGGGTACTCGGCGTATTATCCATCCTGGCTCTATCCTCAGTACCCGGGATATCCAAGTTACCAGCCACCCCCTCCTCCTCTGGTACCAGAACATGAGTCCGTCCCACTGTGGTGGAAAGAGGCTCAAGTGCAGCTTGTGTCGGAGTTAAGGCAGCTGGTGAGGGAAGCACTCACCCCCAGGTTTGCCTCTCCACCGCCTCCTCTCGCTAGAGCGACAACCTCTATCTCTGTAGGCATTACAGAGCCAGACCTTTCTGTACCCAGTGGCTCCGAGCCCTCTGACACAGATTACGACTTGGATGCATCGGAACCCAGATCTCCCATAGAGGTCCCTCCGAAAGACTCCCCAAAGTTGCCTCCAGAGGATCCATCTTTCGGGGACTTGTTGCATTCAATTCAGGCAGCTGGTGGTTAGCCATCCAAAAAGGTTGATCCACAAAGTAAACGTCTTGTGGAGCACCTGGATTTGGCCACTTTGGACCCTATTCCCATCCCCCCGTGGATGGGACCATACGAGGACCTTGTGACCACAGTCTGGCAGCAACCGACCTCCATTCCAGCGGTCTCACGCAAAGCTGACCACACCTATTATCCCCTGGAAGGGATATCTCCTCTTTCCTCCCATCCCAAGGCTGACTGTATGGTCATCATGGCCGTTCATGACCGTTCAGCCCAGCCCAAACATCTGAGCTCTTCGCTTCCAGACAAGGACTCGCGTCAACTTGATCAATTTGGGCACAAAATATAGTCTTCTTCCTCTTGTGCGATATGTTCCCTTAATTACGTCTCGCACATGGTTGCCTTTCAAAAAGCTTCTCTTTTGGATTTTGAATGGGACCTCCAGGAAGTTCAGGATAAAACCCTGAGGAAGAAGCTGTTGGAAAAAGATTAAATAGGGAAATCCTTGTGTCGTCACACCCTTCGGGCTACCTATGACTCAGTGGATTCAGTGGCTAGAGCGGTAGCCACGGGGATCTGCCTCCGGCGACTCTCCTGGCTCCGTATAGCGAGACTGGTGCAGGATGTGCAGTTCTCTCTTTTGGGCGCCCCTTTCAGGGATTCCATCCTCTTTGGCGGCGATGCTAAGGACATCATTACTGGGCTGCAGGAGAGCGGATGCTCCTTGCGGGACGTCCGTTCCTTATACAAGATGGACCAGAAAAAGCAGCCTTTTCTCTGCCAAAGAAGGTGGAACAAGTCCCAGGCTAAGCGCCAGGCAAAGAAGCACGCACCTGGGTCTGGAGCTCAAACCTCACAGACCAAATTTCAAAAACAGGCCTCTGGGGCAAAAGCTTCCCTCTGCATCCTGACTCCTTTCCCCTCCTTCCGCTCCCTCCAATATCTCAGGAGAAACCAGTCAGAGGGAGGTTTGGCCTCCACCTGGAAGGTTGGAGGTTCGTCACCACAGAAACTTGGGTGCTTCAGCTCATCCAGCGAGGTCACTCGATAGAATTCAGCGAAATTCCAGCCCCTCAACCACCAGAGCGGTCCTTCTATCCCTGGGATCAGGTCCCCATAGTCTCTCAGGAGATCCAGGCTCTATTTCTAAAGAAGGCCATAGAGCCCATCCCGGCGGATGTGATTCCCCTTCCCAAAAGTGGGACCAAGACAGAGGCAGGAAACTACAGACCTGTCAGTTTGACCTCTGTGGTAGGGAAAGTGATGGAATCACTTCTGAAGAAAAGAATTGTTGAGTACCTAGAGGCCAGTGGGGCACAGGACCCAAGGCAGCATGGGTTTACAGTGGGAAGGTCATGTCAGACGAATCTAACTGATTTCTTTGACTGGGTGACCAAAGTAGTAGACCAGGGAGGGGCTGTGGACATGGCCTACCTAGACTTTAGCAAGGCATTTGACATAGTCCCACACAAAAGATTAATAGTCAAATTAACCAGCCTGGGAGTGGGTCCCAGGGTGGTACCCTGGGTAAAACACTGGCTGGACAACAGGACACAGAAGGTAATTGTAAATGGAGTCCACTCTGAAGAAAGAGGGGTTACTAGTGGGGTACCGCAGGGTTCAGTATTGGGTCCAGTCCTTTTTAATGTTTTCTTCAGTGACATTGCAGAGGGACTGGAAGGAAAAGTATGCCTTTTTGCAGATGACACAAAAATCTGCAACAGGGTTGATTCACAAGGAGGCGTGGAAAGGATGAAAAGGGACTTGGCAAGGTTGGAGGAATGGTCAGAAGTATGGCAGCTAGGATTCAATGCAAAGAAGTGCAAAATAATGCACCTGGGAAACAAGAACCCAGGGGAAGAATATACGATGGGTGGGGAGGTAGTAACAACAACAAAAAAGGAAAGGGACCTGGGGGTAATCATATCAGATGACCTAAAGGTTAGCAAGGAATGTGAGAAGGCAGTAGGGAGGGCTGGGGGTATACTGGGATGTATAGGGAGAGGCATCAGCAGCAGAAAACAGGAAGTTGTTATCCCTCTGTACAGACAGTTGGTGAGACCCCATCTGGAGTACTGTGTCCAGTTCTGGAGACCCCATCTCTGCAAGGACATAGACAGGATAGAGGTAGCCCAGAGGAGGGCAACTAAAATGGTGCAGGGTCTGCAAGAGAAGCCATATGAGGAGAGACTAAAGGAGCTTAATATGTATACCCTTGAGGAAAGAAGGGAGAGGGGGGAACATGATAGAAACTTTTAAGTACTCAGTGGAATCAACAAAGTCCAAGAGGGTAGCATCTTTCAGAAAAAGAGACCTGCAAGAACAAGGGGTCACAATTTAAAGATAGAAGGAGGGCGGTTCTAGGGGCAATGTGAGGAAGTATTATTTCACAGAGAGGGTAGTGGATGCATGGAATAGCCTTCCTGAGGAGGTTGTGGGGTCTAAAACTGTGGGAGAATTCAAGAATGCATGGGACAGACATAAGGCAATTCTTGTGGGGGGTATGAAGAAATAGGCTGTTGGTTAACTAGGATCTGCGGCCTATCCTGTAGGTAGGGAAATAGGCAGACTAGATGGGCCAAGCGGTCCTTATCTGCCGTCAAAGTCTATGTTTCTATGTAAACCAAATAGGAAGGGGATTCTAGTCCCACTTCTTCCTAGTCCCGAAGAAAACGGACGACCTGAGACCGATCCTGGACCTCAGCACACTAAACATCTTCGTCGAATACAAGAAGTTTCGTATGTTGACTCTTCAGGGGCTCCTCCCCCTGCTCCACTCCAATTCTTGGCCATGCTCTCTGGACATGCAGGATGCTTACCTGCATATCCCTATCCTCCCGGCCCACCACCGTTTTCTCTGTTTTGTTTTCCTGGATAAGCATTTCCAATTCAGAGCACTTCTATTTTGCCTATCTTCAGCCCCCAGAATGTTCACCAAATGCCTAGCAGTGGTGGCGCCATTTTTACGCCACCAGGGCATTTATGTCTTCCTGTACCTGGATGACTGGCTCCTCGCAGCACCCTCTCCTACCAGCCTGAAAGATTTTCTCTCTTTCACTCTGAGCTTGTTTGCTTCTCTGGACATAACAGTCAATTTTCCCAAGTCCCAGCTAGTACCTTCCCAGAGGCTCCAGTTCATTGGAGCTGTACTAAACACAGTTCAGGGCAAGGCCTTCCTGCCATCGGATCGGGCCGAGACTTTAGCTTCTCAGGCCACTCTCGTGGCACAGGCCCGATGGATCCCAGCACACTTGGTGCTTCGTTTATTGGGACTGATGGCAGCCGCCATTTCGACAGTCCCAATGGCCAGGCTTCATATGAGGGTCACCCAATGGTCTCTTCGAGTCCAGTGGGACCAGAGGACGGATGACATGAACCAAAAAGTCATGATCTCCAACAGCCTTCAGACAGATCTTCGCTGGTGGCAAGATCTCTCAAACTTATCGAAGGGAACTCCTTTCCTTCCGGTGGTTCCGACTCAAATTCTCACTACGGACGCCTCAGATCTGGGCTGGGGAGCTCATCTGGGGTCTCACAAGACACAAGGTTCTTGGTCTGACCAGGAGCTGATGCTCCACTTCAGTGTTCTGGAGACCAGGGCGGTTCTTTATGTGTTCCAGGCATTCCAGTCGCTGCTGGTTCCGGGATCTCTCCTGGTCCAGATGGACAACATGTCCACTGTCTGGTACATAAACAAACAGGGAGGAACCCGGTCTTACCCTCTTTGCAGAGGAGCTATGAGGGAGTGGTACTGGGCAATTCAGCACAGCCTTTACTTGACAGCAGTCCATGTTCCGGGTGTCACCAACATTCTGGCGGACAGTCTCAGTCAATCAGTGGCCAGGGCCCACGAGTGGGAGCTAAAGTCAGAGGTAGTTGAAGATCTCTTTCTTCTATGGGGTCGGCTAGAGATGGATCTGTTCGCTTCCCCATACAATGCAAAACTACCCATCTTCTGCTTGCTCGTTCCCGGGCATGTTGCTTTTTTGGCGAGATGCGCTGTCTCTTTTGTGGACAGAGAGGTTTCTATAAGTCGTTCCTCCCTTTCCTCTCATTCACAAGGTTCTGGTGAAACTTCAACAAGAGGGGGCCCATGCAATCTTGATTGCTCTTTGGCCACATCAAATTTGGTCCCCTCTTCTGCAACACTTGGCACTAGGTAGGCCATGTCCCCGGTCCCTCTGCCCATTTACCATGACCTTCTGACTCAGGAGCAGGGCACCCTGGTGCATCTGAGCCTTCAGTCTCTCCACCTTCATGCGTAGCACCTGTGGGCATAACGATTTCTCACTATGGGGTCTCTTCGCAGGTTGCACACATTCCAGTGGAGGCCAGAAAACCCTCCACTAGATCCACTTATGCTATGAAGTGGAAGAGATTCACGATATGGGCCCAAGCAAGGAGCTGGGATCCGTTTTCGTGCTCAGCATCCCAGGTTCTAGAGTACCTTGCACACATGTCGGAGTTGGGCCTTA
This sequence comes from Neoceratodus forsteri, assembly GCA_016271365.2. Lineage (NCBI taxonomy): Eukaryota > Metazoa > Chordata > Ceratodontiformes > Ceratodontidae > Neoceratodus > Neoceratodus forsteri. The sequence goes on from CM028129.1 coordinate 1,624,612,252, forward strand.
GCTATCCCTCCATTAAGGTCCACCTCTCTGCAGTGTCGGTCTACCACCTCCTGGTGGAGGGCAAAACACTGGCTCAGTTGGAGGTTGCCAAAACCTTTCTGAAAGACATCATTCATTTGAAACCTCCGATCCGGAATCCCTGTCTTCCCTGGGATCTGAATTTCATGTTTGAGAAGCTGATCTTATCACCGTTTGAACCAGCTTCTTCTTGCGACCTATGCTTCCTTTCCTGGAAGACCTTATTTTTAGTCGCTGTTACTTTGGCCAGAAGGGTTTCCAAATTACAGGCCTTCATCTGTAAAGAACCTTATTTGATTTTTCATAAGGACCATGTAGTCCTTTGGACTAACCCTTCTTTCTTGCCCAAAGTAGTTTCAGAGACCACTTTGAACCAGAGCATGGAATTACCGGTGCACTATCCTCAGTATTCCAACAGGGGGAACATATTTTGCACACCCTTGATGTGCACCGGATCCTGAGGTACTACACGAACAGGACTAAAGAGGTTAGGAAATCTAGCCAGCTGTTTGTAGCCTTTGCCCCTCAGTGCCAGGGCAAGGCTATTTCCAAGCAGACCATCTCTCGATGGCTTGCTAACTGCATCCATTTTTCGTACACGAAATATGGGAAGTCCCTTCCGAGGGCAGTCAAAGGCCACTCCACCCATAGCGTGGCGACCTCTACTGCCTTTTTTAGGAATGTGTCCATGGCAGAGATCTGTGCTGCGGCCACCTGGTCGTCTGTTCACACCTTCACTAAGCATTACAGTCTGGACATTGCCTCTCGGCGCAGAACTGGCTTTGGTCTTGCAGTCTTGCTAGGCCTCCTATCGTGATTCTTCATGGCGACTTCTCCTCCTCCCGGATGCACCTAGGTTTTTGCTTTTCTTTGGGACTGCTTGGTATTCAGTCCTATATGTGAAGACCTACTACAGGAACCCTCTCAAAGTAACATATTGCAGTTACGTAAGAACTTACTGTAACAGTAGATCTTCGAGAGAGGTTCCTGCAGTAGGTCTGGTTTCCCACCCTCCTTTCCCCAGTTTTTGGATGCTTTATTTTCCATTCTACCTAGTTCTGCTGGACTGGAGTGGAAGCAGGGTCTTTGGAGTTCGCTCCGGTTTTCTCCTTACCGATCTTTTGGTCTCTGTTGGAAAAGAACTGGAGAGCGGGCGCGGGACTGCCCCTTTTATAGTCGGGCTGACGTCATGACGCCTCGACGTCGGGGGCGGTCCCCGCCGATGATTGCTATCTACAAGTTTGCCATGTGGACTTGATGCCATGGGGCACAGTCCTGCATGTGAAGACCTACTGCAGGAACCTCTCTCGAAGATCTACTGTTACGGTAAGTTCTTATGTAACTGCAATTTCTAGGAGTGGTATATGTTCATCCACACAAATCCACCCGACCTCCCCGGCTTCAACGCACAACCTCTGCTTCCAGCGGGCATGATCTGGTGTCACGGGGCAGAGCCGTGGCTTATACCACTCGGGTGGGTGGGAGGAGCCAGCTTTCAGACCATCTGGCAAGATTTAAAGGGCAAGGGATATGCCAACTAATGTGGATGAACAACATATACCACTCCTAGAACTACTGTCACAGGTGAGTAACCTGTTTTTCCTGACCTCTCTCATAAATCTCACACTGTCCTGCTTAGAACTTTACCCCCTCATATTATGGTTGAAACTCTACTTAAAGAGATGCTCCTTTTCCACCTTATGTATCTCATTCAAGTACTTGAAGGTCCCACTCATGCATCCTCTTTCTCTCCTATCCTCCGGTGAGTAAATGTTCAGTGCCCTCAACCTCTCCTCATATGCCTTCCCCTGTTGGCCCGATGTTTTTTGCTGCACAGTTATATGACAACAGAGAGGTAACCTGTGCGGGATGGCATGAGTCGGTGCATGGGACAGTGTTGTTCAGTGTGTTTATCAATTATATATATGATGTCAGTATGGGCAAACAATATGCCGAGATGCATATCTGGAGGGTTCAGTAGTATGTTACATATTGTTTTAGTGGTGTTCTGCAGGTCATTGCAAAGGTCGCATGTTGCCAAAGGGTAACTCATAGTATGACATGTTGATGTGACTGAACATGTACTCTGTGGAGGACAGAACAGCATGTGAGCGGACATGATTTGGTCACTTCCAGTACTTGAAAGGGAAATGTACAATTGATAAGGAGAGACCCTTTATGCTGAATGACAACCATAATAATACTGATTACAGTCGAAAGCTTGGGTCGGCATATGTGGAAGTTAATGGTCATGTGTAAGAAGGATGGAAGAAGTGTTGGAAAATATCAAGGACGGGGAGACCGCATGATGCAGTACTCCGGATAGCAGCTCCACTGCACCACTTCAGCCACTTGGCTTCTCCTAACTCATTTTCTACTGCATACCAGTTAAACTTTTGACTTCTCTCTACTCCTACTAGAAGATCCAGTCATCTGTTTCAACTTGGGTACACTTTGAATGCTCCATGGACATGAAATGAGAAAAACGCTGCAGAGACACACTTTGCTGGTCACGCCAGAGAAGGCCCTTAAAAAGCCTCAGGCCTCTAGCTCAATGGATGCCTCAGCTATCGCAAACACACCATTGGATTGAGAGCCACTCACCCTCCAAAGGTTCCTTGAAGAATTTAAACTCTTCAGGGAGGATTTACAGAGCATCACAAAAGAATTTCAATCACTTTCCCAGCCTATCGAGGACGTTTCTCAGCGAGCTTCAGACAGTTCTGCCTGAATCAGCTCTCTTGAAAAATGGGCCAACAGGCTGGACCCAGATTTAGTATCTTCAAGGCAAAAAATGGCATGACTGGAAGTGAAGGTGGAAGACCTAGAGGGCCGCAACCACAGAAACTGTGTGGTCCTCATAGGTCTTCCAGAAGGGGAAGAGGGCCAAGACATATTTGCACAAAGAATGGTGGAGAAAATCGCTGGCACCTTGCCATTTGGATCAAAGTACGTAATCAAACAGGCTCATCGTGCCCTTCGCCCAAAGCCGCCTGCAGGAGCCCATCCACATCCACTGATCTTCCGCTTCTTAAACTTCCTCGAGTGCCAACATTTTTTATTAAAAGTGAAAGAGCTACAAGAGGTACAGTGGGAGGGCAACAATATCAGAATTGCCCAGGACCTTCCTGCTACGGTCCGGCAAAGGCGAGCGGCTTTCCATCCCCTGGTCTCAAAAGTGATAGCTGCCGGCATAAGATTCAAGATGATTTACCCAGCGAAACTCCAGGTGTTTGTGGCCAGCAGCTGGGAAAGTTATGAAGATCTCGAGGCTGCAACAACAGGGCTCAGGGCGACTTTCCCTGATCTTTTCCATGCACCTTGAACTGCACAGTCTGGCACAAAGGTAATAAGTTCAGACATATTTATGGGACTTGTGGAATTTTTGTGTGCATACAAAAGGTAACGACAAGGCTTATCTTCCTCTGGTGGTAGAATATCATATTCCCAAAATTCCTGCACATACGTCAGATCGCATTGCGGCCCAAGTGATCAGGGCAAGGACTGGTTATTGCTAACTACATCCTTGGATCTCCCGGAATTATTTTGCTGGAAGGATGTCTCCTTTTGCGAGTGACCGGGAAGGCATGCTGTCACTCTTGCCCTTCATGATGCGCACGATCGAGAATGCTATCAGGTCTACATCTCAAATAGCCTTACGTGTCAGTTGCCACTAGAGGGAGTGTGTGAGCTTTACAAGAGGTGATAGATAGACCCATAACAGCAGCATAAACTATTTTTGATGGAAACAAATCCAGCCAGTTCTCTCAATGGTTTCTAAAATTAAGATAGAGTCTATTTGAGGGCTAGGTACAAGGCTACAATGCGGAAAGGTTACGTGTCTTGTTATGAACGTGCAGTTTCTTTCCGGGGGTCAGATGGGATCTCTTATTCTCAAGGTCAGCAGCAGCTAGATTTAAATATCCCAACAGAAGAAAATCGCTACTGCTTCCTTTTGTCTACTGGCAACAATGGGGTTATTTTGAACACGTATAGGGTTTTCAGTCATCTGACCTAAATGATTCTCCCAGGGCTTGTTACAGGGGGAGTTGTTCATTTCTTAAGTTTTTGGGTTCATTGACTCAGTTCGAGTTTTTACATTATAAGAAGGAGTACTTTCCGTGTTCAAGAGAGTCGCAGCAAATTTTCTGGACTCAATTACTGTTTTACTTTGCTGCATTCATTAGACTGGTACAAACCCTGATAAGCCACCTACGGGACTAAAAAAATTCCATCTTACTTTGTTTTTCAGTTCAGTGGATAGCCCCTGCCGAGTCTGAGGCTGATAGTAGTTGGCTTTGCCCAATAATTTATTTAGCACTAACTGGGTTTACAACTTTCTCTTTTTCTACTGAAAGAGTATTCACTCAGCATTTTGACCTGCAGTTTCAAGGTGTCATCAATATATGGTTATTTTGATACTATTTTTTTTTTTTTTTTTTTTTTACAAATTGTCACACTGGTGGTTTTATTTCTGTCTGCACAAAAGTGATTATACTAGTAATAGCTAAAGGGTTCAGTAGGAAATTTCTATGTGTTAACTTGGGTTATTGGAGATGTTGTAGTTATAGTAATAAGTCTAAAGGGAAATCCGGGGTGGCTGGGGGGGCAGTACAGTGGTGGTCTGCAGAGTGCAGTTCATAATAGTAAGGGGGAAGGAAGGGTAAGAGATGTTACTTTGTTATTGTACTTATGGGGTTAGAAAAGTTATGTTGGCGGGGTGGGGAGCATGGGTAGCACAGAAATCGCACAGGTACTGATGCCTGTAATAACAGGGAGCGGGAAAGTATCTAAAAGTCCACATTTGGATGGATTGGGATATATGGCTAGGGCTTTAACGTGGGCTTCATGGAATGTTAAAGGGGCTCAACAGAAAGTGAAACAATGCAAAATATTAAAGAATTTAAAGCTACTGAAAGCAGACATTATCTTTTTACAAGAATCTCATGCTGGATTATAAAGCTTTAAAGTTGAGAAGACAGCAGATAGGGCAAATTTTCTCAGCAGAGAGATCTACTCAGAGCTGTAGTGTAATGATATTAATAGCCACATCAATACCATTCTCTCCAACTCAAATCATTAAGGACCCCCAGGGTAGATTTCTCTTTGTTAAAGACACGCTACATATATCTGATATCATACTGGGTAGCATATATGGTTCAAATGTTGAATCTCCTGGATTTTTTTATGCATTTAATTAATGTATTAACTCCCTTCCTGTCCATCCCGATAATTATTGGGGATGACGTAAATTTAACTTTTGATCCTTGTTTAGATTGTTCTGGAAACTCCCGTAAGGACCTTTCTCCAGCTCAAAGGGCGCTACGGGATCTAGTGGATCAAGTAGACCTATGTGATATTTGGCGAGTTCTCCATCCCACTGAAAGGCAATACACATTCACCTCTCAAGTAAGTGGGACCTCTTCCTGTATTGATTACCTGCTTGTTGCGCAGTCGCTAATTCCCAGGGTGTTAGACTCGTCTATTTATCCAGGGCCCCCCTCAGACCACTCGCTGGTTACATACCAGATTTCTGTTTCTTTCCTCCCTAAACAAGGAGGCTGATGGAAAATTAATAATCAGCTATTAAAAGACCCAGGAATAGTCAAATACATTTCTGATCAGATTGCTCAGTTTACCTCCATGAACCATAACTCCACAGGTAAACCAGATGGTGTGCTTTAAAGGCTTATTTGAGGGGGTTACTAATTGGTTTGGCTTCGAAATGAAAGCAAAAAAGAGAAGGCCAATTGTTGTCTCTACTGTCCCAAATCCGGGATAAAGAATCTAAGCTCTCTCCCCATTCCTCAGAACAATATAGACAAGAGCTTATTAAACTGAAGGATTACTGTCTAGAGTTACTGAGAGAGAAGGCAGAATTTACAATTCTGAAGGCTAAAGCTTCTTACACAGATCAAGGAGAAAAAGCTGGGCATTTACTTGCTCTAAGAATCAAACGGCAGGAATCCTCCAGGTTAATAGCAGTGGTTCGATCCATGGGAAATGGTTCCTTGCAAACCTCCTCACCTGAGATAGAAGCAGAGTTCTGTACTTACTTTAAAAAACTGTATGGCCCTATGGTAAATCCCTCTTCTGCGTAACAGCTTGACAGCTATTTAGCAGATTCTCACTTTCCTTCCCTCTCAGACACAGAGCAGCTTCCCCTGACATCGCCCATCTCACAGATAGAGTTGGCTAATATAATTAAGATCTCCACAGAAACAGTCCTGGACAGATGGACTTTTCCCCCAACTTTTGCAAGACATTTGCAAACCAACTAACACCCTTACTTGTATCGCTCTTCTAGCATATACTGTCAGGGGCTGAAGTCGACAAATCCCTGTTTGATGCCCTGATTGTCCTTTTACCTGAACCCGACAAAAATCCAGAGTTATTGACCAGCTACAGACCTATATCACTCCTCAATCGAGATATTAAAATATTATCGAAACTTTGGGCTGACCGCATCAACATGGTTCTCCCGGACATCATAAGACCTGAACAAGTCGGCTTTATGAATGGGAGGTGCTCTGTGGATCATTTACGCACCCTGGCGCACATCTGCTCGGTGTTCAGGGATGCTAAATTTACAGCTGCCTTGGTGTCCCTGGACACCGAGAAGGCCTTTGATAGGGTCAATTGGAACTATCTCTTGCGAACTTCGAATGCATTTAATTTCCCCCAGGAATTTCAGAAATGGATTGGTGCCATCTACAAATTGTAGACAGCCCATATCTCCAGTAATGGGGTAATATCTGATTTGTTCCCACTCCAGTCTGGCACAAGGCAAGGATGCCCCTTGTCGCCCTTGCTTTTTAATCTATATCTGGAGCCCCTTATTCGCAGATTGACTGAAGCTCCAGGGGTTCAAGGTATTAACATCCAGGGTCATACAGTTAAGGTCTCAGCTTATGCAAATAACCTGCGCCTCCAGGTGTCTCATCCGGTCACCTCTATCCTTGTATGCTAGGAATCAATGAAGAATGTAGTAAAATGTCTAATTATAAGCTAAATATTAAAAAAAAAAAAAAGTCTTATTTCCCCTTAATCATAAAGTTTTGAGGCACACAGTCTCTGCCATGGGTCACTCCTGGAAAGCAGACTCTCTGCAATACCTAGGTATCGAACTTACGAGGCGCTTATTCTGTCTCCAGTTGCTAAATCTGGACCCCTTCGTTCATACAATTAATCAGTATATGAAGAGATGGTCCCTCCTCCCGTTATCTGTTTGGGGGTAAAATTAACCTGATTAAGATGAATGTTTTTCCTCGCCTCTTTTACCCTTTCAATTTATTGAATCTCTGGCTTCCCCTTACTTGGTTTAAAAAAATCCATGGGCTTTTTACAGACTTTATTTGGGCTGATAAAAGACCAAGGTTGACATTCTATAAGCTTGGTGCTCCCAAAGCCAAAGGGGATTTATGTTTGCCACATATTGGTCTATATTACTGGGCCAGTCAAGCCAACAAATATCTCAGATAGATAGACTCCAGAGACCAACAGACATCCCTTCCTTTCACAACTGTCTGGCTTAGAATAGAAATAGATCAAATAAAGGCTCAGGGACTCTCCCCAGCCTCACTCCTGTATATCAAGCCAAATTCCCTTCCATCTCAACTAAAGACATCTCCCATAGCCATCTCCATCAACATTCACTCCCAGCTGTGTAACTTTCTCAAATACAGCCATACTCATGATATATCTCAAACCATATGGGGTAATCCCAACATCAAGACAGAGGGTAAAACCCTCCCAACTGGATGGTTACCAAAGTTAGGAGACTGTCTACTTAGCTATTTTGTTAAGGAAGATGGGGCGTGGCTTACTTCTCCCGAAATATTGGGTAAAGCCAACATCCCAAACTCAAATATTTTCAAAATCTTTCAGTTGTGCAGTCGTCTGGTAAAGATGTTTGGTTTGCTCCTCCAAAACCCTTTAATTCTCCTTTCCGGGCAGAGCTAAGACCTCTAGCGGGACTTCCACAAGTGGTCTCCAAAATGTATGGGATTCTGTACAATTTGATTTACCCAGAATGTTTTGGTCCAACAGCCTTTTGGGCCACCCTCTTTCCGGAAATGACTATAAACTGATCTCTCCTGTGGCATAGCTGCCACAAGTTAGTCACTCAAGATAGGCTTCGGCTTATGCAATTCCAGATATTGCACAATTTATATTACTCTCCACAGAAGTTAGCTAGCTATGGTTTCGGTTTGGTAGTTTCTTCTACCTGTGTTAGGTGTTTACAAGAAGAAGGTAACCTGCTCCATATATTTTGGGCCTGCCCAAAAGTGGCCAATTTATGGGCTCTCATCAAACAGAGAACGGATCCCCTCTTAGGACTGAATGAGTTATTCTCACCAGAGCTTTTCCCGTTAGGAGATCTTTCTGAATCTTCTGTCCTTATTCGCAAATATCACATAACTTTAATGTCAATGTCAATTTCAAAAAACTGGTTTTGAGACACTGGAACGATTCTAAGGAAATCACCTTTACAGAGTGGTTACAAGAACTTCTGGTGAATCTTAGGACAGAAAAAAACATAGCTAGTCTTAACAATAGACTCAAAAGATTTAACAAGATATGGGGCCCCTTACAAGCTCTATGCTCCTTGCAAACAACAGACATCAATGCCTCTTCTGTATCGTGATATTGTACAGTTGTGTAACTCTGTGCTGGGTTGTTGGGGAGGTAGAGGGAGGGGTGGGGGAGGAGGATTGTTCCTCTATGTTTCTAGGCTAATGCTATATGTTTAACATATATGATGGAGCTGTTCTCTGTAATGGAAACATTTCAATAAACTTTGAATTGAAAAAAAAAAAGGGAAATATCTGGGACAATGTTGTAAGTGAATAATGGCCAGTTATGCAGGCTTGTTCAGATGTTCGTATGTTGCTTTTTGGCATCATGCTGGATGTTGTTGATGGACATGAGTAACGAAACAGTTATGTAATGTGAATATCTTGCTACTCATAGAATGAGAATGGATATTGCTGGTACTGATATTTTCTAATGTATATGCTTACGTTTTTTAAAACAGTCCACAGAGGGAAAAAATTAATTGGCCATGGAGTTAGAGGGGCTGACTAGATTGCTGAAATTTTTGGATGGCAACGGATGTACCATCAATCAATTTGTCATGGACAGGCACGTGCAAGTGAAGTCATTTATGAAAAGAAAACACCCTAACATTAAGCATTATTTCGATGTTTGGCCAGAAGGGGAAGGAAACATATTCAATTCATTGCTTTACAGTAACTGGTAATTGCTATTTTCCTTTTAAACTTAGATTGTGGGCTTTTAGTGACACTGTAATTTCTTTGCTGTCTTTACTTAGAATTGTTTTTGGGCTGTTGAAAATTTAAAACGTAGTGGTGGTGTATTTCTTTGCTGTCTTTAACTGCTGCAAATCTAGTCTTGGCATGTCTGACTTGCCCTGTAGTTTGGGTGAGGGGTGTTAATTGTCTGGCCTGTGACCTCAACTATGTGATAACTGGAGGTGGGGCTTAGTCAGAGTTGAGGTAGCAAGTGAGTTTTCTTTTCTCAGAAGAAGCCAGAAGGGGAAGGAAACCTATTCAATTCAGTGCTTTACAGTAACTGGTAATTGCTATTTTACTTTTAAACTTAGATTGTGGGCTTTTAGCGACACTGTAATTTCTTTGCTGTCTTTACCTAGAATTGTTTTTGGGCTGTTGAAAATTTAAAACGTGGTGGTGTATTTCTTTGCTGTCTTTAATTGCCCCCTCCCTCCCCTTCCCCCAACTCTTAATTATATGCCCTGTTAAATCTGATTGACAGGAGCTAAACACACGGGACAGTAAGGGGTGTGGAGTAGGAGAGGCATAAGGGGGAAGAAGCCCACCCTCAGCACAACAAGTGTTTTGACTCATTTATTTATTTACTGGTTTGTTTTCTTTTTTTAATAAGAAAAGTATCTGAGGATCAGTGGCAGGATTTTTTAGGATTTTTAGGACGGTAAATTAATAAAAAGGGAACTAGGAGAGCTTCAGTAACAGACAAGCAGTGGAACTGCAGTATAATGTGGGTAGTGATGCAATGCAGTGGCTGTGGGGCAGCCATATTCAGGCAGACCTTCTGGACACTGAGGTGCTGCCCTGTCTGCATGCATCTCTCTAGACTGTGGAATGAGGTGGCCAGACTCAGAGCGGAAGTAAACTGGGTCAGGAGTACCATCACCCCTATCCAGGGACCACCCAGTCCAATGCAACTGCCTCAAAGGATGCCGAGAACGAGGAGTACTTGGATGACAGTGGGCTCAGGGAGGGTTAGAGCAGTCAGACAGAGGCACATCCCAGATCCTATTCCACTCAAGAACTCATATGCCACACTGTCAAACGGGGACAACCAAATAGAGGTACCCAGAGAAGTGGAAGGAAAGGATGTGGAGGTTAGCCAAGGAGGTGACCTCACCGGGGAGAGCAGTGGACCCCAGAGGATGAGGAAGTGAATCCTAGTGGGGGACTCCATCATAAGAGGGGTCCAGCTAGGAACACAGGAGGAGGAGGACAGGGAGGTGAGGTGCCCACCAGGTGCCACGGCATGGAGGGATGGAAGGAAGATCCTGGGGATCACTGGGAAGGCAAGACAGGAGGGTGAGCTGGATGTCATTATCCACCTAGGTACTAATGACCTGGCAAATGGGGAGCCAAAGGAAGTTCAGGAAGAGTTTAGGAAATTGGGAGGTCTCAAGCAAAGTAGCTACTTCTGTCACTTTCTCAGAAGTACTACCTGCGAAGGCAAGAGGAAACATAGGGGTGCCTACCAGGAACTTTAACTCATGGTTGAAGAACTGGTGCTGTGGGAGGAAGGGTTTGGATTCATTGGTGACTGGGGACCCACCTGGAGGGATGGAGGTTTGTTCAAGCCTGGCGGCCTGCATCCATCCTAGAGGGAATCCAAGCACTCAATGATAAGTTCAAATGCTACATTGACAAGCATTTAAACTAGCAAAGGGTGGCAGGCCAGCAAGGAGGGTACCTACTTGCTCACCCCCCACATCTAGCAGTGGAACCAGTGAACTGGAGGAGTGGCTATCTCTACAAAGCAGTGTGCGAAAGATGGAGATTAGCGCCCAAGAGGTGGATCGGCAGAAAAGGGGCAAAATTTAGCAGAAGGGCAGACAGCAAGGAGAACCAGGGATAAAGGACAACCAAGTAAGGGGCTGGAGTAGAACAGCGAAACAGTCTAGGGAGGTCAAATCATAGAAAGCCATGTGTGCCAATGCCTGGAGCCTTAGCAACAAGATGGAAGATCTGGAGGCTGTCATGGTGCAGTCAGACCTGGACATTGTGACCATCACTGAAACCTGGTGTAATGATAACCACGACTGGGAGATGGCCATACCTGGCTACAACATATTCAGAAGAGACAGGGCAGGTAGGAAGGGAGGAAGAGTGGCACTGTATGTGAAAAATGACATAAGGGCCACAGAGATCCAGGAGGATTAAAATGGGGGAGAGATACTGTGGGTTAAGCTGGAAAGGAAAATGGGGCCAGCCATCCGCACAGGTGTGGTCTATAGACCACCAACCCAGGAGGAAGAAACAGGGAGCTGATGCTAGCCATCTAAAGGATGGCAGACAAGGGTGAGGTAGTACTGGTTGGAGACTTCAATATTCCAGATGTGGACTGTAGCATCCCAGCAGCAGCTTCAACTAGGAGCAGTTTTTATCCTGGACTCCCTTCAGGGTACATTCCTCAAGCAACTGGTCATGGAACCAACTCGGCAGAAGGCAATACTGGACCTTGTGCTCACAGGGACAGTGTGATGGGGCTAATGGGGGGAGCACCTGGGGAACAGTGACCACCAGTCATTGTGGTTTGAAATCACAGAAAGAGCAGAACCAAACCACACAAAAACATGTATCCTGGATTTTAAGGGGGCAGACTTTGGGAAAATGGGGAGATACTTGAAAGAGGCATTAAGGGGAATGGGGCAGGAATCGGGTTGAGGAACAGTGGGCAGTATTTAAAATGAGGATTACAAGAGCAACATAATTATGTATTAAGCAGGTTAGCAAGAGGAAAAGGAAGAGGATACTATTATGGTTTTCCAAAGAGGTAGCAAAGAAAGTGAAAGCCAAAAAGATTGCATTCAGGCAATACAAAAAGACACAGGCAGAACAGGATAGGGAGAAGTACCAGGAGAAGCAAAGGGAGGTAGGGGGGTCAGTAAGGGAAGCCAAAGCTCAGACAGAAGAACACATTACAAAATCAGTGGGTAGAAGGGACAAAACCTTTTACAGGTACATAAGTGAAAAAAGAAAGGCAAAGGGAGGGATAGTGAGACTGAAGGGGGAGGATGGGGGCCTCGTGGAGGATGACAACAGTAAAGCTGACATATTGAACAGGTATTTCTGCTCAGTCTTTACTGAGGAAGAGGAGGGTAATGGGTCTGAAGGGAGTACAAGGGGTGAGAATGGTGCAGAAATGGACACAAGTCCCTTTACTCGAGAAAGGGTCCTGAAGGAACTGGAAGTAATAAGAGTTGATAAAGCAATGGGGCCAGATGGGGTGCACCCCAGGGTCCTTAAAGAACTAAGAGAGGTGGTGGCTGAACCTCTGGCTATCCTGTTTAGCCGATCACTGGAAACAGGGGAGGTACCCAAAGACTGGAGGACAGCAGATGTAGTCCCTTATACAAAAGTGGGAACAAAGAGGAAGCGGAAACTACAGACCAGTCAGCCTCACCTCGGTAGTAGGGAAGATCATGGAAGCACTACTGAAGGAGAGACTGGTGGAACATCTGGTTGTCAGTGGACTACAGGACTCAAGGCAGCATGGTTTCACCAGGGGAGGTCATGCCAGACCAACCTCATTGAATTTTTGACTGGGTGACTAGGGAGGTGGATCAGGGGAGGCAGTGGACATGGCCTATCTGGACTTCAGCAAGGCCTTTGACACTGTGCCACATAGAAGACTATTACACAAACTGGGGAATATGGGTGTGGGCAGGACAGTGTGTGGTGGGTAGGTAACTGGCTGGGCGGCAGGACACAGAGGATGGTGGTAAATGGCTGTCACTCCACAGAGGGAAGAGTGACCAGTGGGGTACCACAAGGATCAGTGCTGGGACGGTCCTATTCAACATCTTCATCAGTGACATTGCGCAGGACCTAGAAGGCAGAATTTCACTGTTGCTGATGACACAAAGCTCTGTAACAGAGTAGACACACCAGAGGGTGTAGACAAAATGAGAGGGACCTGCAGAAACTTGAAGAATGGTCAGGGTTTGGCAGTTGAAATTCAATGCAAAGAGTGCAAGATAATGCATATGGGCACAAAACCCTGGCACAATATATCAGTTGGGGGTGAGGATATAGCATGCACCAAGTAGGAAAGGGATCTTGGGGTTATCATCTCTGATGACCTCAAGGTAGGGAAACAGTGTGACAAGGCAGCAGGTAAAGCAAATAGGATGCTGGGATGCATAGGCAGGGGCATCACCAGCAGGAAAAGGGAGGTCATAATTCCACTATACAAGACACTAGTGAGGCCCCACCTGGAGTACAGTGTACTGTTCTGGAGACCTTACCTACATAAGGACATAGATAGGGCAGAGAAGGTTCAGAGGAGGGCAACAAAGATGGTACATGGATTGCATCACAAGTCCTATGAGGACAGATTGAAGGAACTGAATATGTACTCCCTGGAGGAGAGGAGGGAGGGGGATATGATAGAGACATACAAGTATCTTACAGGGAGGAACAGGGTGCAGGAATACACTATTTTTAAGTGAAAAAGATGTTCCAGGACTAGAGGGCATGGGATGAAGTTGGAGGGAGGACGATTCAGAGGAAACGTGAGGAAGAATTTCTTCACAGCACGGGTGGTGGACAAGTGGAACACCCTGCCAGAGGAAGTGGTGGGGGCTGAAACAATCATGGGATTTAAGAATGCATGGGATAAACATAAAGGAATTCTGGAGGTCAGGGGTAAGGGGCAACAGTCTTCTAGGAAAACATAAACTGAACTTTTATGCTCAAATGGGCAGACTGGGTGGGCCACAGGCCCTTATCTGCCAACACTGTCTATGTATCTATGTAAATGCAATATGGCATACTTATTTATTTTATCATTACTGCTTGTACAGTTAGTGAATTTATAGATGGAGTCAGACCACATGTTGATTTGTATAAAATATATAGATTGAGACAATGTTATTCCTATCTCCTCAGGCGTTGACAAAAAACTTGATGCATCATCAAAGAAGAAAAATTGTGGGGTCATTCAACTGTGGATCCGTTCTGTAACAAATTACATGTTCTAGGTTGCATATAGTAGTGACTCAGACCCAGATATGATCCATCAGAAATGGCAAAGTGTGCTGAACTGTGTAGTGAATGAGCACACTGGCAACGGTGACAAGTTCCCTCAATGTGTCCATGGCGAGATTGAGAAAGAGAAAAAGTGGATTGCAAAGGGTAAATAGAAGTTGTTGTCTAACTTTATTTTTAAGTGACATCATGCTGACTGTAATATCAACAACATAATTTTTTGTGCATCATGCCATAGGTACATGTGTGTACAAAGTAATGAGTAAAACCATTGCAAGCTCTTACCTACTGCAAGGCCTGAAACAGATGTCACCCATGTACCAGACCTACGCACTGGACGTTTTCCATGGTTTGATGTGCCATTTCGCACCCAAATCCTTCCACTTTTTCTACCCTGCTAAAGACTGAAAGAGAAAATTATAGAAAAAGTCTCGAATGGGAGAGACATAAACATACTCAGGGACTTTGGAAAAAACTGAGACAGGCTGTTTTGGGTAGGGATGGAAGGCGATTTTGGAATATTGTTGCCCAGGGATATAATAGATATGCCAATAGGACAGAAGCCTATATTATACCTGACGTTTCGGCATCTCATTTCTCCAAGCTCTGTTATTCTCATGAAGAGCAGGAGACACCTGATGCTTTCAAAATACAGGAGGATTAACTTTTTCTAAGATCTGTCTTGATCACAGAGGACGAAATCCGGATGGCACTGATTGGGCTTAAGGCAAAAAAAAAAGCACCAGGACTGGATGGGGTCCTAGGTGATCTCTATAAGGTTTTTCCCAACTGGTGGATTCCTTTTCTTCTTTTGCAGTTTAATGGCCTGGTTCAGGGGTACTCTTGCCTTGCCAGTTAGGCAGGTAGTGTTATCTTCCCAATTTTTAAAAAAGAGGATCCGAATGACCCAAGGATGTATAGGCCTATTAGTTTGATAGATGTTTCACAGAAGATTTTCTCTAGGATAATTTTGGGCAGATTCCTGTCGTGGGTCGAGGAGAACGCAGTATTGAATGAGGCACAGAATGGTTTCTGGAAGGACTGTTTTACAGTACAACACTGTTACGTGCTTCAGCACCTGATCTGGAAGTATACTAAAGTGAGAAAAAACAGATTATATCGCTGTTTTGTGGACTTCTCCTTGGCCTTTGACAGTATTAGTAGAAAAATCCTTTGGACTACATTAAGGGATCTGAAGTTGGAGGCCTCACTTCTTGATGTTATTATTAGACTGTATGAAAATATGTGGGCAAGGGTCCAGTATAATCAGTATGGTCATCTAACTGATAGACTTGAGACAAATGTGGGGGTCAGACAGGGGTGTATTTTGGACCCCCACTCTCTTTAACATCTATATTAATACAGTCTTGGTAACCCAGATTTTCATGCTCCAAAAATTAATGATCAAAGGATTGAATGTTTAGCATATGCAGATGATTTAATCTTGCTCTCTACTTCAGTCCTAGGTCTTAAAGAAAATTGGCTCACTTTGAATCTCTCTGTTCTCAAAGGAAACTAAAAGTTAATCTCGGCAAGACCAACATTGTAGTTTTTGGCTCTCAAACCAAGAATACAGTAGGCTTTAGGCTAAACAGTAACCATATAGACACTGTTGAGTGTTATGACTATTTAGGTGTCCTTTTTGCCTATAGCCTATCTTGGACCAAACATTTGGAGGCTATTAGGTTTAAAATGGGATCTTCGGTAAATGCCCTAAAAATATTTAACAGCAAGATGGGGAAGTCATCGGTCAGAGGGGTATAAAGAGTCGTTAATGCCAAAATAAGAATGAGCACATTATACGTCTCTGAAATCTGGGGTTATACTAAGGTTAGAGAATTAGAAATAATTCTGAATAAACTCTATAGATACATCTTAATGTTGCCAAATGGAACTCCAAGCTGTGTTCTTGCCTTGGAGTTAGGACAACGTTCCTTGACTTCTCTCACCTGTGAATGACAGATCCTCTTTCTGTTGAAACTTTCTTTTGCCCCAACAAAGATATATCAGAATGTGTGTAGAAGAAGTCATCAAATTGGCCAGCATGGGATATGTGCATCCCTTTATTCAACTTATTAAGGAAACAATAATGCCGGCCGGATTGGGCCTCCTCTTATATAAAATTTACATGACACAATTTGAGGAGATTAGGCAGAATGTCAAATTAAGGCTTACTGACTTAGACATAAATTCTTGTTATGTTCAACTCTCTAAGCTTAAGCTATATGGGTTTTATAAAAAAAAGTAAAGATTTCATGGGGGATATGAGCCATAGCTCTCTTTTTAACCTGTCCTAAACAAAGGAGAATCTATACAAGATTCTGAACTGAAAACTATAATGCTCAATGCATTCATTTCAGACAAAAAAGAGAGGGGGTATTTTCTCCATATTGTAAATGTGGAGTGGGGATGATAGATGATCTCAAACATGTGGTACTCTTGTGTCCTAGGTACGAATCAACTAGGAAAAAACTGCTGGGTGGATTTTTAGGTGATCTCAGCCTCCCCCTGGAGGATCTTTTGGAATATTTGTTTACTATGAAAGAGAAAAACATGATAGAGATCTTTGCAAGGTTTTTAATTTCAGCTGATTTGTAAAGTTTATTAGGAGGACTTGAAGTCCTGTGGAGGTTTTTTGTGTGAAAAGATACTCAACGAACACTGTTAAATTGAATTGCACTGTAAAGATATTTAAGTTCCTTGCTGATTTATTTGTCTGTTTATATTTACTGTGTATTTTGTCCTGATTTTAGTATATTGTAACTGCTTTATGCTGAACAATAAATTGTACTACTATTACAACATTACAAGCTTCTAGTGCTGTGAAAGAGGCTTCAGCCTCACGAACTGCATTAAGAGCAAACAAAGAAACTGCTTGAAAGAAAGCCATTTAGATATGCTGATGCAAACAAAATTGTTTTTAGCATCTGGTGGAAAAATGGATCTTAATAAAATATACGTCCACTGGAAGAATGGGAAAGACAGGAGAGAAAAACAGTAAATGTTGATTTCTTAGCAATGCATCAGCAGCAGCTCGAGCAAGACTCTTTAAAATGTACATAGTTTACACATGTTTCCAGTTCATACCTTTATGGTGCACAATGCACATCCAAGCTTCAGACGGTGTCAGAATGTATATTTATACTTTGCAATGAGTATTTGAGTGTTTGGTTAGTTTTCTACTGTTTATTGGCAATAAAATATATCACTTGTTTGGCCATCCGATTTGTGCACATGAATACATTGTTTTGCACAAAGTGCCGCACACACATATCAGTTGCCCACCCACTGAGACTAAAAATTAGAGGGAACATTGCCTGTAATGTACACCAGGTAAAATGCTGTTATGATTTTGTTAACACAAGGATATCACTTGCATAGTCTAACTTATTTTTAATTCGGGGCAGGATTCTTGACAGCACAAGTGTGTGAATAACCACGTACAGTACACAATGCAAGACTATTGGTTTTCGGCATCAACCAGTGTTCTTCTATTGAGTACAGTAAGCTCTCATTGACTGTGTGTTAATCCGTCGGCCAGTTGTGGCAGGATACGGAGGGCTGTGTTTCTCTAGAACCGCAGTCAGACCAGGAGATTGGTGTGGGATCCAGGGTACTGTGTCTGTTACGTAAGCAATAAGACATGGCTGGGTGTTGGTAGTACTGAGATGCCCGCACACCCAGAGGCATAGTTAGGCACGAGACCGCAGGTTGAGTGCCTTCAGCCATGTCTTATTACTTATGTAAAATGGACTCATAGGTAACTTTGAAAAAAAAGAACATTCAAAAAGGTTTCAAAGTCACAAACAACATACTAAAATGTTGCTAAGTAATGTAAAATAGTCCTTCCACAGATGTTTTTCACCTGTCAGTTATCTGTCTTTCTTCACACTCAATATGCTATGTGATTGTTTACCATGGAATAGAATAATTCAAAGCTCTGTATTATTCTAGTAGTAGAATGACCCCCCCACCACACACACCCACACCCACACACACACACACACACACACACAGAATGGTAACATGGAATACATGAATTCTACATTCTTCAGAGCTCAACTGGCATACAAACAAAAGCACACTCACAGGCCTGAAGTGGAGCCAGAACCTCAATTTTATATGTAGCCAGGTAAGGAGCAGGGAGTTTTCTGGCAAAGGGATAGGTGGATGATTTTTCACGGTCAACGAAACACCAGAAATGGAAACTCTGAACAGTACTTGAGTTTTTTGAATTTGTGTATGTGTGTAAGGGGGCTTATGAGTGTGTATAATAATAAACTTTATTTATAAGCTCAGTATCTAAAACCAAAGTGCTGTACAAAGCTTTAAAACAGTTAAAACATCAACCAACCCATTCCATATAAAACTATAAAACAAATGAGGCAGGACATTATATGGAGTCACCGAAGGCCTGGCAGAACAACAAGGTCTTCAAGGCTGTCTTAAAGCTCCCCATGGTGTGGCACTCTCGAATCTGATGAGGTAGAGAATTCCACAGGGTCGGGGCCACGAGCATAAAAGCATGAGAGCCAGATGTTTTCAGCCGCACCCTGGGAATCTCTAACAACCCCTCGTCAGCTGAGCAGAGTGGGCGGCTGGGATAATAAGGAATGAGGAGCTCTTGTAGGTAGCCCGGGCCAAGTCCATGTAGGGCTTTAAAGGTCAGAAGACTGACCTTGAAGGTGATCTGCCACTGAACAAGCAGCCAGTGCAGTTCGCGCAGCACAGGAGTGATGTGGCTTGAACGAGGGGCCCCAGTCAACAACCGTGCCACAGTGTTCTGCACTAGCTGCAAATGGTGGATATCAACCCCCGGAAGCTCTAGGTAAAGGGAGTTACAGTAGTCAAGGCATGAGATCACAAAGGCGTGGATCAACATCGAAAGGTCTTCGGATGGAACAAGTTGCTTGACCCGAGCGATGTTCCTAAGATGGTAAAATGCAGACTTGACAACTGCAGATACCTGTGAATGCAGTGTCATCCTATCATCAGGGATCACCCCCAGGTTTGGTACCTGCTCAGAGGAAGGGATCTGACTACTCCCGAGCAAAAGGCCAGAAGGAAGCCCTGCCACGGCCCCCACCCCCATCCAGAGGCCTGGATCCACGACCAGCACCTCAGTCTTATCAGAATTCAGTTTCAGCCAGCTGGATTTCATCTAGTCCTGGATTTCTGTGAGGCAGCTATTAAAGACTGAGACTGCGCTAACCTGGTTAGGTGCGAAAGACAAGTAGAGCTAGGTATCATCTGTGTAACAGTGAAACCTCAGCCCATACCATCTTACAGTGTCTCCTAAAGGCAGCATATACACTGTGAACAACATTAGGGAGAGCACCGAGCCCTGAGGGACCCCCTCAAGGCAAAGAGAATGAGTCTGAGGAAAACAACCCAGACACCACCTTCTGAAACCTGACGGAGAGGAATGATCGAAACCATCATAAAACATTAAATTATTTACTTACTATATTTAATTTAATAGACTTTTATTTTTAGGGCCTATTTGAAATTTTTTATATATATGAGTAAAGGCTGTAGCCATGTTTGTGATGGAAACTAGGAAATAGGTGGCTTATGAATTCTGTGAGTTGCTCTGGTTGGCAGGGACTTGTTTTAGCCAGTGGTGGCACTCTCTTACTGCAGTGGTTAGAACCAAGTCTCATCCAATCAGGACACAGAGATTTCTGTGCCCATTTTATATGTACTGGGTTAGGGGTTGGGGGGCCCACGGTTCTACATAATTGTGGTGTGCCTCAATTTTTAACAATGAGCTTCTGAGAGGGGAGGGGACACGGGGGAGTACTTTTTTTTATACTTGGCAAAATGTAGATCAGTAAGGTGGAGGTTGGAGGGATCACTACAGTATTGGACCGGGCAGGTGGTAGTTACAATATACTACAAATGGTTATTCTGTTTATTTTACATGACTTGTGGATGGATGGTGAGGTGATGCGGTACCTGTACATCCACATAGAGTTTGCATTGAGTACAGCCTGGATTTTCGTGCTGGTACTTTGATCCACGCAGTTGCCTTTGAGCGAAGAGATTGCTTGGACCAAACATTTGGAAATGGGATCACAGGGCAATGCATGTCCCCTCACATTCATTTTCATTTAGGTCTCCCTCACTTGTTTGTCCTTACACAAATGACAGTTAGTGTGTAACAAACTGGTATTTGTGAATGGCATGTATTCACAAAGTTGAGCTCTCAACGTGCAAAATGATTTTGTGTCGCTGCAAAGATCTGTGAATCATGACCAAGCTATCCAAGTTCAAAGTAATGATGTTAATATGTTCAATATATTGCATGAAACTAATACGTACACCCTATCACAGACATCTCCTCGCAGGGCTTCACTTTAATGAGAATATTGATCGTGCCATCACAAAGACATGTGAAGGTGAAGAACTACTGTGTCGCTTACCCAAAAGCTAGCAAGGAAAAACAAGTGATTGTGAAGCCAGTGAAAGTCCCACCTACATTTGGTAATTTTGTCTTTCTAAATTCAACACGGTCAACACACTAGTTATGCAATGCTGTCTGTTTAAACGTGGCACATGCTTCGGCAGAGTGCCATGTGTGGACATAGTTGGTAATTGACTGTTGCTGGTGAATTATTGTTATAATAAACTTAATTTCAAACAAGTATTTCCAGCTTACTATTGACTTATTATGTATAACTTGTTTCCGGGTATGCATGATGCAATATTGTTCACTTGAGACATGCCGGAAGATGGTGCGGTGAATAACTGCACCGACACGGTACTCATTTAGGTAGATGGATGAGCTGACCAAAGGTGCGAGGTTTAGAGGTAGGAGGAGATGGTCATGGCAGAGGGATGGTGGTGTCTCATGGTTGATGGGAGGGAGGTGAATGATACTGACAGAGCAACCAGGGTTGGGGGGGGACATGTCTCGGTTGGAGGGAAATGGAGCAGCAGGGTGATATTGTACAGTCCAAAAGGTGGCCTAGTCTGGTACAAATGAATATGGGTAAAAGAGCTATAGTGGGAATAAGGAAGGAAGAGGACGGTGTTGTACTGCTGGTGATAGTAATGGGGAAAGGCATAGCGTCATGTCAGTAGACTCCATACTTGAGTTAACAGAGGACAGTGCAGGGAGAGGCACTTCTTTATTGCAAAAGGAGGGGTAGTAAGAAACCACATGTAGTATAGTACAATCCACTTAATAGGGACGTAGTTTATGGGGACATTCGTTTAATAGGAAAATTTCCCCAGTAACCGATTTGTTCCTAATCGACTTTGATTATGTTCTTATCTGGTTATAAGGGACACACAGGCCGCTTAATTGGGGCTTTTTACTGTAAAAGTGTGACATCCTGGTGCAGTATTCATCTTGTGATCATGGCTTCCAAGCAAGTAGAGCTCACACTCGCAGAGCGAATGAAAATAATTGAAGCTTTGCAGATCCCTAAGGCTTCTCTTGCTTCTGTGGCTAAAGATTTTGGCATTTCTAAAAGCCAAGTTGGTTGCATAGGCCAAAACAGAGAGGCTATCCTGACTGAGTGGCAGTTGAATGTTAGCCTGGCAAGGAAATGCAGGCGCGAAGGAAAGGACGGTGAAGTGGAAGATGCCCTCCTTTTGTGGTTTAGCGGTGCTGTCAGTCGTGGTGCCAGACTGTCCGGCCCTGTGTTTATAAAAAAAAAAAAAAAGCAAAGGAGCTTGCCACACAGCTCGGACATGAAGATTTTGAGGCCACCGATGGATGGCTGGCGAGGTGGAAACAGAGAGTTGTTTACAACAAGGAGCATGGTGAAAAATTGGACGCTGACACTGGTGCAGCATCAGACTGGATCTTAGCAGTGTTTCCCGCCCTTCTTAAAGATTAGAGCCCTGGGTGTGTGTACAGTGCTGATGAGACAGGACTGTACTTCAGGGGGTATCCTGTTCGCGGTCATGTACTCAAACAAACAGAACTGTTTTGGGGGAAAAAAGCGAAGAACAGGGTCTCTCTATTGGTATGCGCCAATATGGATGGTACAGACAAGCGCCCCTTGCTTGTTATTGGTAAAAGCAAGAGACCTCGCTGTTTTCCCAGAGATCTTACTACACTGCCGGTAGCTTACTGTAACCCGTAGGTGGCGCTATCCCAAGGGCTACTGCCCCTGCCTTCTGGGCTAGTAACAGGTTAAGGGGCCTGAGTTCTGAAATGGGTGCCTCCACCCTGAGGTCAGGATTGGTAGTGGTCAAGCTAACCTGGGCACAACCCTCTGGGACACTGTAACCCCCCTCTCCTTACTAGTAGCCAGAACAATACACAATAATCACTTTCACAATACCCCGATATACCACACAAGTACCCACACTGTTTGCACTTACCATCAGGGCTTTCCTCTGGCTCGGCCCTGGGGACCCCCTGTAAAACAAGGTTATACACAGCAAATAACAGCAGTACAGTACTCTTGCACAAACTGGAACCACAGTCAGGGTAAATGCAAAAAAGAGTTAGTTCTGATTTATTTAAAGGACTTGAACAAGGGAGGGGCATAATCAGGTTAATTTACGTACTCTATATCATTCAAACAGTTATGCATGCACTTCAGGGTCCATAAACAGTCACACACTTTGAGTACCCAGATGGGGAATGGTGAGCTAGCCAGGAACGTTGCAGCTGGTTGGGGCCCTGTGATAGAAGAAAACAACATGCACAACACACACTATTTGTAATCCGGAGCCGGAGGGCTCAGTTCGTGAAAAGAAAACAAGAAGACAATCAGATGACACACTTTTAGATTAGGCTGTTGTTGCAGGGAGCTACCCTGATGATTACTCATGATACCCAAGACTGGACACAGGTTGGACGAAAATCGAGACAGCAGGTGGTTAATCTGGAGTACCAGGAGAAGCAGGGCCCACATGAATCGCCGAGGCGTCATTCCTGTTCAGGCGTGGAGCAGGGGGCTGATCCCCAGGCAGGTCTCTCGTCAATGGCTTTCTCTGTGCAGTGGGTAGTCTGGCTGGGACAGTGTGGCAAGGCCCCAGCCAAATGGAGACAAAATTTGGATACAGTCCGTTTTGGGCTGGATACAGCTCCCAGCAAGCAGAGCACAGTTCACACAGTGGGGAACCAAATTATGACCCACTTTCAATACACAGAACATTTACATGTAAGGAAATTCTACTGTACCAGGCATACCGCTGTCCGGTCACGATCGCAAAGTCTCTGCACAAACCGGGGATTCAAAAGCAGCTGGAAATCCTGACAGGCCGATCGCATTCATCAAAATCTTCGGTCTTCTTCAGGTATGAGCCTGGTAGAAAATCAGTGGCTTACTTTGTTCTCACAAACTTGGATTTAGTCTGAAATAATTCTCTTTTCTCCCTCTCAGGGGCAGCAGGCAGACATGCAGGCCAAAACTTAGCCCTTTCACAGTTCTGTCATGCGAATCCACTCAGGATTGCTGCTCAAAAAACACTTGAGCTCTTACTTATTTCACTTCCCAGCTGAGAACTAACTGAAAATTGGAAACAGGCTGGGATTTCCCCAAGATCCAGAAGATTCGGTTGGCTGATCTGTCTGTCAGTCACAACAAGAGCTCCCCCTTGCAAAAAAAGGTGCCAAAAACCCAAAACTACAATTTCTATAGATTTTGACTCCAGACAGCTCCTGTAGTCCCGGTCCATTTTAGGTCCCACCCGACTGATTGGTCCAATTTAGCAGTCCAGGACCAAGATAGTGGAGACAAACAAAACAATCCTTGCTGCAAAGAAGGCAGGTTAGACAAACTACATTATCATTATCACTCTAAATGATGTTCAGCAAATAGTTACATCTTTCAAGAGAGCTCCCTCTCAGATTACTTATAACTGCAGTACTGGCAGCTCTTAAAGAGATAGTACACAGAGGCTTTACAGGCCCTCTCTGGCAGTCACATTTAAACAGCTAAAACGCAGGACACCAACCTGGCAGTGAGTATTAAGGCAAGCTCAAGGAAGACTTTTCAGGAACCCCCATTTGTAGGGGGGGTTACATTACTATTCTTCGTCGAACGCCTGGATAACAGGGTGGATCTTCCACGATTGGCTGGGCATGTGTGAGTGTGAGCTGAAGCACAAACGGCGCTATGTCCTACTGTTCCTAGAGAATTGCTCCGCACACTCTGCTGATGTTGTGGGGATGTACCCACACATTAAAATTGTTTTCTTGCCACCAAACACCACCAGTTTGATCCAACCCATGGATATGGGTGTGATCAGAAATTTAAAGGGTCACTATTGTGCACTGATGTCAGCACGAATCATGGATGTGATCGACCAAGGAGGGGAACTGACTGCATCTGCAATCGCTAAAGACATCAGTATCCTGGATGCCATCTACATGGCTGCCAAAGCCTGGCAGTCTGTCTCCCCTACTACACTCCTGCACTGTTTTAGGAAGGCAGGGTTTCAGAGTAGCATCGCAGAACCGGTGGGCGAAACACATCAAACAGCAGCAGAGGATCCACTGTATGATGTTCAGCCACCAGCATACATGACTGCAGATGAGTTCTCTTCATTTGTGGACATCGACATTGATGTCGAAACTGAGGGGGAAACTACATATGGCAAAATTTGTGAAGCAGTCAAATGTCTGAGACTGGACGTAGGAACACAGGAAACACAGCATGAATCGGAGGCAGAGGAAGATCCAGTACCCAATCCTATTTCTAACAAGGATGCTATTGAGCACTGTAGAGCGCTGATGACATGGTGCATGCAGAATGGTGACATAGCTTCCTGGGGAGCACTGGCAGCTGTTGAGAGCTGCATTTCAAATAGGATCAGCACTGACTCAAAACAGAGTTCAATCAGAGTCTTTTTTTTTAGTGCAGTGACTGAAAACTGAACTTATACAGTACTTTTTTGTTTAACTTTACTTTGTCCCTTTTGAGCACTTGCATAGCAAACAAAACAAAAAAAGATAATGTATACACAGAAATGCACTAAAATAAAAATACTGAATTGTATGGTATGCAGTGACCAGAATGATGATTACAATATAGAACATAGAGCTCCTGTTAATCGGGACGATCGCTTAATAGGGATGATTGCTCGTTCACGGAGCCATCCCTATTAAGCGGCTTCATCTGTATTTAGATTTCAGCAAGGCATTTCATTCCATGCCACCTGTGAGGTTGAGTGGAAAGCTGGAAGGTATAGTGATGCGGAGGGGAGCTGTCATCACTGAGTGATGTGACGAGCAGTGCACCATAAGGATCGGTACTTGGACCAGTGCTGTATGTGATATTCATAGTTGATATCTCACATCCGATGTGGGGGAGTTTATAGCATACAGTATGAACAACTCTTCACAATGCAGGAAGGCGGCAGCAAAAACCACCAAGACGCTGTGGTGTATATTGAGGGTAATCTACTCCAGAATCAGGGACTTTTGTACCTGGCAACATAGGCCATGTAAGAAGCTTGCCTTCTGCAGGTAAACCTTCTCCTGTACAGGTAAGTGGTCAGGCTGTACATTGACTACTGTGTGCAGTAGTGATGCCCATTCTTGAAGAAGGACAGCAGGTTGTTGTAGGGATAGAGCACAGTGTGTCGATGATTCAGCGATTAGAGGCCATATCCTTCTAATCTGGAAAACCATTTCCATATTACTGTTGTTTATGCCCTTCAGGTACTTGAATGTTTTAATAATATCACTATCCCTCCTGTCCACCAGTGAATACATGTCTAATTCACCCAGCCTATCCTCGTAGGTTTTACCTTCCAACCCGATTTATCTTAGTAGCCCTATGCTGTACCTCCTCCAGCAATCTGATGTCCTTCTTAAGGACTGGGCACCAGTACTATACACAGTACTCCCAATGCAGCATGAACATTGACCTGTAGAGGTGGATGGTCACCTCCATTTTTCTGGTGGAGATAACCTGCGCTGTACAACACAGCATTTTGTTGTCCTTAGTAACCTCCTTCCTGCATTATGCAGAATTGTTTATACTTCCTGTTATAAGCACTTCTCAGTCCTTTTCCTCCTCTGAGCTACCTAGCTCTACCCCTTCCAGCTGGTAGCTACTCCCCTGGTTCCTAGTTACAAAGTGAAACACCTTGTATTTCTTGGTATTGAACCCCAGCTGCCACGTTTCCAACCACTTGTGCAGTTTCTTCAGGTCTTCCTGCAGCCCTCTCCATCCTTTGATGTCATCCACCACAGTTCCCATTTTCGTAATGTCTGCAAACAGACTGATCTTACTCTGGATCCCTTTTCAGGCATCAGCTATGAATATCCCAAAGAGCACCAGACCCACTACCGACCCCTGTGGTACCCCGTTCTACACTTCCCTCTGTAATGAGAATCCCCTGCCTGTAATTCATCTGGTTTCTTACATATGCTTCTCGCATTCAGTAAGATCACCCTACACTCTGTACGTGTCCCTTCAACTTCCTGGTTTCTCCACCTCCTACCACTACCCCACTTGTGACCACACCTCCATTTTCTTCCTGACTACTTTGGGGGTGAGCTTGTTAGGCTCCCCCCTCCCTTGTCTCCATGTCTACCACCTGCCTTCGCGCCACCTCACCCCTCCTAGTTTAAATAAGGCCAAAGCCCTATGTAACCCCTGGCTCACCAGAGACCTACTTAGACGACTAAAAGCTCGAGACCACCTTTGGGAGATTGCCAGAAACACCGGGGAGACAAGTTGATATTGCTAACTATAAACGTGCATGAAATGACTGCACCAAATATATCCGGGATACGAAGACCACCTATTTCCATAATGCCCTCACTAACTCATGGGGCAACGGTAGGGACTTCTGGAATAACATTAAGGAAGTCACCAGGAAGTAATACAAATCACCCCCGTCAGTACTCGGCATAAATGGTGAAACTACACTTGACCAGAAACTCATTGCTGATGCATGACACCTTCACAGACCTCAGTGCTGTACTCCCACAGGGTTTTTTCGATGAGGTGGTTCCCCTTGCCCCCCCAGCCACCTCCAGCCACCCTCCCTTCTACTTTAAAGCAGTAAAAATGCATCAAGTCCGCAGCTACATTACCAAGCCATTTGCAACTCCAGAGCCAGCAGTGACTCACTCGACCTCAAACTGCTATCACTCACACTTGAAGAAGTACTCTGACCACTGACCAGGATTTTCAACCTCTCCCTCAGCCTCAGATAGTTCCCTGACTTATGGAAATCTGCCATGGTAACCCCAATTCATAAAAGTGGTGACAAAACAGCTACTGAAAATTACCATCCAATTTCCATCCTGCCTTCACTCTCCAAGGCCCTAGAACGGATTGTGTCAGACCAGCTCACCGACTTTCTTGACATTCACAACATCCTGTGCAAGGAGCAACATGGCTTTAGAAAAAGGTCATAGCACCTCCACGGCACTATTTGAATTCACTGGTGCAATCCATCACTCACTCGATAAGTCATCTTACTGGGTCCACCTTCATCGACTTAACTAAAGCCTTTGATACCGTCAACCACAATCTCCTACTTGCTCAGCTTTGACTAGCAGGGCTCTAACCTAACTCGGTGAACTGGCTCAAAAGCTACTTAGACAACCGCTCCCAAAGAGTGAGAATTGCTGGCACACTCTCAGACCAAAGACCAGTCCAGTCCGGTGTCCCACGGGGCTCAATCTTAGGCCCCCTCCTTTTCAGCCTTTTTCTGAACTCACTGCCAGAATCCTGCCCTGAACAGATCCTACTCTACGTGGATGATGCTGTCATCCTGGCATCCCACCATGATCCAGCCCATCTACAAGGTAACCTCCAACAGGCCTTCTCTGCAGTTGAAAACTGGTTCACAAAATACAGACTTGTACTTAACCAGAAAAAAACAAAGACCATGATCTTCTGCAGCTCCCAAAACAAACACAAACAATGTCAGCTCTCCATTAAAACCAAGCAAGGAATCACCCTCGAACAAGTTCATACCTTCAAATACCTCGGCCTCACCCTCGACTATAATCTCTCTTATGTCCCACACATCAATAATGTGGCAAAAGTAGCCAACACCAGGGTGGGCCTACTGTTCCGACATAGGAAACATCTAACCCCAGAAGCTCTGTCCATAGCTGTCCAGAGCTCCATCATCAGCATTGACTACGGTCTCATTATCTATGGATCTGCCACAACCTCATCTCTCAGGTGTGTTTCGACTTCCCTCAATCAAGCCTGCCGACTCATTACTGGTTCCCACCGTCTCACCCACACCTGCCACCTCTACTCCAAAACAGGCTGACTGCAACTGAACAACTGAATCAAATACCAAACCTGCATCACTGCTAAGAAAATCATGATGGGAAAGGCACCACCAGGAGTCAGCACCCTCTTCAAACCCAAAATCACTAACCGCAACACCAGGAGATCTAAGTCCCAAATCTTTCAAATCCCCCCGCTGCCGCACGTCCCAAGGCCAAAGGTCATTTGCATACAGGGCTCCGTGTTGGCTGAATGAGCTCTCTAGTGACACCTCATCCACAGCAACGCTTGGAGCATTCAAAAAAAAAAGCTCCGCCACTCCATAACTGGCACCTCCACCTGTGCTTGCACTCCATAACATCTTCATTCCCTACGCTGCTTCTGACCTTATAGGTGTCAGTTTCTGCCCTCTCTTCTTGCACTTACCTGTCCAATGCAACTTCTAATGCACTTGCCCTGTGTCTGTCCTGACAAGGCCCCTCGGCTGCCTCACCTTGACCCTCTACACCTATGCCTTCCCCTATCCTCAGCCCTCTCCCCTTCTTGCCCTCTTCCTCCTATTGTTTCTTGAGTTACTCATCGCTCAGTCTGATTTTGTCAAGCAAAGTTACTGTCTAAAACCATGTACCTGTAACTGTTTTATGTTTTAGTGTCTGTTACCCTGTAACCAGCATGACGTGGAACCTTTGTAAAAGAGCCTTGGCTCAAAGGTACTTTGTAATCCTAGACACAAATAAATAAAAAAAAAATCCACTTTAATTGCTACGTACACTGCTAACCCTTGCTTTAATACCCACTTAGCCTTTCCACAGCATATATATCATTATTGTCACTGGTTCTGCTACATCACCCCACTATCCCATACCATTTGGTCATATATCAACCCCTCAACCAATTGTTGAACTCAGCAATCCTTCCTTTCCTCATGGTACTTGCACAGGGCACTGGGAGTAACTATCTCCTGATACTGCTTACCCAGCTCCTCAAACCTCTACCTCATTATCTCCACTGACTACCCTGCCAAGCTACCCCACCTGATCCCTTTCAGTATGCATTCCACCAGGACTATTCCCCCTTCCTCATTCCCTGTCTCCTCCCCCAACCATTTCTCTAGGTATCTATTTCTAAGGTGCATTCCATTTGTATCCTTACTCTTCCTTCATACATCTCCCCGCACTACTAACCCTCACCCCCGTCCTGCTGTTCACCCTCTATAATTCTCCACCCTCACTGACACCACCCTCTCTGCTAAATACTCAACGTCCTCTCTACCATCATTGCTCCCTACCATTTAATCTCTGTATCCTTCTTCCAGTCTTCCAGCTGTGCCTCTGTCCCTTATCCCCGTCTCCCTCCTCATCCCTCACAATTTTATTACGTACTTACGTAAATAACTAAATAAATAGTTAGTTATTTACAATTAAAACGGTCTTCTACCAATAGTAAAAGAATGCTTGTTCATAATGTGAAAGCATCTTATAGTATTGCAGGTACTCGTACTTTTGTTTGCATCAATATTGTGAAGGTCTAATGTATGTTTTACCCCATAGGTTACATTGCAAACATCAAAGCAAAAGTAATCAGCCTGAGGTCACAATATCCATCCTACAGGTGTGCATCTGCGTTGTACAAAGGGGAAGTCATTCCTGAACCTCTTTCCAAACAGTTTGGAACCCCGGACAAAAAGCAACTAATTCAACATCACAAGTCTCGTTTCCATGCCATATAGGCACTGCCAATCAAGGACAATCAGTAATTCATAAAATTATTCGTATCTTGCGTTCCAAACAATTATTGTGAAATTAACCATTTAAGATTGTTTCTTAACTTTATAACTTGGTACTGAAGGACAATAATATGATGGTTTTTGTGGATCACCACCAAACCTAATGCTGCCTAAGTCAAGATTAAATACCAGGACTGTAAGTCAACAGCTAAATGTGTGTCATACATGCTTGTTGCTGAATGTATAAGGCCACCATATATTTTTACAATACATGGGTGATACTGACTTGAATGCAGACTTTAAATGGTACTTTTAATGTCTGTTATGTACCTTTACTTTTTTGAATGCTTTTAATACTAACATACAAAATGATCGTCACATCCAAAACCAAGGCAATGCTGTTCAGCCCTAGATCCATTGGTCAGGACAGAACACAGCACCTACACATCAGCACTGCATCTGGCAAAAGCCTAGAAGTAGTGCCCTCCCTGAAATACCTCGGCCTAACCCTCGACCGGGGCTTCACCCTGAGGAGCCATGTGGACTCAGTCATGAAAACCCTACACGGGAAACTGGGAACCGTCTACTGCCTGAAAGACCAGCTTGTACCCGAAGCCAGAATCTCAATCGCCACCAGTGTCCTCCTCCCGACACTCACATATGCTGCCCCAGTGGTACAAGGGCTGGGAAAGCTGGAGCGGAATAGGCTTCAGGTACTTTACAAGAAGGTGGCTCGATTCGCCTCCCAGGCCAACCCCAGGGATCACTACTGCGAGTCCCTGTCCTTCCTAAACTGGCCCTCACTGGAAGCACACTTCCAATACACCTTGCTCTGCCTAGCCTACAAGCTAATCGGCCCAACCCCCCAGTCTCTCTGGCCTCGTTGCTCCGAAGGCCAACCACTGACACCTCCGCACAATGGGCCGAACTCTACTTGACGTCCCCAGGGTTAGAACCAAGGTGGGCGGTATGTCATTTGCCCTCACTGTTCCCACACTGTGGAAACAGCTCCCTCCTGGGGTGCAGGAAGCCCCCACTATCAAAAATGTCCGCACTAGACTTAAGGTCCATCAATTGGTCTCCACTTCCTGCCGTTACATCGGCCCCTGACAGGAACCAGGACATAAATGACCTAGCAGGTCCTTCTCACCTACCAGTCTAACTCTATGCCAAACTGCTAACATCCGTACTGTATTATCATTGCTGATCTACCTATTCATTCCACTTGTTCCACGAGTCTCCTGTACTGTAGCCATAACTGCATTGTTGTGATTCCTGTAAAGTGAACTAACGCTGTATTTGTCTCCCGTGTTATGTAATTCCCCGGGTCGCCCCTGAAAAAGGGACCTCTGGGGCCCAGTGGCCTTACCCGGTCACCAAAATTTAATAAATAAATAAATACAGGTATTTATGTACAGTATATGTCAAATGCTTGACTCTGTAGCTCTTCATTCTTTGCAACTGCATCCCAAACTCTCACCTTAAGTCGTCCACCACCCCCAACCAGACCCCTGCATAACATCACTTAATTTAAAACACTGACTGGCAACCTCCCATGGTTTAAACATAGACTGCGAAAATGTCAAACACTTGAAGCTACGTAGTTCTTTTTAATGGAAAGTGGTACCAATATCCTTCTCATCCTTTTCTTGCGGATAGTCTCCACGACCTGTCCGCACAATGAAGGTTCTGTTGACTGGTTTGTTTTTCCTTGTCTCATCGTTGTTCTCTCTGGTTGTCTATCATAATGAAAAAATCACATTCCTGTTTGATGACGTGTATCATCTTGGTTACCATTCTCTGAATGGCTGCCACACTATAAATGTTTTTTAAAAGTTATGTCGCCAAAACCTGCACACAGTACCGTAAGTGAGGACTCACTACTGTTTTCAGAAACAATATTGCCACTTATTAATTGATGCTACTAATACCTATGCCTATGCATGGCAGTTGCAGCCATGGTTGAAGCTGCTTGATGCTTTGACAAGTTTGTTGTAGTTTGAAATGTTTACGCCCTTGTTCATTTGTTTGTGGTTATTGACTAAATTTGGGTCCCATGCAATTGTTAAATTACAGCTTTGCAATCAAATACCAATAGCATCAGTTTGCATTTCAGGGAATTGAATAAAGGAATGTGAGGTGCACAGGCCCCCGGCCCCCCTTCCCATCACAGCATGGCACAGCCTGTATGCTGTGTCTCAATACTGCTTTGGATCATGGGCATTTTTGATGTACAGATTGGCCACAATTATTGCATTCAGAAGTGACTATAGGATCTTCACAACCACTCTAGCCATATTGAACTACAATGAACAGAGCAGCGCAGACCCTTACAACTGTATTGACATACCTAGGATTTCTTTGCATGTTGTAACACACATCATATTTGTAATTATTGAACATTTTGAAAAGAATATGTGACATTTATTTATTTATTAGCTTTTGGTAACCGGGTAAGTGCGCTAGGCAACAGACCTGCCTATTTTCAGGCACGACCCGGGAGAACACAGGACATTGGTTACAATATGCAGAAATGCACAGACATAATATAAGTGTACAGGAGCAAAACAAGATTTACATTGGGTAGCACAGTAATAGTTACATAAGGGTACATTTTAGGCATAGATCATAATAAGGATGTAAAATAAAACAATTAGGGTAACCATAAGACAGCTGAGGACAGTAAAGACATCAAGGTTCATAGCCACCTAGACAAGCATATTGCATGGGAGAACATTAGTGTAGTACTCAGGGTCAGACCCGACAGCCTGCAGTGGGACAGAGCAAATTAAGAGCATTTGCATTGGCCAGAGGCCAGAAGGTGGGTGAACAGCGAGTTTTTGAATTCTCGATGGGAGGCTGAAGTTTTCACCATAAGGGGGAGTGAGTTCCAGAATTTGGGAGCAAAATGGGCAAATGCCTGTTCACCCATTTTTGTCATGCAAGGTCTAGTGGAGAGCATGGGGACAGAGGAAGACCTGAGGTGCATGTGTGTGAGGCAGAAGTCAGGAGGTTGGCAAGATAGACAGGGCAGGGAGGTCTAGACAGGGAGTCGATAAAGCAGCCCAGGGAGTAGGCTCGAATATCCTTAGGTGACAGCCAATTTAAGCCAGCGTAAAGGAGACAATGATGGGTAAGACGTGGGGCAGTTAAGGCGAATCTACAGATGTTGTTGTAGACAGTGTCCCATTTGTGGAGTGTAGCAGAGTTTGCAGCAAAGAGGAGGGGCAGAGTATATTGGAGCTGGGGTAAGAGAATACCTCTCGCAACAGACAGTCTAGTGGAAGGAGTGAGGGAGTGGCGCACGCGATAAACTCCGCCAATTTTAGCATTGACGGCATGGCACACCATATTGACATGTTGAGACAGGTCAAGTGTGGGATCAAAAGTGACTCCAAGGTACTTGAAGGACTCAGTGTTTAAGATGAGGGAGCCATCAAGGCATTGAACCCGGAGCCTGTTCACAGGGGCAGACAGTTTCTTAGAGGATCCGAATAGCATAGCACAGGTTTTTTCTAGGTTCAGGACTTGGTGGTTGCTAGAGAGCCAGGTCTGCAGGAATTGGAAGTCATTAGTGAGTGGAGTTGATGGCAGCAACCGATTTTGACCCAGAGTAGAGAACAAGGTCATCGCGTACATAAGAGTGCAGCTATGCGGGACATGGTGGGAATATCATTTAGGAAGAGGGAGAAGAGTAGAGGTCCAAGAGTGGATCCCTGGGGAACTCCATGGGAGATGTTTAGGGGGTAAGAAAGGGCCTTGTGAAATGCTACTGCCTGAGTCCGATTGTCAAGATAGCTATGGAACCAGGAAAGGGCTTGGTCAGATGCTCCAATGGATTGGAGTGTCTTTAGCATGAGAGGATGGTGTACCATGTTGAAGGCTTTAGACAGGTCGATAAAGACGGCCCCAGTGAGTAGGCCACGGTCCATATTATTTCTGATGTCATTTGTAAGTTGTGTAAGTGCAGAGGTGGTACTGTGACCGGGCCGGAAACCATGTTGGCACGGGGTTTGAAGATTAAACATGTCAAGGTGAGCAGCAAGCTGGCAGTGGACTATTTTTCAAGCAAATTACTGAGAGTGGGCAGAAGAGATATAGAGGCGGTAGTTGGACATGAGTTTGACATCGCCTTTTGTGTATAGGGATGGTTCTGGCAGTTTTCCAGGTGGATGGGACAGTAGGCGTCGAATCGAGAGGTTAAAAGCCAGGTAATAGGTCTAGTCAGCCAAGGTGCATACTGCTTAAGTATGCAGGATGGATACCCTCAGGCCCTTGACCCCGTGTGCGGGAAGGGAGTTAAGTAGCTGCGAACTTCAAGGCCTGTGGTTGGAGCCAGAACAGAGGGAGGGTGGGAGGCGAGGGAGTAGAAGAGGGACAGTCAGGTTGTGGGCTAGTTAGAGTAGTGACTGGTGGAGAAGAAAAAAGGGCATTGAAGGCGTTGGCAATGGTGTCATGGTTGGTGCAGTGAACACCTTGAACGTTCATGTCAGCTGGATTCTGTTGCTTGTTGCCGAGAATGTCCTTAATTTTGGACCAGTACCTGCATGGATTTGTAGAGGATGTTATTAGTAGGTTCCTATAGTAGGTGCTTTTGGCAATACGAATTTGTCTTTTGCAGTTGTTACGTAATGCACGATAGTCTTCAAAGTCTGCACGGAGGTGGGAGATCTTCCACCTGGACCAAAGTTTGTCCCTAGATTTGAGAAGTTGAAGCAGGGGGCGTGTTAGCCACTTGGTTACTTTCCCTGCCATCCTACGTGTAGTGACCGGGATGTGAAGGTTTTGAAGAGAGAGGAGGACAGAGTTGAAATATTCTGTGGCTATGTTAATGTCCTCTGTTTGGTAGAGAGGGGACCAGTCAACCTGGTTAAGGTCAGTTAAGAAGTCCTCATGACTTAGGCGGGAGAGATTAGGAAAGGTTACAGTTTTAGCAGGGAGGGAGGAATGACAGTGTTGAGACACAGTAGATGGGATAGTGGTCACTAATTGTGTCAGGTAGCACACCGGCTGAGGCAACATATTCCGTCCTGTTAGTAAGTATTCAGTCAAGGAGGGTGGCACAGTTGCCCTACATTGAGACCCTTGTGGGTTCATGTATGAGCTGGGATAGATTTGCCTTGCTAGCTAAGGAGGATAGATTAGCTGAGTTTTCCGGACCAGTCAAGGTTAAAATCACCAAGGCAGATAATGTCATTCTTGCCTGTAACTGTAGGCAGAAACCCTAGGAGTTCATTGATGCCTTGTGTTAGCATTTTCGGGGGATGTAAGTACAAAAATATGGGTTCTTTACACCCCAAGAAGCAGTAGGAGTGCAGGATTTCACAGTTTGGTAGGAGGTCCAGCAGAAGGGTAATGTTTGGGTGACTTTTGAAGTGAGGGCAAGGCCACCTCCCTTTTAGTGCCAGGACGGTCGATGAGAAGCATGCTGTATCCAGGAAAGTGGCACTGAGAGTCAGGCACTGTGGGCTTAAGCCAGGTTTCTGTGATGGCGGGGGCGTCCGGGACGTTAGTATAGATCAAGCCTGGAGGTCAGGAGGTTGGCCATAATGCTCCTAGCATTCAGGTGGGCGAAAGTTAGTCCATCGGTTTTAGGAGAGTGGTGGCTGGAGGGCAAGGTTATGACAGGGCACAGAGATGGACCAGGGTTGATCTCAATGTCGCGGATAGTATAAGAGATAGGTTAGTAACCATAGCGGGGTGATGAGTGCGCCCTGATAGACATGCAGGTGGCGGCTTCAGATGAAGGTGATGGTATCTGACTATTGGGCTAATACGCTTGCTGATGAGAGCAGAGTGGGGTAGAGATAGTGGAGTGGCAGTAGCAAGCATGTTGGAGTACTAGAAGTCAAACTGAGTATAAGTATTGGCAGAAGCTGTTGATGTGTTCAAGCAGTAAAGCTCAAAGAGGATAGGAAGGCAAAGTGTTCCCATGAGGAGCGGACATTTTTGACTAGAGAAAGGAGTGAGGTAGAGAGGAAAGAGACAGCAGAGGGCTCCTTTCATATAAATCACCAAGTGAAAACAGCTACTAAAGAGCAGTAAAATGTGACAAGTGAGGTATTGGGAGCAAATTGCTCGAACTTAATCAGGCTCCCTCTAGTGGCAAAACAATATAAGGAGCTAATGGAGAAAAAAAAATATCCCGACAGCAGCAAAATATCGCGAGGGCAGAGGCTATTTAAGTTTGTTTTAATACTTGAAAACTGTGAAGAAAAAACATACAAAAATAATACAAGCCATGTTTTTTATTAATTAATTTGTCACAGTGGATTTATCTTTAAAAAAAAAAAAAAAAAAAGTCCAGCTGTTTTAAAAATGTTTCATGGTACTGTGTGGATTGCATTACATTACATTTCCTTACTGAAAAAAATTTTAAAATTCGATAGACATACAGCCTGCGTTCAAAGAATTAATGCTGCACTTTGCTCTATGATGCTTTCCTCAGTTTAAACATTCACATACTGAACATTTAGGCAAATTAATACCAAGTTAAAAAAAAAAACATAGAAATAGTACTTTATCCATAATTTGTGTATATGTCAATGTAAAACACAAAGTTGGAACCTTTTATGTCTTATAGTAAGCATGAAATTAATACTCAGACTTGTGATACAGCTATGACAGATAGGACTCAGTTGCAACACACAACTATTTGCTTTGGACAATTCTAGATAGTGTTGTGGGACATATATCAAAACAGTCCCTCAATCAGCGTCAAGGGAACATATGCACAGCAACAAATTTCATACTGTTGTGGATGACCCTCATGTCCACATCAACAGTCTTATACATTAATCATAATTTTCATAGCACAATATTACACAGTGTGTCTGAACACATGACTATACCAATCATTGATCAGAAAGAGAAATATTACTGTTATGGACACATTACTTCCCACACACTGACACGCCAGAATCGCATCACTCTCCACCCAAGGCATGTCCACAAAGACAGTGATCAGCACAACCCAACGCACAGCTCAACATCTGCATCTACTGTACTTTGTATATACTTCTGAATGACAAGTGACAGTATACACTTGATAGTTCAGTGTGCATGCAGTTGTGGAGATGTGCGGGTTGCTGTGGTGCTCGTTTGCTTCCTGCACATGCTGGGACGGTGGTAGCTGGGTTTGGGGAGGTTGTGTATACCTTATTGTTTGCGTATGGTGTTGTGTGGTGACAGTTACATGTGGAAATTCTGGATAATGGTATAACAGAGTGTAACTGTGACGTGGATCAGTATGGGATGGATGACCAGTACACTACTGAAAATTTGGCTTGGAAATTAGTTATTATTTCTATGACCATGGATGTGACCTGGAGGGTGCTGTGATACGG
This sequence comes from Neoceratodus forsteri, assembly GCA_016271365.2. NCBI lineage: Eukaryota > Metazoa > Chordata > Ceratodontiformes > Ceratodontidae > Neoceratodus > Neoceratodus forsteri. The sequence goes on from CM028129.1 coordinate 1,624,649,813, forward strand.
TATAAAAAGTATTGCTTAGTGCTCAAAACGTGGATAGGTATTGGATGTGACATCCGCACTATGAAAATGTTTTTTGAAAATTATTTTCACTGCGTTTAAACTGTTGATATGCACAACCCAGTAGGTGGTTTTAGTTTCACATGACTGGCCTGGTGGTTGGCGTTTTGGTGTGGGGTTCTGTGGCATGCCGCATGCTGCATCCATGTTACATGCATGGTCATGCACACATAATGGGATATAAATGGGCAAGTTCACACCTTTCATGCCTAATGGCAACATTTCAATTGTACATTCAGAATAAATAGAATTTTGTCAAAGCACAGGCTTTGATGCGTCTCGCATCCACAGTCACAATATTCATTCCATACAGGGGTAAATTTTCATTGTATGGTGTCTTCAAAACCAAATGATGTACACTGGACACACATGCAATAATTTAGGAGTCCAAACAAGTACACATACTGAAAGCCAGGGTGTCACACTATGAGGATAGAACTGTACATTGACTTGGAGTTACTGGGAGAAAGCAGTACTGCACTGTGACAGTGATGAGCACATGGATCAGCCTCCCAAGTGGAGGTGATGGGGGATGAACTGGTTCCAACATTCAAGTATGCATGGGATAGGCAAAGATGGTTTGTACAAGTACAAGTGAGTGGGGTGGACAGACGGGTAACACTACATGATCAACAGTGTTGATTTTGTTACAACAAGTCCGTATGACCAGTACATGACATTACAAAAGAACTGCAGCCTAAGCCACAGAATAGAGGCTATATGAAATATTTAGTAAAGTGCTGCTCACAGCATCCTGGTAAGTACCCAACATGTAATCCACACTACATCTTGTGGTGAGCAATAAAAATGCAACATTTATTTTTTAATTTAGCAATGTCCATTAGCTACTGATTGGGGTACTATGACATCCACTGTGACCAGGGAGCAGAAGCTGCTGGATGGCTTCTGGACACGTTCCTCAATCAGCAGGTGATGGATCCAATGAGGGAGGGTCATATCCTGGATGTGGTTTCAGCGGATGGGGATCTTGTACGAGATCTGGTTGTGGAAGAACCGCTGACTGGGAGCGACCACAACACAGCCTGGTTTCGGCTTAAACTGGGGAGGGAGGGGGATCATTCAAGGACAATAATAGTCGATTTTAGGGGGGGGTGGACTTTCAGAACTTGGGGGAAATTCTCAAGGGGCATTTGTGGAAGATAAAACCAGGTTTGGACGTGGGAGGTAGGTGGGAGATCATAAAGCGGGGGCTACAGGAGGCCACCAGGACCTGTGCAAGTGTGAAGCGCAAGGGCAGTTGGTATCGTAAACCATGCTGGTGGATCAAGGAGGTCCAGGAGGTGGTAAGGGAGAAGAAGGCTGCCTATAGTAGGTACAAAAAAATGAGAGGAGAGGGATAGAGAGAACTATCGCCTTGCAACCGGGAAAGTCACCAGAGTGGTAAGGGGGGCAAAGGCCTGGAAAGAGCAGAGGCTGGCGCAGGGGATATGGGGTGGGGAAAAGGGGTTATTTAAGTATATTGGTGAGTGGAGAAAGGTCAAGGGCCAGCTCAGTAGGTTGAGGACAGCTGGGGGGTGGGTGGAAGGGGCTGGAGAGCAGGCGGAGGTACTAGATGAGTACTTTGCCTCAGTGGTCACTAGGGAGGAGGCTGGGGAACTTCCAAAAAAAGGTGTTGAAGGACGCAGAAGGTGCAGCAGACCTGACTATTGCGGTACCTGCTGAAGAACAAGCCACTGGGGGAGGTAGGCCAGGGGTGAGATATCAGGCTGGTTCTGCTGAATGGGGGCAGATGCTGATATTCCTATCTGTCGGGTGTGGGAAGCCCTCCAGTCCCTAAAAAAAGATAAATCTCCAGGGCCTGATGCTGTTCATCCCAGAGTACTGAGGGAGTTGGCGGATGTTTTGGCTGCGCCATTGGCGGATCTCTTTAACTTGTTGCTCCAGACAGGCAGGGTGCCAAGGGATTGGAAGCAGGCACATGTTGTGCCCATCCATAAAGGGGGATCGAGAGAAGAGCCAGGAAACTATAGACCTGTCAGTTTGACGGTGGTGAGGAAGGTAATGGTGAGTATCCTTAAGGAAAGGCTGGGAGGTTTCTTGGAGGAGATGGGTTACCTGGATGACCGGCAGCATGGATTTGTGCCAGGTGGATCGTGTCAAACAATCCTTGTAGAGTTCTATGAGTGAGTAACATCAGCACTCGACAGGGGGAGACCAGTGGATGTACTGTTCCTGGACTTCAGCGAGGCATTTGATTCGGTCCCTCACATTAACCTAAGGGAGAAGCTGGGGGGATGGGGGTAGACCCATTGACAGATGGATTGGAAATTGGCTTTCGGGTCGCACTCAGTGGGTAGTGGTCAGAGGGGAGGTCTTGTCTCCTAGGGAGGTCATAAGTGGGGTCCCACAGGGATCAGTCTTGTGGCCACTCCTGTTTAACACCTACTTCTAGGAGTGTGGATATGTTGTTCATCCACACTGTTTGGCATGTCCCCTTCCACTTTAAATCTTGCCGTAAGTCTTCAAGCTGGCTTCTCCCACCCACCCAGGTAGTATATACCTTGGCTCTGTCCCATGATGCCAGATCTTCCTTTCCGCTGGAAGATACAGGTTCCCTCGTGCTCTCAGCATATCGTAGGCCCTGGATTTCAAATCGTCGGTTTTACCGAAACTTAAGCTCATTAGAGTTAGTGATCGAGCTTTCGCTGTCTCAACTGTGGAGGAAAAATCATCCCCCAGATTTAGCCGGTGCCCCTGTGGCCAAAAGATGTCATGCACTGATCCTCACCTCACGTGCATTTACTGCCTAGGTGTCGGCCATGACACCTCATCATGCAGTTTTTGGCTGGCTTTCCATCCCAACGTCCTGGATGACCGCAAGGCACGCTTGAAGCTGGGGAGGCTGGAGAAAAGGAACCCGCCAGTGAAATCGAAGGAGGTAAGGTGGGCGGTTTCCACGGCCACAGGCTGTGCCGAACAGCTGGAACAGATGAAGGCCTTCAAGGAGGAAGCAGCTCGCACTTCAGCCAGCTGAAGCTTCTTTGTCCCACTGAACCTAGGCTCCACCTTCACGGGCTCTTTCAAGGAGTTGTGCCAGTCTTTCCCCATGTGGGGTGAGGCGCCCTCGTGCTCACATTCCTCCCACTCTCGGAAGAGAGATAAGGACCCGGTATCTTCATCTCGTCGAAGACGTTCCTGGGACCGAGAAAGGTTCGAGTCCCAGGAACACACAGTCTTGACCTTGGTCAAGATCACATCCTCAGCTGCCGGCTTTTCAGACCTTCCATCTGGCCAGGGGACCAAGGAGGTGGCTGATGAGGTCGAAATTATCCTCGACCCCATCGACCTCTTATCGCCGGCTATGCCCGACGACTCTCTTGAATGGATCCAGTCCTGGTCTTTCCGGATGAGGAGACCCAGCCAGCTGGTGTCCCCGTCAAGGACCCAGTCCTCACCGATCCCGGTGTCTCCCGATCGACCGAGTCGGCCTGTCAGGTCTCGGTTTCGGTCTAGGACCCCCTCGGCTGAATGACCGAGGAAGAGCCACAAGCACTCAGAAAAGAGGCGGTGCCACAGGTCCTCATCCTCCTGGGATGAGGAGAGGCTCAAACGGAAACTCCGTCGGCGCTATGAAGACCTTATGTGGCAGCAGCTGATCCTGACTGGGCAGAAGCTGGCTCTGCTGCCTACCCCGACCATCACTTGGCTCTTGCCTCCTAGGTCAAAGCCGACCCCTACGGAACCGAAGCCACTGGTTCCTCCTCCCGTGGGGCTGGCCCATCTCCCGGTTCGGCCTATTCTGGTGTCTCCACTGATCCGGGTGGAACCACCACCTAAGCAGCTTCAGGAAGGGGCTGCCTCAAAAGAGGACCGACAGGACACCGGTCTTCCCTGACGTCTGTCAATTACAGTCACCCTGATGCGTGGCCATATCTAATGATATACCACACCCTGTGGTGTATAATTGCATAAATTTATAACACAGTTCTGACAGCTGAACAATTAATTTACATTCAAACTTCAGTTGTTATGTGTGAGAACCAGAAAACAGCACAATTATGTCTGGAAAGTACAAAAAATATATAAAAACATTTGTATATCATAGTCCGGGGTGCCAAAGTCCTGTAAATTACCAGAACAATTACTAACACCATTTAGCAGGTAACTGCAAACACAACAGTCAATATAGGTGAAATTTTGGTCAGTTTTCATCTTGCGCCAGTGGTATTCATCAGACGGAAATGCTTCTCTTATAACAGATGTGGCACAAGCAGGTAGTACTCGTCTATTCCATCGTCCAAGTCGATGCCAGATCCAACTCATGAACTTCCGGTAAGCTACATGTTAATAAGTCCTGTAAGTAATAGCAAAAGCAATTACTAATTACTGCAAATGTATAAAACTTACTTCAGAACAATATAGCACAAAACTTTTTACACTATGGGGTATTACATTCCGGCAATGTCAACGATCAAAAAAATACCAACTTACCATAGGTATAGCTTGCAGTAACCAAAACTGATAAATGCAATTTCTAGAAAACATAATTATAAACATTTCTAACACAAATTTACACATACAACAGTTGTCTAATGAGGGACTCCAGGATGCGGGTTACTGGGGGTCGGGTAAACATCTTCTGACACATAACACAAAGTGTGGGTACATGGCCCAATAACCAACAACATCTTTTACAAGTCATACATGTGGGAGTAGTCAATGGTTAATAGCTGACCGCAATGTTGTATGATTGGTCCCACTCCCCCATACCCACAAAGTACTGCACAATAAGTACTTTGATGTGTGGTAATCCCTGAACTTGCTGGCCTTATGGCCCCAAGGATGAACAGGGAAATTATGCTCTGGTGAGCCTAACATCCATCGTGGGTACGGAGATGGAGAAAAGCCAGAAGGAGAGATTGCTGCTCCAGTCAGAAGGCAACAGAAGGCAGGACATTAGACAGCATATTTTTGTCGAGGTCAGATCATGTCACAGCAACATGGTGTGGTAATATGACTGGGTAACTAGACAACTGGACATGGAACATGTGGTGGATTTCATGTACCTGGTCTTCAATAAGGCTTTCGATACAGTGCCACTTGGGAGGCTATATAGTAAGATAAAATCTACAGGGACGAATGTGAAGAAGGTAGACTGGGCAGTGAATTGGCAGCTGGAAAATCATCAGGATGTGGTGGTGAGTGGGGACCGATGAGCCACAATGGATTTGACAAGCTGAGTTTGTCAGTGCTCTGTGTTCTGACAAGTGTTGTTTGGTATATTCATTGCACACTATTTTTGTGGCCAGCAAGAAAAACATCCATATTTGATGATAACAGCAAGATGGTGGTGGTGGTGGACAACATGAGGTGATGTCAGTTGTTGTACAACGTTATGTTGAGTCTGGACACCTGGCAAGCTGTGTTGAAGTTCCAAAAATGAGAGGTGCTGCAGTTTTGGAGAAAGAACTGTATGAGGAACTCCTGACTAGATTTGTTGCGGTTGCCAATGACTGTGGAGGAGAAGGATAGGGGGATAACTATTAAGAAAAATGTAGATAGATGGCTGCAAGGACATAAAAATGATGGATAGTATCGATAGGGGTATATACTTAAGGAGGTGGGAGGTGATTATGCCATTTTATAACATGGATACCTTAAAACGTGTAAGACCATTGGTGGACTGACTGTGTGTGTGTGGCCATACATTAATCTTTGTTATACCAACAGCTAGAGTGAGTAGGTCTTAGCCAAAATCCCTAATCACGTCTAGTTGTAAGGTATATGGATCATGTAGTTGGAACTTACTGAAGTGTGGGGAGTGTACATGAACTCCCTAACTTGGTCCCGGGTGCAGCAGCGGCAACAGCTATGTATCCAGTGCCCGACACTCCATTACTGGGCAGCAGTGCGGAGAAAGACCTGAGCGAAGGACAGGGCTGCAGGACAGTGATGCGATGAGGTGCCAGAGAAGAGCCACCAAGGTTGGGTGGAGTGGGAGGAGGTAGTGTATCACTGTGGCACACAGAATGGGTGTCTTGACAGAATGGGAGCACTTCTCACCAAACCACCAAGATTGATCATGTAGGAGATAGCGATCAGTGGTCTCAAAAATGGGCCCCACAGAATGGAAGTAGAGCAGGTAGCAGGCAGTACAGAGAGCTACCTCCCAACCCCTGCCTCCCGTAGCCAGAGGGACGGAGAATTTTCACTGCTTGCAGTGTGGTATGTGTCTCTAAAGAAGAAGTCAAGTAACTTAAAGTGTGGAATGATGGAACGACTAAATAAGTTTTCTACTGACAAAAAGAAACCAAATCAAGCAAAGGAAGCAACATAATTACTGTATGGACAACTTTATTAAATGGCAATTTCAGTTGAAGGATACCAAAGTCAGATGGGACACTTTCTGATATTTCTTATAAAGTAAAGACAATTTTTAAAACTTGTTGGACCCAATGTTATAAGCGCAATAACCCAATCCAGGGTGTGTGGTTACTGGAGATTATACAATGGCAAGGAAAAATCCTGGGTGCTGATTGGCTAGCTGGCACCTTGTGCCCATGGTAAATCCTGCGAAATACCAACGGGAAAAAGTGCCAGCTGCCAGTAAGCCGCATTAGGAACTTCTCCTGAAATCACGCTGATGATGTCAAACCCAACACTTACAATGACGGTGACGGATGATGAGATTAGCTACTTGCTTAGCAGAGTCTCAACCACCACAAACGCAATCCTCAAAGCTACCTGTGAAAAAAAGATGTTTTCATTCCGTTTAAAAAATCTTTACCTTCTGCTCCCCTGTATTAACATCTCTTCAACCTCCAGTCCCAGGAGTGCCAAAGACGGGGACCAGTAGAGTAGTCACAGAAAAGTTTCACATCACATTTTAGATCTGCAGCCATTACCTCTCTGCACCCTCTTACCATAAATAAATGGTAAAATGATGTGAGAAATTCCCCCGAGTCACCACAAACTTAAACCCAGAATCTGCTCTGCTGTCAGCAACCTGAAATCTGTCCCTAAGTCCTCGCTCCCTCTCTCTCTCACTGTGCTTTTACAAGAAGAAGAAAAAAAGGAAAACAGTGATCTCGGACACCCCAGTCGCAGAGCTGATACATCCGACAGTCTGCCTGTCTCAGCCACTCACTGCTCGCAACACATTCCCAAAACTGGGAGAGAGAAACTAAAAAAAAAAATGAAAACCTGGAGCCTTGCAATCTCTCTCTGTATGTGAGTGGCAATGGACGGCAGTTAATCTTTATACTGCACTCCCATCTCCATCTGAAGAGAGAAACTGTTTAAAAAAAAAAAAAAAAAGCCTTGCAGTCTCTCTCTCACTCTGTGAGCTGCACCTGTCTCATGTCTCGCGTGGTCTCCATTACAGCCACACTATTTGTCTCTTTCTGTCTCCTGTACAAATTGTGGAAACATTGACAGTAAAGCCACAGGATCATCTAGACACGCAAAACACACCAGAGTGTACGTAGAGGTCCCAGTCCTAATTGTGGTTTGCATCCACAAACTTCCGTGCAACTTCTAAGTGTCAAACACAGAAGATGCAAATATCTGTGCTTATGGCACACACCAGAGTCTGCTACGGCATCCGCTAGCACCGAGCTTTCTGTCAGCATAATACAGGACTCGCTGATATCGCATCACAGAGTCAAACCCAAAACAAAAGACTTTAAATTTAAAAGGCAAATATATGTGTGTCTGTCTGTTGGGGCGGGGGATGGCAGGGGATGAAATCTATTCTACCTGTCAATGGGGGACTACTTAATTAAAAAGAAAGTTACTACAGTAAAAAACTAAAAAAATGCATTAAAAAACAAATGTAACCTTTTTGTATATACTACTTCTAAGCCCCTTGTATAATCGCAGTAAACCACAACAGGGTGTGGGTTATGCTGCGAGTTACCCACTTCTGGTGTGCACTTGGTCACTCAACCTGCAGCCTTGTGACAGAACCACACCAGCTGTGGGTAAACCCCAGCATAACCCACACACTATTGTGGTTTATTACTTGATTAATCAACACCCTGGGTGCTGTGAGGACACTTGGGCTTCACCCTTATGCATTAGAAATGCAAACAGGGTGTTGATTAATCCCCAGTAACCCCACACACTGCCGTGGATTATTACTTACATATAGATGACTTGTTATACCATACCTGGAGTGCTGTGTGCAGTCCTGGCACTCTTAGTAGCACAAAAAGCACATGGAACTACTGGATGCGGTGCAGTGCAGGTCGACAAAGATAACCCAGTATATGGGAGATTTACCGTACCAGAATAGACTGAAAAAATTCAACATGACGCAGCTATACACACATCAACACCATGGTGTGGTGATGGTTGGTGGGAATGGTAGCTTGCTGATCGTGTGAGTACATAGTCACTGCATGTCTCGGCCATCATGACTGAAGCTGCATCAAAAATGTGGCACACATGACATTGCCAGATGATATGTCACCATGTGCACTCTATCACACTTGTGCAGGGTGGGGGTAGGGAGGGGCCCTATCATTGCCATGACAAAGTTCATGTGCACAAGCTTGACTACAGCATTTGCTGGTGGAGGAAGCCAATACACACCTAAATGGCCAGGTTAAGGCAGAATGGAGAGGATCTTGGGGATAGTGTAGGTACATAAGGCATCACTGCACAACACAATCATCATGGTACAATCAGCATCACAGAAGTGGCACACATGACATAACCACATGTTATGTCATCATGTGCACTGCGTCCAGCTTCCGCAGGGTGAGGTGTGGGTGCCAGTCTTGTGCAGAAGCTCAACTACAGTGTGTGTTGGGGGATGCAGTCATACACACATCAATGCCCTGTTGTGGTGAGGGGGTGATACTACTTTGGTGATGGCATGGGTACATAAGGCATCACTGTATACCTCAACCATCATTCCGACAGCATCATCAAAGCGGCACACGTGTCATAACCACATGATATGTCACCATATGCAATGTGTCCCACTTCCACATGGTGTGTGTGTGAGGGGACTTTCATTGCCATGACACGGTTCATATGCACAAGCTCGACTACATTGTCTGCTGGTGGAGGGAGCCATACACACCTCAACACCCAGATTGGGGGGAGGGGAGATTGGGGATGGTTTGGGAACACATCAACCATCATGATTCCATCAACAACCAAAAAAAACAGCACCCATTACATAACCACATGATATGTTGCTGTCTGCTCTGCGACCTGGTTAAGCAAGGTGGGGTTGCTGCACTATCGTTGGCATGTTGCGGTTGGTGTGCATGACTTCAACTACATTGTCTTTTGCTGGAGGGAGACACACACACACACACATCAACGCCTAGGTGGGTGGTGTGGGTGGTGGAGGGGAGCTTGTGGATGGTGATGGGACATAAGGCCGAGCATGTATTACCTTAACATTGAGGATTGGTGGACCAACCAAGAAAAAATAAATAATTCGATATAAAGTAGTGGAAGTAAAGATAAAAATAAATCATACTCATTCAAAGGTATGAAATTGTCGAATGGACCCTCCAACTCCAAATATTCATAGAAAGAATCTTCGATGACTCTTGGGTTCAGGCAGTTGAGCTGAAAAGATTCACTGTTTGTAACACAATTCAGTTCTTCGTTTTCAACTACTTCATTTACAATCTCAATTTCTGTACAACGGACACATTCCATATCTGTTGACATTGCAGCACAGTGTCCACAAGTGCACGTGAAAGTGGATGAAAAGATAAATAGAAATAAGTTTATCAATGAAACTACCATATATAAAACATGTGCATTTTTCATGTGACAAACATTAAATAATTTCCGTCCATTTTCAGATATTCAACAAATGCAAAACCAATGACAGTGCATCAGGATCAGCCAAAGATTTATCATGAGCATCAGACAGTGATGCCAGATGTCATCAGCTTGAGACTCAGCATACAGTAAGTTACGTTGGAGGACTAAGGTGGTGTTACCCACGATTGGAGGATGGGTCAGTTGGTTGCCCACCACAACAGCAGCCCGAAGGAAGAAACATGTAACTATACCACAGTAAACCTAATTTCAATTTTGGTGAATTAATGGAGATAATCCTGAACACGAGTCTGGTGATAATGAATTATGGAAATGTGTAACAGGACAGGAAACCGTATTTCCGTATCAAAGTGAACTTACTGCCAAACAAACCTGTGCCGGTACTTCAGTAAGCCATTTTATTGTGTGCTGGATATGATACTTGTAAGCAAGCTAAAGGGAAAGGTGGCGGTATCAAAATTGTCGGGTTAGGTCAAAAACTCATAGTCTGGAAGACACCAGAGAGTGGTTTTCAGAAGTGACCTCTCCTCCACAAGTGTAGTGACAAGTATGGTTCAGAAAGGTTCGCTGTTGGGCACGGTATTAATTGGGATATTTCTTGACACCATTTGGGTGCCCCTCATATGAATGATCACTCTATTTGCAGATGACAGCAAGATTGGATCGGTAGTGGATGACATACTGGGGCAGCATGGGTAGCAGGATGATCATGCAAGAAGGGGGGACTTGGTTGGACACCTGGCAACTGTGATTCACTGCCAAAAGGTATAAGTTCCATTTTTGGTCCAAACAATCAAACTGTTACACAAGGTCCCTGCACCCTTATTGGTACCCCCAGAGGTACACCGTAGACAGCTAGTGCTTAGGCATATGTTATACTAACATATAGGGCCAAGGGCATCTACCGTACAAGAGTAGATATCAGGACATTTATGCATACTATTGTTATACACTTTGCTTTCTAATACATATATATTTTCTATATTTTTTCTTGCTTACAAGACGTTAGGATGTCTGTGTCCCTGGAATGATTATGATATATAAGTTGGCATTGCCACCTTTTGGTGATTTGTACTATTACACTGATTTGTGTAAGAACTGTACTATTTTGTTTCACAAAGTGATAACATTATACAATTTTGTAGTAGTCATCTTGGACCGTGGAGCCACCTCTAATTTAGCCAATAGGGCTCATCTCTGTAACTAGAAATGTTTCTATCTTACAGTAACCATAGTAATTATAGGTATATAATGTGAGACACTGAGTCTTATACCTCAGAGACCCCAAGAGACACGAAAAGACCTCGAGGTATAGAGAACGCTTAGCATTGGCTCCCGGTTCGCATTGCCAGAGAACACCAGGAGGAAGGGGCGCTGTGTGACTGGAATTCTCTACTGGGACTATATTGCCCTCCTTCCCACCCAAAGCTAGTTCTACTTTTATAGGCACAGGATTTGACTGACAACAAGAACTTCCTGTTTAGGAGCAGGAAATGAGTGATCACAGAGCCACCAAAGACTCACCATCCTAGAAGGGCAAGAGTAGCTCTCCCCCCCCCCCAGCTGCCGGAGGTCTGCCTCTGAGCAAGTAAGGGGTCTACTGAGAAATATAGGATCTTCTTGTCTCAGAACAGTACAATTAGGAGCTTAAAGGGCACAGAGGCAGTAAGCAAGTAGGGAGAGGAGAAGAAAAAAAAAACAGAGGAAGGAGTAAGGATTCCAAACAGCAGTGAAGGGACCAGAAATAAGATATGATGGGAGTGGTGCAATGCAGTGGCTGTGGAGCAGCAGTCTTCCGGGAGACGTTCTGGAGGATGCGGTGTTGTCCCATCTGCAGGCATCTCTCTGGGCTGAGGGAGGAGGTTGCTCATCTCCAGGCTGAGTTGGCCAGGATTTGTGGGACCTCCTCTTCCATCCAGGGACCACCAGGGCCACTGCCGTTGCAAAGAAAGAGGAGCAGTTGGACCACAGTGGGCTCAGGGAGGGTGAGGGTGGTGGAACAGAGGTGCATTCCTCCAGTTGTACTGCTCCACAATTACTGTGCTGTTCTGGCAAAGTGTGGTTCCTCTATGGAGGCACCTGCACTGGAGACCAAGGAGGATGCTGGGAACCTCCACAAAGGAGACCCACAGGAGAAGGAAACAACTCCTGGTGGGGGCTTCCATTGTTAGGAAGGTAGAACTGGGGGAGGAAGGGGAGAGGGAGGTAAGGTGCCTGCCTGGCGCCATGGCTTGGAGGGACAGGGAGAAAATCCTCAGGATCGCCAAGCAGCTGCACAGGGAAGGGAGCTGGATGTTGTCCACCTAGGGACAAATGACCTGGCTAAGAAAGGGATCAGAGCAGTGCAGGAAGTGTTTGTGGAGTTGGGGAGGGGCCTCAGACAAGTAGCATGCATGGTAACCTTCTCGAAGGTGCTGCCTGTCTATGGCGTAGATGAGGCTAGGGTGCTCCACACCATGGGATTCAATCAGTGGTTGAAAAACTAGTGCAGAGCTCAGGGATTTGGCTTCATTGGGGACTTGGTGTCCACCTTTAGTGATGCAGGCCTATACTGGCATGACGGGCTGCATCTGTCCAGGAGGGGAACCAGGATCCTAGGTGATAGGTTTAAATGCTTCATTGGCAAGCATTTAAACTAGCCAGGAGGTACACTGGAAAGGAGCAGGAAAATCCTAGCCCCCCCAAAAAAAGTCAGGGTAGTAAGTGAGGTAAACACCAAGATAGAGATGTCGATAGGAAGAAGGGCAGGGGTAAATGGAAAAAGGGACAAAGGCAATAAGGACAGGGATGGAGCAAAAAGGAGTAAGGCCATCAGGAAATGGAGCGTAATGAGTACCAATGCCTGTAGTCTGGGCAGCAAGCTCCCTGAACTGGTGGCCTTGATGGAAGCGTGGATATCATTGCAGTCACAGAAACATGGTACACGAAGAACCATGACTGGGATGTTAACATACCAGGGTACATAACCTACAGGAGAGACAGAGAGGGGAGAAGAGGGGGAGGAGTAGCTCTCTATGTAAGGGAAGGGATAAAAGCAACTGAACAAGAGAGTAAACGGAGGAGAGGAGGCACTGTGGGTCGCCTTAGAGACTGGAAATGGCACTATAGTCCACACGGGTTGTATGCAGACCCCCATGTCGGGGGAGGGAATGGACAAGGACATGATAGAAGGCATTCTTAGGATGGCAGAGAAAGGGGAGATACTGTTGATGGGAGGCCTGAATATGCCAGATGTTAACTGGAGCACATTTGCTGCAGCCACATCCAAGAGCAGGGCCGTTCTCGATGCCCTACAGGTGGCATGCCTCAGACAGTTAGTTTCGGAACCCACTCGTGAGGGAGCAATCTTAAACCTCGTACTCTCAAATGGGGACAGTGAGAGGATCTCAGATCTAGAAGTGGGTTGCCATCTGGGAACAAGTGACCATCAAACAGTGTGGTTCACGTTAAACTCAGCTACAGAGTCAAACCATACAAAAGTGAGGGTACTGAACTTCAGGAGGGCTGACTTTGGCAAGATGGGAGAGTGCCTTAGAAAAGTACTAGCAAACAGGCTAGAAGGAGAGGTGGAACAACAATGGTGAAACATCAGAACTGCCATCACAGAGGCAACAAGTCTTTGTGTGAAGCAAATAAACAAATCAAGACGAAAGAAAAAGCCACTATGGTTCTCAAAAGAGATGGCGGGGAAAGTCAGGGAGAAAAATATAGCATTCAGGAAGTAGAAGGAAACACAGAAAGAGCAGGACAGAGAGCTGTACCAGTTAAGCCAGAAGGAAGCAGGGAGGGAAGTCTGAATAGCAAAGGCCCAAACTGAGGAAAAGATAGCCAACTTGGTTAAGAAGGGGGATAAAACCTTTTATAGGTACATCAGGGAGCGTAGAAAGACGAAGGGAAGGATAGTGAAGCTGAATAGAATTGACACTGGGTGGGCAGAGAGGGACAGTGAAAAAGCAGGGATACTGAACGAATATTTCTGCTCGGTATTCACAGAAGAGGAGGGGGAGGTGCCTAATCCAATTAACAGAAGCACTCTTGATAGAGGGGTCAATCCCAGTCCTTTCATTGAAGAAAGGGTTCTGAAAGAACTCCTAAAACTGAAGGTGGACAAAGCAATGGGGCCTGATGGAATTTACCCCAGAATTCTAAAAGAATTAAGGGGAGAACTAGTGAAACCACTGACTATACTTTTTAACAAATCATGGGAGGATGGTGTGGTACCTGAGGACTGGAGGAAGGCAGATGTGATTCCCCTTCACAAAAGTGGGACCAAGACAGAGGCAGGAAACTACAGACCTGTCAGTTTGATCTCTGTGGTATGGAAAGTGTTGGAATCATTCTGAAGGAAAGAATTGTTGAGTACCTAGAAGCCAGTGGGCACAGGACCCAAGGCAGCATGGGTTCACAGCAGGAAAGTCATGTCAGACAAATCTAATTGATTTCTTTGACTGGATGACCAAAGTAGTAGATCAGGGAGGGGCTATGGACATGGCCTACCTAGACTTTAGCAAAGCATTTGACACAGTCCGACACAAAAGATTAATAGTCAAATTAACCAGCCTGGGAGTGATTCCAGGGTGGTAGCCTGGGTAAATCATTGGCTGGACAACAGGAGACAGAAGGTAATTGTAAATGGAGTCCACTCTGGAAAAAGAGGGGTTACTAGTGGGATACCGCAGGGTTCAGTACTGGGTCCAGTCCTTTTTATTGTCTTTATAAGTGACATTGCAGAGGGACTGGAAGGAAAAGTATGCCTGTTTGCAGTTGACACAAAGATCTGCAACAGGGTTGATACACAAGGAGGCGTGGAAAGGATGAGAAGGGACTTGGCAAGTTGGAGGAATGGTCAGAAGTATGGCAGCTTGGATTCAATGCAAAATAATGCACCTGGGAAACAAAAACCAAGGGGAAGATTACACGGGGGGGGGTAGTAACAACAACAAAAATGGAAAGGGATCTGGGGTAATCATATCAGATGACCTAAGGTTAGCAAGCAATGTGAGAAGGCAGTAGGGAGGGCTGGGGGTATACTGGGATGCATAGGGAGAGGCATCACCAGCAGAAAACAGGAAGTTGTTATCCCTGTGTACAGGCAGTTGGTGAGACCCCATCTGGAGTACTGCATCCAGTTCTGGAGACCCCATCTCCGCAAGAACATAGACAGGATAGAGGCAGTCCAGAGGAGGGCAACTAAAATGGTGCAGGGTCTGCAAGAGAAGCCATACGAGGAGAGACTAAAGGAGCTTAATTTGTATACCCTTGAGAAGAGGAGGGACATGATACAAACTTTTAAGTACCTCAGTGGAATCAACAAAGTCCAAGAGGGTAGTATCTTTCAGAAAAAGAGACGTGCAAGAACAAGGGGACACAATTTAAAGATGGGGGGCAGTTCAGGGGCAATGTGAGGATGTATTTTTTCACAGAGAGCGTGGTGGATGCATGGAACAGCCTTCCTGAGGAGGTTGTGGGGTCTAAAACTGTGGGAGAATTTAAGAATACATGGGACAGACACAAGGCAATTCTTGTGTGGGGTAGGAGGAAATAGGCTGTTGGTTAACTAGGATCTGCAGCTTATCCTGTAGGTAGGGAAATGGGCAGACTAGGTGGGCCAAGCAGTCCTTGTCTGCCGTCAAATTCTATGTTTCTATGTAACTGCTTAGGGCAACTGTGATTTATCCCTTTTGTAGTAATAAACAAGTTTATTACTCTTATGCAACATGTCTGTGATTTCCTACATTCCCAGTATTGCCAAGAACCTGAGAGTGAGGTTTAGACCTCCTGACAAAATGGACAAAATACCTTCTAGGTGGGACTGAGGAATAGAAAGATGTAGTAGGTGTGTTCTTACAAGACCAATGAAAAACTGTGCACTGTATGTGAAGGCAGCAGCAATTACCATAAAAGGCTGTTTGTATTGCAAGTGGTATAAGCTCAAAGAGAGGGGAGGTAATTCTGCCATTGCATAGATCACTGGTCAGAGACAACCGACATTAATACATTCAGTAATGGCACACGTACCAAAAGATTCACATTATAGTACTGGAATGGGTGAAATGCGAACAAATAGGATCCAGGCTCTGGGGGAGTTAACATATAACAATACACTAAAATAGTTGAACATGTAGTCAGTGGGGGAAAGGAAGGATTAGGGTGGACATGATCGAGTCCATCCAGTACATGAGTGGAGGAAACAATACAGACAGGGATGGAATGTTCAAGGGATGGGAAGGGAGTTACACTCAAGGTCATAACATAAGACTGTAGGGTGGAATTTTTTGTAAAAAAAAAAAAAATGTGTGGGTACTTCTTTATGGAGCACAGTGCACTTAGTGACCTGCACAGATGGTGTCCTGAATACAGTGGCATGGGCTGTGACAGGGCAAAGAGAGGAAAAAGGGATTGTGTATGAGGGAGGGAGGGAGGTGCACCTACAGAATAAGGTTGATAGATGAAATAGAAGCACACTATGGGATATGAAGGGGGTGCTGTGGCCGTGATGATTCTGCATTTGACAAATGGCCTTTACCATACCTGCAACCTATAACCACAACACAGCAAGCAGAGACACAAAACACTGACTTCATCCCCAGAGCCCAAGCTTCAGAAATCCAATACACAATATCATTCCCATGTACAATAAAGACAACCAACCATTGAGTGTCCTACACACATTGCCTTACTCCCACACTATTTTGCTCAGAGATTTTTAAAAGTTTATGACATGAACAACTCACAGCACATGAGCAACACATCGCATTAATATACTGCTGATGCACTGATATGACAGAATGCACTTGTGGGCATATACTCACAATGTGTATTATTTAGATGACTGTTTTTTGTTGGTGCAGACCACCATGGGTGATAATACACAGCGGGTGGTCCTTGAGAAAACGTTGACAAGAATTCAGTAGCAGTACCCGTATAGAGTGGATAACTTTACAACACCACATTGCACTTTACAGTAATACTTCTGTGCAGTGTAAGTGCAGGATTCAATTGAGACGTTTCTGTCTACAGAGCACTCAGGCTGCGGTTAGGCTGCAGAGTCACTGTGAGTGGGCCTATTTACACAACTGCTTACAGTACTATTGAAAAGCAGAAAACCAGAGTAATAGCAGTTGGGGGCAAATATCTGCAATGAGGATAAGGATAACTCCATTGCGTGTGATTGTTGGTGTGCTGGACATCGAGGGGGAAAATACAATCCGGGAGGTACTGTGATAGTAGTGGTAATCGGCCCTGAACTGTCTGCTGCATAAAATGTAGAAAAATACCAGAAAATGTCCCAACAGTATAACACAGTGACCAATGCACTATAGGGGTCAAAAACACATGCTGCAGGCACTGCAATGCAAGGAAGGAAATGCATCTCAACCTGTACTCTTGGTGCTGATGGGGGGTTACATCTGAGACATACATCATTCATGTAAACAGAAATACATGACTACTTTCTGTTTAGGACCTCAGAAAATACAGAGATGAGATATTTAAAAAACCAAAAAAAAACAAAGCTAAGCTAAATAAATGCTAGGAAAGTTAGCATTGACCATACAGGGGTCACTAAACTTACCAGCCACCGGGTTGCATGCACCGGCGTCCATTCTGGACTGCTAAATGCCCAATTAAAATTTCACTATCCTCATCTGAGGAGTCACTGCTGGAAGATCCAGCATTGATTACCACCTCATCAGCCTCCGGCTCAAACACATACGGCTGGATATTTAGATTTATGTCAAAATCCAGCACTAGCTCTGGATCTGCCTCCGCCATTGTTTCAGCTCAGAGAGTTGCATGTACAGGGCTTCAGTCACTAAGATGATGTCACGTGACCACAGCATCTCATTAAATTGTCATTGAATCTGCAACCTCAGCGGCGGAACCAAAAATGAATTGGAACAAAGGTATACATTGCTTATTTCATGATTTTAACAATTGTTGATGTATTTTGATCAAAATACCGTAACCTGTTTACACGTCCTTTATCTGCAAGTGCAGTAGAGATCAGGGGTCAGCCATAACAGAAGTGCAAGGTAACTACAAGTGCATTGGAGATTAGGGGTCAGCCATAGTTAGGGCTATGTAAGGAGGAGAAGGGAAGGTGAGAGGTAGGTATGTCAGTAGGTAGAGAAGCAGGCATGGTGTTGGAAGGAGATGGAAGGAGGAGGTGAAGGAAGAGGTAGGAGGA
Organism: Neoceratodus forsteri; assembly: GCA_016271365.2. NCBI lineage: Eukaryota > Metazoa > Chordata > Ceratodontiformes > Ceratodontidae > Neoceratodus > Neoceratodus forsteri. Next base: position 1,624,667,832 of record CM028129.1, read on the forward strand.
GAAAGGTCTGTTGGGGCCTGACCCCCTCCAGTATGCTGAAGACCCTGTCTGCACAAGGCAGGGGTCAAGCACGACGGGAAGGGAGCAGGTTTTGGCAACGAGAGGTAAAGTACTATAGGACAGAAGCAGGTTATAGGCAGGGAGGGGGAATAGGCTTCGGAAGAACAGAAGAGAGAGTGAAGGTGAGAGAGAAGAGAGGCCGAATCCCAGCCCTTCAGGATGTGGAGAAGTGGAGGGAAGAGTTGGGTTAATGGTTTAAGAACAGGGTAGGGACAGGCCCTTGGTACAACTTTGGATGATTGAGAAATCACAGTAGGAGAAAAATGGAAGGTCTGAAGGGAGGGAATTGGGGGTGAGGGAAGGAATGCTGGTTTTAGGTGGGTGGGAGGCGGAGCTGCAGCATGGGCATTGCATGGGTACTGAAGAGGGGTAGGGTTTGTCTGGGGATTAGAGGGTAGAGTTATGGATATAGATTAGAGTTAAATGAGCTATACAAATTTCAATGTTGTAGATAGTTTTGTACATTGTTAACTTTTCTGTGGTCTGTTGTATACCAAATGCTATGAGTATGAATGTGTTTGTATAATGTCAGTGGCTCAGTAGGTGGCACACTTGCCTCTGAGGCCAGGAGATCAGAGGGCTGTGGGTTCAGTTCCTACATCTGGCACTTGGGTTAATATCCCAATACTGACATTGTAGTGCAGCATGAGAGGGGTGCTGCACGTCTGAGGTGGCGTCTTTTGGATGAGATGTTAAACCGAGGACCCATCTGCTTGGAATGGTGATAGTTCAGGTGGATGTTAAAGAGCTCATGGCACTTCTCGAAAAGAGTAGGGGAGTTTCTATTAAATGCAAAAATTAAAACATAAAAACAATAATGCAAGAAACAAAATCAAAAACTCAATAATAAGTAATGAAGATAATAGAAAATACTGTACAGGAAACACAAAAGGAAGAAATATATGGAAAGAAAGAATACAAATACATTCATGAAATATGTTTCCAGTAACGTTCCCAAATCCCCCATTTCAGTGTCCTAAATTCATGCTCCTGTAAACTAAAAATCCGATCTTTAATAAGAAAAAACAATTGTAGCGGAGTATCCTGTTTTTGTTGAAAAAGAAACTCGCATCTAATCTGCCAACCCCAAAAAAGAATAAACATGGAAATAACATTCAGTGTGCTCGGGCAGTAGGCAGCCCAAGAAGAGGGAAAACACTCAAAAAAGAGTTGTTTAGCAGACCAACGGAACCAAGGGCAACCCTTCCAGGAGGCAGCCCAAATATCCCAGAATTCCAATATAAAAGGACACTCAGAATATAAATGCTCCACCGATTCAATATGCGTAGAACAAGTAGGACGGAAACAAAATCTATCCGAATGCTGTTTGTGCTTGTGGTTACCTCGGGTGTTAATATGGCCATGAATTCCCAACCATGTAATATCCCACATAGAAGCTGGAATTCTGGGATTTAGCAATCTATCTCTGGTACAGTTCTGCTCAGGCAAAGTAAAGGCACCGAAATTACCATCTAAAATGGCAAGATATATAGACATACAGTGAAAATCTGTAAAAGAAACAGACCAACGGCAAATCAAATCAAACATTCCATCCCAATCAGGCAATAACTTGTAATGTTTCCTATTTTTATGGATAAACACCCCCTGTTCCCATTCAAACCAAATCTCATGAATGCTAGCCAGTATCCAAGCAGCCCAAGGTTTGTTCATGTTGTTAAATAGTGGCCTAAAATTAGTAAAAATAAAAATCGTGAAAAAAAAAAAACACCAAAGGATTAATCTTACAGACCCCACCAGCCAAAAGTGGTAAATATAAAACGTTTCGGGGAATTGAGTTAAGTCTACTGCCCCAAAAACATGAAAAAAAAACTACTAAAAACTTGTGTGACTAAAGACTTGGGCAAGGGAAAAACATGACTAACATATAAAAATAAAGGCAACAAAAAAGACTTAATTAAATAAACTCGCTTCTTTTTACCCATCCTTCAAGCCAACCAGCGACCCACCTGGGCCTTCCCTCTAGCAGTACAGAATTTCCAGTTATACACAACCAGGAACTCAGCCCCAAAATAAATCCCCAAAATTTTCAACGAAGAGGTAGAGACCTGAACACCTCCAGTCTCCATTTCAGGCAGAAAATTGCCATCCAAATTAAAACACACACTTTTACCAAAATTTATCTGGGAACCTGTACAACGAAGTAAAGATGATAATATTGCACAGAGCAAAACCCCACGCCCAACATCAGGGACCACAACACAAAAATCATCTGCTTTATACCACAGTCTTCAACATATCCCAAACAGGACAAACAATTCCCGGAAGAAGCGGAGACCGATGAAGAATTCAAATAATCTGATCCAAAGCTAATACAAATAAAAGCGGGCTGAGGGGACAATCTTGACGGACCCCGCTATGGATGTAACACTGGTTCCCAATCCAGTCATTAACAGAAGGCCTTACATAAGAAGGAAAATAAATCTGAAGCCAATTGACAAGGGAAATCAAATTCCTGAAGAGTCAGCCAAATGAATTCCTGTGCCAAATGGTCAAACGCCTTAGCCAAATCAAAACTAAATAGGTAACCAGACAAAACCCGATGACGGCCATGTGTGAACAATTCCCGAAGCAATAACAAAGCATCCTGAATCGAACGACCGGGTACAGAACAAAATTGTGAAGGATGCAGTAAACCATCCAGCACCAAACGTAGCCTGTTACCCAACAACTTGGAAAACATCTTAAAATCTGTATTAAGTAAAGTGATAGGTCTCCAATTAGACAAGTCCGCCCTATCCCCCTTTTTAAACAAAAATATCATAATGCCCTCATACATGGACTCCATGATGCTATCCTTCTGCAAAAAAGCATTGAACACAGAAAGTATACTTTGAGGCATAAGAAGCAAAAGTGTTTTGTAAAATTCAGGGGGCAAGCCGTCTGCACCAGGAGCCGTCCTACCCTTCAAAGCATGAATCACCACCTCCAGCTCCTGAAGAGAAAAATCCACACACAGAGCATCCTTATCTAGGTCAGTAAGCTTAAGGAGATCAGCCACCTACAGTATAGAGAGCATATCATCCTGAACCCCCAAAGAAGTATCAAACTGATCACATATCGAAGCTTCAAGCAGAGAAAGAGCCTGAGGTCCAGTGACCAACCTACCAGCAGAATCCCTATGCTCCCCCATCTGTTTTGTGTGCAGCCGTCGTTTACAATCTTCAAATGGGTTAACTACCTTGCTTTTTCCTTGGGTCCCAAATTTCTGTTCCATTTCCAAAGAACACAAACGATCGTACTGTAGCTGCGTCAGTTGCTGCTTAAGAGAAGCTAATTCTTTCGGTCCAGCCCCTGATGGACAGGAGACCAGGGCATAAAACTTTTCCAGTAATAAAAAATATTCTTGATGTGCAGAATCAGCCTGAAACCGAGAAAAGCATTTACAAAAATCAATAAGACAGAACTTTGTGTCAGTCCACCAATCAATCGGAGAGTTGTAAAGAAAAAGCACAAATTCCCTGTCTTCCACCACCTCCTTAAGACGTGGAAGAAAGAGGGAATTATGCAGCAACCCAGAATTAAGTTTCCACAGACCATTTCCGTGGATATATTTATTTTTTATTTGTTTAGTTTTTGTTGACTGGGTAAGTGCACTAGACAAATACTGCCTATTTTCAGGCACAACCTGGGGAAGGGGGTTACAGATGAATGCCAACTGACCTTGAACCAGATTAAGCTGTTGGTGGTATTTTTAGTGAATGAGGGAAATTTGGCCAGGACACCGGGGAAATTCCCCTACTTCCTGTGAGCAGGGGGGGACCCATTTTCCTGTGGGACCAAGATGGCGGAGGAGGGTGTGTGTTTGGTGGAAGGGAAGGCCTCACCTTTCACTGCATCACAAGAGGCCCTTCAAGATGGTGAAATCGAAACAGAACAAGAAGAGATTTATCATGAAGCAATGGGATTTTCAGAGGATGATCGTCACAAAGTTCTTATGTTACAAGACGCTGCTACGGCAAATTTACAGACCTCGCTACCTCAGGAGGAGCTCCTTGCTTTTAAAACATCTAACTCGGCTGTGCATCTGGCTACTAAAGGTTCTTATGATAAATAAAGGGGTTCTGGTGAATCCTTCTCATTTATTTCTGCTTCTAAAAATTTGACTTTACCGCTTCAGGGAACGCAACAGGCTGGCAGTATGTTCGTTGCTTCAAACGAGTGCCTAGAGCCTCATACATTGTTACGTTGCCCTTTGAGTTCACAGTCTACTGCTCAAATACAGCATGTCTCAGCTATGCCTACAGATATAACTATTTGTGAGGTTGGGAAACCTAATGTGGAGGCCTGTAAGAGTGCAGATAACTTTGGGACAGTTAGGAGCTTAGTGTGGTAGCAAAAGTAAGCAGCTCAGCTGCCGCCCGCTAGAACACTCCCTGTCATGATTACTGCAAATGCTGTCAGTGGAACAGCTGCTAGAATTGTTGCAAGCACTTCTGCAAAGCAGGATTTGTTGAACTAGTGTCTGCGTACTACAGATGTAATAGCACTAACCCTCTTAACACACAGCAGGCTGGCAGTTTTAATGTTGTTTCAAACAAGTGCCTACCGCCTTTATCATCACAGCAGTATGAAGGAAAGGATTTAAGTACTATCATCAAACAGACACTGCGGAGGAAAAATGAAAGTTATAAATCTGTAGAGGTCTTACATAGTGAATCCACCCCGCTTAGTAAATCAGCAGGGTTTGTGTTTCGGCAACCAGTTACTGGGACATTTATACCTCCTACAAAGGAAGTTATTTTATCCCCTGATATTATATATCAATCCATGCCAGAATCTCAAACGGGTTACGCATTTCACCTTTCCAACTAGACCTCCTCTTAAACAAATTATAAAAGGAACCGAATCCTATGTGCCTAAAGCCTCTTCTCAAAGGTCTGAATTTGAGACTGTTTCTTCATACTCAGTATCGGAGTCCTGGTCACCAGGGAAAGCCTTATCTGGAGCAGGATGGAAACAGGCCTTATCAGGTACCTGGGTTCCTGACCCAACATGGGAAACTGATTTTACTTTTTCTCAAAATTCACCAGTATGGAAACCTGGTGTTCAGGCGGATACTTCAACTAAACCTGTGGAACTTAAGATTCAGCCAGGAGCCTTCTTTTATTAACAGGCCTAGGGATCAACAAGCACCTCGGCCTGAGACACTTGAAGGTACTAAGTCTGCCTCTAGAGCTGTTTCACCACAAGAAGAGAGCACTCCACCACCATCTCAAAAGCTTCTCATGTCCGAACTTTTCTCTACAACTAAAAGAGAGGCGGCTCCAAGAAGGAATGCTGTTCGCATTCATTATAAAGGGGGTTTGGAGAATAGACCTGATAGGTATTATGTGGGGAAAACTTTGTTAAAGGATTCACTTCATTTCTCCCCAAGGATGTCTTTGCCTTTATAAATATATCAGGGGAAGATACTTTTGATGTAAGTTTCAGGTCTGCACATGCTCTTAATCTTTTTTGGGATAGATATGGGCAAGTAAAGTTTTCACCACTATGGGCTCCCTTCTTGGTGATTCCTTTAACAAAACCTTTAATACAATTTGTGACAGTTATGTTCCGTAATGAGGGTGTGCATGTAGAAGATATTACCTTTTGTCTTTCACAGAAATGTGAAGTATGGATATGGATTTGGGAGACTCAGATTCTCAAAAGTCCTCAGTTTCTACCATGTCTCAAATCATAGATAATTATAAAGAGAAAAAAAGAAAGAAATAACTGATGGAATACTTTTTCTAGATATTGCCACATGCAGTTAGTCTGGGGATCTTTGAACACCCACAGTTTGTTAAATGTAAACAAAAGACAAGCTTTGTTTCAATTAATGTATGATTTAAAAATTTCTGTTATGTTTGTACAAGAAACCTGGATGCAGTCTATTGAACAGTTATTAGCCTTTAAACGGGAATGGCCCTGGGGACCCTCTTATTGGCCGTTTGGGACTGACTGTGCGGATGGTATTGGCATTTTATTCAATTCCTTTCAGTTTTCCCTTCTTAATTTAATTGACCTTATTCCAGGCAGGGTGATGATTCTGGATGGTAAATGGCTGAATTCTACCTACAGGTTTATTAATATCTATAACCCACAGGGTAAAGCGGATAGAGTGGCATGCATGAAAGCAGTTCAGCCTTTTTTAGTCACCACTGCAAAAGTATTATGGGGGAGGGGGATTTTAATTGCTGTTTGTATGGAACATCTCAGCAGCATAAAAAAATTTATTGCGATTCCCATGCTCTGGATTCCATCATAAGGATAGCAGGATTGGTGAATTGTTTTTCTTACTGCACACAGGGACCCAGGGTGTCTTTTATGAAGGGAAAATTGCATACACTTATTGATCATATGTTGGTCTCCATCCGGACCGGTAAAGACTTTTAGTATAAAACCATGTGAATTTTCAGATCACTTTTTTTTGATTTGTTCTCTATCTTTAGGTAATTTATCAGATGGTCATAAAGGGAGATGGAAATTAAATACATCTATTCTAGATTCTTTTCACATAAAGATAGGAATACAGGCTTTATTAAAGGCCCGTTTGTCTGTAGTTTTTTTATATACTGATATAGGAGCCTGGTGGGCAGATACCAAATTAGACCTGAGTAAGTGCTTTAAAAAACAAGGGGTTTTAACTAAAGGCCACAACTTTTTAAAATATTTGTCTCTTAGGCAGCAGCTGCAGAGGGTGATTACCTTTTTTATAATACCAAATTTGATTATTCAAAACAGATTAAGCAGCTGAAAAATGATATGAGACTATATCAGTATGACAGGGCCAAGACTTTGCAAGCAATTCTAGTAAACGCTACAAGCAAGACCCCTATTGGGGATCCCTTTGAGGCATGCAAATCTTTAAGGGATTCATCCACTATTGATTATCTGTATAATGCAGATGGGTCACATGCCACCACATTAGAGCAGTTAAAAGACTTAATAGAACTACATTATCATTCTTTAGAACCAGATTATTCCATTAAGGAGGATTCTATAGTCCACTATTTAAGTTCGGTTAACATTTCTTTGGTTTCCACTGAGGTGACTCAGTTATCTAGGCCTATTACCAAACAGGAAATCTTAGAGGTTATTAAAAAATTGAAGCCTAACATTTCCCAAGGGATAGATGGGCTCCCTAATCAACTTTATAAAAATTTTGCAGAAGAATTTAGTGATTGCTTACTACATTTATTTAATTTTTTTTTAGAAACTAATACAATTTTTTCCTCCTTTACTGAAGGCCTTTTGATACACCTGTTTAAATCTGGAGATAAGGCTGATATTAAAAACTGGAGGCCTGTTACTTTAGTAAATAAGGATTATAAAATTTTTTTCCAGTATTCTTAAAAACAGATTGAAGGCTTATGCTGAAGGTGTAATTTCTTCTTATCAATTTTGTAGTATTCCCAATAGACGGATCCACTCAGCTTTAATGATTTTAAGGGATGTCATTGAGTATTTAGCTTTGGCTGGAAGATCTGGGTGTATTTTGATTGCTGATTTTGAGAAAGCTTTTGACAGAGTGTATTTACCTTATTTGTTTTTAGTTCTCCAAACATATGGGGTTCCTGCAAAGATAGTGGATATAATCAAACTATTATATCAACACAATACAGTTTTCCATTCTTAAAGGCTGTATTGCCAAAAGTTTAGGATAAAACAAAGGAGTACGTCAGGGTTGCCCCTAAGTCCACTTTTATATGTTTTTCATTGGATCCCTTTTGCAGACCTTAGTTAAAACCCCAAAATGGACAGGGATAACAGGGTATTTCTTTACAGATCAGCTTTATCTGCAAGCTTATGCGGACAATTTAAATTTATATTTTGCAGATATATCTCAAATTCCTACATTTTTAGAAGAATTTTATTCTTTTTCATTAGTTTCAAATGCAAAAATAAATCTGCGGAAGACTAAAGGCCTATTGATTGGGGCAATTGGTCCTGCTGAGATGATACAAAATAGTATCAGTATCTCTCGAACTCCACAAAAAATTTTAGGAATATTATTTGGCTCTCAAAATTTGCCTGCAGAGAATTGGACTTTGGCACTAGAGAAAGTGGAAAAAAGTTAAGAGATGGAACAGTGGAAATTTTCTAAATTGAAACGTATTCAGATTTTGAAGCAGTTTATTTTACCTTGTTTGCAATGTGTAGCAATGATTTTTCCTCTTTCACCACAGTTTGAAACAAAGACCTATAGCATTTTTTTTCAAATGCAATGGGGGAATAGACTGAATCCAGTAAAACGCCATTATACTTATTTAGGGAAAACATTAGGGGGTTTAGGGATGACTGATCCTATTACATTTTTGCATTCCTTATTTTTTATAACCACTGTTAAGAGGGGACTTTCTTCAGTAGTAAGTTTAGAAAAGGGGTGGATGGATAAGGTGTTGGGAAGATATTTTCAAGCTTGGAAGATTTTAGCCCCAAAATTAAATTCCCATGTCTGTATTCCTAACTATTTTAGACCTGCAGCACAAAAATTGTATAAATGGCAAATCACTAGAGACATGATTAAGGAATATAACGCTCAGTCTCTGTATTCCTTAGTGATGGAAGCAATTCATCCGCAAGTTCCTTGTTTTAAAAATTGTCCTACTTCATTTAATACAAAAATATTGGCACAGCTTAATAATCCTAGATTACCTCCAGGTCAATGGGAAACTCAATGGTTGCTTTCATATGGTAGATTAAATGTTCGGGGGAATGAGAAATATAAGGCCAAAGAAGAAAGAAATTGTCCTTATATGGAATGCATAAACATAGAAGAAACTATGGAACATTTTCTTTTACAGTGTTCATATTCTATAGGTTTGTGGAAATATTTGGCCAAGCTATGGAAGTTTTCTTGGTTACAGTTTCTTATGTATGATATTCTGGTTTTAGGAATTTATCCATTACCTTTAGCTAGTTTTCATGAGGATACTTTATCTCTATTTTTTGCTGTATACAGTATTTTTATGGCAAGCTAGATGTCAATGGGTGATTTATCAGCGAAAATTACATATGAATGTTACAGACAGTTACAAATGAACTTTTAAAATTTATTTAGAAGATATGAAGGTGGTTTCTTCACATAAAGTTAATAGGTGGTGGCAGGGTTTTACTCACTTTATAAAATATAAATAATTTACTGTTCATATTAAGTTCTTAGGATTGGGTATATTGTGTTTATTTAAGGCATTATTCATTTTATTTTTCATTTTTGTTTTTTTTCTTCCCGTGTTACAGTGAAATACTGTGTTGTTTGATATTTTGAGTTGTATTATATGTTTATTATTGCAATAAAAACTCCCCTACTCTTTTCGATAAGTGCCATGGGATCTTTAACATCCACCTGAACTACCACCAATCTAGGCAGATCAGACCTCGGTTTAACGTCTCATCTGAAAGACGGCACCTCAAAAGTGCAGCACCCCTCTCATGCTGCACTACTGTGTCAGTACTGGGATATTAACTCAAGTGCCAGATGTGGGAACTGAACCCACAGCCCTCTGATCTCCCGGCCTTAGAGGCGAGTGTGCTACTTACTGAGCCACTGACACTGGAAAATAAAGGGGCCAAGGAAACATAAATAGCAACTACAGCATGATTGAATGTTTCCACTGGAAATGGAGCAACAGATTGAACATTCAAAGCTTTAGAGACCAACCAGTGATCGATACGAGTTCGTAAAGATCCCTTAAAAAAGGTAAAAACAGATTGAGACCGGAAAACATCCACCAGCCCAGAAGAGGAAATCACATGTCTCAGTTCATTCAAGTCACAATATGTTTTACCCTTTGATTTAGCATCCAAAGGCATATTGAAATCACAACACAACACAACACAACTCTGCTAGTAAAAAGAAAAGGCAAGATTTTCCTAAACAAATCAACCCAGGCAGCTTTCTGTTGGGGGGCATAAATATTAATTATTCTGTAATAAACAGCACCTATAAGAATATCAGTAAACATGGCCTGACCCAACTCAATTTCCACAACTTTCTGCAATGTACAATCAGCAGTAGTAAAACAAAAACCCAACCTAGAACAGGGCTCTAAGCCCAGTGACCACAAATAATCCCCAAAATACCAATCAGAAGAAGCCACAGACATATCCCTAGGAGAATAAAGTCCTAGTGTCCTGCAACAGAAAAATGGAATAAGGAAGCAAATGCAGAATCGCATAAGTCGCCTTTCTCTTGAAAGTAGAGTGAATACTGTTCACATTGAGACTAGCAATACTAAGCGCGGAAAACCCCATGAAGGAAAAAAAATAAAAAAGAATTAGGACAACTTTTTCTTGCGAGAGCGAGTCACTCTCTTAACCACTACAGTATCTGGGACAGGGTCAAGTGTAGAAGGACCCACTGTCACCTCACTAGGGGCAGACTGTGTAGTCACATCAGAGTCCGCAGTGTTCATCAAGTCTCCCCAACTCTGTAAAGGGTCATATTGATTAGAGGCAGGCACCACCACTGGAGGCATAGCAGACATACTAGGCTTTGCAGCCACTCTCTTCCTTTGAACCAACTGGAACCCCTCAGGAGCCACAACCAAAGGAGGAGGAATGGCTAAAACAGGATCGGGCAAGGAAGGGGGTGGACCCATAGGCACAGGAAAGGGTTGCAAGCTGGGTGAGGACACAGGATCATCAGAGCGGTGATCATCAGGAAACGGTTGTGCCTCCGAGCCAGGAGGGCGCCGCTTAGGACCAACAGAATCCCTAGCCGGTGGGGGAGGATCATCCGACCATGCTCAACTTGAGTGGTGGCTATGAAAAGACTTATTCAAGTAGAAATCATGTTCTACAAAATCAGCCAAATTATGAGCAGCCCAAGGGCAGGAGGAAAAGACATGCTCCAGAGACTCACAAAGATTACGAGGGGGACCGTACAGGTCCTGGCTGAGTGCCCAATAACTCCACAAATGGAACTCTTCATTTGATCATAGCCAGAATTAAAGGTGAGAAGTTGAGCCACAATGATATCAAGCAAGCCCAGGGTTGTCCCTGGTAAAACAAAACCCCACGGTCACGGCTGATGTAGAAGCAGTTGGGCAGGTGTTGGATAGCATCCTCAGTGAGCCTGAGCTGAACAGCAAATTTCCAGCCACCTGTCCAAAAACCATTATCATCAATAATTTATTATATTTTTTTTAATTTAAATTTTGATGACCAGGTAGGCCCACTGAGACCGTAATGGTCCCTTTTTTCAGTGGTGACCCGGAGTTAATTACAGTCAATAGTACAGTAAGAACTAGGAACAATACAAGAAAAGTGTGCACATACTGACATTACAATCAGGACATATAGTACAATCACAGGCAGGTTAGGTAACGTTGAGAATAACATGGGGGTAAACACTAGTTTCACAAAAGTGGCGGTTACATAAGTTACAATAATAGCCCATGGAACCCCATTCACTTTACATCTCTTTTCCAGCCAATAAATGATGTCAAGCACATTCACCCTCTCCATTCTAAACAAAACTGTGACCAGTTTAGCCGTAGGTCGAGTAATGAGAATAGCCATGAAGGGGGACCATTCAGGAGCAGCTTTAACCTCATAGTAAGTGGCCCAAAACTTATCCAGCAATCCTGCATTCTGAAAACTGGCATCAAAAATATGGTCGCCAGCTGCATGAATTAGTGCATACACTTCCGACGGGGAAAACTTCAAAGAGTCAATGAGTAACACTTTCCCAACATAATGATGGTCAGGAAGGAAGTCCAGTCCCCCTGTATAAGAGATACAAGCCACAAACCTGCATTGGGCAGCCTTCTCAGGCTTGTGAAAATGACTAGAATAATTCGCCCATTTAGGCTGAGGAATAGAGCGATCCCCATCCCCACAGTCAGTGCCAAATGGAAGAGGCGTACCTTCAGGAGGCACTGGCTGATCGCACTGTGCAGGAACACTAGAAGCACCCTCAGACTGAGCAGAAGATAGGTCCCGAGGTTCCGCACCCACCTGTGGCAAGGCTCCCAATTTGGCATCTGATGGCGGTGCAGCAGAACTCTGAACTGCACCCTGAGGCTCAAACGGAGAAAATAGCGGTGCAAGCCATGCATCCACAGAGTCAGGAAGTCCAGAACGATCCTGAGATCGAGACGGTAATGAGCGAGAGTCAGGTACCAGAAAACCTGGCAAAGGGTTTGCAGGATCAGGAACCAACGTATCCTCTTGTAAAATCCAACCAGCTCTTTCAAGCGCCATCTCAGGTGGCCAAGCAGCAGAAGTAGATGCAAGGGGAAAGGGAGGAGAATCCGTCTGAAGGGAACCATCAGAGAGAGAACAGAACAGGGAGCAGCAATGTCCAGCATACTCTTTTTAGAACAAACCACCTTAGGGCTCAAATCATGCCGTTTCCTCTTCTTCTCACCTTCGGAAAGACGCAGAGCAGGATCAAGAGGATCACCATCAGCCAAATCCAACACAGGGGAAGGAAGTACACCCTCCGGAAAAGGCCTCAAAATGCCCAAAACAGCAGCATCCAATTCAACAGCTTCCAAAACAGGAGTGAATACATCAGAATACTCCACAACAGGCAAGACATCTGAACTCCATTGAGCTTGCAGAGCTCCAGCACCTCCTTCTCCTTGCACCTCCAGCAGAGGAATGCCAGGAGCCATAGTCAGACCGACAAGGGGACCCCTACAGGAAAGTAGGGGAATTTTTTTATTATCATACCATCAAAAACAAATAATTACAAACCGTGTTAAGTCACACAAATAATATACAAATCATAAGGTAAATAAAATCAAATAAGTATTGCAGTTATATGTTATCAGATTATTGTGAAAATAACTATGTATAAACCTCCCCCACTAAAAGAGTAGGGGGATTTTTTTTATTATAATGACAAAAAAAAAATAAAAAACATACATACATTCACAGTAACATAAATTGCATTAGGGAATTAAATTGTACAAATCAAAGAAAAGCGGTGCTAAATTATAAAAAAAAAAAAATAACTCATATATATCTCATTGACCTCATTTAACTAACTAAAAGGCTATCAATATTTTCTATTTATATTTAATGAGCATTGGGAAACCTTTCCACCAATGTAAAATTTGTTGGGATGAATAAACCCCTAAATCTAAAATATACACTTTTTCCATAGCAGAATGTATTAAAATTTCCACTGTCTTATAAGGCCATTGCTTTTGATATAGGACCCATTGGCATCTAACTTGCCAAAGATAAAATTTCAAACAACAAAACACAACCAATATATCTCTATGATAGTGTTTTTCTAGATTACCAAACTGTCCTAATACCAAATTTCCATAGTGTAAATACTTTAACCACCCGATTTTCCATTGAATAACAAGATACTTCCAAAGAGATTTTGCATAGGAGCATTGGAATAAAAAGTGTTCCATGGTTTCTTCTAAATTAATACACTCTTCATATGGACAATTTTGTTTTATTTTTGCTTTATATTTTGCATTTCCTCTTATGTTGATCCTACCATAGACAGCCAACCATAAAAATTCCCACATTTGAGTAGGGATTCTCTTATTAGTCAATTGAGCTAAAATTCCTAAATTTTGGGTGGAAGGACAGTTTTTAAAACATGGTATTGTTGGTTAGATAGTGGCCATTACTGTCTTATATAACTGTGATCCTGAGTTTCTAATAACTTGTACTGTTAGATTCCATCTATACAGTTTTTGGGCTGCAGGCAAAAACCAAAATGGAATTTGAAGATTACTTGATACCTTAGGGGGAGTATTTTTGCCATTTTGATAAATAGCCTGGGAAATTAATTTTAGTCCAGTATGAACATATTGTATTACCAGGGGATAAACCTATTTTCAGTGAGTGGGAGAAAAATACAGTGTGGAAAAATACCACAGGGTCTACCATACCTAATCCTCCTTATTCTTTAGGTAAATAAGTGAATTGCCGCTTATTGGGGTTCAGTCTATTGCCCTATAGCATCTGGAAAAAAAGGCTATATATTTTAGTCTCCATTTGCATGGGAAGTGGAAAAATCATAGCCATATAAAGAATCATAGGGATTATAAATTGCTTAATGATGTGTATTTGTTTATTTTATGTCATTCTCCAGTGCCTCCATCTTTGAACTTTTAGTTCTACTTGAGCTAAGGTGGATTCCCAATTAGAAGAGGGGATATTCTGTGCTCCAAAGTTAACACCTAAAATTTTCAAGGAGTCTGGAGAAATGAATATCCCATCAATAGTAGTGGGGACAGGACAATTTGAGCCGACAAATAGACCTTTACATTTTGCTTTGTTTAATCGAGCATTAGAAAATTTTTAATATTCATTCATTAGATCTAAGAAAAAAGGTAGTTGTGCAAATTTAGAAAAAAATAGACAGATGTCATCGGCATAAGCATGTATGTAAATTCTTTGTGTCCTATCTGGTCCTGTTATCCCCAACCATCTGGGACTCATCTGCTAAAAGACGTATGAGGGGGTCGAGAGAAAAAATGTATAGGAGAGGGCTAAGGGGGCATCCTTGCCGTACTCCTGTTTTTATAAAAAAAACTTTTTGTAACTTAGTTTCTAATTACTGAGTGTACAGTTGCGTCTCAATATAATGATTTAAGCCATTGTATCACTGGCGTTGGAACCCCATATTTTTCCAGAGCTAAAAACAGGAATGGGTGGTAGACCCTGTCAAAAGCCTTATACTGATCTATAGAAATAATACACCCTGTTTTCCCAGTTTGTGAAACACAATCTATTAGATCCCTTATTATTAAGGCCTGTTGAATATTTCGATTAGGTAATCCACAGAACTGCAAAGGGGTTAAGACCAAAGTTGTGTATTGTTTCAGCCTATTGTTAATAACTGTAGTTAATATTTTATAATCAGTATTTAAAAGTGTGATTGGTCTCCAATTATTAATAGAGGTCTTATCTCCAGATTTAAAAAGAAAGATTAATAGACCTGTGGTAAACCACCTGGGAGTGTTGTAGGTATAAAAAAAGAACCTAAAAACTAACTCCAGACATTGTGACAAAGGTTTTGAAAAAGTTTTATAAAATTCATTTGTCAAACTGTCTGGGCCAGGTGATGTATAATTTTTTAGAGTTTTAATCGCAAGTTCAATTTCTAATGCTGTGATAGGTATTGTTAAATTGGCTTAGTCATCCATGGAAGGTGGTACTGATATCTTACTTAAAAAATGCCTAATGGCCTCCTCTTAAGGGGGATTCTGAGGAGCATGAGAAGAAATACATTTTTTTATGGCTTCATTGAGTGCCTCTATAGATGTCACCAAAATGCCCTCCTCATTTAATAAGGATTCTTTATGGGTGGTATTCTTACATTTTTTAAAGGCTTCATAAGGATCTGCTTGTGGAGATTTCTTAGTTCCATTTTTTAACAGAGCATTCATAGTCGATGCTCTGTTATACTGAAATTTGGTCATTTCTGTTTTTAATAGATTTATTTGATTTGTGTAATCAAATTTGGAGGTGTTAGCCATGGAGCATAAGTCCTGTAGTTGTTGTCGCAACTGTAGATACCGGAGAAATTTATAATTTTCTTTTTTCTTTCCATGTTTTATAATTAATTCCTTAAAATCAGTTTTAGAATCAGCCAACCAATCCCCTAAATTTTCATACAAAAATTGTACAGATAGACGAGCCTTTAGTAAATAAGATAGACGAGCCTTTAATAAATTTGCAACTAGCTGAGTAATCCAGGGATCAACTAGGATGGAAGAATTTAGTTTCCATCTCGGCCTAACATACGAATGGTCTGGGGTATTAAAAAAAGAGCAGAGTAATAGTAAATGGTCTGAAAAATCTATAGCTATGGTTCTGAAGTGGAATGCTGGCAAGGATTTAGAGATAAACATATGATCTATGGTAGAGGTAAATTTATTTTTGCTAAATGTGAACTTTGATCCTGCAGTCTGATAAGTGTTACAGTATAAAAGATCTGCCATGTCAACCAATTTCCGTAGTGCATTTGAATCACAATATACTTTTTTTCCTTGGGGTGTCTTACCATCAAGGGAGGTTTGCAAACTACAGTTAAAATCTCCGCATAGAAAAATTTTTAGCTGAAGTAAGTAAAAAAAGGTTGTATATTTTCTAACAAGGCTACTCGCTCAGATTTGATCTGTGAACCATACACATTTATTATTCTGCAGTGTAGTTCATCCTATAACCCATCTAGGATCAGTACTCTTCCTGGGACTAGGTCTATTAATTTAATGAGAGTAAAGTTGAATAAATTAAAAAGAAACCCTATACCATCAGCTGTTGCTGTTTCAAATGACCAATAAGAAGGTCCCCAAACCCACTCTCTTTGAAAAAACCTTGCCTGTTCAATACTGTACATCCATGTTTCTTGCAAAAAGCAGATGTCAATTTCTGCCCTATGGATTTGATTGTAAGCTGCAGCTCTCCTTCTGGAATTAAGGAGGCTATGTATATTCAATGTTCCCACCCAAAAATAAGCCGTCTAGGTATTTTAGAAACAGTAGGCTCAGAGCTCTTTTTTCCTCCTTTTCTTTTTCTTTCCTTTATAATCTGAGTGTCGCTGTGTTACCATGCTAGTCTCTGTTGGTAGAGATTGGGCATCTGAATCTTCCAGATCCCTCTCTGTGTCTCCCCACTGGGTTGACAAGACTGCAAAGGTTTTTTTTGAGTCTGCGTCTGTGGGAGGTGTAACCAGATCTGTTTTCACATTCCTGGCTGATCTTCTTACTGGTATCAGTGTAAAGGGTACCTGACTGGGGAAGATGATAGTGTCTTTTATGGGGTCCGTATAACAGACTGGACCTAACTTATCGGGTGGCAGTTTCAAAGGGGAGATGGGCGTAGAGAGAGGTAGTGATTCAGGTTCCTCTTGTTTTTCTATGGTGATTAGGTCAGAGGAAGAAGGTGAGGGATTTGGCTTTTCTAAAGAACTTAAGGTTGTTTGGTCAGGGATTAAGGCATCTTTATGCCGTGGGGATACTGAGTCCTGTGCTTCCTGTATGAGAAGGTCTGGACTTAAACATGTGGCTTTATTTTTAGCTGCCCATGGGCACTCAGAAAATACGTGACCAGTGTCTTCACAAAGATCACACTTAGTTAAGTTTGCACATTGAAAAGCAATATGCCCAATTTCTCCACAATTGTCACACCTCGGCCTCTCACATGAACTGCAAAGATGCGTTCTGGATCCACATTTGAAACAGGCACGTGGCTGGCCACATACCTCTCAACCTTTCATCACTCAAATGTGTGACAGTATGTGTGACAGTTGGGCAAAATGTGTGACACATCATCAAAAATGACATTGCAGACTCAGAACACAGTCTAAATCTGTGCACTTATGTTATTCATGTTTGCTGATAACCGAGTATCATAGATTATTATGAATTTCTGCATTGAAGTTTCAGTGGGCAGTGTGGAATATTACCTGTGCCATGTGGGACAGTGGGATTCTGAGAGGTAAAATGAGTGACGTACCTTGTAACGTGTGACAGTTGAGAGGTATGGCTGGCCAGCATAAAAACAAACACCTTTATCTCGACCTAAAAGGAAGGAATTGGGAACATGTTCGATACCAGACTCAGCTTGACTAAGCTTTACTTTATAACGCCATCCCCCAGTCCAAAACATTTCTGTATCTAATGTGGCTTCTGGAGGACTCATGATATCACATTTTTGGCTTAACTAATAGGTTATGTCCTCTACATGAACCCCCTCATTCCTGAACATTACTGTAATAAATTTAATTAGGGGCTTTGATAAAGGAATAACCATAAAGGGGGTCCATGTAGGGGAGAACTTAACTTGATTATACCTCTCCCAAAACAAATCAAGAGCATAAGAAGATCTAAAACCAATATCAAAGTTATCCTCCCCCAAGATGTTGATAAAGGCAAACACTTCTCTTGGGGGAAAAATGCAAAGAGTCTTTTAATAACAATTTGCTGACATAATGTCTGTCTGGCCTAACCTACAGACCCCCTTTGTGTCTAATACGAACAGCATTTTGTCTTGGAGCAGCTTCTTTCTTAATTTTTGAAAAAAGTTCAGAAAGTTGCAGCTTTTGTGCATCCTCAGAGGCTTGTTTGTTACTATTTTCAAGTAGGGGTAAGTCTGGGGATTTGGTGGTAACAGTGGATGCCTCGTCAGTTTGTTTAGATTCCAGATTATATTCTGGTTCCGATATTGAAAGTTCTTTTTCCTGTACAGGGTCTGTAAATGGTGCTCCTTTGGCTACCGCAAGTTGTGGCACTGCCGTGCGCCATTCAGGTGTGTTCTGAGTAAAATTTAGTGTTGGATCCCAGTCAGGGGTGGGAAGCCAGATTCCTTGTGTGTTTTGAGTCCATCCGGCTTCGCTTAGCGCTTTTTGGGGAGACCATGATTCACCTGAAGGTTTGTTTGAAACTAAAGTCCCTTCAGTTGCCTTTTCTACTGTCAGAGCGGGATTAACATCAAGACTTCGTTGATTAACCTGTTGTACTGCGGTAGGCATGGAAACGGATGTCATTTGTCTATTAGCCGCCCAAACAGCTGTGCGTTTCCCTTTAATTTCTTCTGTCAACCCATTTTTAGATGTACTCCTTTGTGCAAAATTAGATTCAGTGACCTCATTTTGGTGTGACACAGATGTTTGATAAATTACATCTTGTTCCCCATTCATTGAATTCGTATCTGTCTTAGTTTCACAGAAAACAAACCCCGATGTTTTCAAGAGTTTTATGCTGTAAAACGCTGCGTTGCCGTCTGAACACTCTCGTGCTGATGGCGCCTTGAAGCCTGCATTACATTGAGGTACAATGCCTGATTCGCACAGTATCAGGGGTATATCGCTGCTTAAATTAGTGTTATGTGTTACAGATAGTGGCTCTCGGCACGAGTGATTCTGTACTCTTACTGCCAGCCATAGAAATCATGTCATTTTTTGAAGGAGATGTCTGTGAAAAAGAGATTAAGTCTGACTCACCCGACTCTGCTGAGTTCTTAACAGATGACACATCAGTCTGAGGTGAAGGCTCAATGACAAGCGGTCCGGGAGTTTTGACAGCCGATAGCTCATTCTGCAAGCGGGCGAGATGTTCCATCAGGCGCCCTGTTTCAATCACATGCCTCTTTTTTCTTTAGTTAGTAAGTCTGTTAAGGATTTCTGCAATAAAGCTTCCATCGTAGTTTCAGGAGTTAAATCAATGCCAGGCTTTCGTAGCCCTGTATCCTCTGTTGAAATAAATGTCTCTATAGTTTTTAAATCGTTAGGGTCTGAGACCACATCCATAAATATTTCTGGTTCTTCCAAAAAATCTTCATTTTGGAGGATTGTCTGTCCTCCTGACCGGGCGTCTTGCTGCTCCAGAGCTCTACCTGAAGTGGCCATGACTCACAGCCAGTCCCCCTACTGTGAGAGTAGGGGAAATTTTTATTAAGCAGACAAAAACCAAAATACAAGGAAGAAAGAAACAAAACGAAATAAAAAAGGGTATAACACATACAGCATGAAATTCATAGACATAGTAACTTAGAAAATGGGCTTTTTATTTCCTGGTCCCTGATTGGCTGGTACCCCTGTCAGGGGGGTACATTAACTTTCAATAGACGACCAGTAAATAAAAAGGTCCAGCTCAAGTGCCCCCTCATCCATTTGATTATCCCTGTGCCAACCTAGCTTGCTAATTGGCCAAAACCACGTCAAACAATTTGAAATTGCTGCCATTTTGTTTTCTCTCACTTAGCAAGAGATCCTGCCCTCCTCTCCCCCATGCCTGCACACACACACACACACACACACACGCCCCGTAGTTGTCAAAAAAGGAACTTGTGAGCAAAATTACTAACTATAGCTTGAGACCGAGGAGACCGCTAGCTCCATTTTTGTCACACACAGTAATGGTGCTCGAGCTACCGCGGTTTGTGTCTCTGTCAAACAGCAGCCAATCTCCCTCTGTTCCCCTTGCCAAGAGCCACTCAAGATTTGAAAAATGATCGCCGTAGTTGGACAAAAGAACCAATTCAGCTATCCTGTGATGTCCTAAAATGGACAACTGCCACCTCTGCGTGACTCTTTTACCTCGACCTGATAATCTGCTGAAGCGCGAGGTATTTTCAAAGTCTACATACAGGAGCAAGTACAGTATTAGCCATGGCACCTACAAAATAGTTAGAAGAAGGAATGGGGAAGCGGCAGCACTGGAGCAAAGACGTAATCATGAATTATTTTTTTTTTCACGGCTGCAATCCCTGATGCACGTCAACCCCACTTGCCTTCATGTCTAGTGATCCTGCCCTGCAACTGGCGCCGCTTCTGAATTCACTGCTGTGCTGCACAAGATGAACACAAGTTACAGAGCACTTGATCCTTCATTTACTAGTACTGACCTTTTTTAAAGCAGCTTTCCATGCTCTGTCTCCTCCCCCAAAAAAAAAAAAAAAGACGACAGTTACTTTTGGGTACCATTGCAGACTGTGAGGAAATTATTTCTCTATTATAGAGGAAGTTAAATCTGCTGCCGACCACATCTCCTTCAGGTCCTGATCCAAAAATCAAACAGAAAAACTTGCAAAGTTTGATTGCCATGGGGAAGGGGGCAGACAAACAAATCATAAAATTTAGCACCAACTAACACACACTGTAGAACGATGGGGGGGGGGGAATAAACATATTGCCAAGGGAGGTTGTAAATACATACAACCATTGTTTTTGTTGTTTTAAACTATGGGGTCTCCATTTGGACATAACTCCCTAGCTCATGCAGGCGGAGGAACTATTTTATTGCAAAATTGATCTTATAGTAAGTATTTATTAGCAATTTTTATTAACCTTTTTTTTTACAGTGCCCATTTCTAGCGCTAAAGTGCTCTCAGGTGGGCGGTATGGGCATACGGACCGGCCAGGAGCCTAGGCCCTCTGCCTGGGCGGCCGGGCCTCATTACGCCTCTGGCCGGTCCGGTATTGCCCAATACCGCCCACCCTGTCGGGCATTATTGCTTACATAATGCACGTTAAAATAAAATAAAAGAAAGCAAAAGAGCAGGAAATTAGTTCAACCTACCCAGTCCACATGTTTCCAAAGCAAAGTACCTACTTTGTTCCCCCAAAGTATTGAATTCATAAGCATACCATGCATCCAATTCATCCTGTATGTGAAAAAAAAATTCTTGCAAAGATAAATACTTATTCTGTAGTATTCGTAAGCAATGTGCTTGCCAAATGTGCCACTTAAGGCATGCTAATATCACATAAACAGTACTTTTATTCCATTTGCACCATACCCTTGGAATTTGTCCTAATATCAAAATATCATATGTAAGAGACCCAAAAAGCGGTTCACCCCACCAATGTGCCAGAGCAGACCAAAAGGATTTAGTGTGCACGCATTCAAAATATAAGTGCTGTATCATCTCAAGCTGTCCCTGATAGGAAGATTCTGGACACAACCTTTCACACAATTGCTTATGCTTGTGATTTGCTCTCACATTTAGTTTCTGGTGAGCACATCACCAAACTACATCTCGCATCTTTTCCGGTATTCTAGATTCAGTCATACTGGCTAGCAAGAAAGACGTATCTATACAAGTAGAAACAAAAAAAAGGGGATCCTCAAAGTAACAGGCCGAAACAATATGATTATAAAAGGATTTCCGCTCATGTGCCACAAGCCAACTAAGTTCTATTTTCCATAATTTAATATATTTAAGCATATATTGAGCATACAAAGGAAGCTGTTTATCTACAGGGTGCCATTTCCCTCGACCCCAGGCTGTTAAAAAAGGGTCTCACCACAGGGACATGCACATACTACCCGTGACAGTTTGTTTGATCAACAAAGGCCGAATAGAAGCATAGAAAAAATTCCCAAAGAAATGAACAATAGTATGTATCATACCCAAGCCTCCCTCTTTCCAGGGTCTGTAGGTGTGTGCTCTCTTCACTGGATTCAATCGACTACCCCACAGTAGCTGAAAAAAAAGCCCCAACATTTTAGAATGCATATCGAAAGGTAAAGGAAAAATACGGGACAGAAAAAAAAAAAGTGGGGCAATGTAGGATTTTAACATGAACACACATTTTTTTCTTGTCATTTTCCAGGATTGCTATTTTTTTTACTTGGGAAAGTGCAGTATCATAAATGTCATCCCAATTGCTATGTACAGAGTTTTGTGAGCCAAAATAAACACCAAGAAGTTTCAATGTAGTAGTAATTACCGGAATATCAAAAAATTGAACACTGGACACATGACCTAAAGGCATCAAAGAACATTTGTATGTATTAATTTTAATACCAGTGCCCAGTTGTACTGAACTTAAAAAATCCAGAATATATTTCCCGGAATCAGTATCCGCTATGGAGCAGATACAATCATCTGCATAAGCTACTATTTGAGAAAAACAAAATTCTCAGAGGAGATAATAGCATGAACTTTTGTATCCCTGTCAATATACTGTAGTAAGGGGTCCAAAC
The DNA here is from genome assembly GCA_016271365.2 of Neoceratodus forsteri. Taxonomy (NCBI): domain Eukaryota; kingdom Metazoa; phylum Chordata; order Ceratodontiformes; family Ceratodontidae; genus Neoceratodus; species Neoceratodus forsteri. Next base: position 1,624,690,310 of record CM028129.1, read on the forward strand.
CAAAAACAAATAAAAGCGGACTCAACGGGCAGCCCTGCCTAACTCCTGTCTGATAAGGGACTGAGATACCCAAATGTCCATTAACTAGGGAGGTTACTGTTGCTGAGCAATAAAGTGTTTGAATGAAATCCAAAAAGGGTAACGGTATGCCATAAAATGCCAAAATAGTCCAAAGGTAATCATGACGCAAAGCGTCAAAAGCTTTTTCCAAATCTAATGCTAAAAGATAACCTGTCAACTTATGCTGTAGACCTTGCTCAATCGATTCCCTAATAAAAATTAAATTTTGGGAGATATTTCTACCAGGAACTGCACGTTTGAGTAGGAATTAATAGTTCATGCGAAATGTCTGATAGCCAGTAATTTAGAATGGTAGCCAAAATTTTGTAATCAGTGGTCAAGAGACTCAAAGGTCTCCAATTCTGCAGGACAGTAGGATCCCCTTTTTTATAAACAAAAAACAGTACCCCATTTCCCATGCTAGGGGTAACTCTGTGTTCCTTCCAAATTGCTTGAAAAACAACCAACAGCCGTGGTGCAAGAATATCTATATACTTTTTATAAAACTCATTAGGCAGGCCATCCATGCCAGGCTTGGTATGTGTCGATAAATGACCAATAGCTCTGTTAACTTCATCCAAAGAAATCGGGGAAACCAATGTGACAATTTCAAGTTCGGAAAGCGACGGAATGTTTAGGGTTTTAAAAAAGGAAGGAAGATATTCAGAAATAGGTTTAGAGAAAGTCTCCGTAACATATCTTTGCACAATGTTTCGGATACTCCGTGTATCATTTACTAAGGAACCATCAGAAGCTTTTAAAATGGTCATACACAAAGGTGGCAAATCCTGGTCAGAAATATCAAAAGGGTTCACCTGCTCTTGGGTACCAGAAACCAAAAACTTCTGTTGAAACCTATATCTTTTTTCTCTCGTGTGGAGAAAAGCTATCATTCAAACAACATGAAGTCTTGCTATATTATAGACATTAGCAGCTTGTTCCAGCTCTAGAACTGCCCTGGAGTGAAATGGTTAAAACCATTCCAAAATAGAATTTTGGCACGAGAGCAGCTCTATCTGTGTCATTTCAAACTTGAACTGTCAGATTCTTTACTCCGCCTCAGTGAACAGTCGCTCCGGAGATTTCTCCTTCTGCTCGGTTCATTTCTCGGTTTAAAAGTTTTTCAGTTGGATTTAACCGAGAATAGTTTTATTTAACCGCCAAAACCCGTTCGGTTCAACTCTATCTGTGGTAACCGTAAGTAAATGAAGGTTTTGTCTTGTGTGGAACTATGTTATCGGTTCGGTTTTGAACCGATCAGTGGGTTTAAAACTCATTTAAAACTAAAAGTTACTATTTTAGAGTGTGGTTCCCGGTTCTTATTGGTTCTAAAAAAACCGGATTTATTACGTTTTTTTCCAATACCCGTGACACGGTTAGGAACCGATAAGGGTGTCTTGTCTGGCACTGCCGTTAAAAGGGCAAGTTTTTGGTTAGGCTGCCATTATGTCTGAGAAACCCAAAAGAAAAACCGGGCCCACTGGGTTTCAACACTGTGATGTTTGTGGGGAAGTCTTTGCCAAGGCTGACCCACACACCACATGTGTTTATTGTCTGGGGTTTGACCACCTCCAGTCAGACTGCCAGGTATGTAAGAATTTCCCTGCAGCCACCCTGGAAAAAAGATTGGGCAGGCTCAGGGAACGAGAGGCCAAAAAGTCCGCTGACCCGGATGGCCAGCCCGGTTCGGTGCCAACCGAACCAGAGGGAGTGCCCTCTGACCAGGGCCAGACTTCCTCGGGCAAAAGAAAAGCTGGTTCTGAGGAACCAATTCCTGTAAAGAAAACAAGAAAATCAGCATGTCTGGAGTCCAAAATTCCTTCTCCAACTGCTGCAGAGATAGCAAAAGCCATACAAATTGTCCAGTCACTGTCTCAGGGTCCGTCCGAACCACCACTATCTGGTAAAAGGTCGGTTCGTCCGGTCCCAGTGGTTCAGGATTATGATATTGAGGAATTTTATGAACCAGAGGAGGGGGAGGAGGTATGAACAGTATGAATGTGGCTGGGAAGGTCTGGTGTGCCCATTGAACCGACATCTCCCAGACAGACCTTTAGAATCTCCCCTGTGCTGTCTGGAGTCCCCATCTCATTTTATGTTTTATAAAAGTTGCTGAAACTCTCCAGCTTCCTTTAGAAGAGGCTGTGGATGAGCAAGAGGAGCTGATTTTTGTAGAAATGATGGATATTCCAGAGTCTAGGAGATTGTCTATTCCTTTACATAAGTCTTTTAGGAACAAACAATTAAAATTTTAAAAGCTCCTAATTCTGTGCCTCCTGTAGATAAAAAAGATGGACAGAAGGTATACATTGTCAGGCCCTGATACAGAATTCCTTCTCAGCAATGCAGTCATGTTGGGGTAGTTCAGGCTGCTGCCTGTGATAAAGCTAATATTCCTTGGCTTCACATCCTCCTGACAAGGATTCCAGGAAGATTGATGCCATGGCAAAAAACAGTATATGGCAGCCTCTCTGGGACTCAGGCAAGCAAATTATATGGCTTATGTAGCTAGGTATCAGAAATCTAGATGGATACTGTTTTAATTGGCCAAGCAGGCCCATGGCCAGCTTGCTAGTGAACTAGAACAGGTGGCTGCTGATGGCATTGAAGCCTCTAAGGTTCAGTTTCATGCTGCTGTGGATGTTAATGATGTTTCCTCTAGGGTCATGGCCACATCTGTAGCTTTTAGAGGTTGCCTGGCTCAGGTGTACTAGTTTGTCACAGGATACCCAGACTAAGGCTATGGATTTTCCTGTGGTGGGAAATTCTCTGTTTGGAGAGCAGACAGAGAATTACATGAAGAAGATGGATGAATATAGGACTACTTACAAGAGTGCCCAGGCAAAGGAGCGGCAAGCCACTCCTCAAAGGCATGCCCCCAGGGGTAGGGGTAGGCCTTTTCACAGGCCTTTCTACCAGACTCAGGCCTCCTCTGCCTATGCTCAGAGGGGCTTCTTCAGAGGCAGGGGCAGACGAGGGGTGGGCAGACCTGCTCCCACCCCCAGCCTAAAGCTCCTGCGAAACAGGCACCCTGATGGGGTGCCCAGGGCCGATTCTCCTGTACCAGTGGGGGGTAGGCTGGCTTACTTCAGTCAGAATTGGGCTTCTTTAACCTCAGACAAGTGGGTTCTGGAAGTAGTAACCAGGGTCTGGTTCTCAGCTTCAAAAGTTTCCCAAGTTGAGAAGCAGACTTTTCTACCTGCAAGTGCTTCAGAGACCCTCACTCTGGAAACAGAGGTCTCATCCCTGTTAGCTCTCAGAGCAGTAGAAGGGTTCCTCCCTGCATCAGGGCAGGGTCTGTATTCAGATACTTCCTTACCCCAAAAAGACAGGAGAATGGCGGCCCATTTTAGATCTCAGATATCTGAACAAGCATCTTTTGAAACCAAAGTTCAAAATGGTAACTCTGGCAATGATTTTACCTTCCCTAAGGCCAGGGGACTGGCTAGCCTCCCTGGACCTCAAGGATGCCTATTTCCATGTCCTAATCAGAAGATCCCATCGAAAGTACCTCAGATCTGAAATGCCCTCAGGTCATTACCAGTTCAGAGCAATGCCCTTTGGCCTTACCTCTGCTCCAAGGGTATTCACAAAGTGTCTAGCAGTGGCAGTGGCCCACTTAAGGAGGCAGAGGATTGCTGTTTTCCCTATCTAGATGACTGGCTCATTGTAGGCCAGTCCCCAGAACAGGTAAAATCTCACCTGCAGGTCACCCACAGCTTTCACCTCCCTGGGTTTCTGCTAAACCTACAAAGTCGGTTCTGGAACCAGTCCAGGTACTCACCTTATAGGGGCAGAATTGGACACAAAGCTAGCCAGAGCCTTTCTTCCCCAGAAAGGTAAGAATTTAGTGGCTCTGGCCTCTTCTTCACTCTGCAGGTCTCTCGACCAGCAAGACACTTTCTGCAGCTCCTGGGGCACATGGCTGCATCCACAGCTGTTGTGCAGGGAGCCAGATTTCAGATGAGAGACATTCAGTTTCACTTGAGAACCTTTTGGTCTCAGAGAAGAGACCCCCTTTCCAAGTTGGTCCCAGTGACTCGAACCTTGATCCTAGCTCTCCAGTGGTGGCAGGATCAGAGCAATTTAAGAGCGGGGGTCCCCTTCATTTCCCCTTCTCACGACTTGACTGTCACTACAGATGCTTCCCTTCTGGGTTGGGGAGCCCACATGGGCGACCTTTCCACTCAGGGAGTTTGGTCCCCCCAGGAATCTCTGCTCCACATCAATTTGCTGGAACTCAGAGCTGTCTTTTTAGCTCTTCAAGCTTTTTCTGCATCTGTCCACGACAAGGTGATACAAGTCAGAACAGACAACACCACAACAATGTGGTACATCAACAAACAGGGGGCACTCGGTCTTCGAGCCTTGTGCACCGAGGCAATGAAGTTGTGGTCTCTGGCCTATTCCCCTGAACACTTCCCTCATAGCAGTTCATCTTCCAGGGAAGGACAATGTCTAGCGGATGCCCTCAGCAGGATTTCCCAGGGCCATCACGAATGGTCCCTGGATCCTCAAGTGCTGGGGATAGTTTTTGCCAGGTGGGGCATCCCTCAGATCGATCTTTTGCAGCCCCAGACAATCACAAACTTCTTCTGTTCTGTTGCAGGCCTCCAGTGCTGGGCTCAGTTCCCTGGATGCCCTTCTTCTGGATTGGGAGGGAAGTTCCTCTATGCTTTCCCCTCTCTTCCCTATTCAAAGTACTAGTCAAAATCAGATCTCAGCCTTGCAGGGTGATTCTGATTTCCCGGATTGGGTCAGGCAGCCCTGGTACCCACTCCTTCTGTCTCTGACAGTCCATCTTCCCCTGTGCCTCCCAGGAATCACAATCTGTTGACTTGTGCCCGGAAGGGTTTGGTATCCGGACCTCAATCCCTCAACCTCAAGGCCTGGCTCTTGAGGAGTTAGAGTTTGCTGATTTACACCTCTCTCAGGGTGTTCTTGAGATCCTAAAGGCTTCCAGAAAGCCTTCCACTAGAGCTACTTATAGTTCTAAATGGAAAAGGTTTTCCATTTGGTGTGCTGGGAAAAATATTTCCCAGAATCTGCTGAATTGCCCATTTTGTTAGATTACATGGTACATCTTAATTCCTTGGGTCTCAGACCAGCTACCCTGAGAGTTCATTTGGCAGCTGTGTCTGCTTTTGTGTCAGCAGGAAAGTCATCCCTCTTTCCTCTCATCCTGTGTTTTCCAAGTTTTTTAAGGATTACTCCATACTAATCCTCCTTTCGGAACCGCCCCTGCTTGGGACCTTAATGTTTGCATTGCCCAGTTAATGCAACCCCTTTGAACCTCTGTCTTCTGCAGAGCTTAAGTACCTAACTTGGAAAACTGTTTTTCTAGTGGCTATCACTTCTGCAGACGATAAGTGAATTGCAAGCCTTGTCAGTGGAGACTGACTTTATTTCTTTCCACGGGATAAGGTAGTCCTTAGGACTAATAGGAAGTTTTTGCCTAAGGTGGTTTCAGATTTCCATCTTAATCAATCTTTCTCCTTCCAGTATTTTTCACTGATCACTCCTCTTCGGTGAGAGGAGGTTGCACAGCCTGGATGTTAAGAGAGCTCTTAGTTATTATATAGAGCGTACCAAAGGTCACAGGTTCGAATCCCTCCAACTTTTCCTTAACTATGGTGAAGTTGGGAAAGGCAAACCTGCCACTAAGAGATCAATAGCCAGGTGGATTGTCTCTTGTATCCAATTTTGTTATCAGAAAGTGGGCAGAGCCTCTCCCCCTGGTTTGAGGGCTCATTCTACCAGGGGTACAGCTGCAACTCTAGCTGCTGCCAGAGATATCCCTTTATTAGAGATTTGCCAGGCTGCTACTTGGAAAACGGTACACACTTTTACCAAGCATTACTCCCTGGATGTCCAGGCCAGGAGAGATGCTCGGTTTGGCACAGCTGTTCTTCAGAGCCTATTCCCTAAGTAGGTTCTGCCCCTCCTCCATGGAGGTACTGCTGTGTATTCTGCTAATGTCTATAATATAGCAAGACTTCATGTTGTTTGAAGAAAAATTACTCACCTTAGTAATGTTGTTTCTTCTAATGGAGTCTTGCTATATTATAGACCTCCCCAACCTGCCCCTCTCAGAACCTCTACTTGGTGGGGTGCGGGCAACTTAGTGTGGGCACTACTTATGTCCTGTTAGCATTTTGTCCCCTTTGGGACTTTGGGGTGTATGTGCACGCTGTGTGTGTTTTATTATACTTATGTTCCATTTTCATATTATTTGAATGGTGTTAGTATTTCTGGTCCCTGACTTGAGTCTTGGGTGTTGGGACCATCAATGGTTGTTATTATTTAGGTAGCCATTTGGCTAGTGTAGGTTACAGCTTCCACACAGACATTAGTGAGTTTGGCTCGTAAAGATCTGACAGTTCAAGTTTGAAATGACACAGATAGAGCTACTCTCGTGCCAAAATTCTATTTTGGAATGGTTTTAACCATTTCACTCCAGGGCAGTTCTAGAGCTGGAACAAACTGCTAATGTCTATAATATAGCAAGACTCCATTAGAAGAAACAACATTACTAAGGTGAGTAATTTTTTCTTTTTTCCTTAAGAGCCAAAAATTCCTGCCTCTGAGCACCCGTTGTAGAAACTGCCTGTGACAACAAAGTCGTATACCTTGCTCTATATTCCAGGTATGTAAGATACGAATTTTGAGCTTTATTCCGTGAAATTTGTAAAAAAAAGTAACTTAAGATCCTGTTTCATGTCTTCCCACCAGTCTATAGGACTATCATATAAAAAAACAATATTGGACCGTATTGAAAAAAAGAAATTTAGCTGCGTAGAAATAGTCGTGTCCTGTAAAAGGGACATATTTAATTTCCAAAAACCATGGCCTAATATAAGTTTTTGGTAGTGTCCAATAGTTAGTTTCACAATTAAATGGTCAGGTGTTTCTAAAGGTAAAGTAGAAACAGAACAACAGGAAAGCCTCTTTGATAAAAAACAAAAATCTATCCTTGTAGAGATAGAACCTTTATGGAAAGTATGCTCTGGCTTTCGGTGCAGTGGGTCATATGAGTCTACCAAATGATTAGTTCTTAAAACATGCAGTAAAGCATTAGTATCACAGAACAACTTTTGAGTTTTACGCCCCCAATCCCTGGCAGGTAAACCGCAATTAAAGTCACCCCCCAGACAACCAACTTTGAGGTATGTAAATATGGGGAAAAACGGTAAAATAAAGCCACTCTATCTGCTTTGGTCTGTGGAGCATATGTATTTAAAAGATGGTAGGTACAATGGGAGACAACAATATCCATAAGCATAACCCTCCCAGGTATTATATCCAAAAGTTGCAACACCTTGATATGGAGGCTAGAAAAAAACAAAATCCCCAAGCCATCACACACATCCTCCCCAGGTGACCAGAAAGAAGCACCCCAGCACCAATCCTGACCTGCTTCTTTGATACATGCCAGGGAACTCAGTCTGGTATCTTGTAAAAAAAAATAACAGAACCAGGTTGTGTACTGAGACTGGCAAAAGTAAGGCGCCTCCGTAATGGAGATTTAATACTGTTAACATTAACAGTAAGAAAAGAGAGAACAGTTGCCAGGAAAAGAAATAGGAAAAAACCTTAAATTAGGAAAAAAGGGCAATTCACTTCCTTTTTTTCCGCTTTTTCATTTTGGGTTTTTCCTTAACCTCAGTATCCAGGACATGATCAGGAAGAGAGGATGCAACTGAAGAAAAATCAGACTCTACCTCATCTTCGTCGTCCTAATGATCCTGCAAAGGGGCAAAAGGATTGGTTATCGGGGTGAAATCAGCCTCAGGAAACATAGGAGGGACCCCAGAACTAGTTCTGGTGGCCTTTGATCTGGTAACACGATGAAAGGGGTCATCACATATTTTCTCTGGTGGAGGCATACATGGGGAATCCTGCACATCTATAGGCACTGTAGCTAAAATAGGGCCAGTAACTGTTACTGACAGGATAGTCTGATCAGCAACCTCTACAGTGGACATAGGGCCTAAAACATGGGCTTCAACCTTATCTAAAACAGAGGAGGATGTAGGGGCCAGAGCACCTGTATCCATAACTTCCAAGACCGGGATTTGAGGAACCTCTCCCACAATAGGACAAGAAGAAGGGTGAGGGGTAGTGACTGGGGCCTCAGGATGCTCTAGTAAATCCTGCATCCTTTGACGTTCTTTTTGTGCATTGGCCACATAGACGTCCTGTTCTGCCCTGAGGGCCGCATCAGCTTGATTGTGTGAAGCCCAAGAGCATGAGCGGAAAGTGTGCCCCCTTTCCTCACACAAATTACATTTCATGGAATTTCTACAATATGCGCCTATGTGCCCCAATTCCCCACATAAACCACATTTCTGTTGATCACAGACATTGCTCAAATGACGTAAGGCCCCACATTTATAACAAGCTCTTGGCTGCCCCGGATAAAAAAGAACCCTTCTATCTCGTCCCAAAAATAGCAATTAGGCAGATGTTTAGTGAAGCCATTTTCTAAACGTAAATCAATTAAATATCTCCATCCCCCTGTCCAGAGGTGCTCTTCATCAAGAATAGGTTCCGGGTGGCCTTTTACAGAACAATTTTGCTGCAACCAGTAGGTTATGTCAGCTACATTAACCCCTTCATTACGAAATAAAATTGTAATCTTTTTAGAAACTGGTTTGGTCAAAGGGATAGCCAGGAAAGGTTTCCACAAGGGTGTATGTTTCAAAGTTTGGTATTGTTTCCAGAATCTATCCAAACCTGCTGGATGCTTAAAACTGATGTCATAAATCGAGTCTCCAGGCATATGAATCAAGGCATAAATCTCATACGTGTAGAACCTCATACTGATTTTCAATAAAAAGTCTATTAGGGACATCATCCTGCGACCCCCGAAATTTCAAATGAACTGCATTACGTCTAGCAGCAGGTTCATTCCCCAGACCAAAGGTAGCAGGAAATAAGCGTTCAGCAATTCTATCATGTCACACAGAAGAACCTTGCTCTTGTGCAGGCTCAGTTGCTGAGGCTAGCTGTTGAGATATTATATTGTCAGCAGAGGCCTTGGGGGGCAGCAGGTTGTATCAAAGCACCCTCCTCCAAATTCCTAATGTTTTCCATAATATCTGGACTGGAAACAATAGGAAGAGGAGCTGATGGATTCAGAAAAGGTTTACCAGGAAGAAGATTTAAATCCATAGTTATAGGTGAAGTCGATGAAGCCTCTGTGGACTGCACATTAGCATCCCAGGATTTGCCATCTGGAGATCGTACCCACCCCGCAGCCTTAAGGGCTGAAGCCACCCATGCGGCAGAAACCAGAGCATCTGAGGAGACAGTGGAGATAAGGCTTACATTTGTGAAGGGGGGGTTCAGGGTCAGGCATAGGAGGTTTTTGTGTTAAAGCTACAGAGGATATGTCCATAGAGCCTCCATCATGACCCTCGTAGTCCTGAGAGCCCAAGTTTGTATGAAAAAGCCCATCGCGAGGGCCAGAAGGTAGTTCCGAGTTCCCCGTAGTAGCTGCTGCAGAGGACTGAAAATCCATGTCAGACTGCAGAGTGTCATTCATAGCAAAAGGAAAAGACTCACACAAAGCCTGAGGGCATAGAGAATCAGAACAGGAGGGTGCTGAAAAAGTAAATCCACCACCAGAATCACTCGTAGGTTGCAAAACAACTTCAGGAGCCATCGTAGGTTCCAAATGCGTAATTTCCTGTTCCTGTCCACGTCCGTCGGTAGAAACCGAACGATGCTGCTGCATTTCCTCTAATAATGCATTCCGTTTAGCTAAATATTGAGTTTCAGTATCTCTAAGCAGCCTCTCAAGCTCCTCCACCTTTCTCGCTGCACTGCTGTCCAACGGAACATCTCTGGTATCTGAAACCAGTAAGGAAACCGCTGCCATCGCAGCACTTCATTCCGAAGTAGTTTCCATGTAGTCTACTCAATTCAGGTGAAAGCTGAGGAGGAGACCAGCTCCCCAGTTCTCCGCACGTCCTTCCCTACTGGCGTCTGCAATCGCTCTGTGAAAAATCCTACCAGCAGCGCCCTCCGGAGTAGGGGAATTTCCCCCGGTGTCCTGGTCAAATGTCCCTCATTCACTAAAAATATCACCAACAGCTTAATCTGGTTTAGTTTCAGTGTTTACCATCTGTATCCCCCCTTCCCTGGTGGCCCCTGAAAAAGGGGCTTCTAGGCCCAGTGGGCTTACCGGGTCAACAGAATTCAATAAACAAACAATGGTTTTGTCTTATTCAGTGTTAATTGCAACATAAGTACAGACAGGACTGTCTTGAAATCAGGGCTGTATAACCTTAATGACATGATCTATTCCTATATAAAAATAAAGATTTTATCAGTCTATCTATCTGTCTGCCTGTCTGTATGTCTATCTTATAGTGTTACGATACCACCACTGTAGCTAGGATTGAGTAGCCTGTTTAATGTTAAACCTAAAATTTTGAACATTAATATCTTTGTTCCCCTTTGACAAAATGAGCTGAAATTTTCTATGTGGGGTCTAGAAGACAATGTCTTGATGTGTAGAAATGTTTGTGACGGTAGCTTGTGCAGTTTCTGAGATACAGCTGTTCCATTTCTAGAAAAAAAAACTAAATGTTTTCCTATACTTAACATTTTTTTTTTTGCTCTCGTTTGCAGCCTACATGGAAAGGAATTTTTGTCCCAAACTTGCAGGGCAATGTGTCATGTCCCAAGGTAGTTCCTTTGACATATCTGGTGAAAAGATATGAAGGGATTCCAGTTACAAGGCTTGAAATTTTTGTGTTTTCCAACTTGCGCATGTGCAGTAGGTGTTTTCAGATAATGTTTTTTTTTCTGTGTCATGCTTTTTTTTGGTATTGTGGCATCAAAAAGGGTATGACAGCATTGTTTATGATGCTGCAAATATTGGTTTTTGCTTGCACGTCACCAGATTGGCAGGACACCAAACATTTTTGGTGCCGTGCCAACCGCCATCTTGTCGATTTTTTCCATGAATTTACAAATGTGGAAAATACATAAACATGCCAGTATTTAAAAAAAAACATCAGAACCTAGCTAAATGGGAACTGTTTAGCTAGATTCTGATGTTTGTTTTGTGATATTATGGCCAGAAATATGTCTGCTGGGCACCCCAAATCAAGGGTTCCCAGCTTAGCGAGAGGAGCGCTTCACCGCGTTCTCTGTATGAGAACAGTGGGTATTTCTTTACTTCTGCAGCCGCAGCTGAACTTGTGCTGCTGGCTGCAGATTAAGCAGTGAGCTGCCCTTTTCCCTGGTGTCTAGTGGCCCCACCCACTGATTGCCATCCCCCTTTCTTTATATTTTTATATTTATAATAATCTGACACCGGGATGCCCACCCCTGGTGTCAGATGCTCCTCTCTGCCCCCGTCCGTTCTTCTAATGCAAAGAAAGGCTAAGGCAGGGATACTGAGGCTGAACAAAGAGGAAGGTGGTTGGGCAGAGAGTGACAGTGAAAAAGCAGGGACACTGAACGAATACTTCTGCTCAGTATTCACAATGAAAAAGCAGGGGGAAATACCTAATCAGGTCAATAGAAGCACTCTGGATAGGGGGGTTGATATTAGTTCTTTCATAGAAGAAAGGGTTCTGAAAGAACCCTTAAAACTGAAGGTGGATAAAGCAATGGGGCCTGATGGGATTCACTCCAGTATTCTAAAGAACTAAGGGAAGAACTAGTAACACCACTGACTACCCTTTTTAATAAATCATGGGAGGATGGTATGGTACCTGAGGACTGGAGGAGGGAAGATGTGATTCCCCTTCACAAAAGTGGAAGCAAGACAGAGGCAGGAAACTACAGACCTGTCAGTTTGACCTCAGTAGTAGGGAAAATGATGGACTCGCTTCTGAAGGAAAGAATTGTTGAGTACCTAGAGGCCAGTGGGGCACAGGACTCAAGGCAGCATGGATTCACTGCGGGAAGGTCATGTCAGACAAATCTAATTGATTTCTTTGGCTGGGTGACCAAAGCAGTAGACCAGGGAGAGGCTGTGGACATGGCCTACCTAGACTTTAGCAAGTCATTTGACACAGTCCCGCACAAAAGATTAATAAACAAATTAGCCAGCCTGGGAGTGGGTCCCAGGGTGGTAGCCTGGGTAAAACACTGGTTGGACAACAGGACACAGCGGGTAATAGTAATGGAGTCCACAGTGAAGAAAGGAGAGTTACTAGTGGGGTACCGCAGGGTTTAGTACTGGAGCCGGTCATTTTTAATGTCTTTATAAGTGACATTGCAGAGGGACTGGAAGGGAAAGTATGTCTCTGTGCAGATGACACAAAGATCTGCAGCAGGGTTGATACACGAGGTGGGGTGGAAAGGATGAAAAGGGACTTGGCAAGGTTGGAGGAATGGTTAAATGTATGGCAGCTTAGATTCAGTGCAAAGAAGTGCAAAGTATTGCACCTGGGAAACAAAAACCCAGGGGAAGAGTACACAATGGGGGGTGAGATACTGACAGCAACAGAAATGGAAAGGGACCTGGGGGTAGTCATATTAGACGACCGTGAGGTGGTCCAGCAATGTAAGAAGGCAGTAAGGAGGGCTGCGAGGATACTGGGATGCATAGGGAGAGGCATCACCAGTAGAAAACAGGAAGTTGTTGGCCCTGTGTACAGACAGTTGGTAAGACCACATCTGGAGTACCGTGTTCAATTCTGGAGACCCCATCTCCGCAAGGACATAGGCAGGGTGGAGGCTGTCCAGAGGAGGGCAATCAAAATGATGCAGGGTCTGCATCAGAAGACATATGAAGAAAGACTAAAGGAACTAAAGCTGTATAGCCTCGAGGATAGGAGGAACATGATAGAAACTTTCAAATACCTCTAGGGAATCAGCAAAGTCCAAGAGGGTAGCATCTTTCAAAAAGAGATGTGCAAAAACAAGGGGGCACAATTTGAAGATGGGGGACGACTCAGAGGTAATGTGAGGAAGTATTTCTTCACAGAGAGGTTGTGGATGCATGGAGCAAACTTCCTGAGGAGGTCATAGAGTCAAAAACAGTGGGTGAATTCAAGAATGCATGGGACAGACATAAGGCAATTCTAGTGGGGGGTAGGAGGAAATATGCTGTTGGTTAACTAGGATCTGCAGCTTGTCCATTAGGTAGGGAAATGGGCAGACTAGGTGGGCCAAGCGGTCCTTATCTGCTGTCAAATTATATGTTTCTATGTTAATTGTAATACTGAATTGTATTTGTTGTAATTTTTGTATTGTATTTATTATTGTAATTGTAATACTTGGACATATTGTCCCGGGTTGTGTCTGAAAAAGGACCTTGGCTCATGACACTTACCCGGTAAATAAAAGCTAAAATAAATAAATAAATTGGGGAGCCCAATCCCCTGTGTCAGCATTCACAAGTCCCCCCCCTTAAGCAGTGTGGGACACTGAGGAGCCCATTCCCAGTGTCCACAAATACTTTTATTATTTCTCCCCCCCAGCCATGTGGGACACTGGGGAACCCACTCCCAGTGTCTCCATATTTTGTGTTAGTGTTATTTTTTACCTAAAAAAAGAAAGCAATCCCCTAATGTATTTTTTTAACCTGAAAAAAAGAAAACGGTCCTTCGTCGTCCCTGCCACCCCCATCCCAACCATCCCACTGAGCACTCCCCACCCCATGCACCCCTTACCCTATACTTACCATCGGAGATTGAACGCTGTCATCTTCTGTGGACCGGGACATGTCTGCACTCTTCAAAGCCAAACCCCGAACTGAGGAATAAAGATAAGTGCAGTTTAATGTATTTCTTTTTTTTTAACAACTTCTTTATGCTTCTACTTGCTGCCCCAGATCACTCTCTCAGAACTCCCCTCACCAAGCCCAGTCAGCAGTACCAAGATGTCTGCTCTTAGAGTGCTACACTTCTCCTATTTTACCTTCAGGGCCTCGGATTACCCTCTGGGCAGGGCGGTGTAGGTACCCAAACCTCCCTTCAGTCATTGGTGAGGAGCACGCACATCAGAGTCTGCTCCCAGTTCCTGCTTTGGACCCCGGTGCTGGGGTTCGTCGCCTAGATCTGGACAGTGTTTTTTTCCTTTTCTGTGCCCTCTTCTGCCGGCATCGGCGCTTGAGGAGGGCCAATGAGATGGAGGCACGCCGAGATGTGCCTCCACTCAGGACCCTCGGCCGATGTCTGCCCCTACCATTACGTTGCTTCCCCTACCACACTGCCAATACCTAGGTTCACCCAGGAGATGGCAGGAACATGGCGGGGCTAGCTTACAACCCTCCCCCAGAGAGGGAGAGCAGCCATCAGGCGCTCCATCCCTCCCTCTCTCCCACAGCTGACCCCTGATGACCTGAATCTGTCACCGAACCCGGGTCGCCGGCATGGTGCGAGGTGTGGCATCCAGTGTCTCAACCCTTAACGCCACTGGGCTTGCTTGTATAATGTATTTCAATGGCAATTTGAACTTAGATTGATAACTTTGCCTTTTTTTTTTAATTTGTTCACCAAATTTTCAATAAGGCCTTTGTGGGATATGGAATTGCACCAGTTGCGACTTCATGTATGCCCTCATAGAGGCAATTATAGAGGAAAGACAGAAAATTACTGTGGAGACCAATCAGGTAGAAGAAACCTTAAAGCTTAAGATAGGCTGAAGAATTTACTAAAAACCTAGAGGATATAAAAAACAAATTATAGGAGTGTGAAGACAGATTAAAACAACAGAAAATAAAAAAAATATCAGAGATGGAAATGATTATAAAGATAACCGTGTTTACACATATAAACAATATGATGAAAAATAATAAGCACAATATTATTCATACAATACAGATAGTGGCACAGAAAGTGACAACAGTTACACAAGGGAAGCTCAGGCTCCATCTGAAGAACCATTACAGTCAGGCAATTCATAACAGGCAGGCTGTTCATATGCACAGCAGCAAACACCTAGATATGATTTAAGGAACCCGGGGGGGGCAGTCCGTGGATTTCAGCGGGACCACAGGATTTTCAGGGGAGTGGGAGGGGATGAGGAGTGACAGACGGAAAACAAACAAAACAGCTACGGTTGCCATGGGTGGGGGAGGACAGAGGGAATTCCCATCTTTAATAGAAGTACTAAAGTTCTAACAGAGGAAGAAAAATATATATTGGGGCTTGGCCTTTCCTTTGCCCCAACCCAACCAGTGGATTTGTTTGAGCTCGAGGTAGAGTTGCAAAGGTTTTTTAGAACGTTGAGACTTAAAAATCTTTTTGGTAAACAGCCCAGTGGGAATGACGAACAAAGAATGGTGAAACAGGCACTTGACATAAAATCAAATTTCACACAACCAAGTGGTAAACATATTGGAGTAGAAAGTTTCTGCAAAGTAACTGAGAGACAGATTATGGACTTGTATAAACAAAAAAATGACCTGCTCCTTAAACACCAAAATTTAACTTTCCAACGGAGAGAAACACTCATTAAATTAAGTGAAAACAAAAATATAGTGATTAAACCAGCAGACAAGTGGGGAGGTGTAGTAATACAAGATAATACAAAATCACACATACCCACACAATGCAAAGCATCATGGGCTGCATATGCAAATCACCACAGAATGTTATGCTAAGCCAACTCTAAGCAGAATTGCATGGTGCCGAAGGCCTCTACACAGTTTGCAAGGGTGCTAACAGAGGACATGAACACGTGTTTCATCCTACCAGGATTCATCAGTATACCTCGTCTGTTTGACACCCCAGTGGAATGGACCAGCTACCCTAAAACAGTGTGTCTTGGATATGTTGTAGTGAACCCATTAAAATAAAAAAACTATTTAAAAGACAAAGAACCTCTGTGTGCAAACACTGAGGCAAGGGTTACCCCAAAGGGCATTTGGCTGGGAAGCCAAGTTTCAAGAAAATACAAAATCACACATGCCTTCACAATGCAAAGCATCATGGGCTGCATATGCAAGTCACCACAGAATGTTATGCT
Source organism: Neoceratodus forsteri (assembly GCA_016271365.2). Lineage (NCBI taxonomy): Eukaryota > Metazoa > Chordata > Ceratodontiformes > Ceratodontidae > Neoceratodus > Neoceratodus forsteri. The sequence continues at coordinate 1,624,706,309 of CM028129.1, forward strand.
GGTCCAACTTTAAGCAGAATTGCATGGTGCCGAAAGGCCTCTCACACAGTTTGCAGAGGGTGCTAACAGAAGACATAGACGCGTGTTTCACACGACCAGCTGGTCCATTCCACTGGGGTGTCAAACAGATGAGGCATACTGATGAGTCCTGGTAGGATGAAACACGTGTCTATGTCTTCTGTTAACACCCTCTGCAAACTGTGTGAGAGGCCTTCGCACCATGCAATTCTGCTTAAAGTTGGACCAGCATAACATTCTGTGGTGATTTATATGCAGCCCATGATGCTTTGCATTGTGTGGGCATGTGTGATTTTGTATTTTCTTGAAACTTGGCTTCCCAGCCAAATGCCCTTGGGTAACTCCTAGCCTCAGTGTTTGCACACAGAGGTTCTTCGTCTTTAAATAGTTTTTTATTTTAATGGGTTCACTACAACATATCCAAGACACACTGTCTTAGGGTAGCTGGTCCATTCCACTGGGGTGTCAAACAGACGAGGCATACTGATGAGTCCTGGTAGGACCGTAAACACGTGTCTATGTCTTCTGTTAGCACCCTCTGCAAACTGTGTGAGAGGCCTTCCGGCACCAGGCAACTCTGCTTAAAGTTGGACCAGCATAACATTCTGTGGTGATTTGCATATGCAGCCCATGATGCTTTGCATTGTGTGGGCATGTGTGATTTTGTATTTTCTTGAAACTTGGCTTCCCAGCCAAATGCCCTTTGGGGTAACCCTTGCCTCAGTGTTTGCACACAGAGGTTCTTTGTCTTTGTAATACAAGATAGACAACAGTATAAGAGCATGTGTAAAGAATTACAGTCTGACAGAAACAACTACCAAATTCTACCTGGAGATCCAATTAGAGAAATTACAACAGAAATTAAGGAAATTTTACATGAATATGTGGACATGAAATGGCTAAACCAATGGGAGGCAGATATTTTAATTAAGGAATGCCCGAGAACCCCAACATTCTAGTGTATACCCAAGGTACACAAAAATGCACAAAGACCACCAGGCTGACCAGTAGTGTTGGGCATTGACTCGGTGTTCAAACCTATTTCCAGATATATTAATTATCATTTGCAGCCTGTAGTTGAAGGTACTGAAACACGTGTTAAAGATTCTACAGAAGTTAGGCATAAATTGAACCAACGTGCAGAGGACATAACATAATACAGGATATCTGGCTTGTCACATTTGATGTGGCAAGCCTCTACACCTCTAGTCCTCATAGAGAAGGGGTAGAATGTATGGGGAAAATGTTAGACAAAGTAATAGAGGGTTCAAAATTGAAAACACGACTACTAACCAAAAAAAAGACATAGCAATTCTCGAACAGGTTCAAAGGAGAGTAACTAGAATGATTCCAAGATTAACAAACTTGGATTATCAGAACAGATTAAAAGCTACTGGTCTCTTCTCTCTTCAAACTAGAGGATTAAGAGGTCATATGCTTATGGTTTTTAATTTAATAAATTCACCAGATCAAAGGAGACATGTTCCGAGACTGCGTAATAAACAGCTTGAAGTAAAAACTTATAAACCGGCAAAAGGGGGAAACTTTTTTCCAATAAGAGCATCCATTGTATGGAACACCTTGCCACAAGAATTGGTAGAGGCAACTAGTGCCACTGTCTTTAAAACCAAATTAGATGTTTGGTTGAGGGATAATAGATAAATAATGTCCCACATAGTGTGGGGAACAGTCTCGATGGGCTCTGGCCTTCTTCTGTTCTTTCATACCAAATAATACTACAGGAACTAGCAATGTATATTTTAACACATAATTACTTTGAATTCGATGGAGTGTACTGCTAGCAAGACAGAGGCACAGCCATGGGTAGCACCATGGCACTGGCTTGTGCTAACCCGTACATGTATAACGGTACTGAATAGGACTTGCAATATGTATTTTGAAAAAATTGTCTTTTGGTACAGATATATAGATGATGTACTGTGCTTATTGAAGGGAAATTAACTGGAAATGCAGGATTTCTGTCAACCGTTAAATGAATGGAAAAAGAACTTGAAATTTGAGGTGAAATACAGTAAGGAACAGATACCATTTTTTGGACCTAATGATTAAAGTACAGAACAGAAAATTTGAGACAACATTATACCATAAGGAAATGGATCGAGACACTATACTTCATGGCACAAGTTATCATGAGCCAAGGTTAAAACACAGTATACCATACTCTCAGTAAGGGTGAAGAGAAACTGCAGTATGCACGAAGACTACAGTAGTAACAAACAAGATATGATTAACAGATTTAGGGAAATTGGGTATAAGCAGAATACTCTGACGAGCAAGTTACAGAATAGAAAGTCAGGAGAGGGAAGCGTTATTCAATATACAGGATCAAGAAACAAACCCTGATAGGGTTGTGTTAGCGGTAAAATACAACCAGAAAATGGCTTGGATAAGGAGGATTATAGATAGAAATTGGCATTTGGTAGCTGCTGACAACCCCAACATAGATGTGCTACAGAGGACTCCCAATAGTAGCAGCTAAAAGGGTTACTCATTTTAAAGACTGCTTGTTAAATCTCAGTTCAAGTTAAATGCAGCAAAGACAGGACAATTATTACATGGGCCCCTGCAGCCAGGTATGACACCCTGTGGACGCTGTACTGTGTGTAACCACACAAGCAAAAAAAGCATTTTTAACCAGTCCCATATTAACAAAAAATTTGACATTAAGCAACATATTGACAGTACTACAGAGGGGGGTGGTATATGTAACTCAGTGCCCTTGTGACCAGCTCTACGTGGGGCAGACTAAGAGAGTGCTTAAGGTATGGATTTTAGAACATAAGGGAGACATAAGAAAAACTGACAAAAAGTCACCCGTAGTACAGCAATTTAATCAAGTAGGACACACAGTTTTGGGCACAGTTTTAAAGTTTTGGGGTTTGGAAGTAGTTACTCCACTTGAGAGAGGGGGTAACTATAAAATAATGTTAGAAAGAGCAGAAATGAGGTGGATATTCTAGTTAAAAACATTACAGGCGGGAATAGGGATGAATATCGAGAGCAATTGTCATTTCTTGTACTTAGAGTGGAAGAGTGAGAGCAGTCAACTTGGGGGTTGGAAATAGGAAGGGCCACATTACAATAATGAAAAGTAACAACAACATAGAGGGCATATGAATAATGTTTAGAAATATGACACGATATAAAGTTTATGTATAAATACACATGATATGTATGTACCTTGAACCCCCCCAGCACCTATTGTGAATACATGTATAAATGTATATAAATATTTTCATAAAGTAGAAATAAGTGAGTTTTTAAGGCTCCATGACCCTTAGGCTACCTGAAGGACGTACTTAAAATGATACATCGGCATGAGTACAAGAGGTTTGGTGCTCAGCATATGCATAGGCCTGTTTGTAATGTCCTTGCTTCAGCTGATGGGGCTTTGGGTGTACAGTTGCTTAGCAACAGCTCGCTCACGTGAGAGTACAGGGGAGAGATACGTCACTCCCTCAGAACATCCAAACAGACCTAAGAGGGGGGCAACTCTGCAGCACTCACTAGAAGTGATTTTTATTGCAAGGAAAATGCCACACCCGGAGGGCGTTTACTCTCAAGGTAAAGAGAAAAAATGTACTTAAGTGCTAATGTTTGGGCACACTTTTAACAAGCTCTTATAAATGTTTTGCAAGAAATTAACAAAATCAAGCTCATGTTACAAAAACGGATACAAATTACCTATTTTACAAAACGAGAAGGCCAAATAAAATGAGGGCCTCGTTGTGAATACAAATGTGAACCACATAGAAAATAAAGTGGCAAATGTCAGTTAAAAGCTAAAAGTTTATGGGATACCAGGTTTAATAACTGAAGTCACAAAATAAATGCATGTAGAGCATTACGTTGGTGAAATTTGCAAATTCATCTCGAACTCCTGCGTCACTCATTGCGTACAGGGCAGCTAGAAACACCTGCACCAAGCTCATTCGGCAGGCAAAAGCTTCCTACTATAAGGACCTCTTAAGCAAGAGCTGGGGCGCAGGTAGGAATTCTGGAACTCCATCAAATCCCAGACATGAAAGACCCCTAAGGCCCCATCTGATCTACTAGTAACAAGGGAGGGTCCCGTACAGGAACCCATTGACATCGCAAATGAGCTCAACCATGCTTTCACAGACCTATCTGGAGTATTCCCTGCTGACTACTTTAAAGATCACTCCACTACCCCTCGTAACCCCACAAAGGATGCAATACCACCATTCTACTTTAAGCAGGTCATCAAGTCAGAAACCACCAAGCACATTAAGATGGTTCTTGGCAAGACCAGGATGGGGGCTGATCTAGTGGATATGAAACTCGTGGGTCTTCTCCTAAATGAATTGGCTGGTCCCCTCTCAATGGTGTTTAATGCATCTCTAAGAATGGGGGTGTTTTCAAAACTATGGAAGTTAGGCAGTGTCACGCCTGTCTTTAAAGCTGGGGACAAAGTTCTAACATCCAACTACAGACCAATATCCATTCTACCACCCCTCTCTAAAGCACTTGAAAGAATGGTCTCGGAGCAGCTTACAGAGTATCTTGATAAATATAACCTACTTTGCTCACAGCAGCATGGGTTCCAAAAAAAGCACTCCACACATACCGCCCTTGTTGATTACTCTTCCCAGCTTTATGATGCCTTAGATAATGGAGAGGCAGTTGGCTCAGATTTCATTGACCTTATGAAGGCGTTTGACTCTGTTAACCACAAACTATTCCTACACTGCCTCCATTCAACAGGTCTATCCCCGGACACGGTACTGTGGTTCAGAAGCTGCCTCACAAACAGGTCACAACTAGTCAAAATTGGAGACACCCTATCATCTGCTAGGGAAGTATCCCTTGTGGTCCCACAGGGCTCTGTTCTTGGCCCACTGCTTTTCAGCCTTTTCATCAACTCTGCACCATCTGCATGTACAGCACACGCTGTTCTCTATACTGACAATGCAGTGATATCGGTCTCTGGGAAAGATCACAACTACATCACAACTGAACTCCAAGACAGCTTCCTCAAGCTTGAATCCTGGTTCACACAAAACAAACTACTACTAAACCATAAAAAAATGAAAAGTCTACTCTTCTCTACCTCTCAAAGCAAAAAGAAATACCAGCCTTTGCTCATCCAGAACCATAATGGTGAAACACTGGAACAAGTAACAAAGTTCAAATACTTGGGCATCACCTTTGACGATACACTAACCTTCTCCGGCCATATAGACTCAGTCGTCAAGTCAGCAAATACAAAACTTGGGGTCCTCTACTGCCATAGGCCCTCTATGACACCAGATGCTGTGAAACTTGTCATCAGTAGTTCAGTGATGTCCTCCATAGATTATGGGCTGCCTATCTATGGGGCAGGCACTAAAACTGCCTTAAACAGGTTCAGCACATTACTAAATAAGGCCTGTCGACAAGCCATAGGGGCTGCCCAGGACACCCACACCCGCATGCTCTACACCGAAACTGGGTGGCTCCCACTCCATCTTAAAGCACAATACCAAACCTGCCTACTTCTGAAAAAGTGCTTCTTGGGCTTTCTCCCCCTGCACTGGGCTGCCTCTTTACGCTGGCAGTTCCCACCAAATCAACAAGAAGCACGGCCGCAGACAGGTTGGTGATTCCCTTCAAAAGGACGAAACTCACCCAGAACTCCAGCCTGTACCAAGGACCAAAATGGTACATTGAGTTACCTGCTAACCTTACAGAATCACCTAAGATTAGTACCTTCAAATCTGAGCTCAGATCCCTTCTTGACACAAAAAAAGAATTGTGCTTGCCTGCAATAATATGGCAGAATTTCAGCCGCCCAACCCTCTCCCTTTCACCCCCCCTTTTTATCTCATCAAACCCCCCTCCCCAAACGAGGCTTACACGGCTGACAAACCACTTCCACCACCACGACGCCATCCCTGGCTGACCCACTACCCCCCTTAGGGTAGATTGACCAACTAAATAGTGAACTACAAGGCTGACTCTATTTGCCCTATCCTCTTCAACCTTTAGTTAGATATATGATTTCTTTGGTATTTGAACGTCTGTGTAACTGTTTTCTGTTCTCTGTGAACACTGTTATATTTGTAATGTTTGTTCAACAATGACCTGGAACCTTTGAAAACGAGTCCTGGACTCAAAGGTGTTAATTCTAAACTGAAACAAATAAATGAAAAAATAAATTTGTAAGTATGGACATTAAATTACTGGAGGGGGTACAGCACAGGGCGACAAAGATGATCAAGGGGCTGAGGGAGTTATCATACGAGAGGAGGCTGAGGGAGTTATCATACGAGAGGAGGCTGAGGGAGTTATCATACGAGAGGAGGCTGAGGGAGTTATCATACGAGAGGAGGCTGAGGGAGTTATCATACGAGAGGAGGCTGAGGGAGTTATCATACGAGAGGAGGCTGGGGGAGTTGAACATGTACTCACGGGAGGAGAGGAGGGACGGGGGGACATGATTGAAACCTTTAAATACATGAAAGGAATAAACAAGACGGGTACAGAGGGGCTGTTCAAAGTAAGGAGGAGGGCCACCAGGGGCCATGATATAAGACTGGAGGGAGGAAGGTTCAGGAGGGAGATGAGGAGACACTTTTTACAGAGAGGGTGGTGGCTGGGTGGAATCGTTACCTGCAGAAGTGGTATGCAGTAGAACAGTGGACTGCTTCAAAAGGGGCTGGGACAGGACAAGGGGGAGGGTCAATGAAGGGGAAGAGTGGAAGGGAGGGGCAGCTGCAGAATAAGGGGTGCTAGCTGCACATTCGAGCAGACTTGATAGCCCTCTAGGCCTTTATCTGCTGGCAAATTTCGTATGTTCGTATGTAAAAAGAAATTAAAGCAAGCCAGTGGGAATAGTGAAAATATTTAATGTTGTGTAACCACAGGTGGCGAACAGACATAGGAAAAAGTAAAAGGAAGTAAAACCAAAAGGTTTTAAAAGAGAATGAAATGAACTAAAACAATAGTTTGGCACATATGTAAGTGTATGATGAAATAATATTTAAAAAAAAAAATACATAACTGAATTGAATAACAATTTTGTATTAACAGAAATTGATTACCCCATGAGCAAGCTCTATCAACAGAATGAAACGTAGGGGAAAATAAAAGATTTGGAAGGACTTGTGAAGTCTGTTTGAATTTATTGAAAGGGCTTCCAAATTACATGAATTTTCGACTTTGTGGGACCCCACCGCATGAACACTGTAACTGCTGTTTCATTAATCGGGTCAGAAGGTAATTCCATGATTGCTGCACAAAATCACCTTTCGGGACCAGATATTGAAATTTCACCACCAGTGTTCATGAGGAAGGGTCCCAAAAAGGCCATGCTGGAAATTTGGTAAAAAATTCCAAATAATGACTGAGTCATGCGCATGCATTTAAATTTTTCTATGCACGTGCATAACTTTAGTAATTTGCAGTATTTAGACTCCAAATTTTCAACATGGCAATTCTTTAACACCACCTCATGAGCAGTGCAGCTGTCATTTTTCACATCCTGTCCATAACGTGTTTTCACACCTGTGGTGCGAAATGGCCACCCTGGCTAATGACCGCCAACTCAAGGAACGCACTGGAGGCCCCAACCTTGGCACTCCAGCCCCAGCCACCAGTGGCTAACCTAGGGGCATGGCTCAAGCCATCTTGTGGCCGCCGTCCCCTCCTTGACTCTTCAGACCAACCACCGGCTCAAGCCAGAGGCCCTGACCTGGGCGTTTCAGCCACCAATGGCTAACCTAAGGGCGCGGCTCCAGCCATTGTGTGGCCGCCATCCCCTCCATGACTCTTCAGGCCAACTGCCAACTCAAGCCGGAGGCCCCAACCTAGGCACTCCAGCTCCCAGCCACCAATGGCTAACCTAGGGATGTGGCTCAAGCCATCCTGCGGCCACTGTCCCCTACTACACATTTCAAACTGCCCACTAACTCAAGTCGGAGGCCCCAACCTGGGCACTTCAGCCCCCAGCAGCTAATCTAGAGGTGCAGCTCAAGCCATCCTGCGGACGCTGTCCCCTCCTTGACTCTTCAGACCGACTGCCGACTCATGCCAGAGGTCCCGACCTGGGCGCTCCAGCCCCCATCCACCAGCGGCTAACCTAGGGGCATGGCTGAAGCCTTCCTGTTTCCACCTTCCCCTCCTTGACTCTTCTGACCAACTGCTGACTCAAGGTATGCACTGGAGGCCCCAACCTGTGTGCTGCAGCCCCCAGCCACCAGCAGCTAACCTAGGGGCACAGATCAAGCCATCCTGCTGCCACCGTCCCCTCCTTGACTCTTCAGACCAACTGCTGACTCAAGCTGGAGGCCCTGACCTGGGTGCTCCAGCCCCCAGTGGCTAACCTAGGGGTACGGCTCAAGCCATTCTGCGGCCACAGTCCCCTCCTTGACTCTTCAGACTGACCGCTGGCTCAAGGTACGTGTTAATATCCTCTGCTAAGCACAGGCTGAACCCCCAGAATCGGCTCCTCATCTCATTGGACATTCAGGTGGCTCCCAAGGTGCCCACTGGTTGGCTGCCGAGCAGGGCGGCTCTCTATTGGCCAGCTCAGGAAGCCCGGCTCATTAGGTGCTGCCCTCTGTGGTTCTGCGGCCCGGGTAGGAACACGCCCGCACCGCCGCACTCCTGGACGAGCCTTTGGGCTGCCAGCAGAGCTCAGTTTCTTGGCTCTTCTAGGTGTTTTTTTCTTCCATCCACCCCCACCCTGGCCTCTATTAAATAAGTATAAGCTCCTTCCTCTTCCAGAACCTCCCTCCCTCTAACTGCTACTTTCACCTCTTAGTGAATCTGCAATTTCCTCGGCCCCTCTCCCCATCGAATAGTACATCCTAGGCTCTTTTCCTGCCCCCTCCCCACCAGCACCCCCTAAGCTGTCAAAAAGTACCTCCTAGGCTCCTTACACCTCTTAGTGAATCTGCAGTTCCACGGCCCCCCTCCTCACCAGCACCCCCTTTGGAAAGCCATCAAAAGTACCTCCTAGACTCTGTTCTTCCCCCCCTCCAACATCTCCTTGGCACTAACTCCAATAAGTGAATCCTTGCCGATATTCCTCAGGTAGCAGAGTCCCTTTTGGTGCACTCCTTATAGTCACCCCTGAAACTAGCACTTCATGCAGTCAGCATGTTTCTCCTCAGAACGATTCCCCTATTGCTCCTAGTGCATGTGCACCTGCCACGACAAAGCACCCCCTAGGAAACAGCCATCACAAGGAAACTGCTGTAGTGCACGTGCACCTGCCACGATAAAAGCACCCCCTAGGAAACAGCCATCACAAAGAAACTGCATAACCCTAAGCTTACAGGACTCTAAATCTACTATGCCAATGAACCTAACCCAGGGCTACTTACCCCTTGACCCTGCTGGCTATAAGTCGGTGTTTTTTTATTTTAGTTGTTTAACCAGGAGTAGCACACTAAGCCGAAAGCTTTTTTGCCGGAGCATCCTGGGAGCACAGGGAAGTTAAGTGACTTGCTCAGGGTAACACAGTATGTAAGTGAAAGCTGTGGGATTCAAACCCAGGTCTGGTCTGCTGGATGTCACCAGATTTGCAGCTCAGAGCCTTAAACCACTACGCTATACTGCCTCCCTAATGTATATCCCATTCCTCCACCCATTACTAACTTGCTCATAGCCTACTCAATGAACAGAGTAAACTGCGAGCCCTACGCCACTCACAGATCTTAACCTACCTGACGTGGCAGGCCATAAGGCTGACCTGGTTGCTCTTACTTATATCTGGGAATATTCACCCTAACCCAGGCCCCAAGAGCTGTACAGTAACCCCCCAAAAAATCATAATGGCCTAAGTATTGCATCTGTCAATATTTGCAGTCTTCTGGTGAAAACTGACACCCTGCAAGTCTGGGTTACACAGCACCAGCCTGAGATCCTCTCAGTAGCTGAGACCTGGCTAACTCCTAGGGTGCCAGACACAGCTGTACAGCTTCCAGGCTATGCCTTATTCAGGCTTGGTAGAGTCAGTAAAAGAGAGGGCGGTTGCTCTATCTATGTCAAAGAACATATACAGAGACAGTTGTTACAACATCCTGACACCAAATGTTGCACTCAACTACTGACTGTAAAAATAATACTCAGCACAAATGGGAAAACCTTAACCATAATCTTGGTATATATCCCTCCGAGGGAACAACCCACTGGGTTCCAAGCGGTCATAGACTACTTCTCGGTTCATGACCCGCACTCTGAGTTAATAATGCTCCGGTGACTTTAATATAAATTGATCCTCTTCAGACTCTGGCCACTACAAAGACTTGCTGTCCTCACTTAACCTATCACAACTTGTGGACTCCCCCACTTGCCTAAACTATCGAACTGGTAAAGGTACAGTTATCGACTGGTTGGTCACGAACCGGCCAGATAGAATATCAAACACTACCGTCCTCCTTGACTCACTAAGTGACCATTCTCCCATTATATACAAATGATGACATAAGACTCCTAAGGTACTGACCAAAATGGTCAATACCAGACTACTGAAAAAAAGTAAATTAGAAGCACACCAAGAGCACGTAAGCCACCAAGATTGGAGCTTTCTGGACACCACCACGGACATTGAAGATGCTCTTGAAAGGTATGGTAAAATTTTATTCATACAGTGATACAGCCATTAGGGTTCCCGAAAATCCCTGTTCACAAGGCTTACCTGTTTACATTATGCAAAATTATTACAACTATACATTTATAACAATACAGGTTACAGAAAAGTACAAAACAATACATCAGAGTTTTACAAACTCATCAATAACAGGCATGTTAACATTTTTAGATTTACATTAATTTCACCTATTACAACAAAAACAAAAACTAAGTTCGTGATTCAGGCCATTTTTAAAAACATGATCAGAAGTTGTTAGTTCACGTAAAAAAGGAGGAAGACAATTCCAACTTTTAGCTACTTGATATTGAAGAGTCATTTCACTAAATCGATTTTTTAACTTTGGTATTATTAAATCTCTAGCACCAGTTTTTTCTTAAATTTAAACCATGTTTTGATTTTTGTAATTTGTTTTTTAAGTTATCTAAGGATTGATTTTTAAATATATTATGAACCTGATTTAGTCAGATTTCCCTAGCCCGTAAGTCTAATGGAATCCAACCCAAATCCGTATACATAGTGCAATGATGAGTTTTAAAATCACACCTTAACACAAATCTTGCAAGCTTATTATAAAGTGTATCCAAGCTTCATCCTCAAGTTAAATGACTCCTGTAATCTCTGCGCCCCACACACTAAACGAAGGATCTGTGACTATAATAGGCCCTGGATCTCCCCCCAACTGATGGACCTTATGAAGTACAGAGACACCTTGTGGAGCAAAGCCTGATGCACAGGCTCCCCAGTGGATTACCAGAACTACAAAACTGCATGTAACACCTGTACCATGGCCATCCACAAGGTCAAAAGCCTACACTTTAAAAATGAACTAGCTAACTCCTGGAGCGACAGTCGGCGTTTCTGGGAGAACATCAAGACTCTGACCGGCAAACCTATTAAAACCCCTCCCACCCTACTGAATATTGATGGCATCCCCTCCCAGGACCACAGTCTCATAGCTGATATGTTCAACAAGGCATTTACTGACCTTAGCAGTGTACTGCCACCTAGTTTCCTCCAACCCGCACCTGACCCCAACCCTCCGACCCCTGTGAGCTCTCACCCCTCTTTCTACCACAAAGTCCTCACCCCCTCTGTTGCAAAAAAATACATTCTAAAGGCGCTCGGGAACTCCAGAGCCAGTAGTGATCAACTTGACCTAAAGCTTAGAAGACTCACCTTGGACACAATTCTTTCCCCCCTCACCAAACTCGTGAACCTGTCTCTAATTTCTGGCAAATTCCCCCGGATTTGTAAGACGGCAGTGGTTACAGCTGTTTTCAAGAGTGCGGCAGGATGAATTAAGCTAACTATCATCCAATATCAATGCTGCCACCCCTCTGTGACGCCTTAGAGCGAATTGTGTCAGACCAGCTGACTGAATATCTAGATAAATGCCAGTTACAGTGCCGACAACAGCACGGCTGTTGCAAACAACACAGCACTACAACTGCTCTTGTCGAATTCACCAGTTTCATTCACAATGCACTGGATAGAGGGCTCTTGGTGGGGGCAAGTTACATTGACCTCACCAAGGCCTTCGACACCATAAACCACAGCCTGCTCCTGGACCAACTTTCCCTTGTGGGCCTCTCACCTGAATCAGTAGCCTGGTTCAGTAGCTATCTCTCCAGGAGAGTCAAAAAAGTGAAGATGCAGGATATTTTCTCCGATAACCGTCCCATTACTTCAGGAGTTCCCCAAGGCTCAGTCCTTGGACCTCTACTATTCAGCTTATTTCTCAACAGACTCCCTCAATCAATCAATTACAGCATACTGCTTTATGCAAACAATGTGGCCCTTTTCTCCTGCAATGTTGATCCTGTTCTCCTCGAAAAGCAAATGCAGTTCAGTTTCACCGCTGTTGAGCAGTGGCTCCTCCAATACAAATTGCTTCTGAATTACAAAAAAATAAAAACCACGCTGTTTGCTTCAAGCCACAATAAACACCGGACCCACCACCTTCAGATTCATAACAATCAGAACTCCCCCCTCGAAATGGTCCATACCTTTAAATACTTAGGCATAACTCTGGACTACGTTCTCTCCTACACCCCCCATATTGACCTAGTTGCAAGGATGGCTAATGCTAAACTAGGTCTACTCTGCAGACACCAGCATTGTCTAACTAGTGAGGCATTAAAAATGGCTGTAAACAGCTCAGTGCTCTCAATCATAGACTGCGGGACAGTAGTCTATGGAGCCACCTCCCAATCATCTCTCAAGCACATCTTAACTACACTTAATAAAGCATGTCGGCTAGTATTACATGTACCCTGTCTCACACACACCTGTGAACTCTACACACAGTTGGGATGGCTCAACCTGGACAGCTGCATTTATTATCAAGTTTACCTTCTTGCAAAAAAAAATCTACACTTGGACTGACCCCTCCAGGTGTACAGAACCTCCTCTGCCAACCAAACACCTCCAGAATATGGTTGCCACCCGTCCCGTTTCCCGCGGGACAGTCCCGCTTTCTGAGGTCCCGTCCCGTCTCCCGTCCCCCCCCCCAAATGTCCCGCTTTGCACCCCGGCCCCTACCTGGCTGGAATGTAGGCTGGAGCACGTCCTGTCCTTCTTGGTTCACCGAGTCCTCCAAGTAGCGAGCCATCATCCCTTCCCTACGGGCTGCAGCAGCGGCGTTAGTCATGGGAGGCGGAGGTGGCGGGGAGTCAGCGACACTCGACTGGGGCACTGGGTGATTGGTTTGCAGTGCAGGCTGCAGCGAGTCGGTGGCAGCGGGACTACTCTGACTCTCTGTTACAGGAGATGAGTCCCTTTGTTAGCCCTGATGGTTTCGCGGGCAAAGGCGATGGAGGAGCCCTGGGGGGGGGTTCCAGACCCCCATTCCCAACCAATCAGACAGCCGAAGTTGCATACTGGCGTCACGGCGTGCAGAGTGCAGTCTAGAGCGAGTCAGCCAGTCAGTGTGCTGGGTTTCTTTTTGTTCCCGCCCCCAGGGTTCTCACTCAGGTCCGCTTCTCGGCTTGCATCTCCGATGACTCACTGCTGACGAGTCATCTGGGGGTGTGGTTATCCACTGGCGGCATGTTTAAATGCCGGTGTTGCCAGTGGGATAAGGATAGGAGCTGCTATTACTTTCCAAGGAGTGGAGGACTGCCTGAGAGAGAAGAAGGAGAACAGAAGTGCGACGGACTCGGAGAGAAGGTGAGGACGAGCCGACGAGGAGGAAAATAAAAAAGCGCTCAATTGGACTCCAGGCGCTGTCGCTTGACCCGAGAAGAGGCAGCGGAGGGGTAACACGTAGTCTGACTCTTAGGCTCTCAGGGCAGGACAAGGAAGGAGCAAGGTGACCTGGCAGTAGCAAAATACAGAGCAGACTGACTTTAAATTTCTCCAACAAGTCTGAAGAGGAAGAAAAGGACTGAGAAGACATATTCACAATAAGAGCTGTAGTCACTGTCTGCCCAGAGCTTTAAGATCACTCATCGTTTCTTGTTTGCCCTATTGCCTGTCTGAACTATTGCTGTCTGTCTGCTACCACCAGAGAGGTCAAGAGGACGTTATTGAGTTCAACAAGCATACCCTACACCACCGAAGGAGTGAATTCTGCTGCAAGCCAGGTATGTGGGCTTCTAGCCGAGCCAGCATTTTTTTCCCTGCTGTTCTAGTACATTAAATTAAATGGTATGTAATGTGTGTACTCAGGGATTCGAGTGGAATGTGACTGTACTGTGCAAGAATTAGTCAATTTTGTGTTATTACGCACTTGTTTGAGTCAGTTTCTTTCTGAAGTGTAGACACCCTGTGAAACCAAACAGACACTTTTGTGTTTTTTTTTTTTTTTGTGTGTTTTTGTTGTAAAACGCTGGGCTTATGAACTTGCTTGCATGCTACTCAAAATACTAGTAGATTTCTGTGTCTGGCTAATAGAGTTTTCATAGCCCTGCAGCCCTGCTGAGTGCTGACTTGTGCCGGAGAAAGCAAGACTAAAAAGACTTCAGTATGGACCAGTGGAAATACCATCTGTTAGTGCTGGTAATTTTTCTCTAGCCCGGCTGCTGGCTGCACATGTTAATCAATATAGCACTGTTTTTTCCCCTGGTGCCTGGTAGGTAGGTCATACAAAATAATAGTTTAATTATTGGGCAAGTGGCACAATTCATGCTCCCTTCTAGCAGAAAAACTCTTTTTGCTGGTTTGCTTTTACAGCCTTCTAAATTATAAATATAGATGCTGCTGTGTCTTGGCTTGTGTGCCAAATACAGTTACAGGCTAGTCATGATAACCTGACAATTTCTGAAGCATGTAGTTGCTTCTGGGTGGGCAGGCATATTTCTCTTGCATGCTTCTCTGCTGAGAATGTCAGCTCGGTGCTTGTAATCGGTGTTAACAGCTGTCATACTGAATCTGAATGCTGCTGTTTGTTCCAGTCGCCAGTGTCATATTGGATAATGACATGAATGTAAAACAAGTGGCACGTGGTGCCTGCGAAGTGCGAGCGTAGCCTTTATCTATTATGACAGACTGCTTGCTTAGCCTTCTGTTGTGTCTGCTATTGGAATTATGAGTCACTGTGACAGATGCATGCCAGGGGAAAATTAATCATTCACGTACTGCAGATAAAACTAGTGTACTATCCGCCCTGGGTGCTGAAAAAATAGAATTCTAATGTGTGCTAATATATTTCAGGGATCTGTCGTTGCATAGACTACTAGTCTTGCCACAGATTCCCCTCAGATAGAATAATGTAAAGGTACGGTTTCTTTTTGCATTCAAGATTGTCAGAGAGCCCACATGTGACCACCCACACTCATCCAGATACCACAACATATTTAGATTATTTGATGGCAAATAGAAATATTTTGAAAACACAGGCCTGATTCTCTGGTAAAATGTTTAATGTTATGGTGTGGTGGCTGGGGCTCCTGCTAGAATTCGGTGTGGTGTTTTAGCTGTCTGTCATTGAGCGTTTGTGGAGCATCACTGCTATGTTTATTTTGTTAGCTGGATCATTCGAAGCAAGGCTCACTGGATGTACATTGCTCCACACAGTCAATTGGAAACCCTGTTATTATTTTCAGTCAGTATGTTTAGCTTTGTTTGGCAGTGTGTTTCTTGCATTATGCTTCCAACACTGCCAACTTTTCAAGGCCCATGAAATGAGATTGCATGCTGCTAACTGCCTCCATATCCATACCTGTTGTTGTGGTGCTGTATTTGTCACAACCTGTAGCCATAATGGCTGGCTTGTCTCTTTTAGGTGCTTTGTCTGGCTGCCATGTAAGAGTTGCACTGTGCTTTCAGACAATGATTGGCACACATGTTATAGTTTCTCCACAGAAGATAAGATTCATATTGCAACAGTTAATGTGTGTTTATCTACTAAAGCATATTGCAACATTTGTCAAATTAGCGGTAAGTACCGGGCACAAAGAATGAAGCGATCTGCGGTGCGGCATCCTCAAACAGTAAGAGACTCTGCAAGTGGCAAGATGTGTGGAAGACGGAGTTCAACTGGGTTGACAAGTGCAGCGACATTAAAGCCACCTGCAGATACTGTGGCCAGAAATTCTGGTGTCACATGGGGACGAAATGATCTAACAAGACATGAGACGCAAGCAACACAAGAGCGCAATCCAGCAAGCCAAACACAGCCATCTGATGACCAAGTGGGCCAGAACTAGTACTGTGGATGGAACGGAGCTGAAGGTTACTGCAGCAGAAGCGGCTGAGGTGTTCCATGCAGTGCAGCACAACATGTCTTACAATTCCTTGGACTGTGGCCTAAAGCTGGCCAGTCAGCTGTATGGGGACTCTGAGACTGCCAAAAACTTGCCTGTGGCAGAACAAAGGCTAAGCCATTGTAGAGAATGTTCTGGGACCACATTCTCTGAATGCCTTCTGAAAGACTCTGCAAAGTCCAGGGTGTCCTTTTCAATAGCATCCGATGCATCCAACAAGGGCAGCATAAAACTATTTCCACTGGTAGTAAGGTATTTCAAAAGGAAGAAGGTGTGGTTAATGCTCTCCTGGACTTCTATGAAGACCAGATGAATCTGCTCAAGCCATAACACGAGCAGATTTCATCTATTTTGCAGCGACATTCCTTGCCGTGGGACTCTGTGTCGGCGTATGGTGCTGACAATGCCAGTGTGAACTATGGGAAGCGGTCAGGCGTGTATACTAGACTGAAAGAGAACTGCCCATCACTTCAAAAAGCAAACTGCCCTGCTCACATACTTCACAATGCTGCAAAGAAGGCAGCAGCAAAACTGACATATGATGTGGAGGTGTTCGTCCTAAAAATGTTTAGCCATTTTTCAGGGTCCGTCACGAGAACAAGAGATTTAAAGAGTTCTTTGAATTTTGTGGCATGAGTACGAGTCCCTTCTGAGGCATGTACCAACCAGATGGCTGTCATTGCTGCCAGCAATTGACAGAATAGTCAAAACCTGCTGCACTGCAGTCCTATTTCCTCTCACAAGGAGAGGATACACCGAGACAGATCTGGCAATACTTTTCTGACAATGAACATGGGAAGGGCACACTTCCAACACTGCCGCAGTGCTACCTGTATTTCCTTAGTGCCGTTCTGGTTGATTTCAATGAACACATAGCCACCCTAGAAAGATCCCAACTGACAGCTATGGAAACATTTTCAGTGATGGTCTCACTTAAACAAAAACTTGAGGCCCGAGCAGCAGACAAGTTTTTTGGGGGAAAGCTTCGGGCATTCATGAGGGATATGGATACTGTCTCCTGTAAAAAGCTGGAGACAGATTTTATCCTTTTCTTGAAACTGCTGTCAAATACTTGGAGCAGTGGTTTGACTTTAGTGATGACAACTATCTAAAGAAAATGTCTATGCTGTCTTTGAAGGAACCCTTTGCCTTCGATGATTTATTAAATGTTGTTGCTGCCTTTTCTCTGCAGGAATCAATAGATGCAGACAAACTCTTTCAGGACTATTCAGTTATCAGGCCCCTTATGCCAGAGTTGTGTAGACTGGACCTAGCACCAGCAGCAAGTGGCAAAAGATTTGTTCGGATGCACCAGACCTGCCTGCTCTGTATCCAGTAATTGCACGTATCATGAGCATCCCACCTTCAAATGCTTTTGCTGAGAGAGTTTTTCTCTCCTAAGAACAAGTGGACTGATGTAAGAAATCGTTGCAGGGTGGAATTGATAAAAGCCGAACTTATGGTAACAATAAACTACCGAATGAAATGTGGAGATCCATTCCAACATTATGTGGAACAGATCCCTTTTGCAGGCTGTTAAATCAATGCTAAGTATCATTTCAAACAAAAATGAGGTGTAGAGCAGCTGAGAAACAGGTGGAGCAGTTTTGAAAGGGAGAATATCTGCTTGTTTTTTGTTTTTTTTTGATAAATTGACTTGTTTCTTTACTATTTCTTTTTTGTGTAATAAAAATGCATTCTTTGCAGTGTTGCATTTGTCTGTTTCCTGATTTCAAGTTACCAAAGGTTCTGAACATAATCTTAATACTATTCCATGGGTGCATGCAAGGAATGCTCAGTTAAGGCATACAGGGAGAGGGCAGTGGCACATGACAAAGCATCCCAAATATCCTGATTGGTTGGTACCTGTGTCTTAAGGGCGTGGGACAACGCAGCGGACATCGCAGTTGGCTGCCAATGGTCAGGTCGCGCGCTTTCGTCCCACTTTGGGCTTCTGAAAAGGTGGTAACCCTACTCCAGAAGTACCAGGGGACTCAGCAATCAAACCCTTAGAATCCCCTTCCGTCGAACCTCGCAAGGGCAATGATCCTTTGAATACCGTGCACTGCTTTGGCTTAATGCTGTTGGCAAGGACCTCATGAAGGAAATAAAACTCTGACCTTTCAAATCAAAACTTTGCACGCTTGTTGCAGTCTCCAGCAATTGCGACTGTGGGGCCTAACCGGCACTATCCCTTATCCCTCCTGGATTTCAGGTCTACCTTATTGAGCTGTCCACCCCTCCCCTCCTAACCTAGGTAACTCACCCTTTCCTCCCTTCCCCATCCCTTCCCCTCCTCTGCATCTCCCATTTTCTCACCCCTTCCCGTGTCCCTCCCCTTGGCCCCTTTCTCTGCCTTTTCCCCTGTCCACCCTCTACCCATTTGTCTTTCTTCCCCTGTGCCCCCCTCTCCTCCCTTCCAGTGTGTTTTAGGTAACCTTGAATGTGCACTCACCAACACTGGGCTCAAGGGTTTCCTGGTAGTCCTATCTTAGTTGCACTGCTGACAACAGAACTGTTTCCCTACCTTGTTCTGGCAACACCCTTGTTAGAGCTGTACTACTTACCAAGTTTTTCATTTAATGTTTGTTTTCCTATTGCTGAATGTCTCAATGTCTCCCACAGTTTTAATTGTTATTGGTATCTGTATACCTGAACCAAGTGTTTATCTTTTTGTATCCAATCTGTGTATTGCTCACTCTGTTTTTTGTATCCTGTATTCCTTCACTGTATTGTACCACTGATTGTTTCTGATGTGGAACCTTTGTAAAAGAGCCCTGGCTCAAAGGTATTCCTAGATGTGAAATAAATAAAATAAATAAATAAAATGGCATTTTGGCATGGATTTGAAAATTTTCACCTATAGTGTTTATGATGTGGAGTCAAAAGAAGACTATGTTGAAAATGTGGGGTCAAAATATGAAAAAATGACAAAGTTATGACCATTCATTGCAATTTTGCTACGCCTACTTGTAACTTAGGAAATGTTAAATATTTGTACCCCAGATTTACAACATAGTCTTCTTATTACCCCACCTCATGTATGTCACAGCTGTAATTTTTCAGATCCTGGCCAAAATGCGTTTTTGCACCTGTCACACGGAATGGCGTTGCAGTTGTGCAGAATTACGTTTTGCCAGAGATTCAAACATTTTCTGTACCGGGTACATGAGGTGGAGTAATAAGGTGGCTATGCTGACAATTTGTTTACTGTTGTCCTACAATTGGAAGTGCAGTGCCCAGAGGGCCCTGTGCTTCCACAGCTACTTACATATACGCATCTATGGAGGGATGGGGCGCGCTCCCATGGTAAAATAAAGATACTATTATACTATCTCAAAAAGTAAAGAAATAAATTACAAAAAAACTGTAATAATGCTCTAGAGTCATACCCACAAAAGAAGGGAAATGTGGTGTTGGGGGTTTCAAAGCTAACACCCCACACCCACCCTGCACATACCAACAGGCATCGGGGGTGTGTGTGACATGGTAGAGTTTTCTTTTGCTGTCTGTCTTTTCCTCCCTTGCATATCTGCTGATATTTATTTATTAAATTTTGTTAAGCCCGCTGGGCCCCGAAGGTCCCTGTTTTAGGGGTGAGCTGGAGTTAGTTACCTAGAGCTGTGCAAGTATAATCAAAGAATACAGAGTAGGACATTGCATACAGGAATATAATGACATTGCATAATAATCATTGGAGAGGGCGGTGACATACAACATGACAACAGTGGCAGCTGTTAGACTTAGGGCAGGTAATACAATTAAATATACAAGCAGTACAGTATAGGACAAAAGGTTACAGGGTTACATTGGCAATGACCGGTTTTCATTGAAGAGAGCAACTATTTACAGGGCAAGTACACAAGATCAAGAGTAGCAGCTTCCCGTGGCCAGACTACAGAGGGCATGATTTAGTTAGCCTTCAGGACAGATGCAGGAGCTGAGATTCCGGAGGTGAGCGCGTAGTCCAGTCTGAAAAATTGCTTGGGGGGGGGCATCTTGGAGCTGACAGGGGAGCTTGTTCCACGGTGTAGGGACTATGTGGGCAAAAGATTTACTGCCGGCTACAGATCTGGACCTGGGCAGTTCAAGCAGTGTTTTGCCCAAAGTGCGGAGGGGCCTACTGGGCCGCTTTGGGCCGAGTAGCCCAATTAGCCCTGAAGGAGGATCGACAGAGAGGAGCTTATATGTCCAGCTTAACAGGGGGTACTGAAGCCTAAGGTTCAGGGTGGGCCATTTGAGTGTGGCAAGGGCTTCACAGTGGTGGGTCCTTGGATGGGCTTTTGTGGTGAATCGTGCGACATTGTGGCACAATGTAGTCTGCCATAGTCGAGTTTTGCGATGCCGAGTAGGGTTGGGGCTGCATAGGTAAGAGTAGATAGGTAGGAGGACACTCTGAGCTATTGCCAGTCTTGTCTCGGGTATCATATTGGCGCTAAGACGGTAGAGCAGCCCAAGTTTTTGGTGGATGTTTTTTGTCATCAGATCTATGTGAGGCTTTAGAGTGAGTCCCTGGTCTAGTGTAAGACCCAGGTATCTGAAGGATTGGACCACTTCAGTTGTAGAGCCCGATGTGGTAACCAGCGGTAGAAGATGTGCCCGGGAGGGACCCAGGGATTTAGGACCAAACAGGAGTGTTTTGGTCTTGTTTGGGTTAAGGACCAGGCGATTCTCGACCAGCCACGCTTCAGCCTGGATGAAGTCAGACTGGAGCAGGAGTCCTAGATCGTCTAGGTGCTGGCTCAGTTCTGTAGAGTACTGCATCATCAATGTACTGCACCATGGAGCTACTCCCACAGTATATGAAATCGTGTGGAAATTAAACTGATATTGAGATCCTTTTGTTTGGAAAATCTGTAGTATTACTGTTGAAATGTATATAATTATATTTTGAGATGATTGCAGAAAGCTATTGTAAACTCTAGAGGTTACTTGAGTGCAAATCTTTCAGCCTTTTGCAAAAGTTGCAGAAGGGGCCTCAGCTCAAAGCACAGTGTTCTAGCAGCTTCTGCCTGATATTTACAAAAACAGGATGCTTGGAGGTTGAAAGGACTTATAATGGAGCTAAGCTGCAACTGCAAGAAAGGTTAGGAGAACAAGGGACACAGAGACTGAAAGAAAACGTTATTTTGCCTTTGTAAATAGTTATACTGAACAAGTTTATTTGTTTTTTGTTACTGCTACTGTAAATAAATATTTTTGAATTCTACAACTGCTCCTGGTTTTCCCTATGCTTCCTGACCTGTGCCTCGATGACAGTGTGCCTTGGGTCATCGGCCCTAACGCTCACCCCATTTTCCTATACTGTACCCATCTCAGCTTATTTTCTTATAGAACGGGGTGAGCGTTAGGACCAACAACCCCAAGGCATACCCCAAACCCCTGTTGGTGTGTGCAGGGTGGGTGCGGGGTGTTAGCTTTGAAAATCCTAATGCCACATTTCCCTACTTTTGTGGCTTTGACCCTAACTAGAGCATTAACGCAGTTTTTCGCAATGTTATATTTATATATATGTACCACGCCAGTATAGTTAGGGTTAACCAGGCAGTTTAGTGTTAAACCTCACATTGTACATATTAATAACTTTGTAATCGTTCATCAGATTTGCACAAAACATGGCATGGTTTGCGGCCAGGGGTAGATCTCTTGACTTGCCAAGTTTTGTATGAATCCTTTTTGTGGATTTTGAGCTGCAGAGTGGTGAAAAATGCAAAATTTGAATAGTTTTTGGGATGTTCTTTTGACAGCTGTTTCTCAGCAACGGTTTTTGGTTGTAGTCTGAAATTTTCAGTGTTGAAAGCCTTTGCCTCACAGGTCTGCCTTTTGAAGGTTTGGTGGAAAAATAGCACTCCGTTCAAAAGTTATTCAGTTTTTAAATTTCCCATTATTTTCTATGGGAACAAAATAGATGTCCCGTGCAAAAACACTTTTCTTTACGTGGAGAGGCATCTTGTTTTCGGTACTAGGTCACATGGTGTCACAGGGAGCATAGCATAGTTTCACGCAGTTCCGTTTTACCATGCTTTCATTTCCATTCAGAATATCTGACACCGGGATGCCCTCCTGGTGTCAGTTGCCCCCGCCCTCCCCAGTCTGTTGTATTTCTTTGCTGACATCGGGGTGCCCAATCCATGTCAGCAGTACAGTATATCCCTCCCCAGTAGTGTGGGACACTGGGGACCCCACTCCCGGTGTCCCCAGTCGGGTTCTCAGTCCCCAGTAGTGCAGGACACTGGTGAGCCCACGTCCAGTGTCCCCAGTCAGGTTACTCCCCCAACCACCACTGGGGAGCCCACCCCCAGTGTCCCCAAACATTTGTTGTTATCCTTGTAAAAAAGAAAACAGTTCCCCAATGTTGTTTTTAAATAAAAACCTGTAAACAAGAAAACGGTCCCTCATCGTCTCCCTCCCCATCCACCTCCCTCTGAGCACCAACCACATCACCCCCTCCCTTGCCCTGTACTTACCAGTGGAGGTCATCGGGTGTCAACTTCTGTGGACCGGCATTCCATAAGTAAATAAGTCGAGATGGACACAATATAGAAGAATGAGGTGAGCGTTAGAGCTGACGACCCCAAGGCACACCCCGATGCCTGTCAGTGTCTGCAGGGTGGGGGTGGGTTGTTAGGGTTGGAAACCATAACACTACATTTCCCTGCTTTTGTCACTTTAGTAACAACCCTAACTGGTGCATTAACAAAGGTTTTTGCAATAAAAAAATATATATGTCAAACCTAACTGCTCAACTGACTCAAAATGGCCGCATCAAGCTGGGTGAGATAACTAGGCAACTGTAGGGCTTAGGACTCAGGAGCATAGACATTTCCCAGGAGACAAATTGTAAAAAAACAAAGACAAGGCGCTGCGTCAGCATGTGGTCTAAAAGCAAAACAAAATGGTTATATTAAATGCACGCTGAAAATAGAAAATAGAGTTAAAAATCTACGTTTCGACCTTAGGTCTTCTTCAGGAAATATCTAAAAGAGAAAAAAAACAAGTTAGTGTTAGTGTTAGTGCTACACTAATTTGTTTCTCTTTAGATATTTCCTAACAAATCGAAACGAGATGTTAACTCTATTATCTATTTTCAGCGCATCTAAATATACCATTTTATTTAATTCAGGAGAGCTGCCCTGACTCTATATGTTATTTTCCCTGTAGAAGCTGATTTTTATGGCTCCAGGGTGGAGTTCTGCAAGTCATCTTGCTATCACTTGGGGGGAAAAAAGGCACATCAACTTCTAATGAAGCTCACTTCTATTTTGGAATTGAAGCATGATCCCTTCATTAGAAGCACTCTGCTCTGCTTGTCTCCCTTTAGTAGACCACAGCTGTTCTTTTGTCTCTGCCCATACCTGCATTATTTCGGAGTTCAAGTGCCAGAAAAAAAAAAAGGCAAAGCCCACTTGCTACTTTTTCAGCCCATCCAGGACAGTCAACAGTAAGCTATATAATAACGCAGTGTGCATTGAGACAGAGCGGGAAGGGGAGAGATTAATTCCTAAATCAGGGTTACTAGGGAGTGGAGAATCAAAGCACAACTTCCTGAAAATCTCTCCCTGCCCCCCTCATACAATATAATGTGTTTGCCCCCCACACTATTTTGTTGAGCAGAACACCATGTGGTGCTGATATTAACCCTTAGGCAGCCAAGAGAATTAGAATGTATAGGAATTCTGGACTGATGTATCAGTATGTGGTACAGCAAGGGTTAATATGCAAACACGAGAAAGTGGGAATGTCCCATGGTCTTGTGTTCATGTAAGTTTTAGGTTTCTGTTAGGTCAACTGTCCAAATCCCAAACACTCTCTCTCTCTCTCTCTCCACCCCCACCCTCCCCACAAAAAAAAAAACAAGTTCTCGCCTCCATGTGTGAAAAACATTGGCCATTGGAGGCAGTTTTTATGTTTGTTTTGTTTTGTTATTAAGTACAACAGGTCAGTCAGTAGATTATTTTTATTTATTTATTTTTATTTAAAATTTGGTTTCCGGGAAAGGCACACTGAGCAAAGGCTCGTTTCCAGTTGCGACCCGGGTACAAGTGTACACTGAGTTATACAAGTGGTACAAAATTATTTAGGAATACAGGCGGTATGTACAAAAATCAGAAGAAAGTACAAACAGTATTACAGATTACAGGCATTTAGTACAACATCAGAAAAACAGTACAGCCATTTAAACAATTTGCAGTATGGTAGAAACAAGCCCTGGAGTTATACAATAGAGAGGCCTGAATTCACTTTGGGACCTGCTGTACAGTGATGGCTCTAGTAGCCGCTGAGAGTTTGGCCCAAGTAGTGGTGGGCCCCATGAAGCATCTATGGCAGGGAGGTGGGGGAGGAGCCTAAGGAGTTGTTTAATGGCTGAAAGGGAGGAAGCCTGGCAAAGGTAAGGTGGAAGATTGTTCCATAGGAGGGGGAGATTGTATGAAAAGGCAGCTTTGCCAGCAGCATTGTTGGGGCGTGAGAGGTGGAAAGTGCGTGCGTCCCTGTGGCGGAGTGAGTAGTCTAGAGAATTTGCTTTTGAAAGACGGGAAGTGAGGTAGGGGGGTAAGGAGCCTAGCCAATATTTAGCTATGAGGGAGGCGCTGTGGACAGTTCTCCTGAGTGAGAGTGGGGCCAGGGAAAGGGTGGTGTATAGGAGGCAGTGATGAGTAAGTGGGGGAGAGGAGGCAGTGGCAAAATGACAAAAAGAGTTGAGTAGAATGTCAAGCTTGGAAAGGGATGAGGTTGGGGCCGTTCCCTAGATGATGTCCGCATAGTCTAGCATGGGCAGGATAGTTTTCCGCACGGGTTCACTACGGGTGGATAGGGGAAGACTGACTTTGTGGCGATAGAGAATGGCGAGCTTCGGCTGGAGTTTGGCGCAGATGGCCTCGACATGGGTGGAGAAGCTGAGGCGGCTGTCCAGCCAGACTCCCAGGTACTTGAAGGCAAGGACCAACTCGAGGGGGGAGTTGTCCAGAGTGGTGATTGCAGGGGGGGCAGGTAGGGAGGCAAGCTTTTGCCTAGAGCCGAAGACCATGGTTACAGTTTTTTAGCATTGAGTGTAAGCTGTTTTTTCTGGAACCAGGATTGGACTCTGTTGAAGTCATTTTGAAGAATTGAGAGGACACTGTCATGGGAGGGGCCCGAGGCATAAATGATAGTGTCGTCTACGTACAGGTGCACATTTGAGGAGAGACAGGCGAGGGGGAGGTCATTTATGAAAAGGGAAAAGAGGACAGGGCCAAGGACTGGAGCCTTGGGGGACTCCGGAGAGGATGGGTGGGGGGGGGAGAGGGTGTCTCCAATTTGTACGGACTACTGTCTGTTCTGGAGATAAGAGTAGAACCAGTTAATGGTGGGTTGAGCGATGCCAAAAGAGGTAAGTTTGCGGAGCAGCAGGGGGTGGGAGACAGAGTAGAAGGCTTTTGCCCTGGCAGTGCCAACTGAGGAGATTTGGGGTAACTGGGTAATGCAGTGCACATGTTCGCCTCAATGTTTAAGAGGCAGACAATTCTCATAGCAGGGCAGAACAAACAGAAAAATGGAGATCTGATTTAAATAGCCCACTCCCAGAACAGATGATGGTCAGTGCTGAAAACTTCTGGATTCTTCACTTGGTGTGAAAAAAACAGGGGTACTAGGGGCTACTGAGGCAACTTTGATTAATTCAGTCATCTCCCTTCTAAAATTCACAAGTGTACTCAGTTTCCTGACATCTAAAAAACAAATACATGTGAGAAACAATATATAAAAGTGCATATTGGAATCATGATTGTGGTCTCTCTGTCCTCACTCTGCAAATTACTTTTCTTACATAATGATATTCTAATAAGACGTATTTGCCAAGCATCCTGTGTCATCGGCTAAATTGAAAAGAAAGTGCTACTAATTTTTTTTCTTCAAATTTCATAAACTTTATTGTCATGTTTACATTACCACTGATGACAAGAGTATGATACCACCCCCTTTTTTTTTTTTACTCATTGCTCAGATCATAGCCTGGACCAAACAGCATCACTGTATCAGTGTCAAAGTTTGCTAGCACTTCATGCTCATAGTTGGACCTAGACCTCTCAACCTCCTACCTTGTAAATCAGGGATAGGGTTTAAAGAGCAACTCTGCACTTCACATGTGCTTTCATAAATAAAATGTTTCAGCTGTTACAATTTACTAGCGAATACATTTTTTTTTTCATTTTCACTGTTCCTTTCCAAGATTTACAGCATATCTTGGTAGTCCATCTCAGAGGTTTGTATAGAAAACAGTTGAAAATATTTGCCTCTGCCCTGTTAACCTCACAGTACCTTTCTTTATGACATCATAGTGCTCACCATGACAACAGACTGTGATATTACAAACAGCAATTGTTTGGCTAGCAGGGGTCATCAGATAGATTTTGAAAGACTCAGTGAAACAATAGCTGCATTATCTACAGTATTTAGTAGGCTAACAGAAGGGGAATAGCAAAAGAAATAAATAACTAGAAAACAACAGTGTGAAAACATAACTGGTGTAAATCTAGTGTTCGTAAGCTTTTTATTATAATAGAGAGTTGCTCTTTAAAAAAATCAGGGACAATGGACCAAAATCAGGGGCACATCTTCAAAATTGGTGATATCCACTTAGGAAGCTGGTAGAATAAAAGCCTTAGTGTAAAATGCATTTTGTAAAGAAGAACAAGTTTGTAACTTTAATGTTTGATGATATTCTGTGCTCACAGTCCCCATTGTTTGGTCATGGAAACACAAATTTTACGGGTTGGGGGAGCAGAGTAAAAATTTGAGGCAAAATCAGGGACATCCCTGAAAATCAGGGACAAATCAGAGGTATTGTTGGAGCTGCTCCCCTACGCTAACGTACACACACTCAACCTTTTGTTATATGTATCACTTATTCCATTATATAATTAGACTGCTTGTCCAACATGGACCAAACACTGGAGAACATCAGAGAAATTTGTATTTATTATTTATTTATTTAGCTTTTGTTAACCAGGTAAGCACAGTAGACAAAACAAATGCCTATTTTCAGGTGCGACCCAGGAGGTTACAAGGAAATGAGGAAACAATTAAGAAACAGAGCTCAGGTAGATAAATATACTGATATTTCAAAGATGAGACAGGAGAGGCAAATTCAAAAAAGCATACAGTAACAAACACAGGAGCAGGTAACTTAATATACAGACATTTCAAACTATGAACAGAGAGGCAAATTTCAAATACCGTAGAGTACAAGCACAAGGAACACTGTGGGCAGGTAGGGCTAGGAAGATAGCCGAGCACAGAGTTCGGGTAGGTGCTCCTCAAAGAGGACCAGGGTAGCCGGTGTGTCATTCATTTGGGAGGGTCACTGGCATCTTAAGTGCAACTGCAGGATGAGGAGAGCAACAAGTGATCCCAGAGGGAGTTACAGAAACAGGTATGGGAGCGTGTAGTGCAAACATGGGCAGGAAGGAAATTCTATAGTCTCAGGGCACAAGACGCAAATGCTCTGTCACCCATTTTGGTGCGGGTATTGGGAAACTGGAATATTGTAGGACCATGTGACCTTAGGGAGTAAGAGGAGGCAACAGGTTTGAGCAGCTCTGCCAGAACAGGAGGAGTAGCCGTTCTTACCACCTTTTCAGTAAAACAGCCTAAGACAGAGCTACGATGCTGGCCCAGTGGAAGCCAAGTAAGCTTATTGTAAAGGTCACAGTGGTGGGTAAGACGCTTGGCTGCAAGGGCAAAGCAGCATATATTATCGAAGGCCACATCCCACTCTGAGAGGTGAGTTTTTGCAGCGTGAGCAAATGTGATGAGTCCATAGCAGAGCGTGGGAAGAAACACCCCACTTGCTAGGGCAATATGCTCAACGGGGTGAGATTGTTTTTTTGCTCTGTAAGCCAGGCCCAATTTACTATTTACAGCTCTGCATACAAGGTGAATATGCTGGGCGAGGTCAAGCTGAGGGTCGAGGGTAACTCCGAAGTATTTGACCGAGTTGGTGACCATCAAGGGGGAACCATCAGCACTGGTAATATGCAAGGGCACAGGGGATGCTTTTAATTTAGCCTGGGAACCAAAGAGCATGGCCTGGGTTTTCCTGAAATTGAGGACGAGTCTATTTTCTTTTAGTTAGGATTGTATATTGCTAAAGTCAGCGTTAAGGTGCCAGTTGATGACACTAATGTCACGGGAGTGAATAAGGATGACCAGGTCATCTGTGTATAAGGTGGCACTGCAGTGGGATGGTACAGTGGGGAGATGGTTTACAAATAGGAAGAAGAGGATAGGCCCAAGGACAGACCCCTGAGGAACTCCAGATTTAACTGGGGTGAGCTCGGGGAGGGCCTTGCTAAATTTTGTAAGCTGCTGGCATCCTTGGAGGTAATGGGAAAACCACCCAAGGATGGGGGCAGATAAGCCAAGGGACCAGAGCTGTGAGCGCAGAAGTGCATGATCAACCAGGTCGAAGGCCTTGGAAAGGTCAACGAAGATGGCACCAGTGAGTTTGCCTTGATCTGTGGCAACCTTGACCTCAGAGGTAACCTTAGCAAGGGCAGAGGAGGTGCTGCAGCCCTTATGAAAGCCATGTTGAGCTGGGGTCAGCAACTCGTGACTGGATATATTCAGAAAGTTGGGAAGCAACAACTTTTTCGAGGAGTTTGCTGACTGCTGATAAGATGGCAATGGGCCGGTAGTTTTCAAGGTTTTTAGGGTCACCTTGTTTGAGAACCAAGACCACCCTTGACACCTTCCAAAGATTAGGGATATTCCAAGAGGAGAGCAACAAGTTAAAGATATGGGAGATGGGTAAGGCTATAAAGGGGGCACCAAGGTGGAGGAGTTTGGGCTCCAGTTTATCTTGTCCATTGCTAGAGTGAGGGGAGAGACCAGAGAGTAGTCTCTGTGTCTCCCACCTGGACACATCCTTGAAATAAAAAAATGGGCAAGGGGCAGATTCTGACTGGGAGCAGTGAGGCACACATTGCTTACCAGGACCTGGATAAGGAAATAGGGAGGTATATGCAGACAGGTCAGAGAAGTGAGAATTAAAGGCATTAGCAATTCTGTTACAATTTGCACCACCTATAGTCATGTCTGAGACATCCTCTTTTGAGGACCCACTAACTATGTTTTTATTATTACACCAAAAATTCCTAGGGTCTCTGGCTGTGGATAGCAAGGCAGATTTGCAGAAATTATTCTTTGCTGACCTAATAGCTTTTTTGCACACATTTCTGAGACGTCTGTATTCCTGGTAAATACTGTAGATATGTCGTGCAAGGCCTTGAAACTAGCCCAGCATTTATCCCTAGACTTCAATAAGGGCAAGTAGGCTACCTTGCCATTTGGTAACAGTACCCCTTACTCTCCTTTTTATAAGAGGGGCATGCTTGTCTTGCAGGGCAATAAAAATGGCAAGAAAATTGCTTGGGGCAGTAGAAGTGTCAGGAGATTCCAGTACTGAGGACCAGTCTGTGTGGAAGGATTTCAAGTTAAAGTTGAAGAAGTCCCTCATAAGGAGGATTTCATGTGGAATCCTTAGTGGGGAGACCTTCCAGACATGGAAGATAGGGGTGTGATCTGAAATTGAGTCCAGGAATGTACCAGAGTAGGCCACCCTCTCTGGTCAGTTTGACATCACCCAATCAAGGAGAGTACTTTCCCCCCTATTGTGGAAAGCCTGGTAGGCTCCCAGATAAGTTGAGAGAGGGAGAGGCCAGCCATCAGGGGCTCATATTGTCTAACATTACCCCCTAACCAATTGAGTAGCAGCAACTTGTTCTCATGGACCATAGGAGATCTTAATTTGAGAGGGCTCTTGCAGTAGGTATTTACAGATAGGACTAAGCTGCCAGGCATCAGGACCCCACGGAAAACATCTAGCTAGCAGTTTCTGGCAGGGGACCTCCCCCACGTCAGGTGACCAGCATCATACGATGTCGGTATAAAGGGGCGGTCCCCCACGCCCGCCTTACAGTTCTTTCCCGCCGTCGACTTGTGAAAGTTCCTCATGGTAGAACAGCGCTCGTCAGTACCTTCGTCGGTTGTAAAGTTTTAAACTTTTTTGACCCTTTTTCTGGAATTTTTTGGTTTTCTCATACCATCTGCTGTGTATGTCGTCCCTGATGCCCTCCAAATCGCATAAAAACAAGTGCGACTCGTGTGGTTCCAATCTTCCACACAAGGACAGCCACTTCTTGTGCTTCTTCTGTCTAGGCCCAGACCACCCCATGGAGAAGTGCCAGCACTGCCAGAAATTAAACTCAGCTACCCACAAGCGAAGGCAGCTGTCCCTGGAAGCCCATCTCATCAGAAGAAAATGGCACCCATGGAAAAGGAGTTAAAAAACTTAGGCAGGCATCAACCTCCCCCGAAGGCCACAAAAAGAAGCGTGAGAAGGAGAAGCACAGGGAGCGGTATTCATCTTCCACAGCAGCCGCGACCTCGGCTGGAGTCGCGGTCTTACAGGTATCATCCCCTCCGGGGGATCGCTCTTTGACGGCCGTCTTGGTGTCTACCAAGAAGGCTTCACCCCTCCCGTTGGACTCATGCTCGGGCCCTTTGGGAGCCACCGGGGCAAAGGAGGCTGCCGCTCCCATCAAGGCCACTCCTCCACTGCGGCCTTCCAGTTCAGACAGGTCCAGTAAGTCGGACGTCGGTCTCACCGATGCCTGCCAGACAGGGCTGCTAAGCTGCTCACCTCCTCGGGTGATCGCCCAGCCCACCCCTTCCAACAAAGCTGCCACTCCTGCACGGCCTTCTTCGGACAGGGAGTCCGATAAGTCGGATGCCGGCTCCTCCGTCCGCCCAGACACTGCTGACAAGATG
Source organism: Neoceratodus forsteri (assembly GCA_016271365.2). Taxonomy (NCBI): domain Eukaryota; kingdom Metazoa; phylum Chordata; order Ceratodontiformes; family Ceratodontidae; genus Neoceratodus; species Neoceratodus forsteri. Next base: position 1,624,737,458 of record CM028129.1, read on the forward strand.
GCCGCTGGCTCTTCTGATGACCGCCTGGTCAACCTGATGCCCCAGGCTCTCCGCAACGGATCACCCTGTTGCCTACCGAGGTTCCTGCATCCCCTCGGTCCACACCCGGGGATTTCAATTCCCCTTCCCTGGTTGAGACCGACTACCTTCGGACGCTGCCGTCATGGCCCCCCCCCACACTGGACCCTCTGATGCCAGACCCTCGAATGCCAGACCCGACGCTGCCCTCTGGCATCCCTGTGCCCGACGGAAGACCTGTTCTTCCATCAGGACCATCTGACCCATTCGGCAGTCTCCCTAACGCTGGGCCTGATGCCCACGGGACCAACCCATCCTCCATCTGGTCCATCAGCAGGGCCTTTTCCAGGACCCTCTGCTCCGTCAGAGCCCCTGGTGCCTGGGTACATGACACTGCAATACCCAGTGCCGCAGTACCCAGCTCCTCAGTACCTGACGCTGCATTATCCGGCACTGCAGTACCTGATGCCAAGCTTCCTGCCATCAGGCTATGGATACTCTTGTTACGGCTACTCACTCTACCTGTATCCGAGCCCCCCTCTTCCTCCTCCACCTCTGCCACCCACTCCATAGCCGCTGGCAGATCTGAAGGAGACCTTGTCCTTCTGGTGGGCTGAAGCCAAGGCTCAGCTCACCAAGGAGGTCGAGAGTCATCTTCTGACGTCGGTCACTACGCCGGACCCCCTACGTCGGAGACAGGAGACTCCCTCTTGTTAGGAGGTCTAAACCTCATTTTCAGATTCTTGATGATTTTGGGAATGCAAGTAATCACAAACAGGTTGCATTAGAGTAATAAACAAGTTTATTATTACCAAAAGGATAAATCACATTTGCCCTAAGCAGTTCTTACCAGTACGAACCGGGAGCCAGTGCTAAGCGTTCCCTATACCTCGAGGTTTCTCTGTGTCTCTTGGGGTCTCTCCTGAGGTCTCCGAGGTATATGGCTTGTGCATTACATTATATACCTATGATAATTACTATGGTTACTGTAAGATAGAAACATTTCTAGTTAGAGATGAGCCCTATTGGCTAAATTAGAGGTGGCTCCATGGTCCAAGATAACATTATACAATTCTGTAAAGTCATCAGTTTGAGAACAAAAGAGTTCTTATACAGAGTCTTACATAACTCACTGTAGTGGTGCAAATCACCAAAAGGTGGCAATGCTGTCTTACATATTATAATTACTTCAAGGACACAGGTGTCTTGGCATCTTACAAGTAAGAAATACACAGAAAAATGCAAAGTAGAATATATGTATTAGCAAGCAAAGTGTATTACAACAATATGCGTTCACATCTTGACATCTGCTCTTGTACGGTAGATGCCCTTAGCCCTATATGTTAGTATAACATATGCTTAAGTGCTAGCTGTCTACGGTGTACCTCTGAGGGTACCAGTTAGGGTGCAGGGACCTCGTGTAACATTCCCCCCCTTTTTACCTCCAAGGGCAACACAGGCAAATCGCTAGGGAAAGGACAGGAGCAGTGGTCATTTACAAACCCGACGCGCGAGCTTTGTAAAGGAACTCAAGCTGCTCACGGTGTTGTCGTAGTGTGTGCTGTAGGCAGCAGAGCATAATAATCAAAATGAATATTAAAAATGCTTGTATAATAACAAAACCTTTAAAAGTAATCTCTAACCAGGTGTTAGTCAATGCGTTATTCATGTCACCATCATTAATTAATGAGAGAACAGCTTCATTGGCTTTGATCATATTATTGCTGATGTGGATGAGGTGTGTGTCTTTTCTGTCTAAAAGTGATTTTAATGTAAGTGTGAGTGGGTCTATGTGTGCATTAAAATATGGCAAGTATTCTGACAGTGTGAGCAGATAATCAGGGTTACCATCAATAATGTCTGCATCTAGGAGGGGAACAGGGGTTATAACAGGATGTCCAATGACAGTCTTCTGGTGGGGGACAAAACAGAAATTGGGGTAGTCAATAGCACATGTAACAGATCCATAGGTGTAGGACTTGTAGTTGAAGACCATGCAGTACTCGCCATTGGAATTATACTGTGAGCGCACAGTAGGGAGTCTCCACTTTTGCAACTGGACAGGGCAGGTGTAGGTCATCTTCAAAATCCGTGTTGACAGGCGATGAACCTCCTCACAATATGATTAGTAGAGCTTATCCGGAGCCAGAGTTGAGTCAAAGGAGTCGGTGCCATTTGCAGTGATGTCATCATCCATACTGAAAGTCCAATCAATGCTGTCTGGAGAATAACCACAAACAGGTTGAATAACATCAAATACATCACATCGCACAAGTAAATGTATTGCTTTTCCGCACAGCAGTCCATGTGTGGAGCCACCCAGGCATCCAGGAAAGGATGGCAAACCAGTAGAGGCGGTAGATCCAGGCGTTCTCTGTAGCTGTCTTCATCCAAATGCCCAATCGAGTGCACCAGTGCAAGCTTGTCGAACAAAGCTGTAGTGGGATCAAAGCGTGGTAAAGAGACAGTAAAGGAAACAAACATGGTATCTGTTATGGAACATTTCTTAGTAAAGCAGGGACCAGTATTAGGGTGTCTGGTCACAAACCCAGATTCCTAGCTGTAGAAAGAGGTATAGTCAAAGTTTGTTGCATACACATAGAAACACAGCTAGTGGTTTTACATCGTGGACAATACCATTTGGAGATGCATCTATCATGTATAATGTCAGGTATTCTTCAGATTCTAGATCACAGAAGAGGTTATTGATGGTAGTGATAATGTAGAAGCCATAGGCAGAGAAAAGTATTCTCTAGCAATGTATTGTTCATATGCTTCTTTGTTGTTCTGTTGTATGAGTGCGTTAATCTTATCTTTTGAATCAGTGAATGCCTTAGCAATGTCATGCATGTTGTATACAGTGTATCTTTCTTTCTGACTAAGGCCATCCACACCATGCAATAATGGGGGTAGTATGTTGTTGACCAAACCAGTGGAAAATTTGGCAGAATGAGCTTTGATAGCAGCAGTGTCTGCTTTATTCCAAATAGACATAGCTGTACCAAAAAGGCCTGTGACAGTACCTGTGGCACCTGTAACATCAGAACTGTCAACTTCACGTGTTTTACGTTTATGAGTTAGATCATCAGGAGAGGGCTTCCTCCTGAAGTTGCCTCTATGTTCAGTAGAGTGTACCCCGACAATAGGGTCTTGAGTATGAATCTGAAATGCAGCTAAACTATCAAGCTATAATGTACTATAAAATGCTGAAGTGTTAGTATTGTGACACATACCAAATTCTTTCATATTCCAGTAAGTAAGATTAAACAAAACCGGTATATGCATGAACTGTAAATTATTAATCAAGGAACCTGGGAGGGCAGTGACTGTTAGACCACTACATGGACCAGAGGTATGCTTTGGACATTCCAAAAGCTGTTTATCAGTGGGTGGTAACACAGAGAGAGCGGTACATGGCTGCAGAAGCCATGTGGTGTATAGCACAAAATTTCCGAGCAGCATCTCTGGACAAAGAATTACAGTATGAAGGATCAGTTAAGGCAGTTATGTTGTACAAACCAGAATGTCTTAATGCAGTTTGTAACAAGGACAGCGAACCATTTGGGGATAATTTAACATTGGGCCAACCTTGGAAAGTTCCTTTGGAGAGTTTGGCCACAGGGAGTATTTGTCCTTGTGATGTGGTTTGTCACTCAATTTGAAGGGTAGATTTATCAGGAACAACCGAGGCAGTGAGGTAAGCATCGTAACCTTCCTGGACAGTAATCTTACTATCTGGTATATTGATGGATACTCCCCCTAGAGGAGGTGCTGGAGGATCGAGGTGTCGTAGGAGGTCCGGTACCGTGCCTTGGATGCAGGGGATAACTCCTGAGATGAGGAGAAAATGGAACAAGATAGCCATCTTGTCAGTGTATCTGGAATGGAAGATCAAAGATTAGTATGTTAGTACTATTCCACCCAATAGGGTGAGGAAAAGTAATTTAAGCTCCTTTATACAGTTTCAGCTGGTTTGCATGTAACCATTTGTCAGTCAACTTGTTGTTATGCAGGAGTCTAAATTGATAGACTGCCGGACTGAGCTTGTTGACAATGGGGTATGGGCCTTCCCACTTGGAGAAGGAGTGGGTGGGATGTGCAAATCGAAGTATCATTACCTGATCTCCAACTTGCCAGTCCACTTCTTGTGCGTGTTTGTCAAACTGTATTTTGGATTGTTGCTGGGCCTTGCCCATGCAGTTGGCAGCATACAAGTGTGTATGTATGAGGTCTTTTCTGAGTTTTTCCACATATTGGTCCCCAGACACGCGGTCTGCAGTGGGGGTATGAAGGTCAAACAGCAGGTGTTCAGCTAATCTCGTCTGTCTGCCAGTCATCACCTCAAAGGGTGTAAGCTGGGTGGTGGCTGAGGGTGTACCCCTAACTGCCATAAGGAGTAACGGCAATAGGGAATCCCAAGTTGTGAGATTGTCCTCAATAAATTTGGAAAGCATTTGCTTAATCCGTCTGTTGGCTCTCTCTACTTGACCTGAGGATTGGGGGTGGTAGGGTATGTGGAACTTCTGCTGAACTCCAAGGAGTTCAAGGGATTCTTTCATCAACTCACCTGTAAAACTGCTTCCTTTGCCAGAGTCTACTTTTAGAGGTAGACCCCACCTGGAGAAAATCTGTTCCACCAGGATTTTGGCAGTAGTTTTCGCAGTGCATGTCTTAGTGGGGAAAGCTTCTACCCACTTAGAGAAGAGATCAGTTACCACAAGAGCATACTTGTTATTTCTGCTGGTGTTGGTCAGAGGACCAATGAAATCAATCTGTATGGCATGCCAAGGGCCAGAATGTCGTTGTGGTAAGAGTTTGGCGTTTCATTTGGTATTGATAGAGTTGTTTTGCGCACGAACGAGACAGTTGTCTATATATTGTTTAACATCTTTGGTGATACCATGCCACCAGGCAGTGGTCTTGAGTCTTTGGAGGGTATTTTCTACTCCCTGGTGTCCACCAGTGGGGGTGTCATGCACTTAGCGCAAGAATTCAGATCTTAAGTGTCTGGGAACCACCCACAACTTGGTGGTGGAGTCATCTGGTTGAAACCAGATGAGCTTGTCATCTGGTAACAAGCGTAGCTTACCTTCATGCCTCCGATAGGGGTTGTATGTGGGAAGTTTTTCTTCGGTACCTTTGTCAAGGAATCTGAACACCTCTTTAAGTTCAGTGTCAAAATGCTGGGCTGTGGAGAGGTCCAAGGGAAAAAGGTTCAGGTTTCTTCTGAGTGCTGCAGTCTGTACAGCTACATTGGCCTCTGGATGGTCCATCATCCAGGCGTCCCCCAGGTGCTTCCTTAGCAAGGTGTCTGCTGTGTCATTGAAGGCATGGTAGGGGTCATGGAGAGAGTGAGCTTTGACTTTGTGTACAGAGTTTATGTGCAAATATTTGTGCCAGTGAATGTATGTATATTATCAATTCCTTGTATTTCACTGGGCTGCCATCAAAGCAGAGGAAGGAGTTCTTCTGCCAGAAGAGAAGAAATTCTGTAAGAGAACAACAAACCCAGTTAGAGTCTGTAAAAATGTTGGTATCCTCAGTCCCATACTGGATGAACTCGAGGGCACAGGCCACTGCTGCCATCTCTGCATATTGTGATGATGCTACACTACAGCGCTTAGATATTTTGACAGTGTTCCTATAAGGGTAGATTACCAGGATGCCCATCCCTGCAATTTGTTCTCCCTGATAGTAGGATGCTGAACCATCAGTAAAGACACGGCACAAAGAAGTGTTGTCAAGTATTTGTGGCGTGGCAGGGAGGAAAGGACCTGGATGTGGAAGATCAGGTGACTGTAGTGTACAGTCATGGGGTTCTCCCTGGAAAAGGAGGCCATGAGCTAACATAGATGGAACTTTGGTCGGTTGTACCTGTATGTCTCTGTCCTGGAGAAGAAGTGACCAGTGTGTCAGTCTGGTATTCGAGACTGATCCATCCTTCACTCTATCTGAAAGCAGAAAGGTAGTTGGGGTGTGGTTGGTGTTGATGTTCAGTGGTGAGTACCCGATGATATACAGGAAGTGCTTGACAGCCCAGTAGGTGGCCAGAAGGTTCCTTTCACAAAGGCCGTGCTTCTGTTCTACTGGGGTCAAGATCTGTGAAGCATATGCAGTGGGTCTCAAGGTGCCATGCACCTTCTGGGCCAGCACTGCTGACATGGCAATGTTAGAGGTGGCACATTCAGATGGAATGGTAGTGCTGGATTAGGGTTGACCAGAGCTGGGGCGGAGGCCAAGGCCTGCTGCAGTGACGTCACAGCCTGGGTGTGTATAGGGCCTCAAGTCCATGGTACATCCTTTTTGAGTAACTCATACAGAGGAGCAGCTTTCTGAGCAAAATCACAAATAAAATATCTCGAATAATTCACCATACCTAGAAACCTTCGAAGAGTTGCCACACTGGTGGGTAATGGCAAGTCTTGCAATCCCTGTACCTTCTTCCAGGTAGGGCTTCGACCCTGGTTAGTTATTCTTAGACCCAGAAAGAGTACTTCTTTCTGACACAGTTGTGCTTTTGCTGGGTTGCATTTCAGGCCTGCTCTCTGAATGAGAGTCATTAGTTAGCCAAGAGATCCAAATGTTGTTCCTGTTTGGCCGTTGCCAGCAACAGGTCGTCCACATACTGCAGAGACATTGGGGTAGAGAAACTCTCAGAAGCGTCCATCATGTGAAGATGGAACAGGGATGGACTGTTATGGATTCCTTGTGGCAAGCAAGTCCCGTGTACTGTCTTCCTTCAAAGGTGAAGAAAAACTTATATTGACTCTTAAGGGCCAATGGCAATGACAAAAACCATTGGAGATGTCAGGGCACTGAACCATTGCAAATAAGGGGTCAGTTGTAGCACATCTGGTGCTGATGCCACAGTTGGAGAACAACTGGGGGTGACCTGGTTCAGTTTCCTGTAGTCATTAGTAAGTCTCCAGGTGCCTGTGGGTTTCTTCATGTGCCACACTGGGGAGTTGGCAGTAGAAACACAAGTTCTGATTACTCCTTGTTTGAGGAGTGACTTGATTGTTTCTCTGAGGGAAGGCAAGTCCTCAGTTGGGAAAGGATATTGCCTTTGCCTCTCATGTGCTGGGCCTGGCACTTCGATGACAGTCTGCATTCTACCACAGTCATGCTTGTTGATTGCAAACGCTTCCAAGTGTTGTTGCAAAATAGGGAGGAGCTTTGGGAAGAGTTCATGATTCTTGAACAAATCTATGACGTCATACTCCTTATCATTGGCAGATATAGTTGCAACGACGTGTGAATCAGGAATCAAAATGGTATGATATTGACCCTGAATTTGTATCAGCAGCATGTTAGTTAGCTCCACCACACAGCCATGTGGTGTGAGGAAGTCAATCCCTATGATACTAGAATAATCATGTAATACCATTAGTTGGAAAGTGTGTGAGGCCTTTAGATGGCCTAGCTCTACAGTAGAGGTAGAGAACGGTATGCAGGTAGCCTAGTACCATCAACTCCTGACATGTTGGTCCTCAGTCCGGTGGACCAGGGGATGTGTCGGTGTTCATCATGTAACACGGATACAGCTGCACCTGTATCTAACAAAACTACTAGTAGGTGGCCCCTGACCTCGGCCTTGGTGCAGGGCCTTCCATTTATATCAAGACTAGCTTGTTTACAATCCGGACTGGGGCATGTAATTGTCAATCTGTACTGCTGGAAGCATGTAGAGTTGGGCCTGACTCATGTGAATCACTTCACCATGCTGTACCGATGCTATATAGGGAGGAGCCTCTGGGTTCAGGCCTGAATGGGCCTGAGGGCCTGTCCTCCAGTGTCCCCATGAATGGTTAGGGTCTGGGTTGCTGGTTGTACTGCCGCAAGGGCCTGTGCGGGAACAGCATCCACCACAGAGCGTACTTGTCCCAGGAGCTCTCGGAATTTCCGATTCTCTTCAGCTATCTCCCTATATGAAGGGCCTGTTCTTTGCTGTTGTGGTTTACCTCTACCCTTATGTTTTTTATACTTATGCCAATTCCGGTTCCCACCCCATTGTTGCTGTTGTTGTGGTTGCTGTTGATGGGCCTGTTGATTATCAGCTGGAGGGCTTGCTGATGTTGGGCCTGTTGGCATTGGGCCTGCCCTTCCACTGTAGTGCGTCGTGGCCTCCGAGTGGGCTCACGCGGCTACCTTTTGGAACGGAGCCCAGATCACGGATATAGAGTTGGTACACACTCTCAGTTTTCGAAGGATGTCGGCAAACCAATCCGTACTGGGGTAGGTGGTCGGCTCTACCTTTTGTCTTACTGCTGGAATCATGTTCCTAAGGAACAGGGTCTTATATTCAATAAGATCTACATCCGCAGCTTCTTGTGCCAAGTGCTTTCCTGCTCGGTAGGCCATCCAGAGTCTCTGGTGGTAAGTCACTGGACTTTCCTTTGCATTCTGCTTCACAGGGTATGCAAGCACCACTCCTACTACACCTGGGCTGTGAGCAGAAATGAGCTCAGCTGCAACCTTGTCAAAGGTGGCGTTCCCGTCCTGGCGAACAGCATCGGGGAGCTTTGCCCACAAACCGGGATCGATGGTCTGGCGTAGTATTTGGACCTGATATTCTGCAGTGAGGCTAAGCATCTCGCATTTAGAAGGCACCTTTTCCAAGTGACAGCTGAGGTTGTCGGATGGATTCATCCGACCGATGCTGTCAGCAATTTGCTGAACAGAGTAGGCCATTTGTAGGGGATTACTGGGTCGATCAGGCGAAGTGAGATTATCTGGCGCCATCCAGGGCAGCCGAGCTCGCAGCCTCGGCTGCAGTGTGGACAATACTTTCCTGAGTGCCAGCCTCTTGTAGAAGCTGCCTAATCTGGGTTTTAATGGCCCGTTTACTCCTCTCAGGAAGGGTACATTGCCTATTGCAGTTTCAATCATGGTTTCTATCTCCTGCCTGTCTTCCACATTAATAACGGCTACAGAGGTGCCGTCGGGACCAAACCTGGGCCTGTTCCCCCCCTATCATGGGGGCCGCCATGTTGGCATCTCCCATGATGGGCGTCACGATGTCGACGACGTATGACATGGGGAGGGTGGGGTGGGGACCCGCCATGTTGTGGATGACTGGGTGGGGTCTCTGGGCCATAGTAGGGGTGTGACTGGGCATTGTACTGTGAAACGTCATCATCGGATAACTCCCCTTCGGATGACGTATGTAAGGCAGGGGCTACACCTCCCATTGCCTTAACATGGCTAGCCAGAACCTCTCGCTGATGGCGCAGTTTCACCATCTTGGTTCTACATTCATTATGACTCACACTTGCAACATCCATATCAACCTCATCTTGCTTTTGCTTTTGCAACACTCTATACGCGGCGCTCAATTCGCGATTGTCCCTAATAGACACTTCTAAGTCATTACGTACCTGGTTTATCTCGTCCTGCAGCTCACCCATTTCGTCACTCAACTGAGCATTTGTAGCACTCAGCAAATCATTCATTTGCAACGCCTGACTCTTATCCTGTCTCAGACTTTCACACTCCTGCTTCAACATACACAGTTCCTATTCTCCAGCTTGAGCTGAATGATGCAATAGTGAATCATTTTCTTTCCGCAGAGTTTGGAGCGCGGACTTCAAGTTCTGCTGCAGTCTTATACATTCAGTTTCCTGCAAACCCATCTATTGCTTAAGAGATGAAATCTGCAGATCAAGGGTTTGAAACCTCACTTCGGAGGCTTCCAGAGCAGCGTAGAGAGCCGTGACCATCAACCCTTTAGCTTGTCGCTTATTGGCTGATTGTCTCGTCTCTGTGTACTGGGTTGAAATCCCCAGTATAGGGCTTTCGGATTGACTTGCATCCCGTGTGAAGTTAGCCCATCCTCCATGGGAGGCAAGGAAGTTCGAGACATCGAGTCTCAGTTCTGCGCAGATATTTGATACGGTGGCCATTGTGTGGGAGGGACGAAAATTCAAACTGTGAAAAGGGCACCATGCTGCGTGTCGATCCACAGCATGAGCACTTTAGACACAGCCGGGCTACTGTATAAGTTGTAGGCTTGCAATTCAGAACTGCTATGGGTGGAGTCGAGGCGGCATCGACCACACCTGAAAGACAGCCAGACTTTGCAAGTTACTACAAACTGGTTTTAAAATGGGAGAGGTGATATAGGAATACACCTACTGCCTCCATGGGAAAGGAAAAAGTTTAAGCAACAAGTGAAAACTTACAAACACAAATATCGCCTGCACATGGTTGCCAATTTGTTAGGAGGTCTAAACCTCACTTTCAGATTCTTGACGATATTGGGAATGCAAGTAATCACAAACCGTTGCATTAGAAAAGGATAAATCACAGTTGCCCTAAGCAGTTCTTACTGTCTGAACAAGGAGCCAGTGCTAAGCGTTCCCTATACCTCGAGGGTTTCTCTGTGTCTCTTAGGGTCTCTCCTGAGGTCTCCAAGGTACCAAGGCTTGTGCATTACATTATATACCTAACGATAATTACTATGGTTACTGTAAGATATAAACATTTCTAGTTACAGAGATGAGCTATATTGGCTAAATTAGAGGTAGTTGGCTCTCAGGTCCAAGGAATAATAATATACAATTCTGTAAAGTCATCAGTTTGAGAACAAAGGGTTCTTATAAGAGTCTTACATAACTCAGTGTAGTGGTACAAATCACCCAAAAGGTGGCAATGCCATCTTACATATTATAATTACTCCAAGGACACAGGTGTCTTGGCATCTTACAAGTAAGAAATACACAGAAAATATAAAGCAGAATATGTATTAGCAAGCAAAGTGTATTACAACAATATCGATTCATCCTGACATCTGCTCTTATACGATGAGATGCCCTTAGCCTATATGTTAGTATAACATAATGCAGAAGTGCTAACTGTCTCTCGGTGTACCTCTGAGGGTACCAATTAGGGTGCAGGGACCTCGTGGACACTCTCCTGTACCTGATGCCAGAGGAGAATTCTGGCACCTGGGATGGGAGGACATGCACCCCTGGGGGGCTCCCCAAGGGGTCATTCCTCCCCCTCCCAGGGAGGAGCTTCTTCTTCTTCTACCTCAGGCCATCTGACTCAGATTCTGATTCGGACCACTCTGATCATGGAGATGAGCCCCATACTCCAGACATCGAAGCGAGGGACCTCTGAAGTCTCCTCCTTTTGGAGTGCTAGGAAGATCCAGGAGACACTTCGGTGGCAATCAGTGGAGCCAGACCCACCCATTCGTAAGAAGCTCGCTGCCCATCTGGAGCTGCCTAGACGCTCCACACTAATTCCACCCTGGATGAGAGCCTCACACCAATCTTGTTTCCACTGATGGAAACAACCATCCCACCTAGCACCCCTTCGAGGAAGCGGGTGAAGCTATAGCGAGCTCCGGAGGGTAAAGACTTCCTTAGTCCCAACCCCAAGGGACAGATCGGTTGTGATCAGCGCGTCCACGGCTGCTCTGCCAATCCCAAACATCTGAGCTCATCCCCACCGACAAGGAATCCCAACTTCTGGATCAATCACGGGAAGGAGATTTGCTCCTCGCCGACCCTAGGCATCAGGGCCCTCAACTACGTCAGCCACATGTGGGATTTCCAGAAGTCCATCCTTAGCCAGGTGAAATCCAAGCTGGACTCCCTGCCTGAGTCACAAACTAAGCAGGAACCGGAAGACCTGGTCCATACCACTTGTTCGGCCTGTAGGCACATGCTTTTGTGCTACCTACAGTGCAGTGGGCACAGCTGGCAGAGCTCGGCTTTCGCTGTGAGCCCTCTGACATCATGCCTGGCTCCACATGTCAGGATTGGTCCCTGAAGTACAGTCCGCTATACAGGATGCTGCCTTCAGAGTTCGATGCTGTTCGGCGGTGATGTCAGGACATCATAACCAAACTACGGAGAAGGGCACTGCACTAAAGTCAGTCAGACTTTGTACAGGTCCCCTCAGGGGCAACAACGTCCTTTTTCATCATCAAACCCGACAAAACAAAGCCCAACCAAGGAAGCATGCCAGCAAGCGTCGGGCCCCTCCAGCAGCAAGACTCCCCAGCAAAAGTCTGTAGGGCAGCAGCAGCTACTCACGCTTTACCCCACACCTCCTGACTCCCCTCGTCTCCCTCTGCCTCTGGCCACTCCAGAGGAACCAGTGGGGAAGAGTCTTCTCCCATCTGCCCGGGTTGGGAGAGAGGATAACATCAGACACTTGGGTGCTCAAGCTAATATCTGCTGGACACTCGATGAGAGTTTCTACAGAAACCTCCTCGAAAACCACCCCTCAGTCGTCTTACTCCCCATAACATCTTCCTCTGGTTCCCAGAAGAAATCCTATACCTTCTGTTGAAGGCAGTAGAGCAGTCCTACTCATCTTTGGGGACGGAGTTACTACTCCCATTTCTTTCCTAGTTCAAAAGAGATGGGAGACTTAAAACCAGTCCTAGACCTCCAGCTCCCTGAACATGTTCATGGAGTACAAATGCTTCAGAATGCTCTTCTTGCAGAGCCTTCTACCATTACTCTGGCGGGACAGTGGCTATGTGCTCTGGATGTGCAGGATGCGTACCTGCATATCCCCATAAGCCCTTCCCACTGCAAATACCTTCATTTTTTGCTTTCAGGGGGACCACTACCAATTCAAGGCCCTCCCATTTGGTCTTTCCTCAGCTACTCTAGTATCATAGTAGCCACAAAGCAAAATATAGACTTTCATCCTTAAATAGCTTGCAATGAGGAGAAAAACATTTTAATAATCAATAATCTTAAGTTTGCTATAAGTATCCAATCTATTTTTAAATATATCTAAGAGGACTATTTACTGTCTCCGAGGAGAATAGTTCCAGTAAGGAACCACCACGTTGACTAAACCAGTTTTTCTTTTTAATACATTCCACCTAAATTGTTTTAGCTGTTTATCGTGAGATCTCATTATTGTAGATTTTACCACATAGTTCAAGTCCCAATTCCAATCTAAGTTTACCATCTTGGATTGATCTATGAAAACAGAATCATATCACCCCTCCATCTTCTATGGAATATAAATTTAGCTCCGCCAGTCTGTCTCCGAATGTCTTATCATCATTCCACTATGGATCTTATCGCGCCCTTCTCTGGACTCGTTCTAATCTCTCAATCTTCCGCTTGTATAGGGACTTCAAACCTAGAGACAATACTCCAACTGAGATCTCACCAATAATCCATACAGGGACCAAAACCTCCCTACTTCTGCTAGATATGTGTCTCGGATACAATTCAAAATCTTATTTGCATTTTTAACAATTTGATCACATTGGGCATTAAAAGGTAAAATCTTTACTTATAATGACACCCAAATCTCTTTCTTTTATAGAGCGGTTTCAAGTATTTGTTATTTATAGTATACTTAAATTCAAAAATTTTTCTGCCCATATATGAGACAATACATTTGTCCTCATTTAATTGAGCTGATGTTCTTCTGTCCATCTCTCAATGTATGTGAGTATTTCCTGAAGTCAATTCTATCTAAATCTGAGTTTACCTGCCCTACCTGCAATCATCTGCAAATTTGGTTATCAGATATTTTCCAAATTACACTGCAAGGTTGAAATATGTAAATTAAACAAACAGGGACCCAACACGACCCTGTGGAACCCCTAGAACACATCAATCTAATCAGACAGTTCACCTCTTATTAGAACTCTCTGTTTTTCTTTCTTGTAACAAATCTGCTATCCAGTTAACTACATATTTGTTTATGCCTGTAGAAAAAGAGATTTAACTAACTTATCATGTGGCAGCTTGTCAAATGCTTTTGAAAAGTCAAATTGGATTACATCAACTGTTTTCCCTGAATCAAATGTTTGCTTACATTTTCATAAAAAGTGTAATAAATTGGTCTGACAAGATCTTGAGTTAGTGAACCCGTGCTGACAATAATCTAACAACTTTTTCAGTCAAGTAGAGATCGATTTGTTCTTTAATAATACTTTCCAGTATCTTTCCATTGTTGATGTCAAACTCACAGGTCTATAATTTTCTGGGTGTCCTTTTTGCCTTTTTTTTTTAAATTGGGACCACGTGTGCCTCCGCCATTTTTATCACTTCCCTTTATCCGGTGATTTAAAAAAAAAATAAAGCTAATGGTTGTGCTATTTCGCTTGATATTTCTGAAATAAGCCTAGGGTGGATGTTATCTGGTCCAGGTGATTTATTTGTTTTGATCTTCTTTAATCTTTCCAGAACATTATTAACTTAAATTTGTATTTTGATCTCTTCCGCTGTAGTATATCTCAAATCCTTCCTAGATGTATCTTTAGGGTTAAATACGGTACCAAAAAAAGTATTTAATACCTCAGCCATTTTCTTGTCCCCCAGAATATTTCCACCTTCGTCTTTAAAGGGGCCTATTATTTTTTAATTTCCATTTTTGTTATTAACATAAGCATAAAAAGCCTTATAGTTGTTTTTGCTTCTTGTTGCCAGACTTTTCTCATAATTTGCTTTTGCATCTTTGATTAATTTTTGAACCCTTTTTGTCTGCTCTCTGTATTGTCAAAGCTAGTTAGTATCTAACTTAGATAATTTGTACATTTTATGTTTTTGTTTGATTTGTCTTTTTATTTTCACATTAAACCATTTGGGAGTTCTACCCTGCTTAGAATTTTTATTATATATGGTACATGCTGATCTGATGTCTCTTTTATTTTTTCCACTAGAGTACTTTCCAAATGCCTGTCGGTGTTAGCGGCCCACCTGCGTACCCCTGGTGAACAGATCTTCCTGTACCTGTCAACGATTGGCTCCTGGCGGCCTCATCGAGGGAAGAACTCCTGCACTCCCTCCCTTACCCTGCAGGTTTTACCAGCCTGGTATTACCATCAACAGGTCATGTCCCACTTGGTCCCTTGCCAATGCCTCCAATTTATAGGGGCAATTCTGGACACGACCACAGGCAAAAGCCTTTTTGCCTCCATACAGGAGTCGAGACCCCGTCAGAATCAGGCTCGTCTTCTGTCGGTTGCAGACAGGTCGGAGCCAAGTCAGTCCTCCGCCTCCTCAGGCTTATGGTGGCTGCCATTCTGACAGTTCCATTCGCTCGGCTCCATATGAGGATCTCTCTATGGACGCTTCATTCACAATGGGACCAAACCTCAGATGATGTAGACCAAGAGGTGCTAGTGTCGGATCCTATGATCAGGGACTTGCACTGGTGGGTGGTTCAGGAGAACCTGTGCCTAAGAGTTCCATTCTGCATCGTTCCTCCTTTTCAGACATTGACAATGGATGCGTCAGGGGAGGGCTGGGTTGCCCACCTAGGGTCTCACAGGTCTCAGGGCAGTTGGTCCCTGTTTGAGCAGAAACTGCACATAAATGTGCTCGAATTGAGGGCAGTCCTGTATGCCCTACAGGCTCGTCTTCTCTTCATTCTTCCCGATCATCTTCTCATCCAATTAAAACAACGTGGTCTGGTACCTCAGCTAACAGGGAGGAACACATTCCTATCCATGTGCCGGGAGGTGATGTGAGTCTGGTAATTGGGCAGCCCAGCGACCTTCACCTTACACGCCAGTTTACATTCTGGGGTGGAAAACACCCTGGCAGACAAACTCAGTTGATCCTCAGCCAGGACTCTCGAATGGGAGTTAGACCAACAGGTCATAAATGACATCTTTCGTCAGTGGGTGACACCACAGGTAGACCTCTTCGCTTCCCATAAAATGCAAAACTTCCGCCTTTTGCTCGCTCGCCCCTGGGTGAGGCGTTTTTCTGGTGGAGGCGCTGTCTCTCTGTTGGAGGGACAGATTTGCTTATGTGTTTCTTCCCATTCTTTTGATTCCTAGGGTCCTGAACAAATTCAGATTAGAAGGGGCTTGAATGATTCTCATCAGCCCCTTCTGGCCCAGGCAAGTTTGCTTCTCTCTTCTGCAACAGTTTTCAGAGGACCTCTTCCTCTGTCACAGCACTTGTTGACCCAGGATCAGGGGACCCTTGTTCACCCAGACATCAGATCCCTTCCTCTTCATGCGTGGCTTCTGCAGACATAGCCAAAGCCCGCTTCGGATTCTCTCCCTTAGTAGCGGACATTTTGGTAGAGGCCAGGAAGCCTTCCACCAGGTCCACCTACGCTATGAAGTGGAAACGGTTTTCCATCTGGGCATATTCTAAAGACTTAGAGCCTTTCACGTGCCCAGTCAACAAAGTCCTGGATTACGTGCATCACCTCTTCAACCTGGGTCTGAGCCATTCCTCTTTAAAGTCCATATGGCAGCTATTTCAGCCTACCACATTTCCTTTGGAGACAGGACTTTTGCTCAGTTGGAAGTCTCTAAGACTTTTCTTAAAGGGGTTCTCCACCTGGACCCCATCCATAATCCTGCCCCTCCATGGGGCTTAGAATTTTATTCTGAGAAGCTCACACTGCCTCCCTTCGAGGCCCGGCGGAAGCTGACAAAATTCCCTTTCTTGGAAGACACTCTTTCTAGTGGCCATCATTTCTGCTGCGCCGCATTTCCGAGCTTCAAAGCCTTGATGTATAAAATCCATATCTGATTTTCCACAAGGAGCGTGTGGCTCTGTTACCAACCTAAGTTTCTTCCTAAGGTGGTGGCTGAATCAATCCATGGAGTTACCGACTTTCCTACATAACACTCCAATCAAGGGAGTACCTCTTACATACTCTGGGTGTTCACAGAATCCTGAGATGCTACACAATCAGACTAAAGATCTTAGGGAAATTGATCAGCTTTTTGTGTCTTTAGCTACAAAAGTTAAGGCAATGCTGTTTCAAGCAATGCCTGGGGCCCTGGATCTTTTCCCCTATGGGCTCCCCTGCTAAGCTAAGTGAGGCTAAGATGGGGTAGGGGTCTGTGGGGTTTCCCAGACCCCTAGATATCTAATAGGAAATTTTTTGACCTGTAGTAGAAGTTGATTAGCAGGTCTCTGGAATCAGCCTGTGGACTGTGCCCATGGAAATGGTCCATAAAGGGGTGTATGTGTCCCCAGACTCCTGCTAAGTTAGCCTTCAGGGATAACTCCGCCTAGTAATGTGCCCTTGGTGTGGCACCTACTTTAGAATAGCCATAGTAGCTGATAGGAGGGTCCCTCTTCCAGTCATGGGCAGAAATAATGACCTGAATTAAAAGGAAAAGGTTGTGTGTGTGGGTAATATTGCCAAAACATAGTAAACTGTGAATAATATCAATGCATGTAATCTAAGCGTGATATAATGCAGATTAAGCTGTTTACCTTAGCAATTTAAGGATAACATAGCGCGACACCAGTTCTTTCCAGGCCAGGAAGGTGTAACCCCACCTGCTAACGGGGTTCTAAAACCTTTCCTGGGCTGGCTAATCTCCATGCTGACTGGTGTTCAGCGTAAGGCCATTTCATGGGTGTGGTGCTTAAAAAGCCTCCAGTACTGTCTCTCTATGAGCTGCCTTGGGTTTGCAGTATCAGAGGATTAGGTTTCCTGCTCAAAAGCCCACTCTGGATGCTGTTTGAACTCCGTTTCTGTGGTAGCTAGGGCACTGAGAGGCCTATCTAACAGATGTGATTGTCCTTTGAAACATGTACATATTGGCTAGGTGCAGTTTGTCAACCTCTCTTTGTACAGCTGGGACTTTGTGTTGCGGCTCATATTGGACCCAGACTGTGTAAAGGGGATAGTAGCTAAGGGGCACTGGAAGTGGAGTGGGGGTGACCCAGCCAGGGAATCAGGACTCTGGCTGGAACCCAGATGACCAATGGGGACCACCGCTTGTAGTTTTGGAGGTAGCATTATGGAGCCCTTCTTTTTGCCACTGGGGGCTAGAATGGGTGACTGGTATGTAACCAGCCAATGGAATCGGGTGGCACCAGCTGTGAGAATTGCCCATGCTGTGCAGGCAGATGTGTAGTGACTGTGAAGGGCTCTGGCTCCTGCGTCATTGGTGTTCAGGGAAGCCTGAAGGCCTAGGCAACCGTTTGCATCACCATTTCAGAGATAAAACCCGCAGGCTTTTTGGTCAGGGGAGGCTGTAAAGCACAGCTACCTACCGAGAGCTACCTGAGAGGGACTGGAAATCACTGGATAGAAACAAGTCTGTCAGGACAGTGAGATGCAGTGAGACACCATGGCTGTGAGTTCAGTCGGATCCTGAAGCAGCTGCTGGTATGGTACCCTCTAGGTTTCATATAAGTGGGAGGCCTTGAGGAACAGGCTCAGCCCACCAGTGGTGAAGGGTGGTCTCTTGGGTTGGTACTGCATCAGGGTAGCTCCTGTTAAAGGTCGCTACAAGAACAAACATTATCTTGTTATGTTGCTGACTAACTAGTTGAGCTTTCTGTCCATTTAAACTTCTCAGAATCAAATGTTCATTTGTGCCAGGGCTAACAGCTGCATCAGGAACTAGCCATTAGAGCAGGTGCCCATGAACAGTAATTTACAGGATGAGCCTGTGCACAGAACCATAGGTAGGTTTATATATACTGTATGGTAAGCCAATTAACCTGATTCCCAGTCCTTGTATCTCCCTTGAATAAATCAGATTGCATTTGCAAGTACTGGCTGGTTGTGTATTATTGGTGAAATACTGCACAGTAATGTAGTGTAATTATATCCTTTCAGGGTCCCGGGTAGCTGACTAGTTGAACAAGGAGTAAACCTAAGTGGTGAGACACTAAATTGAACTAAGTGGGCCACTGGTACAAGAAGGGGTTGCAGCAACCCAGAGGGCTCGACCGAGTCAACCACGACAGTTTCAACACCGACCTCTGGGTGGGCACCACCAATGGATCTGGACCCCTCACCCTGCCACAGTTAGGGCAGGCGGGGTGTATGGGATAGCCCTGGGGTTACACAGGATATGACAGAGGCATACTTGGGATGACAGAGAAACCGCACAATGATGGAGGCCTTAATATGCAGGTGTTAACTGGGCACCACGCTACAGCCACATCAAAGCAGACCATTCTTGATGCCTTCAGGTGGCATGCTTCAGACAGCTAGTTTTAGAACTCTCTCATGAGAACAATCTTAGACCTTGTACACTCTCAAGTAGGGACAGTGAGAGGATCTCAGATCTAGAGTGGGCAGACATTTGGGAACAAATGACCACAAACAGTGTAGTTCACGATAAACTCAACTACAGTCAAGCCACAAAGTGAGGGTTCTGGACTTCAGAGGGGCTGACTTGTGAGATGGGAGGTGCCTTAAAAGCACTAGCAAACAGGCTGAAGGAGGGTGGAGCAACAGTGGAAATATCAAACTGCCATCACAGAGGCAACAAGAGCACATGTGAGCAAATAAACAAATCAAAATGAGAAAAAGCCTGGTTCTCAAAGAGTGGGCGGTCGAGGTTAGGGAAAGATGGCATTTAGGAAATATAAGAACACAGAAGGGCAGGACAGAGAACAGTACAGTTAGGCAGGATAGAAGCAGGAAGTGAGTCAGAATAGCAAAGGCACAAACTGGGAAAAGATAGCCAACTCGGTTGGAAAGAGATAAACTTTTATAGGTATATCAGAGCATAAAGACAAATGGAGGATGTAGGAGGCACAATAGAATGGATGATGGGTGGGCAGGGGAAGTGAAAAAGCAGGATACTGAATGAATACTTCTGACAGTATTCAAAAGGCAAGTGGGAGATGCCTAATCCAATTAACAGAAGAACTCTCTCTCTGGAGGGGTGATCCCATTCCTTTCACAGGAAAGGGTTCTGAAGAACTCCTAAAACAGAAAGTGGACAAACAGAGACAGATGGAATTCCCCCAGATTCTAAGAATTAAACAGAGAACTAGTGACACCACTGACTACACTATAACAAATCCTTGGGAATGGTGTGGTACCTGAGGACTGGAAGAAGGTGGATGTGATTCCCTTCACAGAAGTGGGACAAGACAGGCAGGAAACTACAGACCACAGTTTGACCTCTATGGTAGGGAGAAGTAGTCGAGATCACTTCACCAGAAGGAAGAAAAATTGTGAGTACCTGGGGGCAGTGGGAGCTGGGACCCAAGCAGCATGGGACACAGCCCAGGAGGTCATGTCAGGCAATCTAATTGATTTCTTTGACTGGGTGACAAGTAGTAGACCAGGGAGGCTGTGGACATAGCCTACCTAGACTTCAACAAGGCATCTGACACAGTCCAGAAATTAGTAGTCAAGTACCAGCCTTGATGGGTCCCAGGGTGGCAGCCTGGGTAAAACATTAATGAACAACAGGAACTAGAAGGTAATTGTAAATAGAGTCCACTCTGAAGAGGAGTTACTAGTGAAGTACACAGGAGTTCAGGACTGGACCAGTCCTTTTAATATCTTTATGAAGTGACATTGCAAGGGACTGGAAGGAAAAGTATGCCTCTTTGCAGATGACTAAGATCTACCTTGGGGTTGACCCTGAGGCGTGAAAGGATGAGGAAGGGACTTGGGTTGGAGAATAGTCAAGTGGCAGCTTAGTTCAATGCAAAGTGCAAAGTTCATGAGACTTAAGCAACAGGCTAGGACAGAGGTCACAGAGGGTTATATTCTGTTTTAACTGAAATATTTAGAATAGTTTGTAAGGGTAGAGTGTCTATGTGTTAAAAGTGTACATGGTGGGAGAGACTGTACGACCTGTGATATTTAAGGTTGGGCTTAAGACAGTTGTTTACTAAGGAGTTAATTAAAGAGAAATGTAAATATTTGACAAGTGTTTAGTAAGTCTCTCACCCTTACCCTGTTTGTAGGCTTTCTTAAATACTGAAAACACTGGGGTTTAGAGTTGAAAGACTGGAAATTCTCGATAGGGACTGAAATTGAGCAACAGAGGCTGGTGGTACCTGATGTCTGCATATCACACCGTAAGTGGGACCCGAACACACACTGGACTATATGTGTTTGGGAGACTTGGGAACATCTATCGGTGGGGTTGAAATTGGGTTTATAAAATAACTACAGTCAGTATAGAAACTATATTCAGGGAAAGGACTGAGAAAAGTTGTGCCATTATAAACAGAGGGACAAACAGAAATTTGGCCATATTCCTATGAGCATCTTCGGAAGGGTTATAGAGCTGCTGGGCTGTGGGATGGCAATAATTCTAAATTGGGCCTGGAGACTCCCACTCTGAGACCTTTATCTTGTATCAGGAGTAAGTATTGTTAGTTAAGGGAGTAAGCTGGGGTGTCCAGGATAGGGGTGTGGATATGGGCGGCAGAAGGGTGCAGGGACTGAGGGGCTGGGGCAACGCTCTGGAGGACAGGGACGTTAAGTTGCAGCAAACGGAGGGATGTGGGGACAGAGGACCCTTAGATAGGGAAGTTGATGCTAAGGGGAAAGCGTACAGGGTGAACATTCTGAATACAAAGAGGTGGAGGAAGAGTCAGGAGGGAGCTGCTGTGCGGAAGCCCTAAAACAGCAGACTGTGGGAAGGGCTCTAAGGTGAACAGCAAGAGGAAGAAGAGGGCAGTTCAGGGTGCAGTCAAGAAACTCGGGTTACTTGATGGAGGCTGACATAGGCGTCACAATAAATTTGAGCTACTAAGCAACATAAATGGGGAGGAAGGGGTTGGTGGAAATGAGGAAACACTTATACAGAGGCCGGGAGAGAAGTCGGATGCAGAGGGCATACAGACCGAGCTATGGAAAAGGATAGAAACAGTCCCAGAGGAGAGGGAAACATATATATGTAAAGCAAATGGGGGAGATACAACATATTCCAGATGTGAGGGAGGAGAGCAAGACTGGAGAGAAACTGGGAGACAAGGAGGTGGGGAGAGGGCCCCACTTCCAGCAGAGACAGTCAGTACCAAGGATGGGGCCCCTAGCTAGGGGACCCACAGAGAGACTCTGGAGCAGAGGTACTATTACAGGGGAGGATGGTGGTGTGGGGAAGGAAACCATCAGAGCCAGGATAAATAGTTCGGATAAAGAGAGGTTAAAGGACACCTACTTCAGAGGGGTTTGAGTTAAGTGGGCAAAATAAGAGGAGGCAGAAAGGGGGGTGACAAGGGGTCTCCTAATAAGGCAGGAAGACTCCCATGGAGTGAGATCATGAATAAAGGGGGGGGCTGAGAGGGCATAGTGGAGAGTAACCCATAAGGATGATGGCGGTGTTAAGGTTCTGGTATTGGGAGACTCGGTGATTAGGAATTATCAGTGGGAGGGACAGGGGGTGGATACCATAGCCAGGTGAAGGTAGTGAGTATCTCTGGGCTGACAGTGCACAGAGCAAAGTTCATGGTGTATAAATGGTTAGGGATTGTGGAGGGATACAGATTTCCTGGTGCATTTGGAGACTAATGACCTAGAGGGAAATAGCGTTTCGAAATCCAAGCAAGGTTCCAGAACACTGCAAGTCTATCAGGATAATGGTCTAACATTTCCTTTTTGAAATATTGCTGCCAGTACTAAAGGCCTTAGTGGAAAAAAAGAAGCTCACAGAGGTTAATGACTAGCTCAGGAAGTGGGAGTGAAGAGAGTGGGTTGGGGTGTTAAGGAGACTGGAATGGGTTGGGAGGATAAGAGGGCTATATACAGGACAGGAAAAGCTGTCTCTGCCCCATTAGGGAAGAGATCCTTAAACAGGGATAGCTGATTACATACAAGAAGGTGGGGTTTAAACTTGTGAGGGAGAAGGGATAAGGGAGGGCTGACAAAGCCCTCTCCTCAGATGAGGGTAGCCTTCAAGCCCAAGGGGAGAACAGACTGAGGGGTGGAGGAGTTTCAGGAGGAGGAGAGGAGGATGGAAGTATAAGGAATCTGGGTGGGGTTCGACAAGAGGATCAGGGATAAAAGGGTAGAGGTTGGTGCTAGTAAATGCCAGGAGTTTGGAAACAAGTTGCCAGAATTCCAGGCCATGCACTATTGGAGAGGGGTGGATGTGGCAAGCGATCAGGGGCATGAGCCTTAACAAAAGCCAACAACTGGGACCAAGCGTCTGAGGGTACACTATACTTAGGAAGGACAGAAAGGAGGGCAGAGGGTGGAGTGGCTATGTTCATTAGAGATGACATAGAAATTGCTAGGGTAGAAGCAGAGGAAACATAGGCCTTATGGGTCACCACGATCCCAGCAGGAGATAAGGTCAAGCTGGGTGTAGTATATAAGGCCCCTGGGATGAGTGATGTTCTAGAGGATGGTTTGCTGGACAACATCATTGCCCAGTGTGGACCAAGGGGAAGGTGGTGTTGATGGGGACCTGTAATATGCAGTACAAACTGGGAACCATGTCCTCTAAGGTGGCCAGGAGCAGAGGCTGCTGGATGGCTTCCAGGATGTGTTCTTAACACAGCATGTGATGGAACCCACAAGGAGGGCATGTCCTGGATGTGGTTCTACGGCAGATGGGGATCTGCTGAGGACATGGTTGTACAGGACCCCCTGACTGGGGCGTGACCCCAAGCTGTCTGGTTTCAAATAAGCATGGGGGAGGGGAGAATCTAGGACACTGGCAGTGGACTACAGAGCAGACTTTATGGGCATAGGAAATATTCTCAAGGATCCTTGATGAGGGATTACCTCAATGACAAGTGTGGAAAGGAGATGGGAGGTCATAAGCAGGGGACTTCATGAGGCAGTCAGGATCTGCGCTAAGTTGAAGCGTGAGGAACAAGGTCACATAAACCATGCTGGTGGTCCAGTGAGGTACAGGTAGCAGTCAGAGAAAGAAGGCGCCTACAAAAATATAAAACAACAAGGGGATAGGGATAAGGAAATGTACCAGCTTGCATCTAGAAAAGTCACCCGTATGATGAGGGAGCAAAGTCCAGTAAAAGCAGCGGCTGGCACAGAGGATACATGGAGGGAAAAGGGTTCTTCGGTACATTGGGAGGCGGAGGAAAAACTAAGACCCATCTCAGCAGATTGAGATCAGAAGGAGGTGGAGTGGAAGAGGCGAGGACCAGGCAGAGGTATTTAAGCAGTACTTGCCTCTGTGTTCACTAGGGAGGGATAGGATATCTACAAAGCAAGGCCACGAAGGGGATAGAAACAGCAGTAAGTGGGATCAGAGAGCAACAGAAATGGAGCAAGAGGGAGGAGAAGTACCCAGGGTGTCACATCTGGACAAGATAAAAGGCCAGTAAGGTGGAGGGACGGATGATGCTATCTCCGCCTAAGGGTGTGGGTTAGCCTCAAGGCCCTAAGAAAGACAAATCTCCTGGGCCAGATGGCATTCATCCGAGAGTACTATGGAATTGGCGGACATACTGGCTGCACCCTGGTGGAAGCTCTTCAACAGGTCACTTGAGACAGGGAGGTACCTAGGGATTGAGAGGCACATGTGGTGCCAATCCATAAAGGAGGTCGAGGAAGTACCAGGTAACTATAGACCCATCAGTTTGACCTCGGTGGTGAAAATTAATGGAGAGTATACTAAAGGAACGATTGGGGTGTGCTTGGAGGAGGTGGGAGGTCTGGATAGTCGGCAACATGGGTTTGTGCCAGGTAGATCATGTCAACCAACCCTGTAGGTTCTCTGAATGGGTAACATCAGAACTGGACAGAGGAAAGCCTGTGCGATGTATTATTCTTGGACTTCCAGTAGGCGTTTGACTCTGTCCCCACAATGGTCTGGTGGAGAAGCAGATGGGGTTGGGAGTAGGCCTTTGATGGTCAGATGGATTGAAAACTAGCTAGCTGGACACACCCAGAGAGTAGTGGTCTGTGGGGGCTCTCGAACCCTAGAGAGGTTGGTAGTGGGGTACAGGGCTGGGTCCTGGGTCCGATCCTGTTTAATGATACATATCGGGACATCAGGGAGGGTATAGGGTGTGAAATGAGTCTCTTGCGGATGACTCCAAGATGGGAGCAGTAGTTGAGGGAGAAGAGGGAGGTTGGCCCCGCAAGGACCTGGACACCCTGGAAGCTGGTCTCACACATGAAATTAATTTCAATATCACCAAGTGCAGGTGTTGCATCATTGGTGGAAACCCTAAACACAGGTACACCCTGGGAGGGAGGTGCTGGAGGCCTCAATAGGGAAAAGACCTAGGGGTCATGGTAGATGCATGTATGAATAACTCTGAGCAGTGCAGGATTGCGGCTAAAGGCAAACAGGATGTTGGGATGCATCATGAGGGGATCACCTCTAGGAGCAAGGAAGTGATTCCGCTGCTACCAATGGACTGGTTAGACCACACCTTGAGTACTGTGTACAGTACTGGAGACCACACTTGAAGAGGGACATACAGCTCCTGGAGAGGGTACAGAGGAGGGCAACAAAGATGATCACGAGGGCTAAGGGATTTGACGTATGAGGACAGACTTGAGGAGCTCTGCCTGTTTTCACTGGAGAAGAGGAGAGACAGGGGACAGATTGAGGTCTTCAAGTACCTCAAGGAATAAATAGGGTAAACATGGAGGGATCTTTAGACTAAAGCAGGAGGTATCACCAGAGGGCATGGTTTGAAGGTGGAAGGGTGAGGGGAAAGAGGAGGAGGTTTTCACTGAGAGGGTGGTGGACCCTGAGAATGCACTGTCTGGTGAGCTGGTTCAGAGATCCACAGTGGAGGCTTCAAGAGAGGTGGGACAGACACAGAAAGTGGATGTATCAGATGATGGCCTGTCCCAGGGGTGAGGGATGGATGATGGGGTTTCTGGAGCACAAGGGATGGGAGGTCTCGACACCCAACTAAGGATCTAAGGTTCGAGCAGACTCGACAGACCAAAGGCCTAATCTGCTGGAAATAGTATAGTTAGTATGTAATGCACCTGGGAAACAAAAACCCAGGGGAAGATTACACATTGGGGGGGGGAGGTAGTAATAACAACAAAATGGAAGAGGACCTGGGGGTAATCATATCAGATGACCTTAAGGTTGGCAAGCAATGTGAGAAGGTGGTAGGGAGGGCTGGGGGTATACTGGGATGTACAGGGAGAGGCATCACCAGCAGAAAACAGGAATTTGTTATCCCCCTGTACAGACAGTTGGTGTGACCCCATCTGGAGTACTGCGTCCAGTTCTGGAGACCCCATCTCCGCAAGGACACATACAGAATGAAGGCAGTTCAGAGGAGGGCAACTAAAATGGTGCAGGGTCTGCAAGGGAAGCCATACAAGGAGAGGCTAAAGGAGCTTAATATGTATACCCTTGAGGAAAGGAGGGACAGGGGGACATGACAGAAACGTTTAAGTACCTCAGTGGAATCAAAGAAGTCCAAGAGGGTAGCATCTTACAGAAAAAGAGATGTGCAAGAACAAGGGGACACAATTTGAAGATAGAGGGGGGACGGCTCAGGGCAATGTGAGGAAGTATTTTTTCACAGAGAGGGTGGTGGACGCATGGAACAGCCTTCCTGAGGAGGTTGTGGGGTCTAAAACTGTGGGAGAATTCAAGAATGCATGGGACAGACATAAGGCAATTTTTGTGGAGGTAGGAAGAAATAGGCTATTGGTTAAATAGGATCTGCAGCTTAATCTCTAGGTAGGCAAATGGGCAGACTAGGTGGACCAAGCAGTCCTTATCTGCCGTAAAAGTCTATGTTTCTATGTTCTATATCCCAGAATACTGAAGGAACTCAGGGAGGTTCTAGCTGCATCTCTAACTGTCCTGTTCAACCACTCAATGGAGACAGGAGTGGTCCTGGAGAACTGGAGGAAGGCTAATCTAGTCCCACTTCACTAAAGTGGTAGCAGGGAGGAGGATAGACATTACAAGACCAGTGAGCCTGAGTTCGGTGGGAGGGAAATTAATGGAATCACTACTGAAGGAAAAGACTATGGAGTATCTTGAAACCAGGGGCTTACAAGATATGAGGCAACATGAATTTACAACACGGAAGTCATGTCACACAAATCTGATAGATTTCTTTGACTGGGTGACCAGGGAGGTAGATCAGGTGGAGCAGTGGATGTGGTCTACATGAATTTCAGTAAGGCGATCGACTCCGTTCCACATAGGAGACTCATAAATAAGCTAAACAGTCTGGGAGTGTGTCCAAAGGTGGTAAAGTGGGTAAGAATTTGGTTGGGGACAGGAGACGGAGGGTGGTGGTGGAGTAGGGACAGTGACCGGCAGGGTGCCACAAGGATCGGTACTGGGTCCAGTCTTTTTTACTAGTGACACTGCAGAGAGGCTTGATGGGAAGGTATGCTTTTTTGCAGATGACACAAAGATCTGCAATAGGATAGCCACTGGGGGGAGGTGGAGGTGAAACAAATAAAGAATGATCTAAGTAAACTTGAGGAGTGGCCAAACGTGTGGCAATTGAGATTCAATGTGAAGAAGTGTAAGGTCATGCACTTAGGGCACAGAAACCCAGGGGAGGCATACAAGATGGTGGGGATGATACTAATGACCACCGAGCGGGAAAGGGATCTGGAAGTAATAATTTCTGATGACCTAAAGGTGGCCAAGCAGTGTGACAAGGCAGTGTGGAGAGCTAGTGGGATGCTGGGCTGCACAGGGAGTGGTATCACTAGCAGAAAGAGGGAGGTAGTTATACCATTGCATAAAACATTGTTGAGACCTCACCTAGAATACTATGTTCAGTTTTGGAGACCACATCTCCAGAAAGACAGACAGAATGAAGGCAGTCCGGAGGAGAGCAACTAAAATGGTGCCGGGAGGAGCAACTAGTGGACCGCAATATATATATACTCAGGAAGAAAGAAGGGAGAGAGGAGATATGACAGAGACTTTCAAATACCTCATGGGTAATAATAGAGTACAAGAGGAAAATATTTTTCTGAGAAAAAAGACAGTCAAGAACAAGACGACATGCTATGAAGCTTGAAGGGGGTAGCTTCGGGGTAATGTTAGAAAGCACTTCTTCACAGAAAGAGTAGTGGATGCCTGGAACAGCATTCCAGCATAGGTGGTCAAAGCTAAAACTATAACGGGTTTCAAGAACACATGGGATAGGCATAAGGGAATTTTATTCGTTCAGAATGGGGGGGGGGTATAGCTGGAGACCAAGTAGGGTCTGCAGTACTACAGCAGGTAGGGAATATTGGCAGACTGGGGGGGCCAATCGGTCCTTATCTGTTAGCAATTTCTATGTAACCTTTGTAATCTATTTTTAGAGAAGGATTCGTCCAGGAATGTGGGCATTAATAATGGTTTGTATTTTGTGCACTGTGTTGACAGAAGTGAACTGAGGTAGCTAGTGCATATGAAATGTATCATGTTCCTGGGGTCTATGCTGAGGTCACAACTTTTGGGTTGTGCAACTACCCTAGTGGAGGAGCACATTACTAATATTTAATAACTACCTTTCCAATTGACAATGTTGGAGCTAACAGAAAAGGAAATTACAGTAAAAATGATGGAATTTTTCCTCTGTTGCTAAGCCTCACACTCACATTTCCAGTCCCCTAGTTAATGGGAAACATCTAGGCTCCTAAGCATTGAAACTACAGTCGCCTAGTTAAAGGGAAACCTCTGTGCTCCTAAACTCCACACCTACAGTTGGCTAGTTAAAGGGAAACATCTGTGATCCTAAGCCTCACACCTACATTCACCTAGTTAAAGGGAAAGGTCTATGCTCCTAACCCCCAAAGCTACAGTCAACTAGTTAAAGGGAATAGTCTATGCTCCCCAGCCCCACACTTACAGATGCCTAATTAAAGGAAAATGGCTATGCTCCTAAGCCCCACTTACAGTCACCTAGTTAAAGTGAAATGCCTATGCTCCTAAGCCCCACTATTTCCAGACATCATGTTAAAGGGAAACAACTATGCATCTAAGCTTCACTCCACCGTTCACTTAGTAAACCCATTATACCCTGGGTGGCCATTTTCTATCAGGAGAATCAATGGATGGTTCGGACTTCATACAGAGCTATTGGGTACAGTGAGGGAAACGGTGATGCTCCTAAACCCTACACCTACAAGTCCCCTAGTTAAAGGGAAACGCTTATGCTCCTGAGAGTCAAACCTACAGTTGCCTAATTAAAGAAAAAGTCTATGCTCCTAAGCCCCACACCTTTAGTCACCCAGTTAAAGGGAAACACTGATGCTCCTAAGTCCAACATCTATAGTCACCTAATTAAAGGGAAAGGTTCATCTTTCCAAGCTCCACAACTACAGTCATTTAATTAATATGAAATGTCTATGCTCCTAAACCCTGCTGTTACAGTCGTCTAATTAAAGGGAAACATCTATGCTCCTAAGCCCCACAACTAGTCACCTAGTTAGAGGAAAATGTCAATGGCGCTAAACCATGCACTTACAGTTGCCTAAAACTATTTATTTTGACTTTGATAACTGGGTAGGTGCACTGGTCCAGAGGACCATTTACAGGCATGACCCAGGCCACAAAGTACGAGTGAAACAATATAATTTAAATAATAATCAAGGTTACATCAGAGTAGCAACTAACAGGAAATGCACAGTACTGAGTACAAGGTACAGCATCAAGGGTAAAGTCATGTGTGTAAAAGTAGAGGTAACTATGTGACAAGCATACAACTTTGTAATAAGCATACAGCCAGGTGGATGGAATAAGGAGTATATATGATAAGGGCATACAGGTAGGCAAGGTACGGAAGCTGAGACATGGCACAGCAATATTCAATGTAGCAGGACAGGGAGAGAAGCAGCAGAAGGGGAGATGGAGAGTGGGAGGCGAGGGGAGGGGTTTTAGTAGACAGGGCAATTGCACAGGTATTTGTCCAGAAGCCAGAATTTGAGGTTCAGTTTAAATGTTAGGTGGGTGCTGGAGATACACAAGGGAGCAGTTAACCTGTTCCACAGAGAGGGGGCCGCCACAGAGAGGGCCTTCGAACCTATGTTAGTGGAGGTTCTGGGGACTTCAAGGGTGGAAGTGTCAGAAGAGCAGAGATGCCTAGTACGGGTTTTGGTGCAAAGAGTGTGGCAAGTGGAGAAGTGTCGCCACATCTAAGAGTGACTTCCAGGAGGCCAGCGAGAGAGTAGTCAAAGCAACCCTGTAAGGACAGCCACCCAAGGGAACTATAAAGGTCGCAGTGGTGTGTGGCGTAAGGAGCAGACAGTGCAAAGCGACAGGCGCTATTGTAAGCTACCAATAACCTAGACAGAAGGGAGAAGGAGACTATAGAGTAGCTAGAAGAGTAATAGTTAAAGATAGGGAGGAGATTACCAGTGACGATAGCCAAGCGAGCCACATTGGTGAGGTAGGGTTTAATATGACAGTCAGCTCCTAGCTTCATGTTTACCCTGTGGACTAAGAGGTCCACATGGTCTTTGAAGGTGAGAGAAGGGTTGAGCGTAACCCCTAACTTTTTAAAGGAAAGGGAAAGGAAAGAGGAAATTATTTAACCAGGCAAGGCACACTAAGCCGAAACATGTTTCCAGGTGCGACCTGGGAGCACATGGAAGTTAAGTGACTTGCTCAGAGTCACAAAGTATTGCAAGTGGGGCTGTGGGATGCAAACCCAGGTCTCCAAGTTTGCAGCTCAGTGCCCTTAACCACTATGCGACAGGAGACGTTATCGAGAGCGGAGCCATCAGGGGAGTGTATGAGGAGAGAGGAGTTGGTGTTGAGCAGTTTAATAAGGAATGGTTTAGATCCAAACAACATAGCCTTGGTTTTCTTAGAGTTTACCAACAGCAGACTGGAAGAGAACCAGTTGTGAGCAGCGGAATAATTCTGGGAGAGTACACAGTAGATACGTGGGAGATATTTATCACTATGCAAGATAACTAGGTCGTCAGTGTAGAGTAGGGAGTTACAGGTAAAGCTATCAGCAGGAAGAGAGTTGACGAATAGGGAGAAAAGCAGGGGGCCTAGGATGGAGCCCTGGGGGACACCAGTGGTGACTGTCAATGTAGGTGAAATGGTGGTCCCAATGCAGACAAACTGGGAGCGTCCAGAGAGGTAGCTCCAAAACTAGCCAGTGGTCTCAGCCGAGCAGCCAAGAATGGATAGTTTCGATAGGAATAGGGAGTAGCTGACCATATCAAATGCTTTTGACAGGTCAACAAAAACGGCACCTGTGGCACATTCACGGTCCATGTTAGAGAAGATGTGGTCTGTGAGGAGAGCCAGAGCAGTAAAGGTACTGTGGAACTTGGAGAAACCATGCTGTTGGTTACAAAGGAGGTTGTACTTGACTATATATTCAAGACGGCTGATGATGGACTATCCTCTCCAGGAGTTTGCTTAGGTGAGGAAGGATGGATGTAATTATCAGAAGTGTGGGGGTCGCCGGATTTAAGGCTAGGAACTACCCTAGTGGATTTTCATGAGTCAGGCATAGCGGAGGTTGACAGGGCAAGATTAAAGATAAAGGTGAGTGGTTTACAGATGGGGGGGAAAGACAAGCTTCACAAAGACAAGGGAGAGGCTGTCTCAGCCCAGGCTACCCGCTTGGTAGCCTCTTGAGCATAGTACGTGACCTTGGTGGAGATGGCCGAGAAATAAAGGGGGGTGGGAGGCATCGGTAGGGAGAGGGTTAGAAGACCAGGAGGAAGCACAGTGTCCTGGGGATGGGAGACTGCAGAGGGAGCGAAAGTTCAGAGAACTTGGCGTTGAAAGCTTCCACGACCACCGAGGGGTCGGTCAGAAGGCCGGCAGGGGAACTCAGGTGGATAGAAGGGCTATGAGTACAGGGATTTAATAGGGAGTTGATCAGAGTCCCAGAATTTTTTGGGTTACCTAGATTCTCACTCTGGAGCCTGTGCTTGTAGTCCCGGTTTGCTGATCTAGTCAGGTGCTTACATCTGTTATGCAGGTTCCTGTACTCGTTCCACAGGGCAGGGGAAGGGGCCAGTTTGTAGGCAACCCACTTGCTGTCTCTACACTTTATGAGGGACAGTAGGTCTTTCGTTAACCATTGAGTGCACCCACCTCTGACACATCGGGTGGTGGTGGGGAAGTGGCAGTCCTGGATGGCCAAATGGGAGTTGCTGAAATAGGTTGCGGCCACGGACACATCTGTGCATGCATAGAGGTCCCGCCAGTTGATGGCCCTAATGTCCTCAAAACGCGGGCAGTATCAGGGCAGCTGAAGTTGCAGAAGGAGAGGTACTTGGGGGGAGAGTGGGAGGCTTCAGAGGACCAAATGGCAAAGGTAGGAGAGTGGTCGCTTAAGGAGTCAGACAGAGTGCCAGTACGGGCAACTCTGCTTGTGCAGTCGGTAATCACCCAGTCAAGGAGTGTGTGGTTTGAGGTATGGGTGTTAAGGCGGGTAGGGAGCATGAGCATTTGCACCAGGTTGTACTGGTTTAGAACAGTGGCACAGTCAGGTTCGTGAGCGCTGAGTCAGTTGAGGTTACAGTCCCCAAGAAGGATGGTTTCTCTGGTGGGGGAGTGTGAACTGAACCCAGCTAGGAAGCTGCTGAGGCCCTCAATGCCCCATCAGGAGAGTTGTAGCAACATATCAGGAAGAGTTTTTTTGTAGAGCCCAAGGTGACTTCAACGAAGAGCCAGTCACTGCGGGAGGCGTTGTCTGAGCGGAGGATAGTGGAGGCCAAGAGATGTTCTCTGAGAAAGATGGCAGCACCACCAACTTTCCTTTTTCCAGGACGGTCCTTGCGTAGGAGGGAGTACCCAGCCAACTGAAACATGTCTCCGTGAGGCAGAGGATTGTGGGACTTGTAGAGGGAAACACAAGCTTCGCTATCCAGATATTCTGCAGGGAGATTGCAGACATTCATGTGGGTAATTTTTAGCCCTGGGGATTTAACCAGGAGGCATCAGCGGATGTGAGGGTGGATTGGACTGGACCAGGGTTGGATTCGACATCTCCTGCCAGCAAGAGCAGAAAGAGTAGAAGGCAATAGGGGCACAGTAGACATGAGGAAGGGGGAAGACAAAGTGGGGTCCAGCAGGAGGTGACCGAGTAAATGGCGCTCATGGTTTATAAGGAAGCAGGGAGAGAGGAAGCCCAGAGGGTCAACTCCCACCATACAGGTGGGGGAGGCTAGGATGATAACTGTCAGCAAAAAAATAAAGGCGGTCCGCCTGGAAGAGGGACAGTATGAAGGCAGACAGATGTACAATCAGAAGGGAGCCTGTCAGGGAGGCGACCACAAGGGACAGGAAGAGAGGGTTCATTGTGCAGTAAGAATAGTGGAGGGGCAGAGGGAATGGGGCCTATCCATGCAGAGATAAACGCAAGTTCCCTGAAAGTGAAAGGCTTGTACAGGAATAAACTAATGCTAAGTAAGATCGGAGTCCCCACTTGATGGGTAGCTCAACTCGACTATGGTGCAAGGGAATGGCAGGTAGAAGTGCACCATGGGCGCCTTGAAGAGTAGTGGTAGTGGAGTTTTTAGTGATGGCAGCAAAGGAAAAGTTTATAATCAACCCTCTGGAGGAAAGAGCAGGAGCGCAGCCATAGAGGGAGGGCAGTGGTGGGGAGACGGCCAGACAGCAGTTAGAAGGAAGACAGCCAGTGAGCATAAGTAAGGAATGCCAGTGGTCATGGAAGGGAAATGAGCAGAAGAAGGATGTCAGCACAGAGCTTGCGAGAGGGTTCAATTGTAAGATTGGTGACAATGAGGGAGCAGTTGGGGATGCAAGTAGGGTTACAAAGAGGGGAATCAAGCCTAACCATGCTCCTAAGGAGCCACGAGTTGCCAGGGAGTTGTGATGCCAGTCTGATTGACAATGGAGTTCCTGATTGGCTGGGAGATCACATGGGGCGTAGCCCTACAGCAAGAAAGGGCATTTAAAGAGTGTCAGGGTGGGTGGGCAGGCCAAATATTTGTTCAGGAGCAGTAGCAGCAATGAGAGCTGCGATCCAAGAATTGATTAGAAGAATAAATTAAATACAGTGAAAGTGAGCTGTGATCTACAACAAATAATAGGAAGGCAGCTGCTGCAGCAGAGCAAAGTCAGATTGGAGACAAAACAAAATTAGGCTCAGTTCAGGATCAAGTTTTGAAAAGGGCACCAAATGCAAGCAGGACGCTGGCTGGATGGATGGCGGCACAAGGTGGGTCCGTACCTTAATAAACTGAGGGCAGGTCATCATCATGTGCAGGTCCAGACGGTGCAACAGGAGGAGGCCTGGTCAAGAGCTACCTAAGGAGGGAGGAAGAGGAGAAGATTAAATAAGGCAAAGGAACACAAGGAGCTACGAGGATTAAGCTATGTGGAGCTAGGGGGAGAAGCGGGCGTTGGGGGTGTGCCAAGCAACAGGGCTCCAGGGAAGAAACAGAGGCAGTTCAGTGCAGTGACCTGGATGGGGTGGGGGGCAGAAATTTGGCAATGGAGGGGCGGGCAGAAGCTGAAGATGGAGGAGAAACGACAGCAGGTCTGAGTGGCCTGAGGGGAAACACAAAGAGGAGCAGAAAAGAATACAGAAGAAGCAACAGTGAGAATAAGGGCAGAAAAGACAGTCTGGGTTAGCAAACAGAGGCAAGCAGTGCACAATGTAAGATCAATTCAGGGTAGGACAGTAGTATAGTATTAAGCTGGTGTTAGGCACAGGCAAAACTTAAAACTCTACACAAGGATTAGTAGCAATTAGCTAAGGCAGGGTACAAAATACCAGCTCCCACAGCTGGCAAACACTTTAATTACTTGGTAGGCAAATAAAGCTAGAAAATGAGCACAAAAAAGTTACAGATTGCCCTATATGGCAGGTAAATTTGAGATCATTTAACTCGAAAATTTGCTCAGGATCAGTAGCAGCAATGAGAGCTGCGATCTAAGTAGTGAAAGTGAGCTGCGATGCACAGCAAATAACAAGAAGGCAGCGGCTGCAGTTAGATTGAAGACAAAACAAAATTAGGCTCAATTCAGGATCAAGTTTTGAAAAGGGCGTCAAATACAAGGAGGACGCTGGATGGCAGCACAAGGCAGGTCTGTACCTTACAAGTTGAGGGGGGGTCAGCTTCAGCTGCATGTCCAGATGGCACAGCAGGAGGGGGCCCGGTCAGGGGTTACCTTAAAAATTGAGGACGGGTCGGCTTCAGCTGCAGGCCCAGATAGCACAGCAGGGAGGGGGCCGGGTCAGGAGCTACCTTACAAATTGAGGGTGGGTCGGCTTCAGCTGCAGGTCCAGACGGTGCAGCAGGAGGGGGCCCAGTCAGGGGCTACTTTACAAATTGAGGGCGGGTCAGCTTCAGCTACAGGTACAAACAGCGCAGCGGGGTGGGGACCCGGTCAGGGGCTACCTTACAAATTGAAGGATGCCAACACAATTTGTTGTAGCATTCTTCTGACTGTGACCTTACGCACCTAAGTTCCACACCTACTGTCGCCTAGTTGTAAGGAGACATCCATGTTCCGAAGCCACATTCCTAAGGGTGAGGCTTTCCCCGATTTGCACTTTTAGTCAATAAATAAATTTTTTAACTTAATCTGGCTGATCCTGTGGTCCCCATCCCGATATTACAGTGAGTCAGCCAGGAGATTCATGTAGCCAGAGTCATGTATCAGAGCCTGGACATATGTCTTGAATCCCGGTTGTCATAGCCATTAACCAGTCACCTGAATATCCTGTGGCTCATCCCTGACTGTGACCTCAGTTCTGGGAGATCATAGGATGCCACCCGGACTGGCAACTCACTGAGCAAACAATGTCACAAATGATCTCCTTTCTTAATGCAGGGCTGGAGGGCCCAGCATGAAGAATGCTACAACAAACTGTGTTGGCATCTTTCAGAAAAGAAGGTGTACAAGAACAAGAGAGCATGATATGAGGCTACAGCGGGGTAGGCTCAGGGACAACGTGAGAAAGTACTTTTTCACAGAAAGAGTAGTGGATGCTTGGAACATGGGGGGGACAAAAATGGTAGGGAAATTCAAGAATGCATGGGAAAGACATAACAGTCATGGCCCCGAGTTTACCGCGATTCCGCAGCCGTGGACAACCACAGAATTAGCCACGGATTTTGTGGCCAACCACAGAAAACGCAGCCACCCGTGGAATTCATGACCAATCGCGGAATTTGCAGCCGACAACCGCAGAAGTTGCTGCTATGACCTCAGAGCTTGCCATCCTTTAGCTGTTGCCTGGGAGCCCTGTACTGTGTAGTTTAGTGTCCGAGCATTTTATTTAAAAAGGTTTTTAGTTTTAGTCAGTTTAAGTTTTCTTCTATGAAACTTGTGTCATTTCTGCTCTGTAGCCATAGAAATGGGCTTTTTGCTACAAAATGTAAATGTTAGAGCTGTGCTCATTGCTGAATTGCAGAACACCCGCGCTGGTCGGCTGTTAAGTTTCTTTTCTTGGCGTCCTGCAGTCTAAATTTTGGACAGAAATGAAGGAGACCTAAGGAGAGCTGAGAATATAGTGTTAACATATCTCTGTACCCTCAAAAAAAGGTGGAAACCATTTGGTGTCCAATGAAAATACAGAAGTGTTGTACTGTACATGGAAGTTCGGTCCATTTGAATTTGGCTGGGAGAGTCTGGCGCATTTAATACTTTCTGCTCCTTGGAGCTAAACAGAGGAGCTGGCTTTACTATTTTTGTAGCGTATTTTGGAGTGACTCAGCATGACTGGTTCTGGTGTTCTCCCCCTTTCCGGGAATAGCTAAGGTGGATTGGTGCCAGACAGACCTAGAAGAAGAAGAAAAAACTGACATGATATTGTGAGTGTTGATATGATTTTATTAACTTAAACAAAGGTATCCTGACCTGACAAACATTCAAAGGACAAAGACCCATGCTGCAAGGATACTTAAACAAAACGAGTCTGAGAAATGAGAAAGGCTCCCTTGGAGACTAGACCTCTAGACCCTCAGTTAAGTTTGCATTATGTTTGGTGCTTCCTTTGGGCAAAACCCGTACAAAGTCGCTGGCACAA
Organism: Neoceratodus forsteri; assembly: GCA_016271365.2. Taxonomy (NCBI): domain Eukaryota; kingdom Metazoa; phylum Chordata; order Ceratodontiformes; family Ceratodontidae; genus Neoceratodus; species Neoceratodus forsteri. The sequence goes on from CM028129.1 coordinate 1,624,774,051, forward strand.
CAAGAGGTGGAGGTTGTCCATGGGGAAATCTCCCTTATGAGGAATTAATCTAGACACAGTGTCAGTTGTCGAATTATTACCCTGATTGAAAAATGAACAGAAGTAACTGTGTTTTTATGTTATGACCCTGCATTATTATTACCAATTAGCCTAAACTCCTTCTGCACCTATTCCTTTTAAAATGAAATGTGGATTTTCTTATGTAATAGGCTCCTGCTGTCAATTTCACATAAACACTGTTTTAGTGAAACAGCGAAAATTGGTCATACTGTAGGGTGAATTCCCCACTATGGAGCTTTAACTCCTTTGATAAAGTCTGTATTTCCATTACATACATTTTTAAGTGGTTTCAGGAATCTACTTCAGCCAACAGCTCAGAAACGTTGTATTTAAAATGGAAGCTCTGAGTTTGTATGCCTAATTTGATTCAGAATTCCTAATTATAGTCACCAGGGTCTGTGGAATTTTTTTAAATCAGGTTTAATCGAAAGAATTTTCTAACTTTAAAGCATATGTAAGAATTTTTTTTGTGCCGCTATTAATTCTATAAAGATGCTGGAGTTAATTGAACTATCTGTTCAACTGGGAATGTTAAAAGGCGAATGCTATACGTTAACCTTCAAACTGACCTCTGCTAAAAATTGCGTGAAATGCAGCTAATTCCTGAAAAGGGCCCCAGAATCCTCATGAAGGACCCTACTGAGGCTTCAGTGAGAAATTTTGTTTTATACTTTTCAGCACTCGCTGACCCAGCTCTTGATTTTAAAGTGTGGCCGAACTCTTCTGAGTGGTATGGAACTGACTGGGATAATTTATTGAGCCGAGGACGTTCTGATATTCAGGTTTTTGGCTCCCTGCAATTAATAGCATGTTTTTTGGAGTGAACAACAATAGATCATACTATTATTATTATGATTAATAATTTGTTTTACTGAGTGATTCTGAATTGCTTGTGTTTCTATTTTTTTTTTAATTACTGTTTTACATTCTAGTTTACTAATTTAGTAACAAAACCAATAATTGAAAACATGACTAGACATTTATGTGAGGATTTGGATATTCTCAGAATGAATTCGTTGCGATTTATATTTTTTTTACAATGACTACATTTCATAATGCAATGAGTAAATTGTGTGTGAAACGTCTATATAAATATCCTCGCGGTTAAGACCATACTGCACTCCCCACCACCATTCATTAGCTGAGGCACCTGCAAATTATTAATTCAATGCCAATGCCAGCTGTTTTACAATTATAACACGACCACTGGGTCCCCCCCCTCCCCGAGCCCCCTCCCAAGCAATGGTGGCATCAGGTACATTTTAACCCCCAACCCCAATGCTGGCACCCCGGGTTGAGCTTGCTAATTTATTTCATTTACATTATTTAATCATTTATAATGCCCTGCTTCAAGGCATTGTGTGGGGCCAGATGAAAGATGTCCTGAGCGAGGAGGTTGCCAGCAAGTAGGGGACATGATTTATTAATTTGCAGCTTGTAGCGGGTTCTATCCCCCATTGAGCCGGGTTGATTTATGTTTAAATATAGATCTTTATTTTTTCACACTAATAGCAGCACTGAGCCACAGAGAGTTTTCTTTCCCTGGATATGCAAGGCTTGTGTAGGCAATCAGAGGAATGTGATTACTGTGAGAGGTACGGGGGTCCTCACTCGGAACGGGAATTTTAAAATTAAGAATGCCCTCCAGTGGTAACACCTGCTCCAAGCATGAAATTTTATCTGAACTGGAGCTTTGCTGGGGAAAAAAACGGCTGGAAAGTCCTGTTGCAATAAATAAAATAAATAATAAAACCGCCAGTGCTGTTTTATAGTTGTAACAAAACCCACTGTGCCCCACCCCCCCAGCCACAGAGGCATCAGTTACATTTACACTAGAGGGCATTACTAGTATGAATTACATTTTAAGTAGACTCATCCCAGGAGGGCATTATTTATAAAATAATTGCATGTACAAAAAATGTCTCTCAACAGGTATGGTGCTACTTAGTAGGGGAGGTTTATGTTTTTTAATGTCTCTGTGGAGTTCAACCCGCATACAGGAGTATACGCAGAAACTGATATAGTAAGAAAACCTTCACACCTCCTCCTAACTGGTATACCATCACTGCTGGTAACACCAATTGTAAATTTATTTAATAATAATAATGCCCTCTTATCCAGGTCCCCTACAAACATATTTCATATTTCATGTGCAGGCTTCTCCATCCCTGCTACAAAGCATTAAACATAATAAATACCAATAATTACAAAATATAGGGGTTCTCTGTCCAGGAGGGTATTAGAATTGTTTAAACTAATGCAGCCTGGGAAGGCATTAAATAATTATATTTACAACACATGTCCCCAGCAGGAATGGTGCCAGCTAGCTAGGAGGGGACCATGATTTTTTTAACGTCATTTTCTGCAGGTATGTGTGCTGGAGTGCCACAGAGCAGGAAGGCTTCAGTCACAGTTTAGATCCCAGTTATGACTGAGCTGGGCTCAGCCATGGAGGGTATTGCTATTGTTAAAATCATCACTCCCAGTGGGACTCAGCTCAGCCCTGTCTTAGTATTGGGGGGGGGGGGTTACTGTGGCTGAGTGCCAGCCGTATCAGAAACACAAGAAATCTGCACACTGTCTGTGTATCAAAAATGAGTTTTCTAACACTTGCTTTTCCTGAATTAATTTGGGTTATACAGACAGTATCAAGATTTGGTGTGTACCTGTCCTGGCTGGCACCTGGCCATAGTAAACTGACCCCCACCCTTGCTGGGACACTGAGCTGAGCTACGTCCTGTTGGAAGCAAAGATTTTAGGCCCTCCGGGGCCGAGTCCTGCTCGGAACTGGGATTTAAATTTAAACTGAAGCCTCTGTGGCTCTCCGGGGGGCTCCAACCCACTACACAACCCAAAAACCTGTATGTCTGTCTGTCTATGTATCCCGATGTGCAACCATTCTAAATGAACCAACTGAACACCTATTGTGATATAAAAATTAATGTATAAAACATACAATAATTATTATTCTCCAGGTGTGTGCCTGTGTGTGTCAAATTCTAGCAGGAAAATAAAACCATGCTGTGTGCAAGGCTTGTCTGGTGTTCTAAGCAATGCAGTATTAATATTGTTTTATGTGGTGTTCATGAAACATCATGACACTCATGAAGATATGTGAAGGTGGTGTGCAGCGAACCTGACATCTTTAATTTTACAGTACTAATGAAACAAAGAACACATAGTTGGGAGAAGAATTTATTAGCGGCTGAAAACATTTTGTCTTAATGAGTAACATAATATGTATGCCCACACATAAGAATACATACATACACAAACAAATCTGTCTGTCATCAATCTTTCAAAACTATTACCAGGAATACTGATCTGAAACAGCTTGTTTCCAAATGTGTCCTGTGGGTGAGAGGTATGAAACGTAGTTAATGACGACAAAATATATAAAATAAGTATGTCACAAGGCACCCCAAAAATAAAAAAAATTAAAAACTCTTCAGAGCATACACAATTGTGATGAAACATTACATAACCTTACAAATGTATGCAGAAGATTGTTTTGTCTGTTTTTAAAGACATTTTGTTTTGTCTTTTTTTAAAACCACTAGTCCCTTGGGCTAATGTCTTTAAGTACTGAATGTTAAGGGTGAATATTACAATATAAGCACTTTACAAAGAAAATGTCAAATATAAAGAAAAACAATAGCAAAGTCTAAAAATAAGGGGAATAGTGCAACACATTTGTGCCGCAGAATTGCCACAGAAATAACCGTCCACTGCCACAGAAGTTCAGCGGTAAATGGGAACCCTGCCTGAACTTTGCTCCAAAGTGCCGAAGAAAAATCTGGGCCCTGATAATAATACTCCCACAAAAGAGAAGAGAGGGTAAGCTGCAGGTCAACTAGGGTCTGCACTATTGCATTAGGTAGGGAAAAGGGACAGACTAGAAGGGCCACATGGTCCTTATCTGCCATCACCTTCTATGTTTCTCTGTTTCTACGTGGCGAGACATAGTTCTCTGCCTTTGAAGGGTGTATCACTATGAGGCACTGGCTTGGAGCTGTACCATGTGCTTTGGACTGGAAGCTACAAGCTAGGGAGAGGGGTGAGCATTAGGATTGACAATCCCAAGGAAGCCCCACCACTGGTTCACCAAGACTCCAAAGACCCCAAACCCTAATGTTTTTTCCTTTGCTGCATGGGAGTGAGGAGTTGAGGTTGGAAACCCTAACATCCTATTTCCCTGCTGCAAAGAATGTATTATAGATATTCTTTGCAAAAAATTAATGCACCAGTTAGGGTTCAAGATAACATCACAAAAGCAGGGAAATGTGGCACTGAAGGTTTCCAACCCTAACTCCCCACACCCACTTCCACCCAAGCAGCAAAAGTGAAAAAAATAATGAGGGTTTTGGGTCTCTGGAGTCCTGGCGAATCAGTGGTGGGATCTTCCTTGGAGTTCTAGTTAATGCCACAAAGGTAAAGAAATGTGGTGTTAGGGTCCAACCCTACCCCCCCCCCAACAGCAAAAGAAAAAACATTAGGGTTTTGGGTCTCCAGGCCTTGGCGAATCAGTGGTGGGTCTTCTTTGGGGTTATCCACCTAATGCTCACACCTTCCCTAAAGCCCGTAGCCTCTTGTCCGAAAAATAAGGTGCAGCTCCAAGCCAGCGCTTCACACTGAAACACTCTTCAAAGGTAGAGAACTATGTCTCACCGGATGTTGCCTACACAATCTGTTTAGCTTTCTTGACACAGGGCCTTGTGCACCCTATGTGAAGAAAGGAGATCATGTCTGATGTTGTTTGTTCAGGGAATGTGGTGGGCATTAGGGTTGACAGCACCAAGGAAGACCCCACCATTGATTCACCAAGACTCCAGAGACGCAAAACCGTAAAAAACCCTAGGGGCGGGGTGCTGCTGTTTAGGCTCCCAGAGAAAAGAACACTCCCATAAGAACGTACCATAACAGCAGATCTTCAAGGGGATCTCAGTCACCAGGTCACACAAACAGAACTTCACCATCAGTGAAGCAGGATCCACATGGAAGATTTTCAACAGTACCACTGGGGCTGCCCACGCGGACGTCATATGCCGACATCACCAACCCTATAAATGTATGAGTGGCCCCGCTCCCTCTTCAGTTCTTTCCCAAAGGGACTAAGGAAGTCAAGCTCTTGCCATAGGGGACCGAGGAGAGACAGAGAGAAGTGCCCAGACCTAAATAAAAGGCTGGCTACATCAGATAGCCAGTTCTGAGAAAGAGCTCCGTAATAGGGGGATGGTGAGAGAGAAGGCAAACCGGATGACTGAGATCCCCTCGAAGATCTACTGCTGCGTTAAGTTCTTACATAACTGTTCTATCTTCATCTGGGGTGTCTCAGTCATCAGGTCACAGAGATGGAACTAGTCCCAAGCAGTTACAGATACACTTAGTCTGGGAGGAAGACTATCCCAAAACTTAGGCTAGGAGACCCTGCAGGACAGCCCTACCAAAGCCTGCATGGACTCTAGAGGAAATGTCCATATTGTAGTGCTTGGTGAAAGTATGGACGATACTCCAGGTGACAGCAACGCAAATGTCAGTGGCTGAGACCCCTTTGAAACAAGCCACAGAGATAGCCATACCCCTTGTGGAATGGGCTTTCACTTGCCCTAGCAACTCTTTGCCATGCTTGTTGTAGCACAACACAATAAAATGTGCCAATCATTTGGACAAACATTGCTTAGAAACCTGAACACCCTCTCTACCTGGAGCGAAAGAAACAAAAAGCTGCTTCAACTTTCTGCATTCCTTAGTGTGGAGCAGATAATGCTTCAAAATTCTGTGCACGTCTAACGTATAGATACATAGATACACAGATACATAGACAGTGTCGGCAGATAAGGGCCTATGGCCCACCCAGTCTGCCCATTTGAGCCTGTAAGTTCAGTTTATGTTTTCCTAGAAGTCTGCTGCGCCTTACCCCTGACCTCCAGAATTCCTTTATGTCTATCCCATGCATTCTTAAATCCGGTGATTGTTTCAGCCCCCACCATTTCCTCTGGCAGTGTGTTCCACTTGTCCACCACCCGTTCTATGAAGAAATTCTTCCTCACGTTTCCTCTGAATCGTCCTCCCTCCAACTTCATCCCATGCCCCCTAGTCCTGGAACATCTTTTTCACTTAAAAATAGTGTATTCCTGCACCCTGTTCCTCCCTGTAAGATACTTGTATGTCTCTATCATATCCCCCTCTCCCTCCTCTCCTCCAGGGATTACATATTCAGTTCCTTCAACCTGTCCTCATAGGACTTGTGATGCAATCCATGTACCATCTTGTTGCCCTCCTCTGAATCTTCTCTACCCTGTCTATGTCCTTCACGTGAATAAGGTCTCCAGAACTGTACACTGTACTCAGGTGGGGCCTCACTAGTGTCTTGTATAGTGGAATTATGACCTCCTTTTCCTGCTGGTGATGCCCTGCCTATGCATCCCAGCATCCTATTTGCTTTACCTGCTGCCTTGTCACACTGTTTCCTCACCTTGAGGTCATCAGAGATGATAACCCCAAGATCCCTTTCCTGCTTGGTGCATGCTATATCCTCACCCCCCAACTGATATACTGTGCCAGGGTTTTTGTGCCCCATATGCATTGTCTTGCACTTCTCTGAATTGAATTTCAACTGCCAAACCCCTGACCATTCTTCAAGTTTCTGCAGGTCCCTTCTCATTCTGTCTACACCCTCTGGTGTGTCTACTCTGTTACAGAGCTTTGTGTCGTCAGCGAACAGTGAAATTCTGCCTTCTAGGTCCTGTGCAATGTCACTGATGAAGATGTTCAATTGGACCGGTCCCAGCACTGATCCCTGTGGTACCCCACTGGTCACTCTTCCCTCTGTGGAGTGACAGCCATTTACCACCACCCTCTGTGTCCTGCCGTCCAGCCAGTTACCTACCCACCACACTACTGTCCTGCCCACACCCATATTCCTCAGTTTGTGTAATAGTCTTCTATGTGGCACAGTGTCAAAGGCCTTGCTGAAGTCCAGATAGGCCACGTCCACTGCCCTTCCCTGATCCACCTCCCTAGTCACCCAGTCAAAAAAATTCAACGAGGTTGGTCTGACATGATCTACCGCTGGTGAAACCATGCTGCCTTGGGTCCTGTAGTCCATTGACAACCAGATGTTCCACCAATCTCTCCTTCAGTAGTGCTTCCATGATCTTCCCCACTACCGAGGTGAGGCTGACTGGTCTGTAGTTCCCCGCTTCCTCTTTGTTCCCACTTTTGTATAAGGGGACTACATCTGCTGTCCTCCAGTCTTTGGGTGCCTCCCCTGTTTCCAGTGATCGGTTAAACAGGATAGCCAGAGGTTCAGCCACCCCTCTTAGTTCTTTAAGGACCCTGGGGTGCACTCCATCTGGCCCCATTGCTTTATCAACTCTTATTGCTTCCAGTTCCTTCAGGACCCTTTCTCGTGTAAAGGGACTTGTGTCCATTTCTGCACCATTCTCACCCTTGTAATTCCTTCAGACCCATTACCCTCCTCTTCCTCAGTAAAGACTGAGCAGAAATACCTGTTCAATATGTCAGCTTTACTGTTGTCATCCTCCATGCCCCATCCTCCCCTTCAGTCTCACTATCCCTCCCTTTGCCTTTCTTTTTCACTTATGTACCTGTAAAAGGTTTTGTCCCTCTACCCACTGATTTTGCAATGTGTTCTTCTGTCTGAGCTTTGGCTTCCCTTACTGACCTCCCTGCCTCCCTTTGCTTCTCCTGGTACTTCTCCCTATCCCCTTCTGCCTGTGTCATTTTGTATTGCCTGAATGCAATCTTTTTGGCTTTCACTTTCTTTGCTACCTCTTTGGAAAACCATAATGGTCTCCTCTTCCTTTTCCTCTTTTCCCCCGGATTGGCATGCTCAAGTAAATAAACAGGCAGGTGGATAGATTGGTTCAGGGCAAACTCAGATACCACCTTACGGAGAAACTTATGATTCGTGCACAAAGTCTTTGTGAAAAATCAAATAAGGCTCCTTGCACCAGAGGGCCTGAAGCTTGGAAATCCTTCAAGCAGAAGTAATAGCAACCAAAAATAATGCTTTTCAAGAAAGAATTTGTAGCTTTCAAGTCATGGCTGGCTCAAACAGACAGGGTAAACTTCTCCAAAACAAAATTGAAATCCCAAGCCGGGACAGGGGAACAGATCGGAGGTTTCAGATGCAGGATGCCCCTGGGAAAGGTGCGGGACATATCCAATTGAGCCACGGTGTGACCACTCATGGGCTCATGAAAGGCAGAGACAGCTAAAAGATGCACCTTGAGGGGGGAGTACTGGAGACCAGAGTCCAACGAAGATAGCAGGTAGTCCAGAATCTGGCTCACCGGACAAGTGAAAGGGTCCAGATGATGTCTGGCAGTCCAGATGGCAAACCTCTTCCACTGCATGGCATACTGTATGTGGCCCTAGTGGTGGGCTTACGAGCTGCTACAAGGACACCCATCACTCTCTGGGACACCCCAAACCAGGCAATGGCTATGTCCTCAGGAGCCAGGCATGCAGACAAAGGTTGTGGCTGGGATAGACCAGGGTCCCCTGAGCCAGCATCAGCAGATCCATGCAGAGGGGCAAAGGGACCGGGGGCTCCTCCGCTAACTGTTGCAGTAGTGGAAACTATATGTGCTGTAACCAGAACGGTGTAACCAGGATCATGCTGGCCCCCTCCATCGGCAACTTGATTAGCACCCTTTGAATCAGAGGAAATGGAGGGAAGGCATAGAGGAACCTCCCCCTCTGGGAAAGGGCAATGCATCTCACCAGAAAACTCCAGGCCCTGGATCTAGTGAGCAGAAACTGGGCAGTTTTGCATTGAGTGGAGACGCAAAAAGGTCTAACTCTGGACAACCCCATCTGGTGAACAGATCTTCTGTGACAGATGACAGAAGTTCCCATTTGTGCATGCTGGACTGCGTCTGACTGAGACTGTCTGCCAGGGTATTTAGCATGCCTGGGATGTGGAGTGCAGAAAGAACTATGGTCTAGCGCTCAGTATCAAACTCCCATGGCCTCCCTGCACAGGGGATACAAATACATCTCCCCTTGTTTGTTGATATAGTACACAACACTGAGATTGTCAGAGATACAAGAACTTGGGGCATAGACTGAAGGTGGACGGGGAAGGTTTAGAGGAAATGTTAGGAAGTATTACTTCACAGAGAGAGAGGCTGAGCCCTGGAACAGACTGCCAGAGGAGGTGATGAGTGTCAATACAGTGGAGGGATTCCAGAGGGCCTGGGACAAACACAGAGGGTTGTCAAGGGGAGGACGAGGAGAATCTTGGGGACTCGATGGGCCAGGAAGGTCCTTTTCTGCTGTCACATGTCTATGAATCTATGACTGGATCACCAGCTGAACCAGGAGGAGATGGTTCTGAAAAGCCTGCATGGCATACAGGACCACCCGCATCTTCAGAATGTTGACAGGTAGGGACAGTTCAATCTGGGACCATGTTCCTTGCATCTGAAAGGGACCCAGATGCGCTCCCCAGCCCGAGCCAGAAGCATCTGTGGTGAGGATTTTTTTGAGGGGAGGAGATCTGGAAATGGGACCCCTTGTAACAGGTTCTGTGGGTCCATCCTCCACTGGAGCACCTTGCGGACTGGTAAGAAGACCAGAACTAACTGATCTAATTTGTCCGTGCATTGGTCCCATTGCACCAAGAGTATTCACTGGAGGACTCGCATGTGCAGCCTGGCCAAGGGAACCGTGGGAATAGCTGTAGCCATCAGACCCAATAACCTCAGATATACCCTCGCAGGGATGTAACAGCTCTGGGCGACCTCCTGAGCTTGGACAATAAGACACTCTGCCCTGTTTAGAGGCAGGAAGGCTTTGCCCTCCACCAAGTCCAGAACCACCCCTATATACTGCAGCTTTTGGGATGGGATCAGGACCAATTTGGGCAGACTGACAGTGATGCCCAGGCAGAGAAACAGCTGGAGGGTTCTCTCCAGAGTCCAAAGGAGCTGTTCTCTGGATAGGGCCTTTAGGAGCCAATCATCCAGACAGGTGAAAACATATAGTCCCTCCCTTTTGAGAGCTGCAGCTACTGCTCATAAGTATTTGGTAAAGACCGGCGGCACAGAAGATGAGCCAAAAAGCAATACTTTGAATTGGTAGTGCTCACCCCGAAAAAGAAATCGGAGGACTCTCCTGTGCGGAGGAAACATTGAGATATACAAGTAAGCTTCCTGCATGTCCACGGAGCACAGCCAGTCACCCCACTTGAGTGGAGGCATCAGGCCTGGCAGGATTACCATGCAGACTTTTTTGTACTGGACACACAGATTGAGGTCCTTGAGATCTAGTATGGGCCTCAGATCTCCAGTTCTTTTGGAAGCCAGGAAGAACCTGGAATAAAATCCCTTGTTCCCACGATGCCTGTGAACTGGCTCGATGGCCTTTTTGTGCAGAAGGGTCTGTACCTCCTCCCAGAGAATGGACAGACGGGCCAGGAAGGCAGGTGGAGGGCACTGGAGGGTTTCTGGGGGCAGCTCTATAAGTTCCAAAGTACGACCCCCTCTCTATAATCTGAAGAATCCAGGCATCTGAAGTGATGGTTCTCTACTGACTGAGATGGAGTGAGAACCGACCTCCGACCACCACCTCTTGGTTGGGGACTGGAAGAGGAGGGTCCAGCAAGGAGTCAAGCAGAGGTGGATCCAGCCACTGGAGCTGACCTGTCTCCCCTAGGGTGCTTTGCTATGCTGCCAGAGGAGGAGAGGGTAGGTAAGGTGGAGGAAGCTCTCTTGCCCTGAGGCCGGGAGGCTGCTCCAGATTTGTGGGACACCTTGCAAAAGAGAGGACACTGTCTGCTCTTAGGCTGAGTATGGTAGAATGAGTGCACAGGGTTGACAGCCCTGCCAGATGCCAGAAGCTCATTTATGATGTCCTGAATATCTGGCACAAATAGCTTACAGCCATTAAAAGGGGTGTTAAGCATTTTTTGTTTTGCTGACATCAGCCGGAAAGCACAAGACTCTCAGCCAGGAGTGCCTAGGAAGACAAATGCCTGTGGCAGCAACCCTGACACTTGTATTCAAAATGTCACGAGGGCCCTAAGGAGGTGCTTGCTAATATCCTCTGCAGTCTGCAAGCATTTGAGAACCTCCTGTTTCTGGGGAGCAATCAGGAAGGCCTAGGCAGCCGCCTTGCCCTTCTTCCAAATGGTATTCTGGTACTTAACCATATGAGAGAGGTAGCTGGCAATCCTCAGCCCCAAGGTGGAGGAAGCATATACCCTCTTACCCCAGAGGTCAATCCTACAGGAGTCCCTGTGAGGGAGAAAGGAGCTGAGGTGCTTGGGCACCGTTGACCAGTCATGGGCTGCATTTGTAACCACAGAATCAGTTTTGGGTTAGGCAGCATAGTGTGGAAGGCCCCCAAGGGCATGATATAACTTGTCCACCCAGTGGGGCATGGCTGGAACCATGTCAGGTCTGCTAGGCAGCAGTAGTGGCATTCCTCAGGGCTTGAAGAATAGGAGGAATGATCTTGGAAGGAGATTCCAGGATTTCCAGAAAGTCCACCAGTTCCCCTTCTGGTGCCATCCTCCTCTTCAGTATGGAAGCCCATGGCTGTGGACAGCTGCTTTATAACACTGAAGAAAGTAGGATCCTCTGGAGGAGACCTGGGAGTATGTTTGATGGAGTCCTTGCTCACTGAGGAGGCAGTGGACCTATTAGAGGAGAGAGGTTCTTCCTCTTCCTCAGGTAAAAGGAGGTCAGGATGGTACTCCTCTTCGACATCGAACTGCTCCAGCTCAAGGTCCAATGAATGAGGGACTGACAATGGCCCATGGGGAAAAGCCCATGGAGGCTGAAGTGGTGACGACAATGACCGGGCCATTGACGGCGTAGGGGGCCCATGCCTATAAGTGCCCCGCTGATGAACCAAGACAGAAGTGAACTTGGTCAAAATATCGTTGAGATCAACGACAGCACACTGCTGCATCAATAGTGGGGGAGGGGGGTCAATGGCATAAGGTGCAATGACCCATCCGTCGGGCCCTGAGAACCCAAAGAGCCTGAAGCCCAAGAAGCATTCAGACTCGACAGGAGGGCTGTTGACAATGAGCCAGGCATCAACGAACTGCGAGCTGACGACACAATGGGTAGACAACTGGCTGCCCTGCAAAGCGGGCAGCGGCACTGACGGTAGGGGTCTGGTAGAAACAGAAACCTGGACAGCAACAGGCATCGGCACAGCTGCAGACGACGGAGTGCCCCTGGAGGAAGAAGTGGAAGCCGTCGGGGAATGGGACCACCGCCGGGGGGGGGGGCAATCCTGATCTCTGTCTTTTTTATGACTTTCCCCCTGAGAACTTGTCTCTGGCCCTAGAGGCCTAAGAGCTCGACGCACCTGCCAGTGACTGGGAAAGAGGGACCCTGGAGGACCCTGCTCAAAACTGGCTACTTTTGCTCCATCAGGAATTTTTTTGAGAGCTTTTTTTTCATCACCTGAGGGTGGTTTGGTTGAATTTACGGCAGAGCTCACAGTCCAAGATGTAATGGTCAGGCTCAAGATAGCAGACACAGAGAGAGTATTCATCTGTAGAGGCAATATTCTTTCCACAGCAGCAGCAATAGAAGAGAGAGAGAGAAATAGAAGGATTGACTCTTGACATAAACAAGGTAAAGGAATCTCTTTAAAAAAAGAGATTCTAAAAAACTAAATGAAATAAAGTCATATGCAAAAATGGTGCGAAACTGCATTGGAGCTTCCACAGAGACCCATCCAAACAGAGTTGATGGCGAGAAAGAACTGAGGAGGTAGAGGGGCCACTCATGCCTTTATAGGGTTGATGACATCAGATGACAATGGCATGGGCGGCCCCAGTTGTACTGCTGAAAATCTTCTTTGTGGATCCTGCTTCACTGATGGTGAAGTTCCATCTGTGTGACCTGATGACGGAGATACCCCTGATGAAGATACTTTACTACAAAGTCAAAATACATAATATTTTACTCAGAGACACACACGTTTCTGTTATCACCAGTTGGACTTTTTACAGAGCCTAAAGGACAGAAGAAAAACTGGCAACATGTACAGAATGACGCAGAAGAGGACCCGATTACAGCTCCAACTGGGGAAATGATCCTGCTCCCCAATAACACCATGTTGGGGCAGCCTGTGAAAACGGTGCAGATCTATGTAAAAAGTTCAATGCTTTGCACCCCAGGATAGCCTCCCTTGAAACCCGAGTAGGCATACTGGATCAATCTGTTCAGAGATCTGAGGCTTTGGCACTTAAGTAAATGCATGTCACCACGCATTTTATTAAACAGAACTTTCAACTTCGCCAGTGCCTGGAGACAGTGGAGAATCATTTGACCTGAAAACAAATAGGCAGCTGCTACAAGTAGCATTGTCAGGTAGGCAGGAACATGGGAGAGAATGGGAGGTAGGAGAAAGGAAAGGTGAGGAGAAGAGGAGGATGAGGTGGATGATACAGAGCGGTAAGGGGGTTAAAGATCATTACTAGTATCATTACTAAGGAGGGAGTGGGAACAAAAGAGCACAATGCCCTTAAAATGCTCCTATCAAGTTATGTTAGGCATCAAGTGCATTTGCAGGTTATTTTCAACGCAGATTTATAGTGGCCAGGGGTGGATAAGTACAGTATAGCAGTAGGAAGCTTATTTAGCCAAGTTGGTGATCTAACAGAGAAGGTACACTTGACATGGGTTCCATGTCAAATGGGTGAGTGCATCTGAGCGAGCGTTAAATGGGCCACTACATTAAAGCGAAGCACATTATGGCGACAGCAGTTCTCAGCGCTACACAAAAATAGCAATTTTCAGCTCATATTTGGAGCTAGTGTTGTAGAGTGTCTCAGGCACTAGTGATGTTGTTGCCGGTTGGCTACTGGCAGTGCGGTTACTCAAGCGCACAGTCCAAAGGGTGCACCAGACAAAGTGGGTATATCCACCTAGTAAACTACTTCAGTTAAGGAGCACTTTCTCTGTTTCTCCTCCCCTCACCATTTCTAGGATTCCAACTGCACGCCACACTTTGATAGTGGGGGTGTTTTGCATAACCGTGGTCGCTGTTAATGCCCTATTGCTATTTTGTACTAATCGCAATGTTTGCCACTGCTCTTATTTAGTCGCCCAAATGTGTTCACTGTAATAACTTCGCTGTTATTACATGAAACCCTTGGCTTGGTTGGTCCTTCAAAAAGGTACTTGTAGGGATGACCTTAGGGCACTCCGGGTGGGGTGTATGTGATGAGCTGGGCAGATAAGTTAGTTGGTGGGGGGGCCAAGGACTGAGTGAGGTATCTGAAGGTAAGGAGTGTGCAGCATGAAAGCATCTACAACAATCAGAGAAAAGGGGAGAAGTGCTGCATACATTTAAATAGTAACAGGTAGCAGTTGTATCACTGTACTAACAGCAATAGTGAAATGGCAGTAACACTTGATAAAAGCATTGCAGTTTTGTGCTGAATTTTTCTCTGTCGTATAAAGTGCTTTGACTTTTGGCGCAATGCGCTCCGTAAGGTGCAAGAACTAAAATGGAAAGCACTCCTCAGAGTGATATTTACCTGTTAAGAAGATTTATGTTGATTTATGACTTCTAAGAAATTATGAGCATAGTCTATGCATACAGCCCAATAATAACAACACCTGACATGCTTATGGTAAACAGCAATTAGTTTTTGGTGGGATGTCTGTTTAAACCTTTTTGGCAAATACTCATATTTGTGTTTAAAAAAAACTTCTTTTTGGTTTACTTTCAAATGTGTTATATGAATGGGGAGGGGGGCATGTACAGTACTACCTATTGGATTTTATGTAAATTAGCTGTTTTGAAGATATGCTAATTAAGCAGATAGGGGATAATGTAGATCCAGCAGAGTGTCCAAATCTGTGACATAAGCAAATTAAAATAAATGCTGTTATTGACCAAGTGTAGTAATAATTCATTTATTTTTCACTTGGGTCACCTTGGCAGTAAAATACTGTTATTTATTTAAACTCTCACATTGAAATACTTTGTATACTTATATAGTAGGGTGTTTAATCTTAAACCACTAACTTTGCACCTTAATAGCTTTGTCTCGTTTAATGGAACTGCATGAAATTTTGCATGCACTGTCTGGGAGGCAAGGTCTCTTGATTTGGCAAGTTTCGTGACAGCTGGATGTACAGATTCCAAGTTACAGATAGTGCAAAAATTTGAAAAATTGGGGGGCAGAGGTTGCTGTTTTTTTTGTTCTCAGATACAGCCTAAACAATTTGAAATTTTATTCTGAAATGTTCAGGTTTGGTGAAAAAATATTAATCTGTTTCTAAAGTATAAAGATTTGAAATGTTTGTTCTGTGCATGCTCAGTAGGGTATTTCATTTATATGTCTGTTACAAAAGAAGAATTTCCAGCTGATGAAAGTTTTGTGAGCTGGCAATTCTTCTGTTGTGTTAAAAAAATATTTTTTCGTATGGCAGCCATCTTGTTTAAAAAACAAACAAACTTGAAAACCCCTAACAATTATGCCCTGAAGAAAAACAAACACATGACTCTAGCTAAACGGGACCCATTTAGCTCAATTCTGGAGTTTGTTTTTTGAAAAATGACCCTGAAATATGGTATGGGGACATCCCTAAAACCCTAGGTGGAAGGCTTAGTGCAGGCTCCCGATTCTTCTTTCGTGAGGCCAAATTCTTCTTTCACGAGTCTCATAAAAGAACAGCCTTGGCACACGAAAGCAGAGTCTGGACTCAGTTTTCACAGTTCTTTCACAAGATTGTATAAAAGAATCATTCTCCTTTCGTGAGATACGAGTCTCAAAAAAGAACCTAGTCTCACGAAAGAAGAGTTTAGACTTTTTCTCATAGTTCTTTCACGGGATCTCATGAAAGAGCTGAGAAAGGAGAAATTCCTTCATACTTACCATAATTTCCTTTTCTGTTAGCTCCAATGTTGTCAATGGGAATTCTTACATATGGGTAATGTGCACCCCTACTAGGGGCAGTGGCATAGCCCAAATCTGTGATTCAGCACAGAACACTAGGCACACGAACACTCAGACTACCAAAAATCTCCAGTCACTACTGTCATCACAGTACCCACACCATCCGATGCAAGTATATTTCTGTGAAACTTCCGCAATCTGATTCGCTTTTTGCAGCACTACCACAAAGTATATATGCAAACACTGTACTTAAAAGACAGTAAGAGCATGTCCTACTTCACTCTGGAGATCTAGATGACTTTCTGCATCAACCTTTCCAGCTTCAGTGCTGTTTTCTCAGTAGGCTCTCGACAGTACTGGTGTGCTGCTTTCAGGAAAAATTAATTGCTGTAAAAAAACAGTATAAGCACTATCCTGTAACAAGGAAACACCACCTTATGTTCAGAAAGTTCAACCTGTCAACCTGTGTGCCTATAATCAATAATCTGTAACCTGTGTGTATGTTAGATAAATCTGGATAGAATGTTAAGAATATTTACCACCATAATTTCTGAGAAACATCCTAGATATATATTGGACAATATTCTCCAGAAGGAGCTGATGGCTCCCAGGAGAGGCCCACTGACAACGTTGGAACTAACCAAAAAGGAAATGATGGTACGTATAAAGGAAGTTCTCCTTTTTGTATCACTCCATGTTGTCAATGGAAACTCTTACATATGAGATCTAAGAAGTAGTACCCATTTCCAAGCTGGGTGGGGGAGTATATTGTCCAATATATAATATGCAGTGGCAAAAAAATTAATTATCTGCTAACCACTCCCTGTAAACCTCTGCAACCAAAGGCCTCACTGGCAGAATTCTGAACATCCAATCCACTGTATAGTGCTTAGTAAATGTGTGGATGGACAATTCTAACACAGATTTTCCAGTCTCTCCATGCAGGAAGTAGCAAAGCCCTGGTGGAGTGAGCCTTGATGAGAACCAGAGCTTTCTTCTTTTTTTGCTGTGGCTTTTGGGCCCTTTTTCGCTACTCTGAAAAGAATTAACAACCTTTCAGACTTTCTGAACTCAGCAGTTCATTTCATGTACGTCCTGACTGCCCAGCAGAAATCTAACTTGTGCAGCTCGCATTTCTTAGCATGATCCACCTTCAGAGAGAAAGACGACAGAAGAATTTCCTGATTTACATAAAAAGCTGGAGGTATTTTAGGTACAAAGGACGGAACAGTCCTCAGAACCACCTTTTCCTTATGAATGATAAGGTAAGGTTCTTTGTGTGACGAGGCCTAAAGTTCACCAAGTCTTCTAGCTGAACAGATTGCAATTAAAAAAAAACACACCTTGGTCAGCAAGTGGCATGGAGGTCTAGTAAAGAGCTAAATTCCCCGCCTGCGAATAAACGGCCCAACTCCTGATTAAATTGGCTTTAAAGTTCTGTTTATTTTACCAGGGACATCTTTGAGCTTGACTGAGAAGCGCTCTGCTGCTCCCGACCACAGACAAGCCATGGATTCAGAGATTGCTGACTCTGACTTGAACGGCATTGTGGCAAGCACATCACGCATGGTGATGGGGAAAGAAACGTCCAGTTTGGCGGTAACAGTGCCTTCTGAAAAACAGAAGCTGGACCTGATCCTAGAAGAGCTTCGTGCATTTCGCAGTGAAACTAAGGAGCAATCTGCTGAAGTACATGAGTTAGCTGCTCTGAAGCAAACTACTTCAGACCACCAGGCTGCCCTTACTGACTGGGATTCTCGCTCTGATCATGCCGACCGACTTCTACTGGAGACACTGACCAGACTCAAGCAACTGAAGGCCAAGTGTGACAATTTGGAGGGGCACTCCAGGCGGAAAAAACATGTGCCTCTACAGCTTCAGAGAAAAAACTGAAGGTAATGACACTGTCCACTTTTTAGAGACCTTATAAGGATAACCCCCCTTCGGATTTCACTTTTGGGATTGAACAGGCCCACCAAGCCCGCGGACCTCCTCCAGACAATACCCAACAGAGGCCTCGGTCTATTGTACTCCAACTCCAGAGCTATGCCACCAAGCAAAAAATATTAATGGGACTCGGGCCGCCAAGGTTGGCAGGGGGAAGGAAGGATTATGCATCCCACGACAGCTGTCCTTCCTTTGGGGTGGGCGAGGGACATGCGCCGTACTGCAGTGACACCCAGCGGAGGCTGGGTATTCGGCAGGGTGCGGGCATACACATGGGGGAGGAGCCGGCGGGCGTCTGCACATTAGTGCACTGACGTCATTGCATGTCTGGCTCCTCAGTGGGAATACAAGAAAAAAACAGAGCTGCCGGCTGCCCTTCATGATTCCAGCCCTTGGCTGCAATCAGCTTCCAGGGTGGCCCCACCTTCCCCTATCCCATTATCCATGGAGCCATTTGAGACGGGTTGGTTCTGTGACCCCACTCTGGGAAGTATGCCAGGGGGTTCCCCAAGGTAGGTGTGTGCCTGATCTGAAAGTGGGAGCAAGGGTCCATGACCGGACAGATCTCAGGGCAACCGGTGGCCACAAAAAAAAAAAACATTAATGGGCCTCTGGCAATTAAAGGGAGTGTTCTATGAAGGGACCAGGGTGTATGCAGACCATGATTATTCACCAAAGGTGATGGAGCAGGGAAGAAAATATGGCCCGGTGTTGGCTGTTCTGCGTGCTAACAATTTGCGCTTTCAGACACCTTACCCTGCTTGTTTGAAGATTTTCTATGCGGATGGTCCGGTGCTGTATGAAACCATAGAGGAGGCTCTAAATTCTCTCGAGAAGCAGGGGATCCAGATCCCGAAGCCCAAGCATGCTTCTCAGAATCCCTCTGCATCTGCAGAGCTAGCGGCAGCAAAGAACACCCTTTTGGCAACCTGCAAAATGCAATCAGCAGTTACATTTAAAGACATTCAGGATCTTCTCCGCTCCTTCTGTCTGCGCCCTAAGACTGAGACTTGATTCAGATCAGCATCTCATTTAGTTCTGGCATTTTGCTGGTTGGGACTGTCTGCTTGGCGAGTCAGCAGCTGTGACATTTGTAGTCCCTTTTGATCCCATCGAAGGTACTGGACTATGTTTCACTTCGATTATTATGTTATAGAGGCTGTTTGCTCTGTTTATGGGGAGAGGAGAGGGGCTTTATTTGTTTCTGCTAACCTCTTATATTTTACTGGGCACCCGATCTGTTTTTTCTTTCTTTTATACACCTGTTATAGAGCCTAATATTATGCCTCCTCTCTGCAGGTTTATAATACCAAGTTTATTAGTGGATACCCACATACCCTAGAGGGCAGCTTCAGAGAGCCCTGTTCTCCCGGAGTGCAGCCCCTTTAATATATTAGTTCTCGTTATCTCTGGCCAGGAGGAATATTTGGGGGGCAGGGTGATATTTGATAACTAGCAGAGTTGGTGACTGGGCTTCCATACTCCTGGTCATTCAGCACTAAGCCCGACACCTTTTGTTATTGACATTTCAAAGCCTTGGATACAAGACCGAGAGTGAGCTTGGACCACACTGGCTCATGTATATTGACCTACAGGGCCTATTATTTAATCTCCCCACTATAAATTAAGAGGATATACTCGCAATGGGGGGGAACTTGTCATTACTGATTATCCTCTTATGTTAGATGTTCAGATGCTCTGGACCCTACTGCTCTTGCTGACCATCCCTTTTCTTCCCTCTTTCTACCCTCCCTTTTCATCTTCCCCTGTGCAGCCTTTTAGGCTTGCACTATGGAGGCCTGCTGCACTGGCACCATGCACTTTTCCTCTAGCCTGCGAGGAGGGCTCGACTTCGTAGGCCCTCATCACAGGAGTTTAGAGAGCCTTTCAATGTGCTCTCCAACCTTGGAAGTGCTTCTTTTGGGGTCGTGCTTCTTTTAGATTCTCATTTCGTATCCTATTGTTCTCAACTGTTATGTTAATGTTTTGGTTGAATTTAATTATCTATGTTCTTACACTGTTTTCCTGGTTGACAGTTTGTTTAATGTGTGGGCTACATACTGATCGTTATTTATTTTTATCTGCACCACCAACCCTTAATATACTGCTACCTTCGGGGAAGCTGCACAGGTTTATTATCGATGTGTCCCGCCACTGGACAATAGGGGCACAAGGTTTACTCATGTTTCTCTTCCCAGTTAGTCTTCCTATCTTTTTACTTAGGAGTCATGGTTATTACTCGCACATTAATATATTCTCAAAATGTAAATAGGTGTAATAGTCCTGTCAAACGGTCCAAGGTCCTGTCTACAATTAAAAAGCTTTCTCCCACTTTTATTTTGCTCCAGGAGACACACCTCTCTGATCAGGAGCATCAGAAACTACACAAATTTGGCTTTTCATCAGTAGTGGCCTTTTTTATAAACGAGGGAAACGACAGGGTGCAGCCATCCTTATCCCTAAGCAAACACCCTTACAAAGTACATCCGCCATTCCCCCAACATCCAACGCACCTCGACTGCAGAGGGTCGTTGGTCTGGGAGGTTGGCAGGTGGTTAGGAGGGGCAAATCGAGTGCCCCATCACTCTGTGCTCTCTAACATATCACCACCACAAACCATATAAAAACTACAGACAGGTATCTGCCTTTATCTCCAAAATCAAAGGGGCAGAGGACACTGCAGCACAGGAGCTAGCACAATAAAAATCACCCAAAACTGGAACCAAAACAAAAAAAGCAAAAAGGAAATCAAAAAAATTTCTGATCATAGGAGACTCCATGATTCGGGGAGTTGATACCTATCTCCAGCCATGGGTAATGGTCAGATGTCTCCCAGGTACATCAGTGTGGAGAGACACTGACCACATTGATAAAACCGTACAGGAAGCAGGAGAAAACACTGATGTCCTGGTACACACAGGGACAAACGATCTCGCCAGCCGGTCAGTTGTGGAGGCCAAGGAACACCTGACCAGGCTGGGTGACAAACTATCACCTATTTCGTCCGGCATCTCCTTCTGAGATCCTTCCAGTCTAGGAGAGGGGGACAGATGGACAAAAGGTCAGAGAAAGGGAGATAGGGGACCAAAACATGTGGCTCAAGGGCTGGTACCAGGAAAAAGGACACAAATTTGTAGGGAACTGGCAACAGTTTTGGGAGCGAATGTTCTTTAAATCTGATGGACTGCATCTGACTAAGGAGGGAGTCAGTGCATTGGTGCAGAAGTTTCACGTCTTTGCAGAATATTTAAACTAGTAAATGGGGAGAGGGGTACAGCACCCGATATGTCGAATGGGAAGAATACCCCTCCCCTCAGCTAGTGGTCAAACAGGAGTTCAGCATGTTTGTAGTTCATTTGCATCACCAGGTAAAGAAAAAGGTCCAGCTTCCCATACTACACACAGGGGAAACGCCAGACCTCACCCAACAACTAACACACTGAAATCTGGCCAATGGAAAATCATGTACACAAATGCTCGCAGTCTGGGAAACAAGATCCCAGACCTGCAGGCAATAATGACAGAGGCTAAACTGGACATAGTAGCCATTAGCGCAACATGGTTTACCAGTAACCACACTTGGGAGACTTCAGTACCTGGCTATGTACTGTTCAGAAGAGACTGAGGTGCAAATAAGAGGGGTGGAGTGGCCCTTCATGTCAATGAAAATATCAAACCTACAGAAATTCAGAATACACATAAGGAGCCAGAAGAACTGTGGGTCACCCTGGAAAGAGGAAATGGGACAGCCATACGAACTGGGGTTGTCTATAGGCCTCCAGACCAGGGGTAGGACACAGACACATTACTGTTAGAAGATATACAAAACATGATAGCTAAAGGGGAGGTTCTGATAATGGGAGACTTCAACATGCCAGATACAGATTGGTCAATACCAGCAGGAACATCTGCCAGAATTAGACACATAGTGGATTCCCTGCAGGGGGAGGGCCTCAAACAACTGGTACAACAATCCGCAAGAGACAGGGATATCCTAGATCTAGTACTGACTAACAGGGAAAGAATCACAGATCTACAGGTAGAAGGTCACCTGGGGGCCAGTGACCATCACATGGTATGGTTCAATTTAGCTACTAGAACTAAATCATCACATTCCAAGGCAAACATATGGGACTTCAGAGGAGCTGACTTTGATAAGATGACCAACAGAGTTAAGCTAGCCCTGGCAAAAAGAAATACAGGGGAAGGGGTACAGGCAAAGTGGGCAAGCATTAAGGTTGCAATACTTGAAGCAACATCTCACTGTGTTAGAGAGAAAAGGAAGTGCAAAAGAAGAAGGAAACCAATTTGGTTCTCAAAAACAGTAGCAGAAAATGTCAGAGTCAAAAGGCTGGCCTTCAGGAAATATAAGGGAACACAGCGAGATGACGATAGGGAGGAATACCAAACTTCCCTAAGGGAAGCAGGGAAGGCAGTAAGGCAGGAAAAGGTCCAAACCGAGGAAACACTAGCACAAACAGTAAAAGAAGGTGACAAGACTTTCTATAGCTACATTAGTAAAAGGAGAAAGTCCAGAGGGGGTATTGCTAAGATCAAAGGGGATAAGGGGGCGTGTGAGGAGAAGGACCATGTAAAAGCATCTATCCTAAATAGATACTTCTGCTCAGTATTTACTGAAGAGAAAGAAGGGCAGGGCCCACAGCTCAGCACCATGGACACAGGGAAAGGAGGTGTGCACTAGTCCCTTCACAAAATAAAGGGTCCTACAAGAGCTTGATAAGCTCAGGGTGGACAAGGTAATGGGACCTGATGGCATACATCCCAGGGTACTAAAGGAGCTAAGGGTGGAACTAGCAGAGCCATTATCAGAACTATTTAGTGAGTCTCTGAGTACAGGAGAGGTCCCAGAAGACTGGAGAAGGGATCACGTGATCCCGCTCCACAAGAGTGGTAGCAGGAAGGAGGCAGGGAACTACAGACCAGTCAGTCTTACTTCAGTAGTCGGCAAGATTATGGAGGCACTCCTTAAGGAAAGGATAGTACAACACCTGGAATCCATAGGAGCACAGGATCCAAGACAGCATGGGTTTACAACAGGAAAGTCCTGTCAAACTAATCTCATAGATTTCTTTGACTGGGAAACCAGAGTGGTGGACCAAGGGAGAGAGCAGTTAATGTCACCTACATTGACTTCAGCAAAGCTTTTGATACTGTTCCACATAGAAGATTGATTAATAAGCTGGGTAGGCTCAGGGTGTGTCAGAAGTTGATCAACTGGGTGGCAAACTGGTTGATGGGCAGAAAACAGAGAGTGGTGGTAAATGGTATACAGTCAGAAGAGATGCAAGTCACAAGTGGGGTACCTCAGGGATCAGTCCTGGGGCCCAGTCCTCTTCAATATCTTCATCAGTGACATTGCAGATGGACTGGAGGGTAAGGTTTGTCTGTTTGCAGATGCCACCAAGATCTGCAACAGAGTAGATGA
This sequence comes from Neoceratodus forsteri, assembly GCA_016271365.2. NCBI lineage: Eukaryota > Metazoa > Chordata > Ceratodontiformes > Ceratodontidae > Neoceratodus > Neoceratodus forsteri. Next base: position 1,624,797,411 of record CM028129.1, read on the forward strand.
TCCAGATGGGGTGGGCAGAATGAGAAGAAATCTGGATAAACTGGCAAAATGGTCGGAAGAGAGGCAACTGGGGTTTAACGCAAAGAAGTGCAAGATCATGCACATAGGGAAGGAAACCCTGAAGCCACCTATAGGTTGGGAGGAGAGTTGCTGGCAGTCACAAGGGAAAAAAGAGACATGGGCATCATCATCACAGATGACCTGAAATCATCCAAGCAGACCACTAAAGCAGTAGGTAAGGTTAGGGGGATGTTGGGGTGTATTAGTAGGGGTATCACAAGTTGTAAGAGGGAGGTAATAATCCCTCTTTACAAGACACTGGTTAGGCCCCGTCTGGAGTACTGCGTGCAGTACTGGAGGCCACACCTTCACAAGGACATTAACCAAATTGAGGCAGCCCAGAGAAGGGCAACCAAAATGGTGCAGGGACTGCATCAGAAAACATATGAGGACAGATTGACAGAGCTCAATATGTATACCCTAGAGTAAAGGAGGGAGAGAGGTGATATGATCGAAACATTCAAACACCTTAAGGGCATTAACAAGGTGAAATAGAGTCTAACATGTTTCATTACAAGAAAAATAGCAGGACAAGAGGACAGCACGAGATTAGAGGGAGGCCGATTAAGGGGTAATGTAAGGAAGTTCTTTTTCACAGAAAGGGTGGTGGATGCATGGAACAGCCTACCTCAGGAAGTGGTGGATATGAATATAGTGCAGGGCTTCAAACAGGCATGGGATAGGCATAAGAGAGCAATACAGATGAGTATGAATAGATAGGCCATTGACAGACCAACGGCCTATGTCACATTCATAAGGCAGAAAAATAAATGCTAGACTGGATGGGCCTTGCGGTCCTTATCTGCCATCAACTTCTATGTTACTTATACTGATCCACAAGGCCGCCTTGCACTTGCCACTGGACAGTATTTGGGATCGGCCATCACCTTGGCTATATATTCCCCACCTGGGGCGGACACCCCGTTGTCCAGTCCCTCCTAAACACAGTACCTTCAACATCAGAAGAGCATTCTTCTTTTGGGGGGGGGGGGGACTACAATATCATTTTTGATCATTTTGACAACTCTAACCCCTTCCCACCGAGGGAACCCAGTGCATAGAAACAAGCCCAATCCATTATAAAGGAAAGTGACTGGACTGATATCTGGCACTTTCTGCACCCTGCCCAGTGGTAGTTCACTAATTTGTCTGCCCCTCACAAAATTTACACCAGCATTGATTTATTTCACCTATCTATGGAATGTTCTATGGCCTGGTTCATTCATGTGATATTAAACCCATTTATTTGTCTGATCACGCTCCACTCCTCCTTACACTAAACTGGGGTCTGACCTGAGGTTCTCAGTTATGGTGCCTTAATAATTCTCTTTTAAATCTTCCAGAATCGCAAGATATTATCAAAACTAAGGTGCAGCAAATTCTCTCCGAAAACAATAACTGGGAGGTCTCTCAAGTAATGCTGTGTGATACTATAAAGACTGTATTGAGGAGAAAGCTTATTAGTTATGCCTCCCGCTTAAAAAGACAAAGGGAGGAGAGAAATTTGAACCTGCAAGCCAAGCTTGCAGAGTCTCAGCGCTTACATGCTTTGGGTGTGACTCAGGGTCAGCAGGTGATCAAACTTCAAAAAGAGTTGCAGGAGCTTCTGACTGCCAAAACAGAAATGGCTCTATGCTTCTTGAAACAGAGGTTTTACGAGGAGGGATCTAAGGCCTCTAAGGTGCTGGCATTCAGACTCCACTGACAAGTTCTGCAGAGAGCGGTTACACAAATCCGTGACCACAAGACAGGGCTTCAGGTCTCGGATCCTGACCAAGTGTTGTCGACCTTTCGCCATTACTATCAGACCCTATATGTCCCAGCGGATTCACCACCTTCATCAGATTACTCTGCCTATCTTCTTCCCTTGCAGCTCCCTCAACTGCCCCCCAAGTTTGCTCAAACATTGATTGCCCTCAATTCAGCAGTGGAACTGATGGAGACGAATACAAATTTTAAATCTGGAAAAAGCCCCAGGCCCGATTGATACTCCGGGGAGTTTTATAAAAATGTTCATTCTATTCTGACACCCCCTCCTCCTTACCTCAAGCTTGAAAGGAAATCCAGGAAGGCGGCTTTATCCCTACTTCGTGGAACCAGGCCACTGTTTCCGTTATCCTCAAACCTAACAAGGACAGAACCCACTGCTCTTCTTATCAACCTATTTAAGTTTTAAATACGGACCATAAACTCTTTTCTTCAATTTTGGTGAAAAGATTGGATGCCCTTTTGCCGGGATTAATCGATGTGGATCAGACGGGCTTTGTCCGTGGGTGGCAGACCCATGACAATATAATGTACCATTCTTACTTTACACCACACCACCCAGTCAAAACTACCCTTTCTTTTATTTCCTTTTATACTAAGCTTAGATGCTGAAAAAGCCTTTGACCGGGTGGTGTGGCAGTTTTTATTTGCGGTTATGATTCATATGGGTTTTCCTCTTACTTTCACAGAGACCATCCGGGCTCTCTATGCTTCCCCACAGGCCTTTGTCAAGGTAAAGGGATGTCTCTCTACATTGTTTTCTTCACACACGTGAACCCATCAGGGGTATCCTTTATCCCCACTTTTATCTGCCTTGTACTTGGAGCCCTTGGCCCAGGCCATATGGAGTCACTCCTCTATCCAAGACCCTGTCATTGCGGACCGACGGCAGCACCTAGCCCTTTATGCGGATGACTTATTTACCTCCTGAATCCAGAGGAGTCCTTGACGCATTTATGGCAGACCTTTCAGGAGTTTGTGGCATATTCAGGATAAACATTAAACATCACAAAAACAGAGTTCCTTCAAATAAACTATGCCCCTAGCCCAGCTTCCCGACAAAATTTTCGGTTTAAATGGAACATGAAGGCCCTGAAGTACCTCATGGTTATGATTTCACCCCAGATAGCCCTCCTGCACTCACTGAACTATGATCTTTTGACCCAACAGTTAGCCCTAGACCTAGACATGTGGTGGGCAGTGCCACTCATGTTAATACAACGTATTGACAGTGTCCGCATGATGCTTTTGCCCAGGTTTCTTTATTTAGCGCAGATGCTCCCATTATCCCCTCCAGTACAATTATTAAGAAAATGGGACAAGCTCATTTCCTATTACGTTTGGAATGGGAAAACCCCATGCATTTAAATTCTCTATTTTGCAGCTCCCCCGCACGAAAGGGGGTTTAGCATTGCCAAATCTTTCTATCATACAGCCGCACAGATTCATACCCCTATGTACTGGCCAATGGCCGCATACGATGCTCACTGGAAGATGATGGAGCTGAGAATGGAGGACATTTCATCCCCTTCAGCAGTTCTGTTTGCCTACCCACCCCTCCCTCAGAATCAACTCTGTGCTAACCCATATATCAGTAATTCGCTGAGTCTTTGGTTCTGACTTCTTTCCTTCCGGGCACTTCAATATTACGGTTTTTAATCACTCTCCTAGCACACAATGCTACTTTTTTGGCGGCTACTTTAGATCATGGCTATCGTATGTGGGAGCGATTGGGCTTACTATTTCCAGTTCAGTTCCTTTCCTACAGGGCAGAGAGATAGTTCCCTTCCTTGACTTGCAAAGACAGTTTTCTCTATGACCCGAGGACCAGTTTTGCTACTGTCTGGTAGCACACTTTATGCAACAAGTAATTCGCCTTTGGCCCACGGACAGACCCTTCCCCTACTGATACGACTTTTAATTAGGGTGCTGAGGGGAGACGCCTTAACCTCACTTATTTCTCAAACTTACCAAGCTCTACTGCAACTGGCAGGGGGTAATACAACTTTCATTCAGTCTCGAGAAACTGACCTATTAACTCAGATTTCCCTTCAGGATTGGGACTGCTATTTAACATATGTTCCCAGAGTGACCTCCTCATTCCTTTGGAAGGAATTTTCTTGAAAAACTTGTATACGCTTCTTCTGGACCCCTCAAATTTAAGCCTTCACTTACTGCATCCTGCTGGTGTGGTTGCAGTATCACCCCGGCCGATCATGGTCATATTTTTTGGAGCTGCCCAGTTTAACAACCCCACTGGGCTCAACTCTCCGCCATTTTTCAGGATAGGCTTCAATTTAACGGACTGCACTCTGTTATTTTTGGATCTCCCAAAAGGGTTTTGAGACCCTAATACTCGCAAACTTTTAAATATTTCAGTAGTGGTAGCTAAAAAAGCCATTACAAAATGATCGCTGTCAGACACAGTACCCACAATAAGACAATGGCAGGACCTCATGTGGTCAGTGTATGATACGGAGATTCTTACAGTGCAACTAAACCATGTAGTTGCTGTTTTTGACATGGTTTGGTCTCCTTGGGTCCATTATATCTTAAACCACAGACAGGACTCTGTACCATGAACTTAAGAGATTTCACTTATATTTAATACGGCCTTCTTTTGGAATATGGAATAGTTTGGGGGTGGTGCAGAACTTTGCTATTTCCTTATATAATGCCCGATGTTTGTTGATTTGTTAGTATGTATGTGTAATTGTGTGTTAATTTTGTAAAATTTTAATAAAGTTTAAAAAAAAAAAAAACACACACACACCATGTGCAACAGAATATCCAGTGGCACTGCCAAAAGAGTTCTGAATGGTGCTCTACAGACAGCGTTTAACACCAGATTCAGATTCCACAGGGGCACTGGGGATCAAAACAGCAGTCTACTTCTGCTAACCCCTCTTAGAAATCAGATAAACTCCTGGTTTGTCCCCAGGGAAGTTCCCAGTGCAGCTCCTAAAGCCAACACCTGGCCTCTCAAGAGTACTCTGCACAAACCCTTTGTCTACTCCCGCCTGCAAAAAATCTAAGATCTGCAGAACTGTAGCTTTAGAAGGCCTGATACCTCTCTCTTTGGCCCAAGCTGAGAAAGTATTCCACACTCAATCATAAGCTAATTCAAAGTCCCACAACAAACAGCTTATTGTCCCGAGGGCAAATACTAATAAAAGGGACAACTATTTTACCATCCAATCGGCTACAGCATGGAATCGATAGCCCCAGGAACTGGTGAACCAAATAACTATAACAGGATTAAAAACAGAGCTTGACAAATATTATTACTTGAAGTAAACTTGGGTGTAATTCACCCAATTGGAGTGGGAGACAATCCCGATGGGCGTTTCAACTACTTCTTAGATCTTGTCATACCTAATGAACCTAGTAAGCTGCACATGTAGAGACCTTCTGGTTGGCCACAACAGTATCCATTACTTTCCTGGAAAAACCCTGCCTCAACAATTTCCCCCTCTCAGAAGCCAGGCTGCCAGATGCATCACCCCCAAAATGTAGAATTGGTCCTTGGGAGAGAAGGTCCCCCCAGAGCAGGAGTCAGAATGGCACATACCAAGCTAGATTAACTAAGTCTGAGAACCCTGACCTTCTTCGCCAGTCTGGTGCTATCAGAAGAAAGTTTCCTTTTGTTGCCTTATCTTGCGAATGACCTTGGGTAGAAGCAGCAGAGGAGTGAACAAATATGCTTTGAAGAATTCCTACATCTGGGACAGAGCATCCACCACTTCAGTCTGTGCTGACTGGTACCGACTAAAGAACCTTGGTACCTGAGCATTCTGACATGAGGCGAATAGGTCGATCTGAGAATGACTGAACCTTCTGACAGAAGGTCAAACACCTCCGGATTCAACATCCATTCCCCTAGATGGATAGTTTCTCGATTCAACCAATCTGCCTTGATGTTCAGTTCTCCTGCCAGAAGAACTGCTGAGAAAGACAGAAGGTTCTCCTCTTCCCACAGCAGCACTTCAGTTGCTTCTGTTAGCATCTCCTTGCTTCTTGTACCTCCTTGGGTGTTTATGTATGCTACTGTGGCAGTGCTGTCCAGTCTTATTTTTACAGCCTTTGACCGAAAAACTGTGAAAGTAAAAAAGAAGAACAAGCCATACTGCCCTCATCTCCAATACATTTATCTGTAGCTGTTGCTCCTGCACAGTCCAAATGCCCTCGGCCAGAACTTGGCCTAGGATGGCGACCCAACCTGACCGGCTGGCATCAGTCATCAAATTCAGATCTGTCGGGGCATACAATGGGGACCCCTTGCTCAGGTTCTTGGAACTCTCCCACCAAGTCAACAACTGCTGCAGTGAATGTGAGAGTGGGATCTGGGCTTGGCAGTCCCCCAAGGCCAGATTCCAGGTTGCTAGCAACTCATTCTGCAGGGACCGCATGAGTAAGCAGATTCTATAGCTGCAGCCATCACTCCCAAAAATTCTGAGCAGTCAGTGAGCACAGCCCTACAACTTGCTTCTCAGCCACTGAACTCCTCATCTCAGAGTCTCCTTTCTGGCTGAAGAGAGGAAAACTTTCCACTCGTACATCCTGAACACCACGGCCAAGTGTTCCAGACTCTGTGACGGGTTGTGGGAGCTTTTCTTCTAGTTGCCTACCCAACTGTGTGACTCCGGCATCTCCAGGGTCCTGGACATGGATTTCTTTGCCATCTGGATAGATGCCGTTCAGATGATCAAGTCATCCAGGTAGGGATAAACATGGTGCCCCTCCTGTCTCAGTTGTGCCACAAGTACTACAAGGACCTTCAGGAACACCCTGGGTGATGTCACCAACCCAAAGGGTAGTGCCCTGTGTCACAAACGCACTCAGCAGGTCAGGCCCTCTGCTCCCACAGTGCCAACCTTCGAGCGCAAGAGTGTGAACAGGTAACAGACAGGGTAACCCTCCTGTCTGCGTGTGGGTCTGAATCACCTTTAGTCTCAAGTTCTGGGGGGCTTCACACTGTGAGCCTTATGCTATCGTACCCAATGTACAGGTGCAGATTCATACCCTCTTTAAGGATTACGGTACAATCTTATGCCAGGGCACCCAGCAAGGCTTCCAAAATGAACCCTTAAAACTCTATAAAAGATCTTAGGTATATGCTCACCTTTTCCCAGTTTAGTAACACCATCAAGCTTTTGAACAGTTTTTGTCAGTCTTAACCCTCTATACATCACATGCAAAAAGAACTTGGAGACACACCTAGGCCGTATCTTTCAAATAAAAGATTTACTAAAATGGATTAAAAATATGAAAAATGTAAACACAGAACACTATATCACAAAGTATACAATCACTGACAAGAAAACAAAGAAAACTACAGACAAACTGCTACCAACATACAGTTAGATACTATTCTATCTAATGTATTACCTCTAAGTGCTTACCAGAGAGTTCTCTCTCCCAAGATGGAATATATCAAACAGCTCAGAGACAGTATAGTTTAAACTGTGTCTCCCACACCCCTTTCGATGAGTCATCTAGCTCCTCCTTTTAGAATATAAAAAAAAAAATACAAACATGATGTCCAATCAGGAGGTATTTTAAAAATGTGACTTCAGCAAAAACTAATTCCCCAAATTAGGACAATCTTTAATCAAGCCTTTCCTCTTTGATCTTGAGCAGTTCCTGTTTTCCCAAGGAACATCAACGTTTTTTTTTTTGTTTGTTTGTTTTTTTAACTTTTAGCACCGTGGTGGTATAACATGTTTTTCCTATAGGTATCATAAAACTTTTCGAGCCCTATATCCTGGCAGCTGGGTCAGTTCTAATTAAGACAGAAAAAACGGAAGACCCTTAATTAAGTCTCTCTGGTCTTTTAATTACCTCCTGGTTTCAGGTTAATATACCCAGTAGCTTCTCTGAAACCTGGGGGGGGGGGGCACCCATAAGCACAGGCTATAGTTTTATATTACAAATAGCATACAACAATCATAACCAGCTGGCCAAGCATCACACCCTGTACTGAAAGTGCTGTCCCAGAAATCATGAACCTCAGAAACTCCTGGTGAGACTGGCGAATAAGGCTGTGGAGATATGCATCCTTCAGGTCTATGGATGCCAGATAATCCCCTGGCTGGACAGGTCTTACAATTGAAGCGCAAGGACTCCATCTTTAAGGTCATGTGGCAGACAAACTTGTTTAGGTGTTTCAGATCCAGAACTGGTCAGAAACCCCTGACTTCTTGGGAACCACAAAATATAATGAATAGAAACCCTGACCTACCTCGTTGGGGGGTACCGGAACAACTGCCTTAATTTGTCTCAGGTGGCCCAAGGTTTGAAACACTGCCTGTCTCTTCATGGGGTTCTTTGGCACACGAGATTGCAGGAAATGTCCCACTGAGAGTACTGTTGCAAATTCTATTGCATAACCTAGTGACAGTATCTCTAGTACACATACGTCTGGCATCATCTGTATAAAAGTTCTGCAATCTTCCACCAAGGAAGGGGGGCACAGATGGGTCTGTGTATCTTCACTGGGAGATACCTCCTCTATGTCCTGCACCCCCATTACGTCTACGGGCAAAGGCTCCTCTATCAAAAAACATCTGATGTTCACATGGGACATTTAAACTAGCGGATGGGGAGATGATGGCAAGCCTAGGAGAAGCACACTTAGAGCCTGCCTTCTCTCCCCCACAAGCTAGCACCAAACCTACAGAACACTCCAGAATAACAGTTGCAATAGGCAGAAAACATGCAACCATGTCAGAGTCTGCCAATGACCAAAAAGAGGGTAAAGGGAAAAACAATAACATAAAGCGAGGTATCACAAACAGGGAAGCACATTAGGAATGAACAGCTTTATGTCTCAATGCACGCAGTCTGGCTAACGAGATGCCAGACCTCACTGCCACAATAGCTGAGGCAGGACTGGACTAGGCTGCCGTAACCGAATCATGGTTCACAAACAATCACGATTGGGAAGTGACTATCCCGGGGTATAACTTGTTCAGGAAAGATCGGACTGGGAAAAAGGGAGGGGGTAGCTATTTATATTAAGAACACCATCAATGCTACTGAAATGCAGCAGACACAAGGGGAAACTGAGGACCTAAGGATTACAATCGGGGCTGGAGGTCAAACACCCATCCGGGTAGGAGTAATCTACAGAACCCCAAATTTCTATAGCGCCTTTCAAAAACCAAGGCGCTGGACATAAAACCAATTACAGATAAAACACTAAAACAAGAAGCTAAAATACATTAATCATTAGGGAAGGCTAAATTAAATAAATATGTTTTCAATTCTTTCTTAAAACTATCAATGGTCAGGCATTCTCTTAGCCGACGAGGTAGAGAATTCCACAGGGTCAGAGCCGAAAAAGCAAACGCACGGGCACCTGATGTTTTTAAACGTACCCCGGGAATCTCTAGCAATCCCTCATCGGTGGATCGGAAAGGACGGGAGGGGCAGTAGGGTATCAAGAGGTTTTGCAGGTAACCGGGTCCCTGGTCATGTAGGGCTCTGAAGGTTAGCAAACTAACCTTAAAGGTGATCCGCCACTGAATAGGCAGCCAGTGCAGTTCGCGGAGCACAGGAGTAATATGACTGGACCTGGAAGTCCCAGTCAAAAGCCTGGCTGCAGCGTTCTGCACTAGCTGCAAGTGGCAGATATCAACCCCTGGAAGCCCTAGGTAGAGAGAATTGCAGTAATCAAGGCGGGTAGTGATGAAGGCGTGGACCAATGTTGGAAGATCATTCTGTGGAACCAAGTATTTCACCCAGTCGATATTTCTCTGATGGTAGAAAGAGGATTTGACAACAGCTGACACCTGAGACCGTAGTGTCAGGCCGTTGTCAAAAATAACGCTGAGGTTACGCACCTGGTCTGGAGCAGTGAGCTGTATGCCATCAAGCAAAATGCCTGATGCCTGACTAGCTCACATACTCGGCCCCGGACGACCAGGGTCCACAACCAGCACTTCAGTCTTATCCGGATTCAGTCTCAGCCAACTAGTACTCATCCAGGTTCTGATCTCGGTAAGGTAGTTGTTTAGCACGGAGAGTGCAACTTCCTGTCCGGGCAGAAAAGACATATACAGTTGAGTATCATCTGCATAGCAATGAAAACTCAAACTGTATCGCCTGTGGCACCCCGCAAGACAGGGAATAAGTGCCAGAGGAGTAAATTCCGGTGGTAACTCTCTGAAGCCTGTCTGTGAGGAAAGAATGGAACCATTTGAGCACTGTACCAGACAGATCACAAAGCAGCCGCAGGCGCTCCAACAGCACATCATGGTCTACAGTGTCGAATGCTGCAGAGAGATCGAGAAGGACCAGAATGGTACACGCCTTTCGATCTCTAGCCATCAGGAGGTCATTCAATACTCAGACCAGTGCAGTCTCTGTGCTATGCTTCTTCCTAAATTCGGACTGGAGAGTATCATCGATCATCCAGTTGCAGAGCAACCACCTTTTCAATAACCTTACCAGCAAATGGCAGGTTAGCGATAGGTCAGTAGTTAGCTGCGCAGTCCGGATCCAAGGAAGATTTCTAAAGGAGTGGCTGAATGACCGCTTCCTTTGGGGCTCTGGAAAGACCCCAGTCTCCAAGGACCTCCAGACAATTTCAGCAAAGATTGGGCAGATAGTATCAACACATTCCCAATAAGAGGGGTGTCGGGCCCGGATCCAGACTGCAACTGATTGGGCACATTGTCTGGATGATCGTCATAATATCCATGAATTCTGGCCAGCCGAAATCTGACCAGAGAGACCGAGTGCACACCACATCCCGCCGATCACCACAACTCCTCATAGGAGAGACTATGCCAATGCTAGACCTGATGCTGGCAACCTTATCTGCTAAGAATTGAGCAAACTCCTCGCATTTCAGCTGAGAAAAAGCTTCTCTGGGCTGAAGACAGATTGGATTGCACAATCTGTCAATGGTCCGGAAAAGCTGAGCTGGTCGATTCTGCACAGTAGAAATCCCCCTGGACAGGAATTCTGCCTTCTTACGGGTGATTTCTAGCTGATAGCCATCATAATGTGCCATCAGCTTAAGCCTGTCAGCATCAAGGCCAGACCTTTGCCAAGTTCTCTCCAGCCTTGACCAACTCGCCTCAACTCCTTCAAGGAGCCATCAAACCAGGGGTTCCTTGGCGAAGGGTGAGGGTCGAACACCAACAGGATAATCTGTCCAGGGCATCTCCCACAGCCTTATTATAGGCTAATATGAGATTGCCTGGACTCATGCATTCACCCAACAAACCCGATAGGTCCAGTGCCGCCAACAGGTCATTAGGGGTAACTCCCCTCAAAGGGTGGTACTGGACCATCTCCATAGGGGCAGACCTATTAGGGAGACCCTGAAGCTGAACCTTATGGTGTGATGGTCAGACCAGCTGACTGGTTCCACCCCCAGATCAGCTATCTCCATATCCAAAAGAAAGATCAGACCCGAGTGACCCCGTACATGGGTTGAGGAGGTAACTACCTGTGTAAAGCCCAATGTTATCATAAGCTGGAGGAGATTTTGACCAAAGTGCGAGAGTTCATCGTCGACCCAGGCATTGAAGTCCCCCAGAATTATCCATCTGGAGGACTCCAACAGCATGTCGACTATGAAATCCGCTCTCTCCTGCAGGAATACTCCACCATCACCTTGTGGACAGTAGATGAGGAGTATCCTGCAGCCTACACCCTCACCCAGGATACACTCGAAGGATCTGGTACTTCCTGATGGCACATTGATAAGGCCCAGCTCAGATTTAAATATAATGGCCACACCCCCGCCCCTTCAATCCAACCTTGGGCAGTGCATCACCAAGAACCCGGCCGGAACTGCAGAAGCCAATACAGGGCCTGCATTTTCATCCAGCCAGGTCTCAGTGATGCAAGCCAGATCGGTGTTTGCAACAAGATCAGCTATAATAGCTGTCTTGTTCTTAACAGATCTGGCATTGCACAACACTGCCCAGGTAGGATGAGTTGTCGGGGAAGACCTCAGCACCTGCCCGCAGACATCGGAGCCCTTGGGAGACAGGAACAAGAAAATCCTGGAAACCATTCTCCAGATGTCAGACAAGGGACACATGGTTCTGGTGTGGGTCTTCAATCTACCAGACACTGATTGGAGTACCTGCACAGCAGCATCGGAAAGAAGCAGGGAATTCCTAGTTACACTAAAGGAAGCAGGCCTAAGTCAACTAGTGATGACACCCACAAGAGGGAATGTGATCTCAGACCTAGTATTCACAAATAATGAAAGGGTTCTAGCCGTCGAAGTGGGGGAACACCTAGGAAACAGTGATCATCGCACAGTATGGTTGAAGGTAAACAGGACAGAGGTCTCCACACACTCTAAGCTGAAGATTCTAGACTTCATGAGGACAGATTTCACAAAAATGAAGACCTGCCTGAGGGACAACCTTAGTGACACAACAGAAGGGAGCATCGAAGAGTGTTGGACTAGGTTGAAGGATGCAATAACCTTGGTCACATCACAGTGTGCCCGTCAGGTTAGTAAGAATAAAAAGAGGAAAAACCCACTATGGTTTTGCAAAGAGGTGGCAACCATGGTAAGGGAAAAGGGCAAGGCCTTTGGAAAGTACAAGGAGTCAGGGAATGAAGCTGACAAAACAGAATACAAAGAAAAACTAAAAGAGACAGGGAAAGTGATAAAGAATGCGAAGGTCCAGACAGAGGTAAGGATAGCTCAGGGAGTGAAAAAGGGTAACAAAACATTCTACAGGTACATACGCAAAAAAAGGAAGACCAAGGGACGCATTGTTAGAATCACCAAAAAAGGTGGTCAGCCCACAGAGCAAGATGCAGAGAAGGCAGAGGCACTCAATGAGTACTTCTGCTCAGTCTTCACACATGAAGCAGACGGTGGAGGACCAACAATAGGCAAAAGAACTATCCAGTTGGGGGAACAGACACAGGTCCCTTCACAGAGGAAAGGGTCCAAGAGGAAATCAATAAGTTAAAGGTGCAAAAAGCTATGGGACCAGATGGGATACACCCAAGAATACTTAAGGAACTTGGGAGGAAACTAGCAGCCACCTTAGCGATGCTCTTCAACAAATCATTGGAAAGCTGGAAGGTTTCTGAGGACTGGAGGAGGGCAACAGTAGTGCCACTCCACAAGAGCGGAAGCAAGGAAGAGCCAGGAAACTACCATCCAGTTAGTCTCACTTTAGTAGTGGGAAAATTGATGGAGTCTCTGCTCAAGGAAAGAATCACTGCTTTTTTTGAAAAAGTGGTCACTTGACACAAAACAACACAATTTCACAGCGGGGAGGTCCTGCCAGACAAACCTGGTAGATTTCTTCGATTGGGTCACCAGAACACTGACTGCACAACAAACAACTGCACTCCTCAACTGCTACAAAGTGAAAAGGCTTTATTTAAAGTTAAAACATGCCACCAGTAATCAGCATACTGTTATATACTTCACTACAACCCCAACGGTTTCGGTACTCAGTGCGTCATCGAAGTGTCACCCCTGAGGACGTGCTGAGTAAATCTCACAATCCGAGACGGTGTAGCGATGGTAACAGTATGCTGATTACTAACAGCATATTTAACTAAATAAGCCTTTTCACTTTAACAGTTAATCTTGGTGTTTGTTGTTGCATTCTTGATTCTTCTTCTAGGCACCTCATTAACTACAGAGAAGCTGTATTGTTGTTTGTTTTTTTGTTGTTGGTCACCAGAACAGTAGATCAGGGTGGGGCAGAGGACTTCAGTAAGGCATCTGACTCTGTTCCGCATAGGAGACTAGTCCATAAACTGGAGAACAGAGGAGTTAGGCTTAAGGCAACAGGCTGGGTCAGAAACTGGTTAAGTGGGAGAACACAGAGGATATGAGTGAATGGCACTCTGCCAGAAGAGGGTAGGTTGACTAGCAGGGTTCAACAGGGTTCAGTTCTAGGCCCAATCCTCTTCAACATATTCATCAGCAACGTTGCTGATGGACTGAAGGGAAATGTGTGCCTGTTTTCAGATGACACCAATATCGGCAACAAGGCTGACACACCAGAGGGGTAACAAAGCATGGAAGTTGATCTCTGAAAGCTGGAGGAGTGGTCAAGGATCTGGCAATTGAAATTCAATGCCCAAAAATACAGCCATGCACCTGGGAAAACGTAATCCAGGGAAACTGTACTCAATGGAAGGGGAGCAGCTGGTGGCTACAAGGCAAGAGAGGGACCGGGGGGTGATTATATCCGATGACCTCAAGATCAGCAAGCAATGCGAGAAGCCAGCACTAAGAGCTAGTGGCATCCTTGGATGCATAGGAAGGGGCATCACAAGCTGGAGGCAAGAAGACATCATGCCGCTGTATCAGTCCCTGGTAAGGCCCCACCTGGAGTACTGCATCCAGTTCTGGAGGCCACACCTCCAGAGAGACATGGATAGGCTGGAGACAGTACAGAGAAGAGCAACAAAGATGGTGCAGGGCTTGCATCAGAAACTGTATGAGGAAAGACTTGATGAACTCAAACTATACTCCCTAGAGCAGCGCAGGAATTATGAGGACAAGATACAGACATTTAAATACCTTAAAGGCAACAGCAAGGTACAGGTGCAGAACCTCTTTCAAGTAAAAGACTAACAGGACAAGAGAGCATGACCTTTGCCTTAAGGGAGGTAGGTTCAAGAGCAATATGAGGAAATTCTTCTTAACAGGACGTGTTGTCGAACCGTAGAATAGCCTGCCGGAGGGGGTGGTGGGAGCAAAGACAGTGGGGGAATTCAAGCAGGCACGGAACAGGAATTTTGGGATACGCAAGCAGGCAGCTAAGTAGAAGGGGTAGGAAATCACTGGCAGACTTGATGGATCATACGGTCCCCATCTGCCGACAACATCTATGTTTCTGTGTTCCTGTGTTATTGTTGCCCTTAAATCCAGAATAGGTGTCCTTACTTCTTTGGTTTCTGAAATTCCAAAAGGCATGAAAACCACCTCGAGACTGCTGTACACAACCTCCTCCTTGGCTGTACACAACTTCCTCCTCCTCGGCCTCTGGGCATCAAATTTGCTTTCTGTTGCTACCTTGACACTTGAAGTTGTCCCTTTTTATCCTGGACCTCCTTCATGATGCTGTTCAAGCCAGATCCGAACAAAAGTCCTCCCTCAAAGGATAAATTAAACAGTTTGGCGTTCGACGCCTGGTCTGTGACCTGTTACCTGAGCCAGCCACCCTGCATGGCTGACACAATAAGATAAGCGGAGCATAGAGACATTCACAAATTGTCCACTGTGGCATCCACAAAAAAGGTGGAAGCTATGGTTATCAGCTGTAGAATGTTCGTCCTCAGAGTACGAGGCAACAAAACTACCCAGAGCCATCATCCAGGAAGTTAAGTCTCTGGAGATGATAAAAAGATGCATAGGAAATGCAAAGATTTACTCCATTTGAGGCAAAGACTCAACAACAGAGTCCACTCGTTTATCGTGCATATCAGTGAAAGCCACAGACCCTTCAATAGGTATGGCTGTGCGCTTAACCAAATTAAGCACGGCCTTATCTGCCAGGGGTGGGACTTCCCATGACTGGGAGTTCTCCTCCAGAAACAGACTTCTCACCTGTGGCCTGAGTAGATGTTTTCACTTACCCATGCATGCCCATTCCTGTTTAATAATTTGGTAGCAGTGCACAAAGTTTGGAAAGCACTTCAGAGCAGAAGAGACCACGGACAGTATCGGATTCACATCCAGGGGCTCCATGACTTGCACCTGCTTTAGCTGTAATGTCTGAGGTATGTGAAGATTTTGTTTCAAACAGGGGAGGAACTGGAATCTGTCTATAAGACTCCATCTACTCACCCTCCTCTTTCTCCTCCTCTTTACAGAGGTACTCTTCCTCATCAAAATGAACAATCGGGTCAGGATTTTAATCACAGCCCCTGCACAGTCAAGGTTGGGGTCTGCCTGCAGATCTGGTTGAGCAGTCTTGTCCTGCGCGCTGGTGCACCTGGATGTGCCTGCCCCCCCGACCTGTGGACAACTATCAGGAGCAATTGCAGGTGTGGGTGGAGAAGTCATGGAGGAGGGAGGAGAATGAGCGCATGGAAGGGTCAAACTGGATGTATGGGGGAGAGAGTTTCATAGTTTGGAGAAGCTGTTAAGAGAAAGTAGCCTGGCCTGCTGAAGATTTTCTCAGAGGGAGAGAAAGGAAGCTACAGCCAGAGTTACGGGAGTGTAAAAGAAGGGTGGGGGTGAAAAGGAGAAAGGTGAGGTAGGAGGGGATGGAACCAATACAGAATTTAAGGATAAAGGAGGTGCAGTGAACAAAGCATCTGGCTTCAAGGAAGGGGAGAGCAAGGGAGCAATAGAGGGAGTTATGGTGGGTGTGGGGCGGACATTCCAAAGTAAAGTGGCAGAAGGAGTGAAACTTGGGGCCCAGTCTGGCTAGGGTGGTTTTAGCAGCAGCACTGTAGATGCTGTCACCATAATTGAAGATGGGGAGGATCTTTTTCTGGACAAAAGCCTGGCAAGCAGGAAGAGGGATGCAACCTCTATTCCTGTATAATACACAGAGTTTAGGGTGAAGTTTTTTGTGGATGGCATCCAAATGCCCACAACAGTCAAGGTGACAGTCGAGCCATACTCCTAAGTACTGAAATCAGGGGACATCATCAACTGCAGTTCCATCCAGGGTGTGAAAGGAGGGGAAGGCAGTAAGCTTTGAGAGCTTCTGTCTAGTGCCAAAGGTCATGGAGACCATTTTCTTGGAGTTGAGTGATAACTGGCTAAACCGGAACCACTGCCGGATGTTGTCTAAGTCCAGCTAGAGTCTGGCCATCAGATCAGAGGGAGAGGATCCAGAGGTAAATATTACCATATCATCCACGTACATGTGGATGGATGCAGAGAAGCAGGCAGCAGAGAGGTCATTGAGGAAGAGTGAAAAGAGTATCAGACCAAGGACGGAGCCTTGAGGGACACCAGTTCGGACAGGGAGCGGGGGAGATAGGGAAGATCCAATTCTAACTAATTGAGTCCTATCTTCAAGATGAGAGCAGAACCAATAAGTTGAGGAGTCAGAGAGCCCTGCTGCCTTAAGCTTGTCAAGGAGGAGGGGTGGGCTATGATGTCAAAAGCTTTGGCCAAGTTGACAAAAATGGCTGAGGTGAGCAGGCCCTGATCCATTCCAGAGAGAATGGAGTCAGTGAGTCAGAGAAGGGAGGAGGCAGTGGAGTGAAATTTATGGAAACCAGACTGCAAGGGGGTGAAGAAAGAGGTGGAGTCAAGGAAGGAGGAGAACTCAGCCAACAGAAGATGTTCTTGTAGTTTAGCTAAGGTGGGGAACAGGGCAATGGGGCAGTAATTGCCAGGAAGGGTGTAGTGACCTTCTTTGGGGAGTGACAACAGTGGCCTATTTCCAGATGTCAGGGTCAGAGGCAAGGGAGACAGAGAAGTTAAAAAGGGAGGAGAAAGGCAGAGCAATAGCAGGGGCAGAGAGGAGGAGGAGTTTAGCGTCGAGACCATCACGCAACGTTAGACATATTAGACTGTGTTACACAATGAGGGCAACAACAGCCCAAAGGAGAGGGTCTCATCACCCTCCTGCAGGTCTTATATTATTTCAATACCACAAGTCTTCGATAAGCCATGGTGCCACTTGCCTTCTGGCAAATATAAGGAAATAAGACTCTAAATGAACTGCTTTGATTGTTCATCCCTCCCTCCCTATTCTGTCAGAGTGCAACAGCAAACACTAGGACTTGCAGGGTGCTATATATCAATGGGCGGGTAACACTTGCTGGAGGCGCGTTCCCGCCTGTGGAGCTCCGCACCTGCGGACAGGTGCGCACCGGCGGCATTCACGACCATGGTCCACCTGTCTGCAGCCCTGCTCCCCCAGCAAGCAAGACACTGTAGTGCGGCCGGGAGGGTTGTGGGATGGGTCTCAAACTGGATCCCTTGCGCAGTGGGGAGCACATTGGCAGCGCACCCCGTGAATGTCTGACACCCAGTAGCTGCGGGGGTGAGAGGTGGGTATGCTGCCGGCTTGTCCGTGACGGGGCACCGGGTGGTGCGCCTTGAGGTGGGGGGCATCAGCCCTCCATATGTCCCAAGGGGCTGGTGTCGAGGTGGGACAATGGTGCAGCTGGGCGGGGGGCACCATACGTGAGCCGATGCCCCTACCCCTCTGGGGTCACACTGTGGGGGTGCCTCATAGGGGCACACACCTGTGTGCTGGGCCAGGTGGTGCCTGGCGGACATGGGGGGGGCAAGGCTGCCGTGGTCCCGGGGGTGGGTGGCCATTCTACCCATGGGTGTGGAAGGGCACATATCAGGCTTCTGCAGGGTTCTCCTGGCGTGGTTGTGCACCCATTCACACACCCCGCAGCCAGCAGTAGTGTGCATAGTGCTGGCATGCCTCGCCTGCCCGGCACGCTCGGGTATTGGGCGATAAAGGCGTTCCCCTTAGAGCAGCCCATGTGGGGGCACATAGAGTGCAGAGTGGTTGAGCGCCTTAGATACACACACACAGCCACTCCGTCCCATTAGTGCATAGGGCCCATTGTGTGTAATTTATTCAGCTGCCTATGGAAAGGAACGCTTCCTGCTAGCAGCCTATGATAGCAAATGCCTTTAATAAATCAAAGGTTTAAGTGAAATTGTCCAAGAACAAAAACGGAAGTATTCCTGCTCCTAGCAAAGCTGCGCCATAAGGAAGCTGCTTGTAGCTACACAGCAGAGTACCAGAGTACTCGTGCACTACTGGAGTGAGCGTGCACTGGTCAACATCACGCAGAGGCACCTGACATCAGGCTGTTGTATGAGTACAGCTGTACATAAGGGCGCAAGACTGAAGGTCGGGTGAATGACACCTGATAGAAGGTGCCAAAAATCAGTGGCAGACTGCCAACAATGTCTGCCCAACTGCGTGGCTCACTGAGTAGGGCAAACATTCTGAAAAGCATGAAACAGAAACAAGAGTGCTAGGCAGCGCTCTAGGCAGCATCAGAGGATCGGTCAGTGATAAAAACAAAGGAAAAAACTCAGTAAATATGTTCCTAGAGAGGCTCAGGAAGTAAAAAAGGAAGCCACAGTATCAGCCACTAGCCACACCAGGCAGCCCAAATCCCATATAGAAAACTACACACGCCCAGAAAATCAAGCACTTGCCACTAACTAAACACAGCCTTCACAAAGGCAACAGCTCCAGGCTAGGGGGAGTGTCCGTCGAACAACAGAGCTGAGGTATAAAAAAAGGAGAGGTTTAAATTAAAATTGTAAACCTGACTGACTGTGCCCACTCTAAGAAAGATAAAATAAATAACTTACTTGAGGCACCAAGTTTGAGTAAAACTGGAGACCTGAACATTGTGTTAAGGCAAGGACATGTGGTACCCAATCCAAGCACAGAGGGCACTGGAAAATGGGGAAAGAAATTCATAAAGGTTAGTCAATTTGAAAGCCACAGCTTAACAGGCACAACTGCTAAATCTGGGGGTACTCCCTGTCACCAGGTAGCCCCAACCTACTTCCACAGTTGCATCTCTGAGCAAAATAATAAACTTCCTTGGAGAGAATCTTCTATGCTGTTTACCCCTGAGTGACACAGCAAAGACTGGAGATTCTATGGTAGTCGGAATGTTCATGTGTCTAGTGTTCTATGCTCAATCACAGCTTTGGGCTGTACCACTACCCTACTAGGAGTGCACATTACCCATACATAAGAATTCCCAGTGACAACGTGGAGTGATACAGAAAAGAACCTCACCTCAAGAAAAAAAGTTTCGACTTCATTTTGTTTCTCACAATTCTTTCATAAGATCATACAAAAGAGAGAATAGTTACACAAGAACTTCCCATGACAACAGATCTTCTAGGGGATTTCAGTCATCAGGTAACACCATAGGAACCTTCGCCATCAGTCAAGGGAAATCCAAACTGAAGATTTTCAGCAGTACAACTGGGGCCGTCCATGCCATCGACGTTCGTCAACATCACCAGCCCTACATAGGCATGAGCGGCCCTGCTCCCTCCTCAGTCCCACCCCACCCCACCCCAGAGACTAAGGGAGCTAAGCTCTTGCCATGGGGGACTGAAGAGAGAAAGAGGCACCCAGACCTAAATGAAAGGTTGGATACACCAGACAGCCACTTCCTAGACAGAAGCCCCAAGAAGGGGTATGGAGAGAGGGAAAATAAACCTAATGACTGAGATCCCCTGGGAGATCTACTGTTACGGAAAGTTCTTACATAACTGTTCTACCTTCTTCGGGGATATCTCAGTTATCAGGTTAACACCATAGGAATGAATCCCAAGCAGTTACAAGTGTATAACACACAGTCTAGGAGGAGGGCTCTCCATAAACATAAGACAGGAGTCCCTGTAACACAGTCCTGCCAAAACTTGCATGGGCTCTTGTTGCAATGTCCAGACTGTTGTGCATGGTGAAAGTATGGACTGCACTCCAGGTAGCAGCTGCACAAATGCCAGTGGCTGAGACCCCATGGAAACAAGCCACTAAAGCAGCCATTCCTCTGGTGGATTGAGCTTTGACAGCACCAGGCAATTCTTTTCCGTACTTGTCGTAGCAGAAAACAATGCAATTAGCCAACCATTTGGATAAATGTTGCTTGGAAACAGAAACCCCCTTTCTACCCGGGACGAAGAAAACAAACAACTGTTTCGACTTTCTAGACTTCCTTAGTCTTAAGCAGGTGGAATTTCAATGCTCTGTGCACATCTAACGTATACAGCAGTGCTTCTCCTGGATTGGCACACTCCGGAAAATAAGCAGGAAGGTGGATAGACTGATTGAGTGTAAACTCTGAAGCCACCTTAGGGAGAAATTTAGGATTTGTGCACAAAGACACCATGTCTTTGTGAAAAATCAAATGAGGCTCCTCGCACCAGAGGGCCTGAAGCTCTGAAATGCTTCTAGCAGAAGTAATGGCAAGGTAAAACAATGCTTTCCAACAGAGAACGCGCAAATCACAAGTCGCGTTTGGTTCAAAAGGAGATAGCCAATTTTTCCAAGATAAAGTTCAAGTCCCAAGCCTGGACAGGGGAAAGGACTGAAAGTTTCAGATGCAAAATGCCCCTTAGAAAGGTATGGAAACATCCAGCTGTGCAATTGTGTGGTCATCCACGGGCTCATGAAAAGCAGAAACAGCCAAAAGGTGGACCTTGAGGGAAGAGTACTGGAGGCCTGAGTCAGAGAGTGAGATCAAGTAGTCCAGGATATGATTCACCGAGCAGGTGAAAGGGTCTAAACTATGTTTGGCAACCCAGATGGCAAACCACTTCCACTTCATAGCATACGTAGCTCGAGTGGAAGGCTTTCGGGAAGCCACTAGGACATCCTCTACCCTGTTACAGACCCTGAACCTGGCAATGGCTATGTTCTCAGGAGCCAGGCATGCAGATGGAAGGACTCGAGGTAGGGATGGGCCAGGGTCCCCCAAGCCTCGGCCAGCAGATTCCTGCAAAGAGGAAGAGGGACCGGAGGTTCCTCCACCATCTGCTTAAGGAGAGTGAACCATATCTGATGAGGCCAGAATGGAGCCACCAGAATCATGGTGGGCCCCTCCATCTACAACTTGATTAGCACCCTTCAAACCAGAGGAAACGGGTGGGAATGCAGAAAGAAACCTCCCGCTCCAAAAGAGGGACAATGCATCTCACCAGAAAATTCTAGGCCCTGGATCTAGCAAGCAGAAATTGGGCAGTTTTGTGTTGAGTGGACGACCCCATCTGACGAACAAGTTTTCTGTGACGGATGAGAGAAGTTCCCATTCGTGCATGCTGGACTGAGTCCTGCTGAGACTGTCAGCTACGGTGTTTCGTATGTCTGGCACGTGGACCACAGAGTGTGTCCGACTGTGATCTAATGCCCAGTACCACACTCTCATGGCCTCCTTGCAAAGGGGATATGAATGAGTCCCCCCCCACTTGTTGATGTAGTATACTATGCTTAGATTGTGCGACTGCACCAGCAGCTGACCTGGATCAAGGTGTTGCTGAAAGGCCTGCATGGAGTAGAGCACCACTCTCATCTCTAGGACACTGATATGCAGGGAGGTTTCCCACTGGGACAAGGAGTCCTGGGTTTGGAAGGGACACAGATGTACTCCCCAGCCCAGACCTGAGGCATCTGTGGTTAGGATCTGATGCGGGGAAGAGATCTGGAATGGAATGCCTTGATGCAGATTCAAGGGGTCCATCCACCACTGCAGTACCTTATGTACTGGGGAAGAGACCAGGACTGGTTGGTCTAACTCAATCATATGCTGGTCCCACTGTACCTAGAGGGTCCACTGGACAGTACGCATATGGAGCCTAGCCAGTGGAACAGTGGGTATGGAAGCTGCCATCAGACCCAGCAATCTGAGATATACCCTGGCAGGAATGTACCAGCTCTTGGTGACTTCCTGAGCTTGGGCTATGAGTCACTCTGTTCTGTTTTAGGACAGAAAGGCCTTCCTCTGCACAGAGTCCAGAACCACCCCTATATACTGTAACCTTTGGGATGGTACCAGAACCAATTTGGGCAGGTTGACGGTAATGCCCAGGGAGTGGAAGAGCTGGAGAGTTCACACCACAGTCAGCAAAAGCTGTTTCCTGGACGATGTCTTCAGGAGCCATTCATCCAGATAAGGGAAGATGTACAGTCCCTCCTTTCTAAGAGTTGCTGCAACTGCTGTTAAGCACTCGGTAAAGACTCACAGCACAGAGGATAAGCCAAAGGGCAGCACTCTGAACTGACAATGCTTGGCCTGAAAGGCAAAACAGAGAAACCTCCTGTGAGGTGGAAAGACCGAAATGTGCAGGTAAGCATACTGCATATCCAGTGAACAGAGCCAGTCCCGTCTTCAGGAGGGGCATTAGGCCTGGCAAAGTTACCATCCGGAACTTCCTGTACTGGACAAACAGACTGAGGTCCTCTAGATCTAGAATAGGCCTCAGATCTCTGGGCTTTTTTGGGGACCAAGAAAAACCTGGAATAAAACCCCCTGTTTCTCTGGTGCCAGGGGCACTGGCTTGATAGCCTGCTTGCACAGAAGGGACTGCACCTCCTCCCGAATAACAGAGAGGTGAGCCGGGGGGCAACCGGGAGGTGGAGGTGGGGTTTCTGGAGGCTGCTCAATGAGCTCCAAGGTGTGACCCTTTTCTGTGATCTGCTGAATCCATGCATCCGAAGTTATGGTTCTCCACTGATCTAGATGGAGGGAGAACTGACCTCCGACCACTGCCTCCTGGTCCGGGACCAGAGGAGGGGGTTCTGGGAAGGAGTCAAGCAGAGGTGGGGCCAGCCGCAGGACCTGGTACCTCACTTCTGGGGCACTTGGCCACCGCCCCACCACTGGAGGGGACAGGCAAGGGAGCCTGGGCACTGCATTTGCCTGTGGCACAAGGGGATGTTCCAGGCCTATTGTTCTGTTTACGAAAAGGAGGTCATCTTCTACCCTTATCTTGGGTATGGTAGAGGGAGTGGACAGACTTGAGGGCCGTGCCCAAGGTTTGCAGATCATTTATGATGTCCTGAACAACAGCGCCAAACAGCTTGGTGCCACTGAAGGGAGCATGAAGCACTTTTTGCTGCATATCAGTACCAAACCGAGATACTCTGAGCCAGGAGTGCCTACGGAGGCATATGCCTGTGGCAGCTGCCCTGGCAACCGTGTCAGCCATGTCATCCGAAGCACTGAGGATATGTTTGCTAACATCCTTAGCCACTTGGAGGCACTGTAGCAGCTCTTGTTTTTGAGTGCCCTCCAGAAGGCCCTGCGCGGCAGCCTTGCCCTTCTTCCAGCTGGCATTCTGGTATTTTCCAATGTGTGACAGATAGTTTGCAATCCTCAAACCCAACGTGGAGGTGACATAAACCCTTTTACCCCAGAGGTCAATTCTACGAGACTCTTTGTCTGGGGGAAGGGAACTAAGGTGCTTAGGCACCTTAGATCTGTCATGAGCTGCCTTAATGACCACTGAGTCAGTCTCGGGCTGGGCAGCATAACAAAGAAGACTGGTGGGGCATAGCTGACACCCTATCTTGTCTGTGCCAGGCTGCCGTGGCTACATTCTTCAAGGCTGGGAGCACTAGAGGAATGATCTTTGGGGGAGATTCAGAAATCTCTAGGAAATCCACCAGATCTTTTCCAGTGGCACCCTCTTCCTCAGGGTGGAAGCCCATGGCAGAGGACAGCTGTTTCATCACATTGAAAAATGTGTGATCCTCAGGAGGAGACCTGGGAGTATACGTTACAGAGTCCTCACTGATAGAAGAGGCTGTAGATCTGTCAGAAAGTAGGATCTCCTCCTCGTCTTCCTCCATATCATCAGGAAGAATTAGGTCTGGGTGATACTCCCCCTCAACGTTGACCTCTTTAATATTTGGGTCTGGCATCGGATGCACCAGCGGCGGCCCATGGGGAGCCTCCCAGGGCCGATGAACAGGCATTGACATTGAAGCTGCCGTCGATGTCATCGGTGAAGGGGGCCCAGCTGCTGCACAAGCATGTTCGTAAACTTGATCAGGACTTCATTCAAGTCAGTGGTGAGTGTTGTCGGGGGGAAGGGGTTCAATGGCACAGGTGTCAATGACCCGCCTGCTGTGTCCTGAGAACCCAACAAGCCTGTAGCCCTAGTGGTAGAAGGGACAGGTTTTGACAGGAAAGCCATTGACGATGAACCTGTCGTCAACGACGGAGGGGCTGACGACCCGGAGGTCGATGGCTGGACACCCTGAGAATCGGGCGGAGGATTTGTCAGTATGAGGCTGGTGGGCACACAGACCTGGATAGCAGTTCTCTTCATCTGTGCGACCGTAGCTGACGAAGAACCCCCCAGAAGAAGGAGAAGTCAACGGGAAACAAGATCAACACCGTGGGAGCGGTCACAATCTTGGTCTTTTTTTGTGACTTTTCCCTGACCCTGAAGGGCTTGCCTCGAGCCTTGGAGCTCGAAGAGCCATTCAGCGACCGAGAGGCCGGGACCCTGGAGGACCCCTGCCCAGAGCTGGCTACCTGTTGATCCATTAGGAATTTTTTAAGAGCCTTCTTGCATCGCCTGAGGGTTGTTTGGTTAAACTTCTGGCAGTTTACAGTCAGAAACTTCGTGGTCAGGCCCAAGACAGCAGACACAGATGGAGTTGTAAGATATGTTTACCTACACACATGTGACATGCACAAGGTACGTCATCACTACAAAACTTACCCACATGCGCGTGACATACACAAGGTGCGTCATGATTACCTGTATGCTCATGCAGATGATACACAAGAAAAAATTACTCACCTTAGTAATGTTGTTTCTTCTAATGGAGTCTTGCTATATTATGACAATTGCAGTATGACCGCAGGTTAGAACTGCTCCGGAGGTGAAATAGTTAACTTTCCATGCAGGCATGGAACTTAGAGAGCGAGTTCGGTTGAAAACTCTGTCTGTTGTGCTTCAAACGCAAACTGTCAGATCTTTACGAGCTAAAACTCACTAAGGTTCTGTGTGGAAGCTGTAAGCCTACACTAGCCAACTGGCTACTAACATAAACACTAATTTTGGCCTAAAACAAAGACTCAAGTCAGGAGACCCAAAATGCAAAACACAACACCAATTCACCCAAAAAGGTAGGTGAAAAACAACAAGGTGGGCATCAAAAAAAAAAAAAGTGCCAACCCTGTACTGCCTACCCACATCCCCAAAACAGAGGTTCTGAGAGGGGCAGGCAGGGAGGGAGGTCATAATATAGCAAGACTCCATTAGAAGAAACATTACTAAGGTGATTAATTTTTTCTTCAAACAACATGAAGTCTTGCTATATTATGACAACTGCAGACTACACAGCAGTACCCCCATGGAGGAGGGACAGAACCTCCCTAGGAAATAGGCTCTGAAGCACGGCTGTGCTAAACCGAGCATCACTCCTAGCCTGGATGTCCAGGGAGTAATACTTGGTAAAAGTGTGAACTGTTTTCCAGGTAGCTGCTTGACATATTTCTAGAATAGGAATGTCTCTGGCAGCAGCCAGAGAAGCAGCTGTACCTCTGGTAGAGTGATCCCTCAGGCCTGAGGGGGGAACTTTACCCAACTTCTCATAGCAGAATTGGATACAAGAGACAATCCACCTGGCAATGGATCTTTTAGTGGCTGGCTTCCCTTTACCAACTTCGCCATAGGTGAGGAACAGTTGGAGGGAGTCAAACCTATGACCCTTGGTACGCTCTATGTAGTAACTAACGGCTCATTTCTCATCTAGGCTGTGCAGCATCCTCTCCTCAGAGGAGGAGTGGTCAGTGAAGTACACTGGAAGTGAAACAGATTGATTAAGGTGGAAATCTGAAACCACCTTAGGCAGGAACTTTCTGTTAGTCCGAAGGACCACCTTATCTCTGTGAAAAGAAATAAACTCCTGCTCCACTGACAACGCTTGTAATTCACTTATGCATCTGGCAGAGGTGATGGCTACCAAAAACACAGTTTTCCAAGTCAAGTACTTGAGCTCAGCTGAAGACAAGGGCTCAAAGGGGGGTTGCATAAGCTGAGCAATGCAAACATTAAGATCCCAGGCAGGGGCAGGATCCCTGAATGGAGGGTTGGTATGAAACAACCCCTTAAAAACTTGGAAAATACAGGATGAGCTGAAAGGGAAGAGGATTTACCTGCTGAAATAAAAGCAGACACAGCTGCCAAGTGCACCTTCAGGGTAGCTGGTCTCAGCCCCAAAGAATTCAGGTGGACCATATAATCCAGGACTGTGGGTAGATCAGCAGAGACTGGGAAATATGCTTTTTCCGAGCACCATATGGAAAACCTTTTCCATTTGGAATTGTAGTAGCCCTGGTGGAAGGCTTCCTTGGGCCTTCAATACATCCATTACACCTTGGGAAAGGTGTAAATCAGCAAACTCTAACTCTTCAAGAACCAAGCCTTGAGATTGAGAGATTTGAGATTCGGGTACCAGACACTTCCCTGGGCACAGGTTAACAGATTGTGATTCCTGGGAAGGGACAGGGGAGGATGGACTGCTAAGGACAGCAGGAGTGGATACCAGGTCTGTCTGGCCCAATCCGGAGCTATCAGAATGACTTTGCATGATTGGGATCTGATTTTGACTAGCACTTTGAACAGGAGAGGAACGGGAGGAAGGCATAGAAACTCTCCTCCCAACTGAAGGCTAAGGCATTCAGGGGGAGTGAGCCCAACACTGGGGGTCTGCAGCAAAAAAGAGGTAGTTGGTGATTGTCTGGGGCTGCAAAAAGATCTATCTGCGGGGTGCCCCATCTGGGAAATACTACTCCCAAGACCAGTGGGTCCAGTGACCATTCGTGATGGCCCTGGGAAATCCTGCTGAGAGCATCTGCCAGGACATTGTCCTTGCCTGGGAGGTGAACTGCCATAAGGGAGGTGTTCAGGGAGTAAGCCAGAGACCACAACTTCATCGCTTCGGTGCACAAGGCCGTAGACCGAGTGCCCCCTTGCTTGTTGATGTACCACATTGTAGTGGTGTTGTCTGTTCTGACCTGAATACTCTTGTTCTGAACAGATTTGGAAAAAGCTTGAAGTGCTAGAAAAACTGCTTTGAGTTCCAACAGGTTAATGTGGAGCAGAGATTCCTGGGAAGACCACAGACCCTGGGCGGTGAGGTCGCCCAAGTGAGCTCCCCAGCCCAAGAGGGACGCATCTGTAGTAAGGATTAGAGAATGAGACTGAGTGACAAAAAAAACCCCTTGTCTCAGGTTGCTCTGATCCTGCCACCACTGTAGGGCTTGGATCAGGGTTCGAGTTACTGGGACCAGCTTGGTAAGAGGATCCTTTCTTTGAGACCAAAAAGCTCTCAAATGGAACTGGATGTCCCTCATCTGAAATCTTGCTCCTTGCACAACTGCTGTGAAGCAGCCATGTGTCCTAGGAGCTGCAGAAAATGCCTT
Source organism: Neoceratodus forsteri (assembly GCA_016271365.2). Taxonomy (NCBI): domain Eukaryota; kingdom Metazoa; phylum Chordata; order Ceratodontiformes; family Ceratodontidae; genus Neoceratodus; species Neoceratodus forsteri. Next base: position 1,624,825,104 of record CM028129.1, read on the forward strand.
GCTGGCCGGGAGATCTGCAGGGTAAATGAGGAGGCCAGGGAGACTAGGGTCTTTGCCCTGTCCAGGGGGAGGAAGGCTCTGGCTTTCTGTGTGTTCAGTTCTGCGCCTATGAAGGTAAGAAGCTGGACCGGCTCTAGAACTGACTTTGAGAGATTCAGAAGAAACCTAGAGAGGTAAGCAGTTGCTGCGTTATCTGAAGGTGTAAATGACCTGGTCTGGGGACTGGCCTACTAAGAGCCAATCGTCCAGGTAAGGAAAGATGGCAATCTTTTGCCTTCTTAGGTAGGCAACTGCTACAGCCAGGCATTTGGTGAATACCTTGGGGCAGAAGTGAGGCCGAAGGGCATTGCTCTGAACTGTAGTGGCCTGAGGGCAGCTCGAGCCTGAGGTACTTTCGATGGGAGCTTCTGATGGGAATATGGAAGTAGGCATCCCTGAGGTCCAGGGAAGCTAGACAGTCCCCTGGCCTTAGAGAGGGTAGGATAATTCCCAGAGTCACCATTTTGAACTTTGGCTTTAAAAGGTGCTTGTTTAAGTATCTGAGATCCAGGATGGGCGCCATTCTCCTGTCTTTTGGGGTAAGGAAGTACCTGGAGTACAAGCCTTTGCCCTGGTGTAGGGGAGGAACCCTTTCCACAGCTCTAAGAGCCAGGAGGGTGAGACCTCTGCCTCTAGGTCAGTGCCTCTGATGGAGTTGCAGGTGGAAAAGATCTGGTTCTCAGCTTTGGAAATTTTTTGAAGCTGAACCAGTCCTAACTTACTTCTAGGACCCACTTGTCTGATGTAAAGACTTCCAGTCCTGGACAAAGTAAGCCAGCCTGCCCCCTACAGGTAGAGGAGAATCGGCCCTGGCAATCCCATCAGGGTGCCTGCTTGGCAGGGGCTTTGGGCTGAGGGGTGGAAGCAGACCTGCTTGTACCCCGTCTGCCTCTCCCTCTAAAGAACCCCCTCTGAGCATAGGCGGAGGAGGAAGCTTGGGCTTCGTAAAAAGGTCTATGAAAAGGCCTACCCCTGCCTCTAGGAAGCTGCTTTTGAGGAGTGGCCTGCCTTTCCTTGGCCTGTGCACTCCTAAAGGTGGTCCTATATTCATCCATTTTCTTCATGTAATTCTCTGTTTGCTCCCCAAATAGAGAATTTCCCACAACAGGAAAATCCATGGCCTTAGACTGGGTATCCTGAGACAGGGTAGTACATCTGAGCCAAGCCATCCTGCGAGTGCCACAGATGTAACCATGACTCTTGATGAAACATCATTAGAGTCCACTGCAGCATGAAATTGCACCTTGGATGCCTCAATACCATCCATAGCCACCTGTTCCAGCTCCTGGCAAGCTGGTCAGGGACTTGTTTCGCTAGGGCCAGCACAGTATCCCATCTGGATTTCTGGTACCTAGCAGCATAAGCTCATATAATTTGCTTGTCTGAGTCCCAAAGATGCTGCCATGTACTGTTTCTTTGCCATAGCATCAATCTTCCTGGAGTCCTTCTCAGGGGGTGTGAAGCTAGGGAATAATACCTTGTCACAGGCTGCAGCCTGCACTACCCCCACATGGCTGCATTGTTGAGTGAGGAAATCAGTGTCGGAGCCTGATAAGGTATACCTCTTGTCCATCCTTTTATCCACAGGAGGTATAGTGTGAGGAGTTTTAAAACTTTTACTGTCTGTTTCGAAAAGATTTATGCAAAGGAATAGACAGTCTCCTAGACTCTGGAATATCCATCATTTCTACATAGTCTGGCTCCTCTTGGTCATCAACAGCTTCCTCAACAGGGAGCTGGAGAGTTTCAACAACTTTTTATAAAACATGAAATGAGAAGGGACTCAGAAAGCCTTGGAGGAGAAACCCTAGGGGTCTATCTGGAGAGATGTCCGGATCAATGGGCACATCCAGATCTTCAAAACCATATTCACTCTCCTCATATTCCTCTTCCCCTCCCCGGTTCATAAAAATCCTCAAAATCATAATCTTGAACCGGTGGAACCGGCCGAACCGAACGCTTACCTGAAGGTGTTGGTTCGGTCGGGACCGGAGAGAGAGACTGGACAATTTGAATTGCTTTAGCTATTTCCTCAGCAGTTGGGGAGAGAACTTTTGGCTCTACACTACTTTCTAGTCCTTTTTGCTGGAACCGGCTCCTCAGAACCAGCTCTTCATTTGCCCAAGGAAGTATTGCCCTGGTCAGAGGGCACTCCCTCCGGTTCGGTTGGCACCGAACTGGGCTGGCCATCCGGGTCAGCGGACTTTTTGGCCTCCCTTTCCCTGAGCCTACCAACTCTCTTATCTATGGTGGCAGCAGGGAAATTGTGACAAATCTGGCAGTCTGAATTGAGGTGGTCAAACCCCAGACAATAGACACATGTGGTGTGTGGGTCAGCCTTAGCAAAAGCTTCCCCACAAACACTACAGTGTTGAAACCCAGTGGGTCCGGTTTTTCTTTTGGGTTTCTCAAACATAATGCCAGCCTAACCAACTTGCCCGTTTATGGCAATCCACCAAGCAAGACACCCTTATCGGTTCCCAACCGTGTCACGGGTCGTGGAAAAAACGTAATGAAATCCGTTTTTTTTAGAACCGATAAGAACCGGGAACCGCACTCTAAAAAAAGGACTAGTAGATTTTAAATACAACCTGATCGGTTCAAATCAAACCGATAAAGAATTACAAGTTCCACACAGAAAAAGTAAATGTAAAACCTATCTATTATTTACATTACCACAGACAGAGCTTGAACCGACCGGTTGAGGTTTAATTTCGGCTAAAAACCGAAAAATAATACTTTTAAACTGACAAAATGAACCAAGCAGAAGGAGAAATCTCCGGAGCGACTGTTCAGTGAGGCGGAGTAAAGAATCTGACAGTTTGCATTTGAAGCACAACAGACAGAGTTTTCAACCGAGCGCGCTCTAAGTTCCATGCCTGCATGGAAAGTTAACTATTTCACCTCCGGAGCAGTTCTAACCTGCGGTCATACTGCAATTGTCATAATACAACAAGATTTCATGTTGTTTGAAGTACATACCCCACAGCTATAAGTCAGATAGTCTTACACGCACACCCATGTCTGTAAGTGGCCATATACATAAACCCATAGCTATAAGTGGGATAGCAACTACAGACATGCCATTTACAGTACAGAGCTAGGGTTATACACTTTGGGGGCGGAGATGCAAATTTTTCACATAACACTAGGGATGCACACATAGAGCTAGGGACACTTACACAGAGTTAGTTATAGGGTTACATGTACAGTATATATAAGGCTAGGTAACACTTTATTTTTGCATATATAATATAGAAAGCAGCTATGTTAATAAGAATAACCTTTACCTTATTTAGACACAGGCTATACAATGCACTGCTATTGAAGGAAGACCTCTGTCCTACAAGTGATCATGTAGGGAAAGAATAAGCACTCTCGAATGATATTTTTCTACAGACACATACTGCTATCTGCTGCCATAATGTCTAATAATTACAAAGAAATCCTGAAGCCCCCTTCTACAGCAAAGGTGTCATGTGCAGTCTCAGCTACCATTTAGGAATAGACCTTTCAGAAAACATGATGATACATTGCAAAATGTTTCATCCATAAGAACATGTTATTGACATAAGTGTATTCTTATGAGTAGAATGCTACAAAATTGTAGCATTCAATAGGGCAACTAAGATAATACCCCATCAGCCCACCAAATTGACCAATAACAATAATAGTAAGTGCGATCATTATATGCACATGAGCTAGTGTATCTATCACAGCCTAGATGTTATCAGGGTATAAAAACCCTATGCACCCCCATAGCCTCTCTGAGGAAATCGCAGGCAGACCCTGCATGACACTGTAGTGTTCGAGAGAACCAGACTCCCAGGTGCGTATGTTACATAATTAGTATGCAATGTTTAATGACTGTCCTATAGGCAAGCTGGTAGGACAATAAAAGACCCTTATGTTGCTTTTATAACCGCTTCTGTTTCTTTTTATTCTTTCTTTAGTCTTAGAATCTGTAAGAGGGTTATTGCATGTTTTGTTATAGTGTGGTGATCTCCTGACGATCCCCAGGTAACTAAGGGTTCATTAAATCATAATAATGAAGTCAGAGGTTGTCCAAGAGAGCCCAGCAAAATACCCAACATAATTTGGCGATGGTGGCTGCAGGACTGGAACAGGATTTAGAGGCAGCGGCAGTTTTTCCTACAGTGACGCAAACTGCTCAGAGATAGAGTAAGGGGAGACCGGTACACTCTTTACTTCTATCAAAGAGCAGCATATGGAAGGTGCTCTCGAAATGGCCATTAAAAATGGAACAGCTAGTAATATTAGCAGATAGCTTAGGTTAGATATTTCTAATTTTCTGACCTCACATGGAGGTTGGGGTAATTTTGCATCAGATGCAAATACTCGTAGTAACCCAGTGCTACTTGGGCACACTGTATTCAGATACTAAACTTGTGATGAGGGAAAAACAGGACCAGAAGGGACTAATTGTGGCAGCTTTGTATTCTATGGTTCAAGCACTAGAAGCTGAGAATTTGTCCTTGCAGCAAGATTGTAGCCAAGCAACCAGAGAGATATGCAGAAAGGACAAGGAGCTTACTGAACAGAGGATAAAATCTGAAGCCCAAACTGAGAAAACAAAATGTGAATCTGAACATGCTGTACAATGTTTGCTGGAAAAAAATTAAATTCAATGCTAAGAAGTGCAAGGTAATGCACCTGGGAAACAAAAACACAGGGGAAGAGTACACAATGGGGGTGAGATACTAACAACAACAAAAATTGAGAGGGACCTGGGGGTAGTCATATCAGATGACCTAAAGATGGGCAAGCAATGTGAGAGGGCAGCAAGGAGGGCTGGGGGGATACTGGGATGCATAGGGAGAGGCATCACCAGTAGAAAACAGGAAGTTATTATCCCTCTGTACAGACAGCTGGTGAGACCCGATCTGGGTACTGTGTGCAGTTCTGGAGACCCAATCTCCCATAAGACATAGACAGGATGGAAGCTGTCCAGAGGAGGGCAACTAAAATGGTGCAGGGTCTGCACCGGAAGACATATGAGGAGAGACTTAAGGAGCTTAATATGTAAGCCTCGAGGAAAGGAGAGGGGGACATGATAGAAACTTTCAAGTACCTTCAAGGAATCAACAAAGTCAAGAGGTAGCATCTTTCAAAAAAGAGGTGTGCAAGAACAAGAGGCACAACTTGAAGATGGGGGCAGCTCAGAGGTAATTTAAGGAAGTATTTTTCACAGAGAGGTTGTGGATGCATGGAACAGCCTTCCGGAGGAGGTTGTGGAGTCAAAATCAGTGGTGGAATTCAAGCATGCATGGGATAGTCATAAGGCAGTTCTGGGGGGTGGGGGTAGGAAGAAGTAGGCTGCTGGTTAACTAGGATCTGCAGCTTATCCAGTAGGTAGGGAAATGGGCAGACTGGGTGGGCCAAGTAGTCAATATCTGCCGTCAAATTCTATGTTTTTATGTTTCTATGAATCTTTTGAAACTGTTAAGCAGGAATGTGTCAGGTTACAACAGGATAAGACAAATGTTTTAAAGTGAATGATTGGCTGACTGGATCGAAAGAACAAATGTTTGAGGATGTGTGGAAATGGAAGATAAGCTAGCAATTTTAGAAGACTGTTTAAACAGGAAGATTAGGGAAAAATGCAAAGTGTGCGACGCGTATAAGGTATTACAAGACTATGTGAGTAAAGGACAGTGCAAGGAAATTGTTAGCCATGTAAAATATAGAATGTTACTGAAAATGGGCAGACTGAGGTACGAGAAAAGTATGCAATCATTAGGGGTCATGTGAAAGCCTTGTCGGGTGTTTCCCCTATTGACCTTATGTCATCAGATGACGACATGATTGATGATGAAACAGACCCACCCACCCAGAATGGAAACAGAGTACGTGACTCCGGGGAGGAGTCGATAGCTCACTCCCCTCCGGAACATTCAACTCCTGGTAAACCCTCACCCCTGGCCCCAGTCCAAGGCAGGCCACCTCCCCTAGCCCCGGTAACCTGAAGGGAAAGAACCGAGGTGGAAGCAATAGTTGAGAGTGCAACTGCAAATATCAACATTCCCGAGGACATAAAGGGACCTACCCAAGCTTTTTGGATGTATTACTGAGTGAGTCTGAGATGGAGAGAAATCTCAGAGGAGTAGCTAGAGATATGGCTGTAGCAACTGCCGAAACAGTCCTCCAGGGAATAGACAGCCCCCCCCCCAAATGGCCTTCAGTCTGCCCATGCAATTCAAGCTATTGCTAAGGAAACTGGCTATAAGCACCCTGGCGACAATCTGAGTTGCCACCTAGAGAGAGTCTAGGGAATGTGCAAAAGGCTCAGCCTTCCCACTGACAGGAGGGTGTAAGTGTTGAAACAAACAGACCCAACCATGTGGGAAAAGTCTGAGGCTGGTATTCACAATGATGACGTTGCAGAGTCTGACACTATTGCAGCAGCCCTCCTGCAAGCCCAAAATCCCAACGCGGCAGGCGTGGCCCTGGCTCAAATCATTACCCAGGAGGCAGGGGGAGCCCCTGCTAAGTATGACAGTCAGTTGTGGATGGCATAACGAGCTGGAAAAAAGTTGAATAAGGAGGTTTCTGACAAAGACTCTATTGAGCACAGAAGTTTATTTCTGAAAAACCTACAGCCCTCACTGCGTGACAGGATTGAGGTAGTCGTTAACTCAAGGGTGGATGAATACATAGTCATCCTGAACAAAGCAGAGCATGCTTTTGAGGTGCATGCATACCAAATGGCTTCCAGCCAGCAGGCTGCAGTCTCTGCTATGCGCATGCACACAGACCAACCCACTTGCTATTGTGTGGAGGGGAGGGCCCAAAATCCTCACCAGAACACAGGTAATCCTGACAAAAATCCAAACCAGAAGCAGCAGCAGTTCAAACAAACTCTGGTCAGAGCCGATATGGCTGTGGAGAGCTTTTGGGATGATTTTACCCATTATGTTTAATGAATCTGCATAATGCAGATCTGCTGAGAGACAATTTCAATGTGCGCTTCCCTTTACACATTTTTACAATGTATTTTCCTAGAATATGCCTGCTGATTGCTAAATATTTAGCCTGGATAGTTCACAGAAGAAATGGCACCTTATTTACGGGTGGCAGAGCACTGGCAGTAGGATGCTGGAATGTGTCATACATAGGTACAAGCCGTGTGCAGGTGATAACGCATCAGGTGCTCGCATGTGGATCCATCATCTCAGTGCCGTTGCACTTCTCAGTGCGGGTGACAGCCGATGCTGTACCCACTCACACAGGTCCCAGAACAGGCATGTTACAGCCGACCTCCCATTTGTTTGTACATTCGGGGAACCGCAGATGCACTATCCATAGCCTGGAGCATACACTGCAAATGGCATTGCAGGATCCCGCACCCCATGGCACCCAGGATACCTCAGCAGTCTGGAACGAGGGAGAGTGTGGGCCTGCAGCAGTGTATGACAGCAGGAAGATACAGTATCGACAAGGCACGCATTGGAGGTATGTCAATTCCCTCTTATGGTTTGTCTGGGACATACACACAGCTGCATACACTGGTGGGTCCGCAGCTTGTATAGTGCCCCAATGCATGGTACAGCCACTTGGGTCATTCTGGAGTGCAGATCCCCAGTCCAGGTCCAGTGCAGTCAGTGGCTGGCCATGGCAGGATGTGGAGGGCAGTGCCAGTCTCCGCAACAGGTCGGGTATGGGGGGAGCGGGGGTGTCTACGTACCAAGGCGGTAGGCGGGAGTTCTCTATGCTATGGATATGGACCGTGGTTTCCTCTGGTGCAACTGGGTCCGGGGGGGGTTACACTATGGAGCTCTTCGGGGATGGAGCTGGATCGATCGGGGATGGGAGGGGGTACCTCTAGACCACCAGGGCTGCCAAGCTGTTGTGCATTTCTGCAGCCCACCTGTAGGTGGCTGGCTGGGTTAGGCCAGCTATTCATGGCCTAACTGTGGGCTGCACTGCTCTGGACCGCAAGGGGCGCACTGCCACTAAGTATGCCGCAGCATGGCATATGCATGGGAATGCACCCTCGACTTGCAAAGCATACTATCTGTGTGTACCCTAGCCCACTTCCTTGTGGCCAGCGCATCCTGCATGTCTGAATATCATGCTGCAGTGCATTGCTGGAGTTGCACGTCACATCTCCTTTTTCTGCCGGGATGCGCCATGCATCTCCTTTGAATATGGGGGCCCTGGACTAGGCTACCCTGAAGAAATACATTATCAAAATGGTAAAATCATGACCCCACTGAAAACAAGATATTGCATCTAATCTGGGACAGCCTGAGTAAATACAGTGCAAAAATGTGTAAATGAAAATCCCTATGACAATGAGATGTAGCATCTCCCCTGCGCTATCCAGGATACAAGATATAGGATAAGAAATATTTAAAGGAAATCTGCTCCTACTACAAAGGAATGGAAGGCAGCAGAGGGTGGTGGTGGGGAAACCTCAAAACCAAGGGAAATGATGAGCGGGGTACCACAGGGATCGGTACTGGGACCAGTGCTGTTTAGGATATACATACAGTATGTAACCCCTTTGTTACCTGGGGTTACTAGAATCCCAGTAAGACCTAGTGGTAGGCAGGGAAGGCAGCTTGAGAAACTCCAGTTAAATGGGTTTCACACTGTCCTCAGTCACAGCTGAGACTTGAGAGATGACATCACTATAGAACTGTCGCAGCTGCATGAGCCACTTTGGAATCTCCAGCTCAGGGAGTGAAGTTTAAAACTTTGGGAAATTCAAAGTGAGTCTTCCGTTTGTCCTTAAGCAAGAAGGAAGCATCAGTCTGCTGTTTTATCTCTCAGTAAGAAAAAGGAAGTGTTCCTGTGAGTTCCCCTTTTTAAAGTGGTGGAGACTGCTACCCCGGTCTCAGTGCCCCCCTCCCTCGGGGGGGGTAGGAAAAGTTCTCTGTGGGTTCCAGGGGCAATCCCCTTCTCCCACCATGGAAGGAAGCTGCCTAATTTAAGTTCAGTCTGTTCTTGTATAACAGCAAAGGTTACAGTACTTCGCCTGTGGGGCACCTGCAACGAATAGGTGAGTGTTTGGCTCCATTTGAAGGGGCAAACATCTTGTTTTCTTCAGTTGGGAAATAAATGTGGACTGCTATTTGGGAGGACTATGTCAACTAGGACAAACAAATAGAGCAGTCAAACAGTTAAAGTTTTAAATGGATTTAAAATTCGCTGTAGAGGGAGGTGCTTTAGGTCATCCACCGTTCAATCTACATTTTAAAGTCTTAAAGTTTTCTGTGTGTATCCAAAGAAATGGCCGGGTATGGGCTGTGGGAGCTGGAGATGGGAAAACCCCCCATCTTTAGTAACCAGGTCCACCTCTACGGATTTCTTCTGTGTTTTTGCTACTTGCCTCATGCACTTGGCCAATGATGGGGTGGGTACCCAGACGTGGGTCGCAACTTGAAAATCTCTAGGAGTCACAGACTCTAAGTGGTGTGGGGAGCCACAGGATGGGAAAATTACTCCTTGTCCGATGGGAGTTTCGATTGGAAGTACGAAAACAGATCTCTCTAGGAGTCGTAGACTCTAAGTGGTGTGAGGAGCCACAGTTGTGATCTCCTTGTTTGATGGGATGTCTTTCCAAGTAAAGTTGGGTTATTCGCCAAGTGGACCGTCAGTCGAAGTGGCCGGCAGGAGCCGGGCCAGTCGGGCTATGTATCCAATGCGCATGCAAAGTCCGGGCTGAGTGCCTGGTGGGTCCAAAGCCAGACCACTGTAGTAATGTGTGTTCATTCCTCAAATGGACCGCTGTGTTAACCTCTAATCTGCACATACAGTATCGTAGCCCTTTGGGGGACCATGCAATGCTTTGTTTATGTTCAGTTAGTTAATAAATAAAGCCACACTGAAAAATCCCAATTCTGGTTCTGGACATTACAGTTATTGCTTCCTGTAGTTGGATTTACTTGGGAGCCCCTGTGCAGAGTAGCCAAACCTAGGTCCCTTGTGCCAGGTAACCTCATCCTTCCCCGAACCCATACACATATGGTTACACACAGCTGATATCTCACACGTGATCCGGGGTAGGATCAGTCTGTTCTCTGATGATATGAAGATGGTAGCTGTGGTAGATGACAATGAAGGGTGGAACAGGCTGCAGGAGGACCTGACTAAACTACAGGAGTGGTCGGAAACATGGCACCTGGGGTTCAACGCCAAGAAGTGCAAAGTACTGCATTTTGAAGCTAGGAACCAGGGGAAGAGCTATCAGCTGGGAGGGGTGCAGCTAGAAAGCACAGAGAAGGAAAATGATCTGGGGGTGCTTATAACAGGCAGCATGAACAACTCGGCTTAGTGCAGGAAGGCGGCAGCAAAAGCCAACAAGATGCTGGGGTGTATAATGAGGGGAAGCTCCTCCAGAAATAGGGAGTTGATCCTTCCCTTGTACTGACCTCTGGTCAGGCTGCACCTGGAGTACTGTGTGGAGTACTGCGTGCAGTACTGGCGCCCATTCCTGAAGAAGAACATAAAATTGTTGGAAGGGGTGCAACTCAGGGTAACCAAGATGATCCAGGGATTGGAGTGAAAGTTCCACATGGATAGATTGGGCGGGCCGAATATGTACTCACGGGAGGAAAGGAAAGATAGGGGGGATATGATTGAAAACTTTAAATACCTTAAGGTAATAAATAAGGCTACTACAGAAGGGATTTTCCAGCTTAGAAGAGGAAGGATATGAGAGGGCATCAGTTGAGATTGGAGGGGGGAAGATTCAAGAGAGAAATCAGAAAACATTTTTCCACTGAACAGGTGGTGGACAGGTGGAATGCTCTGCCCGAGGGGGTGGTATCCTGTAGAATGGTGGGTGGCTTTAAGAGGGGTGGGACAGGGTGAGGTGGGTTGTGATGAAGAGGGGTGGGGAGGTGGGGCAGCTGTAAGTTGAGGGGCTAGCTACACAATCGAGCAGACTCAATAGACTGTAAGGCCTGCTTCTGCTGGCATTTTCGTATGTTCGTACTCTAAACTGAACTTCACTATGTTCACTGACATAAACAAACAATTTCTTTATTGTTTTATAACATATTAGAATGCAGTATTTATTTTGGATGGTGTGTAGAGAGAGAGCAAGAGAGAGAGAGTGTGTGTTTGCTGTAGCTCAATATATTTTTTTCGGCCAAAAAGCATAGTAAAACATGCCTGCTGATTGCTATATATTTAGTCTGGGTAGTTCACCTAAGACCTGGCATATATCTGAGACAGTACTTATCAGATAGTGTGTTTAGAGGTTAAACAAGCATTTGTCAATGCCGAATGTTTGCTTGCTTGTGTTGGCACTGGCAGTACAGGAGGTACAGAAATGCATCACAACAGTGGCAGAAAAGTTTTGATGTTGTGTATGTGAATGAGTACAGAAATACATAGGTGTGTATTAGGTTGAAAATGTTGTTTATTAAGAATAGCAGGGGGAATTGAGAAGGAGTTGCTACCACATGAGATTGGAATATAAACAAGTGTGTGTGTGTGTGTGTGTGTGTGTGTGTGGCGGGGGGACTGGAGGAGCCACAGGGCAAAGTAAGTTTTTTTTGTTTGTTTTTTAAAGGAAAACAGTAGGACAAGGGGTGTGTGTGTGGGGGGGGGGGTTGTCCTTCAGTAACTAAATCCATTCAGAGGGACTATGACTCATATATTCCTCACTCTTTGGTTCAAACATATTTTTAATTTACTGAATTATTTATTTTTTTCTTTTTATCTTTGTTTCTCATGAAAATAATTTACCATTCCACAAATCCCAAACTCTTCTTACCCTTATATGTAGTATCATATCATAGTATCATAGTCAATACAAAGCTTTAATTAGGCTTCTGCCCATTTGCTTGCTATAAGCCCATTTATATCAATAATGATTGATTAGTACTCATATATTTTATTCTCACTATATGTGTCCAGTCTTTCTTTAAAACTTTCTAATGATGGGCTATCACTTCTTTTGGGAGTGCATTCCAATGCGGTACTACCCTTTGGCTAAACCAATATTTCCGCTTTAGTAGTTTCCATCTTTGTAAATCTAACTGTAAACCATCAGTTCTAGTACTGTAATTTTTGCGTTTTACTACAAGCCCTAAATCTAATCTCATATTACAGTCCTGAAAAGCTCTATACACCAATATCATGTCTCCTCTCCAACGTCGGTATGTCAGTGAATAAAGATTTAAGTTCTTCATCCTCTCCGCATATGTCATAATTTCTAAGCCTTTTATTGCTCTAGTAGCTCTTCTCTGCACCCTCTCCACTCTATCAATCTCTCTCCCCCTTTTACGGCGCCCACACTTGAGAGCAATATTCAAGTTGTGATCTCACCAATGACCCATACAGTGGCATTAACACCTCTGTGTCTCTATTTTTAACATATCTCAAAATACAGTTTAATATCCTGTTTGCTTTACCTACCATCTGATCACCATGGATTCCAAAAGTGAGGCCATTTTTAATGACACCCAGATCACGCTCTGCCACAGACTGTTTTAGTGTATCAGTACCAATCCTATAATCATAGGCTGCATTCTTCTTCCCAAAATGAAGAATTATGCACTTGCCCCCATTTAGTTTATGCTTATATTTGTGTGTCCAAAGCTCAATATAAGAAAGAAAATCTTGCAGTTTCTTTTGATCTTGTAATGATTTTATGACGCTTCCCACCCGGCAATCATCTGCAAACTTCGTGATCCAGATATCATCTATTTTACACTGTAAGATGGAAATATACAAGTTAAACAAACATGGTCCCAAGACCGACCCCTGTGGGACCCCACTAGATGTCGAAATCCAATCTGATAGTACACCATTTATTGTGACCCTCTGCCTTCTATTCTCCAACCAGGCTCTGATCCAATTTATGATATTATTCTTTATATTTAGTTTATATAGTATTTCTATTCATTCGGAATGTGGTCGTTTATCAAACGCCCTGGAAAAATCCAAGGCCCAGATATTCAAACGGGTTGTGCCCCGGTGCAATATTTAAAAGGGAAAGATGCGCTTGCACAAATCCCGATCTTGGCAGGCGCATCAGTAATATGCAGGCACAGGTGGGGGCATGCCCATGCATAATACATAGCCCGATATTCAGCCGGGCCCTGCAGAGTTATGCAGGCGCAACCTCACCTGCGCAACTTACGCCGAAAAAAGGAACAAGTCGGGGCCACCCACAGGTGAGCTGCCGCACGTGCAGGCGCAACACAGCAGCTGCCACCTGTGGTGGCCCTCCACCTGTCCCGCACCTGGCGGCGCCCCATGCCCGGATCACAGGCTGAAGTCCCCCAGTAGCCCGATTGCGGACGTAACAGAAACTGTCCTCCCCCAAGTAGCCCGATCGCAGGCAGCACAGTATTCTCCCCCCACAGCCCGATCGCGGGCAGAACAGTATTCCGTCCCCTCAGCAGCCCAATCACGGGCATAATGTTCCTCTTCCCCCACCCCCGAGTAGCCCGATCGCGGGCATAAAGTTCCTCTTCCCTCACCTCCCCCAGTAGCCCGATGGCGGGCATAAAGTTCCTCTTCCCCACCCAGTAGCCCGATCGCAGAGAGCATCCTCACCCCCACATCAGAAATACCTGGTGATCTAGTGGCCCCCCACCCCACCCACCCACGGAGCCCCCGCTCCCCGTCAACCGGCGGGCGGCAGCACCCACCGCCTGCCGCCCGCCGCCCGCCGACTGACAGCTCGGTGGGGCTGCATACCATGGTTCAGAGCAGGCAATGAGCCTGCAACAAAACCTAAACAATCCGGATATGTGAGCAAATTCAACACATATCTGGACTGCCATACGGCACGGGCTGCGCTCGTGGCTTATGCGCTGGAACAGACAGCCTGCAAGCATCGGCTCGGCGCGCGGGCGGGAGGTGCCCACCCGCCGCAGACAGGCGGGGTATGAGCTCAGTGGTGAAACCGCAACCCCGATGAAATCACCGCCCGATCGGGCTGCTCAAGGACCGGTGTTCAGTTATGCCCGATCGGGCTGCTGGAGGTGTTTACTTTTATTCCGCGATTGGGCTGCGAGGGTGTCGGTCCCGATGGCTGCTGCCTGGCAGGGCGCCAGGCGCAAGTCATCAGGGATCGGCACACCTGCATGCTAATGGCATGCAAATGGGGCCGTAATTAGATGCAAATGGCCCCCCTGCGCCTTGCATATATTATGGCGCCATTTGCATGTCACCCTTTGAATATCGCAGGTGCTGCGCATGGCGCAATGGAACTTGCGCCACCGCATCTCAATGCTCCACTCTGACCACTTGCGCTGGCGCAGTTCCACTGCGCCATGCACAGTGGGTGTGGCCAGGGGGCCATATTCAAAGACGTTGCGCCATAGCGCAACTCCGTTAAATATCGCCCTGGCCACACCCCTGCACAACTATTTTGAGTGGTGCGGGGGCTTGCGCCACACAATGGCACAGTTTGAATATCTGGGCCCAAATGCACAACATCCACTGAGCTCCCCTCATCCAGAGCCTTACTCACTTTTTCAAAAAACTGTAGGAGATTTGTCTGGCAAGATCTTGCCTTTGTAAAACCATGTTGACTTGGGTCTAAATTTTGATTATCAGCTAGTATTATGAGTATACGTTCTTTAATTATTCCTTCAAGTATTTTTCCGTAAACCGTGGTCAAGCTTACTGGTCTATAGTTTTCTGGGGTGTCTTTTTTCCTTTTTTATAGATCGGTACAACATGAGCTTCCCCCCCATTTAGAAGCTACCTCCCCACTAATGATCTCTGGAAAACATGTCACTGATGGTGCCAATTCAGTTGAAATCTCAGCAATTACTCTAGGATGAATGTCGTCCGGCCCTGGAGATTTATTTTTTATTTATTTTCTTTAGTCTGTTTGTTACATCCTTTATGTCCATTTCAATCTGATTTTTTAATGACTCTTTATAATTGTTATCTTTAGTAGAATGATTCTTATGATTAAACACTGAACCAAAATAATTGTTTTGTATGTTTGCCGTATCCTTTTCTTTTGCTATTTCCCCCTTTTCGTCCCTAAAAGGACCTATACTTTGTCTGTTACTTTTTATTGTTTATATAAGAATAGAAACTTTTATGGTCATCAGTACTATTTATAGCCAGCTGTTTCTCGAATGTGGACTTAGCCACTTTTATGGCTTTTTTAACTTTTCTTTGATGGCCCCTATATGCATAACTAATTTTATTCTGTTTTAAGTGCTTGAACATTCTATTTTTAAGTTTTATAAGTTTTTTGAGTTTTGGATTTAACCATTTAGTATTTTTTTTCTTTTTACTATATTTAGCTCTATATTTGATATTTTCATTTGTTACGGTTTTTATCTTATTTATCATTAAGTCCCACATTTCATTAACAGACAAATCTTTTAAAGCTCCATCTTTTAAAAAGCATGCTTGACTGTCTGTTTTATAAATAAAACACAGGGTGGAATATTCAAACAGTTGCGCCATGCTTAACAGGATCTTATACGCAAGAAACAGATATGTGCCATGGTCGCGATATTCAGCGGGGCGACAGCGCAGCACAACCACATAATCTTGCCATGGCGCAACAGAAATGAATGCATGCGCAAGTGCAGGTGGAACCAGGAATAATGTGCTCAGTGCGATATTCATCAGTAGGCGACATGCGTAATAGCGGAGCAAGCTGAAATGAACCAAAATAAAAGGGAGCAAGAGAGTGGAGAATGAATGCACCACAGAGGAGCCATAGCGGGGGAGTGCGGAGACAGAGTGGCAGGGAGGCAAGACAGGAAGCAGGGGGCAGGTGTGGCCAGGAGTTGGACGGGGCCCACTGGAGGTGTGTGAGAGTCAGAGAAGGAGTGTGTGTATGTGTGTGTGTGTCTGTGTGTGTGCAAGAGGGCCTGAGCATGCCATAGAGGACGGAGGGCAGTGGCAAGAGGCAGGGCACACAGTGATTTACAGCCAGAGGTGTACCTGGTGCAGGGGCAGCACCAGCAACACACAGTTGGGGGGACCAGGTAGACAGCCACCCGGGGACACCAACCAGGGACATGGCCAGTGCCACCTTCCAGATGGAGGCGGTAATGAGGGGTGTGAGAAGGCAGGCAGCAGGGAGGTGCGGTCGTGGAAGGGCCAGTCGGTGGTACGCCCAGAACAGGCTGTACCGTGCTCGCACCACCTTCGAACAGTACAGTGACACTGAGATTGTGGGCCAGTACCGCCTGAACAGGGAGATTCTGAGGCAGCTCTGTGAGCTGTGCAGTGATGAGATGCAGGCACCCACACGACGGAGCCATGCGCTGTCTGTGGAGACTAAGGTCACAACCGTCATGTGCCTGCTTGCCACGAGCACCTTCCAGAGACTAACAGGGGACACGATAGGCATAACCCAGTCGGACGCGTCACGCCTACTCACACAAGCTGAGAACAGAGGTTTAACGGATGGCTAAGAACCTGGTGTTGTGCTAAAGGGTATGGGCTGATGGGGGAGGACCTGGGAGGACAGTAGTCTCTATGCCAAGGACAGACTACACTTGAGTGAGGAGGGAAAGAAAGTGTTGAAACAGAGAATGGAGGAGTACATAGAGGAAGTTGGGAATTTAAACTAGGAGTGGGGGGTGGCAATTGGGCAAGAGATATGCAGAGACCACAGGTTGGGAAACCATATGAGCTTAACCCCCATAACGGTGACAAAGGACAAATGGCAAATACTATTGGTGATGCTAGGAAAGGAGGGCAGGATTGGGGGGGAGGGTGGAAGGTGGTTACCCTTAATGCTAGGAGCATTGGGAGGAAAACTGCAGAGTTACAGGTGCTCATGACAGAGTGAGAGGTGGACACTGCAGCCATCACAGAAACATGGGCCACCCAATACAATGACTGGGACCTGTCTGTAGCAGGGTACAGGTTATTTCATAAGGACAGGGTGATTGGGAAAGGAGGGGGTGTGGCACTATATGTGAAGGAAGGACTGAAGTGTGTAAGGGAGGAAGGGGAGGAGGGTAGTACGGAGTCACTTTGGATGCAAATTCAGGATTCCAAGAATAGGATTCTTAGAATGGGAGTGGTGTACAGGCCACCATCTCAGACGGAGGAGTTGGACAGGGAACTAGCAGGACAGATCAGGAGGACCTGCATGAAGGGTAGTGTGGTGATTGTGGGGGACTTCAACATGCCAGGAGTGGACTGGAGTACCCCAACAACCAGGAACAGAAGGGAGCAGTTACTGCTGGATGCCTTCCAGGACAGCTTCCTGCTGCAAATGGTCAGTGAACCAACCGGGTTAGGGAATACCCTTCACCTTGTGCTGGCAAATGGGGACTTTGTGAGAGAACTTACGGTGGAGGAACCGCTGTCAGGGAATGACCACCACTCAGTATGGCTCACATTGGGTATGGGCAAGGAAGGAGTGGAATCTGGCACAAGAGTGCCGGACTTCAGGAGGGCCAACTTTGGGAGGATGGGGGAAGTGGTAAAAGGGTACCTGGCCAGAATTCAATCTAGTATGGACACGAACCAGAGGTGGGAGCTCATAAAGCTGGGGATAGTGGAGGCAACCAAAACCTGCTGCAAGGCCCAGAGCAAGAAGGCTAGGGCTAAGAAACCGAGCTGGTTGAGCAAGAAGGTCATGGAAAAGGTAAGGAGGAAAATAGCTGCCTTTAGGAAGTACAAGAAAACAGGGAGGGGGAGGACAGGGAGGAGTACTTGACAGAATTGAAGGCGGTGACAAGGGCAGTAAGGGGAGCCAAAGAATCTACGGAACTCAAGTTGGCACAAGGCATTAAGAAGGGGGAGAAGGACTTCTTTAAGTACATCAGGGAGAAAAGGAGCTGTAAGGACCACATAGTAAGGATTAGGAAGGAGCGGGTTTGGGTGGAAGCAGGGTGTGATAAGGCAGAAGCACTAAATGAGTACTTCTGCTCAGTGTTTACTAAAGAGAAGAGTGGGGTGACACCCAATGGGGGAGAAATGGCAGAAACGGAGGGGAAGGGGTGACAGATGGGGAAATCATGGAGGGCAGAGTTCAGGAGGGTTTGAAGGCACTGAGGATGGACAAGGCGCCAGGCCCAGATGGCATCCACCCCAGGGTAATGAAGGAGCTGGCAGAGGTCCTTGCAGGACCTTTGGCAGACCTATTTAATGCCTCCCTACATTCGGGGTGTGTACCTCAGGACTGGAGGATGGCTCATGTGGTGCCCCTCCACAAGAGTGGCCCCAAGGATGAACCGTGAAACTACAGACCAGTAAGCCTCACATCCATCGTGGGTAAGCTAATGGAGACTATCCTGATGAAGAGGCTGGTGTCCCTCCTAGAGGCCAAAGGACTACAGGACAGCAGACAGCATGGCTTCATACGGGGCAGATCCTGCCAAACCAACCTGGTCGAGTTCTATGACTGGGTAACTAGGCAGCCATGCAGTGGATGTCCTGTATCTGGACTTCAGTAAAGCATTCGACTCAGTGCCACATGGAAAACTGGAAAGGAAGTTAGTAGGCACAGGGGCACCCCCAACCCCTCCCACACCCCCTCTCTCCTCCACCCCCCCTCTTTTAAAGCTCCTTCCTATTCTTCTATCATTCATCTGGTCCTTTCCCCATCAAACCTCATACATATATGCCCACCCATGTACCATTATCCATGCCTTATCCCTACTAGACTGTTTGTTTCTCTCCTTTATTAGGTTTTAGGTTTATTGTCCTTTGCCTTGTATATATATAAATATTTGTACATCTATCTCACTCATAAATGGTTGTATTTGTGCTTATTCAATATCATGTTTTTGTATACAATCTGTAACCTTTTTGTTATGACCACTCAGGTCCATCTTGTAAATGAGCTATGCTCAATGATGTTCGCCTGAATAAATAAAGATTTTGATTGATTGATTGATTGATTGAAGCTGGTGAGATGGGTAGGAAACTGGCTTCAGGGAAGGCAACAGAGGGTGGTGGTGGGTGGGGAGCTCTCACACCCAAGGGCAGTGACGAGCGGTGTTCCACAGGGCTCGGTGTTGGGACCAGTGTTGTTTGGGATATTCATTGCAGACATATCATGGGACATCAAGAGCAAGATCAGTCTCTTTGCTGATGATACCAAGGTAGGCGGTGGTGGATGACCTAGGGGGATGGCAGGGGTTGCAGGATGATCTGGCAAAGCTTGAAACCTGGTCAGACACCTGGCAACTGGGGTTTAATGCCAAAAAGTGCAAGGTGCTGCATTTTGGGATGAAGAACCCAAGGAGGAGTTACCAGCTGGGGGGAGTGCAGCTAGCCCAGACAGAGGAGGAGAAGAAGGATCTGGGGGTGCTCATTACAGGGTCAATGAACAACTCAGCACAATGTAGGAAGGAAGCTGCAAAGGCCACCAAATGCTGGGTTGTATTGCAAGGGGTATATCCTCGAGAAGGGAGGAGGTGATTCTGCCACTGTATAGGTCATTAGTTAGACCGCACCTGGAGTACTGCGTGCAGTACTGGCATCCGTATCTGAAGAGGGACATTAATTTACTGGAGGGGGTGCAGCGCAGGGCGACAAAGATGATCAAGGGTCTGGGGGACTTACCATACGAGAGGAGGTTGAGGGAGTTGAACATGTACTCACTGGAGGAGAGGAGGGACAGGGGTGACATGATTGAAACCTTTAAATACATGAAAGGAATAAACAAGACAGGTACAGAGGGGCTGTTCAAAGTAAGGGAAGGGAGGGCCACCAGGGGCCATGATATGAGACTGGAGGGAGGAAGGTTCAGGAGGGAGATGAGGAGACACTTTTTTACAGAGAGGGTGGTGGCTGAGTGGAATGCGTTACCTGCAGAAGTGGCATCCAGTAGAACAATGGACTGCTTCAAAAGGGGGATGGGACAGGACAAGGGGGAGGGTTAATGAAGGGGATGGGAACGGCAGCTGCAGAATAAGGGGTGCTAGCTGCACATTCAAGCAGACTTGATAGACCTCTAGGCCTTTATCTGCTGGCAAATTTCATATGTTCATATGTTCAATTCCTCAGCGCACTGCTGCCACATGCTGCGGAGTACATCTATTTCTCCAGCACACAGGTGGAGCGCACAGCACACATACAGGAGTTCCACAGGGTAGCACAGTTGCCTGGCATGCTCGGGGCCATAGACTGCACCCATGTAGGTATCAGCATGCCACCTGGCCTGGAAGGGGTGGCATACATCAACCGCAAGGGCTATCCAAGTGTCAACTGCCAGGCGATGTGCGATGCCAGGGGGTGCATAATCAATGTCTGTGCCACGCACCCTGGAGAAGCACATGATGCCTTCATCTGCCACCAGTCTGCACTATGCCATAGGTTCGAGAGTCGGGACATCCCCACTGGCCATCTGGTAGGTGAGTATGCATAGCACGCTGAACAATGGGTGCAGACATGGGGGGGTGGGGCACTGGCAGGGGTGCCATGGGGAATGGCCATGATGGCCCATGGCACAGTGTCATAGACTACCATGCTAACAACTCCCCTCTACACACAGGTGACAGTGGTTACCCAGTATGGCCCTGGCTGCTCACACCATACCTTCGCCCCCCCATGACTCCAGTGCAGCAACAGTACAATGAGGCACATGCCACAACATGGAATGTCATCGAGCGAGTGTTCGAGCTGCTGAAGGCATGGTTCCGTTGCCTGCACATATCAGACGGTGCCCTACAGTACAGCCCCTCAAAGGCCTGTGGGCTAGTCCTAGCCTGCTGTATCCTGCACAACATGGCCACCGACTGTGGGATAGCCATTGAGGTCGAGGAGGGGGACAGCGGTGGGGACGAGGAGGATGCCTGTCCAGCTGGTGTTGGGCAGCCACCCCCTGGGCGAAGGGACCCCCGGCTGGCCAGGATGGCCCAGCAGCACTGGGACACCATCACAGAGGAGCACTTTGGACAACACAGGTAGGTCAACAGGGCCACGTGCAACCACCAAGGGCAAGGGCACAGCTCACAGACAGGCAGGGATGGACACCAGGGGAGGAAGGCATCAGGATCGTGGGAATGGGCAGGGGACCGCATACAAAGGCAGGGACGAGCAGGGCTGCACACAGACACACACACACAAACACACACACACACACACGCACACCACAACCCATGCCCACAGGGCAACAGGCACGCCCACCCCAACAGGCACCCCCACACCCACACAGGACCCCACATTATCACGCCCAGTGGCTGGCACTGTGCATCCCTCAGATGCTGAGCACCATTGCACAGTGGCAGACAGCACTACACAGGCATCATCATGCACATGCCACTGTGGCCAGCAGCCGGGTGGGTGTGCACAGGGACCATGTGTGTGCAGGGCTGGGCACCTAACCCATGCAACACACAAAGAACCCCACAGTGCACACAGGGCAGCGGCAGACAGTGGCCATGGAGGAGGACAGGTCAGTCATGCAGCACAGTACCACAGCTGCCACGGATGCGTGGGCAGCCCCAACAAGACCTGCCAGCCGTGCCAGGCTGACCAGTGGCCTCATGGAGTGGCACCGAAGAGCCCCCAAGGGTGATGCTGCGTGAACGCGACCATGTCCGCACAGGGGTCTGCAGTCCACCGAACATGCCCGCACCAGGCATGCTAATTATGCCTACAGCCGAACCCGGCATTGACATAGCAGGGGTTGCACGATGCCGAGAACGGTGGGTGGGCATAGCACTCTGCGGGGTGTGCAGCAGCTGGGCACCCATCCAGTTGGCCAGTGTAAACACAACAGTTGCCATTGCAGTGGTCTGCCTATCAATGGCAGCGGTCACATCCGCCCGCTGCTGAGCCAACTCTGCCAGGAGCAGGGCATGGTCCCTGCTTCGCCGCTCCTCTTCCCGGTGCATTGCCGCACAGAGTGCATCCACCGCCGCCAAGAGCCCCATCTGCTGATCCACTGAGGCCTGGAGAAGACAGCTGTGGTCATCCAAGGGGTCATCTGCATGTCCAGCATGCTGTCCCCCATGGTGTTCCTGACCCTGCTGCACAGCGCTCCTCGACGGTGGGCGCTGCACAGCGCTGCCATCCTGGGATATGTCCACACGAGCCCCCTGCCCCTGTCCCCACGTCAACACTGGCCAGCTCCTGCCACTGCCCCTCTGGCTGCCGATCGCTGGGCACCACTGGCGTAGCCGCATCAGGAACAACAGCCCCACCACCCTGGCCGCACGCCAGTGCTGCCCCACTGGAGCCTGCAGACACAGCCTGGGCATGGGTCGTTGTGCATGCAGCCATGCCAGCACTACCCGCGGAACCGCCTGGGCGGATGCTATCCATGGGACTATCCTGTGTCCCACATGCATCACTGTCCGGGACGAGCGTCACGTCATCATCAGTGCTGGAGCCGGCCCCAATCCGTGTCTCAGCACACTGGACACCGAGGGCGGTGTCACGCTGGGACTCAGCCAGGGCCATGTCCGCACCCGCACCACAGGCATCAGTCCGGACAGACGTGTAGGGCTGCAGATGGTCGATCCCTCGGACACCTGTGGAGGTGGATGGGTACTCCACTGTGTCCAGGGCCTCCCCCTCGGCAGACACATCCACCGCCGCTGCCTCATGCAGACGCTCAGGAGCTGTAAAGGAACACAGTACCGTTAGTGGTTCTGCCTGGCCCTGCCCCCCCTTCCACCCACACACTGCCAGCGCTGGACCTACCATGTAGTGATGGGCTGCCACCCATCTGGAAGCCACCGCCAGGAACACCCTCGACGGCACTACGCCACATGCTGCCGGCCACCTGCTCCTCCCGTGGCGTCAGGTGGGTACGTCCTGCTGGCCCCCACTGGTGGCAGCACGTGCCGCCCTGATGGTGGCCACCTTATCTTTTATCCGCCTCCTGTCCATGCCAACCTTTTTCTTGCACTCCTGCATGGACCGCTGGTGACTGCCCTGCTAGTTGACGGCACGTGTCACCTCACCCCACACCGCCACATGGGCCTGTGGTGTTCCCCTCTGTCCGCTGAGCAGCGGCTCCCTGTCGAGGTAGGCCTCGAACAGGGCATCAGATTCTACCCTGGTAAAGTTGTGCCTCCTCTTTCGCATCATTCCCTGCTCTTCTTCATCCTCTCACTCGGTCATACTTGTGCCTGGGGGATGAACAGGTGTTACCTTGGACTGTGCAGTCCCATACAGCCCTCCCAGACCACTGTCCCCACGTCCCAACAGCATGCCACCTACCTCAAAGGACTGCAATACCGATCCATGGCTCATGTATTCTCAGGTCGCATTTTTATAGCACAACACAAACAAATGAGGACAGACGCAACTGTAATGGGATGCAAATGCAGTGGATATGGTGTGGAATGGCTCATGAGCTGATTTGCATAACCTGGCTGAATATCGCGCTGTTGCACCTTGCGCAACTGTGTTCAGCGTGCTCAGGCTGTGGCACACCACTGTGATGTGCGCAATAGGCACTACACCACGCAATCCCGTGGTGCTGACACCGATGCTAGCGGTGCTGCTGACGTGCTGTGCACGGGAGGCAGTACAGGGCACGGCCACTACAGTGCCTGTGGTGCTCGTGCGCTATATGCCCAGAGGGGCGCTCGTGCCATGGTGCACCATGGGGCCACAGCGCAGTAGGCCACTGCATGGCGATACACAAATGAACCCAACCGCGCTACACGCAGGGCTTCCCAACAGCACTGTGGCGCTCCGTGCGTGGACAGACCCTTGACCCTTCGGCTGACCTTTGCCCTCTAGGCACCATGCATCTACATGGCTGCCCCCCTATTGCGCAGTCCGGTGCCTGCGTGATTGCAACTGGCAGCACTGCCTCTGCATGTGGGGCACGTGCACTACAGGGTGCCATTTTGTGCTCACCAGTGACAGCACCATGCCGCGCACCAGAGCGCCAGTGCGGACAGCAATGGAACTGGCTAACCTGGTAGCACTTGTGGAGCCCCATGCAGGTGCCCTTTTTGGCCAGGTACCCCTCCTGAGGACATGGACAGCGGTGTGGCAGGTGGTGGCAGAGGGCCTTGAGGAGGCCACAGGGAGCAGCAGGACCGCTGAGCAGTGTCATCACCGCTATGGGGACCTCCAGCGGCGTGACCCTGACTGCCTAGGGCGACTACAGGCGCATGCCCGGCAGGGCGCCGTGCCATGGCCATGTAGGTGCTTCTTCACAACACTAGTAATATCCATCTGTCCTGGTATCACAGTGGTCGGCAGGCCATGCCGCCGGGAGGGGGGCCTGTACCTGTGTTGGGGGTGCTTCATGTACACCCTGCGCCATCGCATCACGGCTGGGCTGTGCGGGCATGCGCACAACAAGGGGGGGGCTATGGTTCTGACGTGTACTGATGGGACTCTCTCCATGTTTGTACTCTAGGCCTGGAGGATCACCGTAGGGCCTGGCTGGCCCGGGAGCAAGGATGGCAAGTTGGCGATGGAGGTGTGGCCATGCAGGCAGGGCACAGTGTTGGTGCCGGGGGTCAGCAGCGCACTGCTGACCAGGATACAGGTGAGTGCCATGTTTCCCCTTACATCTGTGCATGGTGGGTTGCAGGGGTGGTGATGGGGCATGGCCCCCTGCACATGGCCCCTACTGCCGTATATGCCCCACGGTGCCCTCCGCACCATCCTGTGGGTCTGCATGTGTGGGTGGTTGTCGCAGGTGGGCTGTGTGTGCACTGGGTGCCTGGTTGTGCCACTGCCATCACACTGCATAGCCATGATGTCGGACGGCCATGATGATGCTGTGCAGTGCATGGGCGGTGGGGGTGTGCAGCGGTTTGCATGGCTTCGGGGTGCCCGGGTAGGTGGGTCATGTGGGCGCACCCACTGTGGGTGGTCACATGCCATCCCAGGGGCGCAGGCCACAGCTGTACGCCATGCACATTGGGTGGGCTGCGGTGGTCTGGCCAGTCACACGTACTGATTCTGCTCCCTTGTCCTAGGTGGACAACGCTGGACAACCCTGGAGCGTCACATAAAGGAGATCCTGTAGGTCACCCGGGCCATGCTGGAGCTGCTGCAGGGGATAGAGAGGGGTGAACAGCAGCGGCACAGAAGGCGCCACAGGGAGTGCAGGGATGAGAGGGGCCGCCAGTAGGGCCTGCAGCACCTGCACTGTTCCTTTCCCTCCCTGGACTATACCTCACACCGCTTTGTCCCCCTCCTTGCTATTCCCTTTGCCCCCTGCCCTCCCCCCAAGTTGTAGCCTTGCACCTCCCCTCCCCCACTATGTATATAGCATTGTAAATAGTTCCTGTTGTTTATGTTACCTGTTACAATATACATGCTTTTCATTCTACGACTGTGTTAGTCTCTGATTTGCAGCGGGCGTCTGGTGCCTTGCTGCAGTAGTGTGCATAGCGACTGAGGGGTGGCGCTGGCCTGGCCATGGGTGTGTCCGCCAGGGATCCTCCACTGGTGTGGGTGTGGGCCATGGGCTCTGTCTGGGGTATGTGTGGTGTGCCCCTGTGCACTGTTTTCCTGTGTGCAGCGGGCTTTGGTGCATGTGCTATATCCCAGCCACCCCTGGCAGTGTGTGCCGAGCCTGTGCGGCTGTGCCACTTGCGTGTCTGTGGTATGCACGGTTGTGCCGACTCCACCACCGCATGCATGGCTGCTGACATGACATTGGTGGCAGTCCATGCCAGCCACCCTCCAGGCATGGCACCCTGGCAGCTGGTGTCCCAACTCCCAGTCTATTGCACGTCTGCCTCTGGTGACATTGTGGGCGGTGCTGTTGTTGTTTCCCTCCATGCAGACTATGGTGTCTGGGGCGGTGCCTGTGGTCTGGTGACTGTCACATGGGGTCCTGCTGCATGCAGGCAGTGGCCTGGTTCGAGGTGCGCACACCACATGGCTGGCTCACCAGCGCCATGGTGGTGTGCAGGCTGTGGGTACATGGCACCACTGGACTCGCGACAGCAGCATCTGTTGCCCCCACTATGTGTGGCTGTTTGACGGGGTACCCTTGGGATTGGGGGGGTTTAATGTTCCCTGTGTTGCCTCCTATGTGATGCATGCCTCCATGCACCACAGTAGGCTGCTGTGCTGTCTGGTGGAATCAGTGCTGGGACAGGGTGTGTGCATGGGTGGGTGTGCAGGGTGCCGTCCTGCTGGTGGTGGCATCCGGGGTGGGCCTTGTCATGTGTAGGGCCCCTCGGGTACTGATGCCAGGTCGACCTCCTTGCTGTGCCACTGTGGGGGCCATGCAGGGGGGCCTTGTGTATGCTGTGGTGGCACCCGTGGCTGGCGTCGCCTGCTGTGGGGTGGGTCACGGTGGAGCTGTTGTGCATGGTGCCATGGGGCATCGGGTTGCATTGTCGTGGTGGTGGTGGCATACCTTCGGTGCCATGCACTGTTTGGTCATGCATCTGGGCTGGGTGTCTCGGGATCGCTGTACAGGGGGTGGTCAGCATTGGTGTGGCACCATGGCATGGGAGGGTCCTGGCCCTCCTTGTGTTGCGATCACTGTTTGCCGGGGGACAGTGCTTGGGCACCTTGCCCTGCAGATGTGGCAAGGTGTGGACTGCTGGCCCCCGTCTGCTGTTGGATCGGTGCCGGGGTATATGGGCTGGTGGTCCATTTAGCTCACCTCTGTTTGTGCTGCTCATGGGGGCCTTGCCCTAGCGGGGAGAGGTTGGTCTGTCTGTCCTGCTGCATGCTCCTCCACGCATGGCACATCCATGGCCAGTGCGTTGCTGCTTCCTGTCTTTGTCCCTGTGCATCCCTGGGTGTGCTACTGCGTATCGGCCCTGCTCCACTGTGCATCCTTAGCTACGCCATGGTGCATCGGGTGTGATATTCAGCTGCGTTGCGCAGGCACACTTTGGCCTGCGCTTGGTTTGAATATCACGCCCATTGCGCAATGGCGCACTGCTCTTGCGCCTGCTCCCGCTATTGCACATCTTTTTTGGCGCAGTCTGAATATCCCACCGGTAGATTATTAAATAATTACTTTTATTGTATATATCCAAGTACAGCCATGTACACAAACCCATGCAGTGTCCATTTTTCAATATTAATTGGTAATGCTTATTGGTCTAGTCTTACGTCCCCATAAATACAGTACCTACTTCTTACACTATATCTTAATCTCATTTTGTGAAAGAAGATTCATTGCACAAACATATAATTATTTTGTAAATGCTGTGATAAATTTCAAAACATATGCATATCAAATAGCCTTGGGGAACTCAGCAATAAAACATTCTTTAGCAGTATTCCCATTGCAAGTAATGCCTGGTATTAAAATGGCCAGAGTAATGAGGAAGCTGATTCCAACAAACAAGCATATGTTAGTTAGATTGTGCAAAATAATGTGATGCAAGTAGCAGAAATAAAGTGCTATGTGCAAACATTTATTTTCAGAAAACTCCATCTTCACGGAGAACTGACTGGACTCTATTTTATAAGAAAAGACCTCCTTTAAACAATTCTGTGAGTAGGCAGGCTAGGGCAGTAAAGTATGCTGAAGGAGGGATTAAAAGACTGCTTGTCCCTTACGAAAATTCAGACCACAGGCAGAAATGTAGAGCACTTCTAAAACCCATTAACATAAATAAAGACTGCTGCCATTACAATGTATGGGACAGAAATCGACTTGGAATATTGGGAGAGTAAGAGCAGTCCCCTTAAGCAGTATTCTCTCCATCAGTGTTAGTATCACAAGTTCTAATTCCAGTGTACCAGCATGACCTGCAAAATACCCAGCCAGGGATTTCAGAAGGTGCACAGTGGTATCCCTAACAAATAACAAGAGATAGTATAGTACACTGGAGGGGATATAAATATATTTCAGACAAGGGTCACTCAGCTTTGTGTGTGTGTTGGGGGGGGTGGTATGGAACATCAGTGAGATGCACTATGCTGAAAGATCAATAGCAAATGTTTATATTTTTTGTTGCAGGCATGTATTCATGTGGTAATTATTATGTTCATTTCTATATGAGTAGACCATAGATGTCTCAATAAAACATACTGGGATGGTTTTGTCTCCTGTCTTTTTTTTTCTTATGGGCATCCGTGCCATTTTGTTCCATGCTCAGTGTGCCCTGATAGTAAGCAAAAGCAAATTATGTCATTTGCTGTTTCTGTAGTGCGAGTCCACACCTGGCAAATGGTGCCGTTTGCAGGCTCGCTCAAGGTTCTCCTTCCTCTTGGTTATACTGAAACAGTGCTCGTAAAGTTACCTTCTTTATCTGAGAAGTAGTCTTGAGAAGTAAACCGGCAGTACTAAATATCGTGGCGCATGTCATAGTTTTTTTCCCCTCTTTAGATAGGATAGCATTTTTATTTTATCTACTATCATTTTATGGTTGTGGTGTCATCTGTGGTTTGCCTGCCATAATTTCTGGAGAGGTCATAAATTGAATGTTACCTACCACTAGCAGGCAACTATGTCATTGTGAATGTACTGTAGCTGTTTTCTTTTTCACTGAGATATGCAAACAATGACCCACTGCCTTTGTCCGTATAGTGATGTATATTCGTTCTGGAAATTTTCGTAGTGTGGTATCCATGGATTCTCGGATGGTATCTATTTGTTTTCTGTGTGAACCAGATGTGTTTATATAGATGTTTTTAGGTACCATGCAAAGTGGTAATGAAGAATGGTATGCTATTTACAGTTCAGAAGAAACCTAGTGGTCTAGTGGTTCCCCAAACATCCCGATCCCCATTATTACTAGTAAAAGAATAAGCCAGGTGGTCTAGTGATACTTCGAACATCCCCGATACTTGTTATTGAAAGGAAGAACTAAACCTGGTGGTCTAGTGGCCCTAACCCCACCCCACCTCAGGAGGCAGTGTCCCATCTCCCCACCCCACCAACCCGAAACATAGCCAGTGAGTGGCACAACCCTCCTCACACCACGTTGTCCAGCCACTGACTGAGCTGTCAATAAGGAGTGCATGCTTTGACAGCTCCAGTCAGCTGACAGGCTTATGATGGTGTGAGGAAAGACTGTACCAGTGGCTCTGTTTCAGGTTGGGGCTGGAGAGGTGGGATACTGCCTCCTGGGGTGGGGTTAGGCCACTCAGACCACCAGGTCTAGTTCTTTTCATTCAATAATGGGAATCGGGATGTTCGAGATACCACTAGATCACCAGGCTTATTTTTTCACTAGTAATAACAGGGATCGGGATGTTTGAGGGACCACTAGACCACCAGGTAAATTATGTACTTGCAATACCAGGGATCGGGGATGTTCAAGGAGCCACTATACCACCAGAGATTTTTATTGTACCACACACACATTTTTGTGAAGCAAGCTTTCAGAGCAATGCAGGCATATAAATGATGCCATTACTACTAGATTTGGCAACAAGGATGCCTCTACAATGCTAAGGCATGACTTGCAAATCTACAAAGAAATTGGCAAGCCTTGCGACAGTAGTCATTCAGATTTCTGTGTCCAGGGCAAATGCTCTACAGTTAGCATAGCAAAGAAATGTAGTGTAGGCCATGAATTAGTTTCAGTGACACATACATAGAAAAATGATCCCGTGCTTACTGCAATTCGAAAGCCACAAGATGCAAGAGTGAGCTCAAGAACTACAACAGTCATCACATCATTTCTCAGTAATCGTATTCTAAAGACATTTTTTCTAAACAGCACATGATTGCAATTGTCAAACATTTACAAGACTCTAACACCTATCTTGCCTACTCTGATCACATGGCTGGTTGATTTCTATACAACTGTACAAGCCCTGTTTTGCCGTGGCAGAGGCATAAACTTTCAAACTTCATTGCACAGAACTGCTCACATATAATATACACTCCCTAACTAAAGAAAAAGACAGACAGACAGATAGATACAGACAGTTAGGGAAGCATATTGTAAAATCGCTCTTCAGACAGTAGTATACTTTTCAAGTAGTACGTCTTTCAGCTGGGACTTAGTTATTATGGAGTCATTTGTTTCTCAGACGTGACCTTTGATTTCTCAGGTAGAGTGTAAATTACATGTCACCAGCAAAAAATATTAAACCCAATTTGTACTTGATTACTGATGTTATTATGCATTATATAATAATGGTTCTAGAAAATCAACCTCCGCAGTAAATAGCTTTGTTACATTAGAAGTTCCTTGAGGTTAGAAATCTCCCTCCATTTCTTTTAACTGTATGATTGATGATTATGGGAAGTTCATAAAAAAAAAATCTTCCAGAAATATTTTATCTGATTGCTACGCCTATAAAATGGATGCAAGTGGTTTTTAAACCACTCCAAATTATTTGTCTTGATAAAGAACTAACAACTGGGCTACTTATCCTTCTGGACTGTATTGATTTGAGCCTAGTCGGCGAGGGCTCCTGTAGTCATACAGGCTTGGGAAATGCTGTCCTGGTTTCAGACTATGATGTTTTATACAGTTATTGCCACTGAGAATTTAATTAGTATGTTTGCAATATCAGTATTTTCTACCTTTCTATTTACAGTGCAAGAAAAAGGTGCTTTAGAAGTCTCGGAAACGGAGATACTATATAATTTCAGCTTGTTATTGATAACTTTCATATATAGTGGGGCACAGAGTGGTTTTAGTGACAGTGCACAGGTTTGAGAACCAGCATTCCAAAGTTTAAATCCCACATGAGCCCATAAATATCTTATGACCATGAGGAAATAACTATCTTTTCATGTCTCAGTCCCCAGTCAGTAAAATTAGATAAACAAGTCCCGTGACAAGCACCGAAGGAAAAGGCGATCCTATTACTTCTATGGAAAGAACCGGAGCCTGCTGACGTTATTGCAGGAAGCAGCTTCCGCCCACCTGCATGGTGTTTCACCTTGCAACAAGGAGGTGCCCAATATGCCAGCTGAAATGATGTCTAAGCTACTCTGCCTCCCCCAAGCGAATACTCTGTTTTGGGATTTACTAGCTCTGGGATTTACAATGAAGGGTGCTGGTGGTGTGTATACTTCATATGTAATTAAACGAGCTGTCTATGACAGCAGCTCAGATGCAGTGGCGTACAGTTGCAATAAAATGACTGCTACAATCAGCGGTGGTGACATGTAGGCAATTTGCATACTGCCAACGGCAGTAAGCAAACTGCCTGCGTTACCACCGCTGACTGTAACGATCGTTCTTTAACTATGCGCACTACTGCTGTCTGAACCTTCGGACACTTCGATGCGGTTGTGGCGTGCCTGCAAAAAGGATCAGGGCATTGGAAGCGGGGTGACACACCTACGAAAACTCATATGGTGGCACTATGTTTCTTGCACATGCGTGCAAGCAAACATAAAAAACAGTCAATTATAGATTTGCTGGGAAAGGGATGACATTTATGAGATATGAATCTTTCTTGAAAGACAATACTTTCCCAAGTGAAGATGTTTAAATGCGGAGTATTTAAATGTGCAAGTTGCTGCATTCTGAACGGTGTAAACAAATCTCCAGTTTAACAGGCAACCAATATTTAACAAGCTGTTTCAGTTTCCTAATGGCATCTGATATGCAGCTGGGAGTTATGTCTCCAACATTCTTAACAGAAAGAAGGGAGTATTTTATTTCAGTTGGCATGGAAGGATACATTGAAAAGTCCAAAACATGTGTTCCACGATACTCCATTTTCCAGCTAGAGATAGCAAGATGGCTATAGACTCCGCTCACAGCCACATAAAGGGAATACAAATTCCAATCAGCAGAATAAAAACAAAACCGGTCCTAGTTACAAAGAACTGGCAAAGGAAAGTGAACTTTTCCATGAATGGAGGGATTCACTCCAGAACCAGAGCAGAGCTCTGCCCTTCAGTAGGCCCATAGCAGCCATGCCAACCCCACCCAGTTGGACCAGCCACTGGATGGCCTAGTCAGGTCTACTCCAGGCCCCAACTGTGACAGACCCTTAGGCCTACCAGGCCCCCCCCATATGGGCCCCACCCCTACCCAACATCAAGCCCACTCCTTACCAGAACAGGGAGAGCAGGCATGACAGCTCCCATCCCCGGTACACACCATTGCTAGGATAGTGATGGATTATTATGGTAGACCATGTGTGGAAGGGTTGGTTGGGGGCCACCAACTACAATTACTTCTAGATACAGAGGCTGCTATTTCTGTACTGCATCAGATAACCCTATGACATCACCATGGTCCACTGGACAATCAACATCGGCTTGTGCCTTCAATGGATCAGAGACTGTCACTTACCAGTCTATCCCAATCCCTATTACAGTAGGAATTTTAAAAATGGAACACTGTTTTGATTTCATGGTCCTGAGGGATCATCAGAGTATTTTGGGTGTGGATTTTCTGACATGCTTTAACTGCGCAGTCAATATGGTTAACCAGGTACTCATACAAATGCAGGGCCCTAGACATCTGCTTTGCATTTCAGATCCCTATGTAATAGTGGCAGTTATATTTAATGACAGGGAGTATGACATCATTTGCATGCTTCAAAACCATACACTATTTTACCAACTGAAGCCCATATTGGACAGACACCCGAAGGCCTTTGCTAATAACAAACATGGCTGTGGGAGAATAAGCATGACCATTGTGGTACCAGGGGGGATCCGCCCTGCCATTGTCAGTACCCCCTTTCCCCACCCTCAATACCTTCACTGAAAGCCACCATCGAATCCCTTTGCAAGCAACAAGTCCTTTGACCCTATGTATCCACTGTGAATTCCCCCATCTGGCCTATGAAAAGCCCAACAACAGTTGGAGGCTCACCATTGATTACAGAAGGCTTAATCGGGTGACCCCAAGCTGTGCACATACTCTGGCCAATGTCCCAGATGTGCTCAAGCATCTCAAATCTGAACACAAATGGTTCAGTACATTGGATATTCCCAATAGTTTCTGTTCCTTACCCCTTGCACCAGAGAGCCAGTATAAATTTGCCTTCACTTTCCATGGCAGACAGTACACCTGGAACCGCCTCCCACAAGTGTTCAATAACTCCCCCTTCCTGTTCCATATCCACATGAAGGATTTTCCATGTCTCAATGCCTCTTGCACTATATGGATGATTTATTACTGGCTATAGAAGAAATCCCATTACATCTTGAGTTGCTGGACGAACTCCTAACCCTGCTGCAAAGGACAGGCCTCAAATGTAACCCTGCCAAAGTCCAATTATGCTTCCCAGAAGTTACCTTCCTAGGTCTAAGCATCTCTGCAGAAGGAAGGAGCCCAGCCTTAAAGAAGGTGCCAGGCCTACAAGACCTGCCCTTGCCCACATCAGTATCTACCCTGAGGAGATTCCTAGGGATGGTTAACTATTCCAGGGATTTCATTTGTAATTTAGCCCAGAAATCATCTCCTCTGCATGAACTCCTGAAAAAGGACACACCATGACGATAGGGTGCTGAACATACAGGGGCAGTGACAACACTGAAGAAAGCCCTAGCCTCTGCACCTGCTCTGGTAAACCCAACCCTGAGTTACCCTTCCACTTAAGAGACAGCCTCAAAAGAAAATGGAAATTACGTACCTACCGTAATTCTTGATCTTCTTGGACGAAGTCTCCACCACTCATTCACACTAATGGGAGTATGCCGGAGGCGCTAGGACCCCGGGGGAGCAAACTTTTTCAGGAGGGCTGATACCTGAGATGGAGCCACGAGGAAGCGGCACCGCGAGCCCGGCGTGTGTGGTAATGACTATCTCGGCGTCAACCCTCTAACCACCTCAGTACCTTTTTTTCTAAGGAGGTGCAGCATAACTAACCTAGAAAGGACTAACCTAAAAACCGGACACAAGATAGTCTGAATGACCAGTGTCAGAAGGGTCAACAATAAAGTCTTCACAGCTCAGCCATTGAGGGAATAAAGACCATAAACAGAGAAGTGAGCTTGGGGGATGTGGGTGGGCGTGTGAATGAGTGGTGGAGACTTCATCCAAGAAGCTCAAGAATTACGGTAGGTACGTAATTTCCATATGTTCCTGGACATAAAGTTTCCACCACTCATTCACACTAATGGGAAAGTACTGAGCTAAAAAAACCCACGAGAGGGGCAGCAGGAGAAAAAGAGCTCACGTGCTTAGGACAGAAGTCCGTTAAGAACAGTCCTGCCAAACGACAGATGTCGTCTGGCATGAACATCCAAGGCGTAGTGCTTAACAAAAGTATGCAAGGAGCTCCAGGTAGCCGCATTGCAAATATCTGCAATGGGCATGTTACGGATTTCCACCAGAGATGCTGCGACTGCTCTAGCAGAGTGAGCGTACAATCTGCCTTCCAGCTTGACCTGTGCCAAAGAATAGCAGTGGCGAAGGCATACCACCAGCCACACTGAAATGCATCTGATAGCAACAGGCTTCCCCAGCCGGGTCTCGCTGTAGGAAACAAACAGTTGTTAAGTGTAACCCCCCTGCAAATGGGGGTTCCCAAAAGACTTCCAGGAGCTTGCTTGAATGCTCCAAGCCTGAATGGTGTTTGGCATTTAAGCCATTTATCAGTGAGTGTTTTTAGAACCTCTGGTACTGTCTCTTTAAGAGCTGTCTGCTTGCAGACATAATTAGTTTGTATGGGGACTGTGTGTTCTTTGATTGAGTACCACTCAAGCTGCTGCCAATTCACTTCATTTTGCAGTCACTAGGAGTGCAAAGGAACCTATCTGAAAGATGTAACTGTTTGCCAGAAATCATTTACAGTAATAATGAAATTACAGTTTGTCTAACCTGATTTCTTTGCAGTCAGAACAGTGTCTGCCTAGTTCCCCATTCTGGTTTTGAACTGCTGAACTGGACCAATCAGTGTGGGTAAGCTAGCTCTAAAATGGTGCCTTGGACGAATCAGAACTTGGACTCATAATCTGAGCCAGCCACAAGAGGATTGTATGGGCAGTGACTCTGGGAGATGTAGTTTAGACTTCAGTGCCTTTTGGACCAACAGCAGCAGTCTATTGTGAGTGACAGCCAATCCAGTCAAGAACTGGGAGGAACTCAAAGGAAGTGCCCGGTTTTGTCAGTTGGGGTTTGAGTTGAGCTTTGGCAGTGAAGAAGGAAGGAGCCTATGTGCTTTTCAGTGTGCAGTTTTAGTCAAAAACGTGTGTAAGGCCCAGAGTTCGGTCTGCAGCTTGTGTAACAGCTTGTTAGGACTGAATCCGTCCTGTGAAAAGAATCAAAGGATCTCTGAAGAGTAGAAACCAGGCTCACCCTGTAGAAGACTGGAAGAATTGCTGAAAATTGCACTCGGTCTGTCAGAACTGAATCTGCTGTGTGTTCTCCCGGGTATTGTGCAGTAATGCGATCGGGATACAGATGCAGCCTGCCTGGTATAGTGCGTTCTTTTATATGGATGTGTGAAGAGGTTTGTGTACCTCAAGTGAGCCCTGCTGACATTGAAGGACCCTATCTTATTTGGAGGTCGTGAGTACTAATTCAGGGTCGCTCCTGTTGAATTGCCACATTAAATCCAAATGGAATTACTGTACTGCTGACTGTTTAATTCTCCTTTTCTCTGTGTGAAAGGGCCCCTACCAGCTGCCACGGTTTGGACTAGCCACTAGGGCTTGGGTACCCAGGGACAGTAACTGATAGGGATAGGCCTGTGCACAGAGCCATAGATGAATTATTAGAGTGATAAGCTAATTAACCTGATTTCCCCTGTCCTTGTTATACCCCTAAATAAATCAGAGCTGCTTGTTTCAGCAAAGTTATACTGCCTGAGGTATTTGTCTATGTTAAAGTACTGTACTGTGATTGTTGCACTGTATCTCGTTTCACAGGAGGTCCCAGTGCGGAACCAGACCTGGGGGTAAGTGTATACTGTGAAGGTTATTCTGATATATTGTGTGGGCCACTAGTGGGAAGAAAGGGGGTTGCAGTGTCCCAGAGGGCTGTGACCAAGTTAGTTTAACTATTGCAAACCCTGACCTCTGGGTGGAGGCACCGCCATTGGATCCAGGCCCCTCAACCTGTTAGTGGCAAATCAGGCAGGGTAGTAGCCCCTGGGATAGCGCCATCTAGGGGTTACATTTTGGAGGCTCACCGCTGGGATTGTGT
The DNA here is from genome assembly GCA_016271365.2 of Neoceratodus forsteri. Classification (NCBI taxonomy): domain Eukaryota; kingdom Metazoa; phylum Chordata; order Ceratodontiformes; family Ceratodontidae; genus Neoceratodus; species Neoceratodus forsteri. Next base: position 1,624,860,998 of record CM028129.1, read on the forward strand.
GTCCTCTAGTGGCCATATTCTGAACCACTGTTAAGAGAAAAATGGGTACCCGACAGAAGTGGCTGTGCACGGCTGGTGGAGTGGTGTACTGGGAGGAGATCGACCCCCAAAATGCTATGCTTATCCTGGACATCCCCTGGGTATCAATACGGACACTGTGCAGGAGTACTTTCCAAGGTGGAAGGTTTACAAAACCCTGTGGTGGTGGGTCGGCATGCTAATCTGCTCACCCACACTTTCCTGGCCCTAGTAGAGTTTAAGGATCCCATAGATAGCTCCAAAGTGCCACAGACCATTACCCCAGAGGGAGCCCTCACTGCTTGGAGAGTGATAACTAAGGACAGTAAAGACCCGGGGGGGAATCAGCCCCCACCACTATCTGAAACCTTTGAGGAGAAATTTGCTGAATGGTTGCTGGGAGAGGGGAAAACTGTGGAGGACTTGAAGAAACTATTCTTGCCACCTGGGGGTGTTCCTCCCCCAACACCCTCTCCTGCTCCAGTGCCCGTAATGGTGGCTGAACCAATGCAGACTCCTATTTCTGCACCTGCCATTGGTCACGACTCTTACCGAAGGTTGAGGATCTTCTCTGGCACCCTCCCACCCCCAAGGGAGGATGACTGGGAGACCTGGATAGACTATGTTGCCCCCCAAGTGCTAGAATGGCAATGCTCGGAAGGCGAAAAGCAAAAGAGGGTTAGTGAGAGCCTCCAAGGTCCTGCCCTGGCTACCATCCGTGCTAACGGGCCAGTAACCCTGAAGCGACTGCACAGGCCTATCTTGAGGCCTTGGAGAATGTATGGGAGCCCAGATTCTGATGAAGACCTATGGTGGAGAGTAAGAAATGCACAACAGTACCAAGGGAGTTGTTGTCTGTGTATGTCTCGGCTGGAAAAATTGTTGCAAGAATGCCTCAGAAGGGTAGTTTGCCAGCGATTGAACTGGACCGAACAGACTGGACAGAATCCTTAAGTCTGCGCCTTTCTCAGAACTGCTGTTGCTTCAGTTACGCCTGGCAAATCGACTGGAATCCCCACCCTCCTATGATGAGTTAATGAGAGAAATTCGAGGAGTTGAGAAAAGGCGACCTCGGGAGGTACCTGCACCAACAGCTGTGGCTACGACCCGAGTGACTGAGGGTGACCCATCAAGTGAAGTTCAGGGGCAGAGGTTGACAGTCAATGAGTGCTCTGACAAGGAAAAAGATATGCCACAATGGGGCGAACTGTTGAGAGAGATCGAGAATTCAAAAACAGTCCTTTATGAAGGCCACGCCTGCAAGTACAGGCCCTGACCTATATCCGACTGCATCTGCTATGGGGTGGGGTACCCACCCATGTATCTCCTGCTGATAACAGCTCCAAACTCAATTCCTTGACCATGGAAGTGGAGAAACTGACGAGATGTCTCCAAATGCTTATCACGCCGCAGACAGAGATGGCACCCAGGTTTCCAGTTAGTAATACCCCCGCCCTGGCTCCCAGTGTGCCTCGGCCAGCTCAAACTCCAGAAAGTATGTTTTGCTATAATTGTGGGAAAGATGGGCACATGAAAAGGAATACCAGTCCCAAAGACACTGACAAAGTTGCATATAGGCTACAAGGAGAGCTTGGAGGAAAATCAGTGGTTAAGAGGTGCGACATGATCCCAGTGAGGGCACCAAAAATGCTAATTCACGTCCTTTTGTGGCAAGGTCAGTTGCCCAGGCCCCCACTACCGCCTCTCCAGACTGGTCCAGAATAGTGGGTCCCTCCATGGAGACCACTGTAAAGGTGAATGGAGTGTCTACAAGAGCTGTATAGACAGTGGCTCCCAAGTGACAATTATGTTCCAGGATTGGTATCAGAAGCATTTGTCAGGACGTACCCTTACAACCATTAGAAGGACTGCATGTATGGGGTTAAGTGAGAAGGCCTACCCTATTCCGGTATATCCGAATTTGGCTGTCTTTCCCCACCTCCGTGGCTGGAGTGGCCGAACAAGTAGAGACCCTAGCCTTAGTGTGCCCCCCACTGGACTGTATGATGGTGTCCCTTTGTTGATTGGAACAAATGCTCATATGTTCGGAAGGCTGGCACAGTTGTGTTATGAAAAACAGGGTCAAAGACTAGTAGAGCTTTAAGAGTTCCGGCTTTAATTAAGAGGCCTATGAGGCACAGAGAGATGCTGAAAACACAGAACCAGAGGAACCGGTCGGAATTGTATGGAAGAAGGATCCTGAGTCTCTGATCCTGGCCAAATGCCCAGTGTACCTTACAGGAGAGGTCCGTATCAGAAAGGATGTTAAGAATAAAATATTAATGTTGGATGCACCAAGCGATGGAAAATTGCCAGAGGGACTGCTGGTCAAGCCTAGTATTTTGCCCGCTAGAGCCCATGCTTATGCCAGAAGGGTAATGGTCCAAGTTCATAATGTGTCTGAAAGAGACATTCGAGTAAACAGAGGTTGCATCCTGGCTAATGTGCATTGTGCAGACACTGCAGTGCTACCCAGCAGCAAGAGTTCAAGGAAGAATGACAGAGTAACGCCTGACTTGTTTGATTTCGGCGACTCCCACTGCCAGCTGAATGGAAAGTGAGGATCAGTGAGAAGCTTGCCAGAGACCAGGTGTTTTCTTTAAAGGAATGGGATGTAGGATGCGTGCAAGGAGCTGAGCACAATATCCGGCTGCATGACGAAGACCATTTCGCTGAGAGGTCTCGACGCCTGGCACCTGCTGACATAGATGATGTGAGACGCATCTGCAAGAGATGTTAGCTGCTGGTGTAATACAAAATCCAGAAGCCCTTATGCTTCCCATTGTGGTAGTGAGGAAAAAGAATGGAACAGTAAGGATGTGTGTGGTTATCCTCTTAAACCGCGGACTATCCTGATCAGTACACAATGCCCGCATTCAGGATGCTTTGGACTGCCTAAGCAGGAGCAAGTGGTTCTCTGTGCTGGATCTCCGCAGTGGGTACTACCAGATCGATGGCCCCAGAGGACCGTGAGAAGACGGCCTTTATCTGTCCGCTTAGCTTCTATGAATTCATGAGGATGCCTCAAGAGATTTCAGGTGCCCCAGCCACTTTTCAACGATTGATGGAGCGTGCAGTGGGGGACATGAACTTACTAGAGTGCCTGGTATACCTAGATGATGTTATTGTGTTTGGCAGCTCACTGGAGGAACATGAGAGCAGATTATTTAAGGTATTGGACCGACTGGAGGACTTTGGCCTTAAACTGTCCATTGATAAGTGTCAATTCTTTCAAACATCAGTAAAGTATGTGGGACACATAGTATCCACCGAGGGAATAGAGACCGACCCAAGTAAAGTTGAGGCCTTGACCACCTGGCCACAGCCCAAAATCTAAAAGAACTGCAAAGATTCCTGGATTCTGTGGTTATTATGGGCGCTCATCAAGGACTATTCAAGAGTGATCCGCCTTTACTTAACCTTACTCAAGGGTATCCCCAACCCACAAAAATACCAAAAGTCAAGCGTCCCTCAAGACTGAAAGAATGTATTTTCATCCGAGTGAAGTATTTGGGGCCCGCTGGACTCCTGATTGTGAGACTGCTTTTCATGAGATCATATATCAACTTACCCATGCTCAGTGCTGGCCTATGCCGATCCAAAAACCTTACGTCCTGCACACTGATGCTAGCTTGCAAGGGTTGGGGCTGTGTTGTACCAAGAGCACAAGAATGGCCTGAGACCAGTGGCCTTTGCCAGTAGAAGCCTGACCCCATCCGAAAAGAACTATCCTGTACATAAGTTAGGAGTTCCTAGCTTTGAAGTGGGCTATTGTTGACCAATTCCATGAGTACTTGTATGGGGCTAAAATACTAGTAAAACTGACAATAATCCTTTGACCTATGTGCAGACCTCAGCTAAGTTGGATGCCACTGGCCATAGGTGGCTTTCTGCATTATCTACATATGACTATGCTCAGAATACCGAGCAGGTCTGAACCACATAGATGCTGATGCTCTCTCCCGGAGGCCTGTTCCCCAGAATGATTGGTCCGATTGGCAGAACCTGACATTCGGCACTCTGCCGGAAGTTTGACAGGGAGGAACAAATGTCCACGGACGCAGTGGACTGCATGGTGGATTGCTTGGGAGCCTCTGAGAATTGCATACCTGCTGCTTGTTGCCACTTTTCTGCAATAGACATTGGTGCACTGCCTCAGCTGGACAATGACAGTATTCGTGAGGCTCAATCCAGCGATCCCATGATCAAAGCAGCTTTAGAAGCCCTATGCAGGAAAAGATGTGTCCAAATTACGCCCACTGATTTGAGAACTGCACTGTTATACAAAGAAGGTCCTAAGTTGAAACTGATCAATAAACTGTTATACAGAGAAACAGTAGACAGAGGGGACAAGTAGACAAACAACAACTAGTGCTGCCCACTGCCTTTCGAGACTCAGTACTGAGGTCCTTGCACAACCACATGGGGCACCTTAGTATAGACAGAACACTTGACTTGTGAGATCCAGATTCTATTGGCCTAAGATGGGGCTGATGTGGAGCAACACATTCAAACTTGTAGTCGCTGCTTACAGAGAAAGCTTTGCTCCAGAGGGCTGCCCCTTGTTAACATCACCACCAGTGCACCCATGGAGCTGGTCTGTATTGATTTTCTGAGTTTGAGTCAGATCAAAGAAATATCAGTAATGTGCTGGTGGTCACTGACCATTTCACGAGATATGCCCAAGCTTTCCCTCCAAAGACCAGAAAGCATCCACTGTGGCCAAAGTACTTGTAGAAAACTTTTTGTTCACTATGGGCTCCACAAAGAATCCATTCTGATCAAGGAGAGACTTTGAGAGTTGTCTGATCAAAGAGATGCTTTCTCTGTGAGAGTCTGAAAGTCCAGAACCACTCCTTACCACCCCCAGGGGACCCACAGCCTGAATGTTTCAACCGCACTTTCTTGAGATATGCTAGGCACCCTGCACCCAAAGAACAAGCCTAGATGGAGCCAACAAATTAGCACCCTGGTACATGCTTATAACTGCACCAAAAGTGATGCCACTGGATTCTCCCCCACCACCTGATGTTTGGAAGAGAAGCTCACTACCAGTAGATATGTGTTTTGGGTCTCTCCTGATGGGGTTCAAGCTGACAACTATTTACAGTATGTGCAAAAGTTAAAGGCCCAGCTAACTCATGGTACTCAACTGGCTCAAACCATGCTGCCAAAAGAAATCTGGCCAACAAAGAAAGTATGATAAAAGGTGAAAGCACAGGAACTCCAGGAGAGATCGGTATTGCTAAGAAATCTGGGACTGCATGGCAAGCACAAGATTGCTGACAGATGATAACCATCTCCCTCACATTGTAGTGGGCAAACTAGATGATCTGCCAGTGTACAAAAGTAAGGCCTGAGAATAATTCAAAAGATGTAAAACAATGCATAGAAATCATTTACTGCCCATTGGACAAATCTTAATTGAGTCTGAGCCCTAGAAGATGCCCCTCTGGACCAGTGACTGAGAGCTGCTGCTAAGAAAAGATCAAGAAAGTCTGCACTACAGAAGCAAAGTTAAAGTGTTCCCTCCACAAGTCCAGTTGAGCATGACTGTCAGTCCATATCGGAAGAAAGTGAGAGTGACTTTGAATACTATCCTTCTTACGAACTGAGTCAATTGTTTCAGGGCAATCCCTTAGTCAATACTGAAGATGAAGCTGGGCCTTCTGACTGTCTAAGCCCCTCAGCTTCATCCCTGGAGCCAATGCTCCCAGAAAGTGAAGTGCAAAGCATCAGATCAGATGAAATGGAATCATTGTGCATGGTTGAACTGTTTGAGCTTTCAGGGAGGAAAATGATAGATTGGGGCAGACTGGTGATACACCAGAACAAGAAGAGTATTTTGAGTGCCCTGACAGTCCACTGCCAGTGTCGAAAGCTCTCCATGCGAGCCAAATGTTGTGACTCAGAAACCTGTAACTCCTGGAGCTGAAAGTACCCCAAGTTCTAACCTCTCTACCCCATGGAGACTCCCTGACAAGTGAGGACAATGCTGAAAATGAGGCTCAGAGTGCAGAGACTATAACAGTTTCCCTAGAAAGACTGGTCGAGCTGTAAAGCCTGTGGTGCACCTCAGTTATGATTCACTTGGGAGGCCTGTGGACTTGCCTCTCAATGTTGTCCATAAAGGAGTGTATGTGTCCCGAGCTCATTGCCCAAACTGAGCATCAGTGCTAACTCCAAGTTACTGTTGCTCCTCTAAGTATGGTGCCCTTGCCCCATCCAGCCCCAAAGGTAACTGATAGGGAAGGGCCCCTCTTCAGGTTTCATGTACAAGAGGTAATAACTTGAGTTATGGCACAATGTGTATGTAATACGTGTAAAGAGGACGACTGCAATGTTTCAAGAAATGTGTTCTTCGTAAAATGATATATTGACTGATGATTACATGTACGAGCCTAATGCAAATGTATATGGTTGCAGTTGAAACTTATGGGTACTTGCTTGACGCGACGTCAAGCTTTCCCAGGCCAGGAAGGGTGTAACCCTGCAAATGGGGGTTCCCAAAGACTTCAGGAGCTTGCTTGAATGCTCCAAGCCTGAATGGTGTTTGGCATTTAAGCCATTTATCAGTGAGTGTTTTTAGAACCTCTGGTACTGTCTCTTTAAGAGCTGTCTGCTTGCAGACATAATTAGTTTGTATGGGGGACTGTGTGTTTCTTTGATTGAGTACCACTCAAGCTGCTGCCAATTCACTTCATTTTTGCAGTCACTAGGAGTGCAAAGGGAACCTATCTGAAAGATGTAACTGTTTGCCAGAAATCATTTACAGTAATAATGAAATTACAGTTTGTCTAACCTGATTTCTTTTGCAGTCAGAACAGTGTCTGCCTAGTTCCCCATTCTGGTTTTGAACTGCTGAACTGGACCAATCAGTGTGGGGTAAGCTAGCTCTAAAATGGTGCCTTGGACGAATCAGAACTTGGACTCATAATCTGAGCCAGCCACAAGAGGATTGTATGGGCAGTGACTCTGGGAGATGTAGTTTAGACTTCAGTGCCTTTTGGACCAACAGCAGCAGTCTATTGTGTGACAGCCAATCCAGTCAAGAACTGGGAGGAACTCAAAGGAAGTGCCAGTTTTGTCAGTTGGGGTTTGAGTTGAGCTTTGGCAGTGAAGAAGGAAGGAGCCCTGTGCTTTTTCAGTGTGCAGTTTTAGTCAAAAACGTGTGTAAGGCCCAGAGTTCCGGTCTGCAGCTTGTGTAACAGCTTGTTAGGACTGAATCCGTCCTGTGAAAAGAATCAAAGGATCTCTGAAGAGTAGAAACCAGGCTCACCCTGTAGAAGACTGGAAGAATTACGAAAATTGCACTCCGGTCTGTCAGGAACTGAATCTGCTGTGTGTTCTCCCGGTATTGTGCAGTAATTGCGATCGGGATACAGATGCAGCCTGCCTGGTATAGTGCGTTCTTTTATATGGATGTGTGAAGAGGTTTGTGTACCTCAAGTGAGCCCTGCTGACATTGAAGGACCCTATCTTATTTGGAGTCGGAGTACTAATTCAGGGTCGCTCCCTGTTGAATTGCCACATTAAATCCAAATGAATTACTGTACTGCTGACTGTTTAATTCTCCTTTCTCTGTGTGAGAAGGGCCCCTACCAGCTGCCACGGTTTGGACCAGCCACTAGGGCTTGGGTACCCAGGGACAGTAACTGATAGGATAGGCCTGTGCACAGAGCCATAGGTAGATTATTAGAGTGATAAGCTAATTAACCTGATTTCCTGTCCTTGTTATATCCCCTAAATAAATCAGAGCTGCTTGTTTCAGCAAAGTTATACTGCCTGAGGTATTTGTCTATGTTAAAGTACTGTACTGTGATTGTTGCACTGTATCTCGCTTCACAGGAGGTCCCAGTGCCGGAACCAGACCTGGGGTAAGTGTATACTGTGAAGGTTATTCTGATATATTGTGTGGGCCACTAGTGGGAAGAAAGGGGTTGCAGTGTCCCAGAGGGCTGTGACCAAGTTAGTTTAACTTTGCAAACCCTGACCTCTGGGTGGAGGCACCATACCATTGGATCCAGGCCCCTCAACCTGTTAGTAGCAAATCAGGCAGGGTAGTAGCCCCTGGGATAGCGCCATCTAGGGGTTACATAAGCCTTGCAAATTTTTTTCGTTCTATCTAGATAGAACCGCAATGCTCTCTTAACATCCAGCAAATGAAGGGTATGCTCCCCTTCATTCTGGAAGTTGGCAAAGAAGGTAGGAAGGACTAAAGGTTGGTTTAGATGGAATTCTGAGACAACCTTAAGGAGAAATTTAGGATGAGTCTTAAGAACTACTTTGTCCTTGTGAAATACAGTGTACAGGGGGTCTGTGACCAGTGCATGTATTTCAGAAACTCTACGGGCCGAAGTAATGGCCACCAGGAAGGACGTTTTCCAAGTGAGGAACTTCAACTTGCAAGTAGCAAGAGGCTCAAACGGTTTACAAATGAGCATGTCTAGCACAAGGTTAATGTCCTAGGCTGCAACTGGACATCTAATAGGAGGTCTAGTATGCAGAATACTCCTAAGAAACCTCTTAACTATGGGCAACTGAGCTAGCGACATGGAAAGTACTGGCTCATGATATGCCGAAATGGCACAAAGATAAACTTTGACTGTGGAGTACTGCAGATCTGTGTTTGAGAGGACTAAGAGATACTCCAATACTTTATTCGGTGGGCAGGAAAAAGGATTCCAAGAGGATTTTGCACACCAGATAGAGAAACGCTTCTATTTAGCTGTGTAGATTTTTCTATTGGCCGGCTTATGCACAGCCAAAAGAATATCTGAAACTCTACGAGAAACACTAAACCTAAACACCTCTGTCTCTTCAGGAGCCGAAGGTGAAGCGACCTCAGATTGGGATGGACCACTGGACCCTCGGTCAGAAGGTTTGTCTGAAGGGGAAGCATTTTTGGGGGGGTTTCCAACAGTCTGTTGAGTAGCGGGAACCATATCTGCCAAGGCCAGAAGGGGGCAATGAGAATCATTCTGCCCCCGATTCCAATTTCAGCAGTACCTTCTGAATTAGAGGAAGAGGAGGAAAAGCGTATAGAAAGCGTTTTGTCCACCGTAGCCTGAATGCATCCTGACAAAAAACGCCAGGTCCTGGATTTCTGGAGCAGAAGAGAGGCAGTTTTGTGTTGCATGGGGATGCAAAAAGGTTCAGGTCTCGAGTTCCCCACTCCTTGAAGGGTGACTGAACAATGGTTAAGTCAAGAGACCACTCGTGAGGATCTGCCTCTGTTCTGCTGAGATGGTCTGCCAGCTCGTTTTGTACTCCTGGCAGGTAAACCGCCTGAATCAGAGCCTTGTGCTCCAAGCACCATTCCCACACTCTCATTGCCTCCCTCCATAAAGGGTAAGAGTGTGCGCTGCCCTGTTTGTTGATGTAGGACATCACTGCCTTGTTGTCCATTTGAAGGAGAATGTTCTTGTGACAGAGTATGGCCTCCAAAGCTCAGACTGCATAGAGGATGACTCTCAGTTCCAGGACGTTTATGTGAAGTTGAGACTCGTCCTGAGTCCACGTACCCTGGGAGTGGAGATCCCGGTGGTGAGCTCCCCAACCCATCAGAGACACATCCGTGGTAATGGGGTTTGATGATCCAGAGGGTTGAAGGGATATCCATCCAGAAAGTTGTCCTCCTGAGACCACCAGGTGAGTGACCTATTCAGAGGTTCCGTCACCTTGATGAGAAAGGACTGAGGGTGAGTAGTAGGGGACCACTGAGCAGTGAGCATCCACTGAGAGGTTCTAATGTGTAGACGAGCCAAGGGTACAGTGAACACCGAGGATGCCATGAGGCCCAGCATCCGCTGCATTGAGATAGCTTGAACCAAGTTGTGCTCTCTGATGTGTCGGGTCATCTGTAAGATAGCGCTCCTTCTGTCCTCTGGAAGAAAAGCCTTCGCACAGGAGGTGTCCAGAAGAGTTCCTATAAATAGGAGCTTCTGGGAGGGCTACAACTGTGACTTGTTGAGGATCAGCAGAACTCCCATGGACGTGAGGAAGTCTGAGGCCGTGGCCACTGCCTCCAGAGTCTCTTGCCTGGAGGGACTTGCTAGAAGCCAGTCGTCCAGATATGGGAACACTTCTATTCCGATTTTCCTGAGGTGTGCTCCAAGAATTGCACAACACTTTGTGAAAACTCGAGGCGCAGAGGATAGCCCAAAGAGCAGGACTCTGAACTGATAGTGTTGACCAAATGCCATGAACCTTAGCTGTTTGTGGTGCTTTGGGTGTATGAGAATGTGCTGGTAGGTGTCCTGCATGTCCAAGGAGGTTAGTCAATTGTGTTGATCAAGGACACTGATTTACAGTGATTAAACCAATAAAATTCCATTTTCAAGACTTCAGATTCCGGAATTGCACTGGTGATTGTTACTCTAATTTCCAGATTTTACCGGGATTCTGCTGTCATACTTTTAGTATGTGTATAAATATTGAGAATAAAAGAAGGCTTAATAAACAGAGCATTAAATAAAGCAAATTGAAAACAGTACAGGAAGCAATTATAAGAAAAATACAAGTTTTGTAGAATTACTGACCTAGTATAAATGACAGATTCCATGAAATCTTTGTTTTTAACGGTGTTCAGGCAGCCCTAATTCTGGAATTTTACCGGGTTTTCCAGTAAAAAAACGAAAAACAGTGGCCTTGGTATTGATGAATCAAAGGTAGCAGGGTACCAAGTGATATCATCTTGAATTTTTCCTTGTGCAGGAATTTGTTTAACTTTCTAAGATCCAGAATAGGACATGTGCCGCCAGTTTTCTTTGGGACCAAAAAGTAATGGGAGTAGAAACCTGTGCTTCGTTGATCCAGCGGAACTACTACTACTACTACTGCCCTGTTGTTCAGAAGTCCTTGTACCTCGGAAGCAAGAAGGTCTGACTGTACTGCCGACAGCCTGGGCTGTCATTTGGGAGGATGATTCGGAGGGGGTTCCGAAAGACAGAGAGAGTACATCTCGCGGATTATCCTATGGACCCATTTGTCTGATGTTACAGATTTCCACTGGTTGTAGAACTGAGTCAGACATCCTCCCACTGCTGAGGAGGAGTCCCCCTCAGGCAACTGAGGTGGGACCTGGGCCAAAAACTCAGAAGGTGGCACTGGGCACTTTGGGTCTTTGTGCCTTCTGCTGTGCTTTCTTTTGCGGCTGAGGGTTCTGGTTTCTGTTAAAACCTCCTCTGCCTTTGCCCCGAAAGGACCGACATTTGTGAAACTGGCACTTGTTCCCACCCCCTCGGGAGGGAACAGGCACAGGTCTGGCTGTCTTAATGATAGACCTAGTCTTCTGTGTGGCCTCTAGTGCTTGCTGCACCTGAGGTCCGAACAGATGCATACCGTTGAAAAGTAAGGCCATGACCTGCTGCTGGGTGTCACTCATGAAGACTGAAGTACGCTGCCAAGAGTGGCGATGGTGCAGATGCCAGCCGCCGCCACCCGTGAAGTGGTATTAAAGGTGTCCATTGCAGCTTTAACCTGTTGATCATTGGACTCGATATCCCTAGTTATAGTTTGAAGTAGCTCTGAGTTAACTTCCTATTTGGGCAGAGCTTCTACCATTGCTTTGAGCGAATGCCAAAGAACATATTCATATACCCCTGGTAGCTGGCAAAGCGCATGCCCAGGGTTGAGGCAGCAAAGATTCTCTTACCTAAGGTGTCTATCTTGCGAGATTACGAGATTCTTTGTTTATTGGTCGGGCTGTAGATACCTGAGGAAGGACAGCCTTATCATTCTCTGTCAGGACCACTATGGCATCAAGGCTTGTGAGGCTAAGATGGGGCGATTCTTGGGAGGGTCATATTTCCTATCTATGGACTTGGCCACAGAAGGAACAAGAGCCGGATTCTTCCACGCCATCTGAGAAAGGGTCTCGAAAGAGGACTGTACCGGAGGGGCTAAATCCATAGGGATTTCTAGACATGAAGATATTGGAGACGCAAAAGCTTCCCAGGATCAATTTCTGTGGTCTGGAGAGAAAGGGTAGAATTTAAATTCTTGAGCAGAGACTTAAAGGAAAGTTCCTCAATAACAGGCTCTGCAGGAGGATTGATCCCTGCCCCCAGGACAGTATCAGCATCAACATCATCACCCAGTCTAAGATCTGGATCAGCTCAAAATCATCTCTTGACAGTCCAAGAGGGACCGTATAGACAGGAATGGAGTGAAAACCAGGAGGAAGAAGAGAAGAAAGAATCGGAGTCGAAAACCTCTGGAAACTAGACGGCACCACACCCATCCCCAGTGCCGCCGAAGAAAACAGTGCCAAGAACAAAGAAGGAGCCATCACAGAAAATGGCGTTGCAGACAGTGCCAACAACGAGTGCAATGCCGCACCCGACGCCAGTGCCACCCCCAGCACCGATGGATAACGGGGTGCCATGCCCAGCACTGCCACTAGCCCAGATGCTGAGGATGGTGCCGACAGAGCCCACGGCATCGCAGACAGCAACGACAGCATTCATGGGGCCGCAAGGGACCTCGACACCAGAGAAGTCAGCACCGCAGACAACGGCATCACAGACATCTGAAAACTGTGATTTGAAGTTATAGGATGAAAACTGATGTGAGATAAGGGCATCTGTGTAGACCCCTGTGCTGCAGCCATGTGAGGGGGATAGACACCAGAGCACGGAGTTGACGGCACAGTAGAAGGCGCCGCACGACTAGGAAGACCTAACTGCCCCGCCTGCCTTCCCAGAACCGAAGGGCCTGAAGGCCCCAGAGTCAGACTGTCCGGTTCAGGCAATCGGGCCAACCTCCGAACCCACTGCTCATTGGAAACCCCTCGAATAGGCGGAGAGGGGCTCCGGTGTCAAAGAGGTTGGTCATCAGAGACAGAAACTGGCGACTCTGACAAAGGTGGAGACCGGCGCCTAGCCCTAATAACCGACCATCTACACGCAGACGTACCAGAGGGCGACCTCGAGTGATGCCGTTTCTTCTTCGACCTGTGTGCTGAAGAAGAGCTTGAGGCCGAACAGTGCCGAGAATGGGACCGTTTCTTTTTATGCTTCCGGGGAGACCGCCCATCTCCCTGAGCATTGGGCCATCCGCCGTCAGACCCCCCCCCCCCCAAAGGAGGGCGGCAGACCAGACCCAGCCCGCTGGCTGAACAGCTTTCACATGAAGTCTCCCTACCGTCACCTGCCCCACTCATGGTCGACTCTGTCAATGGAGGGCTGAAGACTTCTCTCTTATAAGCAGAATTTATTAATGTAATAGGTACTTATGGAAGATAAAATACAAAACAAACTGAAAACTAAGCTAGTTGGAAGTTTGACTTCCGGAGGGCGGTAGCGTCATCACTGAAGCTCGATGCGACACAGCGGAAAAAGGTACTGAGAGTTGGAGGTCGGCGTCAAGATAGTCATTACTGCTCGTGCTGGGCTCACGGTGCCGCTCTCCTGCAGCTCCATCTTAAGCGTTGACCCTCCTGTAAAAGTTTGCTCCCGCTGGGTCCTAGCACCTCCGGCATACTCCCATTAGTGTGAATGAATGGTGGAGACTTTATGTCCAGGAAGATCAGGTATGTCTGCTGTTCTGGCCCAAAAGGCTAATGGCACTCTCAGGCCAATTGCATATGCATCCCAGACACTTTCCTTGGTGGAGCAGGAGTACTCTCTCTACGAGAGGAACCTGTTACCCATGTTTTGGGCAATAAAACATTTTCCCTATATAACTGGCTTCTATCCAGCATTACTGCACACTAACCACACCCCCACCAACTTCCTCCTCTCAGACAGAGTGAAGGATGGCAATGTGTCCAATACTAGGCTCACCCATCGATCCCTGTTATTACAGGATAGGGACACTGCCATTCTACCAGCCAAAATGCCCTCTGCCCTGGCCTATCGACTCCTATACCAAGGAGACCCCCATAAGTGTGGGCTAGAACCCCTTAGCATCCCAGACCCAGGTCCCTTCACCCCTGCCACTGAAACCCACCTGAAAGACCCTGCTTTGCACCATTTCTTTACAGACGGGTCTGCATCATACAATTCAGGAAAACCTACAGCAGGTTTTGGGATACCAGTTATTTCCCTTACAGGAGAAATCATGGAGATCTCCAGACAGTGTACCATAAAATCTGCACAATATGCTGAATTGGCAGCTGTGGCCTGTGCCATGGAAAACATTAAAAGTGAGCCCCCTGTGGACACGATTATCTTTACTGACTCTGCATTTGTGTGCAGTTCTCTCACTGAATTTCTTCCCTTTTGGAAAACACATAACTTCACTTCTTCTGAAGGCACCCCTGTGAAATACAGGGGCCTCTTCATGTACATAAACCACAAAGAAAAAATTACTCACCTTAGTAATGTTGTTTCTTCTAATGGAGTCTTGCTATATTATGACAATTGCAGTTTGTCCCACCATTAGAACTGCCCCGGAGGTGAAATAGTTAAATTCCATGCCAGGCATGGAACTTGGAGCGCGAGCTCGGTTAGAGAAACTCTGTCTGTGTTATTTCAAACTGAAACTGTCAGATCTTTACGAGCAAAACTCACTAAGGTTCTGTGTGGAAGCTGTAACCGACACTAGCCAACTGGCAACCTAAATATTAACACATATTAACACATATTCCTGGTCCCAACACAGACTCAAGTCAGGGGCCAGAGAATAAGATAAGACAAGAAAAGATAAAACAAAGCACAACACCCCAAAAACCCCCAAGAAAAAAGGGGGTGGAAAAACATAAAATGGGCATAACAAGTGCCCACACTGTACTGCCCACCCCATACCCAAGTAGAAGTTCTGAGAGGGGCAGGCTGGGGGGGGCGCTCATAATATAGCAAGACTCCATTAGAAGAAACAACATTACTAAGGTGAGTAATTTTTTCTTCAAACAACATGAAGTCTTGCTATATTATGACAATTGCAGACTACACAGCAGTACCTCCATGGAGGAGGGACAGAACCTACTTAGGGAATAGGCTCTGAAGCACGGCTGTGCCAAACCGAGCATCCCTCCTGGCCTGGACATCCAGGGAGTAATGCTTGGTGAAAGTATGTACCGTTTTCCAGGTAGCTGCTTGACATATCTCTAGGATAGGGATGTCTCTGGCAGCAGCTAGAGACGCAGCTGTACCTCTGGTAGAATGAGCCCTCAGACCTGAAGGGGGAACTTTCCCCAGTTTTTGATAACAAAATTGGATACAAGAGACAATCCACCTGGCAATGGATCTTTTAGTGGCAGGTTTCCCTTTTCCGACCTCACCATAAGTGAGAAAAAGTTGGAGGGATTCGAACCTGTGACCCTTGGTACGCTCTATATAGTAACTTAGGGCCCTCTTAACATCTAAACTGTGCAATCTCCTCTCACCAGAGGAGGAATGGTCAGTGAAAAACACTGGAAGGGAGATAGATTGATTAAGATGGAAATCTGAAACCACCTTAGGCAAAAACTTCCTGTTAGTCCTGAGGACTACCTTATCCCTGTGGAAAGAAATAAAGTCAGTCTCTACTGACAAAGCTTGTAACTCACTTATGCCTGGCAGAAGTGATAGCTACTAGGAAAACAGTTTTCCAAGTTAAATACTTAAGCTCTGCAGAGGACAGAGGTTCAAAAGGGGGTTGCATCAACTGAGCAATGCAAACATTAAGATCCCAGGCAGGGGCCGGTCCCTAAAAGGTGGATTAGTATGAAGTAATCCTTTAAAAAACTTGGAAAATACAGGGTGAGCGGAAAGAGAGGAGGGCTTTCCTGTTGAAATAAAAGCAGAGACAGCTGCCAAATGTACTTTCAGGGTAGCTGGTCTCAGGCCCAAAGAATTAAGATGGACCATATAGTCCAAAACAATGGGCAAATCAGCAGATTCCGGGGAAATATGCTTCCCAGAACACCAAATGGAAAACCTTTTCCACTTAGAGTTATAAGTAGCCCTAGTGGAAGGCTTCCTAGAAGCCTTTAGGATTTCAAGAACACCTTGAGAAAGGTGTAGGTCAGCAAATTCTAACTCCTCAAGAGCCAGGCCTTGAGGTTGAGAGATTTGAGATTCGGATACCAAACTCTCCCCTGGGCACAGGTTAACAGGTTGTGATTCCTGGGGAGACACAGGGGAAGATGGACTGCTAAGGACAGAAGGAGTGGGCACCAGGGCTGCCTGGCCCAATCTGGGGCAATCAGAATCATCCTGCAAGGCTGGGATCTGATTTTGACTAGCACCTTGAATAAGAGAGGGAAGGGGGGAAAGGCGAAAGAAACTTCCCTTCCCAATCTAGGAGAAAGGCATCCAGGGGGACTGAGCCCAACACTGGGGGCCTGCAACAAAACAGTGGAAGTTGGTGATTGTCTGGGGCTGCGAAAAGATCTATCTGAGGTGCCCCATCTGGCAAAAACTATCCCCAGTATTTGGGGATCCAGAGACCATTCGTGATGGCCCTGGGAAATCCTGCTGAGAGCATCTGCCAGGACATTGTCCTTTCCTGGGAGGTGAACTGCCATGAGGGAAGTGTTCAGGGAATAAGCCAGAGACCACAACTTCATTGCCTCGGTGCACAAGGCCGAAGACCGAGTGCCCCCTTGTTTGTTGATGTACCACATTCTAGTGGTGTTGTCTGTTCTGACTTGTACCACTTTGTTCTGAACAGATGCAGAAAACACCTGAAGTGCTAGAAAAACAGCTCTGAGCTCCAGCAAGTTGATGTGGAGCAGAGATTCCTGAGGGGACCACACTCCCTGGGTGGAGAGGTCGCCCATGTGAGCTCCCCAACCCACAAGGGACGCATCTGTAGCAAGGGTCAAGGAGTGAGATAGGGGGATGAAAGGGACCCCTAGTCTCAGATTGCTCTGATCCTGCCACCACTGAAGGGCCTGGATCAGGGTTCGAGTCACTGGGATCAACTTGGAAAGGGGATCTTTCCTTTGGGACCAGTAGGCTCTCAAATGAAACTGAATGTCCCTCATCTGAAACCTTGCTCCTTGCACTACAGCTGTGGAAGCAGCCATGTGTCCTAGCAGCTGTAAGAAGTGCCTTGCTAGTCGAGAGACCTGCAGAGTGAAGGAGGAGGCCAGGGCCACTAGGTTCCTTACCCTTTCTAGGGGCAGGAAGGCTCTGGCCTGCTTTGTGTCCAATTCTGTACCTATAAAGGTGAGAACCTGGACAGGTTCCAGAACTGACTTTGGAAGGTTTAGAAGAAAACCCAGAGAGGTGAGCAGCTGCTGGGTAACCTGCAGGTGTGATTTGACCTGGTCTGGAGACTGACCTACAATGAGCCAGTCGTCTAGGTAGGGAAAGATGACAATCTTTTGCCTTCTTAAATGAGCAACTGCTACTGCTAGACATTTTGTGAATACCCTTGGTGCAGAGGTAAGGCCGAAGGGCATTGCCCTGAACTAGTAATGGCCTGAGGCAGTTTCGAATCTGAGGTACTTTCGTGGGAGCTTCTGATGAGAACATGGAAAATAGGCATCCTTGAGGTCCAGGAAGCTAGCCAGTCCCTGGCCTTAGGGAAAATAAAATCATTGCCAGAGTCACCATTTTGAATTTTGGTTTCAAAAGGTGCTTGTTTAGATATCTTAGGTCCAAGATGGGCCACCATTCTCCTGTCTTTTTTGGGGTAAGGAAGTACCTGGAGTACAGACCCTTGCCCTGGTGTAGGGGAGAGACCCTTTCTACAGCTCTGAGAGCCAGGAGGGTTGAGACTTCTGTTTCCAAGGCAAAGGTCTCTAGAGGACTTGCAGGTGGAAAAGATCTGATTCTCATCTTTGGAAATTTTTTGAAGCTGAGAACCAGACCCAGGCTTACTACTTCCAGGACCCACTTGTCTGATGTTAGAGACTCCCAGTTCTGAACGAAGTAAGCCAACCTGCCCCCTACAGGCAAAGGAGAATCGGCCCTGGGCGCCCCATCAGGGTGCCTGTTTGTGGTGCTTTAGGCTGTGGTGGGAGCAGGCCTGCTTGCACCCGTCTGCCTCTGCTCCCTGAAAGCCCCTCTGAGCATAAGCAGAGGAGGCCTGGGTTTAGTAAAAGGCCTGTGAAAAGGCCTACCTCTACCCTGAGGGTCTGCCTCTGAGGAGTGGCTTGCCGCTCCTTGGCCTGAAGCACTCTTATAGGTTGTCCTATATTCATCCATTTTCTTCATATAATTCTCTGTCTGCTCCCCAAACAGAAATTTCCTACCTAGGAAAATCCATAGCCTTAGTCTGGGTATCCTGTGACAAGCTAATACACCTGAGCCAGGCCAACCTACTGAAAGCCACAGATGTAGCCATGACTCTAGAGGATACATCATTAAAATCCACAGCAGCATGGAACTGCACCTTGGATGCCTCAATACCATCAGCAGCCACCTGTTCCAGCTCCTTAGCAAGCTGGCCAGAGGCCTGTTTGGCCAAAGCCATGACAGTGTCCCATCTAGATTTTTGGTATCTTGCCACATAAGCCATGTAATTTGCTTGCCTGAGTCCCAAGGACGCTGCCATGTATTGTTTTTTAGCCATGGCATCAATCTTCCTGGAGTCCTTGTCAGGAGGATGTGAAGCCAAGGGAATATTAGCTTTATCACAGGCTGCAGCCTGAACTACTCCAACATGACTGCATTGCTGAGAAAGGAATTCTGTATCAGGACCTGACAAAGTGTACCTCCTGTCCATCTTCTTGTCCACAGGAGGCACAGAATTAGGAGCTTTAAGATTTTTATTGTTTGCTTCCTAAATGACTTATGTAAGGGATAGACAATCTCTAGACTCTGGAATATCCATCATTTCTACAAAATCAGGTTCCTCTTGCTCATCCACAGCTTCCTCCAATGGGAGCTGGAGGGTTTCAGCAACTTTTATAAAACATAAAGTGAAGGGGACTCAGAAAGCGTGAGGAGATTCTAAGGGTCTGTCTGGGGAGATGTCGGTTCAATAGGCACACCAGGCTCTCAAAGTCACATTCATACTGTTCATAATCATCCTCCCCTCTTCTGGTTCATAAACTCTTCTAAATCATATTCTTGAACCGGTGTAACCGGCCGAACCGACCTTTTACCAGACAGTGGCGGTTCGGATGGAACAGGAGAAAGTGACTGGACAATTTGTATAGCTCTTGCTATCTCTGCAGCAGTTGGAGAAGAAATTTTGGACTCCACACCTGCTGATTTTCTTGTTTTCTTTGCTGGAACTGGCTCCTCCGAGTCAGCTTTACGTTTGGCCGAGGAAGTTTCGCCCTGGTCAGAGGGCACTCCCTCCGGTTCGGTTGGCACCGAACCGGGCTGGCCATCCGGGTCAGCGGACTTTTTGGCCCCTCGTTCCCTGAGCCTGCCAACTCTCTTATCCAGGGTGGCTGCAGGGAAATTCTTACAAATCTGGCAGTCTGAATTGAAGTGGTCAAACCCCAGACAATATACACATATGGTGTGTGGGTCAGCCTTGGCAAAGAGCTTCCCGAACATCACAGTGTTGAAACCAAGTGGGCCAGGTTTTCTTTTGGGTTTCTCAGACATAATGCCAGCCTAACCAAAACTTGCCCTTTTAACGGCAGTGCCAGGCAAGACACCCTTATCGGTTCCCAACCGTGTCACGGGTCATGGAAAAAACCATAATGAAATCCGGTTTTTAGAACCGATAAGAACCGGGAACCGCACTCTAAAAGCCTTTAAACACTTGATTTTCAAAGTTTTAAAACAACCTGATCGGTTCAAACCGAACCGATAAACATTTACAAGTTCCACACAGAAATAAACCTGTCTATTACTTACAATACCACAGACAGAGCTTGAACCGATCGGTTTGCGGTTAAAATAATAATACTCGCGGTTGAATTTAACCGAGAAAACACTGTTTAAACCGAGAAATGAACCGAGCAGTAGGAGAAATCTCCGGAGCGACTGTTCAGTGAGGCGGAGTAAAGAATCTTACAGTTTCAGTTTGAAATAACACAGACAGAGCTTTTCTAACCGAGCTCGCGCTCCAAGTTCCATGCCTGGCATGGAATTTAACTATTTCACCTCCGGGGCAGTTCTAATGGTGGGACAAACTGCAATTGTCATAATATAGCAAGACTTCATGTTGTTTGAAGTGTAGAATTTTACATTCAAGCTGTACCTCCATAAAGTGAAAGCACACACTAAATCAGAAGCCTTTCATGACCATAATGACAGGGCTGACACCCTAGCCAAAGATGTCTCATGAGGGGGGGACTTGGCTTATGCCCACTTGCCTAGGCCCAAGTACATCTCTACCAGTGGCAGCTGGAAGAGGAACTGCCACCAGACTCATGGATCTGTAAGCTGCTCAAATAGCAGATCCCCACATCAGACAGGTAAGGCAATGCTTACTTGAAAATGATCCTGAGACCATCCCCACAGACAATCCCCTGAAAAAGAGCAGATCCCAGCTGCATCCCTCACAGGACCAGAAATTGGTTTTGTACGATACACAGGAACACTCGTGGGTTGTTTCCACACTACTCATACCTGAATTCATTTATCAGGTACATGATACCCCTACTGGTGGACACCAGAGGGTAGAAAAGACATTACTATGTCTAAAGACCACCGGATGGTGGCCTGACATGTCTAAGACTGTTCAGCACTACATAGACAATTGTCTTGTCTATGCACAAACAACCCTACCCCGGTAAGAAAAATGCTCAGATATGCCCCCAGAGGCAGACAGGTCCCTGGAATGCAATCCAACTCGATCACATAGGGCCCATGACCAACAGTAGCTAAAACAACAAGCATGCACTTGTGATCACAGACCTATTTTCAAAATGGGTAGAGGCTTTCCCTTTAAAAACAGCAACAGCTAGGGGAACTGCTAAAGTGTTGGTAAATGAAGTCTTTTCCAGGTGGGTGTTACTTTTGAAAGTAGATTCTGATAAGGGAGCTACATTCACAGCACAGATATTGCAGGAATCTTGTAAAATGCTAGGTGTTAGTCAGAGATTCCGCATTCCTTACCAACCCCAGTCTTCAGGACATTTGGAAAGAACAGACAGATCAAAGTTATGTTGACAAAGTATACTGATGAGAACCCCACGACATGGGACGCCACACTGCCCTTGATCCTCATGGTAATTAGAGCTATCCCTGCCTTAGCTACCCACTGCACACCCTTTGAGGTAATGACAGGAAGGAAGATGGGGCTGCCATAACACCTGTGGATTGCTTTGCACCCCTCACTGCTGACAAGAGTATCCACAGATACCTATGTGGCACAACTGAAAAACAGCCTTCAGAAGGTGCATCTTTTTACTGCTAACAATCTGGGAAGAGCCCAACTGCAGTCAAAAATGTATTTTGACAGAAATGTAAAAGAGGCAAACTGGCAAGCAGGAGACCAAGTCATGGTCCTGCGCTACAGCCAGCCCTCCCACTCATTTACAGGTAAGTGGATGGGACCCTTTGAGATTGTAAACAAGTTCAGTCCAGCCGTTTACCAGGTAAGAGGTACCTTTAACCCAGAGAGAACACAGCCAACTGAAAAGTGGTGCCATGCAAATCAGTTGAAATTATTTAGGGGTTTCTAAGTATATAGCACTGTAACTCCTTCCCCATTCACTGGGGAGGGAACATGTATTGTTAACAGATGGCTTGTTTTCTGTATTTAGATATCGGAAATAATAAATGTTAAAATCCATGGATGGAAGGCGATCTTGGGAAGGCCTATTCCAGGCCTACCTACTTATGATCCTGTTGCCATGCTTGGGTCATGGAGGTCCAATCCAAAAACTTGATCAGAGGGAGACGACATTTCCCGTGCCAGTAAGACCATCCCGTGATGACAACATCCGGAGGGAAGTCCTTGCCCAGCTGGTTCCAGTCCCACCTCCTGAGCCTGAGCATGTTCCAGGTCCATTTCCCATCCTGGATCCACAACCAGATCCTGAGGATAGATACATAGATATTGTCGGCACATAAGGGGCTTGTGGCCCATCCAGTCTGCCCTATCCCTCTGTCTAATACTTAAGGTACCCTTGATGCTACTAGCCCCCCCCCCCCCCTTTCTCCCTAGCTTGATAATTCCCATGTGCCGATCCCATGCATTCTTGAATCCCTGAACTGTGGCCACCCCCACCACTTCCGGGGGAGACTGTTCCATCTCTCCACCACCCTTTCAATTAAATAGAATTTCCTCAAGTTCCCTCTAAGTTTCCCACCTTTTAGTCTCATGCTGTGCCCCCTTGTTCTGCTATTTCCCTTCATGTGAAAGATGCTCCCCCTCTGGTACCCTGTTGATCCCCTTTAGATATCTGAAGGTCTCTATCATGTCCCCCCCCTTTCCTCCAGGAAGTACATATTTAAAGCTCTGTCTCTCCTCATACGACGTATGCTGCATCCCCGCCACCATTTTTTATTGCCCTCCTCTGTACCGTCTCCATCCTGTCTATGTCTTTTTGGAGATGGGGCCTCCAGAACTGAACACAGTACTCCAGATGAAGCCTTACTAGGGAGTTGTACAACGGTACCACCACTTCCCTCCTTCTACTTGTTATACCACTCCCTATGTGCCTTAGCATTCTGTTAGCCTTTCTAACTATTTAAAAGACAAAGAACCTCTGTGCGCAAACACTGAGGCAAGGGTTACCCCAAAGGGCATTTGGCTGGGAAGCCAAGTTTCAAGAAAATACAAAATCACACATGCCCCCACAATGCAAAGCATCATGGGCTGCATATGCAAATCACCACAGAATGTTATGCTGGTCCAACTTAAAGCAGAATTGCATGGTGCCGAAAGGCCTCTCACACAGTTGCAAAGGGTGCTAACAGAAGACATGAACCAAGTGTTTCATCCTACCAGGACTCATCAGTATGCCTCGTCTGTTTGACACCCCAGTGGAATGGACCAGCTACCCTAGAGGCAGTGTGCCTTGGATATATTGTGGTGAACCCATTAAAATAAAAACTATTTAAAAGACAAAGAACCTCTGTGCATGCAAACACTGAGGCAAGGGTTACCCCAAAGGGCATTTGGCTGGGAAGCCAAGTTTCAAGAAAATACAAAATCACACATGCCCCCGCAATGCAAAGCATCATGGGCTGCATATGCAAATCACCACAGAATGTTATGCTGGTCCAACTTAAAGCAGAATTGCATGGTGCCGGAAGGCCTCTCACACAGTTTGCAAAGGGTGCTAACAGAAGACATAGACACGTGTTTCATCCTACCAGGACTCATCAGTATGCCTCGTCTTTTTGACATGTGTGATTTTGTATTTTCTTGAAACTTGGCTTCCCTTTCTAACTGCTTTGTCACACTGTTTAGCCACTCTGAGGTTGTCTTCTATGACTACTCCTAGTTTCCTTTCCTCTGTGGTAGCCTCCAGTGTTACCCCATCTAGTTCATACTCAGCCCTAGGAGTCCCTCTCCCTAGGTGCATAATCTTGCACTTTTTTGCATTGAAACCCAACTGCCATTCCTAGGACCAGTTTTCTAGCCTCTTCAGATCCCTCCTCATTTTTTCTATACCTTCCTGTGTATCTACCCTGTTACATCGCTTTGTATCATCCACGAACAGGCTAACCCTCCCTTCCAGGCCCTCTGCAATATCGCTTATGAAGACACCGAAGAGCACTGGTCCCACCACTGATCCCTGGGGTATGCCACTTGTTACCCATCTCTCCTGTGAGCTAACCCCATTTACCACCACCCTTTGTGTTCTGTTACTCAACCAGTTTCTAACCCACGTGACCACCTCTGTCCCCACCTCCAGATTTGCCAGCTTGTGGATTAGTCTCCTGTGTGGGACTGTGTTGAAGGCCTTCCTGAAGTCCAGATAGGCCACATCTACCACTCTGCTTTGGTCTATTTCCTTTGTCACCCACTTGAAGAAATCAATCAAGTTGGTCTGGCATGACCTCCCTGCAGTGAACTCATGTTGCCTTGGGTCCAGCAGCCCCCTTGTCTCTAGGTAGTCCACCAGCCTTTCTTTAAGTAGGGTTTCCATCATTTTACCCATCATCAAGGTCAAACTGACTGGGCGGTAGTTTCCTGCCTCCTCCTTGCTACACTTTTGTGAAGGGGTACCACTTGTGCCCTCCTCCACTCCTCTAGAACCAAGCATGTTTCTTGTGATTCACTGAACAGCTTAGCCATAGGTTTAACCAGTTCCTCCCGGAGCTCCTTTAGGATCCTCGGGTGTATCCCATCGGGCCCCATTGCTTTATCCACCTAAAGCTGTTCTAGTGCTCTTTTTACTCTGTCCTCTGAGAAAGGTCTAATGTCCACCCCATCTCCCTTTTTGCCCTTTTCCATTAATGGGGGACCACCCCCATTATCTTCTTCCGTGAATACAGAGCAGAAGTATTTGTTGAGGACAGTCGCTTGTCAATGTCTTTCTCCACTACCCTGTCTCCCTTTTCCCCAAGTCTTACAATCCCTTCCCTCCTTCCTTCACCGATTTAGCTAGCTTTTCCACGGTTTCAGTCTTTGCTGCCCTTACTGCCTTGTTCACTTCCTTTTGTTTTTCCAAGTATTCTTGCCTGTCCTTCTTGCTTTGTGTTGCCTTGTACCTCAGAAATGCCATATTTTTTCCTCTTACTAGCTCTACTACTCCCCTCAAGAACCACAGTGGTTTCCTCTTTCTTTTGCTCTTGCTGCAGGGCCTGGCACAATGATTTGCTACCAGGTGCAGGGCTTCCCTTATCTTATCTCACTGTTCCACTACTCCCCTTATGTCATCATATCCCCGCATAGCCTTCCTGAATTCGTCCTTCATCTTACCGAAGTCTGTCCTCCTGAAATCCAGGAATCTAGTCCTCGTGTGGCTAGCCTCCTGTGACATCCTTATGATGAACCCCACAGCTCAATGATCACTAGTCCCTATGGTCTCACCCACTGTGACTTCCTTTATCCTGTCCTCATTGCTTTGGACAAGATCCAGAATTGCATTCTCCCTCGTAGGCTCCCTCACTAGCTGTGTGAGACCTGCCCCTTGCAGGGATTGCAGGAATCCCTTACTCCTGACTGTGGCTGCCACTGGGATGCTCCAGTCCACATCTGGCAAGTTCAAGTCACCCATCAGCAGCAACTAAAGTCACCCATGAGCAGCAAGTCACCATTTATTGCCATGTTCTCTACAGTGATCTTGTCCAGATGAGGCCAATACCAAACTCAACCTTAATTCCAGTTCCAGTCTCAGAGGTTCCAGAGGAAATTCCGGGTGACCCCGGAAATGAGAGAAGATTGCCCCGCTCCATCTTTTTGGTTGACCTCCAACCATCTATCCTATGTCCCTTTTAAAATTTTGATTCCCAAATCTTATTACATAACACATGAAGGTTCTGATATCAGTCTACAAGTCAATGTGAATGCTCTTAATCCCCTTGTATTACAGCTGGACATTATGTGGACATTTACTAATTCTAATGTACTTTTAAATGGTAAATCTCTTGAAATGGCTCGCCTTCACAAAGGAACTTTTAAAGGTTGGACAAACACACAAATCGCTTTTAATGGAACTTTAGCAATCCAAAATGTACACTTATAACACGCTGGACTCTATAACATTACCGTTACGGCAAATTCCAATTTTTGACTTTGTTTTCACAATATCACAATGAAGAGACTGTCAATTGAATATGATCATTACAGACTCTATTTACCTTAATGTAATTTCTAAAACTGTTTCTGAAAATCATGAAAACTGCCCTATACTTGAATCCAGCCCAGAAAGTGGCCTAAATACAGGTTACTCACCTGTAACAGGAGTTCTAGGAATGGTATATGTTGTTCATCCACATTGTCTGGCAGGTTCATTGTCGCTTTAAATCTTGCCGGAAGGTCTTCAAGCTGGCTCCTCCCACCCACCCGGGTGGTAAAACTCTCGGCTCTGCCCCATGACGCCAGATCTAGCCCACTGGAAGCCAGGTTGTGCGTCGAAGCCGGGGAGGCCGGGTGGGTCGTGTGGATGAACAACATATACCATTCCTAGAACTCCTATTACAGGTGAGTAATCTGTATTTCTAGGGACATGGATATGTTGTTCATCCATGCTGTCTGGCAGACTCCTAGCAGTTCTTCGGGAGGAGGGAGGCAAGGCGCACACCCCCTACTTAGGAAATAAGGACTGGAGAACCGAGGTCCCAAAACCAGCATCCTGGCGTGACTCAAGGTCGATGTGGCAATGGGTAATAAAGGTGTGTGCTGACTGCTAGGTAGCAGCCCTGTAGATTTCCTGGATAGGGACGTCCCTGGAAGCAGCCACCGAAGCAGCGGTATGGCGGGTAGAGTGAGCTCTTATACCTACAGGAGGCTCCATGCCCGCCAACCTGTAGCAGAGATCTATGCAGGAGGTGACCCACCAGCCTATCGTCCGCTTGGCTGCAGGTCTGCCATGTGCGGCTTCAGCATAGATGACAAACAGCTGGCGAACCTTTCCCCGAGCTTCAGCCATTTGCTCCTTATAATAAGAGAGCACTCTTCTAGGGTCCAGAATATGGAGCCTATATTCGGCCTCCGAAGTGTGATTGGTGTAGAACACACCGGCAGAGTCAACACCTGGTTAAGGTGAAACTCCGACAACCCTGAAGTAATTTAAGGTGGGGCGAGGACAACCTTGTCCTGTGGAAGACCAGATAAGGAGACTCAATGGGCGCCTGGAGCTCTCCCATCCTTCTGGCTGGCCGTGATAGCCACCAAGAATGCGGTCTTCCACGACAGGTGAGATGTCACACCTGTGCATCAGTTCGAATGGCTTGCCCATGAGCTTAGCCAGTACCAGCAGTAGATCCCACGGAGGTGGAGGTTCTCGCACCGGAGGGGATATGTGGTCAAGGCCTTTGAAAAAGCGCCCGACCACCTTCTCCTGCGCCACCAACTGCTTCCCAGCCCGCGCCCGGTAAGCAGAGATGGCTGCCAGGTGCACCTTAAGGGCCGTTGACCGAAGCCCTAGCTGACAAAGGGACTACAGGTAGTCCAGAATGCTTGCCAAGGAACAGGAGGAAGGGTCCAATCCCTTGCCCTGACACCAAATGGAAAATCTCTTCCATTTAAAGGCATAGCATTTCCTGGTCGACTCCTTACAGGATGCCTCAACGACACTGAGGACCTTGTCGGAAAGACCCAAGACCTGGAACTCTAGCCGCTCAGGAACCAGGCCGTCAGGTGCAGGGATTGAAGGTCTGGATGGAATATCTTCCCCTGGTTGACTGAGATCAGGTCCGGGCGGGCTGGAAGCCACCTCGGGAGCCTGGAGCGGAGGCTGAGGAGATCTGGATACCAAAACTGGTGGGGCCAGTCTGGGGCTACCAGAATCACCTGCGCCTTGTCCCTTCTCAACTTGAGAAGCACCTTGTGGATCAAGGGAAATGGAGGAAAGGCGTAAAAGAGGCCCGGGGTCCACGGCCTCAAGAAGGCATCCCCTGCAGCGAGCCCTGCTGAGGGGAGCGGGCATGAAACAGCCTCAGCTTCGCATTCTCTCTAGAGGCAAACAGGTCCACCTGAGGCGTGCCCCAGTGGGAGAACAGATCTTGTACTACCTCCGGCAGGAGAGACCACTCATGGGACACAGCTCCTATCCGGCTTAGGGCATCGGCTAGAATGTTGGAGGCTCCTGCCACATGGATGGCTAGGAGATCCGCCTCCAGGCTGTGCACGAGGGACCAAGTGCGGAGAGCTTCCCTGCAGAGAGGCATGGAGCGCGTCCCGCCCTGGCGGTTTAGGTAGTACATGGTCGTGGTATTGTCCGTCTGGACCTGGACTACTTGATCCCGTACAAATGGAGCGAAGATGGTAAAGACTAGATGAACTGCTCGATGCTCCTGCAGGTTGATGTGGCATCGGGACTCCCAAGGGGACCACAGGCCATGCACTCAGTGCTCCCCCAGATGGGCACCCCAACCCAGAGAGGCGTCGGTCGATAGAGAGACCATCAGCTCGGGGTGGACAAACGGGATGTCCACCTGCAGATGAGCTGGAACGATCCATCACTGGAGAGCGTTCCACATCTCCTAGGTCACTGCCACTGGCTGGTCCAAAGGACCGGAGCACTGTGACCATTGGCTGGCCAGTACCCACTGAAGGGGACACATGTGCCAACGGGCCCAATGGACCATGCTGGTGCAGGCCGCCATGAGTCCAGGAGGCGCAAGAAGTCCCGGGCAGGATGCAATTGCCCAACCTGAAATGATTGGACAAAGGAGGAAAGAACCTCAGCCCTGTCCGCTGGGAGCCGTGCTCTGGCTCGCAGAGAGTCGAGCTCTGCCCCGATGAATTGTATCACCTGCTCTGGCACGAGTTCCGACTTGGCCTCGTTGATGAGGAGGCCAACCTGAGAGCAAACCTGGAGGGCCAGATCCCTGGACCGCTCCACCTCCGGTCTGGAGGAGGCCGCAATCAGCCAGTCGTCCAGGTAAGGGTACACTCGGACCCTTCGGCGCTGCAGGAATGCTGTCACTACTGCCATGCATTTGGTGGAGACCCTGGGAGCTAGAGAAAGGCCGAAGGGCATGGCCCGGAACTCGTAAAGGGACTCCTCTGCTCTGAAGCGGATGAATCGCTGGTGGGACGAATTGGGACGTGAAAGAAAGCATCCTGGAGGTCCAGAGAACAGAACCACATGCCTCGTTCCAAGGATGGAATGATCTGAGCCAGAGTGACCATCCTGAAGGTTCAAAACCTTAGGAACCTGTTCAGGTCATGCAGGTCTAGAATGGGGCGCCAGCCCCCCCATCCATTTCGGGACCAGGAAGTACCTGGACATAAACCCTGGGTCTGGTGGAGGATCTGCCACCTTCCTGATCACCTCCTTCTGGAGGAGCAGGGCAATGTCAGCTCGACGGGCCGACAGAGAGGCTGCGGACCCCGTAGCCCCCTGTGGGGCGACGGCTCGGAAGGGCGGGGCCTGCTCAAACTCCAGAGGCAGACCCTTTCCTACCACTTCCAACACCCAGCGGTCTGTGGTGATAGCGGACCAGGTGGAAAGAAAGTGGCGGAGCCATCCCCCCACGAAGGGAACCCAGAGGGAAGCGACATGGCTGGGGGCGACACCCCTCAACCTGTCACTGGGCAGGCTTGGAGGAAGGACCGGCCAAGGGACCTCCTGGGCCTTTTCCTTCCAGCTTCCTGCTGGAGGAAGCTGCAGGCTTGGCTTTGGGGTGCCAAGTGCGAGCCTGCTGACCCTGATGCTGGTGTTGCTGGGCTGGATGTGCCGCAGGGGCAGAAGGGCGAAAGGGCTTATGCTGCTGCCAGCGGCCTATGTCCTTCTGGGCAGACGTGACCGAGTCCAAGGTGGCATTGGACTTCTCAATTCTCTGGAGGAGGCCTTCCATCCCAGGCCCGAACAAGTCGGTACCCAGGAAGGGAACGTCTGACAGCTTGTGCTGGGTATCCGCCGTGAAGGTGGAGATCCTCAGCCAAGCTCTGCAGCGCATGGCCACTGCGGCCTCTACTAACCAGGCATAGGAGTCTCCAATATCGAGTGCTGTTTGGAGCTGCTGTTTCGCCACTGCCCTTCCCTGATCCTGCACCTGCTTGACCGTAGTCTGGAGGTCAGCTGGGAGATGAGAGATCACCTCATCCAGGGAGCCCATAAGGGCGTGGGAGAAGTGCGCCATCAGTACGGCTGAACTGGCCTGATGGAGGCCGAGGGAGGATGCAGCGTACACCTTACGCCCGGCATAGTCCAGCCTTTTGGACTCTTTGTCGGGGGGCTTGTCCACGTCCCTGGTGTTCCCGGAACACCGGAAAACAGTAGTGCTAACAAACCCCTCTGCAGAGGGGTGCTCCGAGAAACCGAACAGTGACCCGGTGGGGACCATGTACTTCCTGGCCATCCTGGCCAAAGGAGCAGGACAAGAAGCCGGCCGCTGCCATAACTCCAAGGCTGGGTCAACAATAGCTTCAGCCACCGGAAAGGCCTCCATGGGAGAATTCCCTCGGTCCAGTATCTCCATGAGGGGATACTTGGCCCGCTTGGATACGGGCTCGAGCTGCATCCCAGTGGACTCTGAGATGAGCCGAAGCAAACACATGAACGAGGATGGGCTCTCATCCATCGACTGTCCCCTGGAGGACTCCAGGTCAATGGGCCTGAAGAACAGGGAGGAGTCATTGTCGGACTCCGAGGAGTGCACGAAGAGCTGCCTGGGGCCTGAGCCACCCTCCACCTGCCGAGGATGGTCAGGAGTGAGGGTGACAGACAACCTGTGGGGCAGACCCTGACCCGACCGAGAGTCCTTGGTCGGCACCCCTGATTTCGGTTGTGGAGGTGGAGGTTCCACCACAATCGGTGGGGCAGCTGGTTTTGACCGAACAACTGGCCGAGGCTTGGGCACCTCGACTACAGCGAGGGGTTGTTTCGGTCATTCAGGTGACAGCCACTTGATGGCCGGGGAAGGCGATGGCGTCGGCTTGTTCCCGGACAGAAGTAACTGCTGCCACATTAGGTCCTTGTAGCGTCGACACAATTTGCGCTGAAGCCTCTCCTCTTCAGAGGAGGAAGATGAGGACGAGCGGCGGCACCGCTTACTTCGGTGCCGAGACCAAGACCACCGATGTCAGTGGGATCAGCTAGACTGAGATGAGGTCAGAGACTGAGACCCTCGGTGTTTCCGAGGACGGGTCTGGGAAGGAGCCGGGGACACCCGTTCTTCCCTTGGCTTAGAAGCCTTGACCGGGGACTCCGGCATGAGAGGCGCAGGCAAGTCCTCCGTCTCCACCACGGGAACCGGTGAAGAAGGGTTGTCGGCTTCACTAGTCGACAACCCAGCCGACGGGTCGAGAAAAATCTCGACTGCGTCTAGGGGTGTCTCGGTCGGATGACCTGACGGTGACACCGTGAAGCCAGCAGCCTTAGCGGCAACCTCGACCGAAGTCGAGTGTCAACTGTCCGGGGAAGGGGGGCCTCTCCCGCTCCCACGAACACCGACGGTGGGACTTACCTTTCGAGTCCTTCTTTCTGGACTGAGAAGAATGTCCCGATGGCCCCTCTCCTTTCGTGGAAGGGGACTGGCAAAGCTCCTTAAAAGAAGCTGTGTAGGAGGATCCCAAGGACAGCGGGATAAATGCCGTGACCGAGGGAGAAGAAGATGCCGCCTGGGCCACCTCCTCCTCGAGGGTGATCATCTGCTCGAGCTGCTCAGCCGAGCCAGCTGCCACGGACTCCGCCCAACGGGCCTCCTTTGACTTCACCGGCAGGTAGCACTTCTCGGGGCACCCAAGCTGTAACCGGGCAGCGTGGTCTTCCAGAACGTTGGCCAAAAACGAACGGCATAACTCGCAGGCCTGTGGGTCATGGTCTAGGCTGAGGCAGTAGACGCACATGGAGTGCGGATCCATCCTGGACATTTTCTGCCCACATGGGCACCACCGAAAACCGCGAGTCGATTTGTCCATCGCAGCCATGAGGGAGTAATTTGACTGAAGTCTTGAAAACTTAAGAATGAGTTTCGGGCGAACCGAAGAATTAGGATCCAGTCTATATGCAGAGCGTTAAGGAGGGAACCTGAGCTTCCAAGCGGTAAGGAAGATCTGGCGTCATGGGGCGGAGACGAGAGTTTTACCACCCGGGTGGGTGGGAGGAGCCAGCTTGAAGACCTTCCGGCAAGATTTAAAGCGGCAAGGAACCTGCCAGACGGTGTGGATGAATAACATATCCATATCCCTAGAAACACATTTTTTGCATAACACTAGGGATGCACACATAGAGCTAGGAACACTTACACAGAGTTAGTTATACGGTTACAAATATACATAAGGTTAGGTAACACTTTATTTTTGCATATATAATATAGAAAGCAGCTCTACTAAAAAGAATAACCTTTACCTTACTTAGACACAGGCTATGCAATGCACTGCTATTGAAGGAAGACCTTTGCCCTACAAGTGATCATGCAGGGAAAGAATAAGCACTCTCGAATGATAAGAGAACAAGAAAAGAACCTGCACTGGGACAAGGGTTATCCCGGAGGATATTGGCCATACAGCCAAATATTAAAGAAAACACAAATTGCACATACCTCAATCTTGAATTATGTTTTTCTACACACACACATACTGCTCTCTGCTGCCATAATGTCTAAAATTACAAAGGAAGTCCTGGAGCCCCCCTCTACAGCTAAGGTGTCGTGCAGTCTCAGCTATAATTTATGATTAAACTTTTCAGAAAACATAATGATACATTACAAAATGTTTCATCCATAAAAACACGTCACTGACATAAGTGTATTCTTATGAGTAGAATGCTGCACAATTGTAGCACTCAATAGGGCAACTAAGATAATACCTCATCAGCCCACCAAATTGACCAATAAGAGTAATAGTAAGTGCGATCATTATACGCACATGAGCTGTTGTATCTACCACCAGACTAGCTGTTATCAGGGTATAAACCCCCGTGCACCCTGTAGCCTCTCCAAGGAAATCACAGGCAGACCCTGCATGACATTCCAGTGTTTGAGATAACCAGACTCCCAGGTGTATATGTTACATAATTAGTATGCAATGTATAATGACTGTCCTATAGGCAAGCTGGTAGGACAATAAAAGAACCTTACGGTGCTTTTATAACCGCTTCTGTTTCTTTTTATTATACTTTCTTTAGTCCTAGAATCTGTAAGAGGGGTATTGTATGTTTTGTCATGGTGTAGTGATTTCCTGACATTCCCCAGGTAACTAAGTGTTTATTAGAACATAATAACGAAGTCAGATGGTGTCCAACAGAGCCCAGCAAAATATCCAACAGATGTGTTCAGCTGTGGAGACAATCTTCTTTCTGCAGCGGCAGCAACAGAACAGAGAAGCAGAAGGATTAACTCTCAACATAAACAAAAAGAAGGAATCTCTTTAAAAAAGAGATTTCTAAAAGGTAAGCTAAAGAAAGCTGTAGGCTGAAAAAGGTGTGAATACTTGCAACGGAGCTTCTGAGGAGACATAGGCAAGTGAGTTGATGGTGGGAAAGAACTGAGGAGGGAGCAGGGTCGCTCACGCCTATATAGCGTTGGTGACATCTATGGACATCGACAGCGCGGGCAGCCCTAGTTGTACTGCTGAAAATCTTCCATGTGGATTCCACTTCACCAACGGCAAAGGTTCCTACAGTGTTACCAGATGACTGAGATACCCCTGAAGAAGACCCATTGTTCTTTCATGAGCTTTCATGAAAGAGCTGTGAGAAAAAAAACTAAGTCCAAACTTTTCTTTGAGCGGGACTTTCTTTAATTGTGAAGCCGCAGTCTGAGTCATGCTGCCGGCTTCAGTCGGAGCACTAAGGCAGCGAGCTTAGTGAGGGCTCATACAAAATAACAATATAAATGAAATGAGGGTTACTCACCTGTAAGTGTAGTTCTACGAGTGGTATACAGTGCACATCCACACTGTAGCAGTCTTCCTTTCCCCTATAAATTTCACTGGAACATCTTCAAGCTAAGCTCCTCCCATCTACCTGGATGGTATTATCCTAGGCTCCACCCCGTGATGTCAGATCTTGCACCATGGAAGCAGGGATCCGTGTGCCACTTGCAAGGGAAGGTCAGGTGGGTCGTCTGGATGTGCGCCATCTACAACTCCTAGAACTATGGTTACAGATGAGTAACCCTCATTTCTAGGGATGTGGATATGGTGCACTATCCACACTGTGGCAAACTCCTACCAGTTGTCTAGGATGAGGGGGCAAGGCACACACCCCTACTTAGCAAACAAGGACTTGAAAACTGAAATCCCCAAACCAGCATTCTGGCATGACTCAAGGTCAATGTGGTAATGGGAAATGAAGGTGTGTGCTGACCTCCAGGTAGCATCCCTGCAGATCTCCTGGATAGGAACGTCCCTGGTAGCAGCCATTAAGGCAGCGGTATGTCTGTTAGAATGAGGCTCCCTACCAGCCAACCTACAGCAGAGGTCGATGAAGGATACAATCCACCCGGCAATCATCCACATAGCTGCTGGTCTGCCAGGTGCAGCTTCAGAGTATGTGACAAAGAGCTGGTGAACCCCTTCCCGAACTCCAGCTATGCAATCCTTATAATAAATGAGTGCTCACCTCAGATACAATGTATGGAGCCTGTGCTCAGCTTCCGAGGCCAAACTGGTGAAGTACATTGGGAAGTTAATAACCTGATTAAGGTGACACTCTAAAACAACCTTGAAGAGGAACTTCTGATTGGGGTGAACAACCTTGTCGCTGTGGAACGCCAAATACAGAGACTCCACTGACAGTGCCTGGAGTTCACTGATCCTTCTGGCGGAGGTGATAGCCAGCAAGATGGCGTTCTTCCATGATAGGTGAGAGAAATCACAATTGTGCACCAATTCAAAGGGCTCATCCATGAGCATTGCTAGTCCCAAGGTGGTAGTGGTTCACGTACCAGTGGGGACAGCTGGTCAAGACCCTTAAAGAAGTGCGCAACTACCTTCCCACGCCCTATGCAGAGATGGCTGCCAGGTGCACCTTCAGGGTCATCAACCGTAGGCTTGACTAGGAGAGAGACCACAGGTTGCCCAGAATGTTAGCCATGGGTCAGGACAGGAGGTCTAGCTCTCTGCCTCGGCACCAAATGGAAAAGCACTTCTATTTGAAGGTGTAGCATTGACAGGTCGACTCTTTCTGGGAGGCTTCCACAACACAGAGAACCTCTTCAGAGAGACCCAACGCCTGGTTCTCTAGCCCTCCAGGAACCAGACTGTCAGGTGCAGGGCTTGAAGGTCCAGGTGCATGACCTTCCCCCAGTGACTGGAAAGCAGATCCGGGCGTAGGGGCCAGCACCATGGAGGCCTGTTGCTAAGGCTGAGATCTGTGTACCAGAACTGCCACAGCCAGTCTGGGGATACCAGGATCATCTGCATCTTGCTCCTCCATACCTTGACCAGCACTCTGTGAATCAGGGGAAATGGAGAGAAGGCGTAAAGGAGGCCTGGGGTCCAAGGCCTTGTGAAGGCATCCTCCAAAAGTGTCCCACACTGAGGGGGGGTGGGCACAGAAGAGCCTCAGCTTCATGTTCTCTCAGGAGGCAAACAGGTCAACCATGGGTGTGCACCACTGGAAGAGCAGTTGGTCCGCCACCTCCTGATGCAGAGACCACTCAAGAGACACCTCGCCTACCTGGATAAGGCTGTCCGCAAGCTGGTTGGAGGTTCAGGCCACGTGAATCTCCAGGAGATCGGCACCCAAGCTACACACGAGGGCCAAGGCTTCCCAACACAACCGAAGGGAGTGCATTCAGCCCCATCTGTTACAGGTAGCACATGGTTGTGGTATTGCCCATCTGGACCTGCACAATCTAACCCCGGACAAAGGGAGCGAATTCTGTCAGTGCAAGGTGCTCTGCACGGAGCTCCATTAGGTTGATGTGGCAATAGAACTCCCTGGTGGTCCAGAGCCCATAAGCCTTGTGGTACCCCATCTGTGTTCCCACCAGAGACACATCGGTCATGAGAGTGACAGTCAACTCTGGGCATCCGAATGGGACTCCTTCCTCTAGATGTTCTGGGATTAGCCACCATAGGATGGCATCCCACATCAGCTGAGTCGCCAGGACCGGCCGGTGAAGGTGACCCAAGCGCCAAGTCCACTGGCAAGCCAGCTCCCACTACAGGTGGTGCATCTGCCAGCAGGCTCATTGGACAATGCTGCTGCAGGATGCCAGGTACCTCAGCAGCCACAGGAAGTCCCAAGCAGGGTGCAAGTGCCCAACCTGAAATGATCTGGCAAAAGAGGTAAGTTCTGCTGCGTGGTCCGCTGGAAGTTAGACCTTGGCCCAGAGGGAGTTGAGCTCCAACTTGGCCGGGTTGATCAGATGACCAAGGCTGGAGGGCCAGGTCCCTGGAAGCTCCAGTGCCTCCCAAGACATCCAGCAATCAGCCAGTCATCCAGGTATGGACAGACCCAAACCCCTCGGTGCCTCAGGAACACTGCCACCACTGCGATGTACTAGGTGAAGACCCTGGGGGCTGAGAAGAGGCCGAAAAGTATGACCCGGCACTCGTAAAGAACTCCTTCTGCATAGAACCAAAGATACTATGAGTGGGACAGATGGACTGGAATGTGGGAGAATGCATCCTGGAGGTCCAGAGAGCAGAACCACATGCCCTACTCTAGAGATGATATTATCTGGTTTAGAGTGACTATCCAGAACTTGTGCCTCCTCAGGGATTGGTTCAGATCGTGAAGATACAGTATGGGATGACAACCCCCTGTCTGTTTGGGGACCAAGAAATACATGGACACAAAGGTTGTGGTATTGCCCATCTGGACCTGCACAATCTAACCTGGCCATGATGTCTGGGACATTGGCTACAGCTCCTTTCTCTAGGATCTCAGTGATGTCCTCCTTGAGGGCAGACAGCTTGTCCTGTGACACCACGGACTCCGATGAAGCATGGACTTGGTGAGGTGGGAGAGCCTCAAAGTCGAGAGGCAATCTGCATCCCACCACTTCTAACACCCATTTGTCCAAACTGATGGTGGACCAGACATGTCAGAAATGGTGAAGTCGACCCCCATCAGAAGCAGAAGCAGGGACCTGACAGGCAGAAGGCAGACACACCCTGACCCATCACTGAGCAGCCTTGGAGGAGGCCCCGGCACTGACTGCCAGAAAGGCCACACCACCCCGGCCTCTGGGTTTCTTGGATCCTTGGTTGGCGAAGTTGGACTTAGGTCGCCAGATCTGGGATTGCCCCAGGTGGGGCTGCTGCAGTCTGGGCTGCTGGGACAGAAAAGACCAAAACTGAAAGGGTATTCACTTCAGCTTCTGCCCTTGGGGTCCTTCTGTGAGGATGTCACCAAACTGTGTGCAGTTCTGGAGACCCCATCTCCGTAAAGACATAGACAGAGTGGAGGCTGTCCAGAGGACGGCAACCAAAATGGTGCAGGGTCTGCACCAGAAGACAAATGAAGAGAGACTGAAGGAGCTTAATATGTATACCCTCGAGGAAAGGAGGGAGGGGGGGACATAATACAAACTTTCAAGTACCTCAAGGGAATCAACAAAGTCCAAGAGGGTAGCATCTTTCAGAAAGAGAGATGTGCAAGAACAAGGGGGGCACAATTTGAAAATAGAGGGGGGATGGCTCAAAGGTAATGTGAGGAAGTATTTTTTCACGGAAAGGGTTGTGGATGCATGCAACAGCCTTTCTGAGGAGGTCGAGAAGTCAAAAACAGTGGGGAAATTCAAGAATGCATGAGATAGACATAAGACAATTTTAGTGGGGGGTAGGAGGAAGTAGGCTGTTGGTTAACTAAGATCTGCAGCTTTTCCATTAGGTAGGGAAATGGGCAGACTAGGTGGTCTAAGAGGTCCTTATCTGCCATCAAATTCTATGTTTCTATGAATCCAGGATGGCACTGGACTGCTCAATTCTAGTGAGGTGTCCATCCACCAGTGAGCTAAAGAGGTTGGTGCCCAAGAATGTGACATTGGCCAGTTTGTGCTGGGTATCCGACATAAACGTGAAAATCCGCAGTCAGGCTCTATGGTGCATAGTGACTGCTGCTGCTACAGACCGGGCACAGGAGTTGCTGATGTCCAAGCCCATCTGAAGCTGGTGCATGGCTAGGGAGCTACCCTGGTCTCTGACTTCCTTTACTGCTGACTGCAGATCCACAGAAAGGTGGGGAAGGACATGGTCAAAGACACCCCCAAGAGGGTGTGTCCAAAGCAGGTCATAATCAAGGTGGAACTCACTTAACAGAGACCCAGGGTGGATGCAGCATAGCCCTTTTTAGCTGCATGGTCCAGCTTCTTCAACTCCTTGTTGCGAGGGGGGAAGGAATGTCCACGTCCCGACACTGCCCATCTTCCGAAAGATAAGAGTCTGCCAATAGTCCCTCAGCTGTGGGATGGTCAAAAAAACTGGAAAAAGAACTGGTCAGAACCGCTTACTTGTGGAACCATGCGGGCTGATGGCACCATGTATGAAGCCGGATGCTGCCGAAGCTCCAGCACAGGACCCAAAATAGCCTCCGGCACAGGGAAGGCAACCCCAGGGGAATTGTCCTGGTTGAGGATCTCCATAACGGGGTACTTTGCCCACTTCTGGATCATCTCCAAGGAAATCTCCATTGATTTGGAGATCAGCTGAAGTATAGCCCCGAAGGAGACCAGTCCATGCTCAGTAGAGAATTATTCAGCAGACTCATGGTTGAAGCCAGTGGCCCTGAAGGACTGCATAGAGGACCCTTCGGAGTCCAAAGACTTCTCAAATATCGCCCTTAGGCGTTTTTCCTCCATGAACCACCCTAGACTTGTCAGAGTGGGTGATTTGGATGGACAGCAGTCGGGGGAAGGCCGGTAGCCAAATGAGTGGCCTTGGTCAGAGCCCCCTGCAAGGGCTGCTTGGGCAGTGGCTCCAACAGCATCAGCGGAGCAATCAGAGTAGATGCAACTGGACTCAGCAAGTCCAGAATGGGCCTGTCCAGGGAAGCGCTGGGGTCTAAGCACAGGCCTACCAAGGTTGAGGACCCACTGCTGCCACACTATCTCCTCACAGTGCTGACACAACTTGTGACAGAGCCTCTTTTCATCAAAGAACAAAGAGGAAGAGAAGCAATGAAGGCACTTTCTGCCGAAGGCCAAGCGCAGGAACAAGCAGATTCCCAATACTGTGATCTCGACTGAGTACTGGACCTCGACTTTGACCAACGACTACAGCATCGACAGTAATTGGATGCAGGAGGAGGGGACATGTAAAAGACACGCACCAGATCCTTCCACCCACTGAAGGGGGTAACTCTTGGGAGGAGGCAGTCTACCCAACTGGCTTCTCCTGCCCCTCCAGAGAGAGAGCCGAAAGGACAAGAATCCTAGTGACTGAGCCATCATCAATTTCTTCCAACAATGAGTCGACCGGATCATGAAAAATCTCAACCAGTTGGTCAACCTGCATCACAGCCAACAAACCAGATGAGGGCACCATGGAGCTAACGGCCTGACCCTCGAACAGGGAAGGCTCAGCTGAGGAAGAGAGCTCGACAGCAAGCTCATTCCAGGTCCCACCACTGACAGTGGGATCTCTTCATCTTCTTCAACTTCCCACTCCAGGAAGAGCCCACCCTGAGGGTCTGCAGGGACAGGCAAATCTCACAAAAAGTGCCAGCTAAGGATGCCCCAATGCTGGTGCCAACCAGGAGCAGTGCGGACGCCGACAAGCAAACCTCCATGGCCTGGCCCGCCGCCTCTTCTAAAACCATGAGCTGAGAAGCCAATCCTGCAACCATGGATACTGCTTTACAGGCATTTTTAGAGTAGACCGGGGGGGGGGTCCCATTCATCCGGCTGGCCGAGTAAGAGGTGGGCGTACTGAGCCTCCAGTAATGAAAGTAACAAGGTTTTGCAAAGTCCACAAGCCTGAGGGTTGTGCTCTGCCCCAAGGCAGTAGATGCACAAGGTGTGCGGGTCCGTCCTGGACATTTTCTGATCAGAGGTGACGCATCACTTGAATCCAGGACCAGACCGAAGTTCATCACATTCCATACTGGAATGAAAGCGACAAGAAAGGCACTTGAAAGACGCCCGAGAAGATTTCAAAGTTTTATAACACCAGCCTACATCGCATGCATGGAGCTGTGAAGGAGGAGACCTAACTCTTCCAACGGAAAGGAAGATCTGACATCACGGGGCAGAGCTGAGGAGAATAACGCCCATGTGGGTAGGAGGAGCTTAGCTTGAAGATGTTCCAGCAGAATTTAAAGGGGAAAGGAAGACTGCCACAGTGTGGATAGTTCACCATATCCACATCCCTAGAACTATAGTTCTTTCATACTGTTCTTTTGTGAGAACTGCAGGATTTTCATGAACATTGAAACTGTAGCTGGAGTTGTACGGCCCGCTTCAACTGGAGCAGTGAGCCACTGATCCCCTGATCGATTAATCTATCTATGTTATGAAATTAAAAGTCTGCTATATTTATTAGAGCTGCATATTTATTAGGGCTGTGTGTCTACAGAGTCATAAATGTTTTTAATTGCACATGCACTTATGTATAAGGTTACTGTCATTTTAAATGGAGAGAGATTTAGGATTACTGTCACTTTAAATGGAGGGAGATTTAAGTGTACCTTCTTAGCTAAGCCACATGTTCTGATGATGACGTCAGTGTGAGACGTTGAAACGTTAACGACTTTGTGAACTGATGCATGGCTGGGCGTCTTTCAGATCTGCGGACTAGTGAATCTGCTATTTGAATTGCTTATGGACCTCTGTAGCATTGTGATATTTCAGCCTGCATCTACCTGTTGCTTTGATATGTGCCATGATGGATTTTTAAACTACAGAATTGATTAAAAAATGGCTTTGAACTGACTGGTGGCGTGCCGACTGTCATTTGCCTCTGGTAAACGTGCTTTGGGTGAAAATGGCTATATTGAAAATTTGGGGACAAAATACTGAAAATTACTAAAGTTAAGAATGAACACTGAAAAATGTCAATGTACTTTCATAACGCTGGTGTCTTTTTAACATAATGACCCCAAATTTTAAACGTAGTCTTTTCATTTTTTTTTTTTTTTTTGTTGTACTTTATGGTTATTATTTCAAGTAAACACTGAAGTACAGTTTACAAGCAGAGATATAACAGATGTAAATATATTAAAGACACATTGAGGTCGCCACGCCTCTTGATTACATGAAAAAACACTAACTACTGCTTAAAGATACATCATGAGGGGGTGTTCCTATTTTAATTCAACACTAAACATAACTATGCGAAAAAGCTGCGTAATGAACCCATGAACAGCATGGAAATGTTATACAAAAAATCAATATATTTAACTCATATGAGGAAATGAGAACGGTCCCATGCATAAATCAGCAATATGTGCACTAACTGTGCAATCTCCCTTTAGGATAGTGCAAAATTATAAAATACTGCCACTATTTTGGTGGTATAAAACTAGACAACTTCATATAGAAACATTTACGGCTAGGTGCTATTTAGCCAGCAATATTATAAACAAAAATACGTAACCCTGCATTTATAAGGATGTCCACTCGAGTTGCGATGTAAACTTAACACCCCGGGTAACTGCAAAACATCAAAGAAGTCATTTAGAGTCTTTTAGAGTCCCTCGTGGATATTCCAACCCAGTCCAATAAAAGAAAGTAACATAAAGTACCTACAGTTTTGCCAACAGAAAGGGTAATTCCATCCACTCATACGAACTAAATAACAGATTTAATCCTTATGTCTTCATGACTCGCTGTCTTCCTTGGAGGATACGTCTTCCCTGGGTTTGTTTCTTCACCTCCTTGGAACCTGTTTTTAGGCCCAATGCATGGCATCTTTTGAATCAGATAAAAAAGGATCTTGCCTTGATAGGCAACTCTAAGACGGGCTGGGAATATAATTCCATGTGGTATTCCAGCTTCCCTCAGTATAGCTCTGGTCCCATCGAATTGCTTTCTCCGCTGCTGTGTAGCGTAGCTAATATCCGGATATAGGTGCACAATTTGACCATCGCAAAGTAGTGTTTTTCGTTGTTTGGCCAAAGCCAAGAGGTAGTCTTTTGTGCCCACACCATCAGTGACTGCCACAACTGTGCGTGGTGCCTCCGGATTCATCGGCTTGCCCCGCGTTGCGATTCTGTAGGCCTTTTGAATTTGTTGAGTGCGCTCAGCTACCTCCTCACCAAATTGCTGCTGTAGCCACTCCTGTATGAATAACAGCAAGTGGTCCCCCTCACAGCCCTCCAGAGGACCCAGTATTTGGATATTCATTGCCCTTGTTTGGTTTTCAAGGGTTTCCAGCCTGGTGCGTAAGTGTCCTTTTTCCTTGATGACTGCAGTCACCGCCCCATAGCCACATCGGGCCACTTTGTAGCCTTTGCAGTTGCTGTAGAGACAGTGTCCAGCCCAGTTTCCACTGTAGTCACCAGAGTGGCTAGGTTATCAATTTTGTCAGAGAGGCCCATGAGGATATCAATCTATTTATTTTCAGCCCCAGGGAATGAAGCGTTTCTTCTTCTGGATAATCCACAGGGGAGGTCTGGTTCTGTAGGCCAGATCTCGTGCACCACTCTAAGTTTTCGCCTTAGCACCCTCAGTTTGCTGCTTATCTCGTCGATTTCCCATTTTGGCAAGGGAAGATTCCCCCACGAGTACCTCTAGCCCGAAATCGTAGGTACCCCAAATTAGTCTTTTATTTTGCGATTCAAACTCCACTAAGATGCTGAGCACTATCCACTGGCTGCCATCTTGTTCGGGCTCCACAGTGCCCCCCCAACATAGTCTTTTTATGACCTCATTTCATGAACCTGGTATGTGAAATGTTTCAACTCCTGCCCAAAATCTCACCTTTCTGCCATGTTTGAAAAATGTTACCTACCCTTTTCATGAGGTAGGGTCCAAAAAAGGCCATGTTGAAAATTTGGTGAAAAAATACTAAAAAATGACAAAGTTGTGAGTAAAAGTTCAAAACATACTGAAAGTACGTTGACCACACTTACCTTGTTTCTTCAGTTCCCTGCTGGCCTTAAAGAAGAAGGAAGTGTTTTTCCCATAAAAGTGGATTTTGGTGCCAGATTTTTTTTTTTTTTTTATGTTAGTGATTAAGTGAGGTGTGTCGGGGGTTGGGGCTGGCGTGGGTTGGGGGTTGGTCAGGAAGGCTGCAAAAGTCAAGACGGTTTTCTGCATTTCAGGTTTCAATACATAAAAATAAATAAATAAACAAATAAAAAGAGTTAAAAGGGGTTCTTAAGAAATTTATCAGGCAAGGTCACCAACCCTGGCTATAATGGGAGGTACTTATGAGGCATAAGAGTTCAGAGGAGTTCGGCTTACCAAACATTCGGGATTACTATGCTGCAGCCCGAATGGTCCCCTTGATCAGCGTCCTAGATGCATCGGAAGAGATAGTTTTGAAAACTATGGAAGCCAGAACAAATCGAGTAGTCCATTAAGATCACTCAGAATCGCTTAGAAACTGAGAGCAGAAAAGAGGCCTAAGCTCATGAAGTTGCTCCATTAGGACATAATGTAATAATTCATATTACCTCCATTGGCTATGTATTTATCTCAGTTTCTTTTAAAATTGTTCCTATCTTGACTTATAATTGCATTTTCAGGTAGTTTGTTCCATAGATTCGCTGATCTCATTGTGTGATAATATTTAATTTTATTAAATTTATACACTGGCCGGGATATTCAGACTGCACTAGGCTGGGGCGCAAGCCTGGGTGCAGCGCAACTGGGATGCACCAGGGTATGTACTGGGCGATATTCAATGGTGCTGCGCCATGGCTCAGCACCATTGAATATGGCACTATGGCCGCCCGCATTGTGCATGGCGCAGTGGCACTGCACCAGCACAAGTGGCAAGTGAAGAGCAGGGGGATGCGCCGGCGCAAGTGCGGTTGCACTAGGCGCAGGAACTGCGATATTCAGCAGCAGATATGCAAATGGAGCCATTATGCATGCATGGTGCAAATGGGGCCATTTGCATGTCATTATGGCCCCATTTGCATGCAGGTATGCCGATCCTCGGTGATTTGCGCCCTGCCAGGCTGCTGCCGTCGGGGCCCAGCACCCCCTGCCCCTCAGCGGCAATGCACCCCCACGCCCGATCGCGGGCTTTGTCATTGTAACATATCCCTGGTGGTCCAGTGGACTCTATCCCCTCTCCCGATCACGGGTGTAATTAATTAAACCATTCCTTGGTGGTCCAGTGGATCTGCTCCCCAGCCCGATCGTGGGCTTCCTAAACGTAATCCTATCACTGGTGGTCCAGTGGACCTGCTCCCCAGCCCGATCGTGGGCTTCCTACACATAATCCTATCCCTGGTGGTCCAGTGGACCGAATCCAGCCCAATCGTGGGCTTTGTTGAAATAATTTAATCCCTGGTGGTCAAGTGGACCACTCCCAAGCCTGATCGCGGGCATTGTACAAGACAAACCCTGGTGGTCAGCGGTACCCCTCCCACCCGCCCACTCAGACCTGCCACCCGCTTCCCCTCCCCCAGTCAGCGGCGGGCGGCAGCTCCCCACCCGCAAGCT
This sequence comes from Neoceratodus forsteri, assembly GCA_016271365.2. NCBI lineage: Eukaryota > Metazoa > Chordata > Ceratodontiformes > Ceratodontidae > Neoceratodus > Neoceratodus forsteri. The sequence goes on from CM028129.1 coordinate 1,624,904,881, forward strand.
GCCCGGCCACCCACCAACCAGACAGCATACAGTGCGGCTGTAGCCTCACTGGTCCACAGCGTGGGCCACTGGGCGTGCAGACCGTACTGTACTATACAGTCCCCATATGTGAATGGGGGCACGACGACAATGGTCCGTGGTTCAGGAGGTGGGGTGGCCACCCACAGCTGGCAGCTGCCATGCTGCGCCCTGCAACATGCAGCACACATGTGGGTGGCCAGGCCTTGCTCCTGTTCTTTCTCAGCGGATCTATGCGCCCCCCCTGTGCGTTGTGCAAGGCGGGTGTGTGCCTGCATATGCACCGCACATCCCGGGCTGAATATCGGGATGTGTCGAATATGCATGGGCACGCCCCCCGCACTTGAGCCGCATACATTACTGGTGCACCCCAGTGCATCGGAATTTGCACAGTGCAACATCCCCTTTTGAATAACGTGCCGGGGCGGATCCGTTGGTTGCACATGGCGCACCCTTTGAATATACCAGCCACAGATGTTTTAACTTGTAAAGGATGTCCTCCAACATTAAATCTTTCTGATTTATAATCTATATTTAATTCCAACATTAATTGTGGGTCACTCATGATGTCGTAGAAAACAACATATCTCCTCTTTTCCGCCAGATTTCAAGGCTATACAGTCCTAACTTGTTTAGCCTATTCTCATAAGTATTATGTTGTAAGGAATCTATTGATTTTGTGTACCTGCGCTGGACTTTTTCCAGTCTATTTCTGTTTTAGTATTTGGATTCCACAAATGACTGCCATAGTCCATTATGGGCCTAACATACGATTGATATAACAGGAGTAAAACTTCAGCTGACCTGCTTTTAATATTTCTTTTAATCGCATGGATTGTTTTATTTGCCCTTGCGGTACAATTTGTGTGTTGTTGCTTAAAGTTTAAATTATCATCCACAATTATACCCAGGTCTTTTTCCATTTATTTTTTTTTGTATATTCTTATTATTAAGTATACAGTTATGATGGTTTTTTTTTTTAACCAAAGTGGGGAACACAACATTTTCCCGTGTTTAGCTTCATCCACCATTTTGATGTCCATAAAGTGATGTTATTTATATCTTTCTGTAATGATGATATTTCTTCTTTAGTGTAGCATGGTCCACTTAATTTCGTGTCATCAGCATATTTTATGATATAGTCACTTACCTTTTCCTCCAAATCTGCTATGAAAATTTGGAAAATTATTGGGCCTAAAACTGAGCCCTGAGGCACACCACTTGTGACCTCACCTTCAGTTGAGAGGTGTCCTCTAATGGACACTCTCTGTGTCCTATCAGTTAACCAGTTATTAATCCAGGGTATAATAAGTTTGTCAATTTCGTATGTTTTCAATTTGCTATAAATTGCCCAATGTGGGACCAGATCAAAGGCCTTACTAAAATCTAACATTATGACATCCATTGATGTATTTTTATCTAATTTTTTGCTTATTGAATCATACAAACAAATCATGTTTGTTATACAAGATTTGCCCATTTTAAACACATGTTGATTAGTGTCAAAAGTAGTTATATTATTTAGTTTGTGTAATATTTTTGTCTTAATTATGGTTTCTAACATTTTGCATGGAATCAAAGTTAAGCTAATTGGTCTGCAATTAACTATTAATGTTTTCGCTCCGTTCTTGTACATAGGAATAATATTAGAATATTTCCAATCTCTTAGTATTTCACCTGAATTTAATGATTTCTCATACAATATTTTTAATGGAATGCAAATATGATCCTTCATTAGATACTCTAGTCTAGGAAATAAAATCTCCAATAGATATAAAGTTATGTAAGCAATAACCCACAACAGAGTATGGGGTTACAGGGATTTAATCCATGCCCTGGGTGCATTGTGAGACACAAGGCCACAGGCCGAGTGTTCTCACAGCACCCGGGGCATGGAATGAATCCTTATAACCCCATACCCAGGAGTGGATTATTGCGCTCATAACATGGGTTATGTTGAAAAACATAAAAACGTTCAAAAGGTGATTTTTTTCCTGTTTAAAACATGGAAAATGTTATTGTATCCTGCTGGCTTGAAAAATAGTACCCAGAACTCATGTATATGTTATTTCATTTGTGAACATACAAATGACAGAAATAGGGTTGGCCCAGTGGCGCTGAGGGTTGAGGCACTGGACGCCACACCGACAACCCGGGTTCAGGAACGAGCTCAGGCTGCCGGGGGTGAGAGAGGATCGAGCATCCAGAGGACTGCTCTCCCCTCTTGGGGGGAGAGAGAGACCTGTCGTCCCACTTGTTGACTTCCCTCTGGCGGTGGCTGGGGGGCAGTATGGTTCAGGAGACATGTGCCAATGTCATCACTTCGGCGGGGAGGAGGGGATGGGAGAAAAAGTGAAAACTGAGCTTGACAGGTTCCGTGATGGCTCCTACATCTGTGGGGGTCAGCCTGGTGTATCTGAATTGGGTCGGGGGGGGTGCTGGTGTCCCCCTCCTGGCCCTGCTGCAGGGGGTAATCCACAGAGGACTGACCAGGTCGGTGATACAGGGACGCAGGGAAGCCAGAGAGTGAGTCTCTCCGAAAGGAGAGACTGCAGCCACCTGCCAGGGCTCCCAGGGAGGTTAAAAAGCTACATAGCAAAAAAAAAAAAAAAATCTATGGCAGAAATATATGACATTTGAGTGTTCATTAAACATATAACATATGCATAAGTCTGCATATGGGTTACCTCCAACAAACACTCTATGCGGCCTCTCGCTGTCTCTGTCCCTCTGTCTCAGCAGCAGGTTCCACTGCTGTCTGTCTCGCGCAAGCAGCTTTGTATGTGGGATGGGGTATAGCAAACTGAGCAGCTTCAAAAGACACACAAAAAGCTAAGCATCTGTTACCTACACCGTTCCTACCACTTCAAACTGCTGGATGTGGGACGGGGTACAGCACAGTGCAGCAGCAAATCTGTTCAGGACTGCAACAGGGAATTGATACACTGGCTAGTGGAACATCAGCTCACCAGCAGCCCAATTGAAAGTGTGAGCTAAAATCTGAGACCGAAGCATGGAGCATTCATCACATTTTAGTTTGTTTTTCTCTGTTATTCCAACAGCGTGTAGTGAGTAGTGAGGCTCTGCATATTCACTTGGAGAATATGTACTATTCAGCACCTGGGTTCTGGGTATGGTCATTTGTTGTACAAAAGATGAAAAGTGCTGCTTTAAGACCAGCAGAACAGAAAATAAAACAAAAGCACAGCAAAAGGTACAGGTTACTGTGCATCATGCTGTAATGTAAATGACTATAATGTTGATAGTTGGCTTTAACCATTTGGGATTTTGTACCCGCTTACTCTGTAGGACTTGATTTTGGCAACAGGTTCCTACTCCAGTTCGACAGCACTGTGCTGCCTCTTGCTCTCTCTCAGCAGCAGTGTGGGTCACTACTCGCTCTGTCGGAGGGGGGCACACTGACAAACATCTGCATTTTTCTGGCCTCGATGTGGGAGTACAGCTAGCACTAGTGCTTCAGAGGACATTAAATTACAATAGAGGAGCTCTCTACCTGTCAGTTAGGATTCCCTATTGTTCACGATGACTGCGCTGGAACAGTCTCTCGCTTCACTACTTTTTCAAAGGCTACCTTTCACTTCTCATTTTCCCACCAGATAATGAGTGCCACTCTGCCCAAGGATATTAGCTTAGGGAGATTCACACCAAGTGTAGATTAAATAGGAGATGCACAAATATCTGAGCATTCTGGCAGGAAGCTGAACATTGGATTAAAATAGCTTTAGAACTACATCAGGACCTGGATTCCCGAAATTCGCTTTGCAGCTTTTATCCACAGCATCTGTCTGGCAGGGCCAAAAAATATCTGTTCAACATACTAACTGCTGAAGCATTAAAAGCTATCACTCAGAAATGGCTGACAGCTTCCCCGCCTTCCAGGGAGAACTGGCTGTCTAACTGCAAAAAAATTAAGGTACAGGAACAAATAACAGCCAAATTGCTTCTTAAACCGGAATTATTTAACACCAGATAGAAACACAGAAACATAAACTTTGACGTCAGATAAGGACCGCTTGGCCCATCTAGTCTGCCCATTTCCCTACCCACAGGATAGGCTGCAGATCCTAGTTAACCAACAGTCTATTTCTTCCTACCCCCCACAAGAATTGCCTTATGTCTGTCCCATGCATTCTTGAATTCTCCCACAGTTTTAGACCCCACAACCTCCTCAGGAAGGCTGTTCCATGCATCCACTGCCCTCTCTGTGAAATAATACTTCCTCACATTGCCCTAAACGCCCCCCCATCTTTAAATTGTCCCCTTGTTCTTGCGTCTCTTTTCTGAAAGATGCTACCCTCTTGGACTTTGTTGATTCCACTGAGGTACTTAAAGTTTCTATCATGTCCCCCCTCTCCCTTCTTTCCTCAAGGGTATACATATTAAGCTCCTTTAGTCTCTCCTCATACGGCTTCTCTTGCAGACCCTGCACCATTTTAGTTGCTCTCCTCTGGACTGCCTCTATCCTGTCTATGTCCTTGCGGAGATGGGGTCTCCAGAACTGGATGCAGTACTCCAGATGGGGTCTCACCAACTGTCTGTACAGAGGGATAACAACTTCCTGTTTTCTGCTGCTGATGCCTCTCCCTATGCATCCCAGTATACCCCCAGCCCTTCCTACTGTCTTCTCACATTGCTTGCTAACCTTAAGGTCATCTGATATGATTACCCCCAGGTCCCTTTCCTTTTTTGTTGTTGTTACTACCTCCCCCCCATTGTGTATTCTTCCCCTGGGTTCTTGTATCCCAGGTGCATTATTTTGCACTTCTTTGCATTGAATCCTAGCTGCCATACTTCTGACCATTCCTCCAACCTTGCCAAGTCCCTTCTCATCCTTTCCACACCTCCTTGTGTATCAACCCTGTTGCAGATCTTTGTGTCATCTGCAAAGAGGCATACTTTTCCTTCCAGTCCCTCTGCAATGTCACTTATGAAGACATTAAAAGGACTGGACCAATAGTGAACCCTACGGTGCCCACTAGTAACCCCTCTTTCTTCAGAGTGGACTCCATTTACAATTACCTTCTGTGTCCTGTTGTCCAGCCAATGTTTTACCCAGGCTACCACCCTGGGACCCACTCCCAGGCTAGTTAATTTGACTATTAATCTTTTGTGTGGGACTGTGTCAAATGCCTTGCTAAAGTCTAGGTAGGCCATGTCCACAGACCCTCCCTGGTTTACTACTTTGGTCACCCAGTCAAAGAAATCTATTAGATTTGCCTGACATGACCTTCCCGCTGTGAACCCATGCTGCCTTGGGTCCTGTGCCCCACTGGCCTCTAGGTACTCAACAATTCTTTCCTTCAGAAGTGACTCCATCACTTTCTCTACCACAGAGGTCAAACTGACAGGTCTGTAGTTTCCTGCCTCTGTCTTGGTCCCACTTTTGTGAAGGGGAATCACATCTGCCTTCCTCCAGTTCTCGGGTACCACACCATCCTCCCCAGATAGCTACCTTTTGCTCATATTATAGAAGAGATTGAGGTAATATCTATTCTAGAACAACTAACTGATGGATAGGTTTCATCCCACGATTTTAACAAGGGTTAAGAACACTGGTGAACTGTTACCCTGCTTCAAGTTTGGGAGGTTACCGGTTCTCTTAGTTGGTCCTAGTTCACAAAGGACTGTTGATCATTGTACTATTATCCTAGAGATTTGAGACAGTTGACAGATGAAGCACAGCTGATTTAGTCCCGTATAGTAACAGAAATATTAATATACTCAAGGACATGTTTTGAATTGCTGATTGGATATTGTCATAGTATGGAACATGGTAATAGTAATTGCACTGGCTACAGAACTTTGCATTATGTTTCAATAAAGCCTTGAAAGTTAAAAAACAAACAAACAAAAAAAAGACAGAGGAACCAATGGTGACACTGGTGATTGAACACCCCAGAGTCTCAATAGGGGTGAAGATGAATATCGGGATCGAGGGGGTCTCAGCAGTGTCACTCAGCCCAGGATGAGCTATTTTATTTTATTTTTTTTATATTCCCAATCCAAGCAGGTCTTAGGCTAGGAGGACTTTTCATTATATAAATTCCCCACTCTGAGTGAGGCTGAGCCCAGGATGGGTGAACTTAGTGTAAAGTACCACTGCGAACTGGATTAGACCAGGACTGGGGGGATTATTTTCCTTCCTGCTTGGAGCAGACTTCAGCCCAGGAGGGCTTTTCTTCTTTAAACAAGCATGGTCTGAGTGGGTCACAGAATGCTTCCGCAATTAATTCCACAGTTGGCTTCGGAACTACAGAAAACTTGGACCTTGACAATGGGCAAAGCATGTTGCCTCAAGAAGGGGCTGGAGAAGTAATAATAGAGGGAGCAGTGGTGGATGCAAGAAGGAGCAAAGTGGAAAAAAGCATGAAAGAGGAGATCCAGTCTGGTCAGGGTGGATTTGGGAGCAGCACTGTATACTATGTCACGACAGTCAAATATGTAAAGTATCAGCTTCGAGACAATCTCTCAACATGTAGGAAGCGGGATGCTTCCTTTATTCCTGTCACGTGCAGCTACTTATGGATGGCATCCACCTGCGTTGAGTAATCACGATGCCAGCCAAATTATTACTAATTGCGCTTACCTGAAAACAAGTTCTTTTGGCCCTTACACTTGCTTTGTTGCTAAGTAACAATCCTCTGCTCATGACATCAGAATCATTTCCAAGGCAACAGGTTTTGATGTCACCACAAAGGAGTATGACTATAACAGAAAGGTAGCAGGAACGAAGAATGTTTAAGGAGCAAGAAACATGTTGTCCAGCAACTGTCTTTAGTAATAAAGGAATGTCCTGAAATTCAAATTTCTTTGGAAAGTTATGAGATTATACATCCTGAGGATGCCAACTATCTGTATTTTATGGAAAAAAAGGTAAATCCCTTTCAGGTAAAGTAGAGGGAAATTAAATCTAAATGAGAAGAGCACAAAATCTAAATAATATAAACAGGCATGAACAGTGGTTAGATTTTATTTTTATTTTTATTTATTTAGTTTTTGTTGACCGGGTAAGTGCACTAGACAAATCCTGCCCATTTTCAGGCACGACCCGGGGGAGGGGGATACAGATGAATGCCAACTGACCTTGAACCAGATTAAGCTGTTGGTGGTATTTTTAGTGAATGAGGGAAATTTGGCCAGGACACCGGGGAAATTCCCCCACTCTTTTCGATAAGTGCCATGGGATCTTTAACATCCACCTGAACTACCACCAATCCAGGCAGATGGGACCTCGGTTTAACGTCTCATCCGAAAGGCGGCACCTCAGAAGTGCAGCACCCCTCTCATGCTGCACTACAGTGTCAGTACTGGGATATTAACCCAAGTGCCAGATGTGGGAACTGAACCCACAGCCCTCTGATCTCCCGGCCTCAGAGGCGAGTGTGCTACCTACTGAGCCACTGACACTGCAAATTTAGTCTTTTACTCACCCCGGGGGATGTAGGGTGATACAAGGCACAGCGGAGTGCCGCAGTATCCCTAGGGGTGATTAACTGACTGTTAGTCTAACTGTAATTTCCTTTTTTCTATTATTAGAAGATTTTTAAGAATGTGTTAAAAGTGTGCTTTTTGAATATTTTCTTCATTGCGAGGCAGATTTTCAATAAAGTAGTCCAGCTGCCATCTGACTGAGAATGATAGTTCAGAATGCAAATTTACAGTCATTTAGCAGTGCCAGTGGATGGAATACTGCTACGTTTTCTACAGAAATCATGCACACTGGCGATAAGGCTCTACATCACAAATTAACAGAGATTAATATAAGGCCCTTAGCATGTGGATAACCAATAAGACTGCAGAATTTCAGAGACCCTTTTTGTAATAACAGCTACTCCAGATATATTCCATCAAATCAGCAAAAACAGAAAAATACCTCAGCAGGGGTTGGGGAGTACAAATGTTAAGCATTTAACAAGAAGACTACCACACAAAGGACCAGCAAATGATAAAAGATGAAACACCTATGCTAGATTTGTATCATGCAGAATTGTAGAGTTCAACTTTCTTACCCAGGTTACTGATTCTATTGGCCGAAACGTTCAATACCATGAGAACCTTCAATGAGCCGAGAGGAACCAGGCTGCTGATGTTGTTGCCTGACAGGTCCAATCTCTCTAGGTTTATACACTTGTCGATACATCCAAGGTCACAGATACCTAGACAGGACAAACACCAATAGAGTCAATGTAATAATACACCACTAGATCCAAGGTCATAAGGCTTGTTGACACATCCACATCTTCAATCTTTCCATTACATCTGCTACTGTGCCGTCCTGCTGGAAATCAGCACATATCCTCCCTCTATTTAAATCTGGTGACCCATGCGATGTAAACAACTATAGGCCTATCTCCATATTGCCTATCCTTTCTAAAGTTCTCGAAAAACTGACCCATATTCAGTTAAAATCTCACTTGGAAACCTCTCTCATTAACCCAGCTCAATCTGGCTTCCGGGCTAATCATAGCATAATCACTGCAATAGCAAAAGTAACCAATGATTGGATCTCTGCTATAGATGCTAAGAAGGTAACTGGTGCAGTCTTTTTGGACCTCAGCAAAGCTTTTGATACTGTTGATCACAAACTATTAGTCAATTGCCTTGCAAAGTTGGGTGCCACATACCATACCACCCAGTGGTTCTCTAGCTACCTAACTGGAAGATTCCAAAAGTAAAGGCGGAAGGCTTTTTTCTGCTGCCTTGCCAGTTGCAAGAGAGTCCCCAAGGATCCATCTTAGGCCCTATCTTGTTTTCTGTACATTAATGACTTAGATGCTAACATATCTATGTCCAATCTGCACTTTTTTGCAGATGATACCGTGTTGTATACTTCTGGCTCATCATTATCTGAAGTCAAGGGAGTGCTTCAAGCGGACTTCGCACAACTTGAGCATAATCTAATAAAGGCAAAGCTTCTGCTCAATGCTAAGAAGACTAAAGCGATGATATTCTCCCGCAGTGCTGTCACAGGCCCCCCCAATACCCTTGCCCAAGACTTCACTGTCACCACGCTAAACGAGCCTCTGGAAGTTGTAACCAAATTTAAATATCTGTGTATCTGGATCAACAATAAATTATCTTTCAATGACCACATCGAAGATGTCTCTAGAAGGTTAAAAGCAAGGTTAGGTTTCTTCTACAGAAATAGGCCCTTTTCCCCTTGAAACTCGAAACAAGCTTGTACAGGCCACTTTTCTCCCCCTACTCGACTATGGCGATGTAATCTATTCCTCCACCACTCTTGCAAATCTAAGTAAACTGGACATCCTTTATCACCGTGCGTTACGGTTCATTACCAACTCCCCTTACCGTTCGCACCACTGTGACTTATATGCAGCTGTTGGTTGGACATCCCTTACTACTAGACACCTGCTCCATGCTGGGCTATGGACTCTTAAACTGCTCCTGCAGAAATTGCCAAGCTATCTCTCTTCCCTTATTAGTATCTCACAAGTGCATACTCGTTAAGAAAATCTGACTTTATTATGCTTGACATACCTAGGACGGACTTGTATTCAAGCGTGCTATTGCATAACTTCCTTCCCTCCATTTGGAACCAATTACAAACCGTACTGAAACTAACTAGCACAGTTTCAATAAACTTCTACAAATCGCTAAGTTTAGCCAAAATAAAAGACACCTGTAACTGTCATTAAGTCTCTTCCTTCCCCATGTGTGCCATATTTATCCACTGATAAGGTATAAATGATTTGTCATATTAACTGCTTTCCCTTCCCCTTCTACTCCTGGCTTTATCTATGCTTACGATCCACTGCTACTCTATCAAATCACTCCTCCCCATATCAGTTGTAGTCTGTTGTTTGTTCTAGCTGCCAAAATATATGTATTGCACACACCAGTCATCATGTTTCATTTATCAGTATGCAACCTGTAAGTCGCTTCCCTGTTTCATATCAATGTTTACCACCTGTGGTCACCCTATGTGGTACCCTTGTATGTATATCCAGCCTGTATCATGTAACGTGCATTTCATGTATATACTGTTATTACCTATCTGTGTTTGTACTTTAAGTGTTTATGTCACAGGACCTCCTTGTGAATGAGCTTGCTCAATGGAGTTTTCCTGCAATAAACTTGAACTTGACACGATCTTTTCTGCTCCACTGTGCACACTTTCCTTCTCCTGCCTCCCTGGTGTGCTATGTTGTATTATGGAACAAACCCTGGACACCTGGAGGCAGCAAATGGCTCATAATGCTACATCAGTGGACACACATTTATTTTTTTTAAGTTTAAACAGCAACTTCTCTAGCCCTGCCCAAAACCTATTCCTGCTGCAACACAATGAATGAGCTATATGGTCTTCCTCTCTGACCTGTCTATCATGTCCGACCCCTGCTTCACCGGCATGCTGTGCAAACCCTTGATCGTTTACTTAGAATATATGGTTTGTATAAAGTTCTGGCCCCAGTGAAAATTTACTCAAAACATCGGAAGTTTCAAGATTGCTCCTGTAATGAGGCACATCATATGTTGTTTAAACGCTAGTCGGAAGGGTTTCGGGACGGGCGACAGGTGAGCAGTGCAGATGGCAGCGCACCAACCCAGGTAATATAAATATGCCTATAGATACCTAAAAAGTCCAAACACCAAGAGAATCAAAGTAAGAATAAACCAATACATCCAAGGGCATAGGTATGGCCAAATACCAAGAAAGTCAATGAGAAAATGCACAAATAGTCACATGAAGCTACAGTGGGGCATGCTCTCATCTCCCCCTTCCACCCCAGCCCATCACCCACTCTATACCTACAGTCACCACCTGTGGAGATGGTTTAAACAGATCCCATTTAAAGATCACAGCTTTCTTCAACCCACATATTCTGTAGAATTCTGTCTGTCTGTCTGTCTGTCTGCCGTGGAATTCTACTCACCAAGTTCTTTCAGTTTCAGGAATAAAACAGACTCCAAATCAAATTCTCCAGTTTTAGACTTCAGTAGCTGAGCTGTGATTTTGACATTTTCACCTTCTGAAAGACAGAAAACAAATGGTGTTTACGTGGATGATTCTTTGTTATTTCACAATAAATTTAAAAGTTACCCCCCCAACTTCTAGGCTCCTATTTTCCTTGAAAGACAACAACCTACCAAAATGAACTTTATTCAGCAAGTACATGGACATGTAAATCTAAACCCAATACTCTGGCTGTCTTAATGCACACACGTTCGAGAGGCATGTAACGAGAACATGGTTTCCCTTGTGATACATGCTGTTTAGTTATTTAGTTTTTGATGACCGTGAAAGGTGGACTAGACAATTCTGCCTATTTTCAGCCTCGTCCCGGGTGAAGGGGGTACAGATGTATGCCAACTGACATTGAACCATATTAAGCTGTTGATGGTATTTTAAGTGAAAGGGGGAAATTCGGCCAGGACACCGGGGAACTTCCCCCACCCTTTTCAATAAGTCCCATGGGAACTTTAACATCCATCTGAACAACCACCAGAACAGGCAGACGGGACTTCGATTTAACGTGTCATCCAAAAGACAATACAGAAAAAAATGTAATACAAAAATTGCAAAAGGCTAGCTAGGAGTCAGAAAGAAGAAATTCTATCAAACTGAACTGTAATCTGCTTTTCTGTTAGCTCTAATGCTGCCAATGGATAAACTTGGTTTTTAAATCATTTTTATTAAAGAATAAAACAGTAGTGCAGTGTACAGAACAGTTGCAATTGACTGGGTACAATCAGTAATTCACAGACAACAGAGAGAGTACCAAACTGGCATAAATGAATATATTTATGTAGATACAAATACATTTCCACAGAAATGGAATTAGGCCCAAAACCCCTGAGCTACCGGTTTTCATCCACTCCTGGGTGCAATCCAGTCAGACACAGGGGAAGACAGGAGGGGAAATACACAATTATGTTTCTGTACATGACACAGATTCACTTTTGTTAGCACAGCAGAATATATTTACACCCCACATGATTACAGCTAAGTTGCAAAGGGACATGGGAAAGGTAAAAGGAGAGGCACAGAGAGCCCCTGACCACAGCAGTTCACTCCAACCAGAAATACAGAAATAAAGACCGTTTCAGTCATACAGGAAATTGATCATTCTTAATACCTGCAATAAGTAGGCCCCACATCTGCAAGAAGAGGTTGGATGTGGCATTTGCCAACAACTGGGCCCTCTCAAGTTCAAGACACAGTTGTAGATTGTGGGCCCACTGCTGGACCGACAGTGGTTCAGATGAGAGCCAGTTCTGAGCAATGGCCCTCCTGGCATTTATAAAGGCAGTTGACCAGAAGGGTAGTCCTTTCCCCTATTAAAGACCTATTAGGGTCACCACTCAGGAGCAGCTCTAGAACAGATTTTGGTAGGGTCTTCCCCAGGACCTCTATCACGACCAGATGAACTGAATTCCAAAACTGGATAAGTCTTGGGCAGGAGACAGTCATGTGGAGTAAATCTGCTACTACTTGTCAGCATTTAGGGAAGCCCAGGGACTTGTCCAGGAAGGCTCTGTGTACTTTCTGTAGGGTGACATAGCCCCCGATGCATTTGCCATTGTTTATTCCTGCAAGAACAGTTATTAAGGTGCTCAGCTGACTCAGTTCAAGTCTTAAGGTTAACGGGTGTGCAGAGGTATTGCACCCATTTGGACCATGTGTCTGCCGGGGGGAGTCCTCTCCCTTTCTGATGCAGTAAAAAACAAGGGCTTCATGCACGGCTGAGGTCTGAATGGCTTCTCCTCAAACAGACTTGGACAGTTCCGTCCAGATGCCCGATCAAGGCTTTCACCCAATCTTGCCCAAACAACTGAGTAAGGGAACGCATCCCCCAACCTGTAAGCCCCATGTTTTCCTAAGGTCCTAGAAAGTGATTAGTTACTCTCCAGTGTACAGCTGGGCCATATACTGTAGACCCTGCTTCTTCTAGTTAAGCAGTCTTTGATGAACATAAGCTGTATATCCAGCCTTCTCCCACAGAGCGGAAATAATACTGGTGTAGGGTGAGGGGCCCCAAGAGAATGGCCAGGTGCTTATGGGTTTATAGCCACACTTTAGCTATATTTTCCAAAAAGGGGTTGTTCACCTATGGCAGCCTAAGGGACCATAAAGCCCTAGACAGGAAATCTCTTAAGGTTGCCACCCAGGGCCCATTCCTCCACTGCCATCCATGCATGTTCATCTTTAAAAGAGACCAGGATCTTCCACATTTGGAGCACAGATTTAGCCAACAAAGTAGGTCCCTCCACCAATCATTGTGACCTGAGTGTAGCGGGGTTGGGATTAGGATACACACAAATGGCAGACATCAAGTCAGGTGCATAAAAAAAAATACCTAAAGGCATTTATCATTTTATTTTTCATAGCAGATAAAATAAATAAATTGTACAGAAAATAAATAGGTTAGTCAAAATAACTCAGATAACTGTTTCCCTTCACAGTTTCTGTGGCTTCACGTCAGCCTATAATGAATCTTCATATCAGGATGTACGAACAGTGTGAAAGCACACACTACCAGGAGGTCTTTCACCTTCCTCAGTCTGTATCCCACTGACTACCCTATCTAATCTTCTAGCCCCTAGTAGTGGACATTATATATATATATCTGGGGGTGACATCACAGACATGTGATCCACCCCCTCTTCTTCAGACCAGAATAACACACTTTTTTTCATAGATGTGAAACAACAAATATTTCTCACATACAGAGTGGATATGGTGCTTTCCAGGGAACATCAAATGAAGCATCACTGCTTTGTTCTTCAGACCTAAAACATTACACACATACATAATGAGCCCCTCTTCCTGAGCATGATATCACATTCTTGGATCACTATAAATACATACATTTGATGGGCTGCCAGCCCTATAGCAGGTCCAGAAATACAACATTCCCTGCTTAACTCTTTGAAGCCTAACAACGGATAAATGCATTGTTCTTCCTAGTACAGAGATACCTGCTCAGACTACAAAGGGTTAACATACGCAGCTGGACTTTCTTCAGATACTTTTTCATCTATTACAGTTCAGCACACAAAGTCTGTCAACCCCCTCAGGATTCTCAGAGTTGGCAAGGGGAACGAAGAATAAGGGCATGCTACTCTTCTCCCTTCTCCTACCAGCTCAATAAGCCTAGCCAAAAAGGGACATTATTTTCTTTATTTGAATGCATTTATCACTTATAAATACTTTTGCACTTTTTTTATTGCATTCTAAGCCATCATTTGTGTTCCCCAATGTCTATTCCTACAGGGCAAATCATCAGTAACAGCACTTTATATGCCCAACAGCTGAAATTGTCAGTTGTCGGCTAACATTTCATTTCGGTCCACTTTCTCTTTTAGTACATTCTAGGCCGTTGGCCGAGCAGTTCAACATTTTTTGTTTTATTATTGCGAGCCGCTCAGACAACTGTAGAGGTGGCAGATTTTGGAGCAAGCACTCACAGGGATTTCATAACCTTCCTACCCCGTAGTGCCTGCTATGGTTCAGTAGGTTGCATTTTACATCGGAGCGCCGTTCTTTCACCGCAGACTGTGAGCAGCTGTCAGCACAGTATAAGAGAGAAAGAGAAATAGTCTACAGTTAAACTTCTCAGGACAGACGCTTCGCTTTCCTCCTGTTTTTCTTATACTCATTTTATAGTATCCCCTCATATGTTTTATAACTACTGTATGTGCACCAAGGGGTCTCTTCGGGCAAAGAATAAATAAGGGAGCTTCTTTAATATTCAACAACAGTCACAGCTAAGTTGGCTGATCCCCACCCCTGTTGGCAAACTTTTCATTCTGGCCGATGGAGAATTTTTATTGTTGTCCGTGTCTGAACATTATTCTAATGTACCTAAAGTTGCTCTATTTCTTTACTTGCAGAAATACGGCTACACTTTCGGGCATGCAACTACAGGGTTTGTTTAACACTACGTAGGTCAAATTCCCCTTAGAGCAGTATCATAAAAACAATAATACAAGTGCGTAGGACACACTATACTTAATATGTAGGGTCCCGAAGTGCAACAGACATGCTTTAGACTTTCACCCGGACTACTTGAGGATTTTAAAACTTCGTTCCTTCGGGAGTTTCACCACTGCTCAGAATGGACTACAATAAACTCCCCAAATAATACAAAAATGGACTAAACAGATTCAATTATACGTTCTTTGTAATGCCTTTTCAGTTTACTCTTTAACGGGAGTTCTTCCCACAAAAGGGCTATTAATTAATAACTTTTCCTGCTCTCATAAGGGGATTCCCTTATGTTAAGAGTTTATCTATTTGTTGGGCCCCTCTGCAAATAAATTCCCACCTAAGCACTTTCACTATTACAGGCACCAAAAGCACTTTAACAGAATTATCATAAGCCAAAAACAGTATGCAACTATACAGTATTTCATCAGGTGTATTATGAACCTCTGCACATTAATCTAAGCACTTCAGCCTTTTATTCAGCCAGCTGTTTTTCCTCTCATTACAGCCAGCAAACCAGCACATTTCAAGGCTTCTAGGCCTTCAATTCCAATTAGAGACCCAAGTCTCCTTACCAGGGAAAATCCTAAAACAGGGGTCACCCTGTCACACTGAGCCAGGGCATATATGCTCCCAAGATCAGTCACCGTAGCAAAGATCTTAGCCTGTGCACCTGCTGGAACCAAATGGCCACCCCTCTTGCTTAAGCAGAGAAACCTGCTGCAACCCACTGCCCACCCAAGCTTTACTGGTCTTATCAAACTCATGTTTACTTATGTATGTTTCCTGCGTAAGGAGAATTTGCATTTTTCAACTTCTTTACCATTCCCACTATCTTTTGGTACTTTATTACATTCTTCAGGCCATTAACGTTTCATGTAGAGACTACTGGATTATTATCCATTAGGATGCGTACCTAGGATTTGTCTCCAGGCTACAGCAATGGTTCTGCCCCTCCCATTAGTACTAAAAAGACTTGAAGGACACAAGTACATAACAGTACCCCACAGACCCTTTTTACCCTCCCTCCCTCCTAAGTACCCCAAACAACAAACACAACTTCTCCCATTCCTCCCCTGCAAATAAACTAACAAGGTAGGAGAAACACAGATAGTGCTTGAACCCTCCCATGCTGTTGAGCATCTGACCACTTGACAGAGCAATCCATTACAAGCAGGTGGCAGATGTAGACTGGGAACATGGTACGTGGCACCTTTGTACAAAACCTAAGTGATAGTTAACCCACTGAAATTAAACAGCAATTCTTGCTACCAGACAGTCCACAGGGCAGCAGAACCACCCAGCCCTAATGGGCTTAATGGCCCATCCCCACATTCTAAAGCCCAGTGAAAGTGGGGAGCTGAGACTGAACACTCCACACAGCATTCGCAGGGCTCTGCACTGCTTTACCCATTTGCCTGAGCCCTGGCTCGGTCCCTCCACAAGGGACTACTTAGGCACGGTGCCCACCTGTCGTGATCACACCACTAAGCTGTGCAAGCTTAGTTTATAGGCATTAGAAAGGATTCTGTTAGTACAGCACAACCCAGTGCATAGGTAATGACCTATGCGGAGGCGACCCACTGAAGACCAGGTCCACCCCCCCCAGCACACAACCAGGAGCACTAATTATGCAAACCGACATAATGACAGGCGTCCAAGATCCTCTTTTGCATGTCCATGCAGGAGACTTGAAGAGGTGAGGGTCAGACAGCCTAGACGCCACAGGTCCAGATCAGTATCCATCTCACTGAATCCAGTGAGCTGCCCTCCTGCTGGTAACCGCATCATCAGATGTGGTCGGTATGGGTCCTTGGTGTAATACTTAAGTGACTCCCAGTCATCAATGCAAAGCATTCCACCCAGGGCTGCCCTCAGTTTAATGATAAGAACACAATAGTCTAGGAGGACCAAGGGCGGTCCAGCAGAAACAAGCCAGTGTCTGCAGTCGCACAGTCATGCAGCAAGGACGTTTAAAAGGGCAGAACGTTCAAGAGGGTTTTCCCGGCCCGAGCTGCTCATCGTTACCTGCTTCTCAAGAAGCAGCTGAGCCTCAGGCACCATTTTCCACATGGCGGCGTGTAACCCTGGGAAAAATAAGCAGCGTGAGGAGCAGAGAGACACGGAAAAAAAACTCAAGGTATCCTAGTCAGTAAATAAGCTTAGGCAAAAGGGCAACTCCTCCATGTGATACCCCCCTGCCCCCAAACTCTTCAGCAAGTTTACAGTTGGGCCATTTAAACAAAGACTGTTCCACCCCCCCAACCCCCATGCAGCCACCAACCCCCAGATCACATGGTGGCCCACAAGACAGCAGATTCAGTATCCTTTAATAAACAAAGAATCACCACATGAACTGTCAAGCACCACTATTTAAAAATGAGGGACAGCAGAACAAAGAGACCACTACATTGGGGACAGTAGGCATGCAGTCGCCATCAGGCAGAGGAGGGATGATGACCACTGCACATTATTAACACATAACTACCCATCTAGCAGTGGTGGGGGGGTGATGACCACTGCACCTTATTAATACATACCTGGCCATCTAGCAGTGGCACAGGGGATGATGACCACTGCACATTACTAACACATATCTGGCCATCTAGCAGTGGCACAGGGAGGATGATGACCACTGTACATTATTAATACATACCTGGTCATCAAGCAGTGGCAGGGGGATGATGACCACTGCACATTATTAACACATACCTGATCAACTATCAGTGGCTGAGGGGGGATGATGACCACTGCACATTATTAATACCTGGTTATCCAGCAGTGGCGGGGGGGGGTTACCACTGCACATTATTAACACATACCTAGCCATCTAGCAGTGGCAGAGGGGGATTATTACCACTGCACATTATTAACACATACCTAGCCATCTAGCAATGGCAGAGCGGGGGTGATGACCACTGCACATTATTAATACCTGGTCATCTAGCAGTGGCAGAGGGGGAATGATGACCACTGCACATTATTAACACACACCCGGCCATCAAGCAGTGGCAGGGGGGATGATGACCACTGCACATTATTAACACATACCTGGTCATCTAGCAGTGACTGAGGGGGATGATGACCACTGCATATTATTAACACACACCCAGCCATCAAGCAGTGGCCGGGGGGATTACCACTGCACATTATTAACACATACCTGGACATCTAGCAGTGGCAGAGGTGGGGATGATGACCACTGTACATTATTAACACATACCAAGCCATCTAGCAATGGCAGAGAGGGGATGATGACCACTGCACATTATTAATACCTGGTCATTTAGCAGTGGCAGAGGGGGGATGATTACCATTGCACATTAACACATACCTGGCCACCTAGCAGTGGTAGAGGGGGGATGATGACCACTGCACATTATTAATACCTGGTTATCTAGCAGTGGCGGGGGGGTTTACCACTGCACATTATTAACACATACCTAGCCATCTAGCAGTGACAGAGGGGGGATTATTACCACTGCAAATTATTAACACATACCTAGCCATCTTGCAATGGCAGAGAGGGGATGATGACCACTGCACATTATTAATACCTGGTCATCCAGCAGTGGCAGAGGGGGAATGATGACCACTGCACATTATTAACACACACCTGGCCATCTAGCAGTGGCAGAGGGGGGATGATTACCACTGCACATTATTAACGCACACCTGGCCATCTAGCAGTGGCAGTGGGGGGATGATTACCACTGCACATTATTAACACACACCTGGCCATCAAGCAGTGGCAGGGGTGATGATGACCACTGCACATTATTAACACATACCTGGTCATCTAGCAGTGGCTGAGGGGGATGATGACCACTGCATATTATTAACACACACCTGGCCATCAAGCAGTGGCGGGGGGGGGATTACCACTACACATTATTAACACATACCTGGCCATCTAGCAGTGGCAAAAGGGGATGATGACCACTGTACGTTATTAACACATACCTAGCCATCTAGCAATGGCAGAGAGGGGATGATGACCACTGCACATTATTACCTGGTCATTTAGCAGTGGCAGAGGGGGAATGATGACCACTGCACATTATTAACACATACCTGGCTATCTAGCAGTGGCAGAGGGGGAATGATGACCACTGCACATTATTAACACATACCTGGCCATCTAGCCATTGCAGAGGGGATGATGACCACTGCACATTATTAATATATACCTAGCCATCTAGCAGTGCGGGGGAGGATGATGACCACTGCACATTATTAACACATGCCTGACCATCTAACAGTGGCAAAGGGGGATGATGACCACTGCACATTATTAACACATACCTGATCATCTAGCAGTGGGGGGTGGTTACCACTGCACATTATTAATGCATACCTGGCCATCTAGCAGTGGAAGAGGGGGGATGATTACCACTGCACATTATTGACACACACCCGGCCATCAAACAGTGGCAGGGGGATGATGACCACTGCACATTATTAACACATACCTGGTCATCTAGCAGTGGCAGAGGGGGAAGATGGCCACTGCACATTATTAACACATACCTGGCCATCTTGCAGTGGCAGAGAGGGGATGATGCCCACTGCACATTATTAATACCTGGTCATCTAGCAGTGGCGGAGGGGATGATGACCACTGCACAGTATTAATACCTCGTCATCTAGCAGTGGCAGAGGGGATGATGACCACTGCACATTATTAACACATACCTAGCCATCTAGCAGTGCCAGACGGGGGATGATTACCACTGCACATTAACACATACCTGGCCACTTAGCAGTGGTAGAGGGGGATGATGACCACTGCACATTATTAATACCTGGTCATCTAGCAGTGGCAGAGGGGGGATGATGACCACTGCACATTACTAACACATACCTGGCCATGTAGCAGTGACAGAGTGGGGATGAAGACCACTGCAAATTATTAATACATATCTGGCCATCTAGCAGTGGCAGTTTCATGAGCATGGAGTGACCCTTTATCGCTGTATCCATCCTCCTCCTCCTCTATGACGCACTCTGCAGCTGCTGGGCCAGTGAAAAAACATGCCGAGTGACCAGGTCTGGTGATTCAAATTGGGCAGGATACAAAAAGGCACAATGATGTAGCTTAGTTTTTATTCCACTGAATTGCTGCTGCTTGTAATTCCCTGGTATAGTCCTAATACACTGAGACCCGACCTCCTTCGATCGTGATGGGACAGTGAGCTTTTGCTGCTTGAAGCACCTTTTTTTTATTCGTATACTGTAAATACTTAATGAGGCAGTGGTCTGTTGCCTGGCTTGGGTTTAGGATCAGTTCTGTGCGTCTTTCAACTACAAAATCAAGAGCCACTGGATCCATTTTTAAATTGATAGCCAGCCATTTGTGAAGTTCCTTTCCTGAGGCATTGCACTTCAGCCACTCTGACAGTCCAATGATGCTGAGGTTAGACTTCCGTGCTCTATTCAGTGCTGACCTATGCAAAGTCTATGACCTGGAGTTCCTCTAACCAATCAATCTGAATCTTTATTTATCCAGGCGAACATCACTGAACAGAGCTCTTTTACAAGATGGACCTGGTTAGAACAGGGTCGGGTAACATTTATCATAAAAACATATAAATACATGTAAATAAGTATATAAACACAAACACAATGGTGCAGTAATAGGGGAGTCAAATGATAAAAGGAAGACAAGGCAAGCCATAACAGAGGAGGATTCAAATACAAGGGGGCAGGTCCACCATTGAACCATGCAGCTGTATATAAACCATGTTCTCTGTATAGAAGTACCAGTTAGTTCATTTACCGGGGCAGTCACTAGTACTAGCCATGGAAATGGCTTGGAAAACCACCAACTAATGGCAGATGGGGTACCAGGAGGGGTATGTAACATGTAAGTGAAGGATAAACATTGTGAGAAGTGAATTCCCAAGAGGATAGGTCGGTAGAACTGATGTGGCGGTGGGGGCCTATGGGGAGAGGGAAAGGGGAGTTAGGACTTTTATAGTATGATTGCGTGTAGATTGTGGATGAGTGCAGTATAGAGTTGTGAAAAGAAGGCTGGAGAAAGCAGGAAGATAGACCAGTATCAAAGGGAGGACAGAGGCATCAAGGTGTTCCATGAAAGCACTGATGACAGACCAGGGCCAAGGAGGAGACAAGCACTAGAAGTAATTTGTTCACGGTTAAATGGTACAGATTAGCATGATGACAATTCATGGTCATGGGAAACAATTGCACTGATCATTTCTGAGAGGTGAATATAAGAGCTTGAAAGATGAGATGCCGATTGGTGACCTCAGTTTCAGTTTTTTTTTGCAATTTATTCCACAAGGAGGACAGTGTAAAGCTTCTAGCAGCCCTGCCAAAGCGAGAGTTAACTTTGGGAACCATCAGTAGGAGAGATTTGCAACTTCTCAGGGCGTAATTGCCTACTGGTTTTATAGGAAGATAGTCTGTAATGTATTGGGGCAGTTTTTTGGAGATGGCCCTCAGGGTCCATTAGGCTGCATTTTTATCACGCCTGAATTGAAGAGAACTCCACCCCACTGATAGATATAGGGAGCAGTGGTGAGTGGAATAAGGCAGACCTGTGATGAACCTTAAAACTCTATGATATAATATGTCAAGTTTGGTGAGGTAGGAAATGAGACAGTGACTGTAGAGGATGTCAGCATAATCGATCAAGAATAGAAAGGTTGATTGTACCAGCTGTAGTTTGGCATCTCTAGTTAAGAAGCGGGCTAGCCTAAAGAACGGGCCAAGTCTCTGTCGTAACTTTCAGAGTAATTCTTCAATGTGCTCTATAAAGGAGAGCCTATGGTCCAGTCATACTCCCAAGTATTTGAATTTAGGGACAAATTCCAACTTCTCGCCAAGAACTGTAGTAATCTGCGGCACAGGATCTGATAGGGCTGAATTTACCATTTGGGCAGAGGGAGAAAAGAGCATTGCTTTTGTTTTCTTGGCGTTAAGTAATAGTTTTTTTGTTTAGGAGTCAGTGTTGCAGCAGGTTGAACTCAGATTGAAGGTCATTACATGCAGATTGTAATGACGGGCGGCTTACGTAAAGAACTGTCTCATCTGCAAACAGATGAATGTTGGCCTTAGTTATGCTTTCCTCAATATTGTTGATGTATATTGCAAATAAGACTGTCCTACGATAGAACCCTGGGGAACACCTCTTAGGAGAGGTTTGAAAGTTGAGAGCTCTCCTTCCGCTTTCACCTGCTGGAAACGATCACAGAAGTAGTTGTCGAACCACTGTAAAGATAATGGGTCAGCACCTAGTGAGGTCAGGGAAAAGAGTAGCAAAGAGTGGTCGACAGTGTCAAAGGCCTTGCTCAGGTCCAAGAATATGGCGCAGGTGTAATTCCTGTTGTCTAACTCTCTTTGCCAGTCACTTAACCTTCCCAGTGCTCCCGGGTTGCCCCTGAAAACAGGCACTCATGACTAGTGGGCCTTACCTGGTTACCGAAAAATATAAAAAAACACCAATATATTTTTACTGCATCATACAGTAGTCAGGGTACCCTGTAATTTCCCTTTGTTTTACTCTGGCTGCAATGATTTTGTTTAGTTAAAGATAAATGGTCGGATACATTTTAAGTGTTTTATAAGCTTGTTTTTAGACTTTAGTCAAGTTTTATTGTAGTCTTTGCATGTGAGCATCTAGGTGGTAGACTGCTAAGAGCGAGATCACTGTTAGTTAGCAACTAGCTTATTCAAGAAACATAGAAGTTGAAGGCAGATAAGGACTGCAAGGCCCATCCAGTCTGCCCATTTCTTTTTCTACCTTATAAATGTGCCATCAACCTTTGCTCTGTCAATGGCCTATCTATTCATACTCACCTGTATTGCTACCTTATGCCTACCCATGCCTGTTTGAAGCCCTGCACTGAATTCATATCCACCACCTATTGGGGTAGGCCGTTCCATGCATCCACCACCCCTTCTGTGAAAAAGAACTTCCTCACATTACCCCTTAATCGGCCTCCCTCTAATCTCACGCTGTGTCCTCTTGTCCTGCTATTTTTCTTATATTGAAACATGTTAGACTGTTTCACCTTGTTAATGCCCTTAAGGTGCTTGAATGTTTCGATCATATCACCTCTCTCCCTCCCTCCTTTGCTCTAGGGTATACATATTGAGCTCCATTAATCTGTTCTCATATGTTTTCTGATGCAGTCCCTGCACCATTTTGGTTCCCCTTCTCTGGATTGCCTCAATTTGGTTAATGTCCTTGTGAAGGTATGGCCTCCAGTACTGCGTGCAGTACTCCAGATGGGGCCTACCCAGTGCCTTGTAAAGAGGGATTATTACCTCCCTCTTCCGACTTGTGATACCCCTACTAATACATCCTAACATCCCCTAGCCTTTCCTACTGCTTTAGTGGTCTGCTTGGATGATTTCAGGTCCTCAGTGATGATGATGCCCAAGTCCCTTTCTTCCCTTGTGACTGCCAGCAACTCCCCTCCCGACCTATAGATGACTTCAGGGTTTCTCTTCCCTATGTGCATGATCTTGCACTTCTTTGCATTAAACCCCAGTTGCCACTTTTCTGAACATTTTACTAGTTTATCCGGATCTCTTCTCATTCTGCCCACCCCATCTGGATAATCTACTCTGTTGCAGATCTTGGAGTCATCTGCAAACAGACAAACCTTACCCTCCAGTCCATCTGCAATGTCACTGATGAAGATGCTGAAGACGATTGACCCCAGGACTGATCCTTGAGGTACCCCACTTGTGACTTGCATCTCTTCTGACTGTATATCATTTACCACCACTCTCTATTTCTGTCTGTCAACCAGTCTGCTACCCAGTCTACCAACTTCTGACCCATCCTGAGCCTACCTAGCTTATTAATCAATATTATATGTGGAACAGTATCGAAAGCTTTGCTCAAGTCAAGGTAGGCAACATCAACTGCTTCCCCTTGGTCCACCACTCTGGTTACCCAGTCAAAGAAATCTATGAGATTAATTTGACAGGACCTTCCTTTTGTAAACCCATGCTGTCTTGGATCCTGTGCTCCTATGGATTCCAGGTGTTTTACTATCCTTTCCTTAAGAAGTGCCTCCATAATCTTGCCCACTACTGGGGCAAGACTGACTGGTCTGTAGTTCCCTGCCTCCGCCCTGCTGCCACTCTTGTGCAGCGGGATCACATAAGTCCTTCTCCAGTCTTCTGGGACCTCTCCTGTGCTCAGAGACTCACTAAACAGTTCTGCTAATGGCTCTGCTAGTTCCACCCTTAGCTCCTTTAGTACCCTGGGATGTATGCCATCAGGTCCCATTGCCTTGTCCACCCTGAGCTTAATCGAGCTCTTGTAGGGCCCTTTCTTTTATGAAGGGACCAGTGCTCACCTCCACCCCCAACCCCGTGTCCATGAGGCTGAGCTGTGGGCCCTGCCCTGCCTTCTCTTCAGTAAATACTCAGCAGAAGCATCTATTTAGGATAGATGCTTTTACATGGTCCTCCTCCTCACACTCCCCCTTATCTCCTTTGATCTTAGCAATACCCCCTCTGGACTTTCTCCTTTCACTAATGTATCTATAGGAAGTCTTCTTTTACTGTTTGTGCTAGTGTTTCCTTGGTTTGGGCCTTTGCCTGCCTTACTGCCTTCCCTGCTTCCCTTAGGAAGTTTGGTATACCTCCCTATATTCATCCCGCTGTGTTTCCTTATATTTCCTGATGGCCATCCTTTGGCTCTGACCTTTTCTGCTACTGTTTTTGAGAACCAAAGTGGTTTCCTTCTTCTTTTGCACTTCCTTTTCTCTCTAACACAGTGGGATGTTGCTTCAAGTACTGCATCCTTAATGCTTGCCCACTTTGCCTGTACCCCCTCACCTGTATTTCTTTTTGCCAGGGCTAGCTTAACTCTGTTGGCCATCTCATCAAAGTCAGCTCCTCTGAAGTCCCATATTTTTGCCTTGGGATGGGATGATTTAGTTGTAGTGGCCAAACTGAACCATACCATGTGATGGTCACTGGCTCCCAGGTGACTTTCTACCTGGAGATCTGTGATACTTTCCCTGTCAGTCAGTACTAGATCAAGAGTAGCCCCGTCTCTTGTGAGTTGTTGTACCAGTTGTCTGAGGCCCTCCCCCTGCAGGGAATCCACCATGTGTCTAGTTCTGGCAGATGTTCCTGCTGGTATTGACCAATCTGTATCTGGCATGTTGAAGTCTCCCATTATCAGAACCTCCCCTTTAACTGTCATGTTTTGTATATCTTCTAACACTAATGTGTCTATGCCCTCCCCCTGGTCTGGGGGCCTGTAGACAACCCCAGTTCTTATGGCTGTCCCATTTCCTGTTTCCAGGGTGACCCACAGTTCTTCTGGCTCCTTATGTGTTTTCTGAATTTCTGTAGCTTTGATATTTTCATTTACACACAGGGCCACTCCACCCCCCACCCCCCAAACACTTTTTGTGCCTCAGTCTCTTCTGAACAGTATGTAGCCAGGTACTGAAGTCTCTCAAGTGTGGTTACTGGTAAACCACGTCTCGCTAATTGCTACTATGTCCAGTTTAGCCTCTGTCATTATTGCCTGCAGGTCTGGGATCTTGTTTCTCAGACTGTGAGCATCTGTGTACATGATTTTCCATTGGCCAGATTTTGGTGTGTTACTTGTTGGGTGAGGCCTGGTGTTTCCCCTGTGTGTCATATGGGGAGCTGGACCTTTTTCCTTACCTGGTGATGTAAATGAACTGCAAACATGCTGAACTCCTGTTTGACCACTAGCTGAGGGGGGATGGGTGTTCTTCCCATTCGACGTATGGGGTGCTGCACCCCCTCCCCGTTTGCTAGTTTAAATATTCTGCAAAGACGTCAAACGTCTGCCCCAATGCACTGACTCCCTCCTTATTCCGATGCAGTCCATCAAATTTAAAGAACTTTCGCTCCCAAAACTGTTGCCAGTTCCCTACAAATCTGTGTCCTTTTTCCTGGCACCAGCTCTTGAGCCACATGTTTAGCTCCCCATCTCACCTTCTGTGCATCCGCCCCCCCCCCCAGACTGGCAGGATCTCAGAGAAGGAGATGCCGGATGAAATGGATGATAGTTTGTTACCCAGCCTGGTCAGGTGTTCCTTGGTCTCCACAACTGATCGGCTGGCGAGATCATTAGACCCTATGTGTACCAGGACGTCAATGTTTGCTCCTGCTTCCTGAATAATTTTAGCAATGCGGTCAGTGTCTCTCCATGCTGATTCACCTGGGAGACATCTGACCATTACCCCAGCCGAAAAAGAACCACGGACGAAAGAAACAAGGAGGTAAGAGCAGAAACAATCAGTCAGCAATAAATGCAGTAACCCTGAAAGCTTATCCTAATGATAGATAAAACGGTAAAGCCTGTAAAGCACCACCTGTAATAATTTCACAGAATATATACCCTGTAAGAAACACTTTGCTACAGAGAAAAATAAAGCAGTAACAGAAGATATACGGTACCTTGCAAAGGACAATTTGAATCAGAAGATTACAGCAGTAATCTGTTAGTACACACCTGTAGGCACACCTTGTAATAATGCAACAGAAGGTATACCCAGCAACAACAATTTGAAGCAGAGAAAAATAAAGCAATAAAATGTTAGCAACAAACCATTACAATCCCTGTGAGTACAAAATAAAAGTAACAACATACAGTAAATCTGCCTAGCCAAAAGAAGTCTTAATCCTTTCCCATGCTCTGGTAAGGTTCTTTGCTCTGTCCTTTCAAGCAACCTAGAAGGAAAGAGCTCAGGTGAAGTTAGGTGCCTTGGCCAGCAAACTTAGTCTTCCACCTCCAAGATATCAACTAACCTGACCTTTTAACCCTTCTTTCTGTTGGAAGTTACTGACAGTTTGCCAGCTCCACCCCCCAGATACTCACCGAATCCCCTGGAAGAGCTGCGGGAGCAAAGCAATTAGCTCCTTCAATGTGAGAAGGAGACTGCAACACCTCTGAGACAAAAAACCTTTTCAGCAAAAAAATAAAAATAAAATAGTGGCAAACAGTAATTTTGCTTAGCCTAATGATAAAAAGTTACAAAAATGTAAGCACCACCTGTAATAATTTCACAGAAGATATACCCTGTAAGAAACACCTCGCTACAGAGAAAAATAAAGCAGTACCAGAAGATATACCTTGCAAAAAAACAATTTGAATCAGAAGATTACAGCAGTAATCTGTTAGCACACACCTGTAGACACACCTTGTAATAATGCAGCAGAAGCTTGGCAGAAGACACCAGGAGAAAGGACTGCTGTGTTGTTGTTAAACATTTTTATTGTTGACTTAAGGCAGGTCATACACACACGGCAGAGTATAACATAAAGAGAATCCATACATAACATATAGTTAGGATTGGATCAATAATAATAATTGACAGAACAATCAGTCAGTTAGTAGTGACCATATAAGCTATCCGTTCACATATGTTGTCCACCACCTAATAGATGACCAGAAAGGAGATAAATTGTAGCGGGTTGAGTCCTTTCAACCAAGGAGAGCATAAATTAATATAAAATACGATCCACCCTAACTAGGGATATGGCAAAAGAAATCAGTACTATCTAATCACTCTACCATAGGTGTGTCGAACTCACATATGATTGTAATATCAACTATATACAACATAGGCAATCTTTCTTCATATTTAAGTATGTCAAAAGGAGATATGGAAAAGGCGAGAGGGAGGAAAAGGGAAAAGAGGGGGACTTAAACAGAAGGAGAGGGGACGGGGCTATCACCACCTTATAAATGAGGGGAGGGGAGGGGATCTGGGCAGTGTGATTGGAAGCAGTATTATGACAATACTCTGACCTTAAATACGGTTGCCAACATTGATCATATCGAGATAAGGAACCATGGGCAAAGCTCGAGATCCTCTCAAATGCGGGCCCCTTGGGCTAGGGCCAAAAGAAACTGGTGAAAGATAGGGCTGTCAGAGGTTCTCCATCTCATCAGGATGAGCCTTTTGGCCAATGCCCCGACCATAGTGATCCACTGCGCCCCTGGGCTATGCTTAGGGGTCTCCGGATTGCCGCAGCCCAAAAGGAGTAGGTTGGGACCCGGGACAATATCAGGGAACAGTTGCTGGCACATGTACTGTATGGCACTCCAAAACTGTTGAAGGTTCGGACAATCCCAGAGTACATGCAGAAGATGAGCTCCTTGGTTGCCACATCTCCAACATGTGTCAGTCGGGATAAGTCCCATTTTAACTAATTTTGCCGGGTCTCTATACCATCTATGACGGGTTTTGTTCATGATAAGCCTCATGCGGCCATCCTGACAAGCCAAATGAGTACGTACCCACCCATCCTTCCATTGTTGTTCTGAAATTGGGGTCTGCAGCTCTTCCCCCCATTGCTGCCTAGAGCTCTGGGTAGGGTCCGAAGTGGAGTCCCTGAGTGCGTGATATATATTACTAGCTCTACTCTTGGTAACTCTAGTCCATGTGCCAATAGGATGCATTTGTTTTTGTGAAGAGTTGCCAAAAGGCAACTTCCGAAGATGAGATACAGCATCTCTTAATTGAAGATATCTCCAGAAATGAGAAGACGGAAGCCGATACCTCACCCTCAGAGACTCAAAAGAATCCATAACAGTTGTCCCCGGAATGAAGAGATCATGTATTGAGATTAAGCCCTGTCTTTTCCACAGTTTCCAGTGCAGGGTAGAAAGGACTGCTGTGTGACTGGACTTCTCTACTGGGACTATACTGCCCTCCTTCCCTCCCACGCAAAGCTAGTTATACTTTTATAGGCACAGAATTTGACTGACAACAGGAACTTCCTGTTTGGGAGCAGGAAGTGAATGATCACAGAGCCACCAAAGACCCACCATCCTAGAAGGGCAAGAGTAGCTCTCCGGCCCCCTCTAGCTGCTGGAGGTCTGCCTCTGAGCAAGTAAGGGGTCTACTGAGAAATATAGGATATTCTTGTCTCAGAACAGGACAATCAGAAGCTTAAAGGGCACACAGGCAGAAAGTAAGGAGAGAGAAAAAAACAGAGGAAAGAGTAAGGATTGCAAACAGTTAAGGGGCCAGAAATAAGACATGATGGGAGTGGTGCAGTGCAGTGGCTGTGGAGCAGTCTTCAGGGAGACATTCTGGAGGATGCGTGTTGTCCCATCTGCAGGCACCTCTCTGGGCTGAGGGAGAGGTTGCTCATCTCCAGGCTGAGTTGGCCAGGTTGATGGGACCTCCTTCCATCCAGGGACCACCAGTGCCACTGCCGCTGCCTCAGAGGTTGCCAAGAAAGAGGAGCGGTTGGACCACAGTGGGCTCAGGGAGGGTGAGTGGTGGAACAGAGGCATCCCTCCAGTTGTACCTCTCCACAATTCCTATGCCATTCTGGCAAAGTGTGGTTCCTCTATGGAGGCACCCACAGTGGAGACCAAGGAGGATGCTGGGAACCTCCACAAAGGAGACCCACAGGAGGGTGGAGGGACCCCAGAGGAAGGAAACAACTCCTGGTGGGGGACCCATTGTTAGGAAGGTAGAACTGGGGGAAGGGAGAGGGAGGGTAGGTGCCTGCCTGGCGCCATGGCTTGGAGGGACAGGGAGCGAATCCTCAGGATTGCCAGAGCAGCTGCACAGGGGAGGGAGCTGGATGTCATTGTCCACCTAGGGACAAATGACCTGGCTAAGAAAGGGATTAGAGAAGTGCAGGAGGAGTTTGTGGAATTAGGAGGGGCCTTAGACAAGTAGCACGCACGGTAACTTCTCGGAGGTGCTGCCCATCTATGGCGTAGGAGAGGCTAGGGTGTTCCACACCATGGGATTCAATCAGTGGTTGAAAAACTGGTGTGGAGCTCAGGGATTTGGCTTCATTGGGGACTGGGGGCCACCTGGAGTGATGCAAGCCTATACTGGCATGATGGGCTGCATCTGTCCAGGAGGGGAACCAGGATCCTAGGTGATAGGTTTAAATGCTTCATTGGCAAGCATTTAAACTAGCCAAGGGGGGAGGCACTGGAAAGGAGCAGGGAAATCCTAGCCCCCCAAAAAATCACGGTAGTAAGTGGTAAACACCAACATAGAGGTGTCGATAGGGAGAAGGGCAGGGGTAAATGGAGAAAGTGACAAAGGCAAGAAGGACAGGGATGGGGCAAAAGGAGTAAGGTCAAAGGAAATGGAGGGTAATGAGTACCAATGCCCGTAGTCTGGGCAACAAGCTCCCTGAGCTGGTGGCCTTGATGGAAGAGGGATGCCTGGGTATCGTAGCAGTCACAGAAACATGGTACACAGAGAACCATGACTGGGATGTTAACATACCAGTGTACATAACCTACAGGAGAGACAGGCAGGGGGGATGAGTAGCTCTCCATGTAAAGGAAGGTATAAAAGCAACTGAACGAAAGAGTAAACAGGGAGGAGAGGAGGCACTGTGGGTCACCTTGGAGACTGGAAAGGGCACCACAATCTGCACAGGGTTGGTACAGACCCCATGTCAGGGGAGGAATGGACAAGGATATGATAGAAGGCATTCTTAGAATGGCAGAGAAAGGAGATACTGTTGATGGGAGACCTGAATATGCCAGATGTTAACTGGAGCACATTTGCTGCAGCCACATCCAAGAGCAGGGCCATTCTTGATGCCCTACAGGTGGCAGGCCTCAGACAGCTAGTTTCGGAACCCACTCATGAGGGAGCAATCTTAGACCTCATACTCTCAAACGGGGGCAGTGAGAGGATCTCAGATCTAGAAGTGGGTTGCCATCTGGGAACAAGTGACCATCAAATAGTGTGGTTCACATTAAACTCAGCTACAGAGTCAAGCCATACAAAAGTGAGGGTACTGGACTTCAGGAGGGCTGACTTTGGCAAGATGGAAGAGTGCCTCAGAAAAGCACTAGCAAACAGGCTAGAAGGAGGTGTGGAGCAACAATGGGGAATCATCAAAACTGCATCACAGAGGCAACAAGCCTTTGTGTGAAGCAAATAAACAAATCAAAATGAAAGAAAAAGCCACTATGGTTCTCAAAAGAGGTGGCTGTGAAAGTCAGGAAGAAAAAGATAGCATTCCAGAAGTATAAGGAAACACAGAAGGAGCAGGACAGAGAGCTGTACCAGTTAAGGCAGAAGGAAGCAGGGAGGGAAGTCAGAATAGCAAAGGCCCAAACTGAGAAAAGGATAGCCAACTCAGTTAAGAAGGGGGATAAAACCTTTTATAGGTACATCAGCGAGCGTAGAAAGACAAAGGGAGGGATAGTGAGGCTGAATAGAATGAACAGTGGGTGGGCAGAGGGGGACAGTGAAAAAGCAGGGATACTGAACAAATATTTCTGCTCAGTATTCACAAAAGAGGAGGGGGAAGTGCTTAATCCAATTAACAGAAGCACTCTTGATAGGGGGTCGATCCCAGTCCTTTCACAGAAGAAAGGGTTCTGCAAGAACTCCTAAAACTGAAGGTGGACAAAGCAATGGGGCCTGATGGAATTCACCCCAGAATTCTAAAAGAATTAAGGGGAACTAGTGAAACCACTGGCTACTCTTTTTAATAAATCATGGGAGGATGGTGTGGTACCCGAGGACTGGAGGAAGGCGGATGTGATTCCCCTTCACAAAAGTGGGACCAAGACAGAGGCAGGAAACTACAGACCTATCAGTCTGACCTCTGTGGCGGGGAAAGTGATGGAGTCACTTCTGAAGGAAAGAACAGTCGAGTACCTAGAGGCCAGTGGGGCACAGGACCCAAAGCAGCATGGGTTCACAGCGGAAAGGTCATGTCAGACGAATCTAATAGATTTCTTTGACTGGGTGACCAAGTAGTAGACCAGGGAGGGGCTGTGGACATGGCCTACCTAGACTTTAGCAAGGCATTTGACACAGTCCCACACAAAAATTAATAGTCAAATTAACCAGCCTGGGAGTGGGTCCCAGGGTGGTAGCCTGGTAAAACATTGGCTGGACAACAGGACACAGAAGGTAATTGTAAATGGAGTCCACTCTGAAGAAAGAGGGGTTACTAGTGGGTACCGCAGGGTTCAGTATTGGGTCCAGTCCTTTTAATGTCTTCATAAGTGACACTGCAGAGGACTGGAAGGAAAAGTATGCTCTTTGCAGATGACACAAAGATCTGCAACAGGGTTGATACACAAGGAGGTGTGGAAAGGATGAGAAGGACTTGGCAAGGTTGGAGGAATGGTCAGAAATATGGCAGCTAGATTCAATGCAAAGAAGTGCAAATAATGCACCTGGGAAACAATAACCCAGGGAAAAATACACAATGGGGGGAGGTAGTAACAACAACAAAAAGGAAAGGGACCTGGGGATAATCATATCAGATGACCTTAAGGTTAGCAAGCAGTGTGAGAAGGCAGTAGGGAGGGCTGGGGGTATACTGGGATGCATAGGGAGAGGCATCAGCAGCAGAAAACAGGAAGTTGTTATCTCTCTGTACAGACAGTTGGTGAGACCCCATCTGGAGTACTGTGTCCAGTTCTGGAGACCCCATCTCCGCAAGGACATAGGATAGAGGCAGTCCAGAGGAGGGCAACTAAAATGGTGCAGGGTCTGCAAGAGAAGCCGTATGAGGAGAGACTAAAGGAGCTTAATATGTATACCCTTGAGGAAAGAAGGGAGAGGGGGACATGATAGAAACTTTTAAGTACCTCAGTGGAATCAACAAAGTCCAAGAGGGTAGCATCTTTCAGAAAAGAGACTGCAAGAACAAGGGGACACAATTTAAAGATGGGGGCAGTTCAGGGCAATGTGAGGAAGTATTATTTCACAGAGAGGGTAGTGGATGCATGGAACAGCCTTCCTGAGGAGGTTGTGGGGTCTAAAACTGTGGGAGAATTCAAGAATGCATGGGACAGACATAAGGCAATTCTTGTGGGGGGTAGGAAGAAATAGGCTGTTGGTTAACTAGGATCTGCAGCCTATCCTGTAGGTAGGGAAATGGGCAGACTAGATGGGCCAAGCGGTCCTTATGTGCCATCAAAGTCTATGTTTCTATGTAAGGTATACCCAGCAACAGCAATTTGAATCGGAGAAAAATAAAGCAACAAAATGTTAGCAACAAACAGTAACAATCCCTGTGAGTACAAAATAAAATTAACACACAGTAAATCTGCCTAGCCAAAAGAAGTCTTAATC
The DNA here is from genome assembly GCA_016271365.2 of Neoceratodus forsteri. NCBI lineage: Eukaryota > Metazoa > Chordata > Ceratodontiformes > Ceratodontidae > Neoceratodus > Neoceratodus forsteri. The sequence goes on from CM028129.1 coordinate 1,624,937,941, forward strand.
CTGTCCCTTGCTCTGGTAAGGTTCTATGCTCTGTCCTTTCAAGAAACCTAGAAGAAAAGAGCTCAGGTGAAGCTAAGTACCTTGGCCAGCAAACCTAAGGTGCTTTTACACACAGGTTTATGTAACGGAATAACTGTTACGGAAACAGTATTCCGTTACATCCCTTGTGTGTAAATTGCATCTGTTTCGGTCCCTAGGCGAACGTTTGTCCAAACCGCAATCTCTGCTTTTTGAGGTTTGCACCGTTGTGTTCCGTTTTGTTGTGCTGTGTAAAATAGCCATTCCGGTACAAAGGCAGAAAACAACATTCGTAAAGCAGCAAACTCTGGGGGAGCCGAAACAAATGGAGACAGGGTTGCCGGAATACTCGCAGTGTGTTGAAAGGAACCTGAACGCAACAGAGTACAACGGCACCGCACAGGTAACGCTGATTCCGTTTTAAAAACCTGTGTGTAAAAGCGCCTCTAGTCTTCCACCTAGTTTAAAATCAGCAGGCCCATCCAAAAATCCTCAGCTGTTTGAATCAAAACTAGTCTGAATGAAACTATGCTCACAAGGAAAAACCTGTCCAACCACTTGCAGAAAATACTTCATACTGTAGTCAGCATCCCATTTAGGTGAATGGGATAATTTGCACCTTTTCTCCCATCTTTTGTTATGCTTGGCCAGTGGATTTTGAAACCAAACAAGACAAGGACTCAAAAGAAAGCAGTGACGCATAAAACCCTTGCCCTACCTTGCACTGCATTGTTTTGGCCACACCCAAGTATGCACACATAATTGTCAATAAATTTGAGAGTATTTTATTAAACACAGTTCAATGTAAAAACTCAAAAATTGCAAGAAATTGCAGAACATGTCAGTTTTTGCAGAATGGTGAAAATTGTGGATTCCGCAAAAACACTGCAGGTGCAATTTTCCAGTGGCCCTGGTAATGAGCCAAAGATAGGGGACAAGGGCATAAATGGTAGTGAGGTGGATGCCAGTCCTTTTACTGAGGAGAAAGTCCTCAAGGTACTAGCACACTTAGCGGCTGCTCTCTCAGCATAAGGAACTGTTGGAACACTTACTCCACACCCCCTTGATATAAAAACAAGTTTCCTTTCCATCTTATCAGTTCTGTGTATACTTTGATTTTATGTACAGTTGCTGTGACAAGGGCTTGGTACATCTAAAAAGCAGAACATCACTAATTGTTTTTACAGCTAGCAGAAACAAAAATTCCAATTCAAATACATATATATATATAGATACATATAGATATATAGATACATATAGATATATACGCACAGACACATTTTTTGTTCCCCTCACAGCCTCTACCTGTAGTTGTCCATATATTCCTTTCGTCCATAACAGCTCAAGACAACAGCCACCTCCTACCCACCTCCCCCGTTGAGCAGATACACACCCTTTTCTTTCATCCGAAGATTGCCTCTAGGCAATCTATTTCTCTCACCAGGAACTTAAACAGAGAAATAAAGGTCACTATGAACCTCTTGAATTGCAATAACTGTGGCACACTTTTTACCAAGGACTTCATTTACAGAGTGGAGCACTGTCCAACATGCTCCTCAATCAGAGACCTCCGATCACAGCTTCATGCAGCATGGGCAGAGATATAATACCTCCATGATATACTAAATCAGCCCCCACTGAGCAACAGCATAAAACCTTTAGTTTCAAGGCGCACTACACCAGGACCCTTACCCCAAAGGACAAAAAGGCCAGGCGGCCGGCAATAGGTCAGGTCTCATACAACTGGCACAAAATTCTCAATACAGGAAGGTACCAAACCTATTCAAACATCAAATAGGTACACTGCACTATCTACCATGACAAACAGCGTAATGAGCATCAAACATTCTGTGAACCCAGAGCGGTGCACGGAGGTACAGCACACAACTAAACCCACTAAAAAGGACAAAAAGAAACCAGTACTAATAAATGGTGACTCAATGATTAGGAGTGTAAAGACTCACCTCCAGAAGGACCATGCTTCAACTACGGTAAGGTGTCTCCCTGGAATGTCGGCATGGAGGGACACCAATCGCATAGAGAAAATCGTTTGAGGCATTGATCAAGACACACATGTCATTCTCCACAGAGGCACGAAGGATCTAGCCAGTAAGGCAGTAGAGGAAACAAAACAAAACCTCACCAGGCTGGGTGACAAGCTTGCTTCCCTTTCGTCCACTATCACCTTCTCTGAAATTCTGCCAGTCTTGAAAAAAGGAGACAGCAGGCAGAAGATCAGGGAAGGGGACATCTCTGACCTAAACACCTGGCTAAAGGACTGGTGCCAGAAAAAAGGTCACCACTTTATTGGAAAATGGCAGGACTTCTGGGAACAGAAGTTCTTTAAATTCGACGGCCTACACCTCTCAAAGGAGGGGACCTGAGTACTAGGGCAAAAATTCGACATTCACATCAGTCAGTTAAATTAGTGGATGGGGGGGTGGTACTGGCACCCCTAGCAAAAAAAGGGTTGCTAAATGCCCCTCCCCCATCATCAACTAGTTCAGCACAAGGATGCGCAAATCATACTCGGACCAAACATCTCACCAAATGTACTCAGACCAAGCACGTCATCAAAATGACACAACCAAAACATATTAAAAAAGCAAATGACCAAAACAGAAGGGGATGGAAGGCAATATGCGTCAATGCTCGTAGTCTGCCAAACAAAATCCCTGATCTCACAGCCATAATGGCAGAAGCACAATTAGACTGGGTCACTGTTACGGAAACGTGGTTCACTGGAAACCACTCCTGGGATGTCACCATCCCAGGGTATTCATTATTTCAGAAAGACCGGGAAGGAAAGAAAGGAGGGAGGGTGGCAGTGTATGTCAGAGATGACATATGCGCAACAGAAATCAAGGGAAAACACAGTAAGGCAGAGGCCCTTTGGGTTACACTAAGAGCCTGGGACAAAGCCCCTATCCGGGTAGGAGTCATACACAGACCCCCATCTCAGGACGCCGACGTAGACAAGGAGCTCTTGGAAACCATCTCGATGTTGGCGGATAGGCGCAAGTTGTTGCTTGTGGAGGACTTCAATCTACCAGATGTGGATTGGTCCCCATACACAGCATCCTCAGACCAGAGCAAAGAGTTCCTTTTTGCACTAAGGGGAGCAGGTTTGCGTCAACTGGTGAACTCACTCACCAGAGACAAAGCAATATTGGATCTAATGCTGACAAACAGCACAAGGGTCACAGAAGCAGAGGTGGGAGCCAATCTAGGGACCAGTGATCACAGTTCAATCTGGTTTACTGTGAACACTATGGAGGAAAACAGTCACACCAAAATCAAGGTACTAGATTTCAGAAAAGCCAACTACCCCCAAAATGAGAACTAATATTGCATCCATGCTAGAGGGAGGAATCACAGGAAATGTAGAGGACTGCTGGAATACTCTGAAGGCTGCTCTGCATATAGTAACAACTGTATGCACTAAGCAGATCAGCAAGTTCAAAAAAGGAAAATACTCTCTGGTTCTCTCATGACGTAGTATCCAAAATCAAAAAGAGGAAAAAAGGCTTTTACACAATTCAAGCAAACAAAACACGAAGCACACATGGAAGAATGCAAGAACAAATTAAAGGAGGTGGGGAAAGCTGTTAGAAGGGCAAAAACAAAGATGGAAGAGAAAATAGCATAGGGTGTTAAGGAGGGGGACAAAACCTTCCATAGATACACAAGAGAGAAAAAAGAAAAACTAAGGGAGGAATAGTTCAATAGCAACCAAGGAAGGTAAGATGGCAGAGAGTGATGAGGACAAGGCAGAAGTGCTAAACGAGTTATTTTGCTCCGTCTTCATCATAGAACACAGTGGCAAAGGTCCTACACTGAGCAGGACAAAGGAAGATACCCAGGGAGCAGATACTGTTTGTTTTTTTGTTTTTTTCCAATTGTTTAACCAGGAGTAGCACACTAAGCTGAAAGCTTGTTTACAGGTGCGATCTGAGAGCACAGGGAAGTTAAGTGACTTGCTCAGGATCACACAGCATGCAAGTGGGGGCTGTGGGATTCAAACCCAGGTCTCCAGATTTGCAGCCCAGAGCCTTAAACCACTGTACTATACTGCCTCCCCATACTGAAGATACTACCCTTTCACAAGGGAGAGGGTCCTAAAAAAGCTTAATAAAATGAAAGTGGAAAAAGCCATTGGACTGAACGACATACACCCTAGGATACTGAAGGAGGTCCAAGAGGAACTGGCCGCACCGCTGGCTAAGCTCTTTGACAAATCACTAGACAGTGGGAAAATACCTCAGGACTGGAAACAGGCAACCATTGTGCCCTTACAGAAGAGTGGAAACAAGGAAGAGGCAGGAAATTACCGCCCTGTCAGTTTGACCTCAGTTGTAGGGAAAATGATGGAGTCACTACTGAAAGACAGGAGAGTGGTGTTCCTAACAGATACTGGAAAAATGGACCCAAAGCAACATGGCTTCACAGAGTGGACACAAGGGAAGGAGCAGACAACATGGAAGCTGACCTTAGAAGGCTAGAAGATTGGTCCAGGGACTGGCAGTTATAATTTAATGCCAAAAAGTGTAAGGTAATGCACTTGGGAAAGAGGAACCCTGGAAGAACGTACACACTGGGAGGACATCAACTTGAGGTGACACAAACGAAGTGAGATCTCTGCATAATCATCACTGACAAATTAAAGATAGAAAAACAATGTCAGAAAGCAGCACAGAAAGTGGTGGCATCCTCAGGTGTATAAGTAGAGGTATTTCTAGTAGGAAGAGGGAGGTTATCATGCCCCTCTACAGGTCCTTGGTGAGGCCATACTTGGAGTACTACGTTCAGTTCTGGAGACCTCACCTCAAGAAGGACATTGACTGTCTGGAAACAGTGCAGAGAAGGGCTACTAAGATGGTGCATTGACTGCATCACAGGTCATATGAAGCAAGACTCGGGGAGCTCAACCTATACTCCCTTGAGCACAGAAGAAACAAGAGGGGACATGATTGAAACATTTAAGTACATTAGGGGATTTAATCCAGCTCAGACAGGGAATCTATTTCAACAGAACACGGCAGCATGCACGAGAGGGCTTGATATGAGACTGGGTAGGAGGAAGGTTCAAAAGCAACCTCAGGAAGTACTTCTTCACAGAGAGAGTGACAGACCCATGGAACAGCCTGCCCCAGTAGGTGGTAGCATCAAAGACAATCAGGGAGTTCAAACTCGCATGGGACAGACATAAAGGAAAAGTTAGGACAAAGGCTGCATAGGGAGGGAGACAGTTTCTGGATTGCACAGTCCCCAACTGTCAAAGCTTTTCTTATGTTCTTAAAAGTAGAGAAGGCAATGGGACCTGATGGCGTGCACCCCATACTACTGAGGGTGCTCAAAGACATGCTGGCTGCACCTCTGACAACTCTGATCAACTTATCATTAGAAATAGAGGAGGTTTTGAGGGACTGGAGGAGGGCAGATGTGGTCCCACTTCACAAACGTGGGAACAGGGAGGAGGCAGGAAATTACAGACCTGTCAGCTTGACTTCAGTAGTGGGCAAAGTAATGGAAACACTACTGAAGGAAAGGACAGCAGAATACCTTGTAACCAGTGGATTACAGGGTCCAAGGCAACATGGTTTCTAGGAGGGGGGGACTTGCCAAACAAACCTGATCAAGTTCTTCGACTGGGTGACCAGGGCAGTGGATCAGGGAGGAGTGGTAGACATGGACTACCTGGATTTTAGTAAGGCCTTCGACACTGTTCCACACAGAAGACTAGTAAACAAGCTGGCCTGTCTGAAAGTGGGTCAAAAAGTTATAAACTGGGTAAGAAGTTGGTTAAGCAACAGGAGTCAGAGGGTGGTGGTAAATGGTGTCCACTCTGGAGAAGGCAAGGTAACCAGTGGGGTGCCTCAGAGCTCAGTACTAGGTCCAGTCCTCCTCAATGTCTTTATTAGCGACATTGGGGAAGGGCTAGAAGGGGAAAGTATGCCTGTTCACAGATGACACAAAAATTTGCAATGGGGTAGACACACGGGGGAATGAGGGATGATTTGAAAAAGTTGGAAGAATGGTCAAGGGTTTGGCAGTTGGGTTTCAATGCAAACAAGTGCAAAATCATACACTTGGGGCACAGAAACCCGGGGGCTAATTGCGAGTGGGAGTACTGGAAACCACCAAACAGGAAAGGGACCTGGGGTAATCATTCCTGATGACCTGAAGGTAGTCAAGCAGTGTGATAAGGCAGTGGAGAAGGCTAGCAAGATGCTCGGGTGCATAGAAAGGGGTATCACCAGTAGGAAGAAGGAGGCAATATTACCCCTGTACAGATCACTGGTAAGACCCCACCTTGAGTACTGTGTCCAGTTCTGGCACTGATAAGGTGGAGACAGTACAAAAGAGGGCTATCAAAATGGTGCAGGGCCTGCATCACAAGCCCTACGAGAAGAGACACGAGGAACTGAATATGCACTCTCTGGGGGAGAGAAGAGAAAGGGGCTATGATATAAACATTTAAATAACTAACACGTATGAATAAGGTACAGGAAGGTAGCATTTTCCATAGAAGAAGAAGCTAGAGGACAAGGGGTCACTCTATGAAGTTGGGGGGGGCTTAGAGGAAATACTTCTTCATGGAGAGGGTGGTGGACACCTGGAACAAATTTGCAGAGGAGGTAGTGGGTGCCAAAATGGTGACAGGATTCAAGCATGCATGAGACAGATACAAGGGGACCTTGGTAGTAAGGCAAGGGGAGGAGATGACCAGAGATCAATTAGGGTCTGTTGTGGCACAGTAGGCAGGGAAAACTGAGCAGACCAGGTGGGCCAAGAGGTCCTTATCTGCAGACAGCCCCTACGTTCTATGGTCAGAGAAGCTGTTGACTACTCTTTGGTAACCTGGGCTGAGAGGTTGTTGAAGCCAGCCATCATTTCGCTCTGCATATTCGCTAAAGTGGCTAGGATGCCGGCCAGGGATCTTTCAAGCTCCTTCATCATACTCTCTGCCTGCTGTGCTGTGGAGGCTTGTGAATGGCTGTGCACCTTGTGCTGTGGTCGTTGAGCAGTTCTAGGTCCAATTGGTTCAAAATTCAGTTTGAGCTGCCACTTTTGCTGTCTGCCCACTGCCATAAGACACAAGAGGAAGGCTGGTTGTAATTTTTCCTGGTTCTTCCATTGTCTATGTGTTAAATAATGCTGTTACTGTTCATGCCTATAGGAGCTCAGTTAGAGCATGTCCACCATGTTGCTCAGCTGGCCACGCCCCTGCCAATGGGTACTCTTTACACATAGGTATATACGCACCCGAGCAGTCACTGGTAATGTCATAACTTTAAAAGCTGCACCTGGCAGCTTGAAATGTTTGTGTTTTCTGAGTTCTGAGGCTCCAAGTTCCTCAGTCAACATATACTGCAAAGCAGAAAAGAGAAGCTACCGGAAAACACTTCTAAATGTCGCCCTACAACCTTCTGGCACAGAGGCCGCCTTTCCTCTTGTGATATGAAAAGATTTCTAATTAAGCTGGTGGTTTCATGTCTGACCACCGTATATGCCTATGTTATGCATGATCTGATCCGCTATGCAAAGGTGGTCTCGAGAGCTTGAGGCCCTTTTGCTGCCCAAGGATAATCCTGAGCTGTCTGACTGACACCTCCAACCAGGTCCTGAGGCAGGATGACAGTGCAGAAGACAGGTCCCAGGCACATCAGGTGACGGGGCCGGTCAGAGTGACCGGAAGAGAAGAAAAAAAAATGACTCACCACAGTAAGGTTTCTTCTCAGGAATCTATCAATGAGATTTACAAGCAATCATCCTGCCAGACTGTGATACCCCAAAGAAAGAACGCTATGCTAATTTTAGAATTGGAATGCAAGTTCAAACTCTGCACTGTGGTCACATTCTCCCATGTGTTCTAATGTCAAATTTGTTTCTATAACTATAGGAGCTGTGACCACTAAAACCAGCAAAATGACTACCAAAAATCTTCCCCCAAAATTTTAAATTACCAAAAATATTTAAAACAGACAATGTGAAATATGTAACTGATCACATTCTGACAATTGCTTAAGAACTGCAATAAGAAATGCTCAAGCAACCCCAAGATAAGACTTGATTCTTGTGTGAACCTGTTTCAGGTCCGGGGAAAAGGAGGTGAGGTCAGGGTTTGTAAATCTCATTGATGGATTCTGGTGAAGAAACATTACTACGGTAAGTTATTTTTTTTAAACAACAGGAATCCATCAATAATGCTTTACAGTGAGCAGACTCTCTAGCAGTACCTTGGGAGGATGGATCCAGAACCTATTTAGGAAAATGGTTCTGTAAGACAGTAGTTCCAAAACTGGCGTCTCTCCTGGACTATATGTTCAGGCAGCAGTGCATTGTAAAGGTGTGTACTATTTTCCAGGTAGTTCTTTACATATGTCTGAAACAGGGTTGCCCCTAGTAGCTGCCACAGAGGCAGAGGTACCCCTAGTGGGGTGTGCCCTTGGGCCTCTGGGAGAGGCTTTTCCAGCTTTTTCAAAACAGAACTATATGCAGGAAACTATCCAAGAACAGTTACTCCTATCTGCTAGCTTACCTTAGGCCAGTCTCTCCATAGATAATAAAAAGCTGTGTACCCTGGGACCTGACATTCCAAGTAGTGGCCTAGTGCTGTTTTTACATCCAGACATTGCACTTTTGGTTCACCTGTACTGGAATGTTTAGGATAGAGCACGGGAAGGGCAACTGACTCATCCAGGTGAAATGCAGACACCACTGGTAGGAATGTCCTACTGGTCCTATGGACTGCTTTATTCATGTGGAAGATTATGTAGTCTGGGTCTGTACAGACAGCTTGTAGTTTACTTACCCTCCTGGTGGATGTCATGGTAATCAGAAAAACTTTTCCAAGTGACACAGGCTCAAAGGGAGTCCCCATCAGCTGGGCATGACAGATATTTATGTACCATGGAGGGACTGGGTCCCTTACAGGGGGATATAGGTGACTGATGCCCTTAAAGAATCTTTTAAAAACAGGTTGTGAGTCAAAGGACTTGTCTTTGCCTGCTGATGTGTAGGCTGACACTGCTGCTGGGTGTGTCTTCAGGGTTCAAGGTCTCAGATCCAAGGACTGCATGTGTACTACGTAGTCTAAAATTGAGGGCAGCCCTGCCTGCACTGGGTTTATCTTCATAGGGGCACACCAATGTGAAAATCTCTTCCACTTAGAGGAGTATGCTCTCCTTGTTGTTGTTTTTCTGGAAATGTTCAGTACTCTCAGCTGCAGCACCTCCTCGGTCAGATTTAAATTAGAGAATTCTAGCTGCACAAGAACCATGCCCTTGGGCGTAAAGTTGTGATGTCTGGGAATGTTATTCTGCCCAGAGACAAAATCACAGGTTGTGTCTCAGCGGCAGGTTGACTGCAGTTCTGCTAGACAGGGTCAGGAGCATTCAGTACCAAGCCTGTCTACCCACTATCAGGATCACTGTTGCTGGCTCTCTTCTAAGCTTTATGAGTACTCTTTGTATGAGTGGGAATAGTGGGAAGGCATACAGGAACCTCCCTATCTAGTCCAGAACTAGGGCATACTCTGGAACTGTGCCCTTTGCTGGTTAGCCTGCAACAAAACTGTGGGAGCTGATTGTTCTCCAAAGCAGCAAGAAGATCTTTTTCTGCAGTGCCCCCATCTTCTGAAGACTGAGGCCATTCCCTGGCTGATTCTGCTGAGGGAGTCTGCCAGGACATTTTCCTTACCTGGCAGAAGTATATCAGGAATCTCTGTATCTAGGGAGTAAGCTAGATTCCAGATCCTCATGGCCTCTGCAGTTTTGAGGATCTTGTTACTCCCTACTTTTTTAATACACTGTTGTGGTACTCTCTGTTCAAATCTGAACAGACTGACCTTGTAGCTGGGAGGAGAAGGAATGCATTGCCGGCAATATAGCCCAGAGCTCTAGGAGACGGATGAGCTCCTGAGTCTCCTGTGGGCTCCAAATGCCACACTATGAAATCCTTTAGGTAGGTGCCTCACCTTAGGAGTGAGGCATCTGCTGCGAGGATACTTGTTGGGGACTACCGGAGGAAGGGAATGCCCGCTCTGAGGTTGCTTTCCTCCTTCCACCACTCTAGTGCTCGCATGAAGGTCTTTGTGACTGGCACTAACTTGGACAGTGAATACCACCTTTGAGACCAGTGGACACTTAGGTGTTACTGAATGTTTCTCATTTGAAACCTGGCACCACTGCTGTGGATAAGGCCATGTGACCCAGTAACTGCAGGAAATCCCTTGCATGCCATGGAAAGCTCAACATGAAGGATTCTGCAGTAGCAATCACATCTCATATTCTTTCCGGTGGAAGGAAAGCCTTCCCTTGCAAGGTATCCAGTTATGCACCTATGAAGTCCAGCACTACAACTGGTTCTGTCTGGGATGTCTGCAGATTTATTAGGAACCCCAGGTTCTTGAGGGAGTTCGAGGAGTCACAATAGACCAGAAGGGAGAAGAGAGATATGATAGAGACCTTCAAGTTCCTGTAAGGAATTACAGTGAACTGCGGGGAACTATTTTGCCTGAATACCAATTTGCAGTCATGTGGACACAAATGGAAACTAACCGGAGGTAGGTTCAGGAGGGATGTGAGGAAGTATTATTGTATGGAAAGGGTGGTGGAACCTTGAAAAAGTCTGTTGGCTGAGGTGGTGGGTGCAAAAACAGTCAGGGGATTCAAACAGGGCTGGGATATAATGAAGGGAATAGTGGTTACCGGAGGCGATAGGACCAAGGAGGAAAATACAGAGATGATGGGAAGGGTTAGTACCCTAGAAGAACAGTCGGTTCCAGGGATTATAGAGAACTTGGGAAGACTGGATGGACCAATGGTCTTTTTCTGCCATCATTGTCTATGTTTCTATGTTTCCCTTTTGGATAGAGCATCTTGCCTCTTGTTCTGTATTTCCTGAGACTAACCAGTCATTCAGGTAGGGAAAAACCACCACACATTGTCTTCTCAGGTGTGCTCCCACCACGGCTCGACATTCGTGAAGACCCTTGATGCTAATGTAAGGCCAAAGGGAAGGACTATAAACTGGCACTGGCAATTTCCCAGCCTGAAATGGAGATATTTTCTGTGAGGATCTGACTGGAATGTGACTTCAGTGACTTCGGCCAATCTCCTGATTTTAAGTATGGTATCACTGTGCCCAACTTTTACTTTCTGATGTGTTTGTTCAGATATCTTCTAAAATGTATCCCCACTCCCTATTTTTCTTGTGGGTCAGATGTAGCTTAAAAAATGCCCTTTCCCCTCTGTGAGGTAGGGACCTTTTCTACTGCTTTTGCTTGCAGCAGTTTCTTTACTTCCAGTTTCAGCAGAATTATTTCTGTTGGTGTATGGGCTGGTAAGTTTTTTGGTCTTTGCTGTTTGGAAACTTTTTGAGCTTCAGGGACAAGCCTTGGCTCACTGTTTCCAGGACCCACTTTTCTTGGTGATTTTTAGCCACTTGTGAAAGTGGTGTGTCAGCCTTCCCCTCGCTGGCAATGGTTGAGTGGCGTCAAAGGGGGTCCCTGTAAAAATACAGGGAAGTCCACGGGGAATAATGCATATACTTCTGCTGCCACCCCAATGCTGATACGAGTTTCAGTACAAAATGGAGGGGGGGGCACGCTTGATACAATAGAGACAGTCGACAACTTCAGTTTATGTTCTTGTAAATCTTTTTTTATTTATTTCCAATAGGCAGTCCTCAACGTTTCACCTTAATAGGCTTCATCAGGAGATTGCCTTTAATTCCTAATAAATGTAAAATTCATAATTACAAGTCTGTCTCCAATCTAGACAAATTCATACTTACTTAATGATGTGCTGTTACTCACAGGTAATAATATTCTCTCCATCGTTCCAATACCCAGTGCTGCACTTTTCACCCTCTCCCCACCCTTACTACATTCCTTCTCTCCCCCCCCCCTTCCCTCTCCCTATGACTCTGGCACTTCTCATCTGTTGTCTATTTTCTCTGACAAATGCCGCTGGCTGCCCTGTTACAATGCTACCCTCGAACTGTATTAATCTGTACTCTGTTTCCAATGTCCACATTGTTGTAATGTCTGTCTTGATGTTCCCCATAATTTGTATTTCTATGACATGGAACCTTTGTAAAAGAGCCAAGGCTCAAAGGTATTTGTAATCCTAGACTTGATAAATAAATAAATAAAAATAAAACTGGTACCCAGTTAATTGTTAATTATACGAATGCCTTTCAAACCTGGAGGCAAACTTAGCTATTATCACCTTTTGATCTTCTGCACTTTAGGTAACCCACCACCAGATCTCCTCCACCACTAGACTTAAAAATTAAAAGCCTTAGATTCCTTTTACCTATTGGCCAAGATTAGCTTCTTAAGCTCTTCAGCGAAAGCTGTCCAAATTAACCCCTACTACGATCGCTGATGGTAAAAGTGCCATTATGCATAATTGTTAAAAAAATGGTGTGGTTACACTAACCTTTTATTTTTTTTGCAGATTTTCATCATGATTCAGGCATGCAGTCAGGCGAGTAGTGTGCAATTTGTTGACCGCACTGGAAAATATGGCTTTGCTCATTCCCCCTGCTGTGCTTTGCACACGCTCTCCCTGTACACACGCATGTATCTCTGTACGGGACATCTTTTTTTTTTTTTTTTTTGTCCTCCCACTCATTTCATCCAGCTGACTGTCCCACACTTGTGGTTGCACCATGCATGTTGTGGGAATCGTGGCTATGATAGTAGCTTGTACTCTGTATTTGGTTTTCTCCCAGAAAGTGTTTCATTTTAATAATAGTCATCATTCATTTTGGTAGTTTTATTTCTTTACTGCATTCATTCTCCCAGTTTAGATTTTTTTTGGTGACTGTCATAGTATTCTGACCTAATTCAGTTATTCAACGTGCCAATCTGCATGGTGACAGGCTGTGTCAACACATCAAGAAAGACCAAATGTGGCCATAAAGTTAGCTACCATCATTTTCCTGCCAGTGATCCATTAACGAGCCAGTGGATCAGTGCACTGAATCGTCCTGATATCAGTGCTGACAGCTTTCAGCCAAAGAAACATAACGTGGTCTGCTCAGAGCATTTCACTGATGCAGATTACTTCTTGAAAGGTATCTATGTCTACTGCTGTTAGTTGTTTTCACTGCGGATTGTGTTGTCCCCTACTTGATGTTGCAGTGATAAGCGTGTTACCTCCCAAAAGAGAAGATACTGCAGGCACACTGACTTTTGGATGCTCTGCTAGCCGCTCACTGGACCATCATCAGTAAAGGTCATGGGGTCACACCACCGTATGCTAAATCCGTGTGGCTGAAAATGCTGTGACGAAACAGCGCAGCACAAAAACAGAGTCAGATAAAACACAGACCTGTTCCGCACACAGCACCCATTGCAAACAATGGGTCTGTATATTTTTTTGTGGGAGGTTTTGCCCCCCGCATACCCCCCCCCAGAACTTAAATAAACTCCGGGTGTGGGGCAGACTTTGAGGATGGGGAGAAACTCGGGGGGGGGGGGTATTTTAAAAATTAAATGCCAGCAAAAGTTGCCGCACGGGAGACCTGGGAGGAAGTGAATCATGGTCCCAGGTCTCCCAACTGTGCCATGTGCTAGTGCCCTAGCCACTCCATCACGGGAGCGGCTCGACCAGGCACCCAGCACATGGCAACTCCCCACCTTTCATCACTGTGTAGTGACAGGGACAGCGGTAAATCCTTATCATTATTCTACCCCTGCTGCTGTGATTTCAAGTGCTGTATGTACAGCACGGTTAATACCGCACTGTCTTACTTGCACGGTATTGACCCGTTACCTCAGTAAAGCTACCAACTTTTCAAAGCCTAAAACTGAGATATGTCAATTTGGAGAGAATTCCTTTTTTTTTCTTTTAGAGAAACCGTAACCCCCAACACTACCCAGTCAGTCTAACCCAGAAGGGAAGGTGCTTACGGTGCTCCCCCTTGCCATCTGACTACCGCCGAGGCATCTTTCATGGTGCAATGCGGGTAGGCGCAGGCTAAAATTGCTATCCAGCTCAAGCAGCACCAAGGTAGTGCTGAAATGTGAATGTCACTGGGTGCAAACAAAACACAGACAAAAACCGGACAAAAACAGAACAACCAGCAAAAACCAGGACACAAATCAAATTTTGAAAACTTGTGGGGACACTGGGACATGCTACCAAAAATCAGAACTGTCTTGGGAAAATAAGGACAGTCGGTAGCTTTAACTCATCAGTTGGCAGTCATTCCTTTCCCCATGACCCATTCAGCCCCTTCACATCCTTCCCCGACCCTGCAGGACATGTGTGGTGGGTCTACAGTGGTGTTACTCTCTCTGTCATAACTGACACTAATGCTCATCAGCCCTTTTCAGAAATCCCCATGTACTTCTTTCTTGCCCCCCACAATCACCCCCCTTACATACAAATGCATGTGTACAAATGTGTTATCCTTCACCTCCTTATACGGGGATCCATGTAAGCTTCCCCTGTGTGTTTCCCTTGTATTCCTGAATTCTCCTACTGTTTTTCCCCACACCGCCTACAGTTCTGTGCATCCACCACCCTTTCCGTGAAAAAGTACTTTCTGATGTTTCCGCTCAGTCTACCCCCTCTGTCCTCGTATCATGACCCCTTGTTCTTTGGCATTTTTTTTTCCAAAAGATGATACCCTCTTGTACCTTACTTATGCCTAGAGATATTTAAAACTCTCAATCATATCTACCCCCTCTGTCTTATCCTCCAGGGTATAGATATTCAAGTCCTGTAGTCTCTCCTCTTTGGGCTTTTGGTGCACACGCTGCAACATTTCGGTTGCCCTCCTCTGAACTGCTTTTACTCTATGTCCTTCCGGAGATGTGGCCTCCACAACTGGACACAGCATTCGAAATGAAGTCTCCCCAATGATCTGTGCAGTAGCATCACCACCTCCATTTTCTGCTGGCAATACCTCTCCCTATGCACCCTAGCATCCCACTTACTGCCTTGTCACACCTTTTGGCCCCCTTTAGGTCATCAGATATGATTACACTCTGGTCACTTTCCTGCTTTGTGGTCAACAGTACCTTCCACTCCCATCAAGTACTTCTCCCCCGTGTTTCTGTGCCCTAAATGGATACTCTTGTATTTATTCGAACTGAATCTTAGCTGCCGCACTCTTGATCACTCCTCATGGTTACTTAGGTCCTTGCTCATCCCCCCGCACTACCCCCCCGGAGTGTCAACCCTATTGCACATCTTAGTGTCATCTGCCAAGAGGCATATCTTCCCTTCCAGCCACTCTGCAATGTCGTTTATGAAGACATTCCATTGGACTGGCCCCAGAACTGATCCTGTGGCACCCCGCTGGTCACCCTCCTCTCCTCGGAGTGAACTTCATTTACAAACACCCTCTGTGTTCAATCCCTTAACCAATTTCTAACCCAGTTTACCACTTTGGGACACACTCCCAGGCTGGCAAGCTTGTTTGCCAACCTGCTATGTGGAACGATGTGGAATGACTTGCTGAAATCAATGTAGGCCACATCCATTGATCCTCCCTGATGTAATTCCCTGGTCACCCAGTGACAGAAATCTATCAGATTTGTTTAACACTCCCTCCCTGCTAGGAATCCCTGCTGCCTGGGAGCCTGTAATCCTGTAATCCGCTGCATTCAAGATGTTCCACAATCCTTTCCTGTAGCAGTGATTCCATTAATTTCCCCATTACTAAGGGCATGCTGACTGGCATGTAGTTTCCAGCCTACTCCCTGCTCCCACTTTTGTGAAGAGGCACTATATCTGCCATCCTCCACTCCTCTTGAACCTGTCCTGTTTCCAGCGAGTGGTTGATCATGGCTGCCAGTGATGTTGTGAGCACCTCTCTGTAACCACTATAATGTAATCCCATCTGGCCCACTGCTTTGTCCACAGTCAGGTTTGCAAGCTCCTTCAGGACCCTTTCCTCTGTCAATGTACTGGTATCCGCCTCCATTCAATTGATGCTCCAGTCACTGAAATGTGGTCCCTCACCTTCCCAGTCTTCTATGAATAGTGAACAAAAATAGCTGTTCTGTATTTTTGCCTTTTCCTACTCCCCTTCCACACAATCTCCTCCTTCCCTTTTTAGCCTTACAATCCAGCCCCTTTTCTCTCTCCTTTCCGTGACGTGCATGAAAAATGAATTATCCCTTTCATTACTGCTTGGGCTATATTCTCCTGCGTTTGTGCCTTTCTGCTCCTGACTGCTTTCCCTGCCTCCCCCTGCTTTTCCAGCTACACTTCTTTGTTCTCCTCCATCTCTGTTTCCTTGTACTTCCTGAATGTCAACATTTTTACTGTTACCTTACCAACCACCTCCCTTGAGAAGCATGGTGGTGTTTTTTCCTTTTGGCTTTGTTTCACTGCCTAGCTGAAAGGTTTGTTGACTTTTCTATGAGTACTTTTACTTTGCACACTGTCCCTCTACACCACTCAAGTGCTCCCACCAGCAGGCCATCCAGGAGACATATTCCCATCTTGGCAAAGTCAGCCCTCCTGAAAACCAGGACCCTCGCATTTGTGTGCTTTTACTGTACCACTGTTCTCAAATTCAACCACATCGTATAGTGAGCAGACCACAGCTGGCCAACCACAATGGCATCTACAACACTGTCCCCGTTTGTGCGAACCAGGTGCAGTACTGCTCCTTCACGAATAGGCTCTATCACTAGCCACCTGGGGCACGTCACCAGCAGGGAGTCCAGGACGTCCCTACTCTTAGCTGAGGCAGCAGCTGGGATGTTACAATCAACATCTGTCAAACTGAAGTCTCCCACCAGCAGCACCTCCCCTTTAGTTTTATAGATGGCTTCCACTAAAACCCTCTCCCACTCTTCCCCTTGTGCAGCAGGTCTGTAGCTCGGAAGATCATGCCAGTGCGAATAGCAGTTCCAGTACCAGTTTCTAGGGTGCCCACCCACAGCCTCCGCACCTCACTCTATTCCCTGTACATCACTTAGTTTTATGCCCTCTGTCACACAAAGAGCCACTCCTCCTCCCTTTTTCTCCACCCTGTCTTTCATAAAGAGTATAGACTTACATGGCTATATCCCAGTTATGGTTTTCAGTGCACCAGGTCTCGGTAATGGAAATTATGACAATCTCAGCCTCTGCCATCAAGGCCACTAGGTTTATGATTTTATTGTGCAGACTGCAACTATTTGCACACATGGTCTTCAAAAGTTTACTACTTCCCCACCCTGTAGCCCCTCTGTTATTCTCATGCCTTCTTTTACACCTCCTGTCCTCAGTCTTATTCCTTCTTTGTTATGCCATACTGCTTTTCCTGGTTTTTACATACCTTTTGTGATTTCACAACCTTAGGGTTCTCCATGATGACCGTTTCCTCTTTTTGGGGGGTTGATTCTACATTCATCCTTCCAGCACCACCCCCCTCAGCTTTTTTTAAATGGTTGGCAATGAAGTATTTAAACCGTTTACTGAGGATCTTGTTTCCTCTCCCAGGCAGATGCAGTCCATCTCACCTGTATAGGCCTGCATCCCTCCAGGTGTGACACTGTCCCCAAATGAAGCCAAACCCATATCCTCTGTACCACTTCTTCAACTATGCATTGAAGCTCCTGGTGCATTAGCACCATGTCCTACCTTCTGTCGTAGACCAGTTAACACCTCTGAAAAGGTCACCAAGCATGCCACCTGTCTAGCACCCATCCACAATTCCCTGACCTCCTGCTATACCCTAACCTCATCCCTAGCCCGGTCATTTGTCCACAGATGCACAATGACATCTCCTCTCCCTCCCATCCTGCTGCCCCATCCATCCTTAGGTTGCGCTTTCCATCTATCAAAGCCATGGCACTGCGTAGGCACTTGACGTCCCCCAACTCCACCCTCCTAACGATAGAGCCTGCCACCTGGAGTTAATTCCTCCTCCTCTGGGGTCCTCTTCTCCACCCATGGGAGGCTCTACCATGGAGGATACACTTGGACACCACTGGTAGTGCCTCCTAGAAACAGTCACGCCCTGCCAGACCAGCTTTAGAATTTTGTTGTGGAAACATGGGAGGGATGTGCTTCTGTCCCAATGCCCTCACACTTCCCGAGGTCACCGTAGTCCAGCTGCTCCTCTTTCTTGGCACCCTTTGAGGTAGCAGTGGTGAACTTGGAGGTCCCTGGGTGGGTAAGGATGCCCCCCCCCAAATCCCAGCCAACTCGGCTTGGAGACAAGCAACCTCTGCCATCAGCCACAGAGGTGCACGCAGATGGGTCAGCACCGCAGCCTCCATAAAGTCTCCCTTAACAGTGACGCCCCACAGCCACCACACTGTACCACTCCCAGCATGTGTATTTCTGGCATATATCTTTTATCTTTGCTAACTTAAACACCTATTTATTTATTTAAGAGTTTCACCAGAAGGGCACACTGAACAAGTTGCTCATCTCATGGTTCGTCCTGGGGGGTTGGGGAGTTGGAAGACATACAGTAAAACGTAATCAACACAACAGTATACATTGCCAATATATGGGAATTGAAAGACATACAAATAAGTCATAGGCAACAACAAAACAGTATGTAGTGCCAATTATGCATAGTAGAGGAACAGTGTGCAATTATGCA
Source organism: Neoceratodus forsteri (assembly GCA_016271365.2). Lineage (NCBI taxonomy): Eukaryota > Metazoa > Chordata > Ceratodontiformes > Ceratodontidae > Neoceratodus > Neoceratodus forsteri. The sequence continues at coordinate 1,624,956,535 of CM028129.1, forward strand.
TATCTCTGTTCTACATAGAGTTGCAACATCTTCCCTCAATCTTTGCCTATTCTGCACCCTTATGTTACCCTACCCTAGTTTGGGTGTTTCACTTGGGTCCAACTTTTTCTTGCCTTTTAACCCTTTCCTATTCCTACTTCACAGTCATGACTCCAGGATAAAATGCCCCATAACAGATACAATAACTATATCACAACCTCAAGACAGTCCCTCCAGTATTTTTGTTATATCAGGATGTACTTCTCTGCTGGTCTGCTTCTGCTGCACTGGTCTCATTTGCCTGTGTTTGGTTCCTATAAGTCCTGAGGTCCAATGGACATGGTTCCTAAAAGTCCTGAGGTCCAATGGACAGGGTACTAGACTACCGGATGTCTCCAGGGCTGACTCCGAGGTACACTCCACTCGCCACTGCCCTTGGCAGGGGTCCTCAGCGCGAGAGCCAAAAGCGGAGGGCCGCTTGGTGTCCTGCTGCCTTTAAAGCAGCAGGTGGATTCTTCCTGGTTCAGTTTCTATGCCCGTGATTGATTGCTGTTCGGGGGGAGGCATGTCTACCCTCCCAACTGCCCACCTCTTCTAGTCCTGTAATGCATTTTCTAGGTCTACTGAAGGTCGTAGAGACACGTCACCCACAACCAATGTTGACAGTGCAACATTACATTTCTACTGTGGCATGCCTCTAACCATAATTGGCACAAAACCAGTATGTCTTGTCAACAAAATTACTCACTCATCAACAAAATGGAGGACCATCACCATTTCCTAAACTGTGCAATGCTGCATGATGTTGAATGTCACCCTTCTGCTGCTTGCGTCAAGTTTTACTACCTAATCCTGCTTCCGGAAGTAGCGTCCCACATTGAAATGTGCCTCGATACACACAGTACTGTTCATACAGATGTGAATGCATGCTTTCAAATGCACCATGGGATATATTGCTAAATGTTAGTACTTACACGAGGGTGTACACTGAAAAACACCACCATGTAAACTTCTCCACACACATGCATTGTCAAGTCATTGCGGTATTATTCTGTGTGTTTACATTTTTCATGGTATCATTACAATAAGTGAGAGTGTCCATTAGTAGCATGAATAGGTCAATTGCATTGATGTGGTGTGTTATCACTTAGGAGTAATGTTGTTTTTGTTTTGTTTTCTTCACAAATGGTCCGCTGAATGATACAAGGAAACTGAAACCTAATGCAGTGCCTTCACTATTCACTAAACGATCGCTGACACCCAGCACTGCTGGACCTCAGAAGCATTTCAAGATAATGTAATATAATGTTTTCTGCAGAAGTGTTGCACTGATGACAATATACAGTTGTTGTAGCTGCCAATTATAACTTTCCTATGTGTATGATTACATATTTAGGTGACACATGCTGATGGATCAGTTGATGACATCAGCAGAGTACAGGCCACATGCTCTTCCAGCAGTAATGTGACACCACAACTTGTAGATATGTACTCATGTCAAGTCAATGTTACAGGTGATACCAATGCTGATCTGTCACCACCAACATACTTATATCACACTACGCACTTGGAGCGTGAAACAGCATCTGTAGGAATTCAGTGCCAAGAATTGACAAGTGACTTTGCCTACCAATGGCCTGAATCTCGGGGAAAGTGTCTTCAAAGGCCACATTTACTCACATGCTTCTGAAACTGTACCAACATCTACAAAAGGCAAATACCATGCTTCAAAGCGTGGATAGTACTGATGTGTCGCGATGTGTCCATGTTCTCTTCAGACAGTGACATATGCAGCGACTCTGATTCTGATGAACAAGAGTGTGTGCAAGAATCACATTCCAGTACCAGCCTCACAACCCAGCAGAAACTGACAGTCTTCAAGACACAATTATTCCTGTTGTTCCAAATGCTTATGTGGAAATTGTGATGCATGCCATTGACCTGGACACAGTGTTACATCACAGGCACAATATCTGTGTCAGAGTTTTGCTGTGCCAAGTCACACTGCCTTACGTAGAGAATGCGCCCCCTCATAGGTAAGAAGAGTGCGGGCAATCTGCTTTTCAGTTCTGCAGTGCTGTTCACAGGGAACACATACACACGAACTGCTGAGTTTTCCAAGTGCTTTCATATACCATTCTTGTCGCAGTCTCAGTATCACCACATTCAAAGGCAGTACCTTTTCCCGATTGTGAATTTATCATAGAGTAATCAAAAATCAAGAAATCTACAACTGGCAGCTGGACGTAGACTGACAGTGACTGGAGATGGTCGATGTGATTCTGACTGTCACAACCCAAAGTACTGCATGTACACTATAATGGACATGGACACCAACCACATACTACAGTCAGAGCTCATACAGGTAACAGAGGTAGCCAACTCCAACTGTATGGAAAAGGAGGGGTTCCTTTGAGTACTGAAGATGATCACGGATGCCGGTGTTGAAATTTCGACAATCGCAACAGACAGACATCCCCAGATTCCCACGGTGATGTCAAAGGGAACCATGCTCCCAGGAATCTCACATCAATACAATGTCTGGCATGTGGCCAAGTCCATTATTAAGAAACTGGTAAAGGATGGTAAGCAGCGACACTGCCAGAATCTTCTGTCATGTGCAGCAGCTCTATTGTGAACCACTGCTGGTGGTCTTCCTCTACCCGTAAAGGAAATGCAGCTCTATTGAGGGAGAAGGGGGTGTCCATTTTAGAGCACACCACAAACACACATAGTTCACAGATTCATAGATATTTGTCAGCAGATAAGGACCCACTTGGCCCAGCGAGTCTGCCTATTCCCTCCTCTTTATTGGCCCCCCTCCCAGGGATCCTCCTGTCCTCCCCCTAGTCAACCCCTTGTGTTTGTCCCATGCTCTTTTGAATACCTCCACTGTTCTGGACCCCATCACCACCCCCAGCAGACCATTCCAGGGCTCCATCACCCTCTCTGTGAAGTAATGTCTTCTCCTGTCACCCTTAAACCTACCCCCTCCACCCTTAGTCCATGCCTTCTAGGTTTTAGTGCCTACCTTCCCCGTGAATAGATCCCCCCCACTTTATTAATCCCCTTCATGAACTTGAACGTCTCTATCATGTCCCCTTTTGGGTCTCTAGCAGGTACAAATCCAACTCCCTCAACCTCACTTCGAATGGCTTCCCACTTAACCCATGCACCATCTTAGTGGCCCTTCTCTGAACTCTCTCCATGCCATCTATGTCCTTGGTAGGAGAGATCTCCAAAATTGAACCCTATACTCCAGGTGGGGAATCACCATGCACTTGTAAAGTGGCATCAGCACCTCCCCCTTCTGCTAATTATCCCTCTCCCTATGCACGCCAACATTCTGTTCACCTATCCCACCACCTTGCTGCATTGGGTCCCTACCTTAACGTTGTCTGTGATTATGATTCCCAGACCCTTCTCCTGCTTAGTTGCTTTTATTTCCCCCCCACCAGTGTGTACTTTGCTTGTGGGTTGTTCCGACCCATGTGCATCACTGTGCATATTTTAGCACTGAATGTTAGCTGCCATGTTTCCGACCACCCTTTCAGCAATCCTCCCTCAAAGCCTCCACTCCCTCTGGGGTGTCCACTCTATTGCAGATCTTTGTAACATCTGCAAAAAAGCAGACCTTCCCCTGCAGTTCCTCTACTATGTCTCTGATGTAGATGTTAAACAGGATGGGCCGACCCCTGAGGTACCCCACTCGTCACGCTTACCTCCTCGGAATGCACCCCATTTACCACCACTCTCTGACTTCCACCCGTTAGCCAGTTCTCCACCCACCTTATTTTTTGTCCCACCTCCAAACTCTCCAGTTTGTTAACCAATCGTCTGTGGGGCACAGTGTCGAAGGCCTTCCCAAAGTCCATGTAGCCCATGTCCACTGCCCCCCGATCAACCACCCTTGTCACCCAATCAAAGAACTCGATCAGGTTCATCTGACATGGCCTCACCTGTGAGAAGCCATGCTGATGGATTAGCCCACTATCCTCCAGGTATCTAACAACCCTTTCCTTCAATATCGCCTCCATCACCTTACCCACCACCGATGTGAAGCTGACCAGGCGATAATTGCCTGCCTCCTGCCTGCTGCCAGTTTTATGAAGTGGCACCACATCCACTCTCTTCCAGTCCTCCGGCACCCACTCTGTATCTAGGAATAAGTTGAACAACCTTGCTAGTGGTGCAGCTAGTTCCTCCCTTAGCTCCCGGAGCATCTTAGGATGCAGGGCATCCAGACCCTTAGCCTTGTCCACCCTTAACTTACCTAACTCTTCCATGACCCTTTCCTGACTGATTGAGCTAGGATCCACACCTACAGTACGTCCACCCTTCCCTTCTTTTTTTTTTTTTTATTTTCTATATTTTGTACTCCTCCCCTCCCACAGCACTCCACTCCCTTCGGGAGACGCCTATGGCCATTCAAGTCCCCACCTCCTACCTGTATCCCATGGCGGTCCATCTTCCATGTAGCCTTGGCTTACCCCCCAGGTGGAGACGAGGTGGGGGGCAAGTACCCTGAATTCCTTAGTCTCATCGGGACTCCGGTCACGGGGCAGGTAGAATTTTGGGATCGGGGCCAGCACGCCCACTCGGAGTGCCGCGGTGTTTTTCTGATGTTCTTGGGAGTGGCCACGCCCTGACGCCAAGGTGTCTCCGCCCGGCGTCCACCACTCCCAACCCCTCTGTATGCTCATGTGTCTGCCCTCACTCCAGCTTCGCCAGAGGCCAGTCATGCCTGAGCATGTATCTCCCATCCGGAGAGGAGAGCTGTCCTTGGACGTTCAATCCTCTCCCTTCCCTGCTGACCCCCGATGTCCCGGGCTCGTTCCCAAATCCAGGTCGCCGGCGTGGCACGAGGTGTGGCATCCAGTGCCTCAACCCTCAGTGCCACCAGGTCGGACCCCTTCTCTTTTAACACTGGTACCCTTCCCTCTCCCCCTAACGTGAAGACTGAGCTGAAGTACCTATTTAGCACCTCCGCCTTCTCAAAGTCCCCTTCCACTTTTACTCCCACTTCCACTTTTACACTTACTATCCCCTGCCTTGATTTCTTATTCTCCCCTATATACTGAAAAAAAGTCTCATCACCCCTTTTGGCTTGCCAAGCAGTTTTCTCTTCAGTTGCTGCTTTCACCTTTCTAATCCTCTGCTCTGTCACCATCAGCTTCTCCCTGTAAGATTCCCTATTCTCCGTCTCTTGTGTTTTCTTATATTCCTTGAATGCCCTTTTTTCCTCCCCTATTACCTTCCTCACTTCCATTTTATTTATTTATTTATTAGAATTTTGGATAAATACCTTTGAGCCAGTGGCTCTTTTATAAAGGTTCCACGTCAGCATACAAAGAATAGAAGTACAATCTGTGTGAGATTAGCAGGCAAGCAGTTGGAATACAAATTACAGTACATGGTATACATGGTCTAAAAGCTACAGATAATATATTTAACCGTTAGAACAACACAACCAAGCATACATTTAAGAATGATGAGTCACAGCAAACAATATTCACATGAATTAAAGCTGCCAGAAGGGCACTGTCAAAGGGAAAGGTGGAGTGGAAAAACTGAGTTGCTGCCAGTTGTGCCAAGTAGCGTAAGGAAGTGGGAAGAGAGAGTGGGCATAGAGGGGTAACTGGGAGGGAGGGAGGTAGAAGAAGAGGTGGGTGGGAAGCAAGGATTGGGGAACTTGTGCAATAGTGGGTGGGACGAGCAGATTAGAAAACAGAGAGGGGAAGGGAGTTATTTTATTTATTTATTAGAATTTTGGTAACCGGGTAAGTCCACTGAGCCCATGCAGTTCCTTTTTCAGTGACGACCCGGGCGACAATGATGAACACAGTACAATAGATAAATACAATAATAATATACAGGATACAGAGAGATTTAACAATGTCGCTAAAATTATTATAGTGGAAAGCCAGATAAGTAACTTAAAACAGATCAGGCATTAAGCATGTATAAACAAACAGGATAACTAATATTATACAATATATACATAGCAGGAACACGAGAGCAGGTAGATTATAAGATACATCTATCAGAGTAACATAGACTAGGCATTAATGACGCTATAAGAGTTATTTAAAGCAAATGCAGAGGAGGGGGGTTAGTAGGAAAGAATTAAGCTCTTTTTTGAAGGAGGATAGGATGGGGCAGGAGAGTAAGTTAGGGGGGAGGGAATTCCAAGCACAGGGAGCTGAGAAGGCGAATGAGTGCTTAACCAATAGGCATTGTGTCTTCTGGATTGCTAATAAGGGTAAGGAAATAGATCCAAGCATGCGTGTGGGTGCTTTTTTGTAAACGATTCCCCTTAGGCAAGGGGGATTAAAGAGCTTGGTAAATTTGAATACAAGGCATAAGGTGTGAAACTGTAACCTTCAGTCATAGGTAGGCCATTGAAGAGAATACAGGGCCTCACAGTGGTGTTTTCTGGAGTCCGCTCCAAGAACAAAATGTCCAATTCTATGATAGAGTTGACGAACCTGTGCAAGGAAGAGGATTGGGCGGCGAGTAGTAGAGGGGCACCACAGAACAAAAATAGGGAGAAGGGATGTTGACGCAATCTTTTTACAGGTGGCATTGGATACAAGAGGGTGGAGACGGTATAATAACCCAAGCTTCTGGTTTACCGTTTTGGTAACCTGAGTTGCATGATGCTCCATTGAGAAGGAGGCATCTAAGTGAACCCCAAGTTATTTAAAAGTACTACTAACCAACTCTGTGGGGTCTCCTGACTGTGTACTGATCTGGAGCTGTTTGGTAGGTTTGGGGGATGGGTTATGGAAAAGCATAACTTTTGTTTTTTTCGTATTTAGAATTAGGTGATTGCCAGAGAACCAGGTCTCGGGTGCAATGAAATCAGAGTTAAGGCTTTGGTTAAGCCAGTCTATATTGTTAAATGAGTGGTATAAGATTGCATCATCAGCATATAATTGCACAGACGCTCCACTACAGAGGTTGGGGAGCTCATTGATAAAAAGCGAGAATAGTACTGGGCCAAGAACAGAACCTTGGGGTACTCCGTGTGAGATGGGCCTTGAAGAGGACAGTGAACCAGACCATTTTACCCTTTGCAATCTTCCAGTGAGGTAGTCATGAAACCATGTGAGTGCTAAGCGATCTAGACCTAATTGATGCAATTTACCAAGGAGAAGGTGGTGGTTGACTAGATCGAAGGCCTTAGTCAAGTCGACGAATACTCCACCAGTTAGAAGACCAGCATCACTTGCATTAAGAATGTCAGTCGAGACTTTGACAAGGGCTGTGGTAGTACTATGGCCCTTCCTGAAGCCATGCAGGCAGTCTGTGAGAAGATGATGTAAGTCTAGGTAGGACTGTAGCTGAGTGTGCAAGATCCGCCTTAGGATCTTAGCCAGTGGGCAGAGAATTGAAATAGGCCTATAATTTTCTACAGCGTGGGTTCCCCCCCCCCCCTTTATGGTGGGGGACCACCACAGCCACTTTCCAAAGACTTGGCACTTCACCACAGAGGATGGCTCTATTTAGAAGATCACAGACAGGTGCGGTGAGTGTGGCTGCCCATAGTTTGAGAAACCTGGGTTCTAATGTGTCATGGCCAGGGGAGCGCTCTGACTTGAAATTGATAACAGCCTGAGGACTTCTCTTCTAGTGGCTATTTTTGGGTAGAAAGGGGGTCAGGAGCCAAGAGTGGTGTGATGCTGAGTGGGGATAGAGAAATCAGAGACTGGCCGCAGGTGAGCTGTGTACCTATCAAGGTCCGTGAGGAACTGATTAATTCCTTCTGCAATGGACGGGGGATCTTGAAGGAGGTGGCCGCCAGACAATATGGAGCTTGGACATTGGGTCGGTTTACCTTTGATCAAAGAATTTACAAGTTTACAGAATTCTTTGGGCTTGCTGAGATTCTCAGTTTGAAATGAGTGGAGATAGGTACGTTTAGCACCCTGTATCCTATTTTTACACTTATGTCTCAGCTGTCGATAATATAGCCAATCAGAATGAAGGAGACTGTCTTTATAGGTCTTCCAGGCTGCATCACGACTCTTCATGAGGGTCCTGATTTCAGTAGAGAGCCAGGGTGCCTTAATACCCTTAGATCTACATCTAGTAAGTGGAGCAAGTCCGTTGACAATGTTTTTAAAGGTAAGGATAAAATAATCGAGCACCTGGTCTATTGAGGGGAGGTGAGTAATGGGTGTCCATTCAGCATTACTAATAGACATTGAGAAATGGTCTATGTTAAACTGAGACATTTTCCTGGATTCATGTATTATGGGTGGTGGGGCATCAAAATTGTTACGCCACACAAAGTAGGTAGGAAAGTGGTTACTAATACAATCTGGTAAAACACTAACTGTTTTGATCCTATGTGGGCAATTGGATAGTAACCAATCCAACAGCGATGCAGTACCTGTTTTGGAGTTGTGTCTTGTGGGCAAGGAGATAAGTTGGGTGAACTTTGTGTCAGAGACTAGCGTATGGGCCTTGTTTTTTTTGGGGGGGGGACAACCAATCAACCTTGAGATCTCTACAGATTACTATGTCATGGGGGGGCTGACAATGCCGACATAAGGGAAGGCAGTTTGTTGGAGGCATCCTGCGGGGGTAGGTAAATACATCCAATAAGTAGTTTCTTAACATTGCCTAAAGTTAGTGAGATAAATAAAGATTCTGCATTGGGAGGCATGCCAGGGAGAGAAGAGATCAAAGTGACATGAAATTTAGACTTAACATATATTAAGACAGCTCCCCCCCTTCTACCTAAATGGTCATGCCTGTGGCAGGAGTAGCAAGGGAGATCAGTTTCATGTTGTTGTATACCGGGCTTCAATCAAGTTTCTGTTATGCCAAGGATGTCTGGGTTGATATTAGTTGCCCATGCCTGAATCTCAGCAATTTTAGGCCGGAGGCTTTGAGCATTTAAACGAGCGATTCTGATGCCTTTTTCCGCCAACATGTAAGGAGCAGAAGCTGATAGACTCTGAGGGCCAAGGTTAACTTCTATGTCACCAGCTAGAAGAAGGAGTAGGGACAAGTGTATGGCCAGAGTTAACTTTAAGAAGTGTAGGCCTACGGTATTTATGCTAATTCTACATAAAAAGTGCAGGGAGGTTCAGGTACATACCCCAAGGTAATAGGCATCCTTTTTAGCATGAGATGAGCGAGTTGAATGGGTGGTGAATTGTTGATGTAGGTTTGGCTAGAATAGAGGGGTAAGGATTCTTGAGGCAGGGGGGCTAGGCACTATGCAATAATTCTATCGAGCAAAGAAAAGGATAAGATAAATAATAATGCAATAGCACTGCCCAGCTTGGCCATGCTGTAACCTGACACAGGACAATGATGACGGACAATCTTCTAGAGGCCAAGCCTCTGGAATTATCTGTAGACCTCAAGTAAAGCTGACAGAGTAACCACCAGGGTATAGAGATTGTTAGCAGCATCACTTCTGAAAAGTCACAGTAGCATGGTGAGACCTAGGTACATATAATTCTTCAAATGGTGAGGGTGTAGAGGAGAAAGCCGACTTGCAGTAAATGTCGAGGTGCTTAACGGGGATCTCCTCATCAAGAGAAATGTAGATGTAATAGCGGGCAGGGGGAGGGGGGAGAAGCAACCCACTTCCAGAAGGAGAGAAGGGGCTGGTGAAGGAGTGATTTAGAAACAAAGGAGATAGGTAGAAGAGCTGAAGATTCTAGGGCATTGATATAGGGACGATTGATCACAGTGAAGGTTATGTTGGTGGTTTTAAGTATCTGAGTAGGTACACTGTCTTAAAATAGAAGTGTGTGCCTTTAATATTTTAATTGCTAAATTAACTGTAATGGTGAGTTTCCATGGGAGAATGCGCTTCCTGTAAGGTAAGTAGTCACACAGTCTTATGGATAAGTGTGCCTTTAAGAGTTTATAGCAAAAAAAAAAAAAACAAAAAAAAAACACTAATGGTAGTAGCCAATGGTGAGTAGCTTCCTGTAAGGGGGCAGGGTGAACATGTATTTAAAGGAGACCGGGGTGAAATCCTGACTCACTAAATTACATTTCTGACTGTATGTCTTTGTTACAAAAACAGGCAGGAGCCACCTATGTTTAGTACTTTAGCAAAATTAGTTTAGCGAGTAAAAGTATCCCAGATTAAAATTACAAGATGAAATCCAGCTCAAGAAAGCACAATTCCCAGCTAGGCTGCTGTACAGAGTCCTGCTCTGAGTTTTACGCTCTACCAGGAGCTGAAGAGCACAGCACAGTACTGCAAGATTGGGTCAGGACAGGGCAGATTACACCCTGTCCTATTCTGAGCTAGATTCAGTCTATAATTCAGAAAGGAAACTAAGATCAGTTCTTTTACTGTTGTTTCTGGCCTATTTGCTGCTTCCTAACAAACTGCTAAGTTGGAGCCATCAAGGTCACAATTAATTTTAACAAGAATGGCTCACAGTGCTTTCACTATTAATTCTCTTAAGTTTTAAAATAAAATAGTTCCCGCTTCAGCCAGCGAGCGAGGAAAACACAATGCGGTTGAAGGAGGGTAAGAGAGGAAGGTGGTGGACCAGGGCTAGGGAGAGAGGCAGGGGTATAGGGGAGAGGGTGGTGGCAGGCAAAGGTGGGGATAGTAGAGAGGAGTGAAGAACAGAAGTGACTGCCAGGGAGGTTAGGAGAAACAGTCACAGGTGACTCTGGACACAAGCGTTTGACGTAGCGTGTGTCTGAACAAGCAGTGGGTGCCTAAGTTGGTAAGTTCACTGCCCAGGGAGTTAAACATCTTAGGGGCTCTACCTGCAAAAGACCACTGGCCTTGGGTGGTGCGACAGCAGGGAACAGATAGAGAACAGTTGTCAGAGCTTCTTGTGTAACGAGAGCGGTTGGCTGGGCTTAAGAGAGAGACTGAACCCCAGAGGGCATGAGTCCCATCAATTACTTTTTTGCTAGTAAGCAGGTTTGGAAAGTAATCCTTCCCTGAAGTTGCAGCCAGTGTGACTGTTCGTAGAGATCACAGGTATGCGTGCAGTGGGCAGCACCAGTAAGGAGTCTGCAGGCCCTATTCAGCGCTGTAATGATTTGCCATAGTGCTGTAGCTGTGGCTGCTCCACAGATAAGTCCATAATTAGTGATGGAAACAACAGAGCTGTGTACTGCTAGTTTAAGGGCATCAGGTGTCAAGCAGTGTCTATGTTTATGGAGAAGGCCTATATGGATATTTATGGATTTTGTAACTGAATCGATATGGCTGGAGAAGAACAGAGTAGGGTCCAGGGTTATACCAAGGTATTTGAAAGTCTGCGTCTGGTCCAGGGTCATACCTGAGCTATTTTTGATAGCCAACTATTGGTGTTTATGTTTGTTGTGTGTGCCGTGGAATAGCATAGTCTTTGTTTTTTTGTAATTTAGCACTAGTTTCTGTGAGATGAACCAGGCCTCAACTTGCGTGAAACTTTCCTCCAGTTGTTTCTCCAAGAGGGAGGGGTCAGAGATCTTAGATAAAATCACTGTGTTGTCAGCATACAGGATAATGTTTTTATCACAGGCAGAAGGGAGATTGTTCAGGAAGATGCTGAAAAGAAGGGGTTCCAATGTTGACCCTTGGGGAACAACATCCTGGACAGGTAGTTTGGAGGACAAGGAGTCATCAATCTTAATTTGTTGTGACTGGTTGGAGAGATAACTGTTGAACCATTGTAGAGTATCATGGGAGAGCCTTTAGTTGCCAAGTTGTTCCAGTAGCAATGGATGGCTGACTGTATTGAAGGCCTTCGAGAGGTCTATACAGGTGGCACCGGCAAGTTGTCCTTGATCTAGTGCTAGATGAATGTGGCCTGTAAATTCAAGGAGGGCAGAGGTGGTGCTATGTCCTTTGCGAAAGCCATGTTGCTGTGGGCATTGCAAGTTGTATTTCTCCAAGTACTCCACCAACTGGTCTGTGACAATTTTTTCCAAGAGCTCTGGATAAAGGGGGTGGGATGGAGATGGGCCTGTAGTTACAGTGTAATGCCCTATCCCCAGATTTGAAATTACACTTTTAACCACCCCTCATCCTGCCGACTCTGACCCTTCAGGGCCCCACAAGGAGTCATCCTACTGCCCCCCACTCCACTTGTACTTACCTCCAGACCCCATGAGCTGCTGCTTGCCCCCCAAGTGGGGACGAAGTGGGGGATCAGGCACCCTGTAGTCCTTCATTGCGTCGGTCTGGCTGTGGTCAAGCAAGCAAGGGCACATTGGAGACACGCTCCTGGAACTCTTCCCGGCATTGGCAGGCAGTTTCCTCTTTTCTCCCCTTCCCTACAGTGTGCAACCTCCTGACGTCACGACGCAAAGCACCAACGTCCACACTGTGTAGTGACCGCCCATCCCCTACAATTGGGGCTTGCAGTACTCCAAGCCTCCGCTTGGAGTCAGGCAAGTGTGCAGGCATAGGCCTCTTCCCTCCACGGAGAAGGCGAGCTGTCGTGGGATGCTCAAGCCGATCTCCCCCCAGCCGACTCACCAGCGACCTGAGTCCACTCCCGAACCCAGGTTGCTGGCGTGGTGTGAGGCGTTGCATCCAGCACCTCAACCCTCAGCGCCACTGGGCCAGCGTAATGCCCCCAAATTTGTGTACTGGGGTCACCAGGGCAGACATCCACTTGAGCAGGAACTGGGAGAGCATGAGGGACCAGTTAATAATCTTGGTAAGAGGATGCAGGACATCGTCAAGGGAGAGGGCAATGAGCTTCAAGTCAAGTGTGTCCCCAATTGATCTGAATTTTCCAAGCACCTTGAGGAGGTATTTTTTTGGCATCCCTTTCAGTAGCTGCCTTGAAATAGAAATGTGGATGATTTGTATCCTGAGTCTGTTGATATTGGGAGGCCGTCGTTTGGTTGGTGTCAAAGAAGTTTAGAGGGAAGCACATGGCTGAGGTCGGTGAATGCCAGATTGAAAGTACTGGCAATTGTGGTGGGGTCCAGGGTGTTGCTGCCGTCAAATGTTAGCATATTAGGAGTTGCTTTGGACTCTTTTCCCTATAACTTCAGAGAGGCTTTGCCAGAATTTCCTTCCATCCGACCAGGGGTTTGATAGGGTGTTCCTGTAGTAGTTGGCTTTTTCAGTACAAATAGCTCTGGTACAGGCATTCCTGGTGGCGATGTATGCCTGAAAGTCTGCCTGGTTGCCAGAGGCTGTAGCACAAGCCCATAGCAGGCCCCAAGCTTTTAGTTGGTCTAGGAGTTTGCCTTAGATCCAAGGATTGTCAAGGCCTTTCATTTTGCATTTCTCAAAGGGGGCATGGATATCACACGCTGCACTGAACTTTGAGATAAAGTACTGCAGTGCAGCATCAACGTCTGGAGCAGTGTCAATCAGGGATCAGTCTTGTTGTTGCAGGAGTGCCTTAAGTGGTGCAAGGTGTTCCCTAATTAGCATCAAACTGTTGATAGTTTTCGCGGGGGGTTTACTGAATTTATTTGACCATATTCACTGGACTGTGGAACGGTCACTAATGGCATCAGGGAGAACTGTAGTGTGGCTAATATGGTCAGGGAGATTTGAGAGTACCCAGTCCAGTAAGGTACTGGTCTCTGTTCGATAGTTGATCCTAGTGGGTGAGGTAACTGGCTGTGTAAAATCTGCAGCTGCCGAGGCATCCTTGTAGTTGCTTGCACTTGGGCACACCAGTTGACATTAAAGCCCCCTAGCAATATAACTTCCAAATTAAACTTTAGGCTACTAATACAGGTAAGGAATGGGTTCAGGCTTGTTGTCCGTTTGGGTGGGATATATATACACAGGCTATCGTCAGAGCTTTGTTATGGGCCACAAGAATGACTTTAATAGCAAGGACCTGAAGCTCGTCACCATTAATTGGTAGGGTCAGGGCATGCCCTGTCAGAGAATCTTTTAGATAAAGGGTACAGCCTCTCCTTTTTTTGGATTGTCAATCCTGCCGAAACATAGTATACACAGGTAATGCCACCGCAGTGTCAGGGATAATTGGAGACAACCAAGTTTCAACTATAGATAGTACATCTGGGCTGTGATGTGCTGTCCAGGCAGTGAGGGCATCTAATTTTTAGGTAAGGCTGCAGATGTTGATGCTAGCTAGCGAGAGGGACCCCGTTCTGCACTGCTCCCTGGGGTAGCTAGGGTTGGTCCAGGTTTGGGATGAATGTTGCCCGATATTAGCAGGAGTAGCTGTATTAGTCTTTTTAGGAGTTCCTTAAGATATCTGCAGTGACTGCTACGTGCACTTTTTCCCTTATACTTATTCTTAATTGTTGTCTGTAGTGACCCAACTCCCGATAGAATGAACAGGGAGAAACAGTTTGATGGTAGGGTCGACCATGGGCACAGTAGCATGTTCGTGTATCCTAGTATTTGAGAGAAGAGATGAGAGCTGTTGCAGCTGAGACTACTGGTAACCATTCCACTTCTGTGCAAGGGGCTATCAACCAGGCGATCTAAGGTTGGTTGCAGTGGGCATTTAAATATATTGGTAGTGTGGGATGCCAGTAGTGTCAGAAGGAGCAGGTGCAGCAGGAACAAGTTAGGCTGCATTCTTGATGTAGTAATATTGGACCATGCAGATAGTTATGTTCAGAGATGTGTAATATAATAATCTTGTCTAAGGCACCAGAAGACAAATGATGAAAAATAATCAAATCCACAGGAAATGGTGAACTACTGGGGACCAGTAAACTGTTGTTACTGTACATCAAAGACCCATAATGTGTTAAATTCCTGAAGGTGATGAACATTGGCCTGGGCATATGCAGGATGTAAAAATATTTTGTTAGTATTTTCCCTTTGTTCTCCAAAATGGTTGTAAATAGATCTTAAAGACAAGCACAGATCCTTTGCGAACAGGTCAGATGGAAATGTGGATTCAGTGCAGCACAACCACAACTCAGAGCTTATAAAACTTATTTACTGGACTTACTTTTGCTTGTGATGGTTTCCAAAAAAGTCGATTTATAATGAGAATGCCAATACTTGGTGGTGATGTTTTGCAGTTTCTTAGTCCAGCAAACTTTCATAGATGTCATGTCCAAGAACGGTCTAGTTCCTCCAAGCAGAAACACAGGAAGATCCACAAAACTAAACTACTGACAGAGAGAAACACAAACAGCCAGCCACACAGCCCAAAGAGGCAGAGTCTCACATATTGAACCAGAGTGGCCTCCTTAGTCTTCTGCTCTTCCTCACCTTCCTTATACAGCTCTCCATAGCTTTTAGTATCCCCCTCCTTGATTTTGCTCCATAGGTCCTCAACCCCCCATCTTCTCCTTCCCTTCCATTTCATTCCAGAATATCTCCCTCATTCTAGGAAAATCTGCCCACCTAAAGTCCAGGACCTCAGCAATGGTTTCGACTTACTTCATACCCCACTCTAACCATGAAGCCCACTGTGTTATGGTCACTTGCTCCCAGGCTACCCCCCCCACCTCCACTCCCTCTAGACTATCCCCATTGGTGAGAACCACATCAAGTATGTTATCCCCCGGTGGGCTCCCTGACCAGCTGCTGCAGGAAGGCTCCCTGGAGGGACACGAGGAACTCCCTGCTCCTGGATGACCTAGCTGATGGGATATCCCAGTCTATATCTGGGAGGTTAAGGTCACCCACCAGCAGGATCTCCCCCATAAGTGCCATCCTTTGAACCTTTCGCAGCATCTGCATGTCCACCTCCTCACTCTGCATTGAAAGCCTGTAGACCACTCCCAGCCTTACTGATGCCCCAGCCCACCTCTCTATTGTGACCCACAAGATCTCTGCTTCCCCTTGCTCCTCCTGTGCTTCTGTAGCTTTAATGTCCTCCCTGATGTACAATGCAATCCCTCCCCCTTCCTGCCAGCCCTATCCTTCCTGAATAACCTGTAACCCAGGACCCCTACTTCCCAGGTCTGGAGCTCGGACCACCAGGTCTCCGTTAAGGCTAAAATATCCCAGCCCTCCTCCACCATCACTGCTTCTATGTCCAGCATCTTCTTCCCTAGGCTTCTTGCGTTTATGCAAAGCCCTCTCCGTCATATACCTCCCCTATCTCTACCATCTCTCCCTCCCATATCTGCTCTGTACCTTCTCCCTTATGCAGGAACGTGCTAGCTAGTCAGTTTTCTCCTCCTGTTGAGCCCTCACCTAGCCTAGCCCTGTACTCCCCTTACCAGTTTAAACCTCCCCCTAAGACCTTATCAATGTACCTTTGTAGTACCCCCTCAGTACTCTTGCCACCCTCTCATTCAGATGCAGTGTATCTTTTCAGTATAAGTCCTCATCCTTCCATGTGTCCCCCCACTCTCCTATACAGGCGAACCCTTCTTGTCTGCACCATTCCTGAAGCCCGTCACTGAACTCCCTGATTCTTCTCTGCCTAGCAGTGCTGGCACACTGGACTGGAAAGACCTCTGAAAATGCCAAGGATTTAGCCTCTTCCAGGCATCCCTGTGCCATTGCCTTGAACCTCCTCTGGACCTCTTCCACTTCATTGCTTGCCAGATCATTCGTTCCCAAATGAATGATTAGGTGTGGTTTCCCAACTAATTGAGCTCGCTTCCTAATCATACGAACATACGAATGTGCCTTCAGAAACAGACCTCCCAGTCTATCTAAGAATGGTCGAGTGTGCAGCTAGCACCCCTAGTTTGCAACTGCCCCACCCCTCCCATCTGTCATCCCACTGCCACCCCCACCCTCCCACCCTGCCTCCCCTGTTCCCTGTCCCATGCCCTTTGAAGCTGTTCACAGATTTACATGATACCACCATTCTGGTAGGGCATTCCATTTTGCTACCATCCTCTCTGTGAAATAGTGTCTACTCATTTCCTTCATAAATCCCCCATTCTTAGCCCATGCCCCCTAGTGACCCTCCCCCTCCTTAATTTCTTCTTCTTCCGGCTCCTACACCAGGCCATCCCAGCCCTTCTTTGCATGCCTATCCCTAGCTCACCCCCCCCCAAGCCTACCTACCACCACCTTGCACGTAAACAATGCACAGCATTATCAAGCAGCACCAGTTCCCTCCCTGGAGAATGGTGCTCAAACCCTCTCTATAAATCTCACACCAGACCCAAACCAGGCTATTTCTCACTGTCTATTTCTCATTGTCTCCTACATCCCCGCCTCGTAACCAGTCACCTGCATGTCAATCTCTCTCAGACTACCTCACCACCCTTCCCCACAAGAAGGAACAGATCCTAATTGGAGACCTCAACATTAATTGGCTCGCAAGCGCATCAGCACATGCCAAAGACACCTTTGCGGCATTAGCTTTGTCCCAACTTGTATCCCAACCCACTAGAACAAACACCACCAATGGAACTCGCACACTTCTAGACATCCTCATTACAAATTGTCACCACCGTATCACTGATCTTGTGGTACTACCTAACTCCTTGAGTGACCACTCCCCAACCTGTTTAACTGGTCTTGACGATTACCGAAACCGCCACCAAACGTCACCTATCGTCACCGCTTACGGCCTGGCGGTCTCACTAAGCTCAGGCAGCACCTGTCAAACTGTGACTGGTCCCCATTTCCCATGCCCTGCATGGTGACGATGCCCTTAACTACTTTACTTCCACTTTCAACAAAGCCTGCGACGCATTCGCAACCTTCGTCAAATCATTCTCCAAGAAGAGAAATGCCCCCTGGATTACCCCAGCACTGCTGCAATTGCTCAAACAAAGAGACAACCTATGGCACCAAGCCACTGACTCTGGAAAGGCAAGCCTACAACACTGCCCGCAATAAGTGCACATGGGCAATACACAAGGCCAAGGCGGACCATTATAGAACCACCCTGGTTGCCTCCTGGGGTAGCTCTCGTAAGTTCTGGGATAACACTAAGGATCTTAATGGGAAAGCCTGTTCTCCCCCACCATGCCAGCTTAACATTAATGGCACAACCACCACTGACCTACTAGCCATTGCAAACTGCCTCAACTCTACGTTCTCTGACCTCGGCTCAGTTCTACCAAGTAACTTCTTCGACCCAGTACAGTCCAAGCCAGTGTCAAATCTCCAATGCCCCCCTTTCCATCTCAAAGTCATTACCATGACTGAAGCCAAACACTAACTATCCAAAGCCCTAAGTGGTTACAATTATTGTAAAGAAGCATTTGACATGCGAACCCTAAATCTTGTTATTGATTCTGTCCTCTCGATGCTCACTGACCTACTAAACCAGTCCCTGTGTCTGAGCCAGTTCCCGACCTCATGGAAAACTGCCACTCTAACCCCTATACTAAAAAGCGGTGACTGCTCCTCCCCAAACAATTACCGGCCCATCTCAATTCTTCCTCCACTTTCAAAAGCCCTTGAAAAAATCATGGCTGACCAGCTCACTGAATACTTGCTCACGCACAGCCTACTGAGCAGAGAGCAACATGGTTTCAAAGCCGGTCATAGCACCACTACGGCCCCTACGGAATTTTCTAACTCACTTCACGCTACACTGGACAAAGGTCACCTGGCAGGGGTCATGTTCATAGACCTCTCCAAGGCCTTCGACACGGTTTCCCACCCCCTTTTACTTAACACTCTACAACACACTGGGGTTTCCCAGGGCCCCCTCTCCTGGTTCTCCAGCTACCTGTCCACCAGAACTCAGTGTGTCAAAATTAACAATACCCTATCTACCACACTCCCGATGCGCTCTGGTGTCCCCCAAGGATCGTTACTGGGCCCTCTGCTCTTCAGCATATATCTCAATGCCTTCCCTAAATCCTGCTCTGGGAATATTCTCCTGTATGTGGATGACGCAGTTCTTTATGCCTCCGATCCTGATCCTTCCTCTCTCCAGCTCATGCTCCAAGACTCCTTCAAACAAACTGAAAACTGGTTTAATAAACAGAGACTAGTAGTCAACGTTAAAAAGACCAAAACTATGCTCTTTGCCCACCGACAGAACAGGGCCGAGGATTATCAACAGAATATCCTCTCCAGTTCTCTCCTCCCTCTGGAGCAGGTCCAAACCTATAAATACCTAGGTGTCACCTTTGACACCACTCTCTCGTTCCATGACCACATTAAAACCCTATCCTCAGCCACTAATGCTTGTATCGGTCTCCTATACAGGCACAAAGATTGCCTACCACCGGAAGCATTGTACCTGGCAGTAACATCCTCAGTCCTGTCACTGGTGGATTATGGACTTACCATCTATGCTGCCTCGGACCCAACAGAACTCCAACAAATCCAACTTGACATCAATAAAGCCTGCCGGCTCCTCTGTGGTGTAGATAAGCGTACTTACACATGCACCATCTACACACTCGCTAATGTTCTCACAACAGAGGAAAGGCTGCAGTATCAAACCTGTCTCCTCACCAAAAAATCCACCTGGGCCTTACCCCAGTCGGTGTTGCAGCCTCCCTCCAGTCGGCCACCCTCTCTGTGGCCACTCGCACTGCCTCCAATGCTATCTGGAAGGTACCCAGGGTCAGGACCTCATTAGCACAAAGATCATTCCTCTTCAGAGCCCCCTCATGGTACAATGCCCTCCCCCTGCCTTTGCCACAACTACCAAGTTAGATCCATTTAAGACGGCCCTAAAAGCCCATATTTTATCTGCACGTAGCGGCCAGTGCAACCGCTAGATTCACCCTAGGCCCTGCCCTTTCAGAAGACGCTTTTCTGGCACTGAGAAGGTCTCTAATGAGGCTGATTCGCTTTCCCCTGCACCCGGGGCCCTATGCCCTAGACCTATCCCAACTAGACCATAGCACAGACCTATTCAGATCCTGACAATGCCTCAGAAGGCTGCATACTGGAAGACATCACATGTGACATCACCTTGACATCCAACCATAACCTGTATTGCTGCATCTGTTAGTTTCTGCATGTATAAAGTTTGTTCACTGTACATCTGTATGTTCTGTATGCATGTAATTCTGTCTCTTTCTCTTATCGCAACCAACTGTATAGGCAATTACTCTACGTATGCTAGACTCACTTGTATGACTATTCCCATTGTTAAACTGTATTTACTGGTTGTTGTACTCATTTTTGTAATACCTTGTACTTGACGTGGAGCCTTTGGAAATGAGTCTATGACTCAAAAGGTTGTAATTCCTATCCTATAAATAAATAAATTAAATTTAAAGACCCCATCTGCCCCATCCTTACTGATTCTCCTCAGATACTTGAATGTCTCTATCATGTCCTCCCTGTTCCTTCTATCCTCCAGGGTGTACATATTCAGGTCTCTCAGCCTGCTGTCATAGTCTGTCCCTTCCATTCCACATATCATCTTTGTTGCCCTCCTCTGCACCCACTCCAGTAGCCTGATATCACATTTTAGGTATGGCCTCCAAAACTGCACACAATACTCTAAGTGCGGCCTTACCAGCAACCTGTAGGGGGCAAGATCACCTCTCTTCACCTGGACGAAAACCCCCTCACAATGCACCCCAGCATTTTGCTCGCTTTTGCAGCTGCTCTCCTGCACTGGGCAGTGTTGTCCATGGTCCCTGTTATCATTACCCCTCGGTCCTGCTCCTCCTCAGTGATCCCCAGCTTAACCCCTCCCAGCCAGTATTCTCTCCTTGGTTTCTTCACTCCAAAGTGCATAACCTAACACTTCTTTGCATTGAACCCCAGCTGCCACCTCTCTGACCACTCCTCTAGCTTGCTTAGGTCCCCCTGCAGCTGCTTCAACCCCTCCTTTTCCATTCACCACTGCTCCAATTTTGGTGTCATCAGTGAACAGACTTGTCTTGCTCACCACCCCATGTGCAATGTCTGATATGAAGAGCCCAAACAATACTGCCCCAACACAGAGCCCTGTGGCACCCCACTCGTCACCGGCCTTGGCATTGAGAGCTCTCCTCATCACCACCCGTTGCAGCATCCCACTCAGCCAACTTGTAATCCAGTTCATCATTTTTGCCCCTACCCCTACACCAGTTAGCTTCCCCCCAAGTCGCCCATGAGGCACAGAATCAAAGGCCTTACTGAAGTCCAAGTAAAGAACTTCCACCGCATGACCCTTATCCAGCTCACCTGTCACCAAGTCATAATATTGTATCAGGTTGGCTTGACAAGACTTCCCTGACACAAACCCTTGCTGCCTCACATCCTGGAGGCAACTGTCCTTCAGGTACGACACTAGTCTTTCCTTTAGTATTGTCTCCATGAGTTTGCACACTATGGAGGTGAGACTTAGCGGGCAATAATTAGCCAGTTCATCAACTGCATTGCCCTCCCCGCCTCCATTCCTGGTTCACAAAAGACTGATCTCTGCCTATATGTAGGGCCCCTCCTGATCCAATGTATCCCCTTAATGATGGAGTCCCCACATACCATGACATTCTCCACTTCCACAACTGGTGGATCTGGTTTTGTTCCTGGTGGGCCCCCTATCTTGGTCTTTTTCCTCCTAACTACAACCTCCTGCCTCAAGCTGCCTACTTGATCCCCCTGGTTCCCCCTATTTCCCCTCCGGTATCTCCCCTGGTGAATGGTTCCAGCCTCATCTCTACAAGCCCCCCTCTGTTCCCCAACCCCATCTTCCTTGCCTTCCCTGTTTACCTTTGTCCCTTGCTTGCCTCCTGCCTCCCCCTCTGCCACCTTCTCTCCCTTCTCCTCCTCTTGCTCCCCTTCCTTGCCTCCTCACTCCCTCGATATCTTCTGCTTCCCATCCTTACTCAACTTCCCCCCTCCGCTCCCTCCACTGTGCTTTTATCCTTATCCTCCAAGCTTCCCTCTTCCACCCCCTTCCCACTGTCCACCTCCTACCCATGCTTCTTTCCCTCCTTTCCCCTCTTCCCATCTCCTTTCCCTGGCCCATAATTACTGTTCCTCCCAATCCTTTCAGAACACCCCCCCTCCATTCTATCTGCCAAAGGTATGAACCTGATGGACACCATTAATCCCCACCCCAGTGTATGCTTCCTTTCTCTCTCTGCTATGGAGGTATGTGCCTCTCCTTGATCCCTCGGAGTCCTCTTCCCCTTCCTCCTCACTTCTTGCCAGCCTTTACTACCTCTACCACCTGCTCTGGGTCTCTGTTCCCCCTTAACGCCCCCGTCATACCATTTTGCTCCAAGTCCCCCAGCTGGCCTCACCCTTCCCTCTTTCCATCTCCGTAGCCCCCACATCCCCCTGCTGCCACTGTAGTTCCCCCACCCCATGATGTCCCACTACCTTCCCATTTCCTCCCTTAGCTTGTTTAATTCTGCTTCTATTTGCCCCCATCTGATACAAACTGGACAACACCCAAACCTCCACAGTGTTTCCATGAACACTGCTACACCACAGTCATTGCAACCCATAATTCTGACTGCTCCCCTGTTCTTCCCCAAAGCTTCCTTCCCCATCTGAAAAGACATATGCCCCTGCCTCTCCACCATCCTGCATAAATCATTTTTAACTTAAACAGTACCTACCAATACAGCATTTATCAAGCATTCACTTCCTAAAAAGCTCAGCACGTTTTCACTATCTGCCATCCCCTATATATTGCCTACCATACAGAACTTTAAAGAAAGCAGATTTCCCCCAACTACACCAGACCCACTGTACTTTCCTCTATATGCCCTATCTTAAACTGTACCTATAAATTCAATAGTTTAGATCAATTGTTTCCTAAATGTCCCAACATTTGCAGTGCTGAGTGCTTTACAGATTGTAATTTATCCTTTAAATACCCCAGTCCCAACCATATAAATACATTAGCTTAAATACACTTTCTTGCCAAAGGCCAAACAATTAACAGTACTTTATAACAATGCAATTCTCCTCCCAGTACCCCTATTCCAATGCAATTGATGCCCTACTAAAAAAAACAGAACTTCCAAATTTTAGTTACCTAGATACAATGTCCCTCCAGCTGATGAGGTCCCTGCCCCTAAAGTTCATTTTACTCCACCTCCTGCCCCCTCCTGATAGGTGAAGCCTCTACTGGGAGGGGCCCCGAGAGACCATTTAATACTGGAGGCGGCGGGGGGAGGGGGGAGGGGGAGAAAAAAAAGTGAAAACAGCAACAGTTCTGTACTTGCTGTCCCTGCTTTTATAGCAGGGACAGTCCATTCAAATTTGGCACCTCTGGAGCGGCGCCTCCTGGTTGGTTCCCCTGAGCCCAGTCACTGCACTGGCGCTCCGCGGCAACGGTTGCCCAATCATCTGCTGCTACGGCCGCTTGGTGCTCCACAGCTATGGCCGTACTGAAACCCGCGGCTACAGCCACCTGGTCCTCTGCAGCTACGGCCGCCTGGAAATCAGTGGCTACAACCACCCTGCCTCTCCAAACCGAAGTGAAAACAGCAACAGTTCTGTACGTCTTGTCCCTGCTTTTATAGGCGGGACAGTCCATTCAAAATTTGGTGCCTCTAGAACAGCACCTCCTGATTGACTCCCCTGAGCCCAGTCACTGCACTGGCACTCCACGGCAATTACGCCCGATCCTCTGTGGCTATGGCCACCCAGTGCTCTGCGGCTACAGCCACCCTGAAACCCGCGGCTATGGCCACCTGGTCCTCTGTGGCTACAGCCGCCTGGAAATTCACGACTATGGCTGCCCTGCCTCTCCTAACCAAATTGAAAACAGCCGCAGTTCTGTACTTGTTGTCCATTCAAATTTGGCACCTCTGGAGCAGCGCCTCCTGATTGGCTCCCCTAAGCCCAGTCACTGCACTGGCACTCTACGGCAATGGCCGCTCGATCCTCCGTGGCTATGGCCACCCAGTACTCCGCGGCTACAGACGCCCTGAAACTCTTGGCTATGGTCACCCATTCCTCTGTGGCTATGGCCGCCTGGAAATCCACAGCTACAGCCACCCTGCCTATCCAAACCAAAGTGAAAACAGCAGCAGTTCTGTACTGGCTGTCCCTGCTTTTATAGCAGGGACAGTCCGTTCAAATTTGGTGCCTCTGAAGCAGTGCCTCCTGATTGGCACCCCTGAGCCCAGACACCGCACTGGTGCTTCACAGCAACGGCCACCTGATCCTCCATGGCAACAGCCGCCTGATCCTCTGAGGCTATGGCCACCCAGTGCTTCACGGTTACAGCGACCCAGTTCTTTGCAGCTATAGCCACCTGGAAAGCCATGGCTATGGCCGTCCTGCCTCTCCAAACCAAAGTGAAAACAGCAGTTGAGTGGTCGGTTTAGTGTTTCATGCCTATGAACGTGAGCCACTTGATGAAACGACACAAAGGGAAACCTGTTGGCTGCAAAAGGGCACTGTTGCATATGATACCCTCAAATCCATTGTGATGGACAGCAGGCTGTTGAAGGATATGGGCAAGGTCACAGAGTTCTATCATACAGGGAAGTTGGAAGTATTCCACTCCCTGTTAAACAAGTACTGTCCAAAACGACAGCATTTTTAGGGCAGCATGGTGCTGTCACCATGCTGTCCTATTGCTATGACTAGGAGAGAGAGAAAAGCCTCTGGAAGCATGTGACCAGATACACCATGAATGTGTCCATCCACTGAATGCTTCAGCTTGACATAAATAAATCTCTGCCTCACCTCTGCAGTGCTGTTCCTTGCTGTTCAATAGTCTCCCCCTTCCCCACCACTACAGTAGCCGCACTACTGCATTGCTCCAGACTTCAAATAGTCACTGTCAGGGTTTTAACCCCTTTGTGTGTGTGTGTGTGCGTGTGTACTTTACCTCTGTCTGGCATTTCGCATTCTTTGATTGTCTAGCACGTGTGTGTGTGTGTGTGTGTGTGTGTGTGTGTGTGTGTGTGTGTGCCAGTCTGCAAGTCCTGTCTGCTTTATGTTAACCCTTTCAAGGCTGATTTAATAGTTGCATTCTATTCAGTTTTTTTCATGCAAAGGTAGCTGTGCTAAGACATTGTGATGCAGGCTACATGCATAGAATCCAGCTCCTTGTAAAGATCCGATTAGATGGGATTGTTGTTGATTTGTACCTCCTTTATATTCACATAATCCCTTCACAGCTTTTCTACGCTGAGGACCTTGTGTTTAAGAATTTCTATTTCTGCTATGCTACTGGTCCATGAAAGCACTCATCACTGAAATTCTCAAGTTGATGAAGCACTAATAAAACAATTCGTTCAGTGAGATTTTGTTTTCCAGTTCCTTTACTTTGCCTTGTGATGTGAAGCTCAATAGTTTCTTGTGTGAATGGTTACTTCCTGGAGTGGGTGGTAAGGGGTGATGTTCCTTGTGTTATGAATGAGTGGAGAGAGAGAGAGAGAGGGAGAGAGGGAGAGAGCATTTTGCAGTTGATAAGGTTAACCCAATTGTTAACCTAACAAATCAGAGCACATACCAGGTGATTTCCCAAAAATGAATACAGTGTTACAAAGAAAAAAAACAAGGTCACAGATTGTAAAGAGCATCCCTGGCTGTGTCATCAGTGTGTGGACAATGTACGGATTATTTAAAAACACACACACACAAATAAATAAATAAAATCCAATAATGTAGATAACTCAACAATGGTGTACAACTGCATACCATCAAGAATAAAAAAAGCCACCGGCCTATGGTTTAGATATTCCAGTATTGATGTCAGAATGGCAACACATTCTGAATAAAGCATCTAGTGATTTAATATGTGCACTAATAAAAAAAGCAGAGACAGATTTGATGCAAGTGGATAAAGAAATTTTACAAATAGTGGGAGAAATTAAGAGAAACACAGCAGAAGTAGATCAAATAATCAGTAACATTAATGATACAATAAAGAAATATGAAAGTGACAAAGAAATACAAACTTGGGAAACATAACAGAGATGCACAAGACTATGCTCAGGGGAATATCTATAATTGGCATTCAAGCACAAAGATGGGAGCCATTTCGGAACACTGATGACCAGAGAGTTAGAGTGGCTAATTTCGACTCACCAGAGAGTAAGAGCAAAACAAATCAGAATAAAGGGGGCCCTTTTTTGGGGAGAGGAGGCAGAGGTGGAGATCAGCCTTATCAGCAAATGCCCCAGTATCAAGGTCACAGCAAGAAAGAGGACCAGTAGGGGGAAGGGCAGGAAGAAGAGGCAACCTCAACAGCAGCAGATGAGGCGCTCACCACGCCTGAACCACTGGCAATCATCAATTTAACTGACATTATGATCATTGCAGAACAAGAGAGAATATTGCAGAAAGGTTCATCTTTTGTTCCTGATGTGTCTATTAACCCCTTCCAGATGCAAGTTGAACTGTATAAATTCTATAGAATTCTACATTTACGCTCTTTCTATGGTGCTAAAAATAATGAGTTACAACAAACAGAGAATTTAATTGAAACACAGCCACTTGGTGGGGTAGACAATGAAATGGATGAAGGTACAACAGGTTATACGTAGTAGTTACACATGCAAACTTAAGGTACAATCAACTTTTTATTCACCCACAATATAATTCTGCAGTGAATACGTTTGTGGCAAGAGTAAATGCAGAGGTGGATGAGCTCATCAAAACAAACCAGGGCAATGAGCAAGTATAAGAATTTAACCACATGCAGAAAGAAAAGCATTAGAAGAACTAGAGGAAGACAAGGATTTATGTATTAAACCAGCGGACAAGGGAGGAGCCATTGTCTGGTGGGGTAGAGAAAAATATGAAATGGAGATGGAAATGCAGTTAAATAACCAGAATTATTATTTAAAACTGACTGGTGATCCGACAGAAATGATTAAGAAAAGAGCATTTAATTTTGTGGATACAAAATTAGAGCAAGGATTTTTAAATGAAACAGAAGTAAAATTCTTAAAAGTGGAATACCCCATTAAACCTTGCATTTATTTGTTGCCCAAAATTCATAAAAATATAGGAGACACCTTCTAGCCATTCCATTGTTTCCAGTATAGGCTCCAGTATGGAACCACTTTCACAACTTGTGGACTGTCATCTAAGACCTCCAGTTAAAGAATGTGCATCCTATTTAGTAGACAGCAGTGATGTCATTAGAAGTTTTGAGGACGTCACAGTTTCCCCTATGATGATTTTAGTAACTTTGGACATCAAAGGTTTGTATTTCAATATCCCACATGAGGGTGGGACTGAAGCCATGAAACAGCATTTAAATACAAGAACTGAGAAAGAGAGACAGAATTTAACTGTGAGATGGCAGAGATGGTTCTGAATTCTAACAGAAATTCTTTCAACAGTGTAAAGGAAAAGCGACAGGTATGACGTTCGCTGCCAGCTTTGCAAATTTATATGGTGGGAGATGGGACCAAGAGTTCCTGTATACAGACATACTTTTTATTCAAAATGGACTATATTGGAGACGTTTTATTGATGACTGTTTGCTATTGTGGGAGGGCACAGAGAATTATTTGTTGCTGTTCTTGGAGTACTTTAATTCAACAGATGGAAATTTGAAATTTTTTGCAAATTGGAGTTGTGAACAAATTGAGTTTTTGGATTTAAAAATCTTTAAGAATAAGGAATGTCTTGAAACAACTGTTTTTAGAAAGCCATCAGAAAGAAACACGATGTTACACTATGACAGCGCCCACCCAAGAACACTAGTAAATGACATTCCCGCGGGACAAATGCTCAGGATGAAAAGAATATGTAGTACTGAACAGGAATATGAGAAACAGAAGGGGGTTATGACCAAACGATTTTCGGATAGGGGTTACTCACCATGGAGTATTATAAAAGCTACTCAAAGAGCTGATAACAGTGTGCGAGAGGACATGACACAAGCAAAGGAGAAAATAAAGGAAGTGCAACCAACAACTTGTGTATTAACATACTGTGACCGGGTTCGAGCAGTTTCTGACATAATATGAAAACACTGGAACATTGTCAGTAACAATAAATCATTTAGAGGTACTCCGAATGAGAAACTGACAATAACCTAAAAGAAAGGGAAACATCTGAAGGACAGATTAGTTCATAGTCTGTACCGACCTGCACAGGAAAGACAGATGTGGTTACCCCCCTCCAAATGGGAGTTACAGATGTGGACGTTGCGCTTCAGTGCAATAATACAAGTGACACAACAGACTTCAAACATCCGAGAACAAGGAAGAGATTTAAGATCCAAATGTTTATTAACTGTTCTAGTATAACCCTGTGGTTTTGGATATGTAGGTCAAACAAGAAGAACCTTGAAAGAGAGGATTTATGAACACAAATCCACAATTAGAAACCAGGTACAAAACAGTTCAGTAGCGAGACACTTTGAACACTATCACCATGTCTCACCCATCGGACTGAAATTTGTGGCAGTAGAGAAAGTGGTGCTAGCATCATGGGGAGGTGATTTTGGAAATAGAGTATCACAGTGTGAACCATTTTGGATTTTTACTTTGAATATCCTGACACCAAATGGTCTGAACGAGGAATTACCTATGATCTGTTACTTGTAAGAATAGTTGTATGATGTTCAAAATGATAGGAGTAGTGAAGAATTGGAACCATCTTGTATCCTCAGTTTATGTTAGGGTTTGAATTAGGAATAATATACGTGATTGAACTGTTAGGATCTGTTGTATAGAATTTATACTGTATTATGATTGCATATAGTATTGTTAAATTTACAGTTTTATGTGTGTTTTACTACCTATTAGTGTAGTGAGTTTTGTGTGTATTGCATCGAGTTTAGTATGAATGTTGGTTGAGCAAATCTAACTATTTTTGAACTCTGTCCAGCTGATTTGCCGTGGCCCATTGGGGATTAAATGAGACCCACAGCAGGAGCCAATCAGCTCTAAGGAAGGCATTTTGGTGAAACGTCAGTACGTTGTGCGTGTGCAATCGGATTGCACGCTGGTCTGCAGGCTGCCAAAAGTCCACTCGGAAAACACCAAGTTGGTGTCGCATCACCTCATGTTTCCTGAAGCTCCTTTGACCTCCCGGAGTTCACAGATGTCATGCGGATTGCCCAGACATGCTGTAGTTTGGATCCGGGCCCCACCTCCCTGACTATGGGATGTTGTGATACCGTCAGTCCTGGTTCAGAAAGTCCGGTGCTCCCTTGATTGGGGTGAATTTCCAAACTCCCTGAAGGAGGCGGTGGTAACACCTCTCCTGAAAAAAGCCTCTTTGGACCCCAACTCTCTAGCTAACTACAGACCAATCTCTAACCTCCCTTTTATAAGGAAGATTATTGAGAAAGTAGTGGCTGTACAACTGGAGACACACCTGACCATCCATGACATCTATGAACCTCTCCAGTCCGGTTTTCAAAAGAGGCACAGTACTGAGACTGCACTGGTTCGGGTGCTCAGTGATCTCCTGATGGCGAGAGATCGGAGAAGCAGTTTCATTGTGGTGCTCCTTGATCTCTCTTCCGCCTTTGACACTGTGGACCATGGGGGTATTGCTTGGGGGGGGGACTGAGGACCATCTGTGGCCTGACACATACGGTCCTCAGGTGGTTTTCATCTTTACTCACCGGCAGAACCCAGAGGGTGGTGTCTGGGGTCTTTTCCTTGGACCCATTTTCGCTGTCATGTGGGGTACCTCAGGGCTCAGTGCTTTCCCCCATGTTGTTTGCAGTGTATATGCCACCCCTCGGAGACATTGTAAGACGGTATGGGCTGAGGTTTCACTGCTATGCTGATGACACCCAGTTCTATTTGTCTTTCGCACCCGACCAGAATAGTGCTCTCTCAGTATTTAATAACAGCCTTGTTGAAATCCACGACTGGATGAATTCGAGCTGGCTAAAGTTGAATGCGGGAAAAACTGAGGTGATGGTTGTGAAGCCGGGTCATCGGACAGAGGGCCTGAGGACTGGCCAGCCCTCTGGAATTTACCTAGGGGGCACCCAGCTCCTTACCTCCGAACGGGTGTGAGACCTGGGGGTGGTGCTTGATGATGGGCTGACCTTTACCATCTCAAGTGTCGGCTGTCGTCAAGTCTTCCTTTTACCACCTCAGGAACATTGCCAGGATTAAGCACCTTGTTCCGTCTGGAGACCTTCCTACACTTGTTCACGCCTTCGTGACCTCGCATCTTGAATACTGCAACTCCCTGTACTTGGGGCTTCCTGGGGTTGATATCCGCTGTTTGCAGCTAGTGCAGAACGTGGCAGCATGATTGCTGACGGGGTCTCTCGAACATCTCATATTATCCCAGTTCTGCGCAGTGTGCACTGGCTGCCGATTCAGTGGCGGATCATCTTTAAAGTTGGTTTACTGACTAATAAAGCCCTATATGGACTTGGCCCTGACTACTTGAAAAAGCTTCTGGTTCCCTATCGCCCGGAGTGACAGCTCTGTTCAGCTGACAAGGGGTTGCTAGAGATCCCGAGGGTGACTTTGAAATCTTCTGGGGCCAGTGCTTTCATGTACGTTGCCCCTACCCTCTGGAGTTCTCTACCCCGACGGATTTGGGAGTGCACGACTGTGGGAGGCTTTAAACAAGCATTAAAAACCTTTTTATGGTCCCAGGCTTTTAGTAGTATTTAGTAAATTGAACCCTGTAGATTACAGCTTTGTTTTATACTGTATTTATTGTTCTTATTATTTTTATGTCAATCTTTTTGTAAAGCGCCTTTATAATTTGAAAGGCGCTTTTGAGAAATAGTTATTATTATTATTATGTAACTCGCTAGTTGTTCCGTCTATGCACTGCACTTTTTGCTTTGTGTAACTGTTTGTCCTGACACCCAT
This sequence comes from Neoceratodus forsteri, assembly GCA_016271365.2. Classification (NCBI taxonomy): domain Eukaryota; kingdom Metazoa; phylum Chordata; order Ceratodontiformes; family Ceratodontidae; genus Neoceratodus; species Neoceratodus forsteri. Next base: position 1,624,987,021 of record CM028129.1, read on the forward strand.
TTTCTGCACTTAATAAATGAAGGCTGAGAAGGTAAGCCTCTTTGTGATTATTTGGGGTCTGTGTGTACGGTGTGCCACAACGTTACTTTCGAGTTTCTCAATTCCCCTGCTGTTGCTAGGCAAAAATAACCCATTATATTCATATATAGTATAGACTCTATGGTACTGCGAACAGTTGAATCTGAAAAAGAACTTGGTATTATAATTGATAATACCTTTAAACATAAATTGCACATTAGGTCTATGGTTCAAAAAGCTAATAATATCATAAATATTATAAAAAGATCATTTATATTTCATGATGAACAGAGTAGTCCTAATCTTTACAGAAATTATGTACGTCCTCACCTTGATTATGCTTCTCCCTATTGGTCTCCATACTGTAAACAAGAAATTGACTTAATAGAACGAGTACAGAGGCGTGACACCAAATTGATTCCCAGTTTGTCTAACTCATTTTACGTAGATACATAGACACTGTCGGCAGATAAGGGCCTATGGCCCACCCAGTCTGCCTATTTGAGCTTGTAAGTTCAATTTATGTTTTCCTAGAAGTCTGTTGACCCTTAACCCTGACCTCCAGAATTCATTTATGTCTATCCCATGCATTCTTAAATCCCGTGATTGTTTCAGCCCCCACCACTTCCTCAAGCAGGGTGTTCCACTTGTCCACCACCCATTCTGTTAAGAAATTCATCCTCACATTTCCTCTGAATCATCCTCCCTCCAACTTCATCCCATGCCCTCTAGTTCTGGAACATCTTTTTCGCTTAAAAATAGTGTATTCCTGCACCCTGTTCCTCCCTGTAAGATACTTGTATGACTCTATCATATCCCCTCTCTCCCTCCTCTCCTCCAGGGAGTACATATTCAGTTCCTTCAACCTGTCCTCATAGGACTTGTGATGCAATCCATGTACCATCTTTGTTGCCCTCCTCTGAACCTTCTCTACTCTATGTCCTTACATAGGTAAGGTCTCCAGAACTGTACACTGTACTCCAGGTGGGGCCTCACTAGTGTCTTGTATAGTGGAATTATGACCTCTTTTCCTGCTAGTGATGCCCCTGCCTATGCATCCCAGCATCCTATTTGCTTTACCTGCTGCCTTGTCACACTGTTTCCCTACCTTGAGGTCATCAGAGATGATAACTCCAAGATCCCTTTCCTGCTTGGTGCATGCTATATCCTCGCCTTCCCAACTGATATATTGTGCCAGGGTTTTTGTGCCCCATATGCATTATCTTGCACTTCTTTGCATTGAATTTCAACTGCCAAACCCCTGACCATTCTTCAAGTTTCTGCAGGTCCCTTCTCATTCTGTCAACACCCTCTGGTGTGTCTACTCTGTTACAGAGCTTTGTGTCATCAGCAAACAGTGAAATTCTGCCTTCTCGGTCCTGCGCAATGTCACCGATGAAGATGTTGAATAGGACCAGTCCCAGCACTGATCCCTGTGGTACCCCACCGGTCACTCTTCTCTCTGTGGAGAGACAGCCATTTACCACCACCCTCTGTGTCCTGCCACCCAGCCAGTTACCTACCCACCATACTACTGTCCTGCCAACACCCATATTCCCCAGTTTGTGTAACTATCTTCTATGTGGCACAGTGTCAAAGGTCTTGCTGAAGTTCAGATAGGCCATGTCCACTGCCCTCCCCTGATCCACCTCCCTAGTCACCCAGTCAAAAAATTCAACTTTATTCATATTCAATTTTATCACACTAGACTGCAACAACTCCATCTAATGCCACTGGAAGAGATAAGACTTAGAGGGGACTGCCTCCTTTTTCATAAAATTGTGAATGATAAAGCCCTAATGAATGAGTGTAGTATTAAACCTAATATTAGGGGACAAAATTTAAGATCACACAATAGTTAGTTTGAACTCCCCATGACTAACACGAAAAGACAAGATAACTTATTCACTTTAAGAGCAGTTTCAGTCTGGAATAAACTTCCAAAAGACATAGCCAATATTACAGACTTTAATACAGTTAAAAAAGCCTTAGATAAATACTTGGGATATTAATTCATGCCCCACAAGGTGTGGGGAGACGGCCTAATTCAACCCTAACCTACAGAGTACAAAAATGTATTTTCTTAAGTGGCCCACAATAAATGAAATAAATACAGAACAAGCTTTCTCATTGGCACAGGCATCCCCAAGTTCAACGCCATATCTTTTCACAGTCTCTCGAATGTCTGGAAGGGATCTTCTTTGGCATGGTAGTAGGCTATACCAAAATGTTTTTCCATTTTATGAACAGATTTCTTATTCATTTTTAAAATACATGCCTCTATTTCACAACCAGCTGGTCTAACCTCAGCTACCGCAGCACCCTTGGGCTTGTTTGTGCCTTTCTGATACTGCTTGTCTCTCAGAATTAGTTTTCTTAACATTGCTTGTGCCAGACATGTAAGAATCCACAATGGTCGTTTTCCCAGCTTTAGTAGCCACCTTTTCCGGACACTTAGAAGTCAGCCACATTCTCAGGACGTCTGTTTTTTCTTGGGCAAATCTACACCAAATTTTAGTCACAATTCCTTCTTCTCATTCAAACTGTGACCAGGACAAATCTGGGTTTCCCTGCTGGCACTGCCATGATCTCACTATGAATACATGCCAATAATGTGCCTGCTTTTCCTTCTGCTTAGGTTTAGTAGTATCTGGTACAAGCAGGGCACAACTTGAAGATGAAGATGCTGTTGTTGAATCAGGCTCAGGCTGCTTTGTGTATATATTTTTAGGGCAGCAGTGGGCGTAGCGCTGCAGTCCTTTTAGGGTCACTCAGAAAAAGAACTCTGCATTCCCTCTGAACAAACAGCATGATGAGGTGACAAATGTTTCCTCCACCTCTCTGGAACATGGAATGCTCCACACTCGCTCGATAAATAGCCTAATAATAATATACTCTGAAATGGCAGCAGGTGGCTAGCAGAGAAGCTCTTTTAACTGTTGTCAGCCCAAGGTTTCAGGTTCTTATTCCTTTGGCATTAACTTTACTTTCGCGCCTATCGTTTCTAAATCAAGATGAGATGAGGCGTCAGCAGGCATACGCAGTGTACAAAACTATTTTTCGCCTGGTTTTCTTGACCACCGGGTTTCACACAACTGAAGGGGGAGGCTGTGAGTCAGTCGCAAACAAGTACTTTGGTCAGATCCAGGCCCCTGCACATTCCTGAAAGGTTTTTTTTCCTTTTAGTTCTGCGCATTTGTTCCTTCTGAAGTTCCTTACTTCCGGCCTTCCCAGTATTGCTTACCTCACGCGCCACACCATTCCACTTAACTTTCATACTAACATACTAAAATGCCAGCAGAATACGCCTAACGGTCTTTCGAGGCTGCTTATTTGGTCAGCCCCCACCCCGGGAGCTGACCTTGCTGCCCCCCTTTCCCTCTCTGGCTTCTCCCTTCCCAGTTCTGGATATTCTCGCTGCACTAGATTTTGCTTCCAGAACCCTCCCTGTACCTGTCCCACCCCTCTTGAACCCCTCCACTGTTTCTGCCTCCACCAGTCCCCTGGGCAGCACATTCCGTTGCTCCACCACCCTCTCAGTGAAGTAGCACCTCCTTTCCTCCTGAATCTCCCTCCAGCTTCCACCCATGCCCTCTAGTTGCCCCCCCTTCCTTTGAAGCTCCCTGACTGCTCCTCCCCTATTTACCCCCTTCACGTACCTGAAGACCTCTACCATGTCCCCCTGGTCCCTTCTCTCTTCCAATGTGTACATATTTAGCTCTTTGAGCCTCTCCCCATAAGTCTTGTCCCCCAAGCCCCAAATCATTTTGGTTGCCCTCCTCTGGACCCTCTCCAGGAGTTCAATGTCCCTCTTTAAGTGTGGCTTCTGAAACTGCACGCAGTACTCAAGGTGCAGCCTCACCAAGCAGTTATGCAGAGGGAGTATCACTTCCCTCCTTCTGGAGGTGATCCCCTAGTGATGCATCCCAACATCCTGTTGGTCTTGGCCGCTGCCCTCCTACAAGTCTCTGAGTTGTTCATATTGACACCCACCACCACCCCCAAGTCTCCCTCAGCCTTCGAGACTTGCAGCATTCCCCCCCCCCCGCCAAGGTGTACACTTGGACCGGGTTTCTGGCCCCCAGGTGCAGTACCTTGCATTTTCCTACTGTTACATGAGGTCTCTGCACCCTAATTGGTACCCTCAGAGGTACACTGTAGACAGCTAGTGCTTAAGCATATGTTATAGTAACATATAGGGCTACGGGCATCTACCGTACAAGAGTAGATGTCAGGATATGTACGCATATTGTTGTAATACACTTTGATTGCCAATACATATATTGTTCTATGTATTTTCTGTGCATTTCTTACTTGTAAGATGCCAAGACACCTGTGTCCTTGGAATAATTATGATATGTAAGTCGGCATTGCCACCTTTTGGTGATTTGGACTACTACACTGAGTTATGTAAGACTCTGTATAAGAACTCTTTTCTTTCACAAACTGATGACTACTGCAAAATTGTATAAATGTTATCTTGGACCGTGGAGCCTCCTCTAATTTAGCCAATAGGGCTCATCTCTGTAACTAGAAATGCTTCTATCTTACAGTAACCATAGTAATTATCATAGGTATATAATGTGATACACCAGTCTTGTACCTCAGAGATCCCAAGAGACACAAAGAAACCTCGAGGTATAGAGAACACTTAGCACTGGCTCCTGGTTCATATTGGTAAAAACTGCTTAAGGCAACTGTGATTTTATATTTTTGGCAGTAATAAACAAGTTATTTACTCCAGGCTGTGTGTGGACGATGATGTGCAATATGGCCGCTACCACACATTCAGTCACTTCACTACCAGTCTAGCATTGCTCGTAAAGTGCTTTGAGATACTGTGTATGAAAAGCGCTATATAAATTATTATTCTTCTCCTTCTCCTTCTTCTGCAACGTGTCTGTGATTACTTGCATTCCCAATATTACCAAGAATCTGAAAGTGAGGTTTAGACCTCCTGACAATTGGCAACCGTGTGCAGGCGATATTTGGTATTTGTAAGTTTTCACTTGTTGTTATAACTTTTCCCTTTCCCACGGCGACAGTAGGTGTACATTCCCGTATCACCTCTCCCATTTTAATACCAGTTTGTAGTCACTTACAAAGTCTGGCTGTCTTCTTTTTGGATGTGGTCGATGCTGACTGACTCACTCCATTACAGCTTTGAACTGTAAGCCTTACAACTTGTAACTCTTACAGTAGCCCGACTATGTATAAAGTGCTCCCGCTGTGGATCGATACATAGCACGGTGCCATTTTCATAGTTTGATTTTTTTGTTCCCTCCCACACAATGGCCACCATATCAAATATCTGCGCAGAACTGAGACTCGATGTCTCGAACTTCCTTGCCTCCCATGCAGGATGGTCTGACTTCGCACGGGACGCAAGTCAAACCGAAAACCCTATACTGGGGATTTCAACCCAGTACACTGAGATGAGACAATCAACCAATAAGCGTCAAGCTAAAGGGCTGATGGTCGTGACTCTACACTGCTCTGGAAGCCTCCAAAGTGAGGTTTTGAACCCTTGATCTGCAAATTTCATCTCTTAAGCAACAGATGGGTTTGCAGGAAATGGAATGTGTTAGACTGCAGCAGAATTTGCAGTCTGAACTTCAAACTCTGCGGAATGAAAAGGATTCACTTTTGCATCATTCAGCTCAAGCTGGAGAACAGGAACTTTGTATGTTGAGGCAGGAGTGTGAAAGTTTGAGACAGGATAAGGGACAGGCATTGCATATAAATGACTTGTTAAGTACAGCAAATGCACAGTTGAGTGAGGAGATGGGAGAGCTACAGGATGAGATGAACCAGGTACGTAATGACTTAGAAGTGGCTATTAGGGACAATCGTGAACTGAGCGCTGCGTATAGAGTGTTGCAGAAGCAAATGCAGGATGAGGTTGATATGGATGTTGCAACTGTGAGTCACGCTGAATGTAAAACTAAGATGGAGAAACTGCGCCATCAGCGGGAGGTACTGGCTGGACATGTTAAGGCAATGGGAGGCGTAGCCCCTGCCTTACACACGTCATCTGAAGGGGAGGTATCAGATGATGACATCTCTCAGTAAAACGCCCAATCACACCCCTACTATGGCCCAGAACCCCCACCCAGCCATCCATCCACAACATGGTGGGTCCCCACTCCACCCACACCATGTCATACGTCATCGACATTGGGATGCCCATCATGGAAGACGCCAACATGGCGGCCCCCATGATTGGGTGGGAGCAGGCCCGGGCCTGGTCCCGACGGCACCACCAATAGCCGTTATTAATGTAGAAGATAGGCAAGAGATAGAAACAATGATTGAAACTGCAATAGGTAATGTACCTCTTCCTGAGAGAAGTAAACGGGCCATTAAAACCCAGATAAGGCAGCTTCTACAAGAGGCTGGCACTCAGGATGGTATCATTCGAACTGCGGCCGAGGCTGCAGCTCGGGCCGCCCTGGACAGCACCCAAGATAATCTACCTCTGCCTGATCGACCCAATAATCCCCTATAAATGGCCTACTCTGTTCAGCAAATAGCTGACAGTATTGGTCGGATGAACCCGTCCGACAACCTCCGCTGTCACTTAGAAAAGGTGCGTTCTAAATGCGAGATGCCTAGCCTCGCTGCCGAATACCAGGTCCAGATACTACACCAAACCATTGATCCTAGTTCGTGGGCCAAACTCCCCGATGCCATCTGCCAGGATGGGAACGCCACCTTTAATGAGGTTGCAGTTGAGGTAATTTCTGCTCACAGCCCAGGTATAGTAGGAGTGATGCTGGCATAACCTGTAAAACAGAATGCAAAGGAAAGTCCAGCGACTTACCACCAGAGACTTTGGATGGCCTACCGAGCAGGAAAGTACCTGGCACAAGAAGCTGCAGATGTAGATTTTATTGAATACAAGACCCTGTTCCTTAGGAACACAATTCCTGCAGTACGAGAAAAGGTAGAGCCAACCACCTACCCCAATACAGACAGGTTTGCCAACATCCTTCAGAAAACCGAGAGAGTGTACCAACTCTACATCTGTGATCTGGGCTCCGGTTCCAAGAAAGTAGCCACCGTGGAGCCTATTTTGGAGGCCACGATGCACTACACTGTGGAAGGGCAGGCCCAACATCAACAGGCACCTCCAGCCAATAACCAACACCCCCAACAGACCCAACACCAACAACAACAACCACAACAGCAGCAACAATGGGGTGGGAACCGGAATTGGCATAAGAATAAAAAGCATAAGAACAAGGGTAAACCACAACAACAAAGAACAGGCCCTTCGTATAGGGAGACAGCCGAGGAAAATTGGAAATTTCGAGAGCTCCTGGGACAAGTGCGTTCCGTGGTGGATGCTGTTCCCGTTCAGGCCCTTGCGGCTGTACAACAGGTGACCCAGACCACAACGGGTCATGGTGATACTGGAAGTGCAGGCCCTCAGGCCCATACAGGCCTGAACTCGGAAGCTCCTCCCTTTATAGCATCGGTGCAGCATGGTGTAGTGATTCAAAGAAGCCAGGCCCAACTTCTCCATGCTCCCAGTAGTACAGATTGACAATTACAGGCCCCAGTCTGGATTGTAAACAAGCTGGTTTTGATATAAACGAAGGCCTAATCGAGTTTCAGGTCAGTCGCCTACTTGTAGTCTTGCTAGATACAGGCACGGGCTGTATCTGTATTACATGATGAACACCCAGACACATCTCCTTGGTCCACCAGATGGAGGACCAACATGTCAGGAGTAGATGGTACTAGGCTACCTGCATACTGATCTCTACCCCTGCCGGTAGAGTTAGGCCATTTAAAGGCCTCACACACTTTCCAACTGATGGTAATGCATGATTATCCTAGTATCATAGGAATTGATTTTCTTGCACCACACGGCTGTGTGGTAGATCTAGCTAACATGCTGCTGATACAGATTCATGGTCAATGCCACACCATTTTGATCCCTGATTCACACGTTGTGGCAACAATTTCTGCTAACAACAAAGAGTATGACGTCATAAATTTGTTCAAGGATTATGAGCTTTTCCCAAAGCTTCTCCCCATTTTGCAGTGACATTTGGAAGCGTTTGCAATACACAAACATGACTGTGTCAGAATGCATACTGCCATCGACGTGCCAGGCCCAGCACATGAGAGGCAAAGGCAGTACCCTTTTCCAACTGAGGCTTTGCCTTCTCTCAGAAAAACAATCAAGTCACTTCTCAAGCAAGGAGTAATCAGAACTTGCATTTCTACTGCTAATGCCCCAGTGTGGCCCGTGAAAAAAACCCGCGGGCACCTGGAGACTTACGATTGAATACAGGAAACTGAATCAGGTCACTCCCAGTTGTTCCCCAACTGTGGCATCAGCACCCGATGTGTTACAACTTTTGACCCCTGACCTGAAATGGTTTAGTGCCCTTGATATCTCCAATGGTTTTTGGTCATTACCATTGGCCCCCAACAGTCAATATAAGTTTGCCTTCACCTCTGAAGGAAGACGGTACACGTGGACATGCTTACCACAAGGATTCCACAATAGCCCGTCCCTGTTCCATCTGCATATGATGGACGCCCTCGAGGATTTCTCTACCCCCCAATGTTTCTTGCAGTATGTGGATGACCTGTTGCTGGCAACAGCCACACAGGAACAACACCTGGATATCTTGGATGAACTACTGACTCTCATTCAGAGAGCAGGCCTGAAATGCAATCCAGCAAAAGGACAATTATGTCAGAAAGAAGTACTCTTTCTGGGTCTAAAAATAACTGACCAAGGTCGAAGCCCTACCTGGAAGAAGATACAGGGATTGCAAGACTTGCCATTGCCCACCAGCATGGTAACTCTTCGAAGGTTTCTAGGTATGGTGAATTATTCGAGAGATTTTTTTGTTATTTTGCTCAGAAAGCTGCTCCTCTGTATGAACTACTGAAAAAGGACATCCCATGAATTTGGGGCCCTATAGATACCCAGGCTGTGACGTCACTGAAGCAGGCCTTGGCCTCCGCCCCAGCTCTGGTCAACCTCAATCCAGCACTACCATTCCATCTGGAATGTGCCAACTCTGACATTTCCATGTCAGCAGTACTAGCCCAGAAGGTTCATGGCACTCTGAGACCTATTGCATATGCATCATAGCGCTTGATCCCAGTAGAACAGAAGTACAGCCTTTGTGAAAGGAACCTTCTGGCCACCTACTGGGCTGTCAAGCACTTTCTGTATATCATTAGGTACTCTCCACTAATTATCAACACCAACCACACACCAACTACCTTTCTGCTCTCAGACAGAGTGAAGGATGGGTCAGTCTCCAATACCAGGCTGACACACTGGTCACTTCTTCTCCAGGATAGAGACATACAGGTACACCCAACAAAAATTCCATCTATGCTGGCTCATGGGACTCCTTTTCCAAGGAGAGCCCCATGACTGTACACTGCAGTCACCCGATCTGCCAGATCCAGGTCCTTTCCTCCTTGCCACACCACAAATACTTGATGAGACCTCTTTGTGTCACATCTTTACTGATGGTTCAGCATCCTATTATCAGGGAGAACAAATTGCAGGGATGGGCATTGTAGTGATTTACCCTTACGGGAACACTGTTAAAATATCTAAGCATTGCAGTGTAGCATCACAGTATGCAGAGATGGCAGCGGTGGCCTGTGCCCTCAAGTTCATCCAGCATGGGACCGGGAATACTATCATTTTTACAGACTCTAATTGGGTTTGTTGTTCTCTCACAGAATTCCTTCCTTTCTGGCAGAAGAACTCCTTCCTCTCTTCTGATGGCAGCCCAGTGAAGTACAAGGAATTGGTAATATATACCATTCACTGGCACAAAAATTTGCACACAAGCTCTATGTACACAAAGTCAAAGCTCATTCCTCTTCATGATCCCTATCATGCCTTCAATGACACAGCAGACACCCTTGCCAAGGAAGGGCCCGATGGGGGACACCTGGATGATGGACCATCCAGAGGCCAATGCGGCCATACATACAGCAGCAATCAGGAAAAAACCTGAACCCTTTTCCCCTTGTACCTCTCAGCAGCCCAACATGCTGACACTGAACTCAAAGAAATGTTCAGATTCCTTGACAAGAGTACAGAAGAGAAACTCCCTACACATAACCCCTACCGGAGGCATGAAGGTAAGTTACACTTGTCACCAGATGACAAGCTCATCTGGTATCAACCAGATGATTCCACTACCAAGTTGTAGGTGGTTCCCAGACACCTCAGGTCTGAATTCTTGCACCAAGTGCACATCACACCCACTGGTGGACACCAGGGAGTGGAAAATACCCTCCAGAGACTTAAGATCACCGCCTGGTGGCTTGGTGTCACCAAAAATGTTAAACAGTACGCAGACAATTGTCTCGTTTTTGGGAAAAACAACCCCATCCCTACCAAGCGAAATGCCAAACTCTTACCACAATGACACTGTGGCCCTTGGCATGCCATACAGATTGATTTTATTGGCCCCCTGACCAATACCAGCAGAAATAATAAGCATGCTCTTGTGGTACCTGACCTCTTCTCTAAGTGGGTTGAAGCTTTCCCCACTAAGACATGAACTGCTTAAACCACTACCAAAATCCTGGTGGAACAGATTTCTCCAGGTGGGGCCTACCTCTTAAGGTAGATTCTGACAAAGGAACAAGTTTTACAGGTGAGTTGATGAAAAAATCCCTTGAACTCCTAGGAGTTCAACAAAAGTTCCACATACCCTACCACCCCCAATCTTCAGGTCAAGTAGAGAGAGCAAACAGATGGATTAAGCAAATGCTTTCCAAATTCATTGAGGTCAATCCCAAAACCTGGGATTCCCTACTGCCATTACTCCTTATGGCAATTAGGGGCACACCATCAGCCACCACCCAGCTCACACCCTTTGAGGTAATGACTGGAAGACAGATGAGATTACCCGAACATCTGTTGTTTGACCTGCACACCCCCACTGCGGACCGTGTCTGTAGATCAATATGTGGAAAAACTCAGAAAAGACCTCATACACACACATCTGTATGCTGCCAACTGCATGGGCAAAGCCAAGCAACAATCCAAAATACAGTTTGACAAACACGCACAAGAAGTGGAATGGCAGGTTGGAGATCAGGTAATGGTACTCAGATTTGCACATCCCACCCATTCCTTCTCCAATAAATAGGAAGGCCCATACCCCATCGTCAACAAGCTCAGTCTGGCAGTCTATCAAGTTAGACTCCTGCATAACAATAAACTGACTGACAAATGGTTACATGCAAACCAATTGAAACTGTATAAAGGAGCTTAATTACTTTTCCTCAGCCCATTGGGTGGAATAGTACAAACTTACTAATGTTTGATTTTGCTTTTCAGATACACTGACAAGATGGCTATCTTGTTCCATTATTTCCTCATCTCAGGAGTTATCCCCTGCATCCAAGGCACGATACCGAACCTCCTACCACACCTTGATCATCCAGCATCTCCTTCAGAGGGAGTATCCCTCAATATATCCGATAGTCTGATTATTGTCCAGAAAGGTTCCGATGCTTACCTCACTGCCTCGGTTGTTGCTCCTGATAAAGCTACCCTGCAAATTGAGTGGCAAACCACATCGCAAGGACAAATTCTCCCTGTGGCCAAACTCTCCTAAGGAACTTTCCAGGGTTGGCCCAATGCTAAATTATCCCCAAATGGTTCTCTGTCCTTGTTACAAACTGCTCTTAGACGTTCTGGTTTATACAACATTACTGCCTTAATTGATCCTTCATACTGTAATTCTTTGTCTAAGGATTCTGCTAGAAAATGTTGTGCTGTACACCACATGGCTTCTGCTGCCATGTATCTCTCTGTGTTAACACCCACTGATAAACAGCTTTTGGAATGTCCAAAGCACACCCCAGTCCCTGTAGTGGTCTAACGGCCACTGCCCTCCCTGGGTCATTGATTAATAACTTACAATTTATGCATATACCAGTTTTATTCAATCTTACTTACTGGAATATGAAAGAATTTGGTATGTGTCACAATACTAATACGTCAGCATTTTATAGTTCATTATTGTTTGATAGTTTAGCTGCATTCCAGATTTGTACTCAAGACCCTATTGCCAGGGTCCATTCTACTGAACATAGAGGCAACTTCAGGAGAAAACCCAATCCTGATGATCAAAGTCATAAACGCCATACACGTGAAGTTGACAGTTCTGATGTCACAGGTGCAACAGGTACTGTCACATGCCTTTTTGGTATGGCTATGTCTATTTGGAATAAAGCAGACAGTGCTGCTATCAAATCTCATTCTGCCAAATTCTCCACTGGTTTGGTTAACAATATACTACCCCATTATTGCATGGTGTGGATGGCCTTAGTCAGGAAGAAAGATACACTGTATACAACATACACAACATTGCTAAGGCATTTACAGACTCTAAAGACAAGATTAACGCACTCATTGCACAGAACAACAGAGAAGCAGATAAACACTACATTGCTAGAGAAATCCTCTGCTCTGCCTAAGGCTCATACATCATCACTACCATCAACAATCTCTTCCGTGATCTAGAATCTGGAAGAATCCCTGATGATATACATGACAGACACATTTCTAAATGGTATTGTCCACGATGTAAAACCCCTAGCTGTATTGCTATGTGTATGCAACAATCTCTAACCATTCCTCTTTCTATAGCTAGGAACCTGGGGTTTGTGACCGGACACCCTAACACTGGTCCTTGTTTCACTGCTAAGAAATGTTTCATAAGAGATACTATGTTTCTTTTACTGTCTCTTTACCATGTTTTGATCCCACTACAGCCTTGTTCGACAGGCATGCACTGGTACATTCTACTGGGTACTTGGATGAAGACATCTACAGAGAACGCCTGGATCTACCGCCTCTACTGGTTTTCCATCCTTTCCGGGATGCATGGGTGGCTCCGCACATGGACTGCTGTGCGAAGAAGCAATACATTTACTTGTGCCGATGTGATGTATTTGATGTTATTCAACCTGTTTGTGGTTATTCTCCAGATTGCATTGGTTGGACATTCATCATGGATGATGGCATCACCAAAAATGGCACGGATTTCTCAGATTCTACATTGGCTCCGGATAAGCTCTACCAATTATGTCATGAGGAGGTTCATCGCCTGTCAACACGGATTTCGAAGATGACCTAGACCTGCCCTGTCCAGTTGCAAAAGTGGAGACTCCCTACTGTTCGCTCTCAGTACAATTCTGATGGGGAGTACTGTGTGGTAACTAACTTTAAAAGCTATACTTATGGATCTGTGACATGTGTTATTAATAACCCCAATTTTTATTTTGTCCCCCACCAGAAGACTGTCATTGGACATACCGCCATCATCCCAGTACCCCTTGTGGATGCAGACATCACTGATGGTAACCCCGATTGTTTGCTCACACTTTCTGAATACTTTAATATTTTAATGTACACACAGACCCACTTACACTTACGTTAAAATCACTTTTAGACAGGAAAGACACACACCTCATCCACATCAGCAATAATATGACCAAGGCCAGTGAAGCTATCCTTTAGTTGATTAATGATGGTGACATGAATGATGCATTGACCAACACCTGCTTAGAAATTACTTTTAAAGGTTTTATTATACAAGCATTTTTAATATTTGTTTTGATTATTATGCTATGCTGCTTACGTAGCACACTGCACCAACCTGCATGGGTAGCTGGTTCCTTTTACAAAGCTGCGCCGCGTCGGGTTTGTAAATGACCACTGCTCCCTTACCTTTCCCTGGGTTTGCCTGTGTTGCCCTTGGAGGCAGCAAGGGGGGAATGTTACTCAAGGTCCCTGCGCCCTAATTGGTACCCTCAGGGGTACACCGTAGACAGCTAGTGCTTAGGCATATGTTATACTAACATATAGGGCTAAGGGCATCTACCGTACAAGAATAGATGGCAGGATATGTACACATATTGTTGTAATACACTTTGCTTGCTAATACATATATTCCTCTATGTATTTTCTGTGTATTTCTTACTTGTAAGATGCCAAAACACCTGTGTCCTTGGAATAATTGTGATATGTAAGTCGGCACTGCCACCTTTTGGTGATTTGTACTACTACACTGAGTTATGTAAGACTCTGTATAAGAACTCTTGTTTCACAAACTGGTGACTACTACAAAATTGTATAATGTTATCTTGGACCGTAGAGCCTCCTCTAATTTAGCCAACAGGGCTCATCTCTGTAACTAGAAATGTTTATATCTTACAGTAACCACAGTAATTATAATAGGTATATAATGTGATACACCAGTCTTGTACCTCGGAGATCCCAAGAGACACAAAGAAACCTCGAGGTATAGGGAATGCTTAGCACTGGCTCCCGGTTCTTGTTGGTAAGAACTGCTTAGGCAACTGTGATTTTATCCTTTTTGGTAGTAATAAATCAAGTTTATTACATTTATGCAACGTGTCTGTGATTACTTGCATTCCCAATATTGCCAAGAACCTGAAAGTGAGGTTTAGACCTCCTGACACTGCACTGAACGTCAGCTTCCACTTTCTAGGCCATCTTTACTGAGTCTCCAGGTCCCCCTGTAGGGCCACCCTCCCCTCCTCCCCATCCACCACCGCCCCCAGTTTTAAGTCATCTGCAAAGAGACTCATCTCACTCCTGATACCTGTCCTATGTCAGAGATGTATGTGGAACAGGGGGCCTAAGGACTGATCCTCGCGGGACCCCACTAATGACCCCTCCTTGGGGATGAGACCATTGTGCCAACTATGACCTCTGGTCCAGTCCTGGAGCCAACTGCCTATCCATCTGATCATCTGGTTCCCCATCCCCATTTCTCCTAGCTTATCCAACAGGCCCCCATGAGTAACAGAATCAAATGCCTTGATAAAGTCTAGAATGAGGACGTCCACTGCTCCATCCAGGTCCAAGGCACTCGTCACCCAGTCAAAGAACTCCACAAGGTTTGTATGACACGATTTTACCGGGATGAATCCATGCTGTCTATCGTCCAGGCACCCTGACTTTTCCAGGTCCCCCCCAGCCTCTCCTTGACAATGCCCTGCATCGCCTTGCCCACCACCGATGTCAGGCTGATGGGCCTGTAGTTCCCTGCCACCTCCCTTGATCCTCCTTGTGGATAGGCACTATATGCACCACCTTCCAGTCCTGGGGCACCCACCCTGTCCTCAGAGAGATGGTGAAAAGCTCCACCAGGGGTTTCACCAGGACATCCATCAGTTCCTTCAGCACTCTGGGATGTAATTTATCTGGCCCCGGTGCTTTCTCTGTCTTAAGGGACCTGAGGGCTTCCATCACTCTCTCTGCTGCGATTTCCACCTCTGCTACCTCGTCACCCTTCTTAGCCTTCCCCCTCCTGCCAGTGATGCCTCCCCCTCTCCCCAGACCTGCCGATCAGTATGGGCCCCCCTCCTCAGTCTCCCCGTCTCCTCCCATGTATGATGCAGCCCCCACATTTTCTTTGGTGAAAACTGAGGTGAACTACTCATTTAGTACCTCGGCCTGCTACCCCGGGTCTTGTGCCCATCTCTCCCCTGTTTTAATCCTGCTAATCTGCCCCTTCAACCTTCATTTTTCCCCAATATATCTAAATAAAACCCTGTTCCCTCTTGTAATTTCCCTGGCCAGGTTCTGCTCCTTCCTTGCCTTAGCCGCCCTCACCACCCTAGTGGCCCTTCTAGCCATCAGCTCATACTCCCCTCAATCCCTTTCACTCCTTGAGCACCTGAATTGCCTATAGGCTGCTTTCCTTCCCCTCACCACCTCCTGGACCTCCCTGGTCCACCGGCAGGGTTTTCGAGCCTTACCGCATTTTCGTCTTGCTCTTGCACAGGTGTTGGTAGCATCATGCACCCCTCTCCTGATGATTTCCCACCTACTGTCAGCATCCAAGTCTGGCCCAATCACATCCAAATGCTCCTTAAGGATCCTTCCCATTTCCTTAAAATCTGCCCCCCTGAAGTCAGTTACCTCCATCTTTGTGCAGCCTTCAACCCCTCTTAGGTCCAGGCAGAACCAGACTCTGACATGGTCGCCCCGCCAACGTGGGTCCTTACCTCCAGGCTCTCCAGTCTGGTCACTGTCTGCTGGACCACATCCAGTACCCACGCCTCCCCTGGGCGTGTTCCCCACCTGTTGAGTTAGGAACACATCCTGAAAGACATCCAACAACCTCTGTTCCCTGGCCACCGAGGATGTCATAGTCTCCCAGTCTGTTCCTGGCATGTTTAAGTCCCCCAACACCACCACCCTTCCACTGCCCAATCTGCAGCGTCTCCCAACATCTGCCACCAGACTCTCCTCCAGCTACTCCACCAGCACAGGGGGGTCTATACACCACTCCTATTTTTACACTCTTGCCCCCCCCTTGTTATCAAGGTGACCCAAATCGCCTCCATGGTTCCTCTGCCTCCTACTCCCCATGCCAATCCAGTTTTGACTACTATCATACCCTCCTCCCTTCCTCCCCCGTCCTTCCTGAACATAGTGTAATCTCCAGTTTCAGTGGTCCCAGTCGTGGTCCTGTGGTGGACCAGGTCTCAGTGACCGCTGCCACATCCACCCTCCCTCAGTTAGCATTGCCTGGAGCTCAGGCATTTTGTGCCCAAGCTCCTGGCATTAGCAGGACTACCTTCCACCCTTCCTCATACTTCCATTTCCCCTGCTCGTGTTCCCATGGGGATTCCATCTTCCCCTGGTCTGCACCTTACCAGTCGGCCTTTTCCCGCATTCCTCCAGCTCCCCAGGGGGGTTGAGACAGAGTCCCTCCTTTATTGGACACCCTTCGACAGCCTTTTCTCCCATCCCTCCCCCCTTCACAAGTTTAAACCCCACCTTTCACCAAAGAACCCCTCTATTTTCAACTTAAGGATTCCCCTCCCCTCCAAATTGAGATGCAGCCTATCTCTAGCATATAGCCCCTTATCCTCCCAGGTCTCCCCCCAATCCACATCAACCCATACCCTCTGGCCTCACACCACTCCATGAGCCACTGGTTTATCTCTCTGATTTTCCTTTTGTGTTCACCACTAGCCCTTGGCACCAGCAGGATTTCCAAAAAGGAAATCACGCATCCTATGTCATGACAGACCCTGGCAAGCTCCCTGAACCTTGCCTGTATCTCTAGCTCACTATTTCCCTCAATGTCATTTGTACTCAGGTGGACCAGTATGTCCGGGGAACCCCCACAATCCTTTGCCAGCTGATATACCTCGTGCTTGGCCCTGTGCACTGTTAGTCCAGGGAAGCATTTTGTTCCTAACTGGCCAGGCTTCCCCTCCTATCCCATTTGATATCCCTGATCATAGAATCCCCCAACAGGAGCACTCTGACTGCTCCTTTTCCTCCATGTCCTCCCCTTCCATGTCCCTCATCCTTTCTACCAGTCCCTCCACCCAGCCGGCTCCTTGTTCCTCCCCCTATCTGAGTGCCACCTGCCACCCCCTCCTTATTTACCCTGGCCACCCCCTTCCCTCTGATCCTATGCCTCTCCTCCTCCTCCTCCCGAGTATCTTTCTGTACCTCGCTACCTCCCCCTCACTGCTAAACTAGACTGGCTCATCCTCCCTGTCTTCCTGTCTCCATTCAGCCCCTCCTTGTTTGCTTGTCGTACTCCCTGGCCTAAACCCCCAGCTCCCTTACTGTATCCTTCTTGTACTTCTGGTCCTTCTCCTTGGCTTCCTTCCTCTTTCCCTGCTCCTGCCTGGATCCACTGCTCCCCGCTTTCTCCCAAGACTCCAGGTTCCCCGTTCTCCTGCCATCGGCCCTGCCTCCTGCCCCACTCCTTTCCATCTCTAACCACCCCTGTTATGGCTACATCACCCCCCTCATCCTCAAGCAGAAGAAGAGAATTGAAGCGGTTACTGAGATTAAGGTCTGATCCACCTCCCCACCTTGCTTCCTTCTGTCCAGCCCCAGCCATCTGCCTACATCCCTGAGAATGTTGCCCCTCTGCCCCCCCGTGAGGGTCCCCAGTTACCTGCCTGCTTCCTTAGTAGTGTCTTCCTTTTGGGCTCCCTCTGCCAGGGTCCCTATGTGACTCCAGAGTACTCTCCTGCACTCCTTTCCTTATGCCACCACCCCTAGTGCTTGGTGCAACTACGTGGGAGAGCTCCTGCCCTCTTCCCCAACCATACCTCCCCCCTTCCCCCAGCTGTCTTCTAATCCCCACAACCTCCTCCTTCAGCTGTGCCAGCTGGTAGCACACTGGCCAACAACCAAACTTCCAAGCCCAATTCAGTATCATGGCTGCCCCACGCCCTGTGCACCCCACCACCCTCCCAAAGATGCCGGCCCTAATAACATGTGGTCCCATCCCCCTCCAAGTAGGTTTTCTTGGGTGAGCCACCAGGTTCCCCACTAGTCCAAGATACACCCCTACCAACTAATCAGGTCACCCACTAATCCTAGATACAGTCCCACAGTAAACCGGTAACCCTGTTACTAGGTGCAGTACAACATAGTAAACTTATAAGGGAAGGGAACAACTCCCTAAGCTCCTCTCTCCCAGCCTTAAATCCAACCCCCAGTGACTAGAACTCATGAGCTGCACCTGAAGCCTTTCCTCCAATTGCAGAGGCAGGTGTTCCCTATAAATGAGCAGAGCTCTGGGGAGGTTGTAGGTGGGGGAGGTGATTAGCCCACACCACCTCGAGAGCGATCAGCCCCTGTGTCTGCCCCTCCAAGCCCTGCAACCAGAAACAGCCCCAATTAAATCCCACTAAATAGGTTTTAAATCAGAAGAAATAGGCCTCCACCAGTGCAGCCTGCTACACAGTGAAACATTCAACAAATGAGCCCACTTACAGCCACCAAACTAGTTTTCAAACTTCCAACAGCCCCAAAAATAGTACCCTGCTAGCCCATTAGAAGTAGTAAGAAACAAAAGAAATAACCTTCTGCCAAGTAAAATCCACAAGAAACCCTGTAAAAACAACAAGAAGCAGCTACTGTACTGGAACAGATCTGATCCTTTCCCCTTCTAGTTCCTTCTGAGAAGCCAAAACAACTGACACCACAAACCTGATTCAGCTCTGCCTCCAGTTTATTAGCTGAGTGAGACCTGGCCAGACCATTAACACCCTTCCCCCACTCTGCACTAAACTTTGCAGCTAGTGAAGTGAGCAAAAAGGAATCAAAATTCCACTCAAAGCCCCCAAAATATGTTTGCTACCAAAGGAAACAGGTCTCCAATTCAATCAGCTTCACCAACAACACATCACAATAGGCTTAAAATTAACAGATATAGGTCTCCAGTTCAAATAAACAGCCCCAAGTAAATCCCACCAAATAGGTTTAAATCAGAAGAAATAGGCCTCCACCAACACAGCCTGCTATACAGTGAAACATCCAACAAATAAGCCCACTTACAGCCTCCAAACCAGTTTTTAAACTTCCAACAGCCCCAAAAACAATACCCTGCTAGCCCCTTAGAAGTAGTAAGAAAGAAAAAAATAACCTTCATATCCTACTTCGCTAGTTAGATTCATTTTTAGCTACAGTAGTTCACTTTGTTAGTTTAATTTTCAGCTAGTTAGTAGTGTGTGGCAGGGTATCAATTTCACCAGCATGTGTGTACTGTAGCTCAACCATCCCGGTGGTTGCAGCAGGCAGCATGTTCCATCATGGTAGTGCTGGCAGTGGCACTACAAACAAATGTAACCCCTAGATGGCGCTATCCCAGGGGCTACTACCCCGCCTGATTTGCCACTAGCGAGGTTGAGGGGCCTGGATCCAATGGCGGTGCCTACCCAGAGGTCAGTTTGCAATTAGTTAAACTAATTGTCACAGCCCTGGGGAGCACCTGCAACCCCCTTCTTCCCACCAGTGGCCCGCATATATCAGAATTACCTCACAGTATACTCCTTACCCCAGGTCTGGTTCCGCACTGGACCTCCTGTGAATGAGATACAGTGCAACAATCACAGTACAGTACTTTAACATAGACAAATACCTCAGCGGTATAACTTTGCTGGATAGGCAGCTCTGATTTATTTAGGGGATATAACAAGGACAGGGGAAATCATGTACTTAGCTTATCACCTAATAATTCACTTATGGCTCTGTGCACAGGCCTATCCCTATCAGTTACTGTCCCTGGGTACCCAAGCCCTAGTGGCTACAGTCCAAACCGTGGCAGCTGGTAGTATCTTTCACACAGAGAAAAGGAGACCAATTAGTCAGCAGCACAGTAATTCCATTTGATTTAATGTGGCAATTCAACAGGAGCAACTCCTGAATTAGTACTCACGACCTCCAAATAAGATAGGGTCCTTCAATGTCAGCAGGCTCACTTGAGGTAAACAAACCCTTCACACATCCATATAAAGAAAGCACTATACCAGGCAGGCTGCATCTGTATCCCATCGCAATTACTGCACAATACTCGGAGAACACACAGCAGATTCAGTTCCTGACAGGACCGAGTGGTACTTAGCAATTCTTCCAGTCTTCTACAGGGTGAGCCTGGTTTCTACTCTTCAGAGATCCTTTGATTCTTTTCTTTGGACGGATTCAGTCCTAACAAGCTGTTACACAAGCTGCAGACCGAACTCTGGGCCTTACACACGTTTTTGACTAAACTGCACACTGAAAAGCACAGGCTCTCCTTCTTCACTGCCAAAGCTCAACTGAAACTCCAAACTGACAAAACCGGGCACTTCCTTTGAGTTCCTCCCAGTTCTTGACTGGATTGTGTCACTGTCAATAGACTGCTGCTGTTGGTCCAAAAGGCACTGAAGTCTAAACTACATCTCCTTATCACTGCCCATACAATCCCCTCTTGTGGCTGGCTCAGATTATGAGTCCAAGTTCGATCTCGTCCCAAGCACCATTTTAGAGCTAGCTTATTCCACACTGATTGGTCCAGTTCAGCAGTTCAAAACTAGAATGGGAACTAGCAGACACAGTTCTGACTGCAAAGAAAGCAGGTTAGACAAACAGTAATTTCATTATTACCTAAATAATTTCTGGCAAACAGTTACATCTTTCAGATAGGTTCTCTTTGCACCTTAGTGACTGCAAAAATGAAGTGAATTGGCAGCAGCTTGAGTGGTACTCAATCAAAGAAACACACAGTCCCCATATTAAATTAATTATGTCTGTAAGCAGACAGCTCTTAAAGAGACAGTACCAGAGGTTCTAAAACACTACTGTGATAAATGGCTTAAATGCCAAACACCATTCAGGCTTGGAGCATTCAAGCAAGCTCTGGAAGTCTTTTTTGGGAACCCCATTTGCGGGGGGTTACACTCTTCCTGGCCTGGGAAAGCTGACGTCCGCTACCAAGTACCCTCATGTTTTAATTGCAACCACATACATTTGTGCATTAGCTCGTGACATGTAATCATCAGTCATCATATCATTTTACCAAGAACACATTTTTTGAAACATTGCAGTACGTCACTCTTCACACAGTATATATATACACATTGTACCAGCACTCAAGTTATTACCTCTTGTACATGAAACCTGAAGAGAGGGGCTTCCTATCAGTTACCTTGGGGCTGGACGGGCAAGGTCACCACTTTGAGGCAACACAAGTAACTTGGAGTTAACACTGACGCCTGTCGGGCAATGAGCTCGGGGACACATACACTTTATGGACAACATTGAGAGGCAAATCCACAGGCCTCCCAAGGGAATCATAACTGAGGTGCACCACAGGCTTTACAGCCGACCAGTCTTTCTAGGGAATTGTTGTCTCTGCACCTGAGCCTCATTTCAGCATTGTCCACACTTGTCAGGGGAGTCTCCTGGGGTAGAGAGGCTAGAACTTGGGGCACTTGGCTCCAGGAGTTGCAGTTCTGTCCACAACATTGCCTCATGGAGAGCTTTGACACTGGTAGACTGTCAGGGTTCCAAAATACTCTTCTTGTTCGGTGCACGGCTCGTCTCAATTCATCATTTCTCCTGAAAGCTCAAACAGTTCAACCATGCACAATGATTCCATTTCATCTGATCTGGATGCTTGCACTTCACTTTCTGGAGTATTGGCTCCAGGGATGGGCTGCTTAGACAGTCCAGAAGGCCCAGCTTTGTCTCCAGTATTGACTAGATGCCCCGAATACTGACTAGTTCGTAAGAAGGATAGTATTCAAAGTCACTCTCTTTCTTCCGATATGGACTCACAGTCATGCTCAACTGGGACTCTGGAGGAACACTTAACTTTGCTTCTGTAGGTGCAGAGTTTTTTGATCTTTTCAGCAGCAGCTCTAGTCACTGTCCAGAGGCATCTTCTAGGGGCTAGACCAATTAAGATTTGTCCAATGGGCAGTAATGATTTCTATGCATTGTTTTTACATCTTTTGAATTATTCTCAGGCCTACTTTGTACACTGGCAGATCATCTAGTTTGCCCACTACAATGTGAGGGAGATGGTGCTATCTGTCAGCAATCTGTGCTTGCCATGCAACCCAGATTTCTTAGCAATTCGATCTCCCTCCTGGAGTTCCTGTGCTTTCACCTTTTACACCTTTTTGTTGGCCAGATTTCTTTGGCAGCTATGGTTTGAGCCGTTGGTACGGATGAGTTAGCTGGGCCTTTAACTTTGCACATACTGTAAATAGTTGTCAGCTTGAACCCCATCAGGAGACCCCAAAACACACATCTACTGGTAGTCGAGCCTTCCAAAGGTCAGGCGGTAGGGGAGAACTATGGCATCACTTTTGGCAGTTATAAGTATGTACCTGGTGCTAATTTGTTGGCTCCATCTAGGCTTGTCCTTTGGGCAGGGTGCCTATATATTAGCAAAGTGCGGTTGAAATGCTCAGGCTGTGGGGTCCCTGGGTGGTGGAGTGGTTCTGACTGACTCCCACAGAGAAAGTATCTTTTTGATCAGACGATCAAAGTCTCCCTGATCAGAATGGATTCTTGTGGAGCCCCATATGAACAAAAGTTTTCTACAAGTACTTGGCCACAGTGGATGCTTGGTCTTTGGTGGGGAAAGATATCTCGTGAAATGTCAGTGACACCAGCACATACTTGATATTTCTTTGATCTGACTCAAACTTAGAAAATCAACAGACCAGCTCCATGGGCACTGGTGGTGAGTTAACAAGGGGGCAGCTCTGGGGCAAAGCTTTCCAAGCAGCTACTATAAGTTCGAATGTGTTGCTCCACATCAGCCCCCATCTTGGCCAATAGAATCTGATCTCGCTGTCAAGTGTTCTTGTCTGTAGCAAGGTGCCCCATGTGGCTGTGCAAGGACCTCAGTACTGAGTCTCTAAAGGCAGGGCAGCACTAGTTGTTGTTTGTCTAATTGTCCCTCTGTCTACTGTTTCTGTATAACAGTTTATTGATCAGTTTCAATTTAGGACCTTCTTTGTATAACAGCAGTTCTCAAATCAGTGAGCGAATTTGACACACATCTTTCCTGCATAGAGGGCTTCTAAAGCTGTTTTGTGGGATCGCGGATTGAGCCCTTCCGACTGTCATTGTCCAGCTGAGGCAGTGCACCAATGTCTATTGCAGAAAGTGGCATAAGGCAGGTGTAATTCTCAGAGGCTCCCAAGCAATCCACTATGCAGTCCACTGCGTCCGTGGGACATTTGTTCCTCCCTGTCAACTTTCCAGAGTGCCCAATGTCAGGTTCTGCCAATCGGACCCAATCATTCTGGGGAACAGGGCCTCGGGAGAGATCAGCATCTGGTTCAGACTGCTGGGTATTCGAGAGCATAGTCATATGTAGATAATGCAGAAAGCTACCTATGGCCAGTGGCATTCAACTTAGCTGAGGTCTGCATATAGGTCACCCTATACCTCGAGGTTTCTCTGTGTCTCTTGGGGTCTCTCCTGAGGTCTCCGAGGTATATGGCTTGTGCATTACATTATATACCTATGATAATTACTATGGTTACTGTAAGATAGAAACATTTCTAGTTAGAGATGAGCCCTATTGGCTAAATTAGAGGTGGCTCCATGGTCCAAGATAACATTATACAATTCTGTAAAGTCATCAGTTTGAGAACAAAAGAGTTCTTATACAGAGTCTTACATAACTCACTGTAGTGGTGCAAATCACCAAAAGGTGGCAATGCTGTCTTACATATTATAATTACTTCAAGGACACAGGTGTCTTGGCATCTTACAAGTAAGAAATACACAGAAAAATGCAAAGTAGAATATATGTATTAGCAAGCAAAGTGTATTACAACAATATGCGTTCACATCTTGACATCTGCTCTTGTACGGTAGATGCCCTTAGCCCTATATGTTAGTATAACATATGCTTAAGTGCTAGCTGTCTACGGTGTACCTCTGAGGGTACCAGTTAGGGTGCAAGGGACCTCGTGTAACATTCCCCCTTTTACCTCCAAGGGAGCAACACAGGCAAATCGCTAGGGAAAGGACAGGAGCAGTGGTCATTTACAAACCCGGCGCGAGCTTTGTAAAGGAACTCAAGCTGCTCACGGTGTTGTCGTAGTGTGTGCTGTAGGCAGCAGAGCATAATAATCAAAATGAATATTAAAAATGCTTGTATAATAACAAAACCTTTAAAAGTAATCTCTAACCAGGTGTTAGTCAATGCGTTATTCATGTCACCATCATTAATTAATGAGAGAACAGCTTCATTGGCTTTGATCATATTATTGCTGATGTGGATGAGGTGTGTGTCTTTTCTGTCTAAAAGTGATTTTAATGTAAGTGTGAGTGGGTCTATGTGTGCATTAAAATATGGCAAGTATTCTGACAGTGTGAGCAGATAATCAGGGTTACCATCAATAATGTCTGCATCTAGGAGGAACAGGGGTTATAACAGGATGTCCAATGACAGTCTTCTGGTGGGGACAAAACAGAAATTGGGTGATCAATAGCACATGTAACAGATCCATAGGTGTAGGACTTGTAGTTGAAGACCATGCAGTACTAGCCATTGGAATTATACTGTGGCGCACAGTAGGGAGTCTCCACTTTTGCAACTGGACAGGGCAGGTGTAGGTCATCTTCAAAATCCGTGTTGACAGGCGATGAACCTCCTCACAATATGATTAGTAGAGCTTATCCGGAGCCAGAGTTGAGTCAAAGGAGTCGGTGCCATTTGCAGTGATGTCATCATCCATACTGAAAGTCCAATCAATGCTGTCTGGAGAATAACCACAAACAGGTTGAATAACATCAAATACATCACATCGGCACAAGTAAATGTATTGCTTTTCCGCACAGCAGTCCATGTGTGGAGCCACCCAGGCATCCAGGAAAGGATGGCAAACCAGTAGAGGCGGTAGATCCAGGCGTTCTCTGTAGCTGTCTTCATCCAAATGCCCAATCGAGTGCACCAGTGCAAGCTTGTCGAACAAAGCTGTAGTGGGATCAAAGCGTGGTAAAGAGACAGTAAAGGAAACAAACATGGTATCTGTTATGGAACATTTCTTAGTAAAGCAGGGACCAGTATTAGGGTGTCTGGTCACAAACCCAGATTCCTAGCTGTAGAAAGAGGTATAGTCAAAGTTTGTTGCATACACATAGAAACACAGCTAGTGGTTTTACATCGTGGACAATACCATTTGGAGATGCATCTATCATGTATAATGTCAGGTATTCTTCCAGATTCTAGATCACAGAAGAGGTTATTGATGGTAGTGATAATGTAGAAGCCATAGGCAGAGCAAAGTATTTCTCTAGCAATGTATTGTTCATATGCTTCTTTGTTGTTCTGTTGTATGAGTGCGTTAATCTTATCTTTTGAATCAGTGAATGCCTTAGCAATGTCATGCATGTTGTATACAGTGTATCTTTCTTTCTGACTAAGGCCATCCACACCATGCAATAATGGGGGTAGTATGTTGTTGACCAAACCAGTGGAAAATTTGGCAGAATGAGCTTTGATAGCAGCAGTGTCTGCTTTATTCCAAATAGACATAGCTGTACCAAAAAGGCCTGTGACAGTACCTGTGGCACCTGTAACATCAGAACTGTCAACTTCACGTGTTTTACGTTTATGAGTTAGATCATCAGGAGAGGGCTTCCTCCTGAAGTTGCCTCTATGTTCAGTAGAGTGTACCCCGACAATAGGGTCTTGAGTATGAATCTGAAATGCAGCTAAACTATCAAGCTATAATGTACTATAAAATGCTGAAGTGTTAGTATTGTGACACATACCAAATTCTTTCATATTCCAGTAAGTAAGATTAAACAAAACCGGTATATGCATGAACTGTAAATTATTAATCAAGGAACCTGGGAGGGCAGTGACTGTTAGACCACTACATGGACCAGAGGTATGCTTTGGACATTCCAAAAGCTGTTTATCAGTGGGTGGTAACACAGAGAGAGCGGTACATGGCTGCAGAAGCCATATGTGTATATCTTACAAAATTTCGAGCAGCATCTCTGGACAAAGAATTACAGTATGAAGGATCAGTTAAGGCAGTTATGTTGTACAAACCAGAATGTCTTAATGCAGTTTGTAACAAGGACAGCGAACCATTTGGGGATAATTTAACATTGGGCCAACCTTGGAAAGTTCCTTTGGAGAGTTTGGCCACAGGGAGTATTTGTCCTTGTGATGTGGTTTGTCACTCAATTTGAAGGGTAGATTTATCAGGAACAACCGAGGCAGTGAGGTAAGCATCGTAACCTTCCTGGACAGTAATCTTACTATCTGGTATATTGATGGATACTCCCCCTAGAGGAGGTGCTGGAGGATCGAGGTGTCGTAGGAGGTCCGGTACCGTGCCTTGGATGCAGGGATAACTCCTGAGATGAGGAGAAAATGGAACAAGATAGCCATCTTGTCAGTGTATCTGGAATGGAAGATCAAAGATTAGTATGTTAGTACTATTCCACCCAATAGGGTGAGGAAAAGTAATTTAAGCTCCTTTATACAGTTTCAGCTGGTTTGCATGTAACCATTTGTCAGTCAACTTGTTGTTATGCAGGAGTCTAAATTGATAGACTGCCGGACTGAGCTTGTTGACAATGGGGTATGGGCCTTCCCACTTGGAGAAGGAGTGGGTGGGATGTGCAAATCGAAGTATCATTACCTGATCTCCAACTTGCCAGTCCACTTCTTGTGCGTGTTTGTCAAACTGTATTTTGGATTGTTGCTGGGCCTTGCCCATGCAGTTGGCAGCATACAAGTGTGTATGTATGAGGTCTTTTCTGAGTTTTTCCACATATTGGTCCCCAGACACGCGGTCTGCAGTGGGGGTATGAAGGTCAAACAGCAGGTGTTCAGCTAATCTCGTCTGTCTGCCAGTCATCACCTCAAAGGGTGTAAGCTGGGTGGTGGCTGAGGGTGTACCCCTAACTGCCATAAGGAGTAACGGCAATAGGGAATCCCAAGTTGTGAGATTGTCCTCAATAAATTTGGAAAGCATTTGCTTAATCCGTCTGTTGGCTCTCTACTTGACCTGAGGATTGGGGTGGTAGGGTATGTGGAACTTCTGCTGAACTCAAGGGTTCAAGAGTTCTTTCATCAACTCACCTGTAAAACTGCTTCCTTTGCCAGAGTCTACTTTAGAGGTAGACCCACCTGGAGAAAATCTGTTCCACCAGGATTTTGGCAGTAGTTTTCGCAGTGCATGTCTTAGTGGGAAAGCTTCTACCCACTTAGAGAGAGATCAGTTACCACAAGAGCATACTTGTTATTTCTGCTGGTGTTGGTCAGAGGACCAATGAAATCAATCTGTATGGCATGCCAAGGGCCAGAATGTCGTTGTGGTAAGAGTTTGGCGTTTCATTTGGTATTGATAGAGTTGTTTTGCGCACGAACGAGACAGTTGTCTATATATTGTTTAACATCTTTGGTGATACCATGCCACCAGGCAGTGGTCTTGAGTCTTTGGAGGGTATTTTCTACTCCCTGGTGTCCACCAGTGGGGGTGTCATGCACTTAGCGCAAGAATTCAGATCTTAAGTGTCTGGGAACCACCCACAACTTGGTGGTGGAGTCATCTGGTTGAAACCAGATGAGCTTGTCATCTGGTAACAAGCGTAGCTTACCTTCATGCCTCCGATAGGGGTTGTATGTGGGAAGTTTTTCTTCGGTACCTTTGTCAAGGAATCTGAACACCTCTTTAAGTTCAGTGTCAAAATGCTGGGCTGTGGAGAGGTCCAAGGGGGAAAAAGGTTCAGGTTTCTTCCTGAGTGCTGCAGTCTGTACAGCTACATTGGCCTCTGGATGGTCCATCATCCAGACGTCCCCCCTCGGGTGCTTCCTTAGCAAGGGTGTCTGCTGTGTCATTGAAGGCATGGTAGGGGTCATGGAGAGAGTGAGCTTTGACTTTGTGTACAGAGTTTATGTGCAAATATTTGTGCCAGTGAATGTATGTATATTATCAATTCCTTGTATTTCACTGGGCTGCCATCAAAGCAGAGGAAGGAGTTCTTCTGCCAGAAGAGAAGAAATTCTGTAAGAGAACAACAAACCCAGTTAGAGTCTGTAAAAATGTTGGTATCCTCAGTCCCATACTGGATGAACTCGAGGCACAGGCCACTGCTGCCATCTCTGCATATTGTGATGATGCTACACTACAGCGCTTAGATATTTTGACAGTGTTCCTATAAGGGTAGATTACCAGGATGCCCATCCCTGCAATTTGTTCTCCCTGATAGTAGGATGCTGAACCATCAGTAAAGACACGGCACAAAGAAGTGTTGTCAAGTATTTGTGGCGTGGCAGGGAGGAAAGGACCTGGATGTGGAAGATCAGGTGACTGTAGTGTACAGTCATGGGGTTCTCCCTGGAAAAGGAGGCCATGAGCTAACATAGATGGAACTTTAGTCGGTTGTACCTGTATGTCTCTGTCCTGGAGAAGAAGTGACCAGTGTGTCAGTCTGGTATTCGAGACTGATCCATCCTTCACTCTATCTGAAAGCAGAAAGGTAGTTGGGGTGTGGTTGGTGTTGATGTTCAGTGGTGAGTACCCGATGATATACAGGAAGTGCTTGACAGCCCAGTAGGTGGCCAGAAGGTTCCTTTCACAAAGGCCGTGCTTCTGTTCTACTGGGGTCAAGATCTGTGAAGCATATGCAGTGGGTCTCAAGGTGCCATGCACCTTCTGGGCCAGCACTGCTGACATGGCAATGTTAGAGGTGGCACATTCCAGATGGAATGGTAGTGCTGGATTGGGGTTGACCAGAGCTGGGGCGGAGGCCAAGGCCTGCTGCAGTGACGTCACAGCCTGGGTGTGTATAGGGCCTCAAGTCCATGGTACATCCTTTTTGAGTAACTCATACAGAGGAGCAGCTTTCTGAGCAAAATCACAAATAAAATATCTCGAATAATTCACCATACCTAGAAACCTTCGAAGAGTTGCCACACTGGTGGGTAATGGCAAGTCTTGCAATCCCTGTACCTTCTTCCAGGTAGGGCTTCGACCCTGGTTAGTTATTCTTAGACCCAGAAAGAGTACTTCTTTCTGACACAGTTGTGCTTTTGCTGGGTTGCATTTCAGGCCTGCTCTCTGAATGAGAGTCATTAGTTCGTCCAAGAGATCCAAATGTTGTTCCTGTTTGGCCGTTGCCAGCAACAGGTCGTCCACATACTGCAAGAGACATTGGGGAGTAGAGAAACTCTCAAGGGCGTCCATCATGTGAAGATGGAACAGGGATGGACTGTTATGGATTCCTTGTGGCAAGCAAGTCCACGTGTACTGTCTTCCTTCAAAGGTGAAGAAAAACTTATATTGACTCTTAAGGGCCAATGGCAATGACCAAAAACCATTGGAGATGTCCAGGGCACTGAACCATTGCAAATAAGGGGTCAGAAGTTGTAGCACATCTGGTGCTGATGCCACAGTTGGAGAACAACTGGGGGTGACCTGGTTCAGTTTCCTGTAGTCATTAGTAAGTCTCCAGGTGCCTGTGGGTTTCTTCATGTGCCACACTGGGGAGTTGGCAGTAGAAACACAAGTTCTGATTACTCCTTGTTTGAGGAGTGACTTGATTGTTTCTCTGAGGGAAGGCAAGTCCTCAGTTGGGAAAGGATATTGCCTTTGCCTCTCATGTGCTGGGCCTGGCACTTGATGACAGTCTGCATTCTACCACAGTCATGCTTGTTGATTGCAACGCTTCCAAGTGTTGTTGCAAAATAGGGAGGAGCTTTGGGAAGAGTTCATGATTCTTGAACAAATCTATGACGTCATACTCCTTATCATTGGCAGATATAGTTGCAACGACGTGTGAATCAGGAATCAAAATGGTATGATATTGACCCTGAATTTGTATCAGCAGCATGTTAGCTAGCTCCACCACACAGCCATGTGGTGTGAGGAAGTCAATCCCTATGATACTAGAATAATCATGTAATACCATTAGTTGGAAAGTGTGTGAGGCCTTTAGATGGCCTAGCTCTACCGGTAGAGGTAGAGAACGGTATGCAGGTAGCCTAGTACCATCAACTCCTGACATGTTGGTCCTCAGTCCGGTGGACCAAGGGGATGTGTCCGGGTGTTCATCATGTAACACGGATACAGCTGCACCTGTATCTAACAAAACTACTAGTAGGTGGCCCCTGACCTCGGCCTTGGTGCAGGGCCTTCCATTTGTATCCAAGACTAGCTTGTTTACAATCCGGACTGGGGCATGTAATTGTCAATCTGTACTGCTGGAAGCATGTAGAGGTTGGGCCTGACTCATGTGAATCACTTCACCATGCTGTACCGATGCTATATAGGGAGGAGCCTCTGGGTTCAGGCCTGAATGGGCCTGAGGGCCTGTCCCTCCAGTGTCCCCATGAATGGTTAGGGTCTGGGTTGCTGGTTGTACTGCCGCAAGGGCCTGTTCGGGAACAGCATCCACCACAGAGCGTACTTGTCCCAGGAGCTCTCGGAATTTCCGATTCTCTTCAGCTATCTCCCTATATGAAGGGCCTGTTCTTTGCTGTTGTGGTTTACCTCTACCCTTATGTTTTTTATACTTATGCCAATTCCGGTTCCCACCCCATTGTTGCTGTTGTTGTGGTTGCTGTTGATGGGCCTGTTGATTATCAGCTGGAGGGGCTTGCTGATGTTGGGCCTGTTGGCATTGGGCCTGCCCTTCCACTGTGTAGTGCGTCGTGGCCTCCGGAGTGGGCTCCACGGCGGCTACCTTTTTGGAACCGGAGCCCAGATCACGGATATAGAGTTGGTACACACTCTCAGTTTTCCGAAGGATGTCGGCAAACCAATCCGTACTGGGGTAGGTGGTCGGCTCTACCTTTTGTCTTACTGCTGGAATCATGTTCCTAAGGAACAGGGTCTTATATTCAATAAGATCTACATCCGCAGCTTCTTGTGCCAAGTGCTTTCCTGCTCGGTAGGCCATCCAGAGTCTCTGGTGGTAAGTCACTGGACTTTCCTTTGCATTCTGCTTCACAGGGTATGCAAGCACCACTCCTACTACACCTGGGCTGTGAGCAGAAATGAGCTCAGCTGCAACCTTGTCAAGGTGGCGTTCCCGTCCTGGCGAACAGCATCGGGAGCTTTGCCCACAAACCGGGATCGATGGTCTGGCGTAGTATTTGGACCTGATATTCTGCAGTGAGGCTAAGCATCTCGCATTTAGAAGGCACCTTTTCCAAGTGACAGCTGAGGTTGTCGGATGGATTCATCCGACCGATGCTGTCAGCAATTTGCTGAACAGAGTAGGCCATTTGTAGGGGATTACTGGGTCGATCAGGCAGAGGTTGATTATCTCGAGCGCCATCCAGGGCAGCCCGAGCTGCAGCCTCGGCTGCAGTGTGGACAATACTTTCCTGAGTGCCAGCCTCTTGTAGAAGCTGCCTAATCTGGGTTTTAATGGCCCGTTTACTCCTCTCAGGAAGGGGTACATTGCCTATTGCAGTTTCAATCATGGTTTCTATCTCCTGCCTGTCTTCCACATTAATAACGGCTACCAGAGGTGCCGTCGGGACCAGGCCTGGGCCTGCTCCCCCCCTATCATGGGGGCCGCCATGTTGGCATCTCCCATGATGGGCGTCACGATGTCGGCGCGTATGACATGGGGAGGTGGGGTGGGGACCCGCCATGTTGTGGATGACTGGGTGGGTCTCTGGGCCATAGTAGAGGTGTGACTGGGCATTGTACTGTGAAAGCGTCATCATCGGATAACTCCCTTCGGATGGCACTATGTAAGGCAGGGCTACACCTCCATTGCCTTAACATGGCTAGCCAGAACCTCTCGCTGATGGCGCAGTTTCACCATCTTGGTTCTACATTCATTATGACTCACACTTGCAACATCCATATCAACCTCATCTTGCTTTTGCTTTTGCAACACTCTATCTGTGACGCTCAGTCGCGATTGTCCTAATAGACACTTCTAAGTCATTCGTACCTGGTTTATCTCGTCCTGCAGCTCACCCATTTCGTCACTCAACTGAGCATTTGTAGCACTCAGCAAATCATTCATTTGCAACGCCTGACTCTTATCCTGTCTCAGACTTTCACACTCCTGCTTCAACATACACAGTTCCTATTCTCCAGCTTGAGCTGAATGATGCAATAGTGAATCATTTTCTTTCCGCAGAGTTTGGAGCGCGGACTTCAAGTTCTGCTGCAGTCTTATACATTCAGTTTCCTGCAAACCCATCTATTGCTTAAGAGATGAAATCTGCAGATCAAGGGTTTGAAACCTCACTTCGGAGGCTTCCAGAGCAGCGTAGAGAGCCGTGACCATCAACCCTTTAGCTTGTCGCTTATTGGCTGATTGTCTCGTCTCTGTGTACTGGGTTGAAATCCCCAGTATAGGGCTTTCGGATTGACTTGCATCCCGTGTGAAGTTAGCCCATCCTCCATGGGAGGCAAGGAAGTTCGAGACATCGAGTCTCAGTTCTGTGCAGATATTTGATACGGTGGCCATTGTGTGGGAGGGAACGAAAATTCAAACTGTGAAAAGGGCACCATGCTGCGTATCGATCCACAGCATGAGCACTTTAGACACAGCCGGGCTACTGTATAAGTTGTAGGCTTGCAATTCAGAACTGCTATGGAGTGGGTCGAGACGGCATCGACCACACCTGAAAAGACAGCCAGACTTTGCAAGTTACTACAAACTGGTTTTAAAATGGGAGAGGTGATATGGGAATGTACACCTACTGCCTCCGTGGGAAAGGGAAAAAGTTTAAGCAACAAGTGAAAACTTACAAACACCAAATATCGCCTGCACATGGTCGCCAATTTGTTAGGAGGTCTAAACCTCACTTTCAGATTCTTGACGATATTGGGAATGCAAGTAATCACAAACACGTTGCATTAGAAAAGGATAAATCACAGTTGCCCTAAGCAGTTCTTACCAATACGAACCGGGAGCCAGTGCTAAGCGTTCCCTATACCTCGAGGTTTCTCTGTGTCTCTTGGGGTCTCTCCTGAGGTCTCCAAGGTACAAGGCTTGTGCATTACATTATATACCTACGATAATTACTATGGTTACTGTAAGATATAAACATTTCTAGTTACAGAGATGAGCTATATTGGCTAAATTAGAGGTGGCTCTACGGTCCAAGATAATAATATACAATTCTGTAAAGTCATCAGTTTGAGAACAAAAGGGTTCTTATACAGAGTCTTACATAACTCAGTGTAGTGGTACAAATCACCAAAAGGTGGCAATGCCATCTTACATATTATAATTACTCCAAGGACACAGGTGTCTTGGCATCTTACAAGTAAGAAATACACAGAAAAATATAAAGCAGAATATATGTATTAGCAAGCAAAGTGTATTACAACAATATGCGTTCACATCCTGACATCTGCTCTTGTACGGTAGATGCCCTTAGCCCTATATGTTAGTATAACATATGCTTAAGTGCTAGCTGTCTACGGTGTACCTCTGAGGGTACCAATTAGGGTGCAGGGACCTCGTGTAACACTCTCCTGTACCTGATGCCAGAGGAGAACCTTCTGGCACCCGGGATGGGGAGGACATGCACCCCTGGGGGCTCCCCAAAGGGGTCATTCCTCCCCCTCCCAGGGAGGAGTCTTCTTCTTCTTCTACCTCAGAGCCATCTGACTCAGATTCTGATTCGGACCACTCTGATCATGGAGATGAGCCCCATACTCCAGAACGCCCAAGGCCGAGGGACCCTCTGAAGTCTCCTCCTTTTGGAGTGCTTAGGAAGATCCAGGAGACACTTCAGTGGCAATCAGTGGAGCCAGACCCACCCATTCGTAAGAAGCTCGCTGCCCATCTGGAGCTGCCCTAGACCGCTCCCACACTAATTCCACCCTGGATAGAGCCTCACACCAATCTTGTTTCCACTATTTGGAAACAACCATCCGCACTAGCACCCCTTCCGAGGAAGGCGGGTAGGCTATAGCAGGCTCCGGAGGGTAAAGACTTCCTTAGTCTTAACCCCAAGGCAGATTCGGTTGTGATCAGCGCCGTCCACAGCTGCTCTGCCAATCCCAAACATCTGAGCTCATCCCCACCGACAAGGAATCCCAACTTCTGGATCAGTACGGGAAGGAGATTTACTCCTCTTCGACCCTAGGCATCAGGGCCCTCAACTACGTCAGCCACATGTGGGATTTCCAGAAGTCCATCCTTAGCCAGGTGAAATCCAAGCTGGACTCCCTGCCTGAGTCACAAACTAAGCAGGAACCGGAAGACCTGGTCCATACCACTTGTTCGGCCTGTAGGCACATGCTTTGTGCTACCTACAGTGCAGTGGGCACAGCTGGCAGGAGCTCGGCTTTCGCTGTAGGCCTACGGCATCATGCCTGGCTCCACATGTCAGGATTGGTCCCTGAAGTACAGTCCGCTATACAGGATGCTGCCTTCAGGGGTTCGATGCTGTTCGGCGGTGATGTCAAGGACATCATAACCAAACTGCAGGAGAAGGGCACTGCACTAAAGTCAGTCCAGACTTTGTACAGGTCCCCTCAGGGGCAGCAACGTCCTTTTCATCATCAAACCCGACCAAAACAAAAGCCCAACCAAGGAAGCATGCCAACAAGCGTCGGGCCCCTCCAGCAGCAAGACTCCCCAGCAAAAGTCTGTGGGAGCCGCGGCTACTGCGCTGCCCCACACCTCCTGACTCCCTGCGTCTCCCTCTGCCTCTGGCCACTCCAGAGGAACCAGTGGGGGGAAGAGTCTTCTCCCATCTGCCGGGTTGGGAGAGGATAACATCAGACACTTGGGTGCTCCAGCTAATATCTGCTGGACACTCGATAGAGTTTCTACAGAAACCTCCTCGAAAACCACCCCCTCAGTCGTCTTACTCCCCGCAACATCTTCCTCTGGTTCTAGAAGAAATCCTATACCTTCTGTTGAAGGCAGCGATAGAGCCAGTCCCTACTCATCTTTGGGGGACGGGTTACTACTCCCATTTCTTTCTAGTTCCAAAGAAGATGGGAGACTTAAGGCCAGTCCTAGACCTCAGCTCCCTGAACATGTTCATGGAGTACAAATGCTTCAGAATGCTCTTCTTGCAGAGCCTTCTACCATTACTCTGGCCGGGACAGTGGCTATGTGCTCTGGATGTGCAGGATGCGTACCTGCATATCCCCATAAGCCCTTCCCACTGCAAATACCTTCATTTTTTGCTTTCAGGGGGACCACTACCAATTCAAGGCCCTCCCATTTGGTCTTTCCTCAGCTACTCTAGTATCATAGTAGCCACAAAGCAAAAATTAGACTTTCATCCTTAAATAGCTTGCAATGAGGAGAAAAAACATTTTAATAGTCAATAATCTTAAGTTTGCTATAAGTATCCAATCTATTTTTAAATATATCTAAAGAGGGACTATTTACTGTCTCCCGAGGAAGATAGTTCCAGTAAGGAACCACACGTTGACTAAACCAGTTTTTTCCTTTTAATACATTCCACCTAAATTGTTTTAGCTGTTTATCGTGAGATCTCGTATTGTAGATTTTACCACATAGTTCAAGTCCCAATTCCGATCTAAGTTTACCATCTTGGATTGATCTGTAAACCCGAATCATATCACCCCTCCATCTTCTATGGAATATAAATTTAGCTCCGCCAGTCTGTCTCCGAATGTCTTATCTGTCATTCCTACTATGGATCTTGTCGCCCTTCTCTGGACTCGTTCTAATCTCTCAATCTTCCCGCTTGTATAGGGACTTCAAACCTGGGAGCAATACTCCAACTGAGATCTCACCAACAATCCATACAGGGGGAACAAAACCTCCCTACTTCTGCTAGATATGTGTCTCAGGATACAATTCAAAATCTTATTTGCATTTTTAACAATTTGATCACATTGGGCATTAAAGGTAAAATCTTTACTTATAATGACACCCAAATCTCTTTCTTTTATAGACGGTTTCAAGTATTTGTTATTTATAGTATACTTAAATTCAAAAAATTTTTCTGCCCATATGTAGGACAATACATTTGTCCTCATTTAATTTGAGCTGATGTTCTTCTGTCCATCTCTCAATGTATGTGAGTATTTCCTGAAGTCAATTCTATCTAAATCTGAGTTTACAACTGCCCCTACCCTGCAATCATCTGCAAATTTGGTTATCCAGATATTTTCCAAATTACACTGCAAGGTTGAAATATGTAAATTAAACAAACAGGGACCCAACACCGACCCCTGTGGAACCCCACTAGACACATCAATCTAATCAGACAGTTCACCTCTTATTAGAACTCTCTGTTTTCTTTCTTGTAACAAATCTGCTATCCAGTTAACTACATATTTGTTTATGCCTGTAGAAAAAAGAGATTTAACTAACTTATCATGTGGCAGCTTGTCAAATGCTTTTGAAAAGTCAAATTGGATTACATCAACTGTTTTCCCTGAATCCAAATGTTTGCTTACATTTTCATAAAAGTGTAATAAATTGGTCTGACAAGATCTTGAGTTAGTGAACCCGTGCTGACAATAATCTAACAACTTTTTTTCAGTCAAGTAGAGATCGATTTGTTCTTTAATAATACTTTCCAGTATCTTTCCCATTGTTGATGTCAAACTCACAGGTCTATAATTTTCTGGAGTGTCCTTTTTGCCTTTTTTTTTTTAAATTGGGACCACGTGTGCCTCCCGCCATTTTTTATCACTTCCCCTTTATCCGGTGATTTAAAAAAAAAATAAAGCTAATGGTTGTGCTATTTCGCTTGATATTTCTGAAATAAGCCTAGGGTGGATGTTATCTGGTCCAGGTGATTTATTTGTTTTGATCTTCTTTAATCTTTCCAGAACATTATTAACTTAAATTTGTATTTTGATCTCTTCCGCTGTAGTATATCTCAAATCCTTCCTAGATGTATCTTTAGGGTTAAATCGGTACCAAAAAGTATTTAATACCTCAGCCATTTTCTTGTCCCAGAATATTTCCACCTTAGTCTTTAAAGGGGCCTATTATTTTTTAATTTCCATTTTTGTTATTAACATAAGCATAAAAAGCCTTATAGTTGTTTTTGCTTCTTGTTGCCAGACTTTTCTCATAATTTGCTTTTGCATCTTTGATTAATTTTTGAACCCTTTTTGTCTGCTCTCTGTATTGTCAAAGCTAGTTAGTATCTAACTTAGATAATTTGTACATTTATGTTTTTGTTTGATTTGTCTTTTTATTTTCACATTAAACCATTTGGGAGTTCTACCCTGCTTAAATTTTATTATATATGGTACATGCTGATCTGATGTCTCTTTTATTTTTTCCACTAGAGTACTTTCCAAATGCCTGTCGGTGTTAGCGGCCCACCTGCGTACCCCCTGGTGAACAGATCTTCCTGTACCTGTACGATTGGCTCCTGGCGGCCTCATCCGGGGAAGAACTCCTGCACTCCCTTTCCCTTACCCTGCAGGTTTTTACCAGCCTGGGTATTACCATCAACCAGGTCATGTCCCACTTGGTCCCTTGCCAATGCCTCCAATTTATAGGGGCAATTCTGGACACGACCACAGGCAAAGCCTTTTTGCCTCCGCACAGGGTCGAGACCCGTCAGAATCAGGCTCGTCTTCTGTCGGTTGCAGACAGGTCGGAGCCAAGTCAGTCCTCCGCCTCCTCAGGCTTATGGTGGCTGCCATTCTGACAGTTCCATTCGCTCGGCTCCATATGAGGATCTCTCTATGGACGCTTCATTCACAATGGGACCAAACCTCAGATGATGTAGACCAAGAGGTGCTAGTGTCGGATCCTATGATCAGGGACTTGCACTGGTGGGTGGTTCAGGAGAACCTGTGCCTAAGAGTTCCATTCTGCATCGTTCCTCCTTTTCAGACATTGACAATGGATGCGTCAGGGGAAGGCTGGGTTGCCCACCTAGGGTCTCACAGGTCTCAGGGCAGTTGGTCCCTGTTTGAGCAGAAACTGCACATAAATGTGCTCGAATTGAGGGCAGTCCTGTATGCCCTACAGGCTCGTCTTCTCTTCATTCTTCCCGATCATCTTCTCATCCAATTAAACAACATGTGTGTAGTCTGGTACCTCAGCTAACAGGGAGGAACACATTCCTATCCCATGTGCCGGGAGGTGATGTGAGTCTGGTAATTGGGCAGCCCAGCACGACCTTCACCTTACCGCAGTTTACATTCTGGGAGTGGAAAACACCCTGGCAGACAAACTCAGTTGATCCTCAGCCAGGACTCTCGAATGGGAGTTAGACCAACAGGTCATAAATGACATCTTTCGTCAGTGGGTGACACCACAGGTAGACCTCTTCGCCTTCCCATAAAATGCAAAACTTCCCGCCTTTTGCTCGCTCGCCCCTGGGTGAGACGTTTTCTGGTGGGACGCGCTGTCTCTCTGTTGGAGGGACAGATTTGCTTATGTGTTTCTTCCCATTCTTTTGATTCCTAGGGTCCTGAACAAATTCAGATTAGAAGGGGCTTGAATGATTCTCATCAGCCCCTTCTGGCCCAGGCAAGTTTGCTTCTCTCTTCTGCAACAGTTTTCAGAGGACCTCTTCCTCTGTCACAGCACTTGTTGACCCAGGATCAGGGGACCCTTGTTCACCCAGACATCAGATCCCTTCCTCTTCATGCGTGGCTTCTGCAGACATAGCCAAAGCCCGCTTCGGATTCTCTCCCTTAGTAGCGGACATTTTGGTAGAGGCCAGGAAGCCTTCCACCAGGTCCACCTACGCTATGAAGTGGAAACGGTTTTCCATCTGGGCATATTCTAAAGACTTAGAGCCTTTCTCGTGCCCAGTCAACAAAGTCCTGGATTACGTGCATCACCTCTTCAACCTGGGTCTGAGCCATTCCTCTTTAAAAGTCCATATGGCAGCTATTTCAGCCTACCACATTTCCTTTGGAGACAGGACTTTTGCTCAGTTGGAAGTCTCTAAGACTTTTCTTAAAGGGGTTCTCCACCTGAGACCCCCCCCATCCGCAATCCTGCCCCTCCATGGGGCTTAAATTTTATTCTAGAGAAGCTCACACTGCCTCCTTTCGAGCCGGCAGCGGAAGCTGACTTAAGATTCCTTTCTTGGAAGACACTCTTTCTAGTGGCCATCATTTCTGCTCGCCGCATTTCCGAGCTTCAAGCCTTGATGTATAAAATCCCATATCTGATTTTCCACAAGGAACGTGTGGCTCTGTGCACCAACCCTAAGTTTCTTCCTAAGGTGGTGGCTGAATCAATCCATGGAGTTACCGACTTTCCTTACGCAACACTCCAATCAAGGGGAGTACCTCTTACATACTCTGGGTGTTCACAGAATCCTGAGATGCTACACCAATCAGACTAAAGATCTTAGGGAAATTGATCAGCTTTTTGTGTCTTTCGCTCACAAAAGTTAAGGCAATGCTGTTTCCAAGCAATGCCTTTCCAAATGGTTGGCCAATTGTATCACTTTCTGTTATGACAAGTACAACAAAACCCTTCCAGGTCAGGTCAGAGGTCACTCCACCAGGGGAGTAGCTACCTGTGCTGCTTGTTTCAGGAATGTGTCTGCTGCAGACATCTGCGCTGCCGCAACTTGGACTTCGGTCCATACCTTCATGAAACACTACAGTTTGGACATTGCCTCTCGCCGTAGAGCAGGCTTCGGGTTGACTGTTCTGCAGGGCCTTCTTTCTTGAGACCTGCTCAGCCCTGAGGTTATATTTTGGATGACAATCCTCCTTTTTTTTGGTCCAGACTGCTTGGGATTCAGTCCTATCTATAAATACCTACTTCAAGAGCCCTCTCGAAGTAAGATAGTACAGTTACGTAAGAACTTACCGCAACAGTAGATCTTCGAGAGAGGCTCTTGCAGTAGGTATTACCTTCCCGCCCTCCGTTCTCCGAAGTCTCTTTTATTCCTTTCCATGGGGGCTCATCCTCTTCTCTCTTGTCTTGCCTCTTTTGGCCTTTGATGGGAAAGAACTGGAAGGCGGGTGTGGGGGACCGCCCCTTTATACCGACGTCGTAGGATGCCGGTCACCTGATGGGGGGCTGTCCCCCGCCAGAGACTGCTAGCTAGAAGTTTTCCATTGAGTCCTGATGCCTGGCAGCTTAGTCCTATCTGTAAATACCTACTGCAAGAGCCTCTCTCGAAGATCTATTATTACGGTAAGTTCTTACGTAACTATACTTTATGGAGTCAAGGAGGTATGTTAACCCTTGCACACCACCCTTGGGGGGATTGTATATGCGGACTAAATGCAGGTTTTTTGTATTGCCCAGTAGAAGAAGCACATAAAGGAACTCACACAAG
Organism: Neoceratodus forsteri; assembly: GCA_016271365.2. NCBI lineage: Eukaryota > Metazoa > Chordata > Ceratodontiformes > Ceratodontidae > Neoceratodus > Neoceratodus forsteri. The sequence goes on from CM028129.1 coordinate 1,625,027,580, forward strand.
GGTAAGGAGGGCAGCTTGTGGGGTATAGAGGATATATTTAGGTGATTTTTGTAATAGACCAGTATTCCACCCCCTTGTTTTTTGCTAGCACGGTCAAGCCTGATTTGATTGAACCCAGAAAGAGCACACGCAGAGTCAGGGGTAGTGGACTTCAACCACGTTTCGGTAACACCAAGGATGTCAGGCTTATAGTGACCAACCAAAGCAACAAGTTCAGCTAGGTTTGGCATGAGGCAAAGCAAGCAAGCCTTTGATGGATAGCTAGCTGGGGGGGTGGAGAAGTTAGAGGAGACATGCGGAGATGGGGGGCCAGGGTTAAGCTCTATGTCCCCTGCCAGGACAAGTAGTAACAATGGAAGCAATATGAGGCATGATAGGGAGAGACAGCTCCTAGGGGTCTAGTTTTGCCTAGGTATCGTTTGATCAGCTTTGTGGTGAACAAGATGGACTTAAAATTCATGCACCAGGTAGGCCACAGTTGAATGTCCGCAGTGGTAAGGTGGTTAGAGAATGTAAACTCAAGCTCCGGGGCTGCTCAGGACATCCCGTTGGACCCACCTGGAGGGAAAGTAATCAACAGTGAGTAATATCAGAAGTAGGAATGTAATAATGCAAGTCAGGGGGGTACAAACGGCATAGGGGAGCACTGGCCCTGTGTATTCACAGCTCAAAGAAGGCATGATTAGGAACACACCTAGGCAGCTGTTTGGAGTCAAAAATAGGACAAGGGGAAGAGCTAAGTTCAAACCTACAGGTGCAAGATTGGCAGAGACAACAGAGAATGGGCTAGGTAATAGAACAACCTAGGTCAGCCTCAGTTTCAAGCTACTTGTGCTCAGTTTTTAGTTAGAAGTAATAACAGGACACCCCTGCTTGTGCTTGTGCACTTGACCATTAAGTCAAGGGAGACAGTATAGCACAGTGGTCTAAGGCTCTGAGCTGCAAATCTGGTGACATCCAGCAGACCAGACCTGGGTTTGAATCCCACAGCTTCCACTTGCATATTGTGTGACCCTGAGCAAGTCACTTAACCTCCTTGTGCTCCCAGATCGCTCCTGTAAAAAAGCTTTCAGCTTAGTGTGCTATACCTGGTTAAACAACTAAATAAAAAAAAATGAAAAAATTAAAAAAAAGTAACAGCACAAAACCTGACCATTTCAAAAAAAAGGAAAAAAAAAGCAGCACAGCCCATCCCACTCTGTCTCTTCCTGACAGTGAACAGATTTAGGTCTAAAGATTTCTGTCTGCTAGGATATAAAAAAAAGATCCCCTTCTCTATAGGGTTACTAAAGGGGTAGACTACTACTGGAAAGATCAAGTATAAAAACCACAGTTGTCTACAACAACAGAAGATGAAAAGTAATCAGGTAAGATTTATGAGTGTAGTCACAACAAACTCTGGTAACCACTGGAAAGCCCCACCTTTTCCCTTTACTAACAACCAACCACCGACTTTTCAGGGGAATTTAACATGTGAGGGTGGAGGGGCCTTTTTCAGCCAACAGGAGCGCACACTGCAATATTCTGCTCCCGTGGCAGTGGAGCAGGGATGGGGAACATTCACAAAATAAAAGATTTTAAGTCCTACAGCAGGCTGTGCTAGGGGAGGAGGTGGTCCCAGCGAGGACCAGTCCAGACCTCCTACCCCCGATGTCCTCTGTGCGACTATGCTGACGCTGCTGCTTTTCCAGCCAGTTTAAACTGGTCCAGCAGTTTAAAATTGGTGCCATTTCTCCAACTTCAGCAGCGGACTTTCCCAGCCGACAGGAGCGCACACTGCAATATTCTGCTCCTGTGGCAGTGGAGCAGAGACTGGGAAAGTTCACAAAATAAAAGATTTGAAGTCCTGCAGCTGGCTGTGCTGGGGGAGGAGGGGTCCCAGTGAGAACCAGTCCAGACCTCCTACCCCCGATGTCCTCCGTGCAACTATGCTGACGCTGCTGCTTTTCCAGCCAATTTAAACTGCTCCAGCAGTTTAAAATTGGCACCTTTTCTCCGACTTCAGCAGTGGGCTTTCCCAGCCGACAGGAGCACACACTGTGATATTCTACTCCCATGGCAGTGGAGGAGAAACGGGGAAAGTTCACAAAATAAAAGATTTTAAGTCCTGCAGCAGGCTGTGCTGGGGGAGATGGGGTCCCAACAAGGACCAGTCCAGACCTCCTAACCCCGATGTCTTCCGTGTGACTAAGGTGGTACACTGAAAAGTAGGATGGGGGCTTAAGAGCATGGGCATCACAATTAAGAGCATGTGCATCCAGATTAAGTGAGCAACTGACCAAACCAGCTGCCAGTTGAAGAATTTGAGGACTAGTGCCAAAGTACTGTGTTAATGCAACCAAAATCATAAATAAAAGTTTGACTTTTTTGCAACAATTGATTTATTTTTGCATTGTGATTGTAAAGTATTTGTCATCAATGTGGCGGTGCTAAACCAAAACTGTTGCTAACTGCTGCACAGTTCTGTATCAGAGGCTGTTGTACTTCACACTGCAGACAGAAGCAGGATTCCACCGAAAATGAGATGTTGCAACTCATTTGAGCTGACCTGGGTAAAAAAAAAATGCAAATAACATTAGGACGCTCTCCATGATGTCAGCACTTCACCAGTTTCATATTCCTATGCTGACATCATAAATCCCCATCTTCTACTGAAATGACACATTGTGTAAATAACTATTGGCATTCACCAAAAGCAGGATCTCTCTGAAAACAAGACATTGCATCTCAGTTCGTTACTATTTTGAAAAATGCATTGTAACAATGGGTACAGTCGGGATCCCATTGAAAACAAGATGCTGCATGTTAGCTGGGCTGTCCTGGTTAACTACATTGCAAAACTGAATAAAAGCAGCACCAGTAAAAATGAGACATTGCATTTTAATCTTTATGGCTTTCTGTTTAATGTTCTGCTATTGCGCTGTAAATGTGGGACTTTTACATCACAATATTACAAGTACAACTAAGTCACACATTAACTCTGTATCGCTTATCACATTAATGCTTTAGCAGCCATTCTGGCTCTGACCAGAGTTTGTTTAATACTAGTTCCAGTTCTGTTACTGTTCCGTCTCTACAGACTTTATCATTATCCTAGTGGTTGTTTCTGCTTTACACGCATGTAGCAAGTACCATTTTAGAACTGTATAATGTGGTTTATGTTTTTGCTCCTGTCTTCTGTTGTTGGCACAATCCATCCAGGTTCTACTATAGAATTATGTAATTGAGAAGGACATAAACTACATCATACAGTTAAAAATGGTACTTAAAACCAGAGCGTGAATCAGAAATAGGACTAATAAATGGTCAATATACTGTAGATGGAACAATAATAGAATTAGAACCAGTATTTAAAAATCAACCTCAAGTAGTAACAAGCATTTGTCAATGCTGACTGTTTGCTTGCTGGTATTAGCTTTGGAAGTGCAGGAGTTAGACAGATGCAGAATAGGAATGGCAGTAAAGTATTGAACTTCACGCAAACCCCACCTCCACCCTGCAGAGATGGACAGGCATTGGGGTATGCCTTTGGGTCATCAAGCATAATGCTCATGCCATTTCACCTCACCCTATCCTGCAGACACTGACAAGTGTTGAGGTGTGCCTTGGGGTGTTTGGCTTTACGGTTACCCCATTCCATAAGGACATACACTGAAATGGGTGCAGTATAGTAGAATGGGTTGAAGTCTGGGGCTGAGGAGTCCAAGGCACACCTCGATGCCTGTCACTGGCTGCAGGATGGGGGTGGAATGGCATGAGCATTACAGCCAGCAATCCAAAGGCACACCCCTGACGTCTGTCAGCCTGTACAGGTTTGGATGTTGTGGTTAGGAACCATAACGCCCCGGGCGTTCGTTGGTATTTGCACTACAGATTTTCAACATGGAATTTTTGTGACCTCCACCTCATGAAAGCATTTGGAACCTCTGCTTATGAACAGTGGCACTGTGATTTTGTTAATCTGTCTCGAATGTTGATTTGCTACAGCGACCATGCCATTCTGCGCCAGATGTATGAAAACACAGTTCAGGCAGGATGTGAAAATTGACAGCTATACTGTTCATAAGGAGTTGTGGAAAAATGCCAATGGTGAAAATCTGGAGTGAAAATATTAAAAATTCTCGAAGTTATGAGTGTGCGTGGAAACTGCGCAATGCATGCTCGTAATACAGTCAGTTTGTGAAATGTTCTCACCAGATTTTCAACATAGGCATTTTGGGACCTCTGCACATGAACAGTGGCACTGTGATTTTGTTACTCTGTCTCGAATGTTGATTTGCTACAGCGACCATGCCATTCTGCGTCAGATGTATGAAACCACATTTCGGGCAGGATGTGAAAAATGACCGCGGTACTGGTCATAAGGAGGTGTGGAAAAATGGCAATGGTGAAAATCTGGAGTGAAAATATTAACAATTCTCGGAGTTGCAAGCGTGCCTAGAAACTGCACAATGCACGCTCGTAACATGGTTATTGTTTGGAATTCTTTCACCAAATTTGCAACATAGGCCTTTTGGGGGACCATCTCATGAACAGTAACACTGTAATTTCATTAATCAGTCCTGAAAGGTGATTCCGCATAGTGACTGCAAAATCACCTTTTGGGACCCAATAACGAGATGACAGTGACTGAATTCATGAGGTGGGGTCCCAAGAACCCCATATTGAAAATTTAGTGCCAAAATTCGCAAACATGGCCAAGATATGCACCATAGTTGAAAAAAAACATTTATGTCATAATAGAGCTTACCGGCATTTCTTCAGTTCGTGGTCGGCTTTTGAAGGGTGCAGACGTGTTCCCGGTCCACCGAAGATCGACGTGCCGGGCTCCGGAGGTAAGTATGGGATGAGGGGGATGTGGAGAGGTCAGGCAAAAGAGGGTGGGTGCAGGCTGGGGGAGGGGCCTCCGGACACAACGAGGGACCCTTTTCTACGTTTCATGAAAAAAAAAAAAAACATTGCGGGAAGGTTTTATTTTTTTGCAGGTAGATTTGGCACGCTGGGGTGAGCTCCCTGCATGTTTTTGTTTTGGGGGGGACTGGAAACAATGGGGATTGGGCCCCCCATCGGCAAAAAAAAAAAAGGATCTATGTTTGGAAGGGGGGGACATGATGCCGAGGGGGATTGGGCACCCCCCTCGGCAAACAAACTCTACGGGGACATTATGCCGATGGGGAGTTAGCTCCCCTGTCTGTAAATGAAGTGGGGACGGGGCATGCCGACGGGGATTGGGCACCCTCATCGGATTTCATGGGGATTCTGAGGCAGACGGCGACAACTGCCCCCATGTTAATGGTAATTTTACATCAGGCAAGGTACCACCCTGCAATGATGGGTCGCTTCCTCATTGCAGTGGTGATTTCGTTTCAGGTTGGTGGCACACAACTAGTGTCAGCAGCAGCATGCCACCGCATTGGGGAAAGGGGGCCAAGCCTCTAAATGCAGTGAGGACATTGGCTGCCACAGTGCCGTGCCTCCAAAACCCTGCTTCTCTCTTATGCTGTCACATCATGTTTCTTGCGCATGCATGCAGGCAAACATAAAAATGACTTTCGGTTTCAGTTTAGTTCTCTTTTAAGTAGGCTACTGTAGGTGAGGGGTTATGAGTATAGACGTTTACCTTTTGCTATGTGACTGTAGGTGTGGAACTTAAGAACATCAATGATCTTCTACGGGGGTATCTTAATCATCAGGTCACACTGTAGGAACTTCACCATCGCTGAAGCAGGATCCACACAGAGGATTTTCAGCAGTACACCTGAGGCCTCCCACGCCAACATCATCTGCCAACATCACTAACCCTATAAAGGCGTGAGCGGCCCCGCTCCCTCCTCAATTCTTTCCCGCCATCTACTCAGTCGCATGGGTCTCCACGGAAGCTCCGATGCAGTTTCATATCTTTTTTCGCCTACAGCATTTCTGTACTTAATATTTTAGAACCTCTTTTTCTAAAGAGATTCCTTTATCTTGTTTATGTCAAGAGTTAATCCTTCAATTTTTCTCTTCTGTTGCTATGGAAAGAAGATTGCATCTATAGACAAACACTCTGTGTCTTCTGTCTTGGGCCTGACCACGAAGTCTCCAACTGTGAGCTCTGCCAGAAGTTTAGTCAAACAGCCCACAGGTGACGCAAGAAGGCACTTCAGGAGACAGATGTTCCTATGGCCTTGGTTTCCCTGGACGCAGAGAAGGCTTTCGACAGGATTGACTGGTCATTCTTGCTCCTGACTCTCGAGGCCTTCGGCTTTCTGCAGGACTTTATAAAGTGGGTGTGGATTTTGTACTACTTCCCATCTGCAAAAGTGTATTGTAACAGGGTTTTTTCTACCTCAATACCCTTGGGTTCCAGCACGGGGCAGGGCTGTCCGCTGTTGCCCCTCTTATTTAATCTGTATTTGGAACTGCTACTTCGGAGACTACACAGATCCCCTGGAGTGACTGGTATCCCAGTTGGCTGTCATGTTTTCCTGATATCTGTGTACGCGGATGACATCTTGCTTCATCTTTCCCATGTTGATACTTCCCTTCCGTTTGCACTAACACTCATCGAAGAATTTTGTACCTTTTCTAATTATAAGCTTAATGTTAGTAAAACAGTTGTCCTTCCCTTTACGGTGTCGGTTAGCAGGCAGGATGTGATATCTCTGGGCTTAACATTGTCTCCCCATTCACTTAAATATCTGGGATTGTTCCTGGCCAGGGATTCTTCCCTTATGCGCCGGCTTAATTTACAGAATTTGATGCACCAGGTTCAGCAGGATTTACGTCGTTGGCAGGCTCTACCTCTTTCCTTATGGGGTCATATCTCAGTCATCAAAATGAACTTTCTCCCACGGTTATTTTATCCCTACATATGCTTATGTAACCCCTAGATGGCGCTATCCCAGGGGCTACTACCCCTGCCTGATTTGCCACTAACAGGTTGAGGGGCCTGGATCCAATGGCGGGTGCCTCCACCCAGAGGTCAGGGTTTGCAATAGTTAAACTTACTTGGTCACAGCCCTCTGGGACACTGCAACCCCCCTTTCTTCCCACTAGTGGCCCACACAATATAGCAGAATTACCTTCACAGTATACACTTACCCCAAGGCTGGTTCAGGCACCGGACATCCTGTAAAATAAGATACAGTGCAACAATCACAGTACAGTACTTTAACATAGACAAATACCTCAGGCAGTATAACTTTGTTGAAACAAACAGCTCTGATTTATTTAGGGGATATAACAAGGACAGGGAAATCAGGTTAATTAGCTTATCACTTTACTATCTACCTATGGCTCTGTGCACAGGCCTATCCCTACCAATTACTGTCCCTGGGTACTCCAGGCCTAGTAGGCTAGTCAAACCGTGGCAGCTGGTAGGGGCCCTTTCACACAGAGAAAGGAAAATTAAACAGTCAGCAGTACAGTAATTCCATTTGGATTTAATGTGGCAATTCAACAGGAGGCGACCCGAATTAGTACTCACGACCTCCAAAGAAGATATGGTCCTTCAATGTCAGCAGGGCTACTTTTGATCTCCAAGAGACTCCTCACACATTTATATGGTAAAAAAAGAAAGCACTATACCAGGCAGGCTGCATCTGTATCCCAATCGCAATTACTGCACAATAACCAGGAGAACACACAGCAGATTCAGTTCCTGACAGACCGAGTGTAATTCAACAATTTCTTCAGTCTTCTACAGGGTGAGCCTGGTTTCTACTCTTCAGAGATCCTTTGATTCTTTTCACAGGACAGATTCAGTCCTAACAAGCAGTTACACAAGTTGTAGACCGGAACTCTGGGCCTTGCACGTTTTTGACTGAAACTGTACTGAAGGAAGCACAGGGTTTCTTTCCCTTCACTTTCAGATCTCAAACTGAAACTCCCAACAGACAAAACGGGCACTTCCTTTGAGTTCCTCCCAGTTCTTGACTGGATTGGCTGTCACTCACAATAGACTGCTGCTGTTGGTCCAAAAGGCACGAAGTCTAAACTACATCTCCCAAGTCCTGCCCATACAATCCTCTTGTGGCTGGCTCAGATTATGAGTCCCAAGTTCTGATTCATCCAAGGCATCATTTTGAGCTAGTTTACCCACACTGATTGGTCCAGTTCAGCAGTTCAAAACCAGAATGGAACTAGGCAGACAGTTCTGACTGCAAAAAGCAGGTTAGACAAACTGTAATTTTATTATTACTGTAAATGATTTCTGGCAATCAGTTACATCTTTCAGACAGGTTCCCTTTGCACCTAGTGACTGCAAAATGGGGTGAATTGGCAGCAGCTTGAGTGGTACTCAATCAAAGAAACACACAGTCCCCATACAACTAATTATGTCTGCAAGCAGACAGCTCTTAAAGACAGTACCAGAGGTTCTAAAACACTCACTGATAAATGGCTTAACGCCAAACACCATTCAGGCTTGGAGCATTCAAGCAAGCTCCTGGAAGTCTTTTGGGAACCCCCATTTGCAGGGGGTTACACCCTTCCTGGCCTGGGAAAAGCAGCGTCCGCGTCAAGCAAAGTACCCATAAGTTTCAACTGCAACCATATACATTTGCATTAGGCTCACACATGTAATCATCAGTCAATACATCATTTTACAAGAACCATTTCTGAAACATTGCAGTACGTCCTCTTTACACAGTATAACACACACATTGTACCATAACTCAAGTTATTACCTCTTGTACATGAAACCTGAAGGAGGGACCCTTCCTATCAGTTACCTTGGGGCTGGACGGGCAGGGCACCATACTTAGAGGGCAACACAAGTAACTTGGAGTTAGCACTAACGCTCAGTTTGGGCAATGAGCTCTGGGACACATACACTCCTTTATGGACAACATTGAGAGGCAGGTCCACTGGCGGCCCAGGAATCATAACTGAGGTGCACCACAGGCTTTACAGCTCGACCAGTCTTTCTAGGGGAGCTGTTACAGTCTCTGCACTCTGAGCCTCATTTTCAGCATTGTTCTCACTTGTCAGGGAGTCTCCATGGGGGTAGAGAGGCTAGAACTTGGGGCACTTTCAGCTCCAGGAGTTACAGTTTCTGAGTCCACAACATTTGGCTCGCATGGAGAGCTTTCAGACACTGGCAGTGGACTGTCAGGGCACTCAAAATACTCTTCTTGTTAAGTGTATCACCAGTCTGCCCCAATCTATCATTTTCCTCCCCTGAAAGCTCAAACAGTTCAACCATGCACAATGATTCCATTTCATCTGATCTGATGCTTTGCACTTCACTTTCTGGGAGCATTGGCTCCAGGGATGAAGCTGGGGGCATAGACAGTCCAGAAGGCCCAGCTTTGTCTCCAGTATTGACTAGGGGATTGCCCCGAAACAATTGACTCAGTTCGTAAGAAGGATAGTATTCAAAGTCACTCTCACTTTCTTCTGATATGGACTGACAGTCATGCTCAACTGGGACTTGTGCAGGGAACACTTTAACTCTGCTTCTGTAGTGCAGACTTCCTGATCTTTTCTTAGCAGCAGCTCTAGTCACTGGTCCAGAGGGGCATCTTCTGGGGCTCAGACTCAATCAGGATTTGTCCAATGGGTAGTAAATGATTTCTATGCATTGTTTTACATCTTTGAATTGTTCTCAGGCCTTACTTTGTACACTGGCAGATCATCTAGTTTGCCCACTACAATGTGAGGGAGATGGTGCCATCTGTCAGCAATCTTGTGTTTGCCATGCAGTCCCAGATTTCTTAGCAATACCGATCTCCTCCTGGAGTTCCTGTGCTTTCACCTTTTATCATACCTTTCTTTGTTGGCCAGATTTCTTTTGGCAGCCATGGTTTGAGCCAGTTAGTACGCATGAGTTAGCTGGGCCTTTAACTTTTGCATACTGTAAATAGTTGTCAGCTTGAACCCCATCAGGAGACCCCAAAACACACATCTACCGGTAGTCGAGCTTCTCTTCCAAACATCAGGCGGTGGGGAGAACCCAGTGGCATCACTTTTGGTGCAGTTATAAGCATGTACCAGGGTGCTAATTTGTTGGCTCCATCTAGGCTTGTCCTTTGGGTGCAGGGTGCCTAGCATATCTAGCAAAGTGCGGTTGAAACGTTCAGGCTGTGGGTCCCCTGGGGGTGGTAAGGAGTGGTTCTGGACTTTCTCACTCCCCACAGAGAAAGCATCTCTTTGATCAGACGACTCTCAAAGTCTCTCCTTGATCAGAATGGATTCTTTGTGGAGCCCATAGTGAACAAAAGTTTTCTACGAGTACTTTGGCTACAGTGGATGCTTTCTGGTCTTTGGTGGGAAAGCTTGGGCATATCTCGTGAAATGGTCAGTGACCACCAGCACATTACTGATATTTCTTTGATCTGACTCCAAACTCAGAAAATCAATACAGACCAGCTCCATGGGTGCACTGGTGGTTATGTTAACAAGGGGGCAGCCCTCTGGGGCAAGCTTTCCTCTGTAAGCAGACTACAAGTTCGTATGTGTTGCTCCACATCAGCCCCATCTTAGGCCAATAGAATCTGGATCTCACCAAGTCAAGTGTTCTGTCTATACCAAGGTGCCCCATGTGGTTGTGCAAGGACCTCAATACTGAGTCTCGAAGGCAGTGGGCAGCACCAGTTGTTGTTTGTCTACTTGTCCCCTCTGTCTACTGTTTCTCTATATAACAGTTTATTGATCAGTTTCAACTTAGGACCTTCTTTGTATAACAGTGCAGTTCTCAAATCAGTGGGCGTAATTTGGACACATCTTTTCCTGCATAGAGGGCTTCTAAAGCTGATTTGATCATAGGATCGTGAGGGATTGAGCCACCGAATACTGTCATTGTCCAGCTGAGGCAGTGCACCAATGTCTATTGCAGAAAAGTGGCAATAAGCAGCAGGTATGCAATTCTCAGAGGGTCCCAAGCAATCCACCATGCAGTCCACTGCGTCCGTGGACATTTGTTCCTCCCTGTCAAACTTCCGGCAGAGTGCCTGAATGTCAGGTTCTGCCAATCGGACCCAATCATTCTGGGGAACAGGCCTCGGGAGAGCATCAGCATCTATGTGGTTCAGACCTGCTCGTATTCGAGAGCATAGTCATATGTAGATAATGCAGAAGCCACCTGTGGCCAGTGGCATCCAACTTAGCTGAGGTCTGCACATAGGTCAAAGGATTATTGTCAGTTTTACTAGTATTTTAGCCCCATACAAGTACTCATGGAATTGGTCAACAATAGCCCACTTCAAAGCTAGGAACTCTAACTTATGTACAGGATAGTTCTTTTCGGATGGGGTCAGGCTTCTACTGGCAAAGGCCACTGGTCTCAGGCCATTCTCGTCTCTTGGTACAACACAGCCCCAACCCTTGCAAGCTAGCATCAGTGTGCAGGACGTAAGGTTTTCTTGGATCGGCATAGGCCAGCACTGGAGCATGGGTAAGTTGATATATGATCTCATGAAAAGCAGTCTCACAATCAGGAGTCCAGCGGGCCCCAAATACTTCACTCGGATGAAAATACACTCTTTCAGTCTTGAGGGACGCTGACTTTGGTATTTTTGTGGGTTGGGGATACCCTTAGTAAGGTTAAGTAAAGGCGGATCACTCTTGAATAGTCCTTGATGAAGCGCCGATAATAACCACAGAATCCAGGAATCTTTGCAGTTCTTTTAGATTTTGGGCTGTGGCCAGGTGGTCAAGGCCTCAACTTTACTTGGGTCGGTCTCTATTCCCTCGGATACTATGTGTCCACATACTTTACTGATGTTTGAAAGAATTGACACTTATCAATGGACAGTTTAAAGCCAAAGTCCTCAGTCGATCCAATACCTTAAATAATCTGCTCTCATGTTCCTCCAGTGAGCTGCCAAACACAATAACATCATCTAGGTATACCAGGCACTCTAGTAATTCCTATGTCCCCACTGCACGCTCCATCAATCGTTGAAAAGTGGCTGGGGCACCTGAAATCCTTGAGGCATCCTCATGAATTCATAGAAGCCAAGCGGACAGATAAAGGCTGTCTTCTCCACGGTCCTCTGGGGCCGCCAGGGATCTGGTAGTACCCACTGCGAGATCCAGCACGAAGAACCACTGCTCCCGTTAGGCAGTCCAAGCATCCTGAATGCGGGGCATTGTGTACTGATCAGGATAGTCCGCCGGGTTTAAGGTGCGATAATCCACGCACATCCTTACTGTCCCATTCTTTTCCTCACTACCACAATGGAAGCATAAGGGCTTCTGGATTCTTGTATTACACCACCGCTAACATCTCTTGCAGATGCCGTCTCACATCATCTATATCAGCAGGTGCCAGGCGTGAGACCTCTCACGAAATGGTCTTTCGTCATGCAGCCGGATATTGTGCTCAGCTCCTTGCCGCATCTCGTCCCATTCCTTTAAAGAAAACACCTGGTCTCTCTGGGCAAGCTTCTCACTGATCCTCACTTTCCATTCAGCTGGCAGCGGGGTTGCGAAATCAAACAAGTCAGGCGTTACTCTGTCATTCTTCCTTGAACTCTTGCTGCTGGGTAGCACTGCAGTGTCTGCACAATGCACATTAGCCAGGATGCAACCTCTATTTACTCGAATGTCTCTTTCAGACACATTATGAACTTGGACCATTACCCTTCTGGCATAAGCATGGGCTCTAGCGGCAAAATACTAAGCTTGACCAGCAGTCCCTCTGGCAATTTTCCATCGCCTGGTGCATCCAACATTAATATTTTATTCTTAACATCCTTTCTGATACGGACCTCTCCTGTAAGGTACACTGGGCATTTGGTGCCAGGATCAGAGACTCAGGATCCTTCTTCCATACAATTCCAACCGGTTCCTCTGGTTCTATATTTTCAGCATCTCTCTGTGCCTCATAGGCCTTCTTAATTAAAGCCGGAACTCTTAAAGCTCTACTAGTCTTTGACCCCTGTTTTCATAACACAAATGTGCCAGCCTTCTGAACATATGAGCATTTGTTCCAATCAACAAAGGGACACCATCATACAGTCCAGTGGGGGACACACTAAGGCTAGGGTCTCACTTGTTCGGCCACTCCAGCCACGGAGGTGGGAAAGACAGCCAAATCGGATATACCCAGAATAGGGTGAGGCCTTCTCACTTAACCCCCATACATGCAGTCCTTCTAATGGTTGTAAGGGTACGTCTGACAAATGCTTCTGATACCAATCTTGAAACATAATTGTCACTTGGGAGCCACTGTCTAATACAGCTCTTGTAGACACTCCATTTACCTTTACAGTGGTCTCCATGGAGGGACCCACTATTCTGGACCAGTCTGGAGAGGCGGTAGTGGGGGCCTGGGCAACTGACCTTGCCACAAGGGCGTGAATTAGCATTTTGGTGCCCTCACTGGGATCATTCGTACCTCTTAACCACTGATTTGTTCTCGAAGCTCTCCTTGTAGCCTATATGCAACTTTGTCAGTGTCTTTTGGGGATTGGCATTCCTTTTCATGTGCCCATCCTTCCCACAATTATAGCAAAACATACTTTTGGAGTTTGAGCTGGTCGAGGTGCCACACTGGGAGCCAGAGGCGGGGTATTACTAACTGGAAACCTTGGTGCCATCTCTGTCTCGCGGCGTGATAAGCATTTGGAGACATCTCGTCAGTTTCTCCACTTCCATGGTCAAGGAATCGAGTTCGAACTGTTATCAGAGGAGATACATGGGTGGTATCCCCACCCCCATAGCAGATGCAGTCGGATATAGGTCGGGGCCCGTACTTGCAGGCGTGGCCTTCATAAAGGGACTGTTTTTGAATTCCGGATTCTCTCAACAGTTCACCCCATTGTGGCATATCTTTTCCTTATCAGAGCACTCATTGACTGCCAACCTCTGCCCCTGAACTTCCTTGATGGGCCACCCTCAGTCACTCGGGTCATAGCCACAGCTATTGGTGCAGGTCCTCCGAGGTCGCCTTTTCTCAACTCCTCGAATTTCTCTCATTAACTCATCATAGGAGGGTGGGGATTCCAGTCGATTTGCCAGGCGTAACTGAAGCAACAGCAGTTCTGAGAAGGGGAGACTTAGGATTCTGTCCAGTCTGGTTCGGTCCAGTTCAATCGCTGGCAAACTACCCTTTCTGAGGCATTCTTGCAACAATTTTCCAGCGAGAGACATACACAGACAACAACTCCCCTTGGTACTGTTGTGCATTTCTTACTCTCCACCATAGGTCCTCATCAGAATCTGGGCTCCCATACACATTCTCCAAGGCCTCAAGATAGGCTTGTGCAGTCGCTTCAGGGTTACTGGCCCGTTTAGCCACCAGGATGGTAGCCAGGAACGCAGGACCTCGGAGGCTCTCACTAACCCTCTCTTTAAGCACCCCAAACTTCCGGAGCATTGCCATTCTAGCACTTGGGGCAACATAGTCTATCCAGGTCTCCCAGTCATCCTCCCTTGGGGGTGGGAGGGTGCCAGAGAAGATCCTCAACCTCGGTGAAGAGTCGTGACTAATGGCAGGTGCAGAAATAGGAGTCTGCATTGGTTCAGCCACCATTACGGGTACTGGAGCAGGAGAGGGTGTTGGGGGAGGAACACCCCCAGGTGGCAAGAATAGTTTCTTCAAGTCCTCCACAGTTTTCCCTTCTCCCAGCAACCATTTAGCAAATTTCTCCTCAAAAGTTTCAGATAGTGGTGGGGGCTCATTCCCCCCCGGGTCTTTACTGTCCTTAGTTATCACTCTCCAAGCAGTGAGGGCTCCCTCTGGGGTAATGGTCTGTGGTACTTTGGAGCTATCTATGGGATCCTTAAACTCTACTAGGGCCAGGAAAGTGTGGGTGAGCAGATTAGCGTGCGACCCACCACCACAGGATTTTGTAAACCTTCCACCTTGGAAAGTACTCCCTGCACAGTGTCCTATTGATACCCAGGGGATGTCCAGGATAAGCATAGCATTTTGGGGTTGATCTCCTCCCGATACACCACTCCACCAGCGGTGCACAGCCACTTCTGTCGGGTACCCATTTATTTATTTATTTATTTATTTTCCCTTAACAGTGGTTTGTAAATATGGCCACTAGAGGACACACAATCCCAGCGTGAGCCTCCAAATGTAACCCCTAGATGGCGCTATCCCAGGGGCTACTACCCTGCCTGATTTGCCACTAACAGGTTGAGGGGCCTGGATCCAATGGCGGGTGCCTCCACCCAGAGGTCAGGGTTTGCAATAGTTAAACTTACTTGGTCACAGCCCTCTGGGACACTGCACCCCTTTCTTCCCACTAGTGGCCCACACAATATAGCAGAATTACCTTCACAGTATACACTTACCCCAAGGCTGGTTCAGGCACGGGACATCCTGTAAAATAAGATACAGTGCAACAATCACAGTACAGTACTTTAACATAGACAAATACCTCAGGCAGTATAACTTTGTTGAAACAAACAGCTCTGATTTATTTAGGGGATATAACAAGGACAGGAAATCAGGTTAATTAGCTTATCACTTTACTATCTACCTATGGCTCTGTGCACAGGCCTATCCCTACCAGTTACTGTCCCTGGGTACCCAGGCCCTAGTGGCTAGTCCAAACCGTGGCAGCTGGTAGGGGCCCTTTCACACAGAGAAAAGGAAAATTAAACAGTCAGCAGTACAGTAATTCCATTTGGATTTAATGTGGCAATTCAACAGGGAGCGACCCCGAATTAGTACTCACGACCTCCAAAGAAGATATGGTCCTTCAATGTCAGCAGGGCTACTTTTGATCTCCAAGAGACTCTCACACATTTATATGGTAAAAAGAAAGCACTATACCAGGCAGGCTGCATCTGTATCCCAATCGCAATTACTGCACAATAACCAGGAGAACACACAGCAGATTCAGTTCCTGACAGACCGAGTGTAATTCAACAATTTCTTCAGTCTTCTACAGGGTGAGCCTGGTTTCTACTCTTCAGAGATCCTTTGATTCTTTTCACAGGACGGATTCAGTCCTAACAAGCAGTTACACAAGTTGTAGACGAACTCTGGGCCTTGCACGTTTTTGACTGAAACTGTGCACTGAAGGAACACAGGTTTCTTTCCCTTCACTTTCAGATCTCAAACTGAAACTCCCAACAGACAAAACCGGGCACTTCCTTTGAGTTCCTCCCAGTTCTTGACTGGATTGGCTGTCACTCACAATAGACTGCTGCTGTTGGTCCAAAAAGGCACTCAAGTCTAAACTACATCTCCCAGAGTCACTGCCCATACAATCCTCTTGTGGCTGGCTCAGATTATGAGTCCCAAGTTCTGATTCGTCAAGGCATCATTTTAGAGCTAGTTTACCCCACACTGATTGGTCCAGTTCAGCAGTTCAAAACCAGAATGGGAACTAGGCAGACAGTTCTGACTGCAAAGAAAGCAGGTTAGACAAACTGTAATTTTATTATTACTGTAAATGATTTCTGGCAATCAGTTACATCTTTCAGACAGGTTCCTTTGCACTCCTAGTGACTGCAAAATGGGGTGAATTGGCAGCAGCTTGAGTGGTACTCAATCAAAGAAACACACAGTCCCCCATACAAACTAATTATGTCTGCAAGCAGACAGCTCTTAAAGAGACAGTACCAGAGGTTCTAAAAACACTCACTGATAAATGGCTTAAACGCCAAACACCATTCAGGCTTGGAGCATTCAAGCAAGCTCCTGGAAGTCTTTTGGGAACCCCCATTTGCAGGGGGGTTACACTTAACTTCTGGATACTGCTGAAGTAGTTTTAGAATTTGCACCGTATTATTGCAAAATTTAATTGGCAAGATAAAGCTCCAAGAAGAGCATACAAAAAACTGGCTGCTTCAAAATACATGGGTGGACTTAAACTTCCTCATTTCCTGATATATTATATATCCAACCACTTCAGTAAACTTCTACAGTGGTTCCTCCCATCTTCTGTGGGTCTCCCCCTTGGGTACAGGCCTCCCTGGAGA
Organism: Neoceratodus forsteri; assembly: GCA_016271365.2. Lineage (NCBI taxonomy): Eukaryota > Metazoa > Chordata > Ceratodontiformes > Ceratodontidae > Neoceratodus > Neoceratodus forsteri. The sequence continues at coordinate 1,625,044,452 of CM028129.1, forward strand.
TCCACCTCTTGCGGCAATATGGGATGGAGCTGTCCTCCCTGTGATATATGCCTTGGTCTAGCCTCCTCGTTAAGATCAAAGAGTCAGTTATGGGGGTCTCACTTAAAGTGTACTCGCAATGTTGGGCACTGGTAAAATCTCCCATTTCCAAGGACATCTCCCAGCCCATTTTTCATAACCCGGATCTTAAAATAGGCGGGCGGACCATTAAGGGGGACTGGCTCCCTCATTCATAACCCCTGGTGGTTAAAATACCTGCTGGATAATGATGTGTTAAAGTCCTCGGACACAGTAATCAGGTACTTAGGTCTAGGTCAGCAGTATATATTTAAGGTGTTTCAATTGAGGCACGCCTTAATTCAGTGGTTTGGCCAGGGGTCTTGGACCACTGATTTCTCTGCCTTTTTCTGTAATTTTCTCCTAAGTTTCTCAGAAGCATGCTGTGTCCTCTCTGTATAATGTGCTGTTTTCTCAGCATGCTCCTGAAGTCGATGGTTCTTGGGTTCTTGCCCTTACTGGGACCAATTATTTTCCTTTCCCTGCAACGCTGGTTGGATATTTGGAAAGGTAATTATCGTTATGTGGGGCAAGATAGACTGGCTTATGCAGTTTAACATATTAAATAATCTGTACTGTACCCCGCAGAAGATGGCACGAATGGGGCTGTTACAGTCATCCACTTGTACTAGGTGTGGTGAAGAAGAGGGTTCCCTCTTACATATTTTCTGGTCTTGTCCAAATATAGCTCCGCTATGGAGTACAATAGAGAGTAGAGGTGACCCTCTATTGGGGTTACAGGGTTTGTTCCAACCAGAAATTTGTATATTGGGAGATCTGGCTTTGATTCCGGTGCTAGAACGCAGATACTTCATGACTGTGATTTCCCTATCATTAAAAAAAGTGGCCTTCAGACACTGGCTAGCTCAATCTATAATCTCTTATAATGAATGGATACAAGAGCTGCTATCTAATTTATTGATAGAGCATTTCATTGCTCACCTACGGCACAACCTTAAGGGTTACAAGAAGAAATGGGGTAAACTGCACACTTTGTATACTGCTTGAGGAGGTTAGTGTAGATCAAGGAAAGTACTGTGAGGCCTGTATTGCAATATATCTTCTTGTTTGTAGTTATATGACATTCTGTTGCCCACAGTTTTATGTTCTCAGAGTATGGAGGGGATGGGAGGAGGGTGATGGAGGGAGACTTGCGTGCCTCGGGGGATATCCGGACACTACTGTTACTTCATTCCTTCCATGTTATGGTATATAAACTTTCTAAATTAAAAAAGCACTTAAAAATATCCTCAAGGAGCAACAGGTAGCCAGTTCTGGGCAGGGGTTCTCCCGTGTCCCTTCTTCCCAGTTGCTGGCAGGGTCATCGAGCTTCCAGGCTAGTTAGGCCTGAGACAAGTTCTCGGGGGGGGGGGGGGCTCATAAAAAGACAAGAGAACACGACCACTCCCCCCCGCAGTAGTCCTACTCCCCGATGGCCTCTTCTTCCTCATTCAGGGGTTCTCCGTCGGCTGCGACTGCACCGACACACAAAACTGCTGTCCAGGTCTCTGTCCCATACTGGCAGCACATCCGCCTGATGTCCAAGACGGACAGTTGTCGACCTCCAGGACATTGGTGACGGTGATGTCGTTGACAGCCCTTCCATCTAGGCCTGATGCTTCCCCAGGCCCTCGTGCTATGGGCTCTTCGGGCTCTCAAAGCACATGTGGTGGGTTGTCACTCCCTGCACCGTTGCCCCCCCCCCCCATCAACACAGTCTTCTAGAGTCGACCTCAATGATGTTTTGACCAAATTCACTACGATTTTGGTCAGGTTTTACAGTTAGGTGCATATAGGCCTACATTGCCTGCGACATCAATGGCTCCATCGTCGTTGACATCAACTCAGCCTTCGCAGGCTGCTCTCTGCAGGTCATCGTCGGCACCTCATTTGTCGGACATAGAACTGGAACAGATTGACATAGAGGAGGAGTACCATCCTGATCTTATCCTTCCAGATGAGGAAGAGAAAGAACCACTCTCCTCAGACAGATCAACAGCTTCCTCGGTGAGTGAGGATTCTGGTAAACACACCTCTAGGTCTCCTTCAGAGGACTGTACCTTCTTCAGTATTATGAAGCAGTTGTTCTCAGCCATGGGCTTTGATACTGAGGAGGATAATGCCACCAGAAACAATTTGGGGCATTTCCTGGAGATCCCAAGTCTCCTCCCAAGATCATTCCTCTTATTTTGCCTGCCTTGAAGAATGCTACTACTGCAGCCTGGCACAGGCCTGACATGGTGCTAGCAATGCCCTGCAGGGCTAATAAACTTTATCATGCCCCTCAGGGTTTTCCACATTAAGCTGCACAACCTGAAACAGATTCAGTGGTAATAAAGGCAGCTCATGACAGGTCTGTGGTGCCCAAGCACTTTAGCTACCTTCCCCTAGACAAGGAGTCACACAGAATCAATCTCGGGGGCAAGAGGGTTTATGCCTTCTCCATCCTCGGGCTGAGGATTGCCAGCTACCTTTCCCATATGGTGAAGTATCAGAATACCAGTTGGAAGAAGGGCAAGGCCGCTGCCCAGGCCCCTTCCAGATGGTACCCTGAAACAGGAGGTTCTTAAATGCTTACAAACCGCTGAGGATGTTAGCAAGCACCTCTTGCAGGTCCTTTATGATATCTCAGATACTGTTGCTAAGGCCGTTGACACCGGCATTTGCCTCCATAGGCACTCCTGGCTGAGTGTCTCAGGCTTTGCTGTGGATGTCCAACGGAAGGTGCTAAATGCCCCCTCAGTGGCTCAAAGCTATTTGGGCCAGATGTCCAGGACATCATTAAAGACGTGCAGGCATCTGGCAGGGCTATCAAATCTATACATTCGCTCTATCATAGCAACCTAAGAGCAGGCAGTGGCCTCCCTTTCGTAAAGCATTCAACAGGCCAGGAGCAGCCTCGTGGCCCCAAGGCAAATGCAGAGCCTCCGTCGAAGCAGTTGTTTTTTTCTTTCACCCTAGGCAGAGAGGGTATTCAGGATCTTACTTTGAGAGGGTTCCTGCAGTACATCCTCACAGATAGGACTGCGCCGTCTGGCTTCGGGACCGCACGGCAGACTTCTAGCTAGCAGTACATAGCGGGGGACCGCCCCTGGCATCACATGATGGGACGTCAGCATGGCAGTATATAGGGGGCGGTCCCCACGCCCGGCCTCCAGTTCTTCTTGCCGTTGACCTGTATACATCGGACCTCGTGGTGAACTTGGTTATAGTCGACTGCCATTTTAAATTACAGTACCTCAGCTCGAAGGATTTCAGAGCTTCAGGCCCTCGTTTCAGGAGCCTTATTTAATTTTCCACAGAGATCAGGTGACTCTGTGGACTAACCCTTCTTTTCTACCGAAAGAGGTATTGGAATGTATGTTGAACCAAGATGTTCAACTGCTGGTCTATTTTCCTGAGTATTCCAATAGGGGAGAATACCTTTTGCACATGCTGCATGTGCACAGGATCTTGAGATACTGTATCTCTCGGACCAAGGAGGTGCGCAAGTCTGACCAGTTGTTTGTTGCTTTCGCACCCAGACATCAGGGTATGGCCATCTCTAAACACAGCCTGTCCAAATGGTTGGCTAATTGCATCTTGTTCATCTATCAGAATTATGAGAAACCCCTTCTGGGGAAAGTGAAAGGCCACTTGACCCATGGCATGACTGCTTCGATAGCCTTCTTAAATAACATGTCTGCTTCAGATATTTGTGCCGTGGCCACTTGGTCTTCAGTCCATACTTTCACCAAGCATTACAGTCTGGACATTGTCTCTAGGCATAGGGCTGGTTTTGGACATGCTGTCCTGCAAGGCCTCGTATCTTAACAGGCTCTCTAGTTGATAGATATTCTGCCTCCCAGACCTTCGTCTCTGACTTGCTTTTTCTTGACTGCTTGGTTTTCAGTTCTATATGTGAAGACCTACTGGAGGAACCCTCTCAAAGTAAGATATAGCAGTTACGTAAGAACTTACCGTAACAGTAGATCTTCAAGAGAGGTTCCTGCAGTAGGTCACCTTTTCCCTCCCACCTTCCCCCAGCTCCTGTTTTTCCCTATCCCTTTTCAGGGCAACTACCAGCAACTGTGGGCTCTAGGAGTTATGCTCCTTTCTCCTGTCAACCGTACACAGGGATCTTCCATCAGGAGAACTGGAGGGCAGGCGTGTGGATCACCCCCTATATATACTGCCATGCTGACATCCCACCGTGTGACACCAGGGGCAGTCCTCCACTATGTATTGCTAGCTAGAAGTTTGCCATGCATTCCTGACGCCAGAGAGCACAGTCCTATCTGTGAAGACCTACTGCAGGAACCTCTCTCGAAGATCTACTGTTACGGCAAGTTGTTACGTAAATGTAAGGCTATGCCTAGAGTTCTGTGGCCAAGCAGCCAGCCACTCCCACTTCCTGAGCTATATAAGCAGCAGTTCCTGTAAGCCTCTCTGTGAAGCATTTTTTCTTTGCAGTCAGAGGCTATGTTGGTTTGTCCTCTGAGCTGGCTGGGGCCTACCCCCCCCCCCAGCCTGCTGTTTATGTGTGTCTGCTGGACTTCGGTGTTTGTTTTCTTGCTTCTGGTTTGTATTCCTCCGGCTGTGTGCTTCCTAGTGTGTTTTGTTTCTTTTTTGGGGGGCCTTTCCCTGTTCTGTTTTGCTGTGTTTTGGTTTAGTCTTTTTGGGGGCTTTTATTTTCTAAACTCCTAGCATACTGCTACTACAGAGCTCATACTGCTGGCCTTCATTTGCAACTCTCAAATTACTTGCACTGCTTCTGCGAACCTACTCAGAGCTCATGCTACTGCTTTTAGTTACCCACAATAGCAGCCACTGCTGTTTACTTTAATTACTGTTGTACCCAGTGCCTGTGTTTTAACACTGTGCTCACCACGCTCAAACTACTGCAATGCAACTGCATTCATTACCTGTGTGTTTCAGCTCAGCCTTAACTGCTTATGTTGCATACTCAGTTCTTTTCACCTGACACAGTTTACTCTGACCCTACCTGTGATTCTTATTTTACTTGCAGCTTCCCTGCACTGCCCAGCTACACCTGCTTTCAAGCATTGTCTCCGTTTTATTGCACTTCTAACTCTGATGTCAGAAACTAGCTCCTGCTGAGGCTGTTAATATAGCTTGATATTAAAAATCTGTCTTCACCGTCGAAAATCCTCAGAGTCTGTCACCTTGATTTGGCTTAGTACTGTCTGGCTGGCTTGCTCCCAATTCAATTGTTTAATTGCTATACAAGTTTAATATGCTGGTTTACCTATCACGACTACTGCTTACTGACCTATGTGCAGGTCTACACTTGCTTACACAGCTATTACTCCTTGCTTATGCAATCCATTACTTCATGTATACTGCCATCCCTTCAGCTTCGGCCTGGGATTCTGCTGCACTCGACCTGCATTCGACCTTGCAAGGTCTCAGCACTCCATGCTCATTACGATCTCAGCACACCGTGCTCATTCAGCTCTCCAGCTTTCGGCTCAATCAATTTCTGGGACATGCCAGCTATTCTAATCTGGTGCAGGGTTCCTGCAGCTGATGGTCTCGCTCTGCATTTAGTCTGCATCATCGAGCGTGTCCAACTTGGGGCGGGACCCTTCTCACCTGGCCCATAGCTGGGAATGTCCTCACCCTGGGCTTGGCTTTAGCTGCCTGCTACGCGACAGCAGCTCCTGGTGTAGAATTTAAGACTAGCGGTGAAGGGTGGTAACAACAATCTCCTTTGGCTCTAGTGTTCCACTATAACGATTGGCCATTGACTTTAGTGATTTCCCTAGCAAGGCACCTTGACCACATTCTCCCCACGACTGCCTCTGGTTCACCTGGTTTCATTTAGGGCGGACAGCCCAGATGAGTGCCTCAGCAGTTGTTGCTCTCTTCCTGTACCTTTGATGCACGTATTGTTGCAGAGTTTTCTCACAACCTTCCAGAACATTCCCGCTAGAGGGTTTGAGTGAGAGCCTCCCTCCAAATTGGAATATTTTCCACCTCCTTTTAATTGGGTTTTCCAAATTGCAGCTGCAGAGCCATCACTAAATAAATTTTCCCAAGCCTGGAGCCTGGAGGGAAGGTGACCTACCTTGGATCCCTGGATATTTCCTCCTCGTAGGGTTTTTTTTCTCTCCTCCGTTGCCTCAGGTCATAACTCTTAGTTAGCATAGTTGTTTTCCCTAGTCTCTTTAGGTAGGTTCCGTTGTTGGATGGAGGTGGAGGATGTCCTGCCATTCCCTCTCTCCTTAGGGGATCCCCTTCTCTCAATGCAAGCCATCAGTATCATGCTATGCAAACCTGGGCTGTTACTACAACAACTGAGCATATCATTATCAAACTGCCTATGCTTCTCTACTACTACGTTACAGTTACTGCTTCCACGTCTCTGTTACTGCTTGCATTATGCTTTGTGTTGCTTCCTTTTTGGGGATTATACTACAATTTTTGGGGGGATTCCTGAGGTACCTTTAGCCACAGGAAACGTCCCGTGGCACCTCTAGGGGGTGGAACCCTCTCCGAGAGTTCCTTGCCGTCATACTCCTACAGGGTGGTAATTCCTTTGGAAATAGAGAGTGTGAACGGCCAAAACCAAACTACCACAGTTACACAAGCATAACACTATACTGGCTGCGTAGGTCAGTGAACTGCTGTTTTCTAAACAATGTTTACGTGGTTGGCAAATTGTATTGTGTTCTGCTACAACAAGTATGACAAAGAGTTGCCAGAAGCAGTAAAAGCTCATTCCACAAGAGGCATGGCTACCTCTGTGGCCTGTTTCAAAGGGGTCTCAGCCACTGACATTTGCATGGCTGCCTCCTGGAGTATCATCACCAAGCACTACAGTCTGGACATTGCCTCTAGAGCCCGTGCAGGATTTGGCAGGGCTGTGCTGCAGGGCCTCCTGTCTTAAGTTTAGGGTTGGCCTTCCTCCTAGACTGTTTAACTGCACCTGTAACTGCTTGGGGCTGGTTCCATCTGTGGGACCTGATGACTGAGTTACCCCTGAAGAAGACAGAACAGTCACGTAAGAACTTACCGTAACATTAGATCTTCGAGCGGTTCTCAGTCATCAGGTCTGTCTTCCCTCCCACCATCTCCCTTTTTGGGGCTCTCTACAGGAACTGGGTGTCTGGTGTATCCAGCTTTTCTTATAGGCCTGGGCACCTCTCTCTCTCTCTCTCCCCTCGGTCCCCCATGGCTAGAGCTAAGAACTGAGGCGGGAACAGGGCCACTCATGCCTTTATAGGGTTGGTGACATTGGCAGATGATGTCAGCTTGGGTTGCCCCAGTTGTACTGCTGAAAAACTTCTGTGTGGATCCAGCTTCACCGACAGTGAAGTTCCTACGGTGTAACCTGATGACTGAAATCCCCTTGAAGATCTACTGTTACGATAAGTTCTTATGTAGCTGTTCTTTTCCTTTTTAGTAGGCAATTTCTCCCCTTCCCTTTCCTCCCTGATCGTACCTGGAAATGAGTCTTAGCTGAGTGTGTCTCTCCCAGTTACCAATTTTCAAATAAATAATTGAAATAAACTGTAGGTGTAGGACTTAGGAACACAGGCATTTTCTTTTAATTAGGTGACACTACGTGTGGGGCTAAACATAGATGCTTCCCTTTAACTAGGCAACTGAAGGTGCGGGGTTTAGAAGCTTAGACACTCCCCTTTAACTAGGTGACTATACATGCAGGGCTTATCAGCATTGACATTTCCCATTAACAGGGCGATTGTAGGTGTGGGGCTTAGAAGCACAGACGTTCCCCTTTAAGTAGCCGACTCAAAGGACCACTCCTCTAGTTTCTCCAGGTCCCTTTGCATTGTCTTCATCCACTCCTGGTTGTCCACTGTGTTGCAGATTTTTGTGTCATCTGGAAAGAGAGAAGAGATGTGCGAGGTTGTCGAAATTAACTCGAGGGAGGGGGGATCTGCGAAAGTTCAGCAAATTTGTGAAGCTGGAGACTGCAGTGCGCCTTATTACTCGCCAGGCAGATTGACCAAAATTCACCTGGTAAATGGCCAGTTTGCCAATTAATAACAAGGTGAAATTGGGTGTTGCAAAAATTTTACCCTCCTCAAACCCACCCTTCCCCCCCGGCAACCTCCTCCCTCCCAGCTGTGGCAAACATCAGGAGAATTGCAGCTGACTTTCAGTGCCACAAAGTTCAAGTTCATGCACATGGGGCTCTATTCACAAAAGGTGCGGATGGGATATGCACCGCGTAACCCCTGTGCATAGCCCAGCTGCACCTGGCTGCGCACTCTGCGCCCCCCCCCCACACACCATTCACAAACCCAGTATATCCCTACCTACGTGCCTGGAACACTGGCCAAATGTGCAGCTCCGCGTGGGAGCAGGCCGGGGACAGGCACGGGGGGGCGTGTCCACACTCCACGCCATTCACGACAGCACGGGTGCCTTGTGCGGGGGGGGGCAATGGCTACGCCTTCTGAAGGCAGCTGTAAATGTTACATGCCCCCCCAGATGCCGCCACTGGTTACGACAGGGGTCAATGGACTCCTCACTGTGGCTGCCTCTGTCAGTGGGGCACATTTGGGATGGTGGGGGACTGTCATTTGGGGTCCCCCACGCCTCAGAGCTGTGTGTGCATACGTGCTATTCCTGTAGCCATAAGGACGCAGGGAAGGAGAGGACAAAGGCTGTGCTGAGTGGTGGTTTGCCAAGCAGCTGATGTGACTCAGAGGATAAGGCCACTAGCAGAGTGTCAGAGGACCGGAGTCCGATTCCCCGTCCTGGAATACTTTTTTTTTCCTTCAAGTGGGATGTGAGTAAATACTTCTTGACAGAAAGGGTAAACAAAACGAAGGGAAGGCGGCTCAGGATCACACGACGGAGCTGGTATAAAAAACAATTCTGCAAAATAAAGAAAAAATATGGCTGCACAGCAGAATACCAAATAAAAAACTCCAATACTAGGAGACTATAAAAACATGTTTTAATAAACAAACAAGTAGCACCCCTCAGACCGTGGGTGCTACTTGTTTTAATAATGTCGTCTTATGTCTCCACATTGAAGTTTTTATTTGAGTGTTCTGATGTGCAGCCATATTTTTTCTTTATTTCACAGAAAGGGGGGCGGTGTCTGGAGCAGCCTGCCAAAAGAGGTGGTAAGGACAAAGACAGTGAGGAGCTTCCAACATGTGTGAGATAGGCACAGGGGTATAATAAGTAGAGATAACGGAGGAAGAAGGGACGCCTGTGACAACACAGAGTCCAGGATGCAGTGTTAGACAAGGAAAATAGGGCAGACTAGATGGGCTTACCATTTTTTTTCTGTCAACACATTCTGTGTTTCTCTGTTTCTGTAATTTTTATCCTGGCAATGAACTTTACTTTCAAAAATATTTACTTTACTGCTGTTCTAAAACTGTTACAGAAGGGGGGGTTGGGGGTGGCCATGGCCAGCACGGTGAGATGGTGGGCGCTCTTTGAGGCTGAGCAGATAAAACTTCTTTTGGATCCACATCTACTCCTGCAATTTGCCAGCATCCCCCCTCCTATCTTCACCTCCCCTGCTGGCCCATGACAAATGCCACCCGGCTGCACTACCTCTATTTTTATCCGCCTTCCACCTCTCCTCTCTCTGTCCCCCCCAACCTACCTCCCCTTTTCTCCCATCCACTTAGTCTCCCTGATTTCACCCTCCTCCTTTCCCTTTCCTCTCCCCAAAGTTTCACCTTATTGTTTTTTTTTCATCTACAAGACTATGTGTTTTTTTTTTTTTAATTTTATAAACTGTTATCTTTGCTTATGATTGTCTCAATTGTACCAATGACGTGGAACCTTTGTAAAAGAGCCTCGGCTCAAAGGTATTTGTAATCCTAGAACAAATAAAAATAAAAACGACCAGATGCTAAAAACGAAGATTAAAGCTTACAGATGGCTAGCAGAGGACCTGAAACAATGAATGCTCCAAAAGCAAGGCAGGCAAAACTACAATTTGAGGCAAAGGAACAGCAGTCTGTATCTCCGTCGGACCGCAAGGCAGTGAGCGGCCCTCCTAGACCAAATGTCAAAAACGGCAGCAAAATGACAGATTTAGAGAGATCTCTGGCAGGAATGCCTGCCATGCTCACTAACCTGCAAAATGAGATGAAAGCAGGTTTTGAAACTGTCACAGCGCAAATTATGCACTTGTAGTCCGTAGTGATGGGCATAACAGAAACTACTAAAGCACACTTATCTAGGCTAACTGAGGCAGAGATGAGAATCAGCTGCATGGAGGACATACAAGTTGAAAGTAACAAGGATTATGTGGCAATGAAAAAACAAATACTTGAGCTGTAGCGGAACGCTGATGACCTTGAAAACAGGTCTAGGAGATCTAATATCCAAATGTTTGGCTTGCAAGAGGGCACCGAAAACAACAATCCTGAAACAGAGATGCATTCATGGCAGGTAAAGCAAGTTTTCAAAAAAACAAAAAAAAAACAACCCACCAGACAGCATGGGAGCCTACGAAGTGGAAAAAGCGCACCGGGTGGGTCCAAAACCATGACCTGGAGAAAGAGACACACATCTTCTCATAAAATACTTACGATATACTGATAAAGAAAAAATGCCCCATGCTGCTAAGGCTAAAGGTCCCATTGTGCTGGATATTAGTCAGAGAGTGCGAGTAGTTCAGGATTACAGTCAGGACCTCCAAGCCCCCAGACAGCAGTTCTTGGAGGTGAAATCCTCTTTGTATTAGAAGGGCTGGGAGTTTGCCCATTTATTACCAAATTGTCTCAGAATCTCCCTTCCGGGTCGCCCTCCAAAGTTCTTTGACTCGCCACAGACAGCTAAAGCATATATGGACCAAGAACTGGCAGCAATCGAGGAGAGGCTCGATGACCGTAACACAAATCTGGTCTAATTCTGCTGACTGAGGTATTGTTTTGATCTTATAGCACTTTTGTCCCGAGATTGCCTTTCCATTGTTCCAGTCACTGCCCCCGTGTTTTGAGCCTCCTGGGCCACTGGACTGACCCATGACGCCCCTGCTGCCTAAACCTGAAATTCACCCTCATGGCCTGTTCAGCTGCTCAACAGAGTGCCCACAAGGGCTGAAAATGTGGGCCCTGGGATATACTTTATTCTCAGCGACTGTAGTTGGGGGATATTTGCCAGAAAACCCAGACTGATTGTGCCCCAAGATTCCCTGAGTCTGTATCTCTCCAGCTGTCAACATCATTAAGAAATTCACAAGCTCCTCCATCAGGTCAGCCACCATCTTGTCAATTTCACTTGACACGCAGAGCTGTCAAACTACCACGCTAGGCTACAAATGTGTTGGTGGCCTGGAATTTCTTTGTCTGAAGCCAGGTAATTCTCCCTCTACTCTGTGCCCTCTTGAATTTTAGGGGGAAAAGTGGTCACTAGACCTTTGCTGGACTGTAGTCAAAGGAAGGAACTTACCAGGTCGTTGTATTGCTGTGCCACGGGTTGTTGCCAGGGCCCACCCGGATTGCTCCACAACCTGTACTAACCTGGACTGCAAACCACCGCGTGGTGAAACCTTTGGCCCAAGGAGCTAATTAACACAAGGTAATCCTTTACGCACACCTCTACTATGTCTAGGGACACAGGTCTCAGCGAGGTGTGCCACATCTTTCCATTTTCACAACATGGTCTCAGGATTTTCCAGACCTCAATGGAAGTGGCATACCTGCAGCTAAGACAGTTTTGTGACACTTGTGTTCTAATACTAAAGCTGCTTATACTGAGGGTTAAAAATGTTTCCGGGTGTTTTGGGCAAGATACGGGGACAGCTTGACAGGAGGTGACTGGGCTTGGTGGTGGTGGGTAAGGAGGGTTGGATATGGCTTGGGGTTGAGGGTGCGGGGACTGGGTGGATGGGGGGGATGCCAACCCCAACTGTTTGTCAGCCCAGCGATCTACAGTATGACCGGGAGGCTGATCGCAGCTCATAACCACAACTGAATGTGATTTCAGTGGGAGGAGGCTCCCCTTCAACTCTCTACAACAACGGTGGTGGTGGTGGGGGGGGGGGCAGATGACCAGAGACAAAGGGCATCAGACTACACATTTATTTTGAAAGAAGGAATGGCGGTTATCTCAGCTGAGAGACCACCCATACTGATTAAAATAGAACTATTTACCACAAATTCTGCATACCTAGGATCTAAGGATCCCACTTTTATGGGTACAGTGCTTGTACTGCTTTTTGATTGACACCATCATAAAATGAGGGGGTGGAGAGGGTGGGCATATGTGTTGAACCCGGGTCCTGTTATTCTGTTTTGTTTTTGGTTTCAGGTTACCAGTGGGGGACACAGCCCACCACCTGGGGTTCTGGGAGTGGGAAGGGAGGTACAATGCAAGGGGATGTTAAATGTAAAACCAATAACAGAAAAGAAATGACTGTTAACTACAAGTTGTATGTTCTCAGAGTTTGTCAGAATTGTTGGTTTCACTTACTATAGTGTCTCCAAAGATATGCAGATGCACAATGCACAGTGTTGATGGATCACAAAAGTTGTTTTGAAGTAAGGTTATTTTGGCGTCCTCCTTGAAAGCTGTAACATGGAACATCAATGGGTTGAAAAATGTGGTCAGATGAAAGAGGGTCCTGACCAGAATTAAAATAAGCATTTGTCAATGCCGAATGTTGTCTTGCTGCCATTGGCAGTGCAGGAGTTAGAGAGATGCAGCATAGGAGTGGCAGTCAAGTATTGAACTGATGCCAACCCACCCCACCCTGCAGAGAGTGAGAGGCATTAGGGTGTCCCTGTGGGTGTTTGTTAGTGCAGTGCGAGAAAACATGCTGGGCAGGATGTGAAAAATGACAGCTGCACAGTTCATAAGGAGGTGTAATTAAATGCCAGTGCTGAAAATGTGGCATACAAATATATGGAATTTCCGGAGTTGCAAGGGTGCATGGGAACTATGCAAGGCACGCTTGCAGCACTGCCAGTTTGTGGGCGTTCGGCACCAAATTTTCAACATAGGCATTTTAGCACCTCTGCTCATGTACGGTGTCACTGTCATTTCCTGAAAGTGTCCCAAGATGCGATTTCGCACAGAGACCACGCTATTCTGTGCCGGAAGTGCGGAAACACATTTTGGGCAGGATATGTGAAGTGACAGCTGTATTGTTCATCAAGAGGTGTGTAAAAATGGCAATGGTGAAAATTCAGAATGAAAATATCACAAATGCACGCGGTACGAGCATCGTGAAATCTGCAGCATGCGCCCGTAACACAGTCATTTTGATGGAGTATCAGCCCAAATTTTCAACATAGGCATTCTAGGAGCTCTGCTCATGAACTGTGTCACTGTCATTTTCTAATCTGGCCCAAACACTGATTTCCCACAGCGTGACTGCGCAATTGTGCACGGAAGTGCGGAAACACATTCGGGCAGGATGTGGAAAATGACAGCTGTACTGTTCTGAGGAGGTGCACAAAATGCCAATGCTGAAAATACGGCATTAAAATATTGCGAATCACGCCAAAGTTACGAGCCTGCGTAGCAACTGCGCAACGCACACTCGTAAAACAGGCATTTGTTGGATTTTTTCCACCAAATTTGGAACATAGGCTTTTTGAGAGGCCACCTCCTGAACACTAGCACTGTTATTTCATTAATGGGTCCCAAAAGGTGATTTCGCGCAGTGACTGCGAAATCACCTTCCGAGGATGATTAACGCCATGACAGTGACAGAATTCATGAGGAGGGGCCCCAAAAACCCCATGTTGAAAGATTGTGCCAAAATTCCAAGAAATGCCTGAGATATGAGCAAGAGAAAAAAACCCTATTCATTGCATTATACAGCTTACTGGCATTTCCTCAGTTACGTGATCGGCTTTGAAGAGTGCAGGCGTGTTCCCGGTCCACTGCAGATACGTCGCACCAGAGTCTGGAGGTAAGTATGGGGTGAGGGAGGCAGAGTGCGCAGTGGGTGGAGTGCGGGTGGGAGGAGGGATCTAGACTACGAGGGACGGTTTTCGTTTTCAGGTGAAAAAAAAAAAAAAAAACCGTCGCAGGACTATTTCGCATTGCAGGGCATTTGACACGCTGGGGTGGAGCTCAGCGTGCCACCTAAAATGAGTTTTGTGGGGGGTGTCAGTGGCCGGCGGAGATTGGGCACCCTCGTTGGCACTCAACACAGGGAGAGGTAATGCTGGCGGGGAGTGGGCTCCCCATTGGCGAGGCAAAGCGGGCGTGAGCTGAGGAGATTAGGCACCTCGGCATTCCACATTTGCGGGCGGGGGATGCCCGGCGGGGAGTGGGCTCCCCGTCGGCACCTAAACAGAGGGGGTTGCCGACGAGGATTAGGCACACCGATGTTGAGAAAGGTGAGGCAGCCGCCCGCTCGCCGACCATGGCCATAATGGCGGCGCGACACGTCAAGCAAAGGACGCTGCGTGTGTAGCGAGCTTTGCTCGGATTGCAGCGGACCTTTGCCGATGTCCTCGCCTCATTATGTATGCATGGTGTGGCGGTGGCATGCAGGCTGATTGGGGAATGAGGGACGCACCTACTGATGCGTGCCCTGCATTCATCCAACAGCAGCCGTGCCCCCAAGACCCGCACTGTCGCAAGATGTTGCTTGCGCATGCGCGCACGCCAACATAAAAACTAAAAGGGAGTGTGGCCTTTGCTGCAGGAAACCCACTTTGCCCCCAGTGAACAGGAGAGGTTACAGGATGCGTGGGGAGGGACATGGCTGGCCGCTACATACAATTCCCAAGATAAGGGGGTTGGCTATTTGGATTCCGAGGGGGTTCCAGGGATAGGTTACCAACTCCTGGGCGGACATGAGGGGAAGATATGCATTGGCACAGCTCCTGCTGAACACAAGAGAGTTCATTGCCTTAGGGATTGTCTATGGGCTAAACATTGAAGACCCTGGTTTCTACCAGAAACTTCACCTTTTTTTGTATATTTTATTTGTATACCCACCTACCAGGGCATCTCTCAGGAATCCTTGCTTGGCGCTGTAGCTCCTGTACCGCCCATCTGAAACACTTCACCAGACGACTACATCGGGTTCAGGACTCTGGCTCTCCTGCCCCATGGAAAGGCCCGGAGTCCCCAGAGGGGGTAGTCGAGTTTCGTGGCTGACATTGGGCGTGTCAGCCCAGGCCACTGGAGGTTCCATTGCCTCCCCAGAGATAGGGGATTTTCTTGTTTTCTTCCCTTAGTCCCGCCTACCCAGAGCTCAGACATGCAATGATGCCTCTCTGACGTCTGCCACAGCTCTATCCCTCTACTTTGTGCTCGACTATGCACAGTTACCTCCAGTCACCACTGGAAGTTGCTGCTACATCAGGCAGTCCCTGTATCCCTCCCCCAGAGAGAGGAGAGCAGTCTACGGATGCTCGATCCTCTCTCTCCCCTGCCAACCCCGGCAGTCCGGGCTCATTCCCAAACCCGGGTCACCAGCGTGGCATGAGGTGTAGCGTCCAGTGCCTCAATCCTCAGCACCACCTGGCCCGGAAACTTCACCTTGACATGGCAGCATTCTGGGGGAAATAGATTCTGGGAGGGGATTTCAACTGTGTCTCTGACACCACCCTAGATAGATCCAACCCAACCCCAGTATCACTGATTAAAAATGCTCTGTCCCTCCAAGAAATAGAAGACACGTACGCCCTGATTGACATATGGTGTCATTTGAATCCAACAGGCAGAGAATATAGCTTCTTCTCCCACGCACACCACTCCTATACCCGTATTGACAGGCTGCTGATTTTGCAAACAGCCACCCTGAGGGTGCAACAATCCTCCTACGAATCTTTATTGATATCTGATCACGCCCTGGGAATTGTTCAGGTGACTACAGGGAGTGGCTCTATGCGTGACAGACAGTGGAAACTAGACCCCAGGCTCTTATCTGACAAAAAAATACATTAAACACATACGAACATCCATCTCAGACTGCCTGACTAACAATAAAAAAGGGGCCAGTACACATGGTGCGAGATGGGAAGCCCCTAAGGCTTACATAAGGGGGCAGACTGTTTCCTATGCGGCCCATACAAGGAGAACTAAGGAGGCAGACATATGCACCTTTGAAGTAATGATTAAAGAGCTGGAGTGAGCGCATATGGCTCGACCCACCCGGGGCTGTATAACAGACTCAAGTTAAATAAAATTAAATACAGTACCATCAGCAGCTCCAAATCGAGCGACAGGTACTCCAGGGGAATACTGGACCCTATTTTGACGGTGATAGATGAGGCAAATCGCTGTCCTGGCAGCTGAAAAAGAAGGAAGCAGAATGCACAATTCATGGCCTGATGAACTTGCATGGGGGCACCATTTTAGATACCAAATCCATCTGGGACACTTTCACTGAGTTCTATAAGGACCTATATACATCTGAAGTCTCCCTGACCCCAAACCAAGTAAAACAATTTTTAGATAGGGCTCCACTGGCAGCTGTGTCAGCAGAGACAGCAGCAATGCTAGACTACCTTGTGGGAAAAGTGGGAATGATTAAGGCCATCAATGAACTAAGGGGTGGGAAAGCCCCAGGCCCAGATGGGTTACCATCTGATTTTTATAAAAAGTTCCTGCCTGAGCTCCTGGACCCTCTGTTCGAAGTGTATAGAGAGGGGACTCTCAGTGGTTGCCTGCCCCCTTCTATGTGGGCTGTGGTCATCACAGTCTTGCCAAAATCAGGCAAGAACACATCCCAATGCACATCCTATCGCCCCATCTCACTCCTGACATCTGATTATAAGATCCTGTCCCATCTCATTGCAGCCAGACTGGAGCCTCTCCTGCCTCAGTTGATCCAGATGGATCAATGTGGCTTTGTGCAAGGGCGTCGGAGTAAACACAGCATCAGGAAAACCCTGAGCATCATCCATGCATGGGCCAAAACCCGAAAATCTCATGGTGCAGCGATGTTTGCACTAGATGCTGAAAAGGCCTTTGATCAGGTTGAGTGTGCGTACATGTTTGAAACCCTTAAGGCCTGTGGTCTGGGTCTTGGAATCATTAACCTGATCAAAACACTTTGCATAGACCCCACTTCCCAGATCTTGGTACACGGGTCCCTGTCCTCAAGCTTTACGCTCCATAGGGGGCACGCCAAGGTTGCCCCATCGCCCCTACTGTATGTACTATCCCTTGAGCCACTTGCAGCGCACATACAAGCCCACTCGGGGGTTTTGGGAATAAGGGTCAGCACAAACTAGTCCTGTTTGCAGATGACCTCCTTCTATACCGTAAAGATCCCCACGTAGGCCTTCCCTATGTCCACTCCATTTTGGAGGAATATGCCTCTCTCTCGAGCCATAAAATAAACTGGACCAAGAGTGAGATCCTCCCAGTGGGAGACAGAAATAAGCGCTCTCAGACTAATATTGTTTTGAGGGCCCAGGCAGTGCAAAGGATCAAGTACTTGGGGATTTATATCTCATCTAAACACATGGAATTAGTGGCCCACAACTATGGACCCCTCATCACCAGAATAGCACAAGACTGTGAGAGATGGTCCTCCCTACCTCTGACCATGATAGGGGGAGAGTGGCATCAGTCAAAATGACTATTCTTCCATAGTGTCTGTATCTGTATCTGTTTCAGGCTCTCCCAATATATCTTCTGGACAAGTTTTTTAGACAGCTGGATGCCATTGTCCATAGATTCCCGAGGAGAGGCAAATCAGCTCGTTATATGCAGAAACATTCTACAACAGCCTTCCAAGCAGGGTGGGTTGGGTCTTCTCCACTTTAAACATTACTTCTATGCAGCACAGCTAGCATTCTTGCCTGTGGGTAACACTCTGGCCTAGAGTTTCTTGTGAAAAAGACTCAACCCCTTGAAATTTTTCTTCAGATATCACTTTTACTAAATCAAGTCTCATTCCATCTTGAATTCCGTCCTACCCTGATTGGTTACAAATTGAAGGTGAGCAACTGGAGGTTGACATTAGAAGAGATCTTTTAGCATCCTCTCTGCGTCAGGGGGTGAAGCATGCTTGTCTAATCCTTTCACTGGGACCTTGCTGAGGGTCTGGAATTTGATGCATGGACGCCTACCCCAACACAACAACATCTCTCAATACGCTTCTGTTAGGTCACTACTCAAAACTACACAAGGATATAATGAGTTCCTCCATAGAAATTTCCTGGGCTGGAGGAAAAAGGGGCTAAAATGTATACATCAACTATATGTGGGTGGCTAGGTCCTCCCCTTCAAGGATCTGCAGAGAGAGAGAGAGAATGGGGTCTTTCCCCTGAAGATTTTTTTATATTTACAGATTAGAAGCAGCGTTGACAGACTGAAAAGCATGATCACTGGTGCCCCACAGCCGGACCCCTTAGATTAGGAGCTGTTTACTCCTCAACCAAGTACTAAACCGTTATCGGTGTATTATGCAATTCTGCAGGGTGGCCCCCAGGATCCTACTCAGACTGTTTTTTTAAATTATATATTTATTGCTAGGATTGAAATACCTTTGAATGAAAGGTTCTTTTACAAAGGTTCCAAGTCTGATATAAATTACAGAAGTTGTGTATACCAAATTAGAATTTTACATTGCAAGGCAGGAAGGTAGACAATTAACAAGACAACAAGAGTACTTAAACACTCAGTTATATAATAAAAATAAGCATGCTAGTTGGTGTACAAAGTACATGCATGATTACAGTAGGGAATTCAACATATAGGAACAATTGCAAGAGGGGTAGGATAAGGAGGTGAGAGAGAGTAAGGGGTGCAGTCAGCTGATTATGACTCAGTCAGGGCTTAGAGAGGAAGGATAAGTAAAGAGGGGAAGTAAAGAGAGGATACTGAAATAAAGAAGAGGGAGATAAGAAAAAAGGAGGGGGGATGAAGCAGGCAGTAGGTGTCTTTGCCAAGTCAGGTTGAGGGAGGTGGGAATAAGTTGGGTGGGGAGGATGGGGGAAGGGGAGGGGGTGAAGCATTGGTGGAAGGGAGAGGAGTAGGGGAGAACTAACCAGGTGAGGCAAGGAGAGGGCCAGAATCCTGGAGCTGAGATGGGTCTAGCTGGTGGTGGTGGTGGTGGTGGGGGGAGGGTACTCAGAAACCCTGTACAACTTGGGAGCACAACCTGAATATCACCCTCATCCCTGAAAATGTGGTCGATGGCAGTGTCACACTTCACATTATGCTAAAAAAACAACAGATTACAGCAGATACAACTTAATTTTCTATACATATACAGTATATATATATATTTTCCCGGTGAGGCTTCATCGCCTCCAGCCAGACAAATCAAAATTACAAGGAACCTTCGTGCATAAGTACTGAGGCAAGGGTTATCCCAAAGGGCATTGGCCAGGATGCCAAGTTTCAAAGAAATATAAAATCACACAAACCCAAACCCAATAGACCAAGTCAGGGTAGCTGTTTCATTCCACTGCGGTGTCATACAGACGAGGCACACTGATGAGTCCTGGTAGGACGAAACACGTGTCTGTGTCTTCTGTTGGCACCCTTTGCAGGCTGTGTGTGAGGCCTTTTGGCACCATGCATACCTACTTAAAAGTTGAACCAGCATAACATTTTGTGGTGATTTGCATAAATAGCCCATGATGCTTTGCATTATGGGGGTATGTGTGATTTTGTAAATCAAAATTATGCTCAAAATGCTCCAAAGATGATGGCAACTTCATTCACATGACCGTTATGTGTCCAAAGATCCTTAAGTATTGTCACAAAATTATGGGATCGTGTCGCAGGTCCTGGGGGCTGCACCCCCTAAATCACCCTTGGAGTTTATGCTGGATGCGAATCCGGACAGGAGTTTGATGGGTGATGGACGTGACCTATGGACTCTAGCCTTAATAAATGCTCGTAAAACTCTGGTGCAGTGATGGATGGCTACCAATCCACCCCCCCCCCAATCCAATAATGGGCACATGATCTTTTGTACTGCCTTAGCCAAGCTGATTGATATCATGTACCAAGGAACATTTCCTTGGTAGGAAGGGGGGGGATAAATGCAACTGTTCTAGTGGATGTGGTGGGGGGAGAAACCCCATTGAGGGGCCCCTCCAGCCTGCAAAATATCAGGGAGTGCGCAGGTCATGGCCTGGTCTGCGCTCCACTCCCCTGTACCTTTTTACCAATATGTGGTTTGCTGTGTTAGTGTGCTCCTCAAGCACCCTGATCATAATTATCTGAGCAACCCAATGCTACTATTTTAGCACTGGATCCATAAAAAAATGCTGAAAAATTTTCTAGCACTTGACAATATGAGTCTTTTGTTTTGCATAAAGAATTAATACCTTTGGTTTAGACTCTTGAATGTAAATAATTACTACAGTTTGAGGTGCATGTTGCACCAGAAAGTGTTGTCATGATGTTTCATTTCATCAATAAAAATATTTTTCAAACAAGAAAAAACTGTTACAGGGTACCAGGCCTGCTATCACAGTGCCTGGGATTTTGCATTAGTGCACTTTAAGATTTTTTTTTTTTATTCCATCAGCTTTATTTGTTTTATAAATAAGGAACACACAAAACACAGAGTCAACACACAGACATACAACAAACAACCCAAAACCCCTGCCTCCAATCCCCTAGACCACCACTATGGCATCATAGTTGTGTGCCACACAATTTGGATGCTGAATTATCAATCCCTGGCTACATACTAATTCGGCATGACCGCCAGGGAAATAAAAAGGGCGGTGGCATTGCCATGTTCATCTCTGCCCACCTGCAGTACACCCCTGTACAGCTATCCATGCCCACACTTTCAACTGACTCCTTGCTGATTAAGCTCTCACTCCCACATTCACTCTTCCTATAAATATGGCAGGGTCCTGCTGTGCCCACGGCATCCTTATGCCCCTCATAATGGACCACCTGAGCACCCTTAAACTGCTAGGTTCTGGGGGAAGAGTTCCTTTTCCTTGGAGACTTCAACTCTAATCGGCTCTCCAACGCAAGCTGCAAGCTATGGAGCCATGTAGCTGCATTAAATCTGTCCCAACAAATTTCGGAACCCATACGTTTGAATCACGAATCCCAGAACCACTCCCTACTAGATTGGGCCCTTACCACACACCCGCACTGGATTCTCGAGTCAGGACTCCTTCTGGACTCGCTAAGTGACCATGATCTACGTGGTAAGGAGAATATTCAGGCCCAAAGTGCCCCCCCCATATACTGCTCGCCAGGTCCTACAAATCCCTTGACCTCTCAGTGCTCCTATATGATCTGTCCAACTTGGATTGTTCCTTTGTCCCTCGGGCCTCCTCCATCGACGCTGCCCTTGACCTTTTCAAGTCTAAATTCCTTGCTGTATGGAACTACCATGCGCCACTGAGAAGGACCCGTGTAAGGGGTGCCCACCTGCCCTGGGTCACTGCCAATATAATCGATCAACTACATGCCAGGGACCAAACATGGAAAGCCTATAAGGCATCTAATTCCCTGGAAGCACTCCAGCTCTACCGTGCACTCCGCAACTCCTGCACTAGGTTCCTATGGCAGGCCAGAGCAAGCTATTTCAAGGTTTCTTTCCACTCTAACCTAAATCAACCTGCAAAGTTCTGGAAATCAATCAAATCGCTTCTCACCCCCCCGTCCCAGCCTCCCACCCCAGCCTTAAATGTTGATGACTTCACCATCACTGATCCAGGTGAAGTGGCCTCGGTCTTTAACACCTTTTTCACCAGCTGCACAGCCTCTCTTCTGTCCACACTCCCCCCAAGCTCACTCAAGCCCGCCCACTCCCACTCTTCACATCTCCCCGGGCTTCACCTTTCGCATGGTCACCCCTACAGAAGTGCTAACAGCCCTGCGGGCACTTAACCCCAGCAAAGGTAAATGTCCCTCGGGTCTGGACTCCAAAATGCTTTACCTATCTGCCCATGCCATTGCCTCTCCACTGACCGCTCTCTTCAATCTCTCATTCTTGCTTGCTTCAGTCCCATTCGACTGGAAAAGTGCCACTGTTATCCCCCTCCCAAAAGGGGTGACCCCTCTGCACTAAGTAACTACCGCCCCATCTCCCTACTCCCCATCCTGCCCCAAATTCTAGAGTGACTTGTGCTCGGCCAGCTCTCTTCCTTTCTCGACACCTCTTCCTTCTTCACACCATACCAATCGGGATTCAGGAAGACGCATTCCACAGTCACTTCCCTCCTCAGGCTCACCAACACCATCCTCACGGGTATGAATCATGGACACATCACCCTCGGCTATCTTTGTCGACCTAGCCAAGGTGTTCACCACTGTCTCCCATGCCCTTCTACTATCCAAACTCGCCCAGGTGGGACTGTTGGGTACTTGCACCAGCTGGTTCACATCCTACGTAGTAGGCAGATCCCAATCTATGAGAATCGGTCATCATACTTCTGCCCCCCTCCCTGTAACCATGGGGGTCCCCCAAAGTTCGGTACTTGGCCTGATCCTGTTCTCCATCATCTTGAACGACCTGCCCTCCGTATGTCTACACACATCCATTCATACGTATGCTGACGGCACAGCACTGTATGCATCTCTGGTCCCTCCCCCACTGAAGTGGCTTCCAGACTTCAGGAGGACTTCAGTGCTGTCCAGCACTGGTTTTGATCTAACCAGCTCTTTCTAAATCTGAAGAAAACTATCTCCCTATCCTTCGGTACTAGACAGAGGCTCTCCCGGCTGCCCACAACCCCCACTTACCATACTATCGATGGGAATCCTTTGGAGGCCCTTACCTCCTTCCGGTACCTTGGGGTCTGGCTCGACCAGCACCTCGGCTTCTCAGATCATATCGACTCAATCCACAAGAAACTTCACCCCAAGCTGGGCACTGTATATATCGTAACAAGGGTTGCTTACCTCTGGAAACTTGCAGAGCAATCCTACAGCAAGTTATTCTCCCTGTAGTTGACTATGGTGACGTAGTTTACAGTGCCGTCCCTAAGTCCACCCCCGCAAGACTCGACCCCCTCTTCCATTCCTTCTGCCATTTTGCCCTGGACTGCTCTCCCTCAGTGCACCACTGCGATTTCTACAAGCTGCTAGACCTCCCCTCGCTACAGGATTAGAGACTTAGCCACTGTGCGAGGACAACGTAAAATTCTGGACGCAGTCCCCATCTAGAATCTGCCTTTGCAATTCAACCCCCCTCTGCATGCTCTCTCAGGAACACTGACTCCCAATCTCTGCATGTCCCACATATGTCCACAGCCAAAGGCCAAGCGGCTTTCAGCTACCACATGCCTAAACTTTGGAACTCCCTGCCGGCTGATATTAGGCACACAGACAACCCTCAGTGGCTAAACCAGCTCCTCAAGTTGTTCTTCCCCCCTCCTGCTCATGCAGTCTGCTCCACCATAATGCCATATGTCTCATCTCTCACCCTTAACCTATACCACGCCTTGGCACATCTCTACTTGCCAAGTTCCAGGCCCTAGTCTAGTGCGTGGAGTAATCTGGCCTGTAGCGCCCGCCGAAACCTATGTGTCCTCCAGCATTATTTTATCTCACACTGATTGCATAGCTGGGCTGTTGGTCCACTGGACTTGTTAGTAGTTTACACTCTGTTAGCCACTACCTTTCGGCAGCTAAGTTATTAGCTTTGTTATTTTAGTGTATAACCCTGTTATGATGCTGTATCTGCACTGTAAATTCACGTGTTCCAATGCTGTACATGTCCTTTCCCCCCTACCCCCAGGACGCATCTGGAATAGAGCGGTACTCCACTCAGTATGCCTTCCTGGTGAAACTCTTAAATAAATAAATCAGCATACTACTCTTAACAACAAGCAAACACTTGTTTTGAACTATTTGCAGCTTTCTAAGCTAAATAAAGTGCATGCATCTTACCCGATGACTTATTAAATTTGGAGATGGTGTTGTGTAAGCTAGCTGTAAGTTTTTCGGTGTTCAAGTTAAAGAGGAGCTCCGGAAGCCATTCTATATATGAAAGAACATCTGAGTCTTGCCAGGGTCTTAGAACTAACTTCTTGACCGACATAGCTATTAAGGCCATGAAGTACCTACGTTCCTTGACTGCCACCTTAGAGTAGTCCCCAATCGGGCAGATCTTGGGCAAGAATAAATCCTTAATACGCAGTAATGGATCCGAGTTCTGCTTGATGAGAGCCCACAGTGGAGTCACTTTAGGGCAATCCCAGAAAATATGATACAGAGTCCCCTCTGCCCGAAGGCATCTACAAAAAGTGGGAAAAGGCACCTTTCCCATTTTAAAGAGTTTGATTGGAGAGTAATACATATTATTAAGGGTTTTAAATTGCATAAGCCTTAGCCTGTCTTGAGAAATATACCTGTAATTATCTCTCCATACTTTCTCCCAACCCAGTACTAAGTGGGGAAATTGTGCCGTCCAATACTCAGATTTACCCTTTATTACAATGTAAGCCCTCTCATATAAAATAACATAGCCCTTCGAGATTGCATGGGGTAACATAACCATGACGCTGAGAAGCTTCATGAACTCCCCTTTCTCACTCCCCCCAGAAGCCATTTGTGGGTGTTGCACTGACATGCTGAAGTTGTAACACTTTGAAAACTAAGGTTCTGTCCACTCCCCATTTCCTCATTATATCCCCTGAAGTTAGGTACCTTCCATCCCTTATAAAATCCACCACCAGTAAAGACTTCAATTGTGGGAGCCAGTTACCCGATATAGGTTTCCCACCTATCTTCAGATTGAAATTACCAACAATAGGTTGCTGAGGGTGGTGTGTGTGGTTATATGACAGGAATGAGCATAATTGGGTGTGCACTCTTACCGATACACCCACTGGAGACTATCTGGTAAACTTTTTAGATTTGTATATAACGGCTTTGGGAGAAAGGCTGCAGGAGGCAATAACTCTTGTTCTATTAACAACCATATCGGCATGTATGGTCGAGAGGGCTGATCCCCATCTAGCGAGAACCATTTCAAATATTTGCTAGCATGACTAGCCCAATAATACATTCTGAAATGAGGAAGCCTCAATCCGCCTTTGCCCTTAGGAGCAGCCAGTTTGTAATAGGCATGTCTAGCTGGATTGCCTGCCCAGATAAAATCAGATATAGTGGCATGTAATTTCTTAAACCAGGACAGTGGCAACCATCAATTTAACATATTAAAGGGATAAAAGACACGGGGCAAAATGTTCATTTTAATTAGGCTAATCCAAACCCAGAGGAAGAGTGGCATGGTTTTCCATCTAGACAAATCCTGCCGTATCACCTGGAATAATGCTTCCAGGTTGAGCTGCTTAAGAGATCCTTCCTCCCTGGTCAGATGTATCCCCAGGTATTTAAACATAGAAACATAGAAACATAGACTTTGACGGCAGATAAGGACCGCTTGGCCCACCTAGTCTGCCCATTTCCCTATCTAGAGGATAAGCTGCAGATCCTATTTAACCAACAGCCTATTTCTTCTTCCCCCAACAAAAATTGCTATATGTCTGTCCCATGCATTCTTGAATTCTCCCACAGTTTTAGACCCCACAACCTCCTCAGGAAGGCTGTTCCGTGCATCCACCACCCTCTCTGTGGAAAAATACTTCCTCCACATTGCCCCTAGCCGCCCCCTCTATCTTCAAATTGTGTCCCCTTGTTCTTGCACATCTCTTTTCTGAAAGATGCTACCCTCTTGGACTTTGTTGATTCCACTGAGGTACTTAACCGTTTCTATCATGTCCCCCTCTCCCTCTTTTCCTCAAGGGTATACATATTAAGCTCCTTTAGTCTCTCCTCGTATGGCTTCTCTTGCAGACCCTGCACCATTTTAGTTGCCTTCCTCTGAACTGCCTCCATCCTGTCTATGTCCTTGCGGAGATGGGGTCTCCAGAACTGGACGCAGTTCTCCAGATGGGGTCTCACCTACTGTCTGTACAGCGAGATAACTTCCTATTTTCTGCTGGTGATACCTCTCCCTATACATCCCAGTATCCCCCCAGCCCTCCCTACCGCTTTCTCACATTGCTTGCCAACCTTAAGGTCATCTGATTTGATTACCCCAGGTCCCTTTCCATTTTTGTTATTGTTACTACCTCCTCCCCATGGTGTAATCTTCCCTGGGTTTTGTTTCCCAGGTGCATTACTTGCACTTCTTTGCATTGAATCTAAGCTGCCATACTCTGACCATTCCTCCAACCTTGCCAAGTCCCTTCTCATCCTTTCCATGCCTCCTTGTGTATCAACCCTGTTGCAGATCTTTGTGTCATCTGCAAGAGGCATACTTTTCCTTCCAGTCCCTCTGCAATGTCACTTATAAAGGCATTAAAAAGGACTGGACCCAGTACTGAACCCTGCGGTACCCCACTAGTAACCCCTCTTTCTTCAGAGTGGACTCCATTTACAATTCCCTTCTGTGTCCTGTTGTTCAGCCAATGTTTTACCCAGGCTACCACCCTGGGACCCACTCCCAGGCTGGTTACTTGGCATTACTTGGTATGAAAGAACAGAAGAAGGCCAGAGCCCATCGAGACTGTTCCCCACACTATGTGGGACATTATTTATCTATTATCTCTCAACCAAACATCTAATTTGTTTTTAAAGTCAGTAGCACTAGTTGCCTCTACCAATTCTTGTGGCAAAGGATTCCATACAATGGATGCTCTTATTGGAAAAAAGGTTCCCCTTTTGCTGGTTATATAAGTTTTTACTTCAAGCTGTTTATTATGCAGTCTCGGAACATGTCTCCTTTTGGAGAGTGTTAGACCACATTTTTCCATTAGATGTGGTGAATTTATTAAATTAAAAACCATAAGCATATCACCTCTTAATCTTCTAGTTTGAAGAGAGAAGATACCAGTAGCTTTTAATCTGTTCTGATAATCCAAGTTTGTTAATCTTGGAATAATTCTAGTTACTCTCCTTTGAACCTGTTCAAGAATTGCTATGTCTTTTTTTGGTTTGGATTCCAGAAAGGGGAGCCATAGTCTAGATACGGTCTAATGTATGCCCTATACAATGGAATAAGGCATTGTTCAGTGCGATTAACAAAAGTGCGTTTTATTTGCTTCAAAAATCTGTTGGTCATGCAAGCAGTTCTAACACCGTGATCATTTGGTGTCAGTTTATTATTAACATATATCCTTAAATCTTTTTCACAATTTGATGAGTGAAGTGGTAGTCCGTTTATATAATATATCATTTTTGGATTATTTACACCGAAATGCACTACTAAACATTTGTCTTGATTAAACTGCATATGATTTTCATTTGCCCAAAGTGTTAATTTTTCCAAATCCTTCTTTAATGCAGAAATATTTTCTTGATTATTAACCTTGCCCCCCAATTTAGTATCGTCTGCAAATTTAACCATGAAGTTATTTGGCCCTGTTTGTAAATCACTGATGAAGAGATTAAACAGTATTGGTCCCAAGACCGACCCCCTGTGGTACACCACTTGTCACACTACCCGAATCAGACAAGATGTCATTAATTCTGACTCTCTGAGAATGATTTGCAACCAGTTTAAAGTCCAGTTGACAATATCAGGTGACAAACCTAGATTGTGCATTTTAGTAATGAGTTTTTCATGTGAGATTTTATCGAAAGCTCTACTAAAGTCCAAAAGAATTACATCAGTAGGTATACCCACATCTAGTAGAGTACTTATATTATTGTAAAAAAGATATCAGATTGGTGGAGCAGGAATACTTGGGAGTAAACCCATGCTGATTTGAATCATAAATTCCTAATTTTGTACAATCTTGATCTATTAGAGACTTCATTACTCGTTCCATTAATTTACCAGCCACTGAGGTCAGGCTAATTGGACGATAATTTTGCACAGAACCTCTATTGCCTTTTTTAAATATGGGAGTAACTATTGCAGAACACCAATCATTTGGTACAATGCTTTCTTGTAAGGATTTGTTGAAGATAATTGACAAAGGTATAGAAATATTTATAGAGGTTTCTATCAGAAACCATGGATGAATACCATCTGGGCCTGGACTAGTATTTTTTTTTAGTTTTTTGATAGCCTGTATAATGTCAGTTGGATAGAACCTATGATAATCTACGTGGTGAACTTTAAATGTACTAATAGGTGATTTTTGAGAGAAGACAGAACAAAGTACTTATTAAAGAGAGTCGAGGTTTCTATATCAGACAGAGAAGAGCCATTGGTTATAATGGGACCAATGGTCCTTGATACACATTTTTTACTATTTATATATGAAAAAAGAGACTTGTGACAGTCTTTTGTGTGAGCTAGTTTAAATTCTAGCTTATTTTTTGCCAATTTAATAGAATTTTTTAAATTTTTCACAGATAATCGGTATTTATGTAATAGAGTAGTTTTAAATGGAACAGAACTATTCTTAAGTTTCCTAAAAAGTTACATTTTTATTTTAATCTGATTTTTAATTGTCTTGTTGAACCAAGGGGGAATTTTTCCTTTATTATTAAATTTCCTCTTAGGTGGAATAAAGGTATTTTTCAAATAAAGTACAATGTTTTTAAAAAAGTCCCAAGCTTGTTGTGTTGTACAATTAAGAAGATTAGATTCCCAATTTGTTTTGTAAGTATTCATTGATTTTAGAAAAATTTGCTTTATTATAATTTTTTGTACAGTATAACTTCCTTTGTGTAGTTTTAAACTGTTGAATTTCAAAAAGAATAGATGAATGATCGGTGGTCCCAAGTGGATCCCAAATTTGTAAATTGCTAACTTGTTGCTTTATGTTAGTAAATAATGGATCCAAAATATTAGGACCTTGAGTGGGTTCAGTAACAAGTTGTTGTAATCCAGTACTAACTACCACATCTATTAGTCCTTTCTCGGCATAGGACTGTCCTGAGAATGAGTCCCAGTTAATATGAGGGAGGTTAAAGTCACCAAATATTACAGTATCTTGAGATTCTGAAAAATGTGTAATTTCTTTAAACATATCAGTTGTGTAATCTGAATTTGCAGAGGGAGGTCGATAGATGTTACCAATAGTTATATAGGACTGCTTCTTCAATAAGATTTTAACCCATATACTTTCAAAAGGAAAGGGGAGAACACACTTCAAAAGAAGGAATATCATTTTGCATGTACATATAAACTCCACCGCCTTGCTTATCTAATCTGTTTTTGTGATATAATTTATAACCTGTAATTTCTCTGGACCAAATTAAGGATGCGTCCCACCAAGTTTCAGTTACTCCCACCACAGCTATATTTAAAGTTTTACATTTGACTTCGAGTTCTGCTAATTTGAGTTGGTTTAAAGATCTTGCATTCAAAGCTAGGAATTTACATTTAGTTTTAATAATATTTTGGTAAGTATTCAGAGACTTGGGAATAGACCCATTCTCTCCCATTGTTTTTTAGTTTAAACAATGATTTATGGTTTTAGTGATACTTTTCCCCATAAGTGTACTACCCGTATGACTGAGATGTAAACCATCCCAGCAAAACAAGGAAGAACGATCTGAAAATGATTCCCAGTGGGTAATACAGGGTATATCCTGCTTAAAACACCACTGTCTCAGCCATTCATTTAGGGCTTTGATTTTCTGTGTCATGGTAGATGCTGCTCTCGGGACAGGTAGAATTTCAGATATACATACACAGCATCCCCTATCAAGTAACAGGCTACATAACGCCACACATAGTCCTGTTGTAACTGATTAAATGGGGTGTTGTTTATATCATTAACACTGGCATGTATGATAACCCGTGGATTTTCCCCCACATTTTATAAAATTTTAGGCATCATGGAGGTAATGTCAGATACCCTGGCCCCACGGAAGCTAGAACAAGTGCGGTTGCTCTTGTCACTATTGCATACTGCCCTGTCAATGTGCTTAATGATTGAATCTTCCAGGACTAACACTTGTCTTGAGACAGTAGGGGTACAAGAATCAGAAACAGGTGATTGTTTAACACACTCTGGAGTGATTAACTTAATAGGTATTGATTTGGTAGCTTGAGACTTAATAGGACAAATATTCATGGGCATTAACTCCTGATTGAAAAGTGTTTTTAAACCATTATTATCAACAGAGGGTGATGCACAGGATAAATCATGTAGCACTTCATTATTTGATACAGTCAATTGCTCAAACCTATTACAAGTTTCAATAGGGGCACTTTTGTGTATTTGACTGCCCCTCCTTTTTTTAAGAGGCTTTGTGACAATGGTCCAGTCATTATTATAATGAGAAGAAGGCGGATAATCATCCACCTTATAAGAGGGGGCAGAGGCAACAGGTATACTAGTACTAGTCATTACAATTGTCTCCTCATCAGGAGGCATAGAAATGCTACCTAAATGTGAAGGAAATTGTTCATTAGAATGAAATTGTTCATCCATAAGATCAGTGTAACTTTCCAGTTCCCTAATATCAGTAGAAACTGGTTTAATATTGAGCAGAAACGCTATCTCTGCTTCAAGAGTAGTAATCAGATGGCAATTAGCACATACATATTCGCTCCCTTACTTTCCCTCACTATACATCAAACATTGCATACACTTACTAAGTTCTTTTTCCATTATTAAAGGTGTATATTTACTAAGTAGAGGATATGATAAAATTATCTTATCCAAGTTTGTCTAATGCCAGCAGTTTCAGCGGACACAGCAGACATGCGCAAACGTGCGTGTCTCTGCGGCCCCGCGCACACTCACCCCTCTCGCTAGAGGGGCAGGTTTTAAGCCAAAAAACTGGAAGTAAGTGTCCATTCACTTCCGGTTTTGGCGCGAAGTAAAAATAACAACATTTACTTAAATTCAGCAAGATTCTGTGAGTTGAAGGTTTACAAGCCCTTAAAAGGGCAAGAGAACCACCAGGCAACAGTACTTTTAACAGAGAGATGTTGTTTTGGGGTAGGAGGTATATTAGCCTATTGCTGGTCCTCCAGGTTCCCACAATGCTCTGCTATTCACTGAAGAGTCAGTTACAAGCAAATGGTACCACACAATACAGCAACAGTTAAAACAAATATATTAATGGTATATCAAAGTATATTGGTGCACTGCAGTACTCCATCTCTCACCAGAGGTTTGCTATATCAGTAGCAGTGCCACTATTAAACGCCCCGCTCGCTAGAGGGGAAGGTTTTAAGCCGAAAAACTGTAAGTAAGTGTCCGTTCAGTTCCGGTTTCGGGGCAAAGTAAAAATAACAATATTTACTTAAATTCAGCAAGATTCTGTGAGTTGAAGGTTTACAAGCCCTTAAAAGGACAAGAAAACCACCAGGCAACAGTGCTTTTAACAGAGAGATGTTGTTTTGGGGTAGGAGGTATACTAGCCTATTGCTAGTCCTCCAGGTTCCCACAATGCTCTGCTATTCACTGATGAGTCAGTTACAAGCAAATGGTACCACACAGGGTTGACAAAGCCAGTGTTTCTCTATGATCCTTCCCTTCCCACTGCCAAACAGGAAGTTCCTGTTGACAGTCAAATCCAGTGGCTATAAAAGTAGAACTGGCTTAGGGTGGGTGGGATGGAGGGGAATTAGTAAGAAAAAAGGCTAGCAACAGAAAGTTGTAATTTGAGTCACCTGCTTTTATAGTGTCTAAGCCACATCCCCAATTATGCTCTCTCTCCTCCTACTGGTTTAGCAAAGTAAGTTGATACAGTACCCTTCACATCACAGAACACACACTGACTTTCTTTCTTTTCTAATCCTAAATAAGACTTTACTAGATGTAGAAAGGGTATCTGTCTGCTTAATCTCAACAGACCCTGACTCCTGCTGAGATACAAGTGTTAAATTAATAAGAAAATATAGCTTCTTTTAGTTAGCTGCCTTCTACTCTACAAGCAAGGCTAGCAACAGGAAGTTGTAATTTGAGTCACCTGCTTTTATAGTGTCTAAGCCGCGCCCCCAGTTAAGCTCTCTCTCCTCCTACTGGTTTAGCAAAGTAAGTTGATACAGTACCCTTCACAGCACAGAACACACACACTGACTTTCTTTCTTTTTTTAACCCTAAATAAGACCCCTTCCACTTCTAATAAAGTATCTGTCTGCTTAATTTCAACAGACCCTGACTCCTGCTGAGATATAAGTGTTAAATTAATAAGAAAATGTAGCTTATTTTAGTTAGCTGCTTTCTGCTCTACAAGCAAGGCTGGCAACGGGTTAATTTGACTACTAATCTTCTGTGTGGGACTGTGTCAAATGCCTTGCTAAAGTCTAGGTAGGCCATATTCACAGCCCCTTCCTGGTCTACTACTTTGGTCACCCAGTCAAAGAAATCAATTAGATTCGTCTGACATGACCTTCCCACTGTGAATCCATGCTGCCTTGGGTCCTGTGCCCCACTGGCCTCTAGGTACTCAACAATTCTTTCCTTCAGAAGTGATTCCATCACTTTCCCTACCACAGAGGTCAAACTGACAGGTCTGTAGTTTCCTGCCTCTGTCTTGGTCCCACTTTTGTGAAGGGGAGTCACATCCGCCTTCTTCCAGTCCTCAGGTACCACATCATCTTCCCATGATTTGTTAAAAAGGGTAGTCAGTGGTGTCACTAGTTCTCTGCTTAATTCTTTTAGAATTCTGGGGTGAATTCCATCTGGCCCCATTGCTTTGTCCACTTTCAGTTTTAGGAGTTCTTTCAGAACCCTTTCTTCTGTGAAAGGACTGGGATCAACCCCCCTCTCCAGAGTGCTTCTGTTAATTGGATTAGGCACCTCCCCCACTTCCTCTTTTGTAAAACTCTTAGGAGTTCATGATAAACCTAATTCAGTAATAACAGCCTTACTCGCTTTATGGTTCGGGGGAACACCATAGTTTTGTCCACATTTAGTTTAGAATTGGAGAAATTACTGTACTCCCTGATCACTCATAAAGACGCTAAGATAGATACCTGAGGGTTGATAAGAGGCATAAGTATATCATCTGCGTACACTGAAATCTTCACCTCATATTTACCAACTCGCACACCCTGTATACCAGAACTTCTATTAAGCTGCACTGGTAGGGGCTCTAAGTGGAGATTGAACAACAGGGGTGATAAGGGGCAGCCCTGTCTTGTACCTGACTGCAATAAAAAAGTTGAGGAGAAGACACCGTTGCAGTAAATATGAGCACTCTGTGTCCTGTACAGTACCCGTATCCGCCTGATAAACTGGGAAGAGAATCCATAGCGGTGCAGCACTCTAAATAGAAACTGCCAATCCACTCTATCAAATGTTTTCTCTATGTCCAGGAACACCAGAGCTGCCGGGCACTCGGAATCCCTGAATGCAGAGAAGACATGTCCCAGCTTACAGAAGTGATCCGAGGAAGATCTTCCTGCCATGAAGCCCACTTGGTCAGGCCCTATGAAGGAGGGGAGAACCTTATTCACTCTGTCTGCTAACAATTTGGCTAAGATCTTCACATCGTAATTCAGAAGCGATATCGGTCTGTAATTAGATACTTTTTCTGGGCCCCTTCCCTCTTTGTGAAGGATAATAATTAGAGCTTCAAATAAAGAGCTGTCCTGTACCTCTGCAGTTAATAAGTGTTAATATCACCTGTGTAACCAAGGAGTCAACGGTTCTGCCAGAGCCTTATAGAAATTGGAGGAAAGCCCATCTGGGCCCAGGGATTTATCTAAAGGCAAGGCCCTGATTGCCTCCCTAATATCCTCCATAGTGAAAGAAGCAACCAGCCTACTTTTTTGGTCAGGTGTGAGGACAGGGAGTGGAACATTGGCTAGGTAAGTGTCTACCTCCTCCGCCGAGGGAGAGTTAACCATGGGACTGTATAGTTCTCTCTAAAATTTTTCTAATTCCAGTACTATTTCCCTCGAGTTTGTTTTAAGAGAGCCATCCCCCTGTCGATTTTAATGGCATTGATAAGCCTAGTATTTTCCTGCTGTTTAACTCTCAAAGCAAAAAGCCACTCTGTCTTCTCTCCTTGGTCAACATACGCCGTCCGAGCTTTCAGTAGTGCGTATTCTGCTTTCTCTCGTAGTAGGTCATTGTACTGGCTTCTATCCTGGACTAATTCTTGTCGGGCTGCCACTGTGGACCCCAAAGAGAAACAGGATTACAGAACCCTAATTTTGTCTAATAACTCGGATACTACCTTCTCCCTCCTATGCTTCCTCGTGGAGACTATACGTATCAGCTCCCCCCTGATGTAACATTTCAGGGCCCCCCATTCCATATCTATCTTCCCCGTTGACCCTAAGTTCTCTGAAGTGAACTGCTCAATACATTGAGCAAGTTCAGATATTAACCAGTCTAATTTCAGTAACTGGTTGTTTAACTTCCAGATAGTATCCTTGTACTGCCGCTGGGTAAGGGTGAGCGTACATTTGACCAGAGAGTGATCTGAGATCACCCCAGGATAGATCTGAGAGTCCAACAACCCACTCAGAAGGGACTTGCTTATTAACAGATAGTCTATCTGGGATGAGTTATCATGCATGCACTGGTAGTCTAAAAGTAAAGTCCTTAGTGCCATGGTGTAGAACCCTCCAGGGGTCGCAGAACCTGAACTGATAAACTAATTCTCTTATGGCTGTCTCAGCTGCTGAGAGACCCTGTACTTTGGTCTCGGACCTATCAAGATGCAGTAAAAATGGAAGATTCCAGTCACCCCCCATAATAATGGGAAGTGACAGGAAGGGCAGCAGAGTCTGTATTAGCTCCATAAAAAATGAGGGCGTGTCCATGTTTGGCCCATATGTGCAGCCTAGAACCACATCAATCCTCTCTAGGGTGCCTACAATAATAATGAACCTGCCCCGTGTATCCCAGATACATTGCTTGCACACAAAATAAAGTTTCCTAGTCAAAAGTATAGCTACTCCTCTGCTCTGTGTGCTATCCCCCGTGGCAAACACTTGCCCTATATGTAGTCTCCGAAACAGCAAACCTTCGTTATCTAGGAGATGTGTCTCCTGTAGGAAGACAATGTCCCCTTTAATATTCTGGATATGCTTAAGTATACGGTACCTTTGAATCTGTCTGCGTGCACCTTTAACATTCCACGTGACAAAGCTGAGGCTGCTAATCATCTTGCTTTATGCTGCTTGTAAGTATCCTAATGATAACATATATACAAAAACACCCAACTGATTTCATAGTCCCCCTCCCACCACTATAACCAAAACCCCGAAACTGTCTTTGCATGGAAAGTTGCATTACACTTAACCTGTTACCCACCCAAAGAAACACTGTAACCAAAAAGGCAGTAAATTGTAGTAAAAATGGAGAGAGCTTCCAGTACCCACCTACTCCCCTCGCCCCCGCCCCATGGTTAATATGGCCCATGATGTCTAACCGGTTTTCTCTCCTCTCCGTGCTCCACCGCCTTCTTCCATCACAAAGAAAACCAAAACCCCCCATTGTTATTAACTAGTGGTGGTAACAACATCTCCATACCCTCCCACTTTGTAACACAGTATAAACCCCAAATCAAAAGCACATGGACATCCCCCAGTCTTCAATATGACATAGTTCTGGGTATCTCAGTCCTTTCTCAAGGCATCCAATTTGCAGCCACCCTGTAAAATGCTCTGAGGCTGAAGCTATCCTGTGCAGGAAATGCAAGGAAGCAAGACTCTCAAATGACGCACGAAGAGTAAAACCACCGCTCCCTGCGTTACCTTCTGAGTAGCTGAAAGCCATGGGCAGGCCATATTTATATAGACCTGACAGATCTGAGATGCAGTCCTTGAAGAAAGTATTGTTGAGGTTACCCTGTCCCATTTTCCCAGTCTCTATCCTTCTTTTGGGTAGACCACTGAAGGAATCAATGTGCCTGAGCGCTATGCGGCTAACTTTGATCAAACTTCGCTGCACCACATGCTCGTTAAGAGAAGGATGTTGACAGTTGCACAGAAGTTAAAGACCCAGGGAGAAGGACACATTAAAGATGAAGGGCCAAAGCGGAGGTGAAACTACTTGCGGCTCCATCACACAGAACTAGTTCCAGCAGTCAATCAAAAGCACTGGATATAAAACTAGAGTACGCACCTCACCATGCAGGCTGTCCTTCATTTGGGCTTGAAGAGGTCAGGCAGGGCTTTCTTAGGGTCTGCACTAGCTGCGTCGGCTTCCTCAAAACTGACCCAAGATCCGTCTACTAAAACTTGCAGCTTACCTGGATACACCTTCCGAAACTTTTATTGTGCGGCAGTTAGCTTAATAACAATAGGATGGAAAGTCCCTCTTTTCAGAGGTATTGAGCTCAGCAGGTCCTGTGACACTTGCAGCTTAGAGTCGCCCCATCTCACCTCCTGTATCTCTCTCATTTTACTCATGAAATGCTGCTTCTCAAGGTAGTTAAGGAAGTGTAGCATGAAGGGTCTAGGAGTCGATCCCTGTGCTGGTATTGGTCACAAAGCTCAGTGAGCCCTTTCAGTGGTGTATGTAGTGCCATATGGAGAGCGGCCTGCCAGTTTTTTGAGCAATTTTTGTGTAAAGATAATTGGCTCTGTCCCTTCCTCCCTTTCAGGCAATCCAAAAATAACAATATTGTTACGCCTGCTACGGCCCTCTAAATCCTCAACCTTAGATTCAAGCCTGCCCACCTTCTTCTGCAGGGATGTAAGCTCTGGATCCAGATGGTCCATCCTCTTATCCAGTGAGAACAGACTGACCTCGCTGTCCCCAGTGTGTTTCAAAAGATCTTCAATCGCTCCTGCCATTGATTTAAACTCATCTGTTAGAGACCGGAGCTCTTCACGAAAAGGCTGAAATTCTTGAAGAAATTGCTCCAGCATTAAGGGGGCTTGTTCTGGGGTGGGTGTAGATCCACGACCACCGGTGGAGGCCTGGGCCCTGCTTTTTTGTGCAGCTTTCTCGGGCGTATGTGGCGGTGTATGTTTGGGAGGAGCAGCTTTCATTTTGGCATCCATTTCCTGAACTTGCCAACAGATAAACGATGTAGGTAAGTCATTCAAGCGATCTGGAAAGCAGAAAACCACTTTAATTCTGTGAAACCGCAAAATTAGCTGAAAATACTGGAAAAAAGTGGCGGAGCTCACCCAGCCAACCAGCCTCATCACGTGACTTCTCGCACTTTAAGATTTTAATGCAAGTTTGCACAAATAGCCCCACCTCACTGACTTTGTGCTGGTGCATTATAAAACAAAGTAATTGTAATTCAGCTGTGAAAATTGTAATCCAACAAAGACAACTTTAAACTGGTAGCATCTCTTTTTACTTTCTGGCTGGCTAGACCACTACTTACACGTCTGATGAAGAAGAGAAAGAATCCACATTTATATAGCACTTTTCATACACATTGTATCCTAAAGCACTTTACAAGCAATGAGAGACTGGTAGTGAAGTGACTGAATGTGTAGTTGCAGCCATTCTGCACATCAGCACCCACACACAGCCTTGGACAGTTGCATGAAATGGTTTTATGGGAAGGGTAATGTTGGCCTGGACACAGGGGAAGATCCCCTACTCTTGTGAAGAGTGCCGTGGGTTCTTTTACTTCCATCTGGACACCCACCAGGACAGCACCAGAGATGTGTAGAAGTGACCTTGGTTTATAGAGCAGGGTTTGAATAATAATAGCCCCCCCGACAAACATACGTAACAGCTTACCCTCCAGTTAAGACATTTATCCATAAAGTAAATTTTTTTCCAATTCTTTCAATAAAACACTCAGTAAAACAGCTGTGTGGAGCTGGTAAACAGCTAAATTTGACTCGGCTGCGTTCTTCATGCGCAATTTTGTGATGTTAGCACAAGGATGGCATGGAGTGCGCTCCATAAGCTACAGGGCCAGTTTTTGCAAGCTATTTTTATCATATTAAATGCGAATTTGAGAAAGAAGGCCACCTCTCAACTCTCAAAGTCCTTGTCAGTTGAGCGGTGGCCTTCTTTCTGGGTCGGCGCATAGTCGGCATCTGCAAAAAAATTGCCCCCAGTGTAGTCTGTGGTGCACGCCCCCACGCTGTTCTTGTACTGACATCACAAACCTGCAAGCTTGAGGGCGTGGCTCAGAGCTCCAAATGAGCATTTTGGCTACCAGCTCCATGGAGCTGTTTTACGAGTGTTTTTTTAAGGAAAGTAAATGGGGGGGGGGGGGATTTACTTGATGGTGAAATGTCTTAACTGGAGGGTAAGCTGTTACATATGTTGGAGGAGGGAGAACTATTATTACTCAAAACCTGCTCTTTAACATCTCAATCAAAGGAGGGCACACCCTCACAGTACAGCACCCACCAGTATTGCACTCGGTGCCAACGTTTATAGTGTAAGTTCAATCCTGGTGTGGGATAAGAAACCATTACTTTGTGGCACAGAGATGGATGTGCTACCAACTGAGCCACGCTGACACCAGCCACGGGAGCAGTTCTCCGAAGCAGGCCTCGGGTGCAGGCTGGAACAAAGCAGGTAGGTACAGGGGGAACAGCAGGCAGATGGGATGGTAGCATGACCTTGACTAAGGCCTAGTTACTCTCGCTGTCTCTGGTGTGTCCCTCTTTGACACAGCGGTCAAAGCAGCGTTGCAGCGTGTCACAGTCCAAGCGAGGCGTAGACCGGGGTACTACCTCCCTTTACCCAAGAGTGCACATATCGGGGTGCCAAGTATGAGGAGCCTGAGCTCCTGATCTTATAATTTACTCAGTCACACCAGGCAGAGATGGCGGGCTGATCGTCTACTTGAGTACAGTAGCAGTCTGGAAGCTTTCTGCAGCATCAGTCTCCACTGTAAGCACAGCAGTTCTGTCTGGTTTGAACTGCAGCAGCTTTACACAGCACGACAACCATTTTTCTTCTGAGTCTGGCTGGGGCCTCAGCTCTTCCTCCTCAGCACATGTGTCACTTCCAGATGCCTGTGCAGGACTGCCTGAAACCCCCTCCTAGCTTGTAGGAAGTTCCAGTGCAGGTCCCGTATGTTTGGTCTCTGGATTGGCTGGTTTAGTTGTCAGTCACAGTTCTTGGCTTCAGATTGGTCCCAAAAGGGCACCAAGCACACAATCGCTCTGGCTCCCAGAGTACTTCAGGAGTTTCCAGTGTGACCCTTAGACTCTGGTTGGTTCTGAGGTCAGTTGTCAAGACAATGATATCCATGCGGCTGCACAGGCACTCAGTTGCAGAGCTAATCATTTCGTGTTGTTTATTGCCCAGCATGCTGGCAGTCTATTGCTGTTAGCCTTGTTTACACTTATGTCTGATGCATCGGTGGTCCGATTGGCAGTCCAGGAAGCCCTCTTTGAGTGCAGGAGCACTCTTTAATTGGTGGCTCAGAGCACTGGATTACTGTCAGCACCTCTCTCCCCTCTCCAAAAGACAAGTCCTACCATGGGGGATTACATATGTTTACGGATGAAAGGATAATGTCTGCACATTGACAGAAAAATGGCTTCCACCGCAGTATTCTATCCATCTTTTGATCATTGTGGTCCAGATAGACACATCAGTTTTTTATGCACACCCTTAAGGAGGCAGTATAGCGCAGTGGTTTAAGGCTCTGAGCTGCAAATTGGGAGACCTGGGTTTGAATCCCACAGCCCCCACTTGCCTACTGTGTGACCCTGCGCAAGTCACTTAACTTCCTTGTGCTCCCAGGTCGCACCTGTGAACAAGCTTAAGCTTAGTGTGCATCTCCTGGTTAAAAAGGAAAGTGCAGTCTACCCATGGTAGCCCTGACTATGATGACAGAAATGTTTTATTATCCACAGACAGCTTTTACTTGCCTGCAGTGTTGTGCTAATCACCTTGCTAGAATGGATATGTGCCATTATCATACATATCAGAAAAGCAATTAATTGATAAACATTGCAAACAGTTAACTTTTTGGGTCCAATGTGAGGTCATAAATTATACTTTATTAAGCTGTTTTCACTGTTTATTTGGGGGCTTGAAGATCTCTGCTGAACATCCTATATGCATTTCATTTTCATAGCCGTGCTCAGTTGATAGCTAGCCTTAGTTCCCATGTCCTGAAATAGGCAGTGAAAAGGAATTAATACTGTATGCCAGAGGTACATTGTAACCTGCTGGAAAATAGTCTCCTCTATTTGTGCTTTTCTTTCCAGATCCACTAAGTACTTGTGAAAATCTGCAGAGTCTCAATGTGGCTGGCAACCTCATTAGCAGGTAAAATCTAACAGCATGCTATAAAGGCTAAAAAGATATTGCTTGAATTTCCAGGCCTTTTTGGACCATTTTATGTAACACTGCAATTTGCAAGAAAGGAACAAGTACATGCTGACTTTTAGTAGCTTATTCAGTTGTTGTTTTTCCTAATAAATATTTAGTTTTAAACCTTCACTTGCTAGGTGGCATAAAGGAGAACTGCGTTGAACTTGTAAGTCCTTTTAACTAGTAGAGGCTGTTTTGAAACAATGGCTGCAGTTTGATATTGCTCTTTCTTCACAAGCCTTTATGTAAACTGAGTATGTCTCATTTATACACTGGTGGTAAGAACCATTTGAGAACTGTATGATGTGGCTTATGTCTCATTCAACCACAGAATTCTAC
Organism: Neoceratodus forsteri; assembly: GCA_016271365.2. Taxonomy (NCBI): domain Eukaryota; kingdom Metazoa; phylum Chordata; order Ceratodontiformes; family Ceratodontidae; genus Neoceratodus; species Neoceratodus forsteri. The sequence continues at coordinate 1,625,084,792 of CM028129.1, forward strand.
AATGCAAAACAGATGCACTGTGACAATAGTAAAAGAATTTAACACAGGCATAAACTGTATCATACAGTTCTAAACTCATGCCACTCCCCCAGTGAGTGGCTTGTGTCCCCCTCCTGGGGGACAGTTTACTGTAGGTCTTCCCTCTCCACTTTATAGTCCTGCTGTGCACATTGATGCACCATACTCTATCTATTTAACATGTTGTATGCAAGCCTAAATTGTTTTGCTTTCATTGTCTTAACAATTTTGTGACTACTGTTAGTTACAGCATATTGTACTATCATTAGTTGTTGTCCTTGTTATAATTTGTTTTAAAGTTGTATTTACATTATGTCTGATTCCTAATAGTATACTCTCCTTGGTTGTACCTGAAAATGGGCATTTAGTTGTGTAGTTCACTTACTTGAGTAAAAAAAAAAAAAAAAAAAATGTTATTTTGTTTTTATTCAACAAGTCTAGGATTACAAATACCTTTGAGCCTTGGCTCTTTTACAAAGGTTCCGTGTCAGAGAAATACAAATTATGGGGAACATCAAGACAGACATTACAACAATGTGGATACTGCAAACAGAGTACAGATTAATACAATTCAAGGGTAGCATTGTAATAAGGCAGCCAGCGGCATTTGTCAGACAAAATAGACAACAGATAAGAAGTGCCAGAGTCATAGGGAGAGGGAAGAGGGTGGGGGGAGAGAAGGAATGTAGGAAGGGTGGCAAGAGGGTGAAAAGTGCAGCATTGGGTATACCAAGATGTGAGGGTAGAATCCAGTGGGGGGAGGGTGGACCACTAGAGCAGGAAGGGAAGTGGAGAAACAAGGTTAAGTTGGGCAGTCACAGGAGCTGTTGGTAGTGAGATAGTCCCGGAGCCTAGTTTTAAATAAAATAGTCTTAACCACCAGTGTGCAGATTAGAATACTCACTGGACTTAAATAGTGGCCAGAACGATTGGGGAATCAAAAATGCAAACCAGGGGCCGCGATCAGGGTTCGGGAATGAGCCTGGATTGCTGGAGGACTGCCGGGGAAGGAGGATTGAGCATCCTAAGGACGCTCTCTTCCTCCAGGGAGGGAAGGATGCCATTCCCGCTGCAATACCGACAGCTGGGGGCACCACGTGGGAGGGGAGGATGCCAGCAGGGGTCCGGAGCAGTGTCACGTCACAGCATGTGCCCTCTCCTCAGACCCCACTGCATGCTGCCATTCTCGGGGAGGGGAAGGAAAAATGGACAAAAAGCAACATAGCCCTGATCCCTTGCCTGGCGCTGATGCCTGGAAACAGAGCGGCCTGACACCAGGGTTGATAGGTGGGGAGGAACAAGCCTTCCCTCTTCCCCACCCAGGGGGCCAAACTGGCAGGATGGGGTAGCTCTGTCTGGGATGCCGGAGGTGGTGGGTGGGGAGTAGAGATAAAAGGGGGCTTGAGCATTTAAAAAAAAACAATGCAAACCAGTAATTAAAAAAAACAAAACAGCTTGTACAGAAAATGTAGGCTTCCAGGTTAAATGCAGATCTTCTCTGAGGATATCGCTTTCATCAGGCCATACCTATGAAACTTACAGCCAACAGGTACTACGACCACAAGGAAACTTTTTGCAAGCCGTCCACTAGGGACTGCCCATGACAATGTCCTACATTGGCTCTTCCCGTATAAATGTGAGCGGCCCCTTCCCTTCTCAGTTCTTTTCCCACCACCGACCATACTCGCTGGACCCTGCACAGAAATGTTGCCGTTATAGTAGACCGCTTTCATATATAGTATATATTTCTCTCCCTAATTAGTAATCTTTTTTAAAAGTGATTCCTGACATCATGTATGTGGACTAAAGAGTTGTCAAAACTCAGGTACTGCAGTTGTGGTGAGAAGATATACTCAGGAGACTTGCATAATGTGGTCATGTGCTGCCTTGGCGCTGCCCATAAAGTGAAGGCCTGCAAGATCTGCAGAAATGTCAATACCGCTACCTGGAGATGCCAAAAGACTGTTTTAGAGACCCACCTTCTGAAACAGCAGGTAGCCAGAATAGAGAAAGAGTTCAAGGAGAAGAGTTCGTTTGCTTTGCCCGACCCCACTACTTGTGCTCCTCATTCATTGAAGTCCGGGAGAAAACTTTAGGACAGCATAAGCACAAGCACTGGGAGAGGGAACGCAGTAGGGAAAAGTCCTCCCTGGTTCGCTCACAGTCACCCCTTCACACCAGCGTGACCACTTCAGCATCGTTGACTGCTCCGGCAGCACTGCTGCCAGCCGCTCAGACTGTCGACCCTCCTAGGTCGGGGCAGGCTGCAAGCACCACCAGGCCTAGCACAGCTGGTGTGTCGCTGTTGACATCTGGGACTCTGCCCTGTCGACATCATTCAGTGTTCCCATTGACAACATGGGCCCAGGCGGTACTTTCGTCTTTCACAAACATACTGTATACCAGGAAATATTTGCGTTCCTTTTATATTCGCTATGTTCACAGTTTCAGAATAAGCGCTAATATAAATGGATTGCTAATATTTCCTGAAGCCATTCTGTATACTGTTGCGGGGTGGAGGTGGGGTGTGAACAGTGGAAAACAGAAAGCAGTACCAGTATTTTATTAATTTATGTCAGCCTTTATTTTAATAAATAGCCACAGCAAAATAAAATGCAAAGTGCAGTAATTCAAAATAAATTCACTTTTTCCAAAAATATAAAAAATTATAACAAGAGAAGGCAAGAGCAATGGGAGTGTATCCCAATTGTCCAGCTGCTCTGCAGACAAGTGATCTGAAAAAGAAAGGTCTAAGGTCTAAGAAAGAATGCATTAGCTCCTATTCAGTTTGGGATCAAAGTAGAGCAGTGAAGTAGTTTTTTCCAACAGCTGCAGACTCAATAGGTCTAGCAGAAAGCTGATCAGATAGATGTAAGCCTGGAACCTCGATACACATAACACTCTTCGATCGCCATTACGATGAGGCTTCTTGAACATTTAGCAACATCCATAGGATACTCTCTCTTTGCTGCTTTGTTGGCAGTGTTGGTGGTGTAACTGTGACAAGGAAAGTAGGGCAGTGAAATAAAGTTAAGTTTTTTCTGCTATTGCTGTTGGTCACATACAAGTGTTATATCGGGCCATCCGCAGATATTTTCTGACGTGAATAAGTTCAGTCAGCACTCAGCGCCAATATTAACGGGCACAAACATATTCCTTTATACAGTACTTAAATACCTGTTACCTCCTCTTCCTGTAATAGGAGACACATCGATGGGGCATTCTCAGCAAACTCCAGCTTGATGCCTGCCAGGCCAGTGCGCCACCTCCTATCTCGGGTGTCGACGACTTCACCCACTTCCTCCTTGCAGCCTACTGAATGCGTCAACGAGGATCAGGAGTACGATCCTGACCTTGTTATGCAGGAGGAAGAGTATGTGGAAAGCTTCTATGAGAGATCTAGTTCCACTATATAACAGGGAAAGAGGACTCAACAGTATACACACCAAGGTCCTTTCCTGAAGATCCATTTTGTCTCCATGATGCAGCAAGTCTAGACTGCCATGTGGTTTGCATCAGAGGAACAGGACATTACCAAGAGGAACTCCTTGGAATTGCCTGATTTCCCCCCTCCCATCATTATTCCTCATCCTCTTCTACCAACCTTGGAGGATGCCATCCTTGCTGCCTGGCATAGGCTCAACATGATACCTGCCATACCCAGGAAGGCAGACAAGATGTATGAGGCCCCTTCAGGCAAGCCCTTTTTTGCAGGCCAACCCGAGGCTGATTCAGTGGTCATAAATGCTGCTCATGACAGATTGAAGGTACCAAAACACCTTGGTTCCATCTTTCCTGACAGGGAGTCCAGGAGGCTGGATGTCCTGGGCAAGGGAACCTTTGCTTCTGTCACTTTGGGCCTGAGGATTGCAGATTATCAGGCCCATATGATTAAATACCAAAATACCCTCTGGAGGAAGGCCAAAGCAGCTGCCCAAGTACTCCCAGAGGGTACCCCTAAGCAGGAGCTCTTGAAAGCTCTATAAGCAGGACAAGACATAGGCAAACATCTACTGTGTCCCACCTATGATATTTTTGATGCTTCTGCCAGGGAAGCAGCTTCTGAAGTATGCCTCGGGACATTCCTGGTTACGGGTGGCAGGCTTTGCAAATAATGTTCAGCCAGGGGCACCGACGGGGGACAGCTGGGACAACTGTCCCAGGCCCAGTGGCTCAGGGGGGCCCAGCATGAGTCCCATCTGTATCACGTCACATGACGTTATTTCTGCCAGCCATCATCAGCAATTTTGGCAAGTTGCAATGACAAGTTACCTTACAGGCAAGGTAATAGGCAGTCAAGAATGGTCACAAAGCCGCAACGCAAGCATCAGAAGTTAAAGGATACTGATACCGGAGGCAGCAAAATCAGATTTATTTGTGTTTTTATTTGCGCTGCCACTCCTGCCAGGCTGCCAGTGTTCCTGCTTCTAGGCTAGAACTTTTGTTTTGTCTTTTCTTGTGACAGCTGCCACAGCAGACACTGACAGTCAGAGACGGAGAGGAGTCACAGTGACAGTCAGACTCCAGTAAATAAAATGTTTTATTTTGTGTAGAGTGGCAGAGGTTGTTTGTCATTGTCGATGTGTTTGCCCCCCCCATGCTCGACCTCACCTGCTAGGTAGGGTAGGGTATTTACAGCAGCAGTGCCAGCAGCTGATTAATTTATTCTTCAACCCTGTCCCTCTATCATGCATTGTCAATGTCACCTGCTAAGTTGCTTCTGCTTCGCTTGCTTATTGCTTAAGTTGCTTCATTCACAGCCATGTGCCCGTGCCACATTGTCTGTCTGCTGTCACCGGCTGCCGTAGTCTGGACTGAGATCGAGTTTGAGTTGCTTGTAATGCCATTGCCCATATGATCAAATTTTGGGGGGGGGGTTCTAACTTCTTTGTATCCTGATTCTGATTCCTGATTCTGGCTCGACAGGTTACCTTACCAGACTGGCAGTGGCAGTGCTGGTGGACTTTCACTCAGAGTCACCCCCCCACACCACCACCCCGATATTTTGATGCAATGTCGGTCATGGGCCAGATGGCTAGCTGGGAGAGCCTAGAGGAGAGGAGACACCCCGACCCAACCCAAAACCTTCCTGCTATTTATTGCATTTGCATTTTGCATTGCTGCTCAGGATGGTTCTGGGAGGGTTGGATGGAGCCTGTGCTCGAGTGGGCTGTGTATGTCAGACTGTTATTTTATTTATTGGTCTGCCACCCATGGTGGGGCAGAGCTGTGTGCCTGATTGTGTGGGGTATATGTGCAAATCATGATGGGGGGGGCGTGGGGTAGGTCACTCAGACTGGGACTGTAAATACTCGGACTGAGGACAACAGCTGCCCCAAAATAATGCTGTCATCTGCCACGGGTTGGAGGGAGGATGCACCACACAGAACAGAACTGGGTGCCAGGAATGAAATGATGACTTAACTGATTCAGGGGGCCCAGTCCTAATCGTATGTCCTGGGCCCAGAAATTAATTTCAGTACCCCTGAGTTCAACAGTACATTCTCAGTGCCCCATTTAGAGGATATACAGTAAATTGTTTGGCACAGATGCGCAAGGTATTCCCTCCAAGCTGCAGGCCTCAGGCAGAACTCTGTAATTTGTGCATTCCTTGTATCACACCCAGCCAAGGAGCAGATAGAGGTTACCTTTTTATCTGGACAGTAACAGACATCATTCTACTGCCAGATAGCAGGTTAAGGGTAGAAAAGCAATAGCCTTGCCTACTCCAGGAGCCACCCCAGGTGCCCAACTAAGAGCTCCTAGAGGTGGCACTGTGGCAGCGGCTGCACCAACCGGCTCTGCCTGACTCTTTCTTCAACACCCAGCCACCAGTTCCTCTAGGGGTGGTTGTCGGGGGTCGCTTCTCCCTCCATCTAGACCAGTAGAGGATGGTAACATCAGATGCTTGGGTTCTGCAGATAATGGCACAAGGTCATGCTCTGGAATTTCTGGAACTCTGCCCCCCTATTCCATCGAAGATCCTCAGCAATGGTAGGTTTGTGGAGAGTAACTGTCAAATCCTTGAAGAAATTAACTCCCATTTTGTTACAGCTGGCCTAGCCTTTGACTTCTTACCATATGCAGGCCATGCTAATAACCAAGGCAGCAGTAACACCGCTCCCCAAACCTCGACTTGCCCCTTCCATCTGCTCCCTCTCAACTTTAAAGAAATTGAAGATTCGCTCCTTAATTTAGATACTAAGAAAAGCACCAGAGATGATGGATTAGAACCATTTTTCCTAAATCTAGGCTACCTCCATCTCACTGCCCCCATTCTTCACATATTCAATCTTTCTATCTCCACTGCCACAGATCCCTCTTGTTGGAAATCAGCCCACATCCTTCCCTTATTTAAATCAGGGGACCCATGCACCCTAAATAATTACAGGCCCATCTCAGTCTTGCCCATCCTTTCTAAAGTCTTTGAAAAATTGATGTATACTCAATTAAAGCGCCATATTGAAACTTTCTCACTTCTCAACCCAGCACAATCCGGCTTTCGGCCCAATCGGAGCACAGTCACTGCATTGGCTAAAGTCACCAATGACTGGGTCTCTGCTGTGGCTTCTAAGAAAATCACTGGTGCAATATTCTTAAATCTTAGTAAAGCGTTCAACACCGTCGACCATAACTTACTAGTTAGTAGCCTTACTAAAATACTGTAGGTGCTACCCCACTTACCGCCCAGTGGTTTACCAGCTACCTAACTGGAAGGACCCAGAAAATCAAAGCTGATGGCCTTTTTTCAGCCTCCTTGCCGATTGCCAGGGGAGTTCTGCAAGGCTGCATCTTAGGCCCTATCCTTTTTTCCCTATACATCAATAATCTAGATACACACATAACCAACTCCACTCTGCATTTCTTTGCAGATGATACAGTACTGTATACGTCTGGCTTAACACTCTCCGAAGTGAGGGACGTAGGCTGACTTTGTCCAGCTAGAAATTAATCTTATTAATGCTAAACTCCTCCTCAATGCTAAGAAAACTAAGGCCATGATCTTCACTCTTAATTCCTCTTCCACCGACCCCCTAAAGACTTTGTTGTCACCTCCTTAGGAGAACCCTTGGAAGTCATCTCCAAAGTCAGATGTCTTGGTATTTGGTTAGATAACAAGCTGTCCTTCAATGACCATCTTGATGACCTGTCAAGGAGGCTAAAAGCCAGACTTGGTTTCTTCCTCCGTAATAGGTCTCTCTTTCCATTAGAGACTAGAATCAGGCTTGCTCAGGCCACATTTCTCCCGCTACTCGACTACAGAGATTTAATTTATACTTCCTCAGCTGTCACAAGCCTAAGAAAATTGGATGTCCTCTGTCATCGTTCCCTACCGTTCATTACAAACTTACCATACCGAACCCATCGCTGTGATCTGTACGCAGCTGTTGGTTGGACGTCACTTTTGATTAGATGTATGCTTCATGCATGTATCTGGACGCTTAAGTTAATCCTGAATAAGCTCCCAAGCTATCTAACATCTCTCATCCGCATTTCCAATAGTGTCTACTCTCTTAGGAAAACTGACTTCATCTTCCTTGATGTACCTAGGACTTGCACTTTCTTCGGCAAACGCGCCATATCAAGTGCTCTTCCAACCCTCTGGAATCAGCTCCAATCCACATTGAAACTTTCCAGCATTGTCTCTGTCAGCTTCTTCAAAAGGCTGGCTGCATCTAAAATAAAAGACACTTGTAGCTGTTTCTAAACCTTATCACCGCTATTATTCCTCTCTACGTCTCGCAACTATCTGGAACTAGTTCCAGTCCAGAAGTATTCCTCTAGCACTTGCCCCTGACTACTAGTTCAAAATGTCCTCCATGGGTATACTAAAAGATGTCTACAGCCGTTCTCTCTGCTGTTCTCTGCCCTTTAGTTTTCCATATCCTACTCCCTCTTACTCCCACCTACCCCCTTCCTGTTATCCCTTCTCCTAACTTTATCCTGTTACCCCTTACCCTAACTCTGTTTCTACTTTTCCGTTCTCCTCCTTAACTACATCTAATCTCCCTACTCTCTCTAGCTCCCTCCTGCTCCCCCATGCTTTTATTTTTTTACTTTATGGCTGTAAACTCCTCATTCACATTCCTCTCTGCATTCTCATTCCTTTTTTCTTCACTCCAGGCTTATTACCTACCTTGTTATTTCCTAATTAAGCATTATGTACCACATCTGCCGAAACTGTACTTAATTACTATGATGTTGTTATTTGAAGTTGTTATTATGCAATGTGTATTTGTCTGCTTACATGTCTCAGGACCTCTGTGTGAATTAGCTTGCTCAACGGAGTTCTTTCCTGCAGTAAACTTGAATTACCTACAGACCATCCACCAGTACCTTCTCATTACCCTCCAGAGCACATTCCATTGCTTCTGGAAGAAATTCAAACCTTGCTTCAGAAAAGGGCAATAGAACCTGTTCCTTGGAAACAAAGAAACACAGAGTTCTATTCTCGGTACTTATGGCCCCCCAAAGGGGGCAGGAGATCTGAAGCCCATTCTAGATCTCAGACACCTGAACTTTTTCATCACATACAAGAAGTTCAGAATGGTAACTCTGCAAGGCCTACTCCCACTACTGCAAGTAGGGGACTGAATCTGTTCCCTTGATATACAGGATGCCTACCTGCATATCAAGATTTACCCCCCTCACAAGAAATATCTAAGGTTTCTGTTTCAGGGGGAACACTACCAGTTCAGGGTATTGCCCTTTGTCTTGCCATCTATGCCACAAGTCTTTGCCAGATGTCTAGCAGTGGTGGCAACAGCCCTCCGGAGGGAAGGACTATATGTTTTCCCCTACCTGGACGACTGGCTTCTCAAAGCTCACTTCCAGGAGCAGCTTTTTCACACCCTAGTATGCACCAGACATTCTGTTCAATGCTCTAGGTATCACTGTCAATGTGCCGAAGTTAGTCTTGACCCCTTGTAAGCGTCTACAGTACATAGAGGCAGTCCTACATATTTTTTTCCTGAAGTTTCACCAGGAAAGACATGCTGAACTAAAAACAGCTAATTTCTGGATGCTCCTAAGGGGCGGGGGAAATAGGTACAAAATAGAACAATTGATTATACGATGAAACAAAAACATCATGTAGAGATTTAAAATTAGACAGTGCAAGTTATGTACATAAGGAGTGTGAGTAAACCAGGCATACACAAGGAATAATACATATAGCATAACAAGTAACATAAGTCTAGGGAGGGAGATAAGTCCTGTAGAAACAGGGAAATGAAACCTTAAGTAGTTGTGGGTAGAATGGGATAGAGTATAGTAGTAGGGAAGAGAAAGGGAAGTAGAGAACTAGTGAGGAGGGGAAGGGAAGGAGAGTGAAAGAGAAAGGTAGAAGTGCATCGTAAAATGGATGGGAAAGGTAAGTGAGGGAGGTGCCTTGAAAAAAGGATTCCAGTTCAAAGAAAGCTGCAGAACTTCTGGGAGAGGGGATTTGTTAAGTATGATGGAGTGCACCTAAATAGAGAAGGTGTATGGGCACTTTGACATAAATTCGATGTGCTGTATATGCAGGATTTTTAAACTAAGTAAGGGGAAGTTGGGGACTACACGCACCCAAACCGTCAGTTTGCTAGTCACCACTCCCCAAAGGACATCAGAAACACATATCCCCACAGAAATGAGAAAGGAAATATCTCACATCCAGACCACTGGTACGTCCCTCATTACTCCCCAAAAGTCCAACAGATTGCAAACTCTCTTGGGTGAACACAGCAGACCAGGTCAGTCCAGGAAGGAGGTACACCCTCACACAAAAGAAGGAGCACACTCCTGGAGGGTGATGGTTATAAATGCTAGTAGCCTAGCAAACAAACATCCATATATCATGGCCACCATGGAAGTGGATAGGTTGGACTTGGTGGCTGTAAGTGAAACCTGGTTCACAGAAAACCATGGTTGGAACATGGCTATACCAGGATTCAACCTGTTCTGGAAGGACAGAGACTGAAAAAGGGGGTGGAGTAGCTATTTACATTCGGGAAGAAATCAAAACCACAGAGCTGCAGACATCCTCGGAGGGGACCGATTTGCTATGGCTAACAGCAGATGCAGGAAAGAGGTCATCCTTCAAAACAGGTGTCTACAGACTCCCAGATCAAGGGGAAAAAGAGGTTAAGACTTAATAGAGGAAATACACAAAATGACTGACAGAGGAAGTGTAATACTGGTGGGAGACTTTACACTCCCGGCAATAAACTGGAGCACAGTAACAGCAGCAATGACAATTGAAGGGACTTCTTTCTGGCCCTGCAGGGTGCTAGTCTGGGGCAGCTTGTCAAAGTCGCAACAAGGAGAGATGGTGTTCTAGGTCTGATTCTCACAAACAGTGAAAGGGTTAGAGACATCAAAGTAGGGTGCAGTTTGGGAAACAGCGGTCACCATATGGTCAGTCTCCAAGTAATCATAGGAGAAAACCCCTGTCACTCAAAGGTTAGGGTTCCAGATTTCATGAAGGCAGACTTCCAAAAAATGAGAGCCAGCCTGAAGGACAACTTAACTGGGGAGGTAGAGGGTGAGGTAGAAGTCATGTGGGAGAAAATAAATGGAGCAATCAGGACTGCCATGGACCAGTGTTCCAAAACTGTCAGCAAGGCAAAAAGAAAACTTCTCTGGTTCTCCAGGGAGATGGTTAATATAGTAAAGGAAAAAAAGAAGGCGTACAAAACTTACTGGGAAACTAGAACTGACAAAGACTGGGATGCATGTAACCCCTAGATGGCGCTATCCCAGGGGCTACTACCCCTGCCTGATTTGCCACTAACAGGTTGAGGGGCCTGGATCCAATGGCGGGTGCCTCCACCCAGAGGTCAGGGTTTGCAATAGTTAAACTTACTTGGTCACAGCCCTCTGGGACACTGCAACCCCTTTCTTCCCACTAGTGGCCCACACAATATATCAGAATTACCTCCACAGTATACACTTACCCCAGGGCTGGTTCAGGCACTGGGACCTCCTGTAAAATAAGATACAGTGCAACAATCACAGTACAATACTTTAACATAGACAAATACCTCAGGCAGTATAACTTTGCTGAAACAAGCAGCTCGGATTTATTTAGGGGAATATAACAAGGACAGGGGAAATCAGGTTAATTAGCTTATCACTTTACTCATCTCATTTATGGCTCTGTGCATAGGCCTATCCCTACCAGTTACTGTCCCTGGGTACCCAAGCCCTAGTGGCTAGTCCAAACCGTGGCAGCTGGTAGGGCCCTTTCCCACAGAGAAAAGAAAAATTAGTTTAAACAGTCAGCAGTACAGTGATTCCATTTGGATTCAATGTGGCAATTCAACAGGAGCGACCCTGAATTAGTACTCACGACCTCCAAACAAGATAGGGTCCTTCAATGTCAGCAGGGCTACTCTTGAGCTCCACGAGAATCCTCACACATTTATATGGCAACTGCAACAGGCAAAAGTCCTTTAATGGCAGCAGGATTCACTTGAGCTAACCAAGCCTCCTCACACATCTATATGGTGAACAGTAACAGGCAAAAGTCCTTAATGGCAGCAGGATTCACTTGAGGTACACAAGCCTTTTCACACATTTATATGGTAAAACAGAAAGTACTATACCAGGCAGGCTGCTTCTCTATCCCGATCGCAATTACTGCACAATACCCGGAGAACACACAGCAGATTCAGTTCCTGACAGACCGAGTGCAATTCAGCAATTTCTCCAGTCTTCTACAGGGTGAGCCTGGTTTCACTCTTCAGATATCCTTTGATTCTCTTCACAGGATGGATTCAGTCCTAACAAGCAGTTACACAAGCTGCAGACCGGAACTCTGGCCTTACACGTTTTCCAACTAAAACTGCACACTGAAAAGCACAGGGCTCCTTCCTTCTTCACTGCCAGAGCTCAACTGAAACTCTAACAGACAAAACCGGCACTTCCTTTGAGTTCCTCCCAGTTCTTGACTGGATTGGCTGTCACTCACAATAGACTGCTCCTGTTGGTCCAAAAGGCCAAGTCTAAACTACGCCTCCCAGAGTCACTGCCCATACAATCCTCTTGTGGCTGGCTCAGATTATGAGTCCAAGTTCTGATTCGGTCCAAGGCACCATTTTAGAGCTAGCTTACCCCACACTGATTGGTCCAGTTCAGCAGTTCAAAACCAGAATGGGAACTAGGCAGACACAGTTCTGACTGCAAAGAAAGCAGGTTAGACAAACTGTAATTTCATTATTACTCTAAATGGTTTCTGGCAAACAGTTACATCTTTCAGATAGGTTCCCTTTGCACTCCTAGTGACTGCAAAATGGAGTGAATTGGCAGCAGCTCGAGTGGTACTCAATCAAAGAAACACACAGTCCCCATACAAGTTAATTATGTCTGCAAGCAGACAGCTCTTAAAGAGACAGTACCAGAGGTTCTAAAAACACTCACTGATAAATGGCTTAAACGCCAAACACCATTCAGGCTTGGAGCATTCAGCAAGCTCCTGGAAGTCTTTGGGAACCCCCATTTGCAGGGGTTACACCCTTCCTGGCCTGGGAAAGCTTGATGTCCTGTCAAGCAAGTCCCATAGGTTTTAACTGCAACCATATACATTTGCATTAGGCTCACACATGTAATCATCAGTCAATATATAATTTTACCAAGAACACATTTCTGAAACATTGCAGTACGTCACTCTTTAACAGTATTACATACGATTGTACCATAACTCAAGTTATTACCTCTTGTACATGAAACCTGAAGAGGGGGCCTTCCTATCAGTTACCTTGGGGCTGGATAGGGCAAGGGCACCATACTTAGAGGGCAACACAAGTAACTTGAGTTAGCACTGACGCCTCAGTTTGGGGAATGAGCCTGGGACACATACACTCCTTTATGGACAACATTGAGAGGCAGATCCACTGGCCGGCCCAGGGAATCATAACTGAGGTGCACCACAGGCTTTACAGCTCGACCAGTCTTTCTAGGGGGAACTGTTACAGTCTCTGCACTCTGAACCTCATTTTCAGCATTGTCCTCACTTGTCAGGGGAGTCTCCATGGGGGTAGAGAGGCTAGAACTTGGGGCACTTTCAGCTCCAGGAGTTACAGTTTCTGGAGTCCACAACATTTGGCTCGCATGGAGAGCTTGACACTGGCAGTGGACTGTCAGGGCACTCAAAATACTTTCTTGTTCTGGTGTATCACCAGTCTGACCCAATCCATCATTTTCCTCCCTGAAAGCTCAAACAGTTCAACCATGCACAATGATTCCATTTCATCTGATCTGATGCTTTGCACTTCACTTCTGGGAGCATTGGCTCCAGGGACGAAGCTTGGGGCTTGGACAGTCCAGAAGGCCCAGCTCCTCTCCAGTATTGACTAGGGATTGCCCCGAAACAATTGACTCAGTTCGTAAGAAGGATAGTATTCAAAGTCACTCTACTTTCTTCCGATATGGACTGACAGTCATGCTCAACTGGGACTTGTGGAGGGGAACACTTTAACTTTGCTTCTGTAGGTGCAGACTTTCTTGATCTTTTCTTAGCAGCAGCTCTAGTCACTGGTCCAGAGGGCATCTTCTAGGGCTCAGACTCAATTAAGATTTGTCCAATGGGCAGTAAATGATTTCTATGCATTGTTTTTACATCTTTTGAATTATTCTCAGGCCTTACTTTGTACACTGGCAGATCATCTAGTTTGCCCACTACAATGTGAAGGAGATGGTGCCATCTGTCAGCAATCTTGTGCTTGCCATGCAGTCCCAGATTTCTTAGCAATACCCGATCTCCCTCCTGGAGTTCTTGTGCTTTCACCTTTATCATACCTTTCTTTGTTGGCCAGATTTCTTTGGCAGCCATGGTTTGAGCCAGTTGGTACGCATGAGTTAGCTGGGCCTTTAACTTTGCACATACTGTAAATAGTTGTCAGCTAGAACCCCATCAGGAGAGACCCCAAACACACATCTACCGGTAGTCAAGCTTCTCTTCCAAACATCAGGCGTGGGGAGAACCCAGTGGCATCACTTTTGGTGCAGTTATAAGCATGTACCAGGGTGCTAATTTGTTGGCTCCATCTAGGCTTGTCCTTTGGGTGCAGGGTGCCTAGCATATCTAGCAAAGTGCGGTTGAAACGTTCAGGCTGAGGGTCCCCTGGGGTGGTAAGGAGTGGTTCTGGTCTTCGCACTCCCACAGAGAAAGCATCTCTTGATCAGACGACTCTCAAAGTCTCTCCCTTGATCAGAATGGATTCTTTGTGGAGCCCCATAGTGAACAAAAAGTTTTCTACAAGTACTTTGGCCACAGTGGATGCTTTCTGGTCTTTGGTGGGAAAGCTTGGGCATATCTCGTGAAATGGTCAGTGACCACCAGCACATTACTGATATTTCTTTGATCTGACTCCAAACTCAGAAAGTCATACAGACCAGCTCCATGGGTGCACTGTGGTGATGTTAACAAGGGGCAGCCCTCTGGGCAAAGCTTTCCTCTGTAAACAGCGACTACAAGTTGAATGTGTTGCTCCACATCAGCCCCCATCTTAGGCCAATAGAATCTGGATCTCACCAAGTCAAGTGTTCTGTCTATACCAAGGTGCCCCATGTGGTTGTGCAAGGACATCAGTACTGAGTCTCGAAGGCAGTGGGCAGCACTAGTTGTTGTTTGTCTACTTGTCCCCTCTGTCTACTGTTTCTCTGTATAACAGTTTATTGATCAGTTTCAACTTAGGACCTTTTGTATAATAGTGCAGTTCTCAAATCGGGAGCGAATTTGGACACATCTTTTCCTGCATAGAGGGCTTCTAAGGCTGCTTTGATCATGGGATCGCTGGATTGCCCGCCCGATACTGTCATTGTCCAGCTGAGGCAGTGCACCAATGTCTATTGCAGAAAAGTGGCAAAAGCAGCAGGTATGCAATTCTCAGAGGGTCCCAAGCAATCCACCATGCAGTCCACTGCGTCCGTGGACATTTGTTCCTCCCTGTCAAACTTCCGGCAGAGTGCCCGAATGTCAGGTTCTGCCAATCGGACCCAATCATTCTGGGAACAGGCCTCCGGAGAGAGCATCAGCATCTATGTGGTTCAGACCTGCTCGATATTCGAGAGCATAGTCATATGTAGATAATGCAGAAAGCCACCTATGGCCAGTGGCATCCAACTTAGCTGAGGTCTGCACATAGGTCAAAGGATTATTGTCAGTTTTACTAGTATTTTAGCCCCATACAAGTACTCATGGAATTGGTCAACAATAGCCCACTTCAAAGCTAGAACTCTAACTTATGTACAGGATAGTTCTTTCGGATGGGGTCAGGCTTCTACTGGCAAAGGCCACTGGTCTCAGGCCATTCTCGTGCTTTGGTACAACACAGCCCCAACCCTTGCAAGCTAGCATCAGTGTGGAGGATGTAAGGTTTTCTTGGATCGGCATAGGCCAGCACTGGAGCATGGGTAAGTTGATATATGATCTCATGAAAAGCAGTCTCACAATCAGGAGTCCAGCGGGCCCCAAATACTTCATCACTCAGATGAAAATACACTCTTTCAGTCTTGAGGGACGCTGACATTTGGTATTTTTGTGGGTTGGGGATACCCTTTGAGTAAGGTTAAGTAAAGGGGGGATCACTCTTGAATAGTCCTTGATGAAACGATAATAACCACAGAATCCCAGGAATCTTTGCAGTTCTTTTAGATTTTGGGCTGTGGCCAGGTGGTCAAGGCCTCAACTTTACTTGGGTCGGTCTCTGTTCCTCGGTGGATACTATGTGTCCCACATACTTTACTGATGTTTGAAAGAATTGACACTTATCAATGGACAGTTTAAGGCCAAAGTCCTCCAGTCGGTCCAATACCTTAAATAATCTGCTCTCATGTTCCTCCAGTGAGCTGCCAAACACAATAACATCATCTAGGTATACCAGGCACTCTAGTAAGTTCATGTCCCCCACTGCACGCTCCATCAGTCGTTGAAAAGTGGCTGGGGCACCTGAAATCCCTTGAGGCGTCCTCATGAATTCATAGAAGCCAAGCGGACAGATAAAGGCTGTCTTCTCACGGTCCTCTGGGGCCATCGGGATCTGGTAGTACCCACTGCGGAGATCCAGCACAGAGAACCACTTGCTCCCGTTTAGGCAGTCCAAAGCATCCTGAATGCGGGACATTGTGTACTGATCACGGATAGTCCGCCGGTTTAAGGTGCGATAATCCACACACATCCTTACTGTTCCATTTTTTTTCCTCACTACCACAATGGGGAAGCATAAGGGCTTCTGGATTCTTGTATTACACCAGCAGCTAACATCTCTTGCAGATGCCGTCTCACATCATCTATGTCAGCAGGTGCCAGGCGTCGAGACCTCTCACTAAAATGGTCTTTCGTCATGCAGCCGGATATTGTGCTCAGCTCCTTGCACGATCCTACATCCCATTCCTTTAAAGAAAACACCTGGTCTCTCTGGGCAAGCTTCTCACTGATCCTCACTTTCCATTCAGCTGGCAGCGGGAGTCGCCAAATCAAACAAGTGCATGCTACTCTGTCATTCTTCCTTGAACTCTTGCTGCTGGGTAGCACTGCAGTGTCTGCACAATACACATTAGCCAGGATGCAACCTCTATTTACCGAATGTCTCTTTCAGACACATTATGAACTTGGACCATTACCCTTCTGGCATAAGCATGGGCTCTAGCGGGCAAAATACTAGGCTTGACCAGCAGTCCCTCTGGCAATTTTCCATCGCCTGGTGCATCCAACATTAATATTTTATTCTTAACATCCTTTCTGATACGGACCTCTCCCTGTAAGGTACTCTGGGCATTTGGCGCCAGGATCAGAGACTCAGGATCCTTCTTCCATACAATTCCAACCGGTTCCTCTGGTTCTATTTTTCAGCATCTCTCTGTGCCTCATAGGCCTTCTTAATTAAAGCCGAACTCTTAAAGCTCTACTAGTCTTTGACCCTGTTTTTCATAACACAACTGTGCCAGCCTTCCGAACATATGAGCATTTGTTCCAATCAACAAAGGGACACCATCATACAGTCCAGTGGGGGACACACTAAGGCTAGGGTCTCTACTTGTTCGGCCACCCAGCCACGGAGGTGGGGAAAACAGCCAAATTCGGATATACCCGAATAGGGTAGGCCTTCTCACTTAACCCCCATACATGCAGTCCTTCTAATGGTTGTAAGGGTACGTCTGACAAATGCTTCTGATACCAATCCTGGAACATAATTGTCACTTGGGAGCCACTGTCTAATACAGCTCTTGTAGACACTCCATTCACCTTTACAGTGGTCTCCATGGAGGGACCCATTATTCTGGACCAGTCTGGAGAGGCGGTAGTGGGGCCTGGGCAACTGACCTTGCCACAAAGGACGTGAGTTAGCATTTTGGTGCCCTCACTGGGATCATTTCGCGCACCTCTTAACCACTGATTTGTTCTCCAAGCTCTCCGTAGCCTATATGCAACTTTGTCAGTGTCTTTGGGACCGCATTCCCTTTTCATGTGCCCATCTTTCCCACAATTATAGCAAAACATACTTTCTGGAGTTTGAGCTGGCCGAGGCGCCACACTGGGAGCCAGGGCGGGTATTACTAACTGGAAACCTTGGTGCCATCTCTGTCTGCGGCATGATAAGCATTTGGAGACATCTCGTCAGTTTCTCCACTTCCATGGTCAAGGAATCGAGTTCGAGCTGTTATCAGCAGGAGATACATGGGTGGGTACCCCACCCCATAGCAGATGCAGTCGGATATAGGTATGGGCCCGCATTGCAGGCGTGGCCTTCATAAAGGGACTGTTTTTGAATTCTCGGATCTCTCTCAACAGTTCGCCCCATTGTGGCATATCTTTTTCCTTGTCAGAGCACTCATTTACTGCCAACCTCTGCCCCTGAACTTCACTCTTGATGGGTCACCCTCAGTCCACTGGGTCGTAGCCGCAGCTGTTGGTGCAGGTCCCTCCCGAGGTCGCCTTTTTCTCAACTCCTCGAATTTCTCTCATTAACTCATCATAGAGGGTGGGGATTCCAGTCGATTTTGCCAGGCGTAACTGAAGCAACAGCAGTTCTGAGAAGGGGCAGACTTAAGGATCCTGTCCAGCCTGGTTCGGTCCAGTTCAATCGCTGGCAAACTACCCTTTCTGAGGCATTCTTGCAACAATTTTTCCAGCCGAGATACATACACATGTAACCCCCCTGCAAATGGGGGTTCCCAAAAGACTTCCAGGAGCTTGCTTGAATGCTCCAAGCCTGAATGGTGTTTGACGTTTAAGCCATTTATCAGTGAGTGTTTTTAGAACCTCTGGTACTGTCTCTTTAAGAGCTGTCTGCTTGCAGACATAATTAGTTTGTATGGGGGACTGTGTGTTTCTTTGATTGAGTACCACTAGCTGCTGCCATTCACTCCATTTTTGCAGTCACTAGGAGTGCAAAGGAACCTATCTGAAAGATGTAACTGTTTGCCAGAAACCATTTAGAGTGATAATGAAATTACAGTTTGTCTAACCTGCTTTCTTTTGCAGTCAGAACAGTGTCTGCCTAGTTCCCCATTCTGGTTTTGAGCTGCTGAACTGGACCAATCAGTGTGGGGTAAGCTAGCTCTAAAATGGTGCCTTGGACGAATCAGAACTTGGACTCATAATCTGAGCCAGCCACAAGAGGATTGTATGGGCAGTGACTCTGGGAGATGTAGTTTAGACTTCAGTGCCTTTTTGGACCAAACAGCAGTCTATTGTGAGTGACAGCCAATCCAGTCAAGAACTGGGAGGAACTCAAAGGAAGTGCCGGTTTTGTCGGTTGGAGTTTCAGTTGAGCTTTGGCAGTGAAGAAGGAAGGAGCCCTGTGCTTTTCAGTGTGCAGTTTTAGTCAAAAAACGTGTGTAAGGCCCAGAGTTCGGTTTGCAGCTTGTTAGGACTGAATCTGTCCTGTGAAAAGAATCAAAGGATCTCTGAAGAGTAGAAACCAGGCTCACCCTGTAGAAGACTGGAGAAATTATTGAATTGCACCTCGTCTGTCAGGAACTGAATCTGCTGTGTGTTCTCCGGGTATTGTGCAGTAATTGCGATCGGATGAGAAGCAGCCTGCCTGGTATAGTACTTTTTTTTTACCATATAAATGTGTGAAGAGTCTCTTGGAGCTCAAGAGTAGCCCTGCTGATATTGAAGGACCCTATCTTATTTGGAGGTTGTGAGTACTAATTCAGGTAGCTCCTGTTGAATTGCCACATTAAATCCAAATGGAATTACTGTACTGCTGACTGTTTAATTTTCCTTTCTCTGTGTGAAAGGGGCCCTCACCAGCTGCCACGGTTTGGACTAGCCACTAGGCTTGGGTACCCAGGACAGTAACTGATAGGGATAGGCCTGTGCACAGAGCCATAGGTAGATTATTAGAGTGATAAGCTAATTAACCTGATTTCCCCTGTCCTTGTTATATCCCCTAAATAAATCAGAGCTGCTTGTTTCTGCAAAGTTATACTGCCTGAGGTATTTGTCTATGTTAAAGTACTGTACTGTGATTGTTGCACTGTATCTCATTTCACAGGAGGTCCCAGTGCCGGAACCAGTCCTGGGGGTAAGTGTATACTGTGAAGGTAATTCTGATATATTGTGTGGGCCACTAGTGGGAAGAAAGGGGGGTTGCAGTGTCCCAGAGGGCTGTGACCAAGTTAGTTTAACTATTGCAAATCCTGACCTCTGGGTGGAGGCACCCGCCATTGGATCCAGGCCCCTCAACCTGTTAGTGGCAAATCAGGCAGGGGTAGTAGCCCCTGGGATAGCGCCATCTAGGGGTTACACACAGACAAGAACTCCCCTTGGTACTGTTGTGCATCTCTTACTCTCCACCATAGGTCTTCATCAGAATCTGGGCTCCCATACACATTCTCCAGGGCCTCAAGATAGGCCTGTGCAGTCACTTCAGGGTTACTGGCCCGTTTAGCATGGATGGTAGCCAGGGCAGGACCTCGGAGGCTCTCACTAACCCTCTTTCGCTTTTCAGCTTCCCGAGCATTGCCATTCTAGCAATTTGGGGCAAATATAGTTCATCCAGGTCTCCTAGTCATCCTCCTTGCGTGGGTGGGGAGGGTGCCAGAGAAGATCCTCAACCCTTCGTAAGAGTCGTGACTAATGGCAGGTGCAGAAATAGGAGTCTGCATTGGTTCAGCCACCATTACGGGTACTGGAGCGGGAGAGGGTGTTGGGGAGGAACACCCCAGGTGGCAAGAATAGTTTCTTCAAGTACTCCAAGTTTTCCTTCCCCAGCAACCATTTAGCAAATTTCTTCTCAAAAGTTTCAGATAGTGGTGGGGCTCATTCCCCCGGCCTTTACTGTCCTTAGTTATCACTCTCCAAGCAGTGAGGGCTCCTCTGGGGTAATGGTCTGTGGCACTTTGAGCTATCTATGGAATCCTTAAACTCTACTAGGGCCAGGAAAGTGTGGGTGAGCAGATTAGCATGCCGACCCACCACCACAGGGTTTTGGAAACCTTCCACCTTGGAAAGTACTCCCTGCACAGTGTCCGTATTGATACCCAAGGGGATGTCCAGGATAAGCATAGCATTTTGGGGGTCGATCTCCTCCCCAGTACACCACTCCACCAGCCGGTGCACAGCCACTTCTGTCGGGGTACCCATTTATTTATTTATTTTTTTCCTTAACAGTGGTTTGTAAATATGGCCACTAGAGGACACACAATCCCAGCGGTGAGCCTCCAAGATGTAACCCCTAGATGGCGCTATCCCAGGGTCTACTACCCCTGCCTGATTTGCCACTAACAGGTTGAGGGGCCTGGATCCAATGGCGGGTGCCTCCACCCAGAGGTCAGGGTTTGCAATAGTTAAACTTACTTGGTCACAGCCCTCTGGGACACTGCAACCCCCCTTTCTTCCCACTAGTGGCCCACACAATATATCAGAATTACCTTCACAGTATACACTTACCCCCAGGGCTGGTTCAGGCACTGGGACCGCCTGTAAAATAAGATACAGTGCAACAATCACTGTACAATACTTTAACATAGACAAATACCTCAGGCAGTATAACTTTGCTGAAACAAGCAGCTCGGATTTATTTAGGGGAATATAACAAGGACGGGAAATCAGGTTAATTAGCTTATCACTTTACTCATCTACTCTATGGCTCTGTGCATTAGGCCTATCCCTACCAGTTACTGTCCCTGGGTACCCAAGCCCTAGTGGCTAGTCCAAACCGTGGCAGCTGGTAGGGCCCTTTCCACAGAGAAAAGAAAATTAGTTTAAACAGTCAGCAGTACAGTGATTCCATTTGGATTCAATGTGGCAATTCAACAGGGAGCGACCCTGAATTAGTACTCATGACCTCCAAACAAGATAGGGTCCTTCAGTGTCAGCAGGGCTACTCTTGAGCTCCACGAGACTCCTCACACATTTATATGGCAAACTGCAACAGGCAAAAGTCCTTTAATGGCAGCAGGATTCACTTGAGCTAACCAAGCCTCCTCACACACTTATATGGGTGAACAGTAACAGGCAAAAGTCCTTTAATGGCAGCAGGATTCACTTGAGGTACACAAGCCTCTTCACACATTTATATGGTAAAACAGAAAGTACTATACCAGGCAGGCTGCTTCTCTATCCCGATTGCAATTACTGCACAATACCCGGGAGAACACACAGCAGATTCAGTTCCTGACAGACTGAGTGCAATTCAGCAATTTCTCCAGTCTTCTACAGGGTGAGCCTGGTTTCTACTCTTCAGATATCCTTTGATTCTCTTCACAGGATGGATTCAGTCCTAACAAGCAGTTACACAAGCTGCAGACCGAACTCTGGGCCTTACACACGTTTCCGACTAAAACTGCACACTGAAAAGCACAGGGCTCCTTCCTTCTTCACTGCCAGAGCTCAACTGAAACTCCAGCAGACAAAACCGGCACTTCCTTTGAGTTCCTCCCAGTTCTTGACTGGATTGGCTGTCACTCACAATAGACTGCTCCTGTTGGTCCAAAAAGGCGCAAGTCTAAACTACATCTCCCAGAGTCACTGCCCATACAATCCTCTTGTGGCTGGCTCAGATTATGAGTCCAAGTTCTGATTCGTCCAAGGCACCATTTTAGAGCTAGCTTACCCACACTGATTGGTCCAGTTCAGCAGTTCAAAACCAGAATGGGAACTAGGCAGACACAGTTCTGACTGCAAAGAAAGCAGGTTAGACAAACTGTAATTTCATTATTACTCTAAATGGTTTCTGGCAAACAGTTACATCTTTCAGATAGGTTCCCTTTGCACTCCTAGTGACTGCAAAATGGAGTGAATTGGCAGCAGCTCGAGTGGTACTCAATCAAAGAAACACACAGTCCCCCATACAAGCTAATTATGTCTGCAAGCAGACAGCTCTTTAAGAGACAGTACCAGAGGTTCTAAAAACACTCACTGATAAATGGCTTAAACGCCAAACACCATTCAGGCTTGGAGCATTCAAGCAAGCTCCTGGAAGTCTTTTGGGAACCCCCATTTGCAGGGGGTTACATGCATATCAAGAAGAAAATAAAAGAAGCTAATAAACAGATAAGAAAAGCCAAAGCTCAGACAGAGAACAGGATAGCAGAGGGGGCCAAGATATGTACATCAGGGAAAGAAGGAAAACAAAGGGGGGGAAGTAGCAGAATAGACTATTAGAAAGCAGAAATCCTGAACGGGTACTTCTGCTCTGTGTTTACCAAGGAAGGGCCAGGAGATGGCCCAGTGTTCATGGAAAACAGTACCCCCAGACCAGGAGTCAACACTAGCCCATTCACAGAAGAGCAAGTATTGGAGGCGCTAAATAAACAGAAGGTGGACAAAGCCATGTTACCGGATGAGATTCATCCCAGAATCCTAAAGGAACTGAGAAATGAACTGGCAGCTCCATTGGCAAAACTATTCACCAGATCTCTAGAGAGCGGAGTGGTACCCGAGGACTGGAAAATGGCAACAGTGATCCCACTCCATAAATCGGGCAGCAAGGCAAGGAAGAGTCAGGAAACTACCGTCTAGTTGGTCTCACGTTTATAGTGGGAAAAATTATGGAGTCACTGCTCAAAGAGAGAATAATAACATTCCTTGAAGCACACGGACAGTTGGACCCAAACAACACGGTTTCACATCAGGAAGGTTGTGTCAGACAAACCTGGTTGAATTTTTTGACTGGGTTACCAGGGCTGTCGACAACAGGGAGGCAGTGGATATGGTGTACCTGGACATTAGCAAAGCCTTTGACATTGTTCCACACAGAACTCTGGTAAAGAAGTTAGACTCCACAGGGGTCGGACAAGAGGTGGTAACATGGGTAACAAATTGGCTGCAAGGCAGAACACAGAGGGTCCAGATAAATGGTGTAGTATCGTCGGAGGGTAAGGTAACCTATGATGTGCCCCAGGGCTGGGTGCTAGGGCCACTACTCTTCAGTATTTTCATAGCTGACATTGTGGATGAGCTGGAGGGGAAGGTGCGTCTATTCGCTGATGACACAAAGATTTGTAACTGGGTGGATTGCCTAGAGGGAGTAAGCCAGATGGACTCAGACCTAAAAAAACTTGGTGTGGTCTGGAGCATGGCAGCTGAGATTTAATGCCAAAAAGTGCAAAGTCATGCACAAAGGAAGAGGAAACTCAAGGACGAGATATTACTTAGGAGGGGTAAAGCTAACCACCTCAAACCAAGAACATGATCTGGGATTCATGATTTCAGATTTCTTAAAAAAGGGAAAACAATGCAATAAAGCAGCACTAAAGGCCGGTGGCATGCTGGGATGCATAGGGAGGGGAATCGCACGCAGGAGGAGAGAGGTGGTCATGCCACTGTATAGAGCTCTGGTCAGGCCACACCTGGAGTACTGTTGTCTAGTTTTGGAGGCCACACCTCAAAAAAGATATCGATCGATTAGAGACAGTACAGAGAAGAGCAACGAAAATGGTGGAGGGGTTGCAAACATTGCCATACGAAGAAAGATTAAGAGAGCTAAACATTTACTCCCTGTAACAGAGAAGTGAGAGGGGGGAAATGATAGAAACCTTCAAATATATGAAAGGCATAAATAAAGTACAAGTACAGGACCTCTTTCACTTCAAGGAGGGCAGCAGAACTAGGGGACATGCTCTGAGACTAAGGGGAGGGAGGTTTAGCACCAACATCAGGAAGTTTCTTCTTCACAGAGAGAGAGTGGTGGATACGTGGAATGGCCTGTCCAAGAGGTGGTGGGGGTGAAGACAGTGGGCAATTCAAGCAGCATGAGATAGACACAGGGGAATCCTCACACACAAGGATGAGTAGGGGTGTAGAAAATCAATCAAGGGCAGACTAGATAGATCTTCTGCTGTCACTTTCTATGTTTCTGTGTTTGGAGGACAAGGAAGGAGAGTTGAAGGGAAGAGGTAGGAGTGGGAAGGGGCAAGGTGTTGAAGAAAAAAAAGGTGGATCGGGCAATAGCTTAGACTAACACCATGCACAGGAGGGAGCAGTGTGAACAAGGAGTAGAGAGGAGAGAGAGCATTTGGAAGATGCAGAGCGAATGGTTAAGGGGAGAGAATTCCGGAGTTAGGAAAATGGAAAGAGAAGGCAACCTGACCAGCAAGGGATTTGCGAGACAGAAGCATGGGGGACCTAACTATAGCCTGAGTTACAGAGGGACTATGGGGAAGGGGCAGAGAGGCGAGGAGAGAGCTGAGGTGGGGGGAGGGAAACCAGACATACTTTATACAGTAGATAAAAGATCAGTGGGTTAGATGGCTATTTACCAGGGAAGGGAGCGAGAGGGCAGAGTACAAAGAACAGTGGTGAATGTAGGTGGGCAGTCCAAAGCAAAATGGCAGGAGTGAAAGAGGGGATCCAGTCTGGCAAGGGTGGACTTCGGGTCAGCATCATAGACAGTGCTGCCATAATCAATAATTAGGAGGATTGTTTTATTTTATTTATTTCTCAGATTACAATACCTTTGAGCCACGGCTCTTGTACAAAGGTTCCACGTCAGCATAGAGACAACAATATACATATTAGTTGAAACAGCAGAATACACATCAGTCTGACAAAAAAACAGTAACAGTAGCAGTACATTGTAATATAACAAGGAATGTAAAAGACAGTAACATGTAAGAAGAAAATGTAGTAGGGTATAAAATAAATAGGCACTCAGGAGCAGCCAGATTTGGCCTTGTTAATGGGGGGTAGAGGATGCGGGAGTAACAAAAGGGCAGGAGAGAGGGAGGTGGGCTGGGGGTTGGGGATGGAAGGGGAATGGGTAACTAGAGATGGCAGTAATATTAGAGATTATTTATTTTATTTATTTCAGTTTGGGATTAATACCTTTGAGTCAGGGACTCATTTTCAGAGGTTCCACGTCAGTGTTAAACAAACATTACAAAAATACAAGGTTTACTGAGAAGAAAAAACATTGAAGCATATACACAGGCAGTAATAGTAAAATTTGAACTTGTGCAAATCAAATTAGTAAATATTAACAGATAGACTGATTAGATAAGAGAGGTTGGGGGGATCGGCCGAAGGTGGCATCATCTGAGGTGGGAGAGAGGTGGAGCTTTCAACCAAGTCAGGCCATCGTCAGGTAATTGGGGGTAGGGGAGTGGGTTAAGAAAAAAAGTGATATACAGCTGAAAGATGTAGAGGGGGTAGGTAAATGGAAAACTGGGGGTGAGGTACTATCACATTAGTGCAGGCAGGTACAATTCATTTTAGAGTCAAGGAGAGATTTAAGCCCAGCCTTGAAGGTACTGATCTTGGTAGTATCAGTGAGGACAGCAGGTAGTTCATTATCGATTATATATCAGTGGGCAGGAAGCGGGATGCAGCTTTTATTTCTATAAAGAGCACCGGCAAGCCTTGGCCTTCCTGCCACATGACAGGGCCTGTTGTCTGATGGCACAGGCCCAGATGGTCTACAACAACAGGTACGTCACAGCCAGGACATTCCTGAGACTTCTAGGCCTGATGGCAGTGGCCATTGTCACAGTACCACTGGCTAGACTGCATATGAGAATCACCCTACAAGTCCAGTGGGACCAATGTACAGGTGACTTAGAACAGAAGATTCTAATAACCTCTTCTGTCCAAAAGGTACTTCAGTGGTGGGTGGATCCCAGTCATGTACTGAAGGGGGTTCCCTTCCACATTCCCTCTCCTCATCAGATTCTCATTACAGATGCCTCGGGGATGGGCTGGGGGGGCACATCTGTGGTCCACCAGACACAGGATACATGGACCAAAGTGGAGAGCATCCTCCACATAAACATCTTAGAAATGAGAGCTGTTCTGTACAGCCTGAAAGCTTTCCAGACCCATCTTTCCCTGGGCCCTCTGTTGATACAAACAGGCAATATGAGTGTGAAGCACTACATCAACAAATAGGGTGGGGGACTCATTCCTACTGTTTTGCAGGGAGGCAATGAGAGTAGGTATTGGGCTCTACAACACGGTCTAGATCTGTCAGCAGTACATGTTCCAGGGGCTGAAAATATCCTGGCAGACAGGCTAAGCAGGTCATAGTCCAGGATGCTTAAGTGGGGGCTGCTGACCTCTTGCAGAACTATTCAACAGGTGGGGGTCGTTTAGAGTTGGACCTTTTTGCGTCCCCACACAATTCAAAACTGCCACTTTCTAGGGACATGGATATGTTGTTCATCCACACTGTCTGGCAGGTATCCTTGCCGCATTAAATCTTGCCGGAAGGTCTTCAAGCTGGCTCCTCCCACCCACCCGGGTGGTAAAACTCTCAGCTCCGCCCCATGACGCCAGATCTTCCTTACCACTTGGAAGCTCAGGTTCCCTCCTTAACGCTCTGCGTATAAGACTGGTTCCTAATTCTTCGAATTTTCAAAATTAAAAGTTGTTTTTGCTAAAAAGACTTCGGTCTTCTCTCCCTCACAGCTGCGATGGACAAATCGACTCCCGGTTTCCAGAGATGCCCTTGTGGGCAGAAGATGTCTCAGACGGATCCGCACTCCACGTGCGTCTACTGCTTAGGCCTTGAGCACGGCCCGCAGGTCTGCGACCTGTGCTCTTCCTTTTCGGCCTACGTCCTCGAAGACCGTGCTGCTCGTTTACAACTGGGGCGTCCCGAGAAGCGATTTCCTCCGGTGAAGTCAAAAGAGGCCCGGTCGGTGGTGTCCGTGGCGGCGGGCTCGGCGGATCAGCTAGAGCAGATGATCGCCCTCAAAGAGGAGGCGGTGCGGGCCGCTTTACCTCGGCTGTGCATTTGTCCCGCTCTCTCTCGGTGCCTCTTATTCAGCTTTTTTTGAGGAGCTTTGTCTGACCCTCTCTACTAAAGGTGAGGGACCAACTTCTTCTGGACCTTTTCTCAGTCCAAAAGAGAGACAAGGGTAAGTCTCACTGTTGACGCCTTGGGAGCGGGAAAGATCCCTCTCCCGAGTTGTCGGTCCGACTTTCGTCGACTGCTTGGCTTCGCCACTGGTCTCACGGTGTCCCCCACAGGCCAGTTGACTGAGACTCTACGACGCGGTCGAGATTTTCTCGACCCATTGACGGTTGTTGGCAGGAGAAGCTGAGAATCCCTCTCCCGGTGGGAGTTGAGGACCCCGTTGGCTCGTCTGTGCCTCCGGTTCCGGAGCCTTGGTTGAATCTTCAGAGACGGGGGTGCGGTTCCCGACACCTCCCGCACCATCCTCGGCAAAGCCGAGGTTCTCGGTCTCTGTCTCGGACTTCTTCGCGGTCCAGCTGATCCCGCCGTCATAGGCGGTCTCGGTCTCAGCACCGCGGCAAGCGGTGCCGCCGCTCGTCCTCTTCCTCATCCTCGGACGAGGGGAGGCTTCGGCGCAAGTTGCGTCGAAGATATGAGGAACTCCTGTGGCAACAGCTCCTTCTGACTGGGAATAAGCCGACGCCGTCGTCTTCCCCGGCCATTAAGTGGCTGTCACCGGAGCGGCCGAAACAACCCCTCGTTTTATCCGAGGAGCCTGTTCCCAGGCCGGTTGTTCGCCAAACCAGCTGCCCCACCGATTCCGGTGGAACCTCCGCCCACAGCCGTTAGTTGGGCTCCGACCAAAATTCTCGGTCGGCTCAGGGACTGCCCATAGGCTGTCTGTCACCCTCACTCCCGATCGACCTCGGCAGGTGGAGGGTGGCTGAGGCCCGAGGCAGCTTTTTGAGGACTCTTCCGAGTCCGAAGATGATTCCTCCCTTTTCTCCAAGCGAATGGACTTGGAGTCCTCAGGAGGATAGTCGGTGGACAATAGCCCTTCGTCCTTCCTGGGATTACTTCGGCTCATCTCGGAGTCCACCGGGATGAAGCTCGAACCCTTTTCTAAGCGGGCCAGGTATCCCCTCACGGAGATTCTGGACTGGGGATTCCCCACGGAGGCCTTTCCGTGGCCGAGGCCATAGTGGCCCGGCCTTGAGCTCTGGCAGCGCCTCTGCTTCCTGCCCTGCGCCTTCGGCCAGGATGGCCAGGAAGTATGACGGTCCCTACCGTTCCTTGTCCGGTTTTGAACACCCTCGGCCGAGGGTTAGTTACTGACAGCTGCCTGCGCGCGGAACGCTTAGGATGTGGACAAACCTCCCGACAAGGAGTCCAAGAAATTGGACTATGCCGGGTGAAAAGTCTATGCTGCGTCCTCCCTCGGCCTTTGCCAGGCCAGTTCGGCCGTCCTCATGGCACATTTCTCTCATGCCCTGTTGGGCTCCCTGGATGAGGTCGTCCCTCATCTTCCCGTGGATCTGCAGACCACAGTCAGGCAGGTGCGGGACCAGGGCAGGGCAGTGGCCAAACAGCAGCTCCAGACTGCTTTAGACATTGGGGAGTCATGTGCCAGATCTGTGGTGGCCGCAGTGGCTATGCGTCGTCGGGCTTGGCTGAGGATATCCACCTTTACTTCGGATACCCAGCACAAGTTGGCGAATGTTCCCTTTTTGGGGACCGACCTCTTCGGCCCTGGGGTGGAAGGTCACCTGCAGAGGATCGAGAAGTCCAGTGCTACCTTGGACTCGGTCTCTTCCGCTCAGAAGGACAAAGGCCGCAAACCACAGCCTAAGCCCTTTCGTCCTTCTGCGCCCGCACGCGTCCGCCCAGCAACGCTAGGGCTAGCAGGCTTTGGGCTTGGCATCCCAAACCTAAGCCCGGGCTTCTCCAACAGGAAGCAGAGAGGTAAAGCGCCCAGGAGGTCCCCGGCCGGTCCCTCCTCCAAGCCTGCCCAGTGGCGGGCTGAGGGTGTCGCCCCAACCCCGTCACACTCACTCCCAGGTTCCCCGGGGGGACGGCTCCGGCACTTCCTTTCCGCCTGGTCCGTTATTACCACGGACAGGTGGGTGCTGGAGGTGGTGGGAAAAGGCCTGCCTCTAGAATTCGAGCAGGCCCCGCCCTTCAGAGCCGTCGCACCTCGGGGGGCCTCGGGGTCCGCAGCTTCACTGTCGGCTCGTCGGGCCGACATCGCTCCTCCTCCAAAAGGAGGTGATCAGGGAGGTGGCGGACCCTCCCTCAGACCCAGGGTTTGTGTCCAGGTACTTCCTGGTTCCGAAGCGGACGGGGCTGGCCCCATTCTCGACCTACACGACCTGAACAAGTTCCTAAGGTCTTGAACCTTCAGGATGGTCACCTGGCTCAGATAATACCATCCCTGGAACACAGCGTGGTTCTGCTCCCTGGACCTGCAGGGCCAGCGTTCTTTCCGTCCTATCCGTCCGTCACGCCGGAGATTCCTTCGCTTTCGAGTGGAGGATCCCTTTTCGAGATCCGAGCCATGCCCTTCGGCCTGTCTCCAGCTCCCAGGGTCTTCACCAAATGCATAGCAGTGGTGACAGCTTTCCTGCGGCGCTGAGGGGTCCGAGTGTACCCTTACCTGGACGATTGGCTGATAGAAGCCCCCTCCAGACGGGAGGTGGAGCGGTCCAGAGATCTGGCCCTCCAGGTTTGCTCTCAAATCGGCCTTCTCATCAACGAGGCCAAGTCGGAACTCAAGCCGAAGCAGGTGATTCTGTTTATCGGGGCAGAGCTTGACTCTCTTCGAGCCAGAGCACGGCTCCCGGCGGACAGGGCCGAGGTTCTTACCTCCTTTGCCCAGTCATTTCTGGTTGGGCAATCGTGCCCTGCCCGGGACTTCCTGCGCCTCCTGGGTCTCATGGCGGCCTGTACCAGCGTGGTCCGTTGGGCACGCTGGCACATGCGCCCCCTTCAGTGGGGACTGGCCAGCCAGTGGTCACAACGCTGCGATCCATTGGACCAGCTAGTGATGGTGACCCAGGAGATGTGGAACGCTCTCTGGTGCTGGACCGTTCCAACTCATCTGCAGGAGGGCATCCCGTTTGTCCGCCCCGAGCCGACGGTTTCTCTATCGACCGATGCCTCTCTGATGGGTTGGGGTGCCCATCTGGGGGAGCACCGGGCGCATGGTCTCTGGTCCCCGCGGGAGTCCTGAAGCCACATCAACCTGCTGGAGCTCCGAGCGGTCCACCTAGCTCTCACCGCCTTTGCTCCGTTTCTTCAGGGTCAAGTGGTCCGAGTCAGATGGACAATACCCGCGACCATGTACTACCCTAAGCGGCCAGGGCGGGACGTGTTCATGCTTCTATGCAAGGAAGCTCTCCGCATTTGGTCACTCGTGCGCAGCTTGGAGGCGGATCTCCTAGCCATTCATGTGGCAGGAGCCTCCAACACCCTGGCCGATGCCCTGAGCCAGATAGGGGCTGCATCCCACGAGTGGTCTCTCCTGCCGGAGGTAGTACAAGATCTGTTCTCCCATTGGGGCACACCTCAGGTGGACCTGTTTGCCTCCAGGGAGAACAGCGAAGCTGAGGCTGTTCCATGCCCGCCCCCCTCAGCAGGGCTCGCTGCAGGGGGATGCCTTCTCGAGGCCGTGGACCCCGGGCCTCTTCCTACGCCTTTCCCCCATTTCCCTTGATTCACAAGGTGCTTCTCAAAGCAAGGAGGGACAAGGCGCAGGTGATCTTGATAGCCCCAGACTGGCCCCGCCAGTTCTGGTACCCAGATCTCCTCAGCCTCAGCTCCAGGCTCCCGAGGCAGCTTCCAGCTCGCCCGGACCTGCTCTCAGTCAATCAGGGAAGGTGTTCCATCCGGACCTTCAATCCCTGCACCTGACGGCCTGGTTCCTGAGCGGCTAGAGTTCCAGGCCTTGGGTCTTTCCGACGAGGTCCTCAATGTTGTTGAGGCGTCCCGTAAGGAGTCGACCAGGAAATGCTATGCCTTCAAATGGAAGAGATTTTCCATTTGGTGTCAGGGCAAGGGCTTGGACCCTTCCTCCTGTCCTTTGGCAAGCATCTTGGACTATTTATGGTCCCTTTCTCGTCAAGGGCTTAGGTCGACGACCCTAAGGGTGCACCTGGCAGCCATCTCTGCTTACTGGGCGCGGGCCGGGGAGCAGTCGGTGGCACAGGAGAAGGTGGTCTGGCGCTATTTCAAAGGCCTTGATCACATTTCCCCTCTGGTGCGAGAACCTCCAAATTTATTTATTTATTTATTTTGCTTTTGTTGACCGGGTAAGTGCACTAGGCAAACAATGCCTATTTTCAGGCACGACCCGGGAGAAAACAGTTTACAGACATAACAATTAACATGTGACGCAGCACATGAAACAGTACAATGGGTAAAAACAGCGTATAGTATATACAATGACATACTGATTGGTGAGGGATAAGATACCATGAAAACAGAAGGAAGAAACAGGATTTGTATCAAACAAAAACAACGTGGAAGGTAGTATGTTAAATCCATGGGATTTACTGCTGGTACTGGCAAAGCTCATGGGCAAGCCATTCAAACCAATGCACAGGTGTGAACTCTCTCACCTGTCGTGGAAGACCGCCTTCTTGGTGGCTATCACATCAGCCAGAAGGATGGGAGAACTCCAGGCGCTCTGCATCGAGTCTCCTTACCTGGTCTTCCACAGGGACAAGGTTGTCCTGCGCCCCCACCCGAAATTCCTTCCGAAGGTGGTGTCGGAGTTTCACCTTAACCAGGTGTTGACTCTGCCGGTGTTCTACCCCAATCACACCTCGGAGGCCAAATACAGGCTCCATACTTTGGACCCTAGAAGGGCGCTCGCTTATTATAAGGAGCGCACGGCTGAAATTCGGGGAGAGGTTCGCCAGCTGTTTGTCACCTACACTGAAGCCGCACCTGGAAGACCTGCAGCCAAGTGGACGATAAGCAGGTGGGTCACCTCCTGCATAGATCTCTGCTATAAGTTGGCGGGCATGGAGCCTCCCAGAGGGATAAGAGCTCATTCTACCCGCCATACTGCTGCATCGGTGGCTGCTTCCAGGGACGTCCCTATCCAGGATATCTGCAGGGCTGCTACCTGGAAGTCAGCACACACCTTCATCACCCATTACCACATCGACCTTGAGTCATGCTGGGCTGCTGGTTTTGGGGCCTCGGTTCTCTAGTCTCTATTCCCTAAGTAGGGGGTGTGCGCCTTGCCTCCCTTCTCCCGGAGAACTGCTAGGAGTCTGCCAGACAGTGTGGATGAACAACATATCCATGTCCCTAGAAATACAGGTTACTCACCTGTAACAGGAGTTCTAGGAATGGTATATGTTGTTCATCCCACAACCCGACCTCCCCTGCTTCGACGCACAACCTGAGCTTCCAGCGGGCCAGATCTGGCGTCATGGGGCGGAGCCGAGAGTTTTACCACCCGGGTGGGTGGGAGGAGCCAGCTTGAAGACCTTCCGGCAAGATTTAAAGCGGCAAGGATACCTGCCAGACAGTGTGGATGAACAACATATACCATTCCTAGAACTCCTGTTACAGGTGAGTAACCTGTATTTTCTGTTCGCTCATTCCAGGGCCTGGAGTTTTCTGGCAAGACATGTTGTCCCTCTTGGAAGGGAAGGTTCCTGTATGCCTTTCCTCCTTTCCCTCTAATTCAGAGAGTGCTAATCAAGCTCCAAATGGACGATGCAACCCTGGTACTCATTGCCCCCCTGTGGCATTGCTCCCCTGTGATCTCATCAGATTTGGTTCCCCTAACTACAGCAATTGACAGTGGGACCGCCAGCACCTCTGCCATTATGCCGGGTCCTAGTGTCACAGGAACAGGGAACCCTGGTCCATCCAGACTTCAAGTCACTCCACGTTCATGCATGGCTTCTGAACACACATAGCCATTGCCCAGTTTGAGGTGTCACAAAAGGTGGCTGATGTCTTGGTGGCTTCCAGAAAACCTTCCACCAGGGCCACTTGTTCCGTGAAGTGGAAGCAATTTGCATTGTGGGCTACTTCTCACCAGCTGGATCCTTTCACCTGTCCAGTAAACTAGGTTCTGGAATATTTGCTATCCTTGTCAGACACAGGCCAGCAGTACTCTTCTGTCAAAGTGCACTTGACTGCTATTTCAGCTTTCCATGTGCCTAGTGATGGTTGCTCAAGTGGAAGTATACTGTACGTTTTTGAGAGGCATTCTGCACTTGAAGCCTCCTATCCACAATCCAGTTCCACTTGGAACCTGAATTTTGTGTTGAAAAAGCTTACCATGGCTCCTTCTGAGCCAGCCGCAATTTGTGGCCTATGCTTTTTTTCTTGGAAAACATTGTTTTTAGTTGCTGTTACTTCTGCTCGATGGATTTCAAAACTTCAGGTTCTAATGTGTGAGCCTCCTGATTTGATTTTTCACAGATACAAGGTGTCTTTGCATACCAGTCCTAAGTTTCTACCAAAGGTGATGTCTGAGTTTACTTTGAATTAAACCATCCACCTGCCAGTTTATTTTCCTGAGCATGCCAATCCAGGGGAAGCATTGCCCTATACTTTAGATGTACATAGAATACTTGGGCACTGTATACACTGTACGGAGCACTGTAGGAAATCCTTGCAGCTTTTTGTTTCATTCACCCTTGGGAAAGAGGGTGCCCACTTTCTAAACAGTGCCTGACCAAATGGTTGTCTAACTGTATTGCTTTTCATTACAGGAAGTATGGTAAAGAACTTCCTGGGGTTGTTAATAGGCATGGCCACTTCTGTTGCCTGTTTCAAGAATGTGTTTGCTGCAGAGATCTGTGCAGCTGCCACCTGGAGTACTGCCCACACCTTCACTAAATACTACAGTCTGGACATTGCCTCCTGAAAAAGGGCAGGTTTTGGCCTAGCTGTGCTTCAAGGCCTCCTTTCTTAGGTCTGTAGGCTTCCGCCACCCAGACTGTTTTACTGTACTGCTTGGTACTCGGTCCATAGGTGTGGCCTGATGAAAGAGATATCCTCGAAGAAGATAGAACAGTTACCGTAACAGTAGATCTTTGAGAGAATCTCTTTCATCATGCCATGCCATCCCAACCTTCATCCACCTGAGGATTTCGAGCTCTGTAACTCCTGTCTCTTTCTCCAGGAAGGTTTACCTGCTGCTTCCTGCCTTGCCTGGTAGGCAGAGTCATGGGTTTTCTCCTGGTTCCCTGGAGGGAGGTCCTCAGAGCATGATCTCCGGTGGCAAAGTGAGGAGGGAAGGGGCCGCCCACGTTTATAAGGGAGGAGCTGATGTAGGATGTCATTGTGGGTGGCCCCTAGTGGACTGTTTGCAAAAAGTTTCTGTGTGGTCCTAGTGGCTGCAGCCTTTCATAGTTGTGGCCTGATGAGATTCTGTAGAAGATCTACTGTTACAAGTACATGCCTTGTCTTTATCTCCTTTAAATTCTGAGCAGCTGTAATGATTCTGATTGTGTGTGGTGTGCATCGCCTTCATGGGAAAGGAGGCGTGGGCCGATACTGTTTGTATCATCATAACATGCACCAGCCGCATGTCACATTACTACTCATTTACCGGTACAGTAGAATAGATTTTGGAAAACCCAGTTGGTCTGTGATTATTGGAAACACAGGAATTGCCCAGAAGTTCCCAAATATTGATGTTTTCAGGCTCTGTAAATTAGTGCCTATCTGCAGCAATGTGCAGGGCCCTTTAGGGGTGACCTGACTACTGGATGCATACCATGTCTGATAGCAGATTGGCTATTGGGATTTTATAACATGTCGAACATAGTAGCTGTTGTTAGGACGGAACTGTAAGTAAGTGAATCGTTTCTGCAGAGTGTTGAGAAAGAAAGAATAATTCAAGGTAGAGGACATGTAGATAGAGAGCATTAGACTTCTAGGAAAGAATCACAGATTAGGACAGGAATGCTACTGCAGTAGACTTTCTAAAACAGAAAATGGATAGCAGAAAAGAAGAAAACCATAAAAAAAGAACAGAGGCTTCAGTTTCTATACAGGTATGGTAACTAACATTACCACAGTTACTAAGACTTTATTGGACACACTGAATTTACATACACTAGTGGTGGAACAGTTCAAGCAGCTCTGGGCCCCTATTACACAGGAAGAGGCTAGCAGGACACTTGTGTCACTTCAAATGGGCAAGGCAGGGTGTCCAGACAGATTCCAAGCAGAATTTTATAAAATGGCAGGTGGGGGGTAGGCAACATGCCACTCTGTTACAGAAGGCATATAGGGAGGTAGGGTAGAAGGGCATACTTCCTGTAACAGAGTGAGCTGGCAGTATAGATTAGAGGTTAGAGTAATTAGCTGTGAATTAGCTTTTTAAGGTATATCTAGCAGATCTGGGTTTGATTCCCACAACTTTTACTTGCATACTGTTTCACTCTGAGCAGATCACTTAACCTCACCAGTGCTTCCGGGTTGCCCCTGAAAACAGGCACTTGTGCCTAGTGGGTCTTACTTGGTTACCAAAGAATGGAAAAAAAAAGTGATACTGCTAGGTCAGGTACAAGTTACGATGCCTTTAGTACTGTGCTCCCAAAGAAGAAGTTATACCCTCAGTGAACTGCTAGAGATGTTACTGTATTTCCTTGGGGATCTGCTATATGTTTTAAAACTGTGTTGTTAGCCTGTATATGCAACTTGGATACACTGTGATCTGACTATATTGAGCCCTGCTCCACGTAGGAACAGGAAGAGAGCGAGTAGTTCTTGGCTGTATTCAGCGAACTACTACTTGCTACCTTGAACATATTTATTGCCTTACAACATCGTGGGCACATTTTTACACATCGAGGGCACAATATTTAGTGCTCTGCTGCATTTTTACCTTACTTTTGAATAAGTTTATGTTCTGCCTTGCAGCGTGACCTTGGAGCTACTTCCAGGTCACAGGCTACTATTTACACATGGCCTGCGGCGAGCAGGGCAAGCCCGTGCACGGCGTACGTGCAAAGACGCTCGCGTGTTTGGCATGCTTGGTGTACTGGGTATAGGAGTACATTACAACACTTGCAATTCTATATGCAGGTATCTATAGCTGTAAAGTATTTATTGATTATACTTGACTGTAGCCCAGTGTTCTCAATAAGGTCTCCCCTCTTTTAGTTGCATTCTAATCACCTGTTTCTAATGTGTGACACATGGAAGACCCCATTAAAACGCTCTATTTTCAGACCTCGAGCTGCTTGCTAAGTCTGTTGCACTCTTTTATATGAAACTGCCTAGCGTGTACCTGATATAAACCTGACTGTGTCTTATTGTGTTTAATTTAGACTTGTTTGAAGTGGAGCCCTAGTTCTCTGGACACAGAGAACTTGGTAGAGTCTCTGCGATATGGTCCACAGACTGGCTGTGCAGGGCTACTGCAAGATACAGAATCATATATCTCCTTTGTGAGGTGCTGTATTGTGCTAGTATTTCGAATTATTTTTAAATTTGGCATAGTTCAGGGTGTGACTGCTCATATCCCGTGTAAGCATTCCTGGGTACGGGCAGCATATTTAAATCAGCTACTCGACGAGTAGGGCGAGCCGAGCGAGGAGTGTGCGGAGGCACGTGCGTCTGCGCGTATTTTGGGTGTTCTGCAGGTACATTGGTATCCTGTAGAGTTTGTCTGTTTCAGGTAGTGCTATAAATTAGCAGTTTGTACGATAACAAGTTATACCATTATATTTGGGGTATAACTGACCTTAATCCCTGCGTGTGTGGTTTGCATCTGCCACCACACATTTGTAGTTGATTACATGGCCCAATTAAGTGCACCATCATATCTGCTGGGAGTGGCCTTATGTGTCTCATGGCACATGTATAGCACTGTTGTGAGTGCTGATCAATCATCTGAGTTTACTTGTCCTAAATGTGTGGAAAATTCTTCTTTAAAACAGGCTGTGGCACTGTTTAATGTTAGGCTCTCTGAATTGGAATCAAGTCAGAAGCAAATGCAGGCCTGTTTTTAGGAACTTAATTATACGCCACTGTTGTCATATGTGGATATTCCCATTACTAGCTCCAAGCAGTTGTCTGATCAGCCCAGCTTACTCTCTGCATCTTTTTCTAGTAACAATAAAAAAGCCCCCGTGATACGGATTGTGTTGACAATCCAGACGAGCAGTGGTATGAGGTTCAAAGTAAACGTGTGTATAAAAAGGGACGAAAAGCTTCCCAATTTTCCCTGACGATCAATACTGATCAGCATGAGATGCTCACTAATTTATCTGCCTCACTGTGTGATACTGGTCCGTCTGACATGCCACTTAATCTCCTATTTCCCATAACCAGTTGTCCTCACCCTTCAGATGTTCTGCTTATACCACTTGAAGTCTCTTCATCTAGTCAGGGCTCGAGACCTGATTATATTTGTACTGGTTATACTCCCAGTTCACTTGAGGTTCCATAGAGGCAGGTCTATGTTATAGGTGAGTCTATGGTGAAACATCTTGATAGGGCTATTTGTGAACCGGATAAGGAAAATCGCACATGTTTTAGCTTTTGGGGAGCAAAAATAGCAAATATCGCTAATATGGCTCACAATATCTTACAAATGGGGGTATTAATCCATTAGATGTGGTCCATGTTGGGACAAATGATTTTATGCATTCCAGTAGTTTAGATATAAAAAAGGGCTTAGTTGCACTTTCAAATACTTTGGTAGATTTGGGGTGTGAAATAGCTTTCTTAGAGGTCCTGCTTGTCCCCAAAGCATCTCCAGAACACAATAGTTCAATACATATGTTCAACAATTGGTTATGTGTTAGATGCCTTAAACAAAACCAGACTTGTATCACCCATTGGGAAGATTTTATTGGAAGACCTGACTTGTTTTGTAGAGATGGATTGCATTTGAGTTATAAAGGGAATCAGTTGTTGAGTCAGCACATCCTGGAGTATATTAATAGTCATTTAAACTGCTTGACTTAGGGGAGAGAATCCTTCCTCCCCTAAAGAAATCCACTATTAAAAGTACATTTTCAAGTACTTTAAAATGCTTATACTTTAATGCCAGGAGTCTTCACGGCAAACTTGACGAGTTGAAAGTCAGGTTGAGTAATGATGATGTGGACATTCTTCTCATTACTGAGACTTGGCGGGGGGGGGAGATGATAAATCTAGTTGGGTCTTTTCTCTTGTTGGAGTCACATTGTTTAACTATATTAGGCAGGCTAAAAAAGGGGGTGGTGTTGCCATCTTCCGGAGAGATTCATTACTTGCAGTTGAAATTTCAAATAAAATCAAACAAGTAAATAGCACTACTGAAACTATATGGTTAAAATTAATGGCTAATATGCACCAGTATCTTGTGATAGGGGTTTGTTATCATCCACCTAGTGCCCCCCGTGAATATCTTGATAATATCATCCAGGAAATTGAGACAACTTGTTCAATTGGGGATATTATTGTCATGGGAGATTTTAATTTGACTGGTATAGATTGGGACAAGATGGTGGCTACATCTAGCTATGGTAAAAAAATTGGTAGACGTGTAAACAATGCAACCTGGTACAGGGGGTTATGTTACCAACAAGGGGAACAAACATTCTCAATCTAGTTTTTTATACCAGAACTTTTACAGTAAGTAATATCTCTGTGCAGTCGCCTATTAGCAATAGTGACCATGGCTCAATTAGTTTTTCCCTTGAGCATACTATTTCCATGGTATCTAATACCTCTAAGATGTATTTGTGTGAAAAGGCAGAACTTGACAGTATAAAAAATTTATTGAATAGTGTTGACTGGGCATCTTTGTTTAATACTGTGGGCATTGAGGATTATTATGACACCTTGCTTACCAAAGTCATCAACTTGAGAAATAGCTACGTTCCTTCAAGAATAAAGACTAAATCCTCTCAGTCTAACCCAAGATGGATGACTAAGGAGCATAATAAACTCATCAGGAAAAAAGACAAGTGTTATGCAGTTTATTTAAGGTCTTATTCACCTTCAAATTGGAGTTCATACTTAAGTATTAAAAAAAATGTAAATATAGTATCAGAAGGGCTAAAAGGAAGTGGGAGCAAAAATTAGCATTAAATGCATGCAAGGACAACACCAAATCTTTCTATGCGTATATAAATTCCCTAAAAAAAACCTCCTGTCAGGTTGGTCCCCTTCTGATTAATCATACTTTAATTAATGACCCATTAGATATGGCTAATATATTCAATACTAATTTTTGTAATCTATTCCATAAAACCAAGGTCTATAATACTAGTTATCCCTTGTTAGGTAATCGTATTTCAATATTAGAATCTGATGTTCATACTTAATTACTCAACCTTAAAGGCAAAATTAGTGTCTTTTCTGATGACTTACCAGGTCACTTTTTGTACTTATTAGTTGACTGTTTATCGATGCCACTCAAATTATTATATGAGCACTGTTTAAACCACAATTATGTGCCTTACCTGTGGAAAACTACGTATGTAGTTCCTATCTATAAAAAAGGACCAAGCAGCTGTTGGGAAAACTACAGACCAATAAGCCTCACCTCCCCTATGGGTAAAATATTAGAATGCATAATCAAAGATTTGATCACGCCTTCACTCGAACAGATTGATAATGAACAGCATGGTTTTAAAAAGGGGAAGAGCTGCCTGACTAATTTACTGTGCTTCTATGAAGATTTCAGTTTACTGTTAGATAACAGATTCCCATATGATGTTATCTATATTGATTTTAGTAAGGCCTTCGATTCTCTTCCACATTGGGATCTTTTACAAAAATTGCATGGTACTGGTATCAATTTAAATCTTGTTAGGTGGATAGCAAATTGGCTAGATTTATATTCACAACAAGTTCTGATTAATGGTCATTTCTCCAATAGGGGATTGGTTACTAGTGGGGTGCTGCAGGGTTCTGTCTTGGGCCCCTGTCTGTTTCAGTTTTTCATAGCTGATATTATAAAATATAGTTGCTCAAACACGGTCAGATATGCTGATGACATTAAAATAGGTTGACCATGTGCTAATTTAGATCAAATTGCTTACTGGTTTACTGGGTAGATAGGGACAAAAAGAAAGCACAAGGCCCATCGAGATTGTCCCCCACAACAGTGGATCATTAGTTACAATGATATTGAGAGTTGAGCCATGAATCTAACTGGGATTTAAATTATTCAAAGTTAGCTCTGTTGATCAAATCCTTAGGTAATGAATTCCAATGTTCGGCAACTCTGATAGAAAATAAATGATCACTTTTTTTGTGTTTGCCCAGTCTACAACCAATTGCTGGTTGTGGCGTCTACCCACTATGCATTTGTCTGCTAAGGTAAGTCCACATTGTTCCATTAAGTTAGGAAATTTAAATAATTTGTAAACAAGGAGAATATCCCCCTATACCTACGTATATCTAGGGCAGAGAGACCTGTTTCTCTTAGTCAAGATTCGTAACTGAGGGAATTGAGCCGTGGTACCAATTTGGTAAAAGGTGTCTGGATTTGCTCCAAGCGAATAGAGTCTTCTTTAAGATAAGGGCTCCAAAATGGTGATCCATAGTCCAATTGAGGTTTAATGTAAGCCCTATAAAGAGGTAATAAGCAGTGCTCAGACTTGCTGACAAATGTTCTTTTAATTTGTTTCATTAGAATATTAGCAGATCTAACCACCTTGTTGTAGTGATAATTGAGGGATAACTTATGGTCAATAATGATTCCTAGATCTCTTTCGTTAGTGGTAGTATTTAGTATAGTATTGTTAAGGTGATAATTTGTTTTTGGGTTATTAAAACCAAAATGGAGGACCGAACACTTATCAGTGTTGAAAAGCATTGAATTATTCTGTGCCCAAGATTCGATACAAAGAAGATAATTTTAAAGAGGTCTTATGGCAGATATAGAATAGACCTTACCACCCGAGTTCGTGTCGTCAGCTAATTTAGATAGATGACTATTTGGGGAAACATGTATATCACTTATAAAGATGTTAAATAATGAAAGGCCCAACACAGAACCCTGTGGGACTCCACTGGTAACTTGACCTAATGCTAAAAAGATACCATTTATCTTTACTGTTTGGGACCTATTTTGCAACCAACTTGCAGTCCAGCTAACAAGACAAGATGAAAAACCAAATTTAAGTAATTTATTGATAAGAATGGAGTGTGACAATTTATCAAAAGCCTTGCTAAAGTCAAGCAGTATAACATCAGATGGAATTTTAACAGCCAGATATTTACTGATATGATATAAAAGGAAATTAAATTAGCGGAACATGAGTGGCCTTTTGTAAAGCCATGCTGTGTCCTATCTTGGATACCTAAGTTGTCCATTTATTTTTCAAACAGTGACTTAATTAAACACTCCATTACTTTCCCTATTATTGAGGTTAGACTAATTGGCCTATAGTTTTGTACATTAGATTTGTTACCTTTCTTATAAATAGGGACAATGATGGCAGAACGCCAATCATCAGGAACATTTTTCTCAAGTAAGGACTTGTTAAACAGTAACATTAGTGGAGTGGCCAATGATTTAGCTGTTTCAAGTATAAACCTTGTGTTTATATTATCAGGGCCAGGACTTGAAGTTTTATTTATTTGTAATAATGCCTGCAGAATATCATCATAAGTAAAGAACGGAGTATGGGATGTGTCATTAACTGTTACAGGACGTGCATCTGGTGGATTAAAAACTGAGCAAAAATAGGTATTAAAGTGATTAGCTGTTTCAGCATCAGTTGTAATTGGATTACTGTTATTCAGTATAGGACCTAAAGTTTTCTTATTACCTTTCTAACTGTTAATGTAAGAAAAAAGTGATTTATGACTAGTCTTTGAATGAGCTAAATTAAATTCAAATTTTAACTTTGCATGTTTTTAATTGATGATTTAAGGGAAGAAACTGCGGTTTTGTATTGATGCTTGATATAAGGATTTGGATTTTTTTTTTTTTAAGTTTTTTTGAACAAGACGTCCTTTCTTTTGACTAATTTTTTAATGGTTTTATTGAACCAAATAGGAATTTTACCTTTTTTATTGTATTTCTTTTTGGTAATAATAAAATTACTTTCCAGATAGAGTATAACGCCTTTTAATTCGCTCCATGCACATTAAGGCCCAGATATTCAGGTGGTGAGCGTTAGCAAGAACAGGGCTGGCGCATGCGCAAGTCCTACATTGCGCCATTCTGCATATTCAGCAGGAGGCAGTTACGCCACTGACAACAGGTTGCGCAACAGCGAATGCAAATGAATGCATGCTCAACAGGGGGGAGGAACCATGCATAAACGCGCAACCCGATATTCAGTCGGGTTGTGC
Organism: Neoceratodus forsteri; assembly: GCA_016271365.2. Lineage (NCBI taxonomy): Eukaryota > Metazoa > Chordata > Ceratodontiformes > Ceratodontidae > Neoceratodus > Neoceratodus forsteri. The sequence goes on from CM028129.1 coordinate 1,625,127,208, forward strand.
AGAGTTGTGCATGCGCAACCCCAACCTGCGCCTGCACAACCTTGAGCTAAAAAGGACTGGTTGAGGGTTCTACAGGTGAGCTGCTGTATTGCAGGGCACAACACAGCAGCTGCCACTCCTGGCTGGCCCCTCAACTCGTCCCTGTGTTCTCATCATTTCGACGCGGCATGTGCAACAGCGTTACTTTATGCCCGGATCGCTTCGGAGAGGTGTGTGGGGGTCATGATACTTTCTGCCCGCGATCGGGCTTCAGGATCTGTGTGGGGGGAATGTATACACAGAGATACTGCCCGCGATCGGGCTGCAGGGTGCGTCGGTCCCGATGGCTGCTGCCTGGCAGGCGGCCAGGCACAAGTCCTCAGGGATCGGGCGAGACCTTACATAAAGAGGAATGCAAATGGGGCCTATAAATAGATGCAAATGGCCCCCTGTGCCTTGCATAAATTATGGCCCCATTTGCATGTCACCTTTGAATATCGGAACTTTCGTTGTGGCGCAGTAGTGCTGCGCCACCGCAAGTTTAATGCTCAACTCTGGCAACTTGCGGTGGCGCAAGTTCCACTGCGCCATGCCCAGTGGCTGTGGCTGGGGGGTGATATTCAAAAGAGTTGCTCAATAGCGCAACTCCTTTGAATATCGCCCCGGCCACACCCCTGCGCAACTATTTTGAGCAGCGCAGGGGCTTGCGCCTCAGAATGGCGCAGTTTGAATATCTGGGCCTTACTGTTTTATTCCTGAATTTTTCCTCCCAATCAATTTCTGCGATTTTGATATTAATTAAATCAAAATTAGTGTTATTATAGTCCTTATATGTAATATTATTACAGGGTTTAAAATTGATAATATTAATACTGAACTTGATTGTATTATGATCACTATTGCCAATTGGAGCTGATATTTTCATGTCCAAAATCTTATTCTCAATATTGGTAAGAACTAGATCAAGTAAATTTGATCCCCTGGTGGGGGAGTCCACCAGTTGTGTGAGTCCATTGTCTACGCATGTAGTGGCAAATAGCTTTTCTTGCTTAGTACTGCCAGATAAGGTTTTCCAGTTAATATCAGGAAAATTAAAGTCACCCATGATCAAAGTATCTCCCTTATCAGCCATATCAGATATAACATTTATCAGATCAGAAGTGTAAAGTATGTCTGCAGATGGAGGTCTATAGCAAACACCCAATATAAACTTAGGGTGACCTTGGGGTAGAATAGTAACCCATAATGATTCGGTAGAGGTAGGAGTAGCAATTTCGAATGATGTAATATCCTCTCTAACATATAAACGTACTCTTCCCCCTAACCGATTATCTCTGTCCTTGTGATAGAGTTTAATGTTCGGTATTTCCCTAATCCATCCTGAGGAGGAATCCCACCATGTCTCAGTAACTGCAATGATATGAACAGAGTTTAAAGTTAGATATTTCCCTAATCCATCCTGAGGAGGAATCCCACCGTGTCTCAGTAACTGCAGTTATATCCAAAATGACCTTGATGAACTGTCTCAATGGATTACCTTTTGGGGGATACAACTAAATCATAACAAGTGCAGAATCATTCATTTTGTAGCTAGTAATCCCTGGCATGTATATACTTTAGATAAACAGGTGTTAGTTGCTTCAGATGTTGAAAAGAATTTGGGAGTATTGATAACTGACTACTTCCTTCCAAGTACTCAAATTAATGAGGTTATCCTTAGAGCTAATTGGGTCATTTGGTCCATCAAACGGAACATTAAAACTAAGGATAGTAGGGTTTTGATGCCTCTCTATAGAGCCTTTGTCATTCCTCATCTGGACTTTTCAACCCAATTGTGGTGTCCGTTTAAAAACACAGGACATCGCACAACTGGAAAAAGTTCAAAGGAGACATTCAAAGATGGTGAGAGGTTTAGGAAATGTCCATATAAAACCAGATTAACCATATTGATCCTGATGCCTCTCTACATCAGGCACTTAAGAGGTGACCTACTCCTTATGTATGATATCATAAATGATCCATATTTAATAACCATCCTAGGTTTCTGCTTTAAGGAAGAAACCTATAATCTTAGGGGACATCCTCTTCAGCTGCGGTTAAAGAAATGTAATTATCTTCCTTGGAAGTTTTTCTATACACTTCGTGTGTAATTAAACCATGGAACACCCTGCCTATAGATGTGATTGTTAGTAGTTCCAAATCTATTTTTAAAACAAGGCTTGATAAATTTATTCTATCTGGATCAATTTGTAGCTATTACTAGTAACCAGAGCAATTATGGGCTCATTGGCTCTCTAGCTCTGCATCAATCTTAGTATGATTCTTAGTATAAGAGTAAGGATGAGGCACTTTGCTCATCACGTCATTTCATTATGCTTCTTAATGTGGATGAAAAAGATTTTTGCCAAAATATTTGCCACTCAACTACAGACTAAATTGTCCTTATTTGTCATCTAGGCCAAACAGATTTTATGCTTGGGAGACGCGCCTATCATATCACTCAATTCTTGTCACATTTGTGATATCTATGGCAATGGAAAAAGCATTTAACAGGATTGAGTGAAACTATCTGTTTGCCACACAGTGTAGATTTAGATTGAGGGAGGGGTTAATTTCGATGGTGCAACTATTATATAATACACCTGCAGCAGCATTCTGCATGAACGGATAGGTCAGAGAAATTCCAGTTACACTGAGGTCTTTTGCAGTGATGCCTGCTGTCGCTGCTCCTGTTTGCACTGACTGTAGCCTGTAGGCGTGGCACGTCCTTGCAGTTAAAGAAACTAGTGAGACCTTTACAGTGTTTCCTGGTTATGAAGTTCTTTTTTTTTTAGGTTTGAACTGTTTTGGCTAGGCAAAGGTGCACTGATGGACCCATCCTGAAGTCCCTCTTTCAAGTGGCCAGCCATGATGTCACATACTTGGGCATAAAGGACTCTAAGAACACTACAGACCTTTACAAACTTAATTACTCACGCATTCATGTCAAAATCCTATCTGATCTGGAAAGATACGTAGATACACAGACACTGATGGCAGACAAAAGACTCTTGGCCCATCCAGTGTGCCCACCCTACCTATTCTGCCTTGCCCTAGTGGCAAATACTCCCCTTCTTTATTGTCTCTCTTTTTCTGGCTAACTCCCATGCCTATCCCATCCTTGATTGAAGTTGCTGAATGATTTGGCCTGCACCACTTTCTCTGGTACCTTATTCCACTTATCCACTACCTTTTCCGTGAAGAAGTGCTTACGCGTGACCTTTTTGAATGTCCCCCTGCGAGCTTTAGTGAATTCCCTTTCATCCCAGTGTTTGCACTCATATAAGAGCTCCTTGGCAGCCATTTTATTTATCTTGTGCAGGTACTGGGCTGTCTCAGTCATGACATCTCTTGTCTTCTCTTCTAAAGGGTGTAGATGTTTAAGTCCTGCAGCCTTCTCCTCATGCATCATTTCCCAAGGCCATGAATCATCTTAGTTACCCTGCACTATACTGACTCCTCCTTGTTGCAGTCTTTCCTCAGGTGTGGGCTCCAGTACCTTGTACAGTATTCTAGGTGCAGCTGCACTAGTGACCTGTACAGTGGGAGGATAACCTCCTGACCTCTACTGCTTATCCTTGCTTATGCTTATGGATGGATCAGTGGCCTTGGTCTGCTGCCATTGTCTGTGTTATCCATCTACCTATATATCCCAGCATTCTGTGTGCTTTACTCGCTGCCCTGTTGATGCTTTCTGACATTTTTTGTGTTTCCTATATCTTCACCCCTAAATCCTTTTCCTCAGCAGGGCTGTTTAGCACTACCACCCTAGTTTGTATTTCACCCATGAGTTTCTTTTTCCAGTGTACATTACTTTACATTTTTAGCATTGAAGTTCAGCTGCCAAAATCTTTGACCAGCTCTCCAACCTGCCCAGATCTTCCCTGAGTCTCCTTATCCTTTTCTCCATGTCCATCCTTGCGCAGATCTTTCCGTCACATGCAAAAGGTAGATCTTGCACAAAGTTCTTGAGTCCACAGCTGAGGAGACACTGTGACAAGGTGGAAGCAGTACAGACAGGGCCACCAAGATGGTATGTGGACCAGGGTGTAAGACATACGAGGAGAAGCTGCAAGACTTGGACATGTACACCCTTGAGAAAAGGAGAGAAAAGTGTGTCATGATCAAAACATACAAGTACCTGCACAGGTAAATAGGATGGATGCCAAGGAATTTTTCTCAAGTTTAGCTACAGGAATGAGAGAGAACTCATTTTAACTCTTGGGGGGGAGATTCAAAAAGGATGCCAGTAAGCAAGTTTTTTTTTAAACTTTATTTATGGATTATCCATTAAACAGAAAGACATGTACATACAATCAATCAATCAATCAATCAATTTTTATTTATAAAAGGCACTTTTCTTCAATCCAAAGTGCCTGTACAATAACATAAAACAATAAATAAACAGAGTTTAAAACTATTATAAATCATTAAAAGCTAGACTAAAAAGGTGGGTTTTCAAGGCTCCTTTAAAGATCAGGACAGTCGGACTATTTCGCACCTGACGAGGTAGAGAATTCCACAGGGTCGGGGCCATAAAGCTAAATGACCTAGCCCCCGAAGATTTCAAACAGACCCTGGGAATCTCCAGCAATCCCTCGTCAGTGGATCGGAGAGGGCGGGAGGGACAGTAGAGGCAAAGGAGCTCTTTCAGGTAAGTTGGTCCCTGGTCATGTAGAGCTTTATAGGTCAGAAGACCGACCTTGAAGGTGATTCGCCAGTACTGGCAGCCAGTGCAGTCCACGAGCAGTGGCATTATATGACTGGATCTAGAAGAACCAGTCAACAACCTGGTCAGCCCCATTCTGCACTAGCTGCAGACGGCGAAGTTCAACCCTCGATAGCCCTAGGTACAGGGAGTTGCACTAGTCAAGGCGGGAGGTAACAAAGGTGTGGATCAATGTTGGAAGATCTTCTGGAGGAACCAGATGCTTCACCCTGGCGATATTCCTTAGATGGAAAAAGGAAGTTTTGACCACTGCTGACACCTGAGCTTTAAGCGTCAAGTGGTCATCAATTATTACACCAAGATTCCGCACCTGATTTGAGGTTGTCAGTGGAGCGCCTGCAAGCCATAAGCCAGAATGCGATCCAACTGGCAAACCCGCCTCACAGCGACCTTTATCCACAACCAACACCTCAGTTTTCTCAGGGTTTAACCTCAACCAACTCCCATTCATCCAATCTTGGACTTCTGCAAGGCAGTTATTAAATACCGACAAGGCAGCATCCTGGCCGGGCACAAAAGACATATACAGCTGGGTATCATCAGCATAGCAATGAAAACCCAGTCCGTATCATCTTATAATCGCTCCCAAAGGCAGCATATACACCGCGAATAACATAGGTGCTAGAATAGAGCCCTGTGGCACCTCAAGAGGCAGGGAGACTGATGCCGAGGAAAAATTCCGACACCACCCTCTGAGTCCTACCTTCGAGGTAAGATCTAAACCACCTGAGGACCATACCAGATAGTCCACAGATGGACCGCAGAATGCTCCAACAGCACCCATGATCAACAGTGTCAAATGCTGCAGAGAGATCAAGAAGTACCAAGATAGAATGGGTCCTACGATCTCTCACTATTAGGAGGTCATTTAGTACACAAACAAGTGCTGTCTCAGTACTGTGCCTTTTCCTAAATCCAGATTGAGAGCATCGTGAGATATTGTTGTTGGTCAGATGATCCTCAATTGCAGTGCGACCACCTTCTCAATAACCTTACCCACAAAGGGTAGGTTAGAGACTGGTCTGTAATTTGGTAGACAATCTGGGTCTAAGGAGGGCTTTTTTAAAAGAGGCCTAACTATAGCCTCTTTAAGGGGTTCAGGAAAGATCCCCCTCTCCAAAGACTTCCAGACTATCAAAGCCAGGACTAGGCCGATTTTATCCACACAATCCACTAGGAGACGTGTGGGGCCAGGGTCCAAGTCACTGCTGGTTGGTCGTGGCGCTCGGATGACCATCACAATATCCTCAATTTTGGGGAGGCTGAAGTCAGACTATGCAAACTGGGTGTTTGATATCTCCGTCACCATCACTACCCCATTGGAGAGGGAAGAGCGGACATCCGATCTGATTTTGGCAACCTTATCTGCAAAGAAAAGAGCAAACTCCTCACACCGTTCTGTGGAAAAGGCCCTCCCGGGCTGAAGACAAACTGGATTGCACAGTCTGTCCACAGTCCGGAAGAGCTGGGCTGGTCTATTCTGTGCAGCCGCTATCTCCCTGGACAGGAACTCTGCCTTCTTACAAGAGATTGAGGATTGATAGGCCATATAATGGTCCATCAAACTAAGTCTGTCATCATCCAGACCGGACTTCCGCTAACGCCTCTCCAGCCTTCGTCCAACTCTCCTCAACTCCCTCATGGTCGCATCAAACCACGGAGACCTGGGGCGAAGAGTGAGCGGATGAACACGAACAGGTGCAATAGAATCCAGGGCCCCTGTAACTGCCCTATTATAGGCCTGTACTAGGTCACCTGGATCCAAGCAATCTATCGGAAGATCCGATAGGTCCAGTACCGCCATCAGGTCATCTGGGGACACACCCCTCAATGGGCGGTACCGGACCATTTCCAAAGGGGCTGACCTAGTAGGGGTGGCCTCAAAATTGAACCTAATGGAGTGATGGTCAGACCATCCGAGTGGTTCCACCACTACATCAGATATCCCCATCCCCAGAAGGAACACCAGATCCAATGAGTGCCCACCAATATGGGTCGAGGAGGAAACTACCTGTGTGAAGCCCAGTGATAACATCAACTGGAGGAAGTCTTGACCAAAACGTGAGAGTTCATCGTCGATCCAAGCATTGAAGTCACCCAGAACCAACCATCTGGGGGACCCCAATGTTAGGTCGACAATGAAGTCTGCGACTTCCTGCAGGAAAACATTCCCATCACCTGGTGGACGGTATACGAGAAGTATCCTGCACCCCACACCCTCGCCTAAGACACACTCAAAGGATCCGGTGACTCCCACTGGTACCTCCACCAGGCCCAATTCTGATTTAAAACAAATGGCAACACCCCCGCCCCTACGATCCTGCCTAGAGCGGTGTATCACCGAGTACCCGGCCGGAACTGCTGCGGCTAATACTGGCCCAGCATTCTCATCCAGCCAGGTCTCGGTGATGCAAGCTAGGTCAGCTGACCCAACAAGATCGGCTATAATAGCCGTCTTGTTTTTAATAGACCTAGCATTGCACAACACTGCTCATGCAGGATGGACCTCAGACGATGACCGTGTTACCTGCTGGTAACCAGAACCCTTGGGTATGGGCACAAGACAGGGAGAACCCCTCTCCTGAGCCCATTTCGCCCCAGGGCGTCTGCTTGACCTCACTATCCCTATCCGCCCGCTCCTTTCCATTCCCCCCAGGCCCAGCCCCACCCTCCTCCTCCCCCTCACAATCCCCAGAGCCCTACACCTTCTATAGACTCCGGCGACAGAGGGGGACAGGAGAAGGGATGGAGATCCCTGAGCCTGGAGGGGGAATAATAGCCGACGATCCTATTTTCATTCCAACACATAGTAACACAACTTAATACAAAACCCCAACAGAATATATAAATAACAAAATTTAAAATACAACATACAAATAACAAAATATAATTATTATAACTAAGCAAAACAAAACTAACTAAAATTAAACCCTAACAAAATACTCTATCAAGGATAAAACATTCCATAACAATGTGGTACACATAAATGTATCAGAAGCACTTGTCCATCTACCCCCTCCCACAGTGCTCTACCACTGTAGAAAGATTTTTCCACCTACACAAAACCATAAAATTTAAATTCCAATTTAAAATACTAAAGGAAAAACCAAAACAGGACAAGTTAACAATCCCACTGCTCTTACACTACTATGCTAAAAACTTTAACAATCTTCTCTCAAAGACTGAACTAAAATCTCAGGTTTGGTCCATCCCCTCCCAAAGTATAATTAGAAGATAACAAAAGTTCAAGTATACATCACCAAAGTAACAGTCCACAATCCAGCTCCAGTAAAATCCTGCAAACATCCAGAGAAAGCATCGACCAGAAGTCCAGACTCAACCTGACCCTCGCAGCAATGAGACAGGCTGAACCACCCTCCGATGGTACCCCCCTCTCACTAAGGAAGCAAGGTTAACCCCACCGCCCTCCGGAAGCAGAGAAACCCACTACCCTGTCTGGACCAGGGAATCTGGACCATTTAATTCAAATAATCCACAACTTCGTCTGTCCCAGACGCTTCCTCCATACAGTAAGTCCAGTCACAGTATGATCCCGATTACTTCCTCTTCCTGGTTCGGCGATAATCCTTCCCCGAATGGGAACCAACACTCCACCACGAAGCGTTCCTCCTCACAGTCCAGTCCAGCGTTCACCTCAAGCACGCAAGCAGCCACCAGAACCACAGGCCGCCAGCAACCAAAATCTTCTCCACAGCACCAGAGGCAGTCAACCCAGCTCCACACGCCGCTCCCAGCACACAGCCAGCAGCTAACCATAGGACCACACAGCAGCTGGAAATGACACGGCTGGGCACAATACGACTTCAGGTAGGCAAGTTACAAATAGCTTAAAAAATCGAGTAGTTAACGACAATTGACGAGACCGGACAACAAATAATGCGGTCCTTGACACAACGGTACAATAGCGTAACCACTCAGCGAACGGGCCAAAAGAAAAGTAAAATAAATAGATCAAAGAAAAGTAAAATAAATAGATCAAACAGAGCAAAACGGAGCAAAACGAAGCGCTCACAGATGGCTACCCAGCCATACATACATACAAAATATAGGCCTCAGACAAAACTTGTTTAGCATAAGTACATAAGGCATTTTCATTAAAACATTAATAAGCTCAGATATTGGCTGAAGTCCCCAGAGACATTTTCAGAAGTAAATAGTCTTGGAAAGTAAATCCTGAGGCAGTATTGCTCTCACCACAGTGGTCTAGTGGTACAGAAAATTGAAACAGATTTCTCCCCTTTTCGCAGGTTTGAGAAATATTGGGGGAGGCTGAACACTTGTAAATAGGGCACAGACCAAGACTGAGATTGTCTGAGCTCAGTTAAGTTGAACGAAACCCTGCACACCCTCATGTCAAACTGTACATCGTGCAGGGGTACAAACAGTACACAGAAAAATCTATAAAGTTTACAAACTGAGTGGGTGTACCACAGTACACTTAGCGATTGAATGTGCCCTCATACGTTAGGAAACATGGCACCTAGGCAAACAAAGTGATGTACAGAGAGGCATGATAAACATTTAACTAGTGCCTGAAAAAATGAAACATTGAAGAGCCATGGATCGTAACACAGAAGCTGAATAAACCCCACAGAGCCAGCGCAATGCACATTAAAGGTAGCTCAGAATGGAAAGTCCTGATTTCGGTCAGTCAGGGACCCCTTCCAGTTTAGACTATGGAGCTTCCAAGTGAATCTGTGTAACAAGTTTATCCAGAAGGCATAAGGCTACATCAGGGTCTGTAAAAATGTGCCACTTCTGTCGGTAGCTAACCTGAAGACGAGCAGGAAACGGTAGTTGTGCCACCACAACCTTTTCCATGAAGGATTTCTTAATAGTTTGGAGCCTTTTTTTTTCTGATTCTGAGTTTGTGATGAGAGGTCAAGGAAAAATCCCAATCTACTTCCCTCACAAACAATTTCATCCTTACTATGGGTGGCTTTCATCAGCGGGATTCTGGCCTCGGGCGATAACAATGTGGCAAATGCTATAAGGGGCCAATCCCTAGGGGATCCTTGGGGATCCTTGGGGTCTGGAAAGAATAGGTGTTGCGAAAATTTGAACCACACATACCCCCGATTCCCTCAGGAGAAGAGCTAAGTCATTGAAGATCAGTTTGTTAAGTTAGTGTAAGGGCTCGGCATGGCCCACCAGTGGTGGTGGGTAGCCAACTGTGTGAACATTACATTGCCTCAGGTTGTTTTCAAATGATTCAGCTTTAACCCGTAGGTAATCCGCATCCCATATGAGGCCAGCACTCATTTCTTCCTGTCTACTGGAGGCTTTAGTTAGCTCTGTAATGGCAAATTTATTATTGGATATTTTAGTATCCATATCCGTAAGCTTTTGCTCCATAGAGGTAAGGCGATTGTTCATTACTTCCCCAGTTGCCTGCAGTTTAGCGAGGAAAGGCATTAGCTGAGAGAAATCAGGGCCACTAGGTGTAGACGGCCGACTGGATTTTACTGACGCACTAGTTGCCGGGGAAGAGGAGTATGAATCAAGTCCTTGTCCCTGCTGTTGTAGCTGCCTTTTCAGACCCATTATGGTAACGATGAAATGATCAGTCCAGTGGTGTAACAGGATTGTCCATAGGAGCAGATTAAGAAACTTAATAAAGATTATAAGTACAGTGTTAAGCCATAAAAAGGACAGCCGCCATTTTGGCTGGTCCACAGCGCCTCCTTCTGTAAGCACATTTTCACAGAAAGAGTGACGAACAAGTGGAACAAGCTGCTGGAGGAAGTGGTACAGGCCAAATCAGGGAACTACATCAAGCAGGGATGGAACAGGCATATGGGGTTAGTTAGGAAAAGGGGGGGGCAGAACCAAAGGGGAAGGGTGGCCACTAGGGTCAGTGTTGAGTAGTTGGGTAGGGCGGGTAGACTGGATGGGTCCACAGGCATTTTCTGCCATCATTGTCTATGTATTTATTTATCTCTGTAATCAGAAGCTTCAAACCAAGCAACAAACATCACGGGTATGCAAATCCTTGTGTGTTTGTGTGTGTGTGTGTGTGTGTGTGTGTGTGTGTGTGTGTGTGTGTGGCAGGGGGGGTAAGCTGACTAGAAATGTATTCAACTGGTGCTACATTTTGTTTGACATATCACTACTCAGACCACACCACAACTCACTCGCACACTAAACAGGAACAATAATATTTCAAATCTGTACACTCTCCACAAAAGACTATACTTGATGACAATAGGCAGAAGCCATTGTTTGCCATCAGATAATTAATTACAAAACAAATGAATCTTTTTTGATATCCTTTCTCCACACCTGTTACACATCCATTGGGTGTTTGTGTCTTGTATCCAATACCGTTAGCATGGCATAGAAGATGACCTCGCTAATGGCCATATGCACCTAATAGGGTGGGGCCTTAGGTACCCCAGATAGGTAAGCATTGTTATTAGCCAGCATCATCCCTGCATAATCAGTACAGCTGGCTAGGAGCTGAAACAGACTGAGCAATCGAATACACATATTTGTAAAATAGTTAACACATAACATTGTGTCTAGGTTCAGACTACAAAAGCTAACCTTTTAGCTGCTGAACATTTGAGTAAGACTGATCTTACCGAGAAAGTCCCCTGGGTTTAGAAAAAGGAGCACCCCCCCAATAGCAGAAGAGCGCTCCTGAAACAAAAAAAGTGATCCAAGGATCCAAAAGAGCAGATCTAGGAAGGGAACCAGGGCTGCAGGCAGAAGCCAGTCAAAAGTGAAGCCGCACACCTTGCTCCACAGAGAGTCAATCCAGGACATCACTCGGTGAGTCAGTGAGGAACCAGGGGATTTAAAAACCCATTTGTGCGTTTTCTTCCTCAACTTCACACCGACCTCGGAACGCGACACAGGGCTGATAGGGTATCCTGGATATAGAAAAAGGAGCCCTCTCCCTGCAGCACAAGAGTGCTGCTGAAACAAAAAATGCAATCCAAGGCTCCAAAAGAGCGGAACTAGGCAGGAAACCGGAGCTCCAGCCGGGAGCCAATCAAGAGTGAAGCCGTGCCCCCTGCTTCACAGGGGGCAGCTCGATGAGTCAGTGAGGGGGCAGGAGATTTAAAACACCCTTTTTGTGTTTTCTTCCTCAGCTTCGCACTGACCTCAGAGCGAGAAGAAGAGCTGAGAGGGTCTCCTGGATGTAGAAAAAGGAGCCCCCCCCCTGCAACGGAAGAATGCTGCTGAAACAAAAACAGCAATCCAAGGCTCCAAAAGAGCAGAGCTAGGAAGGGAACCAGGGCTCCAGCCAGGAGTCAATCAAAAGTGAAGCCGTGCCCCCTGTTCCAAAGGGAGCCAATCCAGGGTACTGGCTTGTCCACCAATCCGCCTCCTACCACTACAAAAGGAAGAGGCCACCAAGCGACCCCCCCCCCCCATGAAGGACAGACATGCTAAGGATATCACAGAGGAGTTTGCCTACTGGAGTCAGCCCAATGAGGCAGTTGGCAACAAACACTCTGCACCTCAACAAGCCATAGGGGGAGCAGCAACAAAGGCGTACGACAGGAGGCAGCAGGATATCAGGACAGTGTACCATGCACCAGAGGTAAACTTCCTGCTTAAACTCCTATAACCGCACATCCATTGCAAGGGAGCGAGGAGTGTTAGGACACACAATAAGAAGGGAACAGGTAGGAGTAAGAAAAGAGAAAAAAAGAGGGGGGTAGTGGCGTGTTAAGATCTAGAAACAGCATGGGTATTGGTGGATCACCCTATCTAGGGTAGGAGTAATTAGCGTGAACAAAACAAAAAAAATGGGCAGGATAGAGGTGAGTTGTGGTCAGGCAGTAGTTGGGCAAGGGGTAAAAAGGGGCTAAAGGATGCAAAACAGAAAAACAGGCAAGGAGGACATCGTTTTGCTGGGAGTGGTGCAGTGCAGTGGCTGAGGTGTGGCAGTCTTCAGGTAGACTTTCTTGAGACTGTGTCTCTGCCCCATCTGCATGCACCTCTCTGGGCTGAGGGAGGAGGTTGTAAGACTCAATGCCAAGTTGGCTTTGGTTTGGAGGACCAACTCCCCACCCAGGGACCATCTAGTCCATCTCCACTACCTCAGAGGTTGCCCAGAAGGAGGAGCGGCTGTACAACAGTGGGCTCAAGTAGGGCTATCATGGTAGGGTATAGGCACATCCCCCATCTGGTACCACTACAAAACACCTGCTCCACACTGGCCAAGTGGGAAAGTCCCACAGAGGCACCCAAAGTAGTGACCGGGGTGGATGTGGGGGTCTTCCATAGTGGAGACCCCAAGTTGAGTGGCAGAAGACCCCAGTGGAGGATGAAGTGAATCCTGGTGGGGGACTCCATAGTGAGGGGTATACAGTTGAGGGCAGGTAAGGATGAGGAGAGGGAGGTTAGAAGCCTTCTTGGCACCTCGGCTTGCAGGAATGGAAAGAGAATCCAAAGGATCACTGGGGCAGCAGAAAGGGAGGGAGAGCTGTACGTCATTGTCCATCTGGGGACAAATGATCTGGCTAGGGATGAGCCAGCAATAGTTCAGGAGGAGGTTAGGAAATTGGGGAGGGGTCTTAGGCAAGTAATGCGATCTATGACCTTCTCGGAGGTGCTGCCCGTCTATGACGGGGGGAGGACAGGATTCTCAACACCAGGATCTTCATTGCATGGTTGAATGAATGGTACAGAGAGGAGGGTTTTGGCTTAATTGGGGACTGGGGCCCCACCTGGAGGGATAAGGGCCTGTATGGGGTGGCGGCCTGCATCCATCCAGGAGGGGAACCGCTGTCCCTAATGAATGGCTTAAATGCAACATTGGTGAGCATTACTAGCTTGGGAGGGGTATAAGGCAGAGACATACACTGCCCCTCCCACAGGCTCACAAGGTCAGCAGTGGGAATCCTGAGGGAATGAAACCCAAAGGAACCAAATAAATCTAAGGAGCAAAAGGTAAGAGGGATAGTACAAAAAAAAAAAAAAGAAGTAGTGGTGGAAATAAGGAAGTGCAGATGGAAAAAAAAGGGGGGGGTGGCAGGGCAGTCTGGAGAGCCATGTGTGCAAATGCTCGAAGTCTGGGCAATAAGCTTACAGACGTAGAGGCCACCATGGCAGACACGGACCTGGATATAGTAGCAATTACTGAGACCTGGTGCAATGGAAACCAGGATTGGAATGTAGCCATACCAGGTTTCAGAAAAGTCAGGGGAGATAAAAAAAAAGGGGAGGGGGGAGGAGTGGCTCTTAATGTCAGGAAAAACATAAAGCTACGGAAATACAGGAGAGCAGGGAGAGCAGGGAAGAGCTGAGGTACTGCATGTCACCCTGGGGATACACAGGGCCGCTATTCACACAGGAGTGATCTACAGACCTCCAGCACAGGGGATCGAGGTGGACAAAGATATGATGGAAGCAATCCAAAAGATGGCACGTAAAGGGGAGGTGTTACTGATAGGGGGGCCTCGATCTACCGGATGTGAATTGGAGCCTACCAGATGTAGCAGCAGTCAGAAGTTGGGGCATCCTGGACTCCCTGCAAGGGGTGTTCCTCAGGCAACTAGTTAAGGAACCTACTCGTGGGGGGGCAGTACTTGACCTGGTACTGACAAATGGGGACAGTGCTGGTGATGTCACAGTGGGTTGCCACCTGGGGACCAGTGATCACCCTGTAGTGTGGCTCAGTATAAGAACTAGATCAGAATTGAGCCACACTAAGATGAGGGTCCTGGACTTTAGGAGGGCCGATTTTCAGAAAATGGAAGAATGTCTTAGGGACACCCTGTCAGGGATAGAGAACTGGGGAGTCAAGGGACAATGGGCAAAAATCAAGGAGGCATTGAAAAGACAACAATATCTCTGTGTCAGTCAGGTTAACAAGGGCAAGGGAAAAGATCTTCATCGGGATATCTCAGTCATCAGGTCACACATATAAAACTTCACCGTCGGTAAAGCAGGATCCACATGAAAGATTTTCAGCAGTACAACTGAAGATGCCCACTCCGTCACCAGACCAATAAAGGAGTGACCGACCCCGCTCCTTCCTCTGTTCTTTTCCACCATCAACTCTAATCGCATGAATCTCTGCGGAAGCTCTGACGCAGTTTCGCACCATTTTTGTTTGCTTGCACGCAAGTGCAAGAAACATCTTGTGGTAGTAGGACATTTCAGAGGTGTCAGTGTTGTGGCCAGTGGAGGGGATGATTTAGTGGGTGTGTCCCTCAGCCACCAATCAGTGAGCATGCTGGTGATGACCGCAAGCTTCAGAGAGAGCCAAAGAGTTGAAACAAATCTGTCGCTGCAATCAGGTGCACTTTCATCATTGCAGTTGCAGATGAGAAGACTCCGGCCATGCATATTACAGTGCACAGTAATGTGCATGGCCGGAGTTATGAGCAGTTGCTCAGTGTGCCGTTCGTGGTGAAACATTTCAATAAATAAAACAGCCGCACGTGCCTTTCCACAAAGCCGACATGGGTGCCCCATCCCCATGTTGGCATGTATTTCAACAGCCACATTGTGGCACACTGGGAGGTTACCCCAGTGTGCCCAGACATTTTATTTTCCAGACACCGGGATGCCACACTCCAGTGGGGTGGGATATCTCCCACCCCAGCTCAATTTCTTTGCCGGCCGGGGTGCCAAATCCCCATCAGCATTGTTTCCCCTCCCCAAGCTTGCTGGCAGGGTGCCCAATCTCTGTTGGCATCATGTTCTCCCCCAAACTCGTGGCACACTGGGAGCCCACCCCAGTGTGCCCAAAAGTATTTTATTTTTCAGGTCCCTGAGTCTTTTTTGTTTGTTTGTTAAACTGTAAAAAGAAAACCATTCAGCGTCGTCTCCCCAGTCCCCCTTCCCCACCCCCAACCTCCTCTGCACACTCACCTCACCGCACCCCACCCATACCTACCCTCCGGAGGTCGGGAGCACTGATCTTCTGCGGATGTGTCTGCACTCTTCAAAGCCAAACTACGAACTGAGGAATCGGGTAAGCGCTTTATATTGGGAGTCAATGGGAGGTTTCAACTTAGGTTGATATCTGAGCCATTTTTTTGAATTTTGGCCCCACATTTTCAACATGAGGTTCTTGGGACCCCACCTCATGACCATGGTACTGTCGTTTTGTTTTCGGTCCCAAAAGGTGATTTTGCGGTCACTGCATGGAATGACTTTTTGGGAGTGATTAACAAAACGACAGTACCACTGTTCATGAGATGGGGTCCCAAAAAGCCCATGTTGAAAATTTGGTGAAAGAATTCAAAAAAAATGACAGCATACGGGTGTGCGTTGCACATTTTCTTCACATAATCGTAACTTCACCAATTTTTAATATTTTTACTCCAGATTTTCAAAATTGCCATTTTTTAGCACCTCCTTATGAACAGTACAGCTGTCATTTTTCACATTCTGCCCAAAATGTGTTTTTGCACCTATGGCGCAGAATGGCGCGGTCGCTGTGTGAAATCAACTCTTGGAACAGATTAACAAAATCACAGTGCCACTCTTCATGAGGGAAGGTTCCAAAAAGCCCATATTAAAAATGTAGTAAAAAAATTCCAAAAAGAGACCACGTTACGGGCGTGCGTTGCGCAGTTTCTACGCACGCACGTAACTTCAGGAATGTTTCATATATTCACTCCAGATTTTCAACGTTGCCATTTTTTCATACCTCCTCATGAATAGTACAGCTGTAATTTTTCACATCCTGCCCAAAATATGTTTCCGCTCCTGTGGTGCCTAATGGCATAGTTGCTGTGCGAAAACACCTTTCAGGGTTGAGTAACGAAATGATAGTGCCACTGTTCATGAGGTGGGATTCCAAAAAGCCCATTTTGAAAATTTGGAGCAAAAATACCAACAAACACCCGGGGTGTTAAGGTTTCCAACCATAACGCACACCCCTTTAGAGACTGACAGGCATCGGGGGGTGTGACTTGGGTTCGTCGGCCGTAATGCTCACAGCATTCTACCCCCTCCCTACAGCCACTGACAGGCATCGAGGTGTGCCTTGGGGTCTTCGGCCCTAAAGTTCATCCCATTCTCCTATACTGCACCCATCTCCTCTTATTTCTTTATGAAATGGGTTGAGCATAAGGGCCAAAGACCCCAAAGCACACTGCAACACCTGTCAGTGTCTGCAGGGTGGGGTGAGGTGGAATGGCATGAGCGTTATGGCCCACAACCCAAAGGCACACCTCCAATGCCTTTCAGTCTCTGCAGGGTGGGGTGGGGTTGGCGTTAGTTCAATACTTCACTGCCAATCCTATTATGCATATCTCTAACTCCTGCACTACCAATGCCAATGCCAGCCAGCAAACATTCGGCATTGACAAATGTTTATTGTCTATGGCTTTTCTTTTCATGCTTAGCCTTTTGGAATCTCTTTTCCCAAAGAGAAGAAATTCATTTCTTTATGTCGATAGTTAATCCTTCAACTTCTCTCTGCCATTGCTGCCGCTGCGGAAAGAAGATTGCCTCTTCAGATGAACACTCACTCTGTGTCTGTCTTCTTGGGCCTGACCATAATGTCTCGAACTGTGAGCTCTGCCAGAAGTTTAATGAAGCCACCCTCAGGTGATGTAAAAAGGCTGTTAGAAAATTCTTGATGGAGCAACAGGTAGCCAATTCTGGGCAGGGGTCCTCTGGGATCCCTTCTTCCCAGTTGCTGGCAGGTTCATCGAGCTGCCAAGGCCCAAGACAAGCCCTTGTGGACAAGTCATGCAAAGGACCATGATCGGGATCATTCCCCCTGGCAGCATTCCTGCTCCCTGACAGCCTTCTCTTCTTCATCCTGGGGCACACCGTCTGCTGTGGCTGCACTGACGCCTGCTGCTGTCCAGTTCTTTATACCTACCAGACCCTACCAACAATGGCACCTGCTGCTGCTCAGGGCAGTCACCTGTTGACCTCTGGGTCATTGGCCCCTGCTCCATCGATGACAGGCTTGTCACCGACAGCCCTCCCGTGAAGGCCTGATGCTTCTCCAGACCCTCAGGCATGAAGTTCCTCAGGCTGGGCCCGCTGGATGGGTCATTGCTCCCTGTGCTGTTGATCCCCCGTTCAGACAGCTTTTGCTCTCATTGACCTTAATGACATTTTGACCAAGTTCTCTACAGTTTTGGTCCATCAGTTGGATGCATACAGACCTGCATCACCTATGCCGTTGACAGCTCCATCATCATTGATACCACTTCATCCTCTGTGGGCTGCTCCTCGCTGGCTATCTATGGTCCCTCATTTATTGGACCTTGAGCTGGAGCAGGTCAACGTAGAGGAGGAGTACCAACCTGACCTCATTTTGCCTGAGGAAGAGGAGGAAAAGGAAGAGTCTCCTTCTTCTGACAGATCCGCTGCCTCCTCAGTGAGCAAGGACTCTGTCAAAACGTACTCCTAGGTCTCCTCCAGAGGACGCTACTTTTTTCAGTGTGATGAAACAGCTGTCCTCAGCCATGGGCTTCCATACCGAGGAGGAGGATGCCACCAGAAGGGATTTGGTTGACTTCTTGAAGATCCCCGCGTCTCCTCCCAAGGTCATTCCTCCTATCCTGCTAGCTCTTAGAAATGTCACCACAGCAGCCTGGCACAGACTTGACATGGTGCTAGCCATGCCACGCAGGGCTGATAAGTTGTATCATGTCCCCAGAGCCTGCCGCATTATGCTGCCCAGCCTGAAACCCATTCTGTGGTTATCAAGGCTGCCCGTAATAGGTCGAAGGTGACCAGACACCTCAATTCCCTCCTCGATAGAGAATCCTGTGGATTGATCTCTGGGGGAAGAGGGTTTATACCTGCTCCATCCTAGGACTGAGGATTGCCATGTGCCTCTCACATATGGTCAAATACCAGAATACTATCTGGAAGAAGGGCAAGGCCATGCCTCAGGCCCTTCCTGATTGTTCCCAGAAGTAGGAGGTTCTTAAATGTTTCCAGAGTGCTGAGGACATTAGCAAGCACCTCCAGAGGGCCCTCTATGATATTTCAGATACTGGTGCCAGGGCTGCTGCCACAGGCATTTGCCTTCGCTGGCACTCCTGGCTGAGGGTCTCGGGTTTCCCCACTGATGTCAAGCAAAAGGTGCTTAATGCCTCTTTTAATGTCTCCAAACTGTTTGGTACAGATGTGCAGGACATCATAAATGAGCTACAGACCTCTGGCAGGGCTATTAAGTCTGTCCAGTCACTCTATCACACCCAGCCTAAGAGCAGACTGTGCCCTTCTTTTTGCAAGGTGTCCTACAAGTCTGGAGCAGCCTCCCGCCCTTAAGGCATGAGAAGAGCCTCCTCCGCCTTGCCCTTCCCCTCTTCCTCTGGTGCTGCAGCAAAGTGCCCTAGGGGTGATGAACCAGCTGTGATTGCTGGATCCACCTCTGCATGACTTCTTACCAGACCTCCTCTTCCGGTCTCTGACCAAGAGGTGGTGGTCAGAGGTCAGTTCTCCCTCCATCTCAATCAGTGGAGGACCATCACTTCAGATGCCTGGATTCTTCAGATCATAGAGAGAGGTCATTCTCTGGAATTCATAGAAATGCCTCCAGTGACCCCTCCAGTACCCTCTACCTACCCCCTGGCCCATCTCTCTGTTCTCCGGGAGGAGGTACAGTCCCTTCTGCGCAAAAATGCCATCAAGTTAGTGCCCAGGCACCAGAGAAATGGGTTTCATTCCAGGTTCTTCCTCGTCCCCAAGAAAACAGGAGATCTGAGGCCTATATTAGATCCCAAAGACCTCAATCTGTGTGTCCAGTGCAAATAATTCCGCATGGCAACTATGCCGTGCTTGATGCCTCTTTTCAGGCAGGGCAACTGGCTGTGCTCCCTGGACATGCAGGATGCTTACCTGCATATCTCCGTGTTTCCACCACACTGGAGAGTCCTCTGGTTTCTGTTTCAGGGTGAGCACTACCAATTTATGGTATTGCCCGTTGGCTTATCCTCTGATCTTTACCAAGTACTTAGCAGCAGTATCTGCAGCTCTCAGAAGGGAGGGACTGTATATTTTCCCCTGTCTGGATGATTGGCTTCTAAAGGGCCCATCCAGGGAGCAGCTTCTTTGGACTCTGGAGAGAACTCTTCAGATGTTTCATTCCCTTGGCATCATGGTCAATTTGCCCAATTCGGTCCTAGCCCCGTCCCAAAGGCTGCATAGGTCCCATAGGGGCAGTTTTGGACTTGGCACAGGAAAAGGCCTTCCTGCCTCAGAACAGAGCAGAGTGTCTTATCATCCAGGCTCAGGAGGTCGCCCAGAGCCATTATGTTATAGCCAGGGTATACTTGAGGCTGTTAGGGTTTTTTTGTTTTTTTTGGAGTCACCCACCACCGATGCCATCTGCTCGGTCATGGACTCCTCGTCTACCACCCCCACGTCAGCCGCTCTCCCGATACCCCCTGGCTTGCCCCCCAGGGCATGGTTGTGGCACCCAAACCCCTTTTAGGGTGCTGCAATTCATGGGATAGGTCAGGAGTCATCCAGGTGGTGGGGTGGCCATTTTTCTCCGTTTTTTTTTTTGTACGAGGGCGTGGATGTGCAATGATGACCAGTGTCCGCCCCGCCCTCCAAACTTACTGGCGCCAGTGTAGGTAGTAAACCTAGCCTCCACTGGGTGTCCGTGTAGCGCCGGCACACTCCTCACCCTCCCCCCTGGAGAAGGAGAGCAGTCCGCAGACACCCAATTCTTCTTCCCTGGCCGGCCCTCCAGTGTCCTGAGGTCCGTTCCCAAACCGGGTAGCTGGTGTCGAGGTCGGCACTCCTGCTCCTGCGACAGTGGGCTAGCATGAGGCTGTTAGGATTGATGGTCATGGCCATTCCCACAGTTCCACTGGCCTGACTGCACATGCAGGTCCTCCAGTGGACACTCGGGGTGCAGTGGGACCAGCACATGGATGGGTTAGAACAGTTCGCGCTTGTCTCTTCCCCTGTTTTCAAGGAGCTCCAATGGTGGATGGACCCCCTGAACCTGCTACAAGGGGAGGTCTCATTCCAGATCTCCTCCCCCCAACAGATCCTCACCACGGATTCCTCCAGTTTGGACTGGGTGGCTCATCTGGATCCCTTTCATACTCAGTGCTCTTGGTCCCAGATCGAAACCTCCCTGCATATCAATGTCCTGGAGATGTAGGTGGTCCTGAATGCCATGCAGGCTCTGACCATGGTTTACTAACACTGGTTCTGGGAAATAGCCCAGAACATCGTGGGGGGGAACTTGGAAATTAAATCTTAGTTTATTAAATAATATCACACATATCATTTGGGCACTCATCACCACTTGTGATGCTGACACTGTGTTAAAAAAACTGAGAAAATGTATTCCATTACAACTTTTAAAACATAGTGCCCACCTGACGCGTTTCTGGTTCTTTGGACCCTACCTCAATGGACAATGAAGTCATTTTTCAAGGTTTTCGAGATATATATATATTGGAGGCTAAGAAATCTGTCTTTTTTCCTATATGATTGTGTTGCAGACTGATGGGAGGAGTTGTGGTCACAGATTCTCTTTACTGTCTATACTTTACCTTAAATTCTATGTACTCAATAACCACACCCAATGGTTATTCCAATAAAGCTCAGTTTATTGTCTGCACACATATATGTGGGAGCCTCAGCTAAAGGAGAGAGCTCCCTGAACAAAGTTTTACACAGTATTTTATAGCACTTCTTATCTTGGAAAACACCAACATTTTAGTATAAGCCAATCATAGTTTTAGTAATGTAACAGGAAAAACAGTTTGATATGCATTAGGTACTTTTCCACTGGCTTATTTCATTTCTTTCCCATTACTGCTTGATGCATATGCCTGGGTCAAGCTGACCTAAGAGAAACAATGAGTTTCACTCACACCATAGTAACGCATAGCTTATCTTCAATGCCACTACGTGTTCTCTTATCTTTATACTTTGTCCAGGCCTGCTATTCAGGCTGGTACAACCAGTTCTGCTCAGTCTTATTTAGCTTACTATTTCTCACAACCTAAGGAACTGGTTTCAGCCAGACCGAGCTATTGCTTTCTGCTTGCTTTGTGATTCTTATGAACTTATAATGACCCTTAGCTTCTACTCACACTGTAACACACTTTACTTTATATGTATGCATGAAAGATATATAAAAGAAATTCCTCCACACTCCCCTTTTGATACTCTGTATCAACTAACCACCCCCCTTTTTATTTATATGATTTAAAACTGGTTCCCAGCATACAGATAGTTAAGGCATGGAGTTACAGATGGAACACAATGGTGAGTTTGTAAAACACAATACAGAATTGAGGGATGTCAACACCACAATTGAAATATGTGAAAAAATGCTAACATGTGACGCCACATATAACACAATATAACATAACAATTTTGTTGATGAAAAGGAGTTCATGGAATTCACTTTGAGAGTGAATAAGGTAGATGCTACCTTGTGTTGAGGTGTGGCACACCCTGGGAGCTTGATTGAAGAATCTGTTGATAATGTCTCTTGACAGATAAGTCCTTATAAAACATAACAGTCCATGAAATTAACAGTTCATAAGTTCATATAAGTATCCACAGGTTGATGTAGTTACAGTACAGATGAAATGTCATTTGCAGAATGGTGGTAACCCCACAAGGCATATGGGGCAATGCAGACAGTAATTTAAAAACAAAACACCAGCATAGTAGAAAAGTCAGTGTTCATTTTGCTGGCTGCAGGTTGGGACGGTAGGCACACTGGCCAGCGGTGCATTAAGTCCTTTTAATGGAATAGCCACACACACACTGGCATGGCATTTGTTTTGTTGTAGTTGATTACACCCCGGCATAAAGATTAACAGTCCATAAAAAGGTAACAATTGACAATAAACCATTAAGAACACAGTCCATAACAGGGCAATAGGGTTGTAGAAAGTACCAGCCATGTCTGGAACAAGCGGCAGTGAAGAAAATGGATGTATTGCTTGAAGGTCAATTGAAGCAGAATCTTCTCGCTGGAGTTAGGGGAGTGCCCCTTCCCCAGACTTAACTTCATAGTAAGCAGAAACAATAAGCTTGATTGCAGAGTCTGAACTGACTGGCTCTTCTTCAGTTGATTTAAAGTTCTACAAATAGGTGTAATTTTGCTGAAAACATTACACTTGCAGAGGTTCATGCAATAGTCCTTATAAGGAACCAGTCAGGCACAAAGATGGTGATAACATCAAAACTGTGGCAGTTGTTTTTCTTTTTTAAGGAAAAAGATGAAGGTCTTGGCAACTTAGATAAAAGTATTACTGCTGTTGAACGTGGATATCTTATGTGTGCTACACCGTGGAAACCTGCAAACTTGCAAAGTGTGTTAGACACTGAGTTAAAAACACATAAATAACAATCTTTTAAACCATTAACTTTTTGTTTTGTAAAGAGTGGTGTGACAGAGCCTAAATTCTGGCAATTAGAAAGAGAAGAAATAAAAATTGGACATTAACCGCACACCTGGGGGTGCAGGCCAAGGTTTAATTATACCATTTGACCATCTGTAAATCATGACAGTGTTATGGTTACCTCCTGCTTTTAAATCACAGAAGCAGTTATGACAGTGATGAACATTATTTCCCTGTCTGTTGCAAGCAGGCCTGAGTTATAAAATCTTGTAATGTTACAATACATAGATACATAGACAGTGTCGGCAGATAAGGGCCTATGGCCCACCCAGTCTGCCCATTTGAGCTTGTAAGTTCAGTTTGTTTTTCTAGAAGTCTGTTTCCCCTTACCCCTGACCTCTAGAATTCCTTTATGTCTATTCCATGCATTCTTAAATCCCGTGATTGTTTCAGCCCCCACCACTTTCTCTGGCAGGGTGTTCCACTTGTCCACCACCCGTTCTGTGAAGAAATTCTTTCTCATGTTTCCTCTGAATCGTCCTCCTCCAACTTCATTCCATGCCCTCTAGTCCTGGAACATCTTTTCGCTTAAAATAGTGTTTTCCTGCACTCTGTTTCTCCCTGTAAGATACTTGTATGTCTCTTATCATATCCCCTCTCTTCCTCAGTAAAGACTGAGCAGAAATACCTGTTCAATATGTCAGCTTTACTGTTGTCATCCTCCACGCGACTCCCATCCTCCCCCTTCAGTCTCACTATCCCTCCCTTTGTCTTTCTTTTTTCACTTATGTACCTGTAAAAGGTTTTGTCCCCTTTAACCACTGATTTTGCAATGTGTTCTTCTGTCTGAGCTTTGGCTTCCCTTACTGACTTTCCTGCCTCCTTCGTTTTTCTGGTACTTCTCCCTATCCCCTTTTGCCTGTGTCTTTTTGTATTGCCTGAATGCTATCTTTTGGCTTTCACTTTCTTTGCTACCTCTTTGGAAAACCATAATGGTCTCCTCTTCCTTTTCCTCTTGCTAACCTGCTTAATGCAGTTGCACGCTTCAAACATATTGTTCATAACAATATGCCTTTTACACAATGCAATTAGTGGGACAAATACATATGTTGTTGGCCTATGCCAATTTAATAACAGTGCCTATTGCACCTGTGACAAGTGAAAAGGTCTACCTTTTTTTTTTTACCCTGTATAGTGAAATACTTCAAAGTACTGAGTGAGGTAAGGCTTGAAGCATAGGTTTGGAGTACAATCTAAATTGTGCATATTATAATTGTTAAAATTGAAAATGACAAAACCTGCACAGAGTGCACTTATTTTTAGGGTACCTGTGGTAATAAAGACAAGCAGGCATTAATTTTACTTTTGGTTTTGCTTTGGAACATATTGTAGGGTGGGTCAACAATGCTGGCCCCAGTATTTAGGCTTGGTTATGAGCATTAAAAGCGTTATACATGTGGAGCACTTTTGGAATACACACATGATACAGTGTAGCAAGATGTATATCAAAACATTATAACATAAACATGAAACATAAGCATGTTTGTAATAGAACAATTTCAGTATTGAGCATAATGCATAATGCATAAAATACATTTTAAACAATACATATAGACTGTAAACTTAGCTTAGAGTCCAGAAATGTTAGAGTACTGTGAATTTACTGGTTGAAAAATGCATTCATTGCTGTAAGGCAATGACAAAAGTTACTTTGCATTTGTTTTAACAGGATAAGAATACTGAAAGACAACAAAAAAAGAATGAATATGTCTGGACATACATACACAACTCTACCCTCCAATGTAATAGGTGTGAGATTCAACTGTTTGCACTAGAGAAAACAGAAGGGCTTGAGCTGGGTTATGTTGTTAAAATACCTTGGGTCTTTTCTAAAACCTGTAAATAAGAAACAATTATTGGCAAATATACATTTTCTTTATTTACCCCTTTGGGGGAACAGTGATGTACCTTGCAACCTTTGTGGGTACTACACTGGAAGGGATGGAGGAAGGGTAGCTTACCCCCTCCCCCCAAGCTCCTACTGGTGGAAGAGACAGCTCGAAGTAAAAGAGACAGCTCGAATACTGTAGCAATAAAAAGGTTAGCTGTGGATGGTGACATGATCCCCACCTACTACATTTTAAATTATAACAAGATAATATTACAATTAGTTTAGTAAGTTTCATACCTTACTATAAAGATGGGGAACTTCTTTTTCTCTAGAAGAAAGAGAAGAAACACAGACAAACAACAAAACAAACACACACCAGTTTAAAATTAAAACAAGATTATTTCCATAGGATAAAAGAAGCCAAGCGTCCCTGGGTTCCCTTATCCTAAGCATGACAAAATGTCAGCTGAGTTTATAAAAAATCCAGATTGATGGTAATACCGTACGTACGTATCTCTTAGAATGCATTTTAAAAAGACAAAAAAAATGATTACACCATGGTCACACTAAAAAACAAAACCATTGTTTTTTAACTGTAGATGATAGACTCTCAAAAACAGCTGTAATAGTCCTTTTTTCAAAAGCGTACTGTATATATATAATAAAAATATGGGGAGATGATGAATAATTTTCCCCTTCCAGCTGGAGTATTGCCTGTGTTGGCTGCAAGTCAGAAGCAGTGAGAGGAGAAGAAATGTTTGTTCCTCTTCACTTAGAATACTAGTTTTGCAATAAAAAGTCAAATTACATGGTTCACTCTTGGTGTGCTTTCATGAAAACATACATTTTGTGTGAAAAGTTGTGCTTAGGTATGGAATACACATCAAGTTTGAACTGGTAGTAACATAAAATGTTGAAACACAAGAAGGTCAAATAACGTGCAAAAGGTCACAGTGTGCATGCAAGGGTCGTTCAACCCCAGTTATTTTTTTTTTAGTGTCCTTGAACACTACTGATATTAAATATCTTTAAATAATAATAAAGCATACCATAAAACTGTTGGCCAAGACAGTACACACACATACACATACACAAAAAGAAATACTTAACACAAAATAAGACTGACATTGTTTCACACCAATTTGCTAAGGTAATGCCCATAGTTTCACTAGAAAACTGTACGTGTTTTAGATATATGTGCTGCCTCCTGCCTGTCTTGTAACACTGACAATTTTTAAACCAACACATTTATACATATTGCCATGCCAAATCTTTTCAGAACAAAACACTTTTTAAACACATTCTAACTCCTTTCAACACCTTTAAAACACAGCACAACATACCATCTGTAAGTGAACACATCTAGTATAACATGGTTACACCTTCTGGGGCATAGCCAAAATATGGCACTCTGCCATTTTGCAAAAAGTTTCTGGTTTTAACTAGAAGTATAATAAAGCCATTTATAGCTGTTAACACATTACATTTTCACCTAGCAGTGGCTTGGCACATTGCTTGCAAACTACAAATCTTTCTGCACATTGCGATCTATATGACATCATAACTCTTCACCATCAACACTACCTGCTCCAATCCAACAACTACAAACAAAAGTTCTTCACTGACCCTATCTAGGCAGCACAAATGTTCCATTAAAAATAAAGCCAATTAAAACAGTCAGCTATGAGGCAAAGAAACTTCTTCTTTCTTTTTTTTTTACTGTAACATGTTGTGCACTGAAGGCAGTCAATCCTATCTCGCAACCTTGACAACAGAACATAATTACAGAACACAGATCTAAGCTAGAAAATATGCTCGAGAAAGACGGAGCATTACCTTGTTTAGTATATGTATTACAGAAATAAAACAGACAGACATAAAACAACTTTAAATAAAAAATTCAGACTTACCCGGTGCCAAGGTATTTTTCTTCTTCTTTTCCGATACACAAGTCTGAGTAAGAAAACTGACTGCAGGACCTTCATGATAATTTCCAAACACTGCAGCTATTAACCCTTTCAAAGGTTTTCTTTTGGCCATTTTAGAAACCTGCCAAACCAAGTCTTTTTCCAGAGCTCTGGGTTGCAGTTTAAAAACAAAACAAAACAAAACAAAAAATCTTTAACAGTACTAGGTTGAGATCCATTTGGTAGAGGTCCCCCATATTTCCCATTGTAGTCCCTAAAAGGCGCCTAACCGGTCTTGGAGTGCCCACCCAACACTCCTACTTTTTCGGGCATCCCCTGATGCCGAGTGCCCACCCAGCACTCTTGGTGCCACCCCAGCACCTAAGACAGTAAATGATGGCTGTCACCGCTCCAAAGGCGTCACACATATGGTGGGACTTGAACCTCCGGGGCCACCCTCCCCTGAGGCTGGGACTTGGCAGTCCGATCACAGTGTGACACGGAGAAGTGAAGCCATCCTGCCGACTATGCCAAAAAACTGTGGTCGCAGATTCTCTTTACTGTCTATACTTTACCTTAAATTCTATGTACTCAATAACCACACCCAATGGTTATTCCAATAAAGCTCAGTTTATTGTCTGCACACATATATGTGGGAGCCTCAGCTAAAGGAGAGAGCTCCCCGAACAAAGTTTTACACAGTATTTTATAGCACTTCTTATCTTGGAAAAACACCAACATTTTAGTATAAGCCAATCATAGTTTTAGTAATGTAACAGGAAAAACAGTTTGATATGCATTAGGTACTTTTCCACTGGCTTATTTCATTTCTTTCCCATTACTGCTTGATGCATATGCCTGGGTCAAGCTGACCTAAGAGAAACAATGAGTTTCACTCACACCATAGTAACGTACAGCTTATCTTCAATGCCACTACATGCTCTTATCTTTATACTTTGTCCAGGCCTGCTATTCAGGCTGGTACAACCAGTTCTGCTCAGTCTTATTTAGCTTACTATTTCTCACAACCTAAGGAACTGGTTTCAGCCAGCACGAAAGTATTGCTTTCTGCTTGCTTTGTGATTCTTATGAACTTATAATGACCCTTAGCTTCTACTCACACTGTAACACACTTTACTTTATATGTATGCATGAAAGAAAGATATATAAAGAAATTCCTCCACAGAGTCTAGTGTATATTTTACTGACCATTTCAAAACTGTGGGAAACTAGGGGCTGGGACTCAAGGCAGACGAATTCACAGTAGAAGGGTCATGTCAGATGAATCTAATCGATTTCTTTGACTGGGTGACCAAAGTAGTAGACCAGGAGGGCTGTAGACATGGCCTGCCTAGACTTTAGCAAGGCATTTGACACAGTCCCACAAAGATTAATAAACAAATTAGCCAGTCTGGGAGTGGGTCCCAGAGTGGTAGCCTGGGTAAAACATTGGCTAGACAACAGGATGCAGATGGTAATAGTAAACAGAGTCCACAGTGAAGAAAGTGGGGTACCACAGGATTCAGTACTGGTTCTAGTCCTTTTAATGTCTTTATAGGCAACATTACTGAGGGACTGGAAGGAAAAGTATGTCTCTTTGCAGACGACACAAAGATCTGCAACAGGGTTGATACACAAGGTGGGGTGGAAAGGATGAGAAGGGACTTGGCAAGGTTGGAGGAATGGTGAAATGTATGGCAGCTTAGATTCAATGCAAAGAAGTGCAAAGTAATGCACCTGGGAAACAAAAACCCAGGGGAAGAGTACACAGTTGGGGGTGAGGTACTAACAACAACAAAAACAAGCATTTGTCAATGCTGAATGTTTGCTTGCTGGCATTGGCATTGGTAGTGTAGGAGTTACAGAGCTGCATAATAGGAATGGCAGTGAAGTATTGAACTGAAGCCAACCCCATCATCACCCTGCAGATAGTGATAGGCATTGGGGTGTGCCTTTGGGTCATCAGGCATAACGGCCTCGCCATTTCACCACACCCTACCGTGCAGACACCAGCAAGTGTCACGGTGTGCCTTGGGGTCTTTGGCCCTTATGCGCACCCCATTCCATCAGGAAATATTGTGAGATGGGTGCGGTATAGGAGAATGGGGTGAACTTTGGGGACGAAGAGTCCAAGGCACACCTCGATGCCTCTCAGTGGCTGCAGGGTGTGGGTGGGGGTGGAATGGTATGAGCATTGCAGATGACAATCCCAAGTCACAGCCCTGATGCCTGTCATTCTCTACAGGGTGGGGTGTTATGGTCGGAAACCCTAACGCCTCAGGCATTCGTTGGTATTTTCACTCCAAATTTTCAACATGGGTTTTTTGTGACCCCCACCTCATGAACAGTGGCAATATCAGTTTGTTAGCAGCTGCTTTTGCACAGCGACTACGGCATTTGTCACCACAGGTGCAAAACACATTCTGAACAGGATGTGAAAAATGACAGCTGTACTGTTCATGGGGAGGTGTAAAAATGGCAATGTTGAAAATCTGCAGTGAAAATATTAAAAAACTGGTGAAGTCCGCAGCGGCGTAGAAACTGTGTGAGTGCACCCGTAATGTAATTAGTTTGGGAATTGTTTACAGCAGATTGTCAACACAGGCATTTTGGGACCTCCGGTCATGAACAGTGTCACTGTGATTTTCTTTATCTGTCCCGAACAATGATTTCCCACAGCGACGGCGCATTTCTATGCTGAAAGTGTGAAAGCACATTTCGGCCATGTTGTGAAAAATGACAGCTGTACTGTTCATAAGGAAGTGTGGAAAAATGCCACTGGTGAAAATCTGGACTGAAAATATTGCAAATTTATGAACTTACGAGGGTGCGTGGAAACTGCACAATGCTCACTCGTAACACAGTCATTTTTGGGAATTTTTTCACCAAATTTTTAACATAGCTATTTTAACTCTTCTGCTCATGAACAGTGTCACTGTGATTTTCTTAATGTGTCCCATACATTGAGTTCGCACACCGACTGCGCCATTGTGCGCTACATGCGCGGAAACACATTTTGGGTGAGATGTGAAAAATGACAGCTGTACTACTCACAAGGAAGTGTGGTCAAATGGCAATGTTGAAAATCTGCAGTGAAAATATTGAAAATTCCTTGAACCCTCACAGTGTGCGTGGGAACAGCGCAATACACACTTAGTAAAACAGTCATTTTAGGAATTTTTCTACCAAATTTTCAACATAGGCTTTTGAGAGCCCACCTTATGAACACTGGTACTATCATTTTGTTAATCGGTCCCGAAAGGTGATTTCGCGCAGTGACATGAGAAATCACCCTTCGCCCGATTACCCAAGGACAGTGATAGAATCTAAGGAGAGGGGTCCCAAAACCTATGTTGAAAATGTGGTGCCAAAATTCCAATAAATGCCTGAGATATGCAGCAAAGTTGAAAAAACCCTATTCAATACATTATACAGCTTACCGACATTTCCTCAGTTTGCAGTCGGTTTTGAAGAATGCAGACATGTTCCTGGTCCACGAAGATCGTCTTGCCGAGCTCCAGAGGTAAGTATGGGGTGAGGTGGGGTGAGGGGAGGCAGGGTGCACAGTGGGTGGGCACGGGTGGGAGAGGGGGTGAAGACAGCAGCGAGGGAAGGTTTTTTTCTTTCAGGTTTTTTTTATTTGGACTACGCGGGACGTTTGCCACGCTGGAGTGGGCTCCCAGCATGGCAGCTGGAAGGCTGTTGGGGGGGCAGTGGAGCCGATGGGGGATTGGGCACCCCCGTCGGCCATAGGACCTGTTACCACGCTGGGGTGGGCTCTCAGCATGGCACCTGATAGTCTGGGGGGGGGAACAGTAGAGCCGACTGGGGATTGGGCACCCCCGTCAGCCATACAGTGTGTACGTGGGGGGGAGAGCGCATGAGTACACAATGTGCGCGCGTGTGTGTGTGTGTGTGTGTGTGTGTGTGTGGAGGGGGAGCGCTGCTCGCTCAAGCGGTGCTCTCTCTTTCAACTGTACGGCACTGCATTTTGGATCGTCGCACTATGTTTCTTGCACATGCGTGCAAGCAAACATAAAAATGGAATGGGACCTGGGGGTAGTCATATCAGATAACCTAAAGGTGGTCAAGCAATGTGAGAAGGCAGTAAGGAGGGCTGGGGCGATACTGGGATGCACAGGGAGAGGCATCACCAGTAGAAAACAGGAACTTGTTATCCCTCTGTACAGACAGTTGGTGAGACCCCATCTGGAGTACTGTGTGCAGTTCTGGAGACCCCATCTCCGCAGAGACATAGACAGGGTGGAGGCTGTCCAGAGGAGGGCAACCAACATGGTGCAGGGTCTACACCAGAAAACATATGAAGAGAGTCTAAAGGAGCTTAATATGTATACCCTCAAGAAAAGGAGGGGGGGGGCATGATAGAAACTTTCAAGTACCTCAAGGGAATCAACAAAGTCCAAGAGGGTAGCATCTTTCAGAAAGAGATGTGCAAGAACAAGGGGACACAATTTGAAGATAGAGGGGGGACGGCTCAGAGGTAATGTGAGGAAGTATTTTTTCACGGAGTGGGTTGTGAATGCATGGAACAGCCTTCCTCAGGAGGTCGTGGAGTCAAAAACAATGGGAATTCAAGAATGCATGGGACAGACATCAGGCAATTCTAGTGAGGGCTAGGAAGAAGTAGTCTATTGGTTAACTAGGATCTGCAGCTTATCCATTAGGTATGGAAATGGGCAGACTATGTGGACCAGCGGTCCTTATCTGCTGTCAAATTCTATGTTTCTAACTTAATGAAAATTAAGACTGACACTTACAAACAACTACGGACTGAATTGTTATACTTTTTCCTTACAAAATGGGGATGGGGATTTCTCCTCCTAGATTAAGGAAATTAAAAATCAAATGATGGACATTCAGTATGGCTATATGAGAACTCAGGATAGAGACCAAAAGTATGGAATGCAGGGAAAAAAGTATGTACCCTTTGATTGTTGTCAAAGGATAGAGATCTTAACACTCTTACTTATTAACGCCGATGGGTACTACTGTCACGTCCTAAACAGAAATTTTGCAGGAGGTGGGGCGGTTCATGACGGGAATGGTGACTAGTCAGGATTTATGTGCAGCAGATATGACGGATTGGTTATCTTCCTGTAACCTCCCACAAATTCCATAATAGTTGCAGACCTTAATGAAAATACAGGATGCTCTTATTCTCTTATGGGAGATTTTAGCTAAGGGTCATGCTGGGAAATTATGGGTTTCTTGATTAGCCTCGATCAAGCTAAGGCTTTTGATTGAATTGAACACCCTTTTCATGGGCGGTTTATGGAGCCATATGGGTTTCCTCCTACATTTATTACATGGATACAAGTCTGCTACCATTCTGTATGTTTAGTGCCCTGTGTTAATGGGTGGTCAGGGGCTGCATGTCGGCTGTATAGAGGGGTTTGGCAGGGGTGCCCTTTAAGCCCCCTGCTGTATATTCTCATGCTAGACCCTCTCCTACATAAATTCAATCATTCCAGTATTATTCAGGGATTGTCTGTAGGTTGTGAGGACTTCCCTATTGTGTCCGTGGGCAATGCAGATGATATCGGGCTGATTCTTGCAGATCAAGACTCAGGAAGGGCTGCAGGTCTGGTGTTGTCGGACTTCTCCAAGATTTCTGGGTCAGAGATAAATTTGCAGAAAGCTGTGTTCTCCCCATAGGTGATGCAGGGAGGTTGTAACAGAGATTTTGGGTATACCACACTTTTCATGGGTATCATAAAATATTAGGCATTTTTGGGGCCCTAACAATTCACAATTTTTAATTGGGATGTAAAATTAAAAAGCTGCTGGTACAGTTGCATTATAGAAATAAATGGCAGATGTCAAAAGGAAAATAATCTATATGATTGACTTTCTTGATTCCCATATTTTTGTTTATGAGTGCTTTGTTTCCCCCCTCCAAAAGAGGTGGAGACCATGCTGTATAATCTTTTTTTCAATGTCTTTGGGGTAGCCGTTTGAACCCTATTTAACGGGGGCAACCTATCTATTGATTTCAGAAGGGGGCCTGGGCATGATTAACCCTCTAGTGTTTTTTTATTGTATTTTCTTTTCTCATAATTTCTTTCCTCTGTTGAATTTTAAGATATGGGGTCCCTGGCTCGTGGATCATATAGGGCCTCTCATTGTCTCTTGGAGGACTCAGTCCTATTCCATGGCAAAATCAATGCAGTAGGTAAACTTAAGTTGTGGCATCTCACAAAGCAAGATCATAGAAATCATAATAGGAAGGAATTGTATGCCAATATACTTGGGACCTATTATATTGTTCTCCATGGTATGGGAGAAACCCTTGCTGGAGAACAGGATTATTTCTGATATGCTACGTGCCCAGGGTCCCTTATATTGGGATTTTCAGTGGCTGTGTGTTCATCACAAGCTTGGGGTTAGGATAATATGAAACACAAAGTTTCAGACAGACTGTGCCCTGGAGTACAAACGGGTGCTGGTCACTTAGAATCGATGGACCATTTATTTTTTGATTGCCCTTATGTTGTATCCTTTTGGGCCAATTTTCAGAAATTCTGGTCAGGGGCTCCTTTTGTGAATTTAACTCCGGACATGTTTTATTTTGGTGTTTTTCCCAAGGCTTTGTCTAAATATGATGCTCACACTATGCAGCTTATCTTATTGGGTATAAAATATCAGCTGTGGTTAGCTAGATGTGTACTTAGTTTATGGAAGCAGGATAAAACAGTGGACCAGGTGGTTTATGCGATTTCACAAGATATTTTGCGCCTGAAACAAAGGGGTGCTCGGGTTTCTTCCCCTGCAACATTTAAATTATGGTGGAGAAACATGACCTGGTTGGATACTGGGTGAAATTTGACTTCGAGACTACTATGAATTGAATATTGCACTTCCCTTTATTGTGTTCCTTTACTTTCTGTATGATAGACATGCTTATTTTTGTTAATTATGATTTCCAGTTTTACCATGTGATTCCTACCATGTTTTGCTTGAGTACTTGCTTTGAAGTTATAATACAATATTTCCTTACTCTTAGGGGTGAGGGAGGGTGATTTTCTGCATTATATGACGTAATATGTATCTTTGTTTTAGTACAGGGCTTTTCTGATTTATCTTTCGATTTCCAATATGTTTTAATATTCCCTGAAAGAGGCTGTATGCTTTAATACTTCTTTTCTTTGATGGTTTGCTTCTGTTGTTTTTGTACTGTATTTTGATTTCTTGAAGTTTGACTAACACATTCCCTTACTCTTTTGTTGGGGGGGAGGGTTTGTTTTCAGTATTTACGGCTTAATTTTGAGGTTTTAAACAGGCAATTTTATTTTTAATGTATAATGAAATTCTTCATGTTTCTTTCTTTTTTTAAGATTTTGTGTGCAGTAACACTATTTTGTATGTATTTTCTTTTAAGTTACAATAAAAAATTCCCCTACTGTTTTTGAGAAGTGCCATGGGATCTTTAACATCCACCTGCACTACCACCAGAACAGGCAGATGGGACCTTGGTTTAAGCGTCTCATCCGAGGCAGCACCTCAGGGTGTTGCACCCCCATGCTGCACCAGAGTGTCAGTAATGGGATTTAACCCAAGTGCCTGGTGTGGGGATAAAACCCACAACCTTCTGATCTCAGAGGTGAGTGTGCAACCTGCTGAGTCACTGACACTGCATGCCAATGTTCTCAACGAAAGGGCCACTTTGACCAGCCGGTCACTGTGAGCCAACTGATGTGGGACACCCTCCAGTGGTGGTTAGTACCAGAACATCTGCAGGAAGATATCCCAATTGTCCACCCAGAGCTGACGGTCATCCTGATGACCGGTGCCTTTCTCACAGGCAGGAGTGCCCACCTGAGGGAACACAGAGTCCGAGGAGTCCTGGTGCCACATGAACTTGCTGGAGCTTGGGGCAGTTCAGCTGACACTGATTGCTTTTTCTCCACATATTCGGGGTCAGGTGGTCCAGGTCCAGATGGACAACACCACAGCTATGTACTATCTCAACAAGCAGTGCGGGATGCACTCCCTTCCTCTGCGCAGGGAAGCTCTCCGCATGTGGACCCTCGTGTGCAGCTCGGAGGCCGATGATCTGGCCATCCATGTGGCAGGTGTCTCCATCCAGCTGGCGGATGCTTTCAGCCATGTGGACGAGGCATCTCACGAGTGGTCTCTCCACCGAGAGATAGTACACAGCCTGTTCTCCCAGTGGGGCACCCCTATGGTGGCCCTGTTTGCCTCCAGAGAGAACACAAAGCTGAGACTGTACTGTGCCTGCCCCCCTCAGCAGGGAATGCTACTGGAGGGCCTCCTCCATGCCTTCCTTCTGTTTACCTTGATCCATAAGGTGTTGCTGAAGAAGAAGAAGAGGGTCAAGGCTTGGGTGATCCTGATGGCTCCAGACTGACCATGCCAATTCTGGAACCTTGATCTCCTCAGCCTCAGCAGCAGGCTCCTGAGGCATCTTCCTCTTCACCCAGATCTGCTCTTCATCAATCGGGGAAGGTTCTCCATCCGGACCTTCAACCCCTGCACCTGACAGCCTGGTTCCTGAGTGGCTAGAGTGTGCTAGGCTTTGGGTCTCTCTGAAGATATCCTCACTGTGGTCAAGGCATCTCAGAAGGAATCAACCAAAAAATGCTATGCCTTCAAATGGAAGAGGTTCTCCATTTGGTGCTAGGGCAGTTGGCTGGACCCTTTATCTCATCTGATGGCTAGAATTCTCAACTACCTTTGGTCCCTCTCCCAGTCAGGCCTTAGGTCAACGACCCTTAACGTGCACCTGGCAACCATCTCTGCCTACTGGTTGTGGGCCGGTCAGCAGTTGGTGGCACTGGAGAAGGTGGTCTGGTGCTTTTGTAAAGGCCTTGACCACATTTCCCCTCCAGTGCGTGAACCATCACCACCTTGAGACTTGTTGCTGGTGTTGGCAAAGCTCACAGGCAAGCCATCTGAACAATACTGCAGTGCAACATGTCTCACCTGTTGTGGAAGACTGCCTTCCTGGTGGCAGTCACATCAGCCAGAAGAATCAGTGGTCTTCCACAGGGACAAGTTTGTCCTTTGCACCAACCAGTTCCTCCAGAAGGTTGTGTTGGACTTTCAACAACCAGGTGATTAATCTCTTGGTGTACTTCACCAACCACACCTTGGAGGCGAGCATAGGCTTCATACATTGGACCTGTGTGGTGAGCGCTGAGCCTATTATAAGGAGCACACTGCTGGAGTTGGGAGAGGTTCACCAGGTATTTGTCACCTACATTGGCCGCATCTGGCGACCGGCAGCTAAGCGGATGTTTGGCAGGTGGATTGTATCCTGCATCAACCTCTGCTATAGGTTGGCAGGTGGGAGCCTCTCCAGGGCTTAGGGTTCATTCCACCGTCATACTGTTGCCTCGGTGGCTGCTTCAAGGGATGTCCCTATTCAGGAAATCTGCAGGGCTGCTATCTGGAGGTCAGCACACACCTTCATTTCCCACTACCACATTGACCTTGAATCATGCAGGGATGCTGGTTTTGAGGCCTCAGTTTTCCAGTTTTATTCCCTAAGTGGGGTGTGTGTGCCTTGCCCACTCCTCTCAGAGAACTGCTAGGAGTCTGCCAGAAGTGTGGATAAGTACACCATATCCACGTTCCTAGAAAAACAGGTGACTCATCTGTAATGGTAGGTCTTCTACGGAGTGGTCTCTTGCAGTAGGTTATGACTCTTGGAAGGTTCCAGCAGAGGGCGCTGTCACACGGCAGCTTCTTCAGCAGTCTTTTAGCAGGCACCACCCACACATGACATCCCTTCCTCCTGTATAAGTGTGGGCGGTCCCTGGTATCCTCTGTTCATTTTCCCCATTGGCTTCAGCTCGCACAGCAGCTAGCTCAATCTTCTGTGAAGCAGTCATCGACGAGACTTGAACAAAACGAATGTCTAAGAAAGGATCTACAAACAAGCAAACCTTATTTCGTTCCTGCTCTTGTGGCAGGAAGATTTTCAAGCTTGACAATCATTTATACTGTGTTAGATGTCTGGGACCCACACATGACACACGCCTCTTGTACTTTCTGTAAAGAATTTAACCAGGCAACTCATCTCGATGGTTGCAAGAAATCAAGTTTACTGATAGAGCAATAGGTTTTCCTGTTTGAGCAGACCCAGGGGGCTCATTCTAAGGGCTCCCCTACAAGTGGGTCTCGATCTAAACACAAAAGGGAGAAGGAGGAACCCTCCTCTCACTCCCTTCCACAACGCACGTTGATGGTGACTTCTGCAACATGTGCACTGTCGATGGAGCATTCCTCGTTGACGGGAGCTCTTCTCCTGCCAATGGAGCATTGTTTTATGCCTTCCTCATTGATGGGAGCCACTCTCCTGTCGACAGAGCGATGTTTTGTGCTTTCACCGTCGACGAGAGCACTTCCCCCATCGACGGAGCTTGCCCAGGTACACAGGACAGCATGTTCTGCTGTCCCTCCGTTGACAAAGGCTTCCTTCACTTCATTGATGATCACTATGGGGCCTGCAGCCAAGCAAAATGGCTGCTCTGTCAATGGGAGCCCCTTTCTTGTCGACGTCTTTCGTCCCATACACTATGCATTCTTCTCCTGCCTCGTCGTCGATGACAGGAGTTCTTAAGGGCAAACCAATGTCGTTAGCCATGCTTAACACCCCTCCACCTTCTCAGGTGCCTTCCTATAGGGGTGCAGCTGACTTCTAGAGAGACCCAGGGCTATATTTTTCTGGGTCTCGTCCTGATCCCCCCATCACTCCATACCCTCTCTGACACCTATTATTACAAGCAGCCAACCTCGACACGTGGATATCCCGTCATCTCATGTACCCAACATTGAATGCATTGTACACACAGTACTGCAATCCATGGGTTATAGCCATTCTCCTACTCTGACGCCGGCTCAGCTTTCCCAGCGTTCTGCCTCTCCTCCACCCAAGCAGCCCCATACCAACCTCGCTTGGTCTCCCC
This sequence comes from Neoceratodus forsteri, assembly GCA_016271365.2. Taxonomy (NCBI): domain Eukaryota; kingdom Metazoa; phylum Chordata; order Ceratodontiformes; family Ceratodontidae; genus Neoceratodus; species Neoceratodus forsteri. The sequence goes on from CM028129.1 coordinate 1,625,164,998, forward strand.
CACCCCCTCTTTTAGAGGATTACTTGTCGGATGAACCCAACTTGGTGGGGAACCTTCTGGAGGACATTTATGATGAGGAATTTTCAAATATAGAATTTCCAGACCCGTACTCCCCATACTCCATGGTCTCCTACTTTGACGAGGATCTGCTGGCCCCTCGGGCTGCCTCTCCTCCCGGATGGCCCCTCTTTTGATGATATGATGATACAGATTCAGAATGTTATGGGGTTCTCCACTACTGAACAAGATAAACAGTGACGAGACATGGCTGAATACATCGAGTTACCCGAGGAGCCTGTCCTAGTCATTTCCCCATTAATACCTACTTATCAGAACACTATTTCTGATGCGTGGCAGCAGTCTTTGGCCATAACATCCATCCCTCGTAAGGCTGACTGGCTATACCAAGCCTCCTTGTACCATCACTATTTGTCCACAATGCATACGTCCAACTCAGTGGTCATTGTGGCCGCTCGCAACCACACTAAAAAGCCTAAACATATAAGTTCTTTACCTACAGATAAAGAATTCAGGTGACTTGATTACCTGGGCAAGAAGGTCTTCACCTCTGGCACCATGAATATAAGGATCCTAAACTGTATGGTCCACATGGTGAAATACCAGCATACCCTGAGTACTTCGGCCATAGACCTCCTTAGCAAATTACCTCCTTCCCAAGACAAGGAGCAATTGCTACAAATCATGTCAACCATGACATCCATCTCTCACCACCTTCTTCACTCAAGCTATGATATGGTTGATACTTCTGCGTGGCTGTCTGCCACAGGCGTCACCCTCCACCACCAAGCGGGTATCTGGCCTGGCACCAGATGTCCAGCATAAAGTAGTTAATGCCCCTTTCTGTGGCGACAAATTATTTGTTCCTGGTACCCAAATCATTGTGGATGACCTCCAGGTTTCTGGACATACCCTCGAGCGGTTCCGGCATATTACCATATGCCGCGGAACCAATACTTCCACTACAGTAAAGGGTAACCGTTGCAAGTCCTCTCACTGAGGGTGCTTTTAGGGGACATGGTCAAAACACAAGAGGCAATTCAAATGCCACACGTCCCACCCATGCCCGTCCCTCTGGAGGGGCGGCAACTCCAGTTCTCAATGACTTCCTAGGGCTTTCCCTTGCCTCCTCGTCAAGCACCTCGGAGACGGTGGGGTAATTTGCCCTTCGCTTTGGAGGCTTGGCAGCAAATAACGACATATGCATGGGTACTCCAGATTATTCAAACTGGACATACACTGGAACTAATTTCAGTACCACCTCCACTTCCTCCTCGGAAGGTTCAGTATCCTCAGGCACACCTTCCTATACTCCAGGAGGAACTTATTGCCCTACTAACCAAGCAGGCTATTGTTCCCATGCCATTATCACAACAACAGGGTTTTATTCCCATTTCTTTCTGGTACCCAAAGAATTGGAGACCTCAGACCAATACTAGATCTGAGAATCGTAAATCAGTATATCTAGTACAAACATTTCGGATGGTTACCTTAACGTCCATCTTGCCTCTCCTGCACCAAAGAGATTGGATGTGCGCACTGGATATGAAGGATGCATACCTGCATATGCCCATTCATCCAGCCCATCAGCAATACCTACGCTTCCATCTGCTGGGCCAAAATTACCAATTTCGGGCTCTGCCCTTCGGCCTTTCATCAGCCCCATGGGTTTTCACCAAATGTCTAGCCATGGTTGCAGGGGTCTTGAAAAAAAAAGGGTCACTTTGTCTTCCCCTATTTGGACAATTGGCTAATAAAAGCAGACACCAGGGAACATCTGCTGTTCTCCCTCTCAGAGACCCTTCAGTTGTCCCACGATCTTGGGATTATGGTGAACTGGCCCAAGTCCAACCTCATCCAACAATTGCTCCAGTATATAGGGCCTGTACTGGACACGACTGTCTCAGCCTATCTACCTCCTGCTCAGCAGGATACCCTAATGGCCTGGCATGTACAAATTCAGTCACAAAGATAGTCACCACCCACCTTATGCTGCATCTCCAGGGGCACTTGGCCGTGACCATACAAACTGTGGAGTTCGCATGCCTTCGGATGCGTCCTATCCAATGGGTTCTACAAGAGCAATGGTGCCAAAAAAACAGGGCAATTCGAAGACCGTATCAGGGTGACTCCAGCCCTCAAGTATGCTCTTACATGGTGGATGCTCTGCTCCAGTCTCAATCAGGGCATGCCCTTTTGCACATCCCCTCCTCACCAACTGCTGACAACAGACACCTTGCTAGAAGGTTGGGGTGCTCATCTCAGTCCATATTGGACTCAGGGCACTCCCGTCATCATTTCAACCTTCAGGAACTACGCGCAGTCCTCCTGGCACTGCACGTCTTCAGTCCACATTTGACCCCAGGTCATCTACTGATTCAGTCGGACAACATGGCGGTGGTCTTTTACCTCAACAAACAAGGGGGGACATGCTCTCGCTCCATGTGCATGGAAGCAGTCAAGGTGTGGTCGGCGACCAAACAGCAACTGACGCTCACGGCTGCTCATCTTCTGGGCTGTCACAATCCGTTAGTAGACCTTCTGAGTCACCAGTCCTCAGCTCACGAATGGACGCTACTTGACTCAGTCCTGCAGCATCTATTTAATCTCTGGGGCACCCCACAGATAGATCTGTTTGCATCCCCAGAAAACCACAAGCTTGCCAAATACTTCTCCATTATCCCGAACACAAGGGGAAGCTCTACAGATGCCCTGTCCCAACCGTGGACGGGACTCTATTTATATGCCTTCCCCTCACTCCCTCTCCTGCTCCAAACTTTAATGAAACTACAGATGGAGCCAGCCACGATGCTTCTCTTAGCTCACATGTGGCCTCAACAGATATGGTTCCCACTTCTGCAACAACTATTGATAGCAGAACCCGTTCCGTTTCCATTCAGGCCGTACCTCTTGACGCAGTGCCAAGCCTCCCAATCTGAAGACCCTCCATCTTCATGCTTGGCTCCTGAAAATGTCTTCATAAATAGACTACAAGTCTCTTCTCAGGTAGTGGATGTTCTGCTTGCCATCCGAAAGCAGGCTACCAGGGATACTTACAATTTTAAATGGAAATGCTTTTCCATTTGGTCTGCTTCCCAGTCGCTGGACCCTTACTCTTGCCCTGTATTATGAAGGTCTTAGACTACTTGGCCTCCTTGTTCTCAGAGGGCCTCAGCTATTTGTCTGTTAAAGTCTACCTGGCCGCCATCTCTGCCTTCCATGAACCATTAGATGGTCGGCTTTTGTATCAACACCATCTGGCTAAGATATTCTTGAAAGGCATATTATATCTGAAGCTGGCATCCCATTATTCCATGGGCTCTGAATTTCATGACTGAAAAACTAACAGTGACCCCTTTGAACCAGTGGCCACTTGTGACCTGCATTTCCTCTCCTGGAAAACGCTATTCCTGGTGGCTATCACTTCTGCTCGAAGAATTTCCGAGCTTCATGCCCTCATGTGCAGAGAACCTTATCTTATTTTTCATAAGGATCGGGCCGTGCTTTGCACTAACCCTTCCTTTCTGCCTAAAGTGGTTTCGGAACAAACTTTGAATCAGTCCTTGGAGTTACGATTTTTACCCTGAATACTCCAATCCAGGAGAACATCTTCTGCATATGATGGTTACCCATCCTTCATACTGTACTGATCGGACAAAGTCCCTCATAAAACCTCATAACTGTTTGTCACTTTTGCTCCAGGTCGTGAGGGTCTTCTGGTTGCAAACACACCCTCTCTCTTGCTGGCTAGCCCATTGCATTACTTTTTGTTACAAAAATACAGTAAGCCCTTACCGGGTCATGTCCGAGCCCATTCTACTAGGGACGAGCGGCCACAGTGCTTGTTTCAAGGGTGCCTCATTACTGATATTTGCAATGCAGTCACCTGGTCTACCATCCATACCTTTACCAGGCATTACAATCTGGATGTTGCCTCAAGATGCAGAATGGCCTTCGGCTGTGCCGTCCTACAGGGCATCCTGTCATAACTGTCCTCCCACATGGACATAAGTGCTGGGAACTCTCCCTCTCCCAAGAGTCATAACCTACTGCAAGAGACCATTTCATAGAAGATAGTGCGGTTGCGGAGACCACGTGATGCAGTGCAGCTGGTAACGGCTCCTTTTCACCGCTCCAGCCACCCAGCCAGGTAATTTCTTATTTTCAACTACTAGAAGTGCCAGCAAACTTTATCAGAGGGTCTACAAGCAATCATTTTTACTTCTGCTTATTTCCATTATTTGGTTTCTGTTATGTGGAGGCAGAAATGCGCAAAGCTTTCCCTCGGCACACCCCACCGATCACACCGGAGAAGGCCCCGAAAGAGCCTAGGGCCTTGCCTACTTCTGATTTGCGGAACTCGAACACTACAATGTCGGAACAAGAACCACTTACTCTCAGTAGGTTCTTGGAAGAATTCCAACCATTCCGAGATGAAATGTGCTCAATATCTGCAGATTTAAAATCTCTGGCCCAAGCAATGGAAAACCTCATGATCTGCACCTCAGATGGAGAAGCACGTATAACCTCCCTGGAAAAAAGAGCTGACAGGCTCGATCCGGAGCTAGTTGCAACAAGACAAAAGATCACTAGGATGGAACTTAAAATAGAAGACCTTGAGGGCCACAGTCGGAGAAACAATACGGTCCTCATAGGCTTACTAGAAAATGAGTAAGGTCTGGATACTGTCCTGTTCATCCAGAAATTGGTAGAGAAAATCACAGGTCCCTCTCCTTTCGGGCCCAGATACGTAATAGAGCGAGCACATCGAGCTCTTCGCCCGATTCTTCCAGCAGGAGCCCAGCCAGGACCGTTGATCTTTCGATTTTTAAATTACTTGGAGCGGCAGCACTTCCTCCTAAAGGTTAAGGAGTTGCAAGAAGTCTGCTGGGAGGGGATAAAAATATGAGTAGCCAAGACCTTCTCTCTTCAGTCAGAGTGAGGAGAACAGCATTTCATCCTCTAGTTTCTAAAATCATTGCGGCGGATTAAATTTCGGATGATCTAGCCGCGAAATTCCAAGTTCAAGTAGCCGCTCCTGGCAATCTTATGAGGATTCTGATGCTGCACTGACAGGTCTGAAGTCCTGTTTCCCTGAACTTTTGGGACACTTGATCCAGTATGCCTCTTATGAGCACATGCTCTGGCAAAAGTTTTGCCTGTAAACAGTTTTTAATATTGGCCTCTTTTGGGAACATCTCACAGTGGACTTTTGCAATTAAAGATTTGGACTAAAGCTGAATGTTCCTCAAGACTGATAAGCATAACATACGATCAGAAGATTTGTTTGCTAACTTTTTCCTTTCAATAATAGATATCCACTGACTTTGTGGCTTCTCGAAAATGTGCATGTCTGTGCAGCCAGTCTAAAGGACTTTCCATATGTTATGTGCTGTGGTTGCCGTTAGATGGTGCAGCACAACCTTGCTTTAGGGTGTAGCAGTCACTTTGTTTGCATGGTTCACTGTTAATATAAATCTCTCCTCTGATGGATCTGAATTTGTTAAACATCTGAAAAAAAAGTAAAGGGGGGGGGTTTGCCAGGTGTCTCGGTAAGCTCAAATGAACTACGGAGTAAATCAAGATTTCATTTCAATTATTACCTAACCTAGACAGTACCTGGTGTTAGCTTGGGTGACACTTATCACTCAAAAGATAATTTTGGGTTACATAATTCTTTGTATTAACCTATATTCAAGAAAGGTATCACTTTATAATATTTTTTCAATAGATTATAGTGGTTTACAGTTTAAGGTTAATGTCAAACCTCCTTCCATCTATGGTATGGATAAATGGTAGAAGTATTACCGAAATAAGGGCTATATTTCATGTCCCTTCATTACGTTTTCTCTCTTCTGTTCTGGTTGTTTGGCTGGGTTGGCTTTCTAATCAGATGAATGGACTGGTTTCAATATAGGGTGGCTGGAGGGTGGGAGCAGTGAAAGCAAGTACTGCATAATGCAGTCTGTGACAATAAGGGAACTGGGGAGGTGGGTTTTTTCTTCTTCAGTGGGACTTTTGGCTACTTTCTTCTGATGTTTTTGGGTTATGGGGGTAGGATAGAATTATTAGTAGGGGTTGGGAAGGGTGACTAAAAGGCACAGAGATCGTATTGCACAGAACACCATTGTTATCTCTACAGATTGTGGTGGTCATTGATTTTACAGTTGATTCCATTTGGGACCATGGCTAGAGATCTCTGTTTGGCCATGTGGAACATTAAGGGGGCTAGACAAAAAAATAAACAGTATACAATTTTGAAACATATCGGGCTATTGAAGGCTGAAATTATCATTTTACAGGAAACTCACCTGTTAGATTTTGAAGCCATTCAAATGAGAAGACTTCAGATTGGACAGGTTTTCTCCACAGAAGGTAATACTCAAAGTTGAGGGGTCATGATATTACTAAACAGGTCAATCCCATTCCTCCCTGTTCAGATGATAACAGACCCAAAGGGCAGATATTTATTTGTTAGAGGGTACTTGCACATGACTGAGGTCTTACTGGGTAGTGTATATGGTCCTAACCTGAACTCTCCTATTTTTTCCATGCAGTTGATAAATGTATCAACTCTCACCTCTCCCTCCTGATAATTATTAGAGGATTTTAGCTTGATTGTTGACCCAACTATGGATTGCTCAGGGCCATCTCGTAAAGGGCTTTCCTCCAGTCAAAAGCACTTTGAGAGTTGTTAGATCAACTAGGCCTATGCGATGTTTGGCATGTTCTGCATCCTCTGAGAGGAGTTACACCTTTACTTCTCAGGTACATGGGATGGCATCAAGGATTGACTACTTTTTAATCTCCCAGACCCTCCTTCCAGGGATACTAGATACATCTACTGTATTCACCCAGGCCCTCCCTCTGATCATTCACTAGTTACATGTCAGATCACCTTTGCATATCTCCCAAAACCAGGGGTCAATGGAAACTCAATAATCAACTGCTGAAGGACCTGAAGTGTCCAAATATATTTCCGACCAAATACACCACTTTATTTATATAAATATAAATATAAACTCCTATACTAGACCCGACATAGAATGGTGTGCTTTAAAAGTATATATCAGAGGTCTCTTGATTGGCCTGGCCTCTCATAAAAAAAAAAAAAAGAAAAACAGCTTCTCTTTCTTCTTTCCCAAGCGTACTATAGAGCATAAGCTCTCTTCCCATACACCTGTACAAATGAAACAAGATCTGGCTAAATTAAGAAACAGATATTTAGGTCTTCTTAGGGAATGAGCTGAATATGCAATCCTAGAAGCTAAAGCATCATATACAGATCAGGGCAAAATTGCTGGGCAACTACTAGCATCACGTATTAAACAACAAGAATCCTCAAGATTCATAACTGCTATTTGGTCACAGACAGATGGTTCCCTTAAAACCTCCCTGAAGAAATTGTCTCTGAATTTTGTCAGTTCTACAGACACCTTTAAGGTCAATGCCAAATCTGCCTTCAGAGGCTAAGCTCGATGAATACCTTTGAAATTCTCATCTTCCTCTCTTTCAGAAACTCAACAGAGATTTCTGGTAGGTCCACTTTCAGAGGAAGAACTTATGAAAGTTACTAAGGACCTTCCATCTGATAAGACCTCAGGACCAGATGGTTTCTCTCCTAATTTCTACAAGCATTTTGCTAACCTGCTTATTCTCCTACTATTATCATTATAGCATCATATCTTATCAGGCAATGTATCAGATAAAACCTTATTCAAAGCTCTGATTGTCCTTTTGCAAAAACAGGATAAAGATCTCAGACAAGTCATTAGTTATCGCCAATTTTACTGCTTAATCAGGACATTAAAATCTGACTAAACTTTTGGCTGATCTTATTAGCCATGTCCTTCCCAAACTAATAGGTCCCGAGCAAGTAGGATATCCACTCATTATCCATTCATGAAAGGCAGAAGCTCTATGGCTCATCTACATACCCTCTCTCATGTCTTCTCGGCAACCAGGGATGCTGAGTTTCCTGCAGCTTTGATCTGTCTGGATGCCAAGAAGGCTTTCAATAGGGTCAATCTGAACTTTTTGTTTCATACTCTTGTTGCATTTAAGTTCCCTACTTTATTTCAGAATTGGATAGCTGCCCTATACAAATTCCCATCTGCCAAAGTTTCAGGGAATGGTGCAATTTCAGAATGTTTCCCTTTACTATCAGGTACAAGGCAGGGTTGGCCCTTGTCTCCTCTGCTCTTTAATCTTTATTTGGAGCCTTTGATCTGCAGGCTAGCTGTATGTCAAGGGATTCAGGCTATACCAGTCCAAGGATATGAAGTCAAGGTCTCTGCCTATGCAGATGATTTCCTTCTACAATTAGCCTACCCATAAACCTCTATTCCACCTTGTTAGACATAATTGGGCAATTCAGTACCATGTCTAATTACAAATTGAACATAAATAAAACAGTAGTGTTTCCCTCAATTATAACTTTTTAAGAATAGTATATCAGGTTTTGGGTTTTCCTGGAAAGCAGATTCCCTCAGATATTTAGGAATTGAATTGGTGACAAACCCTCAATGTCTCAACAGTTAAATTTGGACTTTTCATAAATATTATTACTCAAGACCTAAATCGATGGTCCCACCTTCTGAAATCCCTGTGGGGTAAAATCAGTTTGATTAAGATGAATGTTTTCCTCAGCTTTTCTACCCCTTAATTTATAGAATATCTGGTTACCTCTCCCTTGGTTTAGGAAAATTCATGGTCTTTTTACAGAATTCATCTGCTCCATGAAACGACCAAGAATAGCTTATCACAAACTAGCTTCCCCAAAAGTCCGGGGAGGCCTTCGTCTCCTACATCTCAGTTTGTATTACTGGGCCAGTCATGCAAATAAATATCTCTGGTGGCTCTCTGATGAGAACCTAAAAGATCCCTCAACTTATATCCCAATCTGGCTCAAAATTGAAATTGCACAAATAAGGGCGCTTGACCTTTCCCCATCTAATCTCTTACATGCAAAGTTAAAATCCCTTCCCTCAACTATTAAAACTTCCGAGATAGCTATTTCTCTTAAGGTACATTCACAGTTATGTTCCTTTTTTAAATATGACCATATTCTGGACCTATCCCAAACAATATATAATAACACTAACTTTAAGATAGACAACATAATGATCCTCTCTAGTTGGTTACCTAACCTGGGTGACAGTACAATATCTCACTTTGTTAATGAATACCAGACTTGGGTTTCCTCTGTAGAACTTATAGCTAAATTTAATATCCCAAATTCCATGATTTTCAAGATGTTTCAAGTGAGACATCTCCTCTTGAAAGTTATAGGTAAGACCCCACCACCACTAACAAAGGTCTTCACCTATAGAGAGCTAGGTTCTGTAATAGGATACCCACATGCAGTGTCCAACTTATATACGGATTTATATGACTGGTTACAGCCAGATAGTTTTGATCCCACTATTTTCTGATCATCCTATTTTCCAGACTTGGCAATAAACCAGCCAACTTTATGGCATGGAAGTCACAAATTTATGCTCCAATATAGTTACAGTTACTGCAATTTAACATCCTGCATAATTTATATTATTCTCCACAAAAGCTAGCCAAATTTGGTCTATTGTCATCCCCTTTGTACAAGGTGTACACTAGAGGAAGGTTTCTTACTTCACATTTTCTGGTAATGCCATAAAGTTGCCCTTTGTGGTCTCTAATTCAACAGAAGGTGGATCCTTTATTGGGTTTGAATGACTTGTTTGCAGCAGAAATCTGTCTTCTAGGTGATTTTTTTGGTATTTCAGTGCTTAATCATAAATATTATATGGCAATACTCTCAATGTCAGTTAAGAAACTAGTGCTGAAACATTGGAAAGATCAGGATGACATCACATATACAGAATGATTAAATGAACTGCTTTTGAATCTTAGAACGAAGAAGACAATAGCTAGTTTGCACAACAGATCAAAGAGATTTGCCAAGATATGGGACCCTTTACACTCTTTACTCTCTATAATGATGAGAATGGTGCTCTAACAGGTATGTCATATTAGCCCACTTTGTGCCAGGAGGGTGGGGTGGGAAGGGGAGAGAGGTACCATTACTACTAAGTTACTGGAGATTATTTCAAAGGTATGTATGTTATGGAACCTTTTTCTGTATGAAAAACCTTAATAAACTTTGAATTGGGAAAAAAAAAGGTAAACGTATCTGCAATTCCACAGGGAACACTGTCCAAGGCAGGAATGCATGGAACATGCCACTAGGAGCTTGCAATACAGTAGGACTGGTAAGTCTGGTGTGGATGCTATAAGTGGTGAGTTCATCAAACACCCAATCAAGGTTAATGTTAAGTATATCTTTAAGAAGGGGTATTTAGTGTCTCTGTGGGAAGGAAAATGTGCAATACTAATCTGTAAAAAAGGATCTGATAAAAAAACAAGGTAGTCTTAACACCCTATCCCTGGTAGGGTAAAATAGAAACATGGAAATATAAAATTTGTCAGCAGAAAAGGACCGATTGGCCTACTTAGTCTACTCAGAACTACTAGCATTATGGAATAGTGTAGCAAGAGACTTCAAGTAGCACTTAATAGTTATGGAATACTAAATAATATGGTAGGTAGGTATGACTGGAGACTAGTTAACTGGAAGGACTGTGACGCAATGGTCACCAGTCTCTGTTCTGGTAATCAGGTCACTACCCCATTTGCAAGATATTCATGGAACTCCAGTCACAGCTGGTAGCAGTGCAGGATGAAATACATCTGCTTCATAGACAGTTTTGCTGGAGTCTGCAACCACATAATGCCCCTCCTCTCCCCAGAGGCCTGTTGGTCCAGATGGATGGAGGGAGGTGAGGACATGGGCTAAATGAGGTTATGCAGGTGGAGAAAAGAAGACCTTTAACTGAGAATTCAAATTATTTTGTATCCTTAAGAGAGGTTCAGGTACCTGATTCTCTCAGGGGATGTTGTGAACCAGTCATGAAGAAAGATCAGTCTGAAAGAGTAATACCAAGAAGGTGGGCAGGAAAGAAGGAGGACATATCAGTTGACAGGATACTGGTGGTTGGGGTCACATTGGCTAGAAGCATTGAGAGGGTGTCCTGGTAGGGGAGTGAGGGGAAAGTGATCAAATGCCTACTAGGGGAATCAGCCAGGAGGACACATCCAGAATGGAGGGTGACAGTAAGTCAGATGGGGTAAGCCACAGGTGCTAGTCCCTTAGGTACCAATAACTTGGCCTATCAACAACTGGAGACAGTTAATTAGAACTTTTGTAAGTTGGGGATAGGTTGATGGGGAAGACAACTTACCTAGCCTTCTCAGAGGGCCTTCCAGTGTGGGAAAGGTGCAATTGAAGGGTGAGGCAGGAGAAAGCAGAGGTTTTAAATGATTTGTTAAAAGTGTGGTGTCAGGATGAGGAGCTTCAGGTTGTGAAAGACTAGGGCAATGTCTAGGAAAATAGGCTGTTTAAAGGAGATGGCCTTCATCTTGCAAAGAAGAAACAAGTGGTCATGTACAGAACTTTGATACATACTTAGCGAGGCATTTAAACCAAATGGACTTTGAATGGGACTAGCAGAACCCTTTCAAGGGAGTGCAGAAAGGGGTTCTAGCTTATACTCCCTCAGAAATGCGTAGTATGCACAGGGGAGTAGGGGACAGTACAGGAAGTTGGAATGAGGAAGAGAGGCTCATATGAAACCAACAGTGGGTAGGGGCAACATTATGGGTGAGAAAGGAAGTGTGGACAAAGGATATGCACAGGAACTGTAAAGGTGAAAAAGAGGGATGGGAGGAAGTTGGTCTATCTGATAGGAAACAAAATTAGTGAGCTGCAGGCGATGCTGGCAGAGACCAAGTTAAACACAGTGGCCATAAGTGAACATGGGCAACTGGGAGTAATGATGAAGATCAGGCTATGACAGGTGATATATCCTGTACAGGAGGGAGAGAGGTAAGGGCACGGGAAAGGTGTCACCCTCTACATAATGGAGATCATAGACTGTACTGCAAATGGTAACATCAAAAGGAAGTGGAGGAAAAGATAATGATGGGAGTGGTTTTCAGACCCCAAGGGCAGCTGGAAGAGAAACAGAGGATTGTGTACGTGCAATCATTCACAACAAGGCTATGTTTGAGTCAAGGGGTTTCCTTGATAACAGGAGACATCACAGGCTTGTATCTGTATGACTGCTCATACACAATGTTTTATAGTGTATGTATAAGCATAGTAGTTAAATAAGAAAACAAATAACCCAGGACACATTCAAAACAGTTAGTCCATTTGTGTTAATTTTCATTGACTCCATCAAGCATTCCAACTGACAGCGCATTCTGTGCCAATCAAGAAAAAAAAAAAAAACAGTCTTAGTTTTACATTGTTTTATTTCACTGGCTGACATCTGTCCTGTTCTTGATAGGGCTGAAAGAATCAGACAAAAAAACTGCTTGACAGCTCTAATGTTGGGGAAAAAAAGCACCAGCACATCACATTTAGAAGTAAGTAGCCACGTGGCAGCATTCCAGCTTGTTGTGCTGTAGTAGTGACATTGCTAGTTCAGCACAGCATCATGACAATGTTACTGCTTCACAACATGCATATAATGTATGGTCAAACATTGTTATTGATAAAAATCCAGCTTTTATAATGTTGTACCTTGGATACGACATCACAATGTTGTTATACCATCATGGGTACATTGCATCAGTGCTATAACAACATAGAACACATTCTCACACATGCAATATGCTAACCTCGGGACTTCCTGAACTGGCTGAAGTGGTGAAAGCTAGCCCTGGAAGAGACTGGTGGTGAATAAAAAAAACCTAAGTCAGGATTCTACTTTTTAAATTTTTTATGTGAACCATACACTATAAAAGATAATGTATGGTCCACTATCAGCAACAAAGCATGTGTTGCCATCTCAAGGTTGCCAGGATGACTGAAATCTCTCGAGCTTCACTTTTGGGGTTTAAACGGTCGCCGTGGCAATCTCTCAGTGGCAACATATGCTTGTTGCCAATAGCTGCTATACATTATCCTCTACATTCTAGGGATGGAATTTCATCCACAACTGTGTTCCATTATACACTATAAACAGATTTCTGTGGAAGGAAACCAGTGATTGTGGGTGACCTGAACCTACTAGATAATGACTGGCCACCCCAGCAGCAATGAATGCCAAAAAATCAGGCTTTACATGACACAATGCAGGAATGCTTCTTGCAGTGGGTTAGGGAATCCACAAGACAGTATGCCCTTCTTGATTGAGTGCTTTTCAATTTGGAGGTGGTGGAAGGAATTTGAGTAGGAGAACCATTGAAGTCCAATGACCACATAGAAGCATAGAACTTTTTTGCAGAAAAGTACCGCCTGGCCCACCCACTCTGTCCAGATTTTCTCAGCCCTTTCCCTGCCTTTTTTACTCCTGCAGACCCTAACTGGACTCTGGTGTATCTACCTACTTCCTGTCTTTGTACTAATATGTCCTTGGGTCTATCCCATGCATGTTTGAAGCCTTCCACAATTCTAGCTACCACTGCTTCGGCTGGCAAGGTTCCATTCTTCTACCACCCTTTCATTAAAGAAATATCTCTTTGTTTCTGAACTTGTGCCCCTCCAGCATCATTACATACTCCCTAGTCCTGGTGCTCAATCCTCATTTGGAAAAAGACTTCACTACTGTAGCTTGTTCACCCCTGTGAAGTACTTGAAGGTCTTGATCATGTCACTGCTCAATCTCCTCTCCTCCAGAGTCTGCAGGTTGAGATCCCTCAGTCTATCCTCCTAAGGCTTCCCTTGCAACCCCTACACCTCCTTCCTCTGGACCAGCTCCACCCTGTCTATGTTCTTCTTGAGGTGTGTTCTCAGAAATGGACACAATATCCCAGGCAGGGAGTACCAGACATCGATATACCAACAGCACCAACACCCTCCTCTACTGATGATGCATCCCAGCATCACAATAGACCTGCCCATGGCTTTGTCACACCAAGGTCCTTTCTTACCTAGTGAATGCCAGTACCCACCCCATCCCCATCATATAATCAGCACCTGGGTTCCTATGCTTCAAGTGCATGATTTTGCACTTTTGTCATTGAACTCCAGCAGTCATGCCTTTCACTCCTCCTTAAATTTCCCTAGATCCCTACACATTTTCTCAGTCCTTCCTGGGTGTCCTCCCTTGCAGATGTTGGTGTCATCTGCAAAAGGAGACCTTCCTCCAGTTTTTGCAATGTCACCTATAAGGATATATATTTTTTAAATTAACTCTATTTATCTCCTCAGCATCAACATGGGGATGTACTTCTCTTGGCACCCAGACCTCGCACCCAGCATCCCCCAGGCTGCCAAAACAGGCAGGCCCACAGCTTTCCCCAGTGACCTGGTCGCTAAGGGAACATATATAATCAGCTCTCCCTTTCATCACATGTTACTACTAAGCAAGTAAAGAATCAAGAGCTAAAGCTTTTACTGCTGAATGCCCATAGTCTGGGAAATAAAATCTAGAAACTAATATTAAGAATAAAGAGGCAAAACCTGATATCATAGTCATCACCAAAACCTGGTGGCCAACTGAGCAGATTTGGAAGAAGTGTATTCTAGGCAATACATTATTTAATTTTTTTATTTAGTTTTTGTTGACTGGGTAAGTGCACTAGACAAATCCTGCCTTTTTTCAGGCACAACACGGGGAGGGGATACAGATGAATGCCCACTGACCTTGAGCCAGATTAAGCTGTTGGTATTTTTAGTGAATGAGGGAAATTTGGCCAGGACACCAGGGGAAATTCCCCTACTCTTTTTGATAAGTGCCATGGGATCTTTAACATCCACCTGAATGACCACCAATCCAGGCAGATGGGACCTTGGTTTAACGTCTCATCCGAAAGACGGCACCTCAGAAGTGCAGCACCCCTCTCATACTGCACTACAGTGTTAGTACTGGGATATTAACCCAAGTGCCAGATGTGGGAACTGTAACTTAAGTAGACCAGATCGAAAAGGAGGTGGTGATGCATTTTTTACCACCTCGTCTCTACTTGTCCATGATATATCCAATAAAATAAAAAATGATTCTACTACAACATAGACTGTTTTGCTGAATATTAAACATAAAGATAACAAAAACATTGTTTTAGGCCCATGCTATAGACCACCTAATTCAAAACCAGCACTATTAAATGAAATCATTTTAGAATTGGTATCAGCTGTGGATTTAGGGAACATTCTATTTATGGGAGATCTAAACCTAGGAGATATAGATTGGATAAACAAATCTGACAGATCAGGGATATCAAAAGAATTCCTGAATATATGTGAAGAACTGAATTTATTACAACATGTAGTGTTTCCCACCCATTGTTCTAATATTTTGGACATTGTATTATGCAGTGAACAAGTTAACATCACTGAGTGTATTGTTTTGGCTCCATTGGAAAACAGTGATCATTGTCAGTTTCAAACTTCATAATTCATACATAAGGTCAGAAAATGTTACGGAAATATTCACTTTTCACAAAACAAATACTAACTGTTTGGCCAGCATTGATTGGTCTATCCTTCTGAACCAAGATAATATTGAGGATATGTGAAATCTTTCACATCCATCATTATGGATGCTTCACATAAATTTATTCCCAAAATAAAAAAAACAGGAAATCTCATTATCATCCGAAATGGTTTAATACCAAACTAAATAAATTAATTAAGAAGAAAAATAAATATTATAAGAAGTATAGTGCAAACAAATGTGAAAGAACATTTAGGGCATTTAAAACAATCCAAAGAAACTGTAAAAAGGAGATTAGAAAAGCAAAAATCAATATGGAAAGATTCCTTGCTACACAAGCTCAGAAAGGCAACTGTAAAATGCTGTTTAGTTACATAAATTCTATGAAAAACAGGAATGCAGGGTGGGTCCCATCACTACTAATGATTCAGTTCTTCTGCACCCAAAGGAAATGGTTGAGTTTTTAGCTCACATTACTGCAAAGCTTTTAGTAATGGAGCTAATGCAGTCAACCATATAATTCAGATAGTCACACGATCTACAATATAGACATTTCCTTGATATCATTAAAACAAATTAAAAGAAATAAAAAAAGCTCTTCAGCAGGCCCTAGCTGTATCTCTGAAGTATCATCTCTGTGTACCTCTTAAAATCCTCTTTGATAAAAGTTTAAATACAGGTGCCATGCCGAACAAGTGGAAACAAGCAATGTGATTCCTGTTCAAAAGAGAGCCAAGAGTTCACCAGACAATTATCTTCCTATCAAGTTTGACCCCTATCCTTTGTAAGATGCTGGAGCATATTATCAAAGAAGAATTGATCTCAGCTCGTTGGGCTTGGACCATTCCCAACACGGTTTTTAAAGGTCACTCTTGGACAACAAACTTAGTGAGCTTTTATAAGTACCTTAGTGACAATTTAAATAAAGGCAAATCTTGTGATGTTTTTCAGTTAGATTGTAAAAAGGATTCTGACTCTGCACCACACTGGGCTTTAATCCAAAAGTTACAGTGATTAAACATTAATTATGCATATATTGAGGATTTCAAATTGGCTATCTGATAGGAAACAGAGAGTGCTAATTGATGGACACATGCCTATTTGGAAAAATGTAGAGAGTGGTGTTCTGCAAGGCTCTGGGTTGGCTCCAGTAATTTTTCAGATCTTCATATCTGATTTATCCAATAACATTCAAAGCAATATCATAAAATATGCTGACGACTGTAAAATCGCTAATATCTATATGAGTCCAGAAGATCATAAGATTATTCAAGGTGATCTGAGCAAGTTGGAAGCATGGTCCATAACATGGAATTTATGTTTTAATTCATCCAAATGCAGTGTGCTGCATTTTGGAAAACACAACCCAATGAAAAACGATACCATATTATCTAGCAAAGATAGTGAATGAGACCTGGGGATTATTGTAGACTCATGCCTAAATTTTGATACTCATGTCACAAATACAATTAGTAAAGCAAACAAAATATGGTGGGCCAATCGTCATAATATAACATTAAAAAATCCTGACATTCTGTTGCCATTATATAGAGCCTACGTAAGGCCCCATTTTGATTTTGTCTCACAACTATGGAATCCATCCAGAAGGAAGAACATAATTAGAACTGAAAAAGTTCAGAGGAGAGTCACTAATAAAGTTCTCTCATACAAGGATAGACTTTTAAAATTTAACCTACTGTCACTGGAAAATCGGAGACTCAGAGGTTATCTGTTACTTACATGGGACATTATTCATGACCCCTACCTATCAGCTGAATGTGGCCTAGACTTTAAGCAAGTGCATGTAAACACCAGAGATCATCCATTGCAACTAGCAAGAAACAAATGTAATACTAAGAAAAGGGCTTACTTTTTCTCTCAGTGAGTTATCAGGCCATGGAACATGCTGCCTCTGAAAATCATTATTAGTAACAATAAAACTACTTTTAAAAATAGACTGGATAATCACATGAGACTAGGAAAGTTCTCAAATTATTATATGTAAGTTTGAAGCACTTTTGGCTTTTTAGCCTTTTGCTTCTTTCATCTCTTAGTATTGTTCTTAGTATGGTTCCTCAAGGGGAAAGACTGAGATTCACTGGATACCCCAGCCAAGGCTTACACCTTGGGCACAATTTGGGTGGAGATACAGGGGATCCACGGTACAGCCAGCCCAGGGAATTTTTCTTTTGTGAGTTTCCAAATATCAGAGCAGGATGGTTGCATTTCCACACCCAAATTACAAACATCCACCATTGCCTCACCCACTGAAGCATGGCCCTGTGTTGCACACCCAGCCTTCACTGGGTGTCACTGATACCCTGGGAACAACATCCCTCACCCCGGAGAAGGAGAGCTATACATGGGACACATCCTACCTCCCACCAGCCGACCCTCTGGCTCCCTGCACTTGTTCTTGAATGCAGGTAATCATCGCTACAGGCAGTATCGCTACCACTGCACCAACGGGCCTACATCCATAAAGATATTGAAGAGGACTAGTCCCAGTTCCGAACAGCAGACCGCTCACCTGGTCTCCAAGCCCGGATACCTCACCAGGCACTCACTGCCTGAGCGGTGCCCCTCAACCAGAGGTGGAGCAAGATGGCTGTCACGCCAACCACTGCCTGCCACAAATTCAACAGCTGCACATCGTTTGCCTGCTCCCCAAGCCCAGATACTTCACCAGGTACTCACCGCTACTACTTACTTTGTACCTGCTCCACTGGAGGCTTTTCTGATTGGTGCAGCTCCATGGTGCTAGACACTGATTGGTCCACTGGCCATGGGCTGCCATGCTTATTGGTGCACCTTTTCTTTCGGCTTCTGGACAGAGACTCCAGCACTTTTAAATACCTTTTTTATTCAAACCTGGATTTTTAGCTTAGATGCTTTTCTACTCAGTTTTTACTGTTTTTAATGTATATTTTGCAAGTCATAGCCACTCTGTGTACATTCTCATTATATAAGGGTAAAAGTAGATGTATTTGTGGATTGCTAGCCTGCCTTGTCTGCTGACAATTGCTACTTAAAATTTGTAATTGCTTAAATTGATAGCTAAATAGTATTTCCTCTCTCTGTCTCCTGTCTGCTAACACTACCTGTCTACATCCTTCTCAAACCTGCCTGCTCCTGCTTCTCTCTAAACTCACATGCAGCACTTTTTCAGAGAACTTTCCTATCTGTGAACTTGAACTGAATTTCCCTAACCCCCCGCTCCTGGCCCCTTTCTGCAAATCTCCTGCTCCTTTCTTTAGCCTCTAAAACCCTCCCCTGACTATCTTTAACTCCTGCCCTTTTGTTTAACCCTGATCACCTTCACCCCTGCTGATGGTCTGCTGACAGCCCCGCCCCAGATCCCAGGTCTCTCTTTTTTTTTTTGAATTAGAATTTCTCATCTGCAGCCACAGTCCTGCTCATATCCAGCCACGCTCCTCCACCATGACCCTGTTGCTGTCATGCCCAGCTGGCATAAGCAGCTACACTATCGAGAGGGGTTCCCCCTAAGCCTCCATGCCTGGCAAGGATCCACTACCGGCACACACCTTCCAGGCATCATCGGTCAATGAAGCTGCGGCTATCAAGCTGCCCCATACTTGTGCTGCCTTTTTCCTTATTCTTCCCCAATGGGAGCACAGATGTGCAATGACATCTGCACCTTGCATGCAGATATCTGTTGTGCTCCCCCAGCTCAGCACCTGTACATCTGCAGTACTCAGGGCATCCCAGGGACCACCAGTGCATGGTGTGCATCACCCTTTCTCCAGGACTCGAGACCTGTCATCAGAGGCTCAATCCCTAGTCCTCCGTGTTGACCCCCACCCGGGCTCATTTCTGAACCCGGGTTGCTGGCATGGAGCGAGGTGTGGCGTCCAGCGCCTCAACCCTCAGCGCCACCGGGCAGGCATCCCAGGTCTCTCTGATTACAGTGCTTAAGTGCTTATTATGGTGTCTCCTTTTTTCTTCAGGCACTCACCACCTGAGTGGTACCCCTCAACCTGAGGCAGAGCAGGACTGCCATCATGCAGGCTGCTCCCCACCAGGAATTTGACAGCCACAGACCACTCGCCTGGTCCCCAAGCCAAGCTACTTCACCAGGTACTTGCTGCTACTACTTACTTTGTACCTTCTCCACTGGGGACTTTTACAACTGGTGCGGCTCCTCAGTGCTAGATGCTCATTGGTCCGCCGGCCATGGGCTGCCATGCTCATTGGTGCGCCATTCCTTTGGCTTCTGGACAGAGACTACAGTGCTTTTCAGCACCTTTTTTTATTCAAACCTGGATCTTTTAGCTTAGCTGCTTTTCTGCTCAGTTTTGTCCGCCCCCACCCCATCCCAGACCTCCATTAAATACACAGTAGCTCCTCCCTCCTCGGTCTCCCTCTTCTCATTTGCTTATTTCTAACTCTGCTCTTGTTGACAACTAACTTAGAGGTGTAAGTGATCCCAAATTGCTAAGTTTGTACTCCACATTCTGGCATGATCTAATTACCTGCTACTTAAGCTGTCAGTATCTAACTAGGTTACTTGCCCTGCAAGTTTATTGCACAAGACTATTTCTGTCTCACTATCTACATTTGTTTTCCCAGTGAGGTTACCATTTCACGTAAACTCCTTTGCTTGACATCTGCCTACCTAAGTGGACTGTGTAAAACTCTACCTGTTCAATACCCTCTGCAATCTTGATTACACCCTTAGGTGAATACTCTTGTGGACTTTGCTTTACTTTCCCATTTCGGCTGTCAATCCACCATGGACACAGTGCATGTCTTTCCTCTGGCCTGCTGCTAGGGTGCCAGTCCTCTGTTTCTGTCTGTAAGGCAACTAAAAATTACCCTACAGATGATACTGTATCTTCTTGCGATCACACTACTCCTACTCCACTTGTCCATGCCTCACGGCATCCCAAACTAAAGCGACCCACCCTGACTTTTTGCCACAAGATTACTACTACTCTAATCTCCTGCTTCTTCCTACCCACTGCTTTCACCAATCCCCAGTACTACTAAATAGGATATGGGTCCACAGGGTTGCCCATGTGCAAAAGAAATGCCACTTGCACCTACACGCCTGTGGTTCCTTCTTGCACCACAAGCTATTGTACTTTCTCCTATTTGCTATCCTGCGCTCAGGCAATGTTCAACTAAATCCAGGACTAACTAATGTTCTACCTGACACTATTAGTAATGCTAAAGGTCTAATTATAGCACACACCAATATCAGGAGCCTTGCACATAACCTAGCTGAGCTTGAATCCTGGACCACCTTCTACAAGCCTGATATTATATGCCTAACCAAAACATGGCTATAACCATCCATAGCTGATTCTCTGTGCCCCCTTCCTCACTATAATCTAATGAGACTTGACAAAGCGCACCCAAAAGAGGGGTGGGACAGCTGTCTACCTTAGAGATCACCTCAATGTCTCTGCCATAAAATCATCTATCTTACACCACTGTGAGGCACTTCATGTCCTGCTCACTCTTGGCACCAAAAAACTACATACTGTGTGTGTGCCTACAATCCACCAACCAAAGGACTAAAAGGACTGGATGAGTTCATGGAACAAATCTCATGCCTTGCTGGGAGAAATTAGGTCCTTGTACTTGGTGATCTAAACATTAATTGGCTGGGCAGTAACCAATCCAAAATAATGACCAAATTGCAGAGTTATAACCTGCACCAACTGATAGGTGAACCTACCAGAAATGCCCTTCACTCAAATGCAAACACGCTACTAGACTGGATAATGACCAATCGCCCTGAAAATGTAATTGCCTCTGGAGTACTACCAGATGCCATCACTGATCACTCCCCAACATACTGTATCTGGGGCAAAAACAGACCTACAGATGGGGCCTCACTTCATTACATTCTACAACTATGTGAATTTTAACTCTCAGTTTTCCTGCACGACATTGCCACTACTGATTGGTCCTCCATTCTTATGTCCAATGATGCTCAGACTGCCCTTAATTTGTTACTGAAACACTTCCTAGCACTCCAGGATAAGCATTGCAAATTTGTAACCTGTCAGGTAAGAAACAGGCAAACCGCTGGCTGAAATCTGACCTACTAGCTAAACTGAAACTAAGGGACAAAAGCTGGCTCCATTATAAGAACTCAGGGCTAACCTCTGACCTTACTACCTACAGGGCCTGCAAAATGCCAGAAAAAGGACATCAAAATAGTCAAGAGCTCCTACTGCAAGGACCTAATAACCAACTCCTATGGTAACCCCCAAACATTTTGGTCCCACATTAAATTCTTCATTGGTTCGAATCTGGCATCCACCCCTAATGACATATCACTTAATGGGGTACACTGTAATAATTCCAGAACCATTGCCAACTTTTTCAACAATAAATTCTCAAACTTAACCAATTACACCTCCTCTTTCCCTGTCCAGCCAAGTGTATCCACCCTGCCAATTGCAAATGGTCCTCATTTCTTTTTCAGATCTGTCACAAAATGTGAAGTGCTTAGACTGCTAAACAATATCTTGGACTGCATTGCAGCTGGCTCTGCACAATCTAGAACCAAAGCTCCTTCAGGTTGCAGCCCCTTTCATCACTGCTCCCCTAGCCAAGATTTTCATGCTCTCCCTGTGCCAGAGCTACATCCCTGACATATGGAAAGTAGCTAGGATTACCCCCTGTCTTCAAAAAAGGAGATCTTAAAGATCCCTCAAACTATAGGCCCATTGCCATAATGTCTATCATAAATAAAATTCTTGAGAAACTTGTAGCTGCCCAGACAATTGACTTCCTACAGAAACATGATTTACTTTCTCTCACCCAGCTTGGTTTTGTAAAGGTCATAGCCACCACCACCCTTCTCAAATTCTGTCAGCTACACTAGTGGCTATGGACTCCAGTCTTCTCACCAGGGCAATTTTCATTGACATGACTAAGGCATTTGACTTAGTTGATCACTCCATCCTTCTAACCACCCTTGGCTCACTAGACTTCTTGACTAACATTGTAAGGTGGTTTGGGTACTACCTATCTGAAAGGACTCAAATTGTGAAATATAAATCTACCCTCTCAGACAAAACCACTATAAACATTGGGGTGCTGCAAGGCTCCATCCTTGGGCCCCTGCTTTTATCTCTTTTCATTAATAACATCTCCACCGACCTCCACAGGACAACCTCCTTGCTATATGCAGATGACATTGTTCTGTATGCTAGCACAAAAAGCATTGAAGAAATAAACAATCTACTCTCTCTTGACTTTCAGCTAATACAGGAGTGGCTATCTACTCACAAACTTGTACTAAATGAGTCTAAAACCCAAGCTATGCTCTTTGGATCAAATGTGAAACTCAAACATGACATGCTAAATTTAGAGTCACTTCCTTAAATGGCTCACTAGTTGGGATGTAAACTTGTTTAAGTATCTGGGCATCACCTTGATCCATCACTAAATTTCAACTACACATCAATCAGACCGGCAAACTGGTCAACTCCAAACTTAGAATAGCCTACTGAACCAGCTATGCTCACCCCCTCAGCAAGGCTTGCCATTGTCCATGGTATACTCCTTCCATCACTTACCTATGGTGCCACAACATATGGTTCTGCATGCAAATCAATCCTTCAGTAATGGGATGTCACATATAACAATATCTGTCTCTATGTGTCCTTCTCACACCTACTGAAACACCACTGTCTCCTCTATTCTGACCTGAGATGGCTTCCTCCTACTGAACTAATGCTTCATACTTATGGCTCTATCATTGACAATATGATCTGCCTATAAATACCTGAATCCCTGGCAGGCCTTTTCCAAAATCTGACACCTTGCTATAGGTTGCGGTCTACTGACCAAGCCCCCATCTTCATCCCCAGACACAACACCACTAAAGGCGCTTAGTCTTTCATCTGCCATGCCCCAAATACTGGAACTCCTTCAACTAGCTTTGTCCAATCACCATCTCATGCTTCTTTTAAAAAGGGCTGTGAAATGATTTTGATACTTCCCACAAGTGCTCCTTCTTCAAACCTCCCTAGCCTCTTCTCTTCTTGATATTTATTGATCTGCCCTTCTGTACACAATGCACTTCTCCTCTACCTATCTTTCCCACCTCCACCTTACTTCACTCTCATCCCCCACTTCTTGGCTCTTACTTCTATCACTTACTGTTATCCCTACCGTAAATTCTATATCCATCCAATCCCTTATTACATTAAAATGTTCAATCTGTTATGTTTTCTTCCTTAAAACAAACTGTGGCAGTAGCTTTTGGTTTTTGTACTGCTCCTGTTTTATTTCTATTTTTTTCTATACTGGTATTGCAACCTCCTTGTTCTGTAGCTACTTTTTGCTAATTGCTCTGTATATTATTGTCAACTATTTTTGTATTTGTATTGAAATGTTTCCCTGTATTTGTTGTACTTTACCCTCCAGGGTTGTGCCTGAAAATAGTCATTGCTATGGCTAGTGCACCTACCCGGTAAACAAAAACTAAATAAATAAATAAAATATAGTACCCAACTGGTCATGCCGCTGTCCTTAGAATGTGTGCCATTAACCACTACCCTCTGTCTGCTATCCAGTAAATAGTTTTGTACCAAGTTAACCAGTTTTGGCCCCGCTACTGAGTTGGTCAGCTTCCTAATCAGCCTTCTGCATGACACAGTGTTGGAGGCCTTGATGAAGTCCAGATAGACTATGTTCAGTGCCCTCTCCTAGTCTCTTTTCATCACTATACTAAGTTATTAAACTGGTTGTGGGAAACTGAAGACATTCTTCAAAGGCTGTGGTCCTGGACCTCACAAGTGTAGATTTCAATAAAATAATGGAAAAGATCAGGGAAACTGTAAAGAATAGAGGGCAAATGTGCAGTAATTAAGGGGTCATAATGGAGGTGACTGAATCTTGTTTGAGAAAGTCACTAAAATAACCAACACAGAAGGCCAAATGGTTCTCTAAGGACCTGAGGGAGGTGGTGAGGTCCAAACGGAGGGCTTTCAAAAGATATAAAGAAAAGCAAGGAGAGAAGGAATTGTGGAAATATTTAGGGAAAGTAAAGGAGGCAAAGTGAGTAGCTAGGATGGCAAAGGCAGACAGGGAGATGCACGTTGCTAAGAGTGTCAAAGGGGAGGAGAGCAATGTTTTTGGTTTATCAAAGGAACAAAGAAAAACAGAAGGGGGATTTATTTATTTAGTTTTTGTTAACCGGGTATGTGACTAGACAAATTCTGCCTATTTTCAGACATGGCCCGGAGGAGGGGAGATACAGATGAATGCCAATTGACCTTGAACCAGATTAAGCTGTTGGTGGTATTTTTTTAGTGAAGAAGAAAATTTTGACCAAGACACCGGGGAAATTCCCCTCCTCCCCACAGAGGAGCACGCGGCCGTTGCGATGGCCACTTGAAGCATACCTCCAGATGGAATGGACACTGCAGAGGTAGGAGAGTAGGCCTCCTCTCTTATCTTTAATATGCCAGAGGTCGATAGTGCAGTAATGGATGTGTCTGATTTCATCAAAACCAAAGGAGAAGCGAGTGATTTTTTTGTGTCTACAGAAGACCTCACTTCTGCTGGAAAAGAAACATTTGTGGAAAGAAATTCTGATAATATAACTCCAGTCTCTAAATATTCTGAATAATATGGAGGAATGCCGTCCACAGCAGCTACATAAACGAGATGACCTGCTGGAAATAAATGAAGCTTCTACTATGAAAGTTGCACTGGAAGCTCAGGTTCCAGCTGTCAACCTTCCATCTGATGCAGTCACTTCAAAGGCCCCACCTGGGCCGGGTGAGTCAGCAAACAAAAATGTTTCATCTCCTCCTACTATTGTATCTCCTGAGATGCAGGCTGGCATTTTGAGCACTGTAAATTGTGTGTGCCAACAGCCTTCTTTACCTGTTACAGTTAATAACATTTCTGTGCTTTTGAATGAAGAATCTCAGGCTGGCAGTTTAAACACCAATGTAGATGTGTACCGAAAGCCCATTGTTAAGGACTCTCCAGCCCCTACTCTAGAAATTGCAACTGTGGGGAAGTGGTCAGTTTCCATGGAAAAACATCAGTTAACATCGGGTATTTCTAACCCCTTACAGACTGTTGCACAACCAACAAATAAATCACATATGATGAGGGAGTCTGGTTTCATATTTAAACATCCTAGTAGCCCTATGGGGGTTGACATACCTCTGACAACAGCACAAGGAGTAACCTATCAAGCAAGTCTGGTTTCTCAAGTCGAGGTTACTCTTTCGTTTTCATCAAGATCTGATGTCACTAAAGTTTTAAAAGGCTCTTGAATTGTAAATTTATCTGATAAAAAAGTTGTTCAGCTAGATTCTAACAGTAAGCAGGACGAACCAGCTGTTATTTCTGGAAATAAAATATTTGAACAGCCTGGAGTAAATTACCCATTGCCAATTACTTCTGACAAAGCTTGGTCCCCTCAGAAGGCTTTACACAATGCAGGATGGCTACAGACACCTAAAGGGAATTGGTTGCCAGATCCAGCTTGGGATCCCACCCTGAACTTTCCCCAAACCTCCTCTGAATGGAAACCACAGGTTTATGGACAAAAAGATACAAAACTTTCAGATCCTCAACCTCCAAAAATCCATATTATTACTGACAGGCCAAAACAAAGCCTTCCAGGACTTCCTTCAGGCCCTATGAAGTTAGGCCCACAGCAAAAAATTACACCTGAACAACCTGAATAGGCTTCTGCTCCTGCTATACCTATAGGGGGACTTACAGGAGATAACATCAGAAGTTCCACCAACACAAAAACCTCTTCTTTTCGATTTTTTTTCCAAAATTAAAAAAGAAGCAGCTCATAGACGGAATGCAATCTGCATCCATTATAAAGGGGGTTTGGCTGAAAGACCGGATAGGTTTTTTGTGGGAAGGCAACTGTTGAAAGAATCTGCATTTTTCACCTAGAGAAGTCTATGCCTTCACAAATATTTCAGGGGAGGATAATTATGATGTTAGTTTCAGGACAGCATATGCATTGAAATTATTCTGGGAACGTTATTCGCAAGTAAAATTTTCTCCCACATGGGCCCCCCCCTTTTTTTATCCCTCCTACATCCCTCCGGAGTCACATCCTCAGGATGCACTAATTAAGCCTGAGCCTACTGCCACCTTAGCTGACTGCTCGGGTCCCCCATCCTGTTGTGGATAGCCTCCCACGTGGGGTCGGG
Organism: Neoceratodus forsteri; assembly: GCA_016271365.2. Taxonomy (NCBI): domain Eukaryota; kingdom Metazoa; phylum Chordata; order Ceratodontiformes; family Ceratodontidae; genus Neoceratodus; species Neoceratodus forsteri. The sequence goes on from CM028129.1 coordinate 1,625,191,681, forward strand.
GTGGGCTCACCCTGAACCTTCAAATCTTGTCAGGCCCCAAGGCAGCTGGGCAGGCAGAGGCAAATGGGACTCAGCTCAGTGCTTCACTCCCCAACTCCAGAGGTGTTTTCCCATTTTCTCTTTAGGACACAGTTTCATGCATGGTAACTTGCTATGCCCCAGGTCTCCACCTGGGGCCAGTCAATTGCTGTGCTCTGCCCTCCCTCCCTCCAGGAGAAGGGAAGCTGTCCATAGGACACTCAGTCCTTCTCCACCGCCAGCCCTCCAGCTCCTGGGCTCATTCCTGAACCTGGGTCGCCAGCATCGCAAGCGGAACTAACAGCCAGCCGGCTGGACGGTGTATGGGCCCCTTTTAGTGATTCCTCTTACCAAACCTCTTATAAAATATGTTACTATCATGTTTTGCAAATGAGGGGTCCATGTGATGATATCACATACTGGTTATCCCAGAAATGTGAAATCTTCAGTGAGCCTGAAGCAATATTAGATACAGAATTGTTTTGGACAGGGGGATGGAAATACAAAGTCAAGCTACAACTTTCTGATTCAGGAATGGAACATATTCCTAACTCCTTTATGCTGGGTAGGGACAGAGGTGTGTGCTTTTATGTAGGGCAGCCTCGAGCATGCTATAAGTGTGGCTCTAGGGCACATTTATCCAGTACATGTGATCAAGCTCGTTGTGACAACTGTAGAGAATTAGGACATATAGCCATGCAATGTGCTAACCATACAAACTGTGATTTGTGTGAGGAATGGGGCACGTTTTTGGAGAATATCCATGGGCTGCAAAAAATAAAGTGTCTTGTATTAGTCCTGAGCTTTTAATACAACATGCACAGGACTCTGCCTCTGGCCCAAAAAATCCTACTCCAGTACCTTCTTTGGACCCAGCCCCCCCGCCACTCCTTTTGTTCCTCCTCCTATTTCTCCTTCTTGTAATTTGGAAGAACCTGACATAGTAGTCATTCCGATGACCCCAGGTTCTTATCCAGGAGACCAAAATCTAGGTACATTGCCTGGTAACTTGCTACTGGTTCCAGTATGTTACACTGAACCAAGTGTCATGGATGGAGGGTCTTTGAACCCAGTTGTGATACAGCCCTTACCTAGAAGACGTTCTGCTAGGAATCTAAAACAAAACCACCACCATCCTCCTTACCCTGACATCTTTTGAATCAGATAATACTTATGCGACATTGTCCTCACCTGAAGGTGACTCTGACATGGAACAAGGAGATTCTGATTCTCAATCAGTGGGGTGTGCTCAGCCTCCTACAGGGGTTGAGCAAGGTGATTACAAAGAGAAAAAAAAATGAAAAAATTTAAAAAAATGTATAATTAGTTCTTATTGCAGATTTCTTACTGCTAATGGGTTCTTTTTCTATTGGTTCCTTAAATGTCCATAGTTTACTAAATGGTATGAAATGCAGCTGTTTTGTTTCCTATATACATGAATCTAAATATGATGTTTTTTCCTCCAAGAAACTTGGATGTGTTCTAGGGAACAAGTGATGCTCTATAAAAGAGAATGGATATGGGGCCCTTCATTTTGGTAATTTGTTCTGGACTGTGCTGATGGGGTAGAAATCTTATTGGGATCTTATAATTTTGCTTTAATAAAATTGGTAGATTTAATCCCAGGTAGAGTATTATTAATAGATGGAATTTGGAAATCTATGGCTTGCTGTTTTATTACTACTTATTGTCCACATGACAGGGTAGCACTTTTACAAAATATACAAGCATATCTTGTTACTTCCTATACTGTTTTTTTCTAAGGCGATTTTAACTGTGCTATTTCCAGAGTACAAAACACTAATGGGAAATGAAGAAAGATTTATTGTGACTCTAATATGCTTACTAAAGTTATTAATACTGCAGGTCTAGCGGACTGTAGCATTTATAACACTGGTCCTTGATTTATGTATACCTGGAGTAAATTTAGGACCACAATAGATCATTTATTTATTTCCAAACATTTATCCAAGGGAACTTTTCAAATCACTCCAATGGAATTTTTGGACCAGTTACTATTGAGTTTCACTATACCAACCCTTTGTAGGAGTTCAACAATTAAACATAGATGGAAGTTAAATATTTCTGTGTTAAAAGACTTGGGGGTTAAAAAGGTATTATGGCTCTACTCACAGCCAGACTGTCAGTACTATGTCTATACTCCAATATTGGGGAATGGTGGTCAGACACCAAGGCAGATTTTAAATCTTGGTTTAGTAAGCATGGTAAACAGTCTGGGAACAATAGGTTCCTGAAATATGTATTACTTTGAAAACAGTTACAACATCTCTACACCATTTCTTATCTAACTAAATATGATTATTCACATCAAATTTCACAAATCAAAAGTGATATGCTAGCTTATCAATATAATAGAGCTAAAACAATACAAGCTATGCTTTATGGCAGAACCCAGGAAACACCAGTGGGGGAACCTTTTGAAGCATGCAAAAAACTGCATGATGATATGATAACAGACTTTTTGATAGATTTTGATGGAAACAAACTAGAGGAAATTAATGACATAGAGCATATTATAAAATTGCATTACCTATCCTAGTTTGAGCATATTATAAAATTGCATTACCTATCCTAGTTTCTGTCTGAATCACCTTTGGAACATAGTATACAGGAGTATTTACAAGGTTCCGGCTTTTCCTGCAGAAGCACTTCTTCTTCAAAATAAAATTACAGTAGAAGAAATAATAGGGGCTATAAAAGCCCTTAAGGCATACAAATCACCGGGCTTAGATGGTATCCCAAATCAGTTTTATTGGACTTTTGCTTCTGAAATTGCAGTATGTTTAGAATATGTATATCAATTCTATTTTCAATCTGACAATATCCCTTCAAAATTTACTGACGTTTTATTAGTATATTTATATAAAACAGGAGATGAGACAAACATAAAAAATTGAAGTCCTATTATTCTGTTAAACACAGATTATAAAATACTTACCCATATTCTTAATACTACATTAAAGCAATATGCTTTATTAGTGCTTTCTCCACAACAATTTTGTGGACTCACAAATAGAAAAAATTCATGATGCCCCCATAATTATTAGGGATATAATAGAAAGTCTTTCCATTGCTAAATCAAATGGGTGCAATCTCTCAGTAGATCAAGAAAATCATTTGATTGAATAAACTACTCCTTTTTGTTTGCCACACTCAAGACATATGGGGCATCTTATCAGGTCATTAAACAAATACTATTATTATATTCCCATGTCCATGTTCAGGTACTTATAAAAGGTTATATAACTCAGAGATTCTCAGTTTCCACTGGGGTTAGACAGGGGTGTCCCCTAAGTCCTCTACTATATATTTTGTCTCTTGACCCTTTAATACAGCATTTGATCAGTACACTTAAATGGGTAGGGTTATTGGGGTCAGATAGCCAGCAACCCTTTGTATTACAATCACATGCAGATGACATTTGTGGGTGTTTTTTTTCCGCATCATAACCAAATTCCTTTTTTTTACGTGAACTTAATCTGTATGCCTGTGTGTCTAACTCGAAATTAAATCTAGCAAAATGCAAGGGACTGCTTATAGGTACCGGAATTCTTCATCATGTCAGATAGAAGGCATTACCATGACAACAGCCCTCTGAAGATTTTGGGTATTAAGTCTGGGCCATCTAATCTTCCCTTAGATAATTGGGAGACTGCCTTGAATAAAGTGCAAGTAAAATACAACAATGGCAGCACTGAAATTAACAAAATTCAAAGAATTCAAATATTAAAACAATTTATTATCCCTCAGTTGCAATATGTGGCCAACATTTTTCCACCTCCACTTTCTCTTGAAACTAAAATGTATGGTCTGTTTTTTCAAATGCTATCGGATAATAAACTTAATCATATTAAAAGATGTTACACTTACTTAAGAAAGGAAAAAGGTGGTTTAGGTATGATCAAACCTATTATTTTTTTTCCCTCTCTTTTTCCTTTTCATACGATGCACTAGAGAATTTTCCTTATAACTACTGGGGCTCAGGGTTTGGCGAAACCAGTACTAGGACATTATTTAGCAGTATGGCAAAATGTAGCACCTAAATTGCACTGACGTTTGCATATTCCAGATTATTTTTGACCTGCAGCCCAAAAATTATTTAAATGGACAATTCCTCGAGTATCTATCTCACATAGTGCTAGAAAAGATTTTTATCAAACTGTTCTTGCTCAGATATACCCCACTGAACCCAGTTTTAAGAATTTCCTCCTGACTCTTCTCCACAGGTTTTGAAGCAACTGGTTAACACAAGAGTTCTACAACATATGTGGGAAACTTTGTGGCTCACAGTATATGGGAGATTGAATGTAAGGGGAAATGCAAAGCATAAGAATTTAATGGAAATAAACTGCCCTTATTCTGCATGTATCAATGTGGAATAAACCATAACTCATTTTTTCTTTTCCTGTTCATATTCAAAGCCTTTGTGGCCCTTTCTAGGTCTAAGATAGAACATGGATTGGTTTCTGAGTCTAACTTATAAATCTTTCATATTGGGTTTTCTTCCCCATAATTATAATCATTTACATCTTGAACATACATGATTTGGCTTTGTTGTTTAAGATATTGTTTATGGCAAGCAAAATGTCAATGGGTAAATCACCAAAAAATGATGCCATCGTAGTATTCAGTTTCTTAGATGCTCAAGCAATGGACAATGTATGTAAAACAGATTTATTAAATTATCCTGGAGATAAGGTTTATAGATGGTAGAAGGGTTTTCAAATATTTAAAATATATAAGTGATAATATAAATCACCTCGGAGACAAATATGATGGTTTAGAAATGTTATTATCTTCATTCAACTATAATTGTTTTGTTTGTGTTTTCCTTAATATTCCTTTGTTCTAAGTTTAATTAATTATGAATGATTTCTTTGGATTTTTGTTTGTTTCCTCCCAGTATTGTTTATGTAAAACTGTATGCAATATGTGAATTATCAATAAAATCTCCCCTACTCTTTTTGAGAAGTGCCATGGGATCTTTAACATCCACCTGAACTACCACAAGAACAGGCAGATGGGACCTCAGTTTAACATCTCATCCAAAAGACGGCACCTCAGGAGTGTAGCACCCCCATCATGTTGCACTACAGTGTCAGTATTTTGATTTTACCACAAGTGCCTGATGTAGGGATAGAACCCACAGCCTTCTGATCTCCCAGCCTCAGAGGTGAGTGTGCCACCTGCTGAGCCACTGACACTGACTGTCTATAAAAGGAAGGGAGGGAGGGAGATAGGGTAGTGGAGGATTGTGATCACATGACTAATATTTAAACAATTTATTATTCTCAGAATTTATTATAGGAGATAAGGTGCACTACCAGAAAGAGGCATTATAGCCTCCAAATGCAGGGTGCATGAACTAGGGTGAGTGGTGGTCAAGGGTAAGAAAGGGGCTTGTGGCCCTCAAAGTAGATAAACCACCAGGACCACATGGCTTACAACTAAGGTGCACACAAAACTGATATCAGTGCTGGCTGATCTCCTGGCTAAGCTGTTCAGATTCTCATTGGAAAGTGGAGACTGGCATGGTGCCGGGAGGTGGGGTTTGCAGGTCTGTAGATGTGGTGCTGCATTATAAGGACAGGGATGACCTAGTAAACTATGAACTGCTCAGTCTTGCCTCCATTGTAAGTAAGCTGATGGAAACCCTTGTCAAGGAAAGCCTAGTAGCTTACCTAGCGGCAAACAGGCTATTGGACAATAAGCTACACAGAGTTATGAAGGGGAGGTCATGTCACACCAACCTAATAGCATTTTTTGACAGAGTCACAAGACCAGTCAATAAAGTACAGGTGTTAGATTTTTACTGCGCTTAGAAAGCTTTTTACTTTGGCTGTTGAGGAAGCTGTAAGACCTGGGAGTGAAAGATGAATTGGTCACATGGGTAGGAAAGTAGTGTTGGAGGTAGAAAACATAGAGTGGTAGTAAAGGGGTGAAATCAGAGGGCAGGGATGCCATAAGTTGGGTACTACAAGGGTCAGTCCTGGAATTGTTCCTGTCCAATATGTTCATTAGTGGCATAGGGGAGGGTATCCAAAGTAAGATGTGCCTCTTTGCGAAGGAAACAAAACTATACAACAAAATGGAAAGCAAGAAGTGGGTGAGAAGCCAAAGAAGGACATGGAGAGCTGGAGAGATGATCCAACATACATCAGCTGACATCTGATAATAAGTAAGGGCTCACTGCAGGAATTGGGTTCTGTTGTTGCAGTAATTAAGTATTATGGAGCAACCTCTAGGTGCACTGAATGCAAATCAATTGGGAGGGCGCTTCCCAGAAAGAAATTTCTATCAGTCCATCATGTATTTTCACACTTTTCATTTATTCAGAAAGGTCCCAATGTTTTGCCATGCTTATTAAATGACTTCTTCAGGGATGTATCTTTTGTATATATATTTTTTTTTTATATCAGGTGTCTACATTGTCTCATGGCACCTTTAAATCATTCCAATCATTTTTACTTGGCAGCAGTGAGATCCTTCTTGCCTAACTGTCAAGGAGGCACAGCGGCATCTATGAGGCATTGCAGGGTCAACATAACTGTTTACAACTCATGGAGTCTGAGAGAAGAACAAACAAGTGAAAGTGTGCAAACAGAGCTCATTGCTGCCAGGCAAACATAATCTGAATGATTTAAAAGTACCATAAGATGAGGTAGAAACTTGATTTACTAAACTAAAAATATACCAAAGAAGTTTCCCCTAACAAAAAAATATACAAAAGAAGTTTTCCCTAATGAAGCCATTTAATAAGCATGGCAAAACAGTGAGACCTTTTTGAATAAATAAATAAAAAAGAATGAAAATGCATGAAGCACTGATTGAAATTTCTTTTTGAAAAGCATCTCCCCCCTCTCAATTGCTTTGAACTGAGATTTGATGCCAGAAGTGCAAAGCGGTTGACAAAGGAAAAATCAGCTTGCATTTAGAGTGCTGAATGCGGAGGGGTAGTTGAGCAATGGGACCTGTGAATCATTGTCCCGGATTCCCCCCTTTTCCCTCACAAAAAGACAGAGACCATTGTTTGTTGTGCTCAGATTGGCAATTCATTTATTTGCAGTATATATCATCATGTTCCATTTCATCATCTTTTATTATTATATCTCTCACAATTTCATTTATTTTCATCCATATATCCATCTCTGATCATCACTCTTTCTTCCTCTTTTTCTCCCCCCAGGTGAGAACCTGGGTGCCTTCTTCTTCTCCTTTTCTGTTAGGTAACAGTGAAAACTGAGACCGCTTTCATCCTTCAGCTTCTTCCTCCTTTAGTCTTATTCCTTTTTTTTTTCCCCCTCCTCCTTCCCCCTTCCCCCTTTTCCAGCCATCCACCTTTGGCAGTCCAATAACCATATTCTCACCTGCTCTCCACCTTTGGCAGTCCAATAATCATATTGTTACCTGCCATCCACCTTCTAGCAGTCCATAACCGTCCAACGGGACACATCAGTCATCCACCTTTACAGCCCTACCATACAGTCCCTTTTTGACTGTCTTTTCCTCTTGCTTTGTTTTGTAGGGTGGGTGGAGGGATCAAAACTCCAGCAAAAGTGGCTGAACCACTTCTGTGTTGTCCATTATGTACCTCCACTTGCCCTTCCCCTTCCTTTTGCTTCCATTGTTCATCCCCGGCCCCTCCTTCCTTCCCCTCCTCCCCTTCTGACCACACCATCTTGATGAAAGGAAGGGTGCACCAGGACAACCTGGTCTGCCCCTTAAAGGGCAAACTCCATTGTCCTGGATTACCCTTTTCCATCACAAAAGACAGAGACCATTGTTTGTTGTTGTGCTCAGATTGGCAATTAATTTATTTTATATCATAATTCCATGTTCCATTTCAACATCTTTTATTATTATATCTCTCACAATTTCATTTATTTTTGTCCATATATCCATCTCTGATCGCCCTCTTACTTCCTCTTTTTCTCCCTCCAGGTGAGAACCTGGGTGCCTTCTTCTTCTCCTTTTCTGTTAGGTAACGGTGAAAATCGAGACCGCTTTCCTCCTTCAACTTCTTCCTCTTTTCATCTTATTCCTTTTCCTTCCCCTCCTTCCCCCTTTCCCCACTAGCTGGTCTCAAGCTTGTGTTGGATGACTAGCTTTCCCCACTTAAGGTCCTGTCCCCTTTTACCTCGGAAGACCACCTCCAAACCTTCTCTTCACTCCCTTTTTTTCACCCATTTTTGCATGCCTCCTCCATGCTTCTATAAAACCCATTGTTTCTGTATTAAACATATCTATGGCCAGATCTGACAGTTGGACATCGTCTGACCTATAGAAATCTTCTACCCACTCTTCCACACCCCGCAATAGTACTTGTCCTCCCATTTTTTCACCAGTGTCCCTACCCTTCTGTTCATCTGTTCATCTTTTTCCTGGCCCTATCCACAGCTCTATGGCTGTACTCCAGTCTCCAAACCCTCCTTGGGATCATATCTGACCAGGCCAGGCATACCTTAGGCCACCACTGCTGTATTGACTCTAAGTCCCTTTTTATCTGCATATATGTGTCTACCCATGGCTTGCCCCCAAGATCTTTACCCCTAAATGAATAATAATTAAGTCTGGAGTGGGTTGCCGCTCCTTCAGCTCTTTCAAGGTGGGGAGCAGCTGCGCAAATCTCATCCCTCGAATGCCACATCATACCAATTTACATTGTTTCACCTCCTGGTAAAGCTGCTTTTCCCAGCCTTTTCTCAGCTCTCCTTTCTGCCCAATGAACATAGGAGTGGCCGCAGATCCAGACTTCCATGATCCTCCCTCTTCCTATAGGGTTTAAACAGAATAAATATCTTATTTATGATCTTATTTTCTCACCATCATATCATCGCTCCCTTGCCCCCCCCTTGGCTCCCTGTCTGTCACAAACATAAGCGATTCGTTAGTCTCCACACTGCAGTGTTTGAATGTATCTTTTATAACTGGCTGACCACTAGCGCCCCTTCTCCAAAATATTATTCACCGTCTCCCCTGCAGCTGCCCACTGTGAGGCAGCCCCTATCCGTAAGGAGTGGGAGGAATAATTAATTGGATCCTCCCCCAGGAATTGCATGCCCCTCTTGAGCAATGCTGTGATTTGATAACTCATGACTCTACTTCCATCCATATGCAGAAATAATTTCCCTGTCCTATTTCCATGCTCTGCAGCGAAAGCCCACAAAGCCTGTACTGGGCACACTGCACCCTCTACATGTTTGTTTAGTGTTACCATGCAACCCTGTCCCCTTTGATCCATCTTTGACCTCTTAATCATGACCTGTATTTCCTTCATCCCCCAACTTATATCTTCCCATTCCAGTCCCCCTTCCCTGTCTTGCCTGCCGTGGCCCACCACTTTGCTCACTCTCATAGCCCCAGCAAACATTACCACATAAATTGTGTGGAATAACTAGGCCTCGGCCTTTGATCTGCATATTGCTGGCAACACACCCTTCAGTTTCACCAGCCACTGTTCCCCTATTGGTCTCCTATTATCCACAGTCCCTTGTTTTAACCTACCCCATCCTTGCATCATTCTTCTAATGAACATTGATTTTGTTGGGTCCTGCCATCTTTTAAGACTGCAGATCACACTAATCCCTGCCAAGTAGACCCCCATTGTGGTGTGGGTTGTCCCCTTCTGCCACTGCTCCACAGTGAACTTCCCCAACTGTTCTTCTGTGAGTGGCCTACTTGCCTCCATATGGTGAGTTGCCCTGAATGTTTGAAACACTCACCAGGCCCCATCGTAGGCCCTCAGAGTCTGTGGTGCCCATGAACTGTGGAACAACATTTCTGCTCCTTCTTGCCAACGTCCCAAATGTTCGTTGGTATGGGCATTTTTTGCTCCTCCACGGTTGGTGCCAGCCTCCGGAAACAATCCAGCTGCAGACGGGAAAGGCTGCAGTGTTCGAATATATCTTTTATAACTGGCCGACCGCCAGCGCCCCTTCTCCAAAATATTATTCACTGTCTCCCCTGCCACTGCCCACTGTGAGGCAGCCCCTATCCATAAGGAGTGGGAGGAATAATTAATTGGATCCTCCACCAGGAATTGCATGCCCCGCTTGAGCAATGCTGTGACATTGGCAAGAAGGAGCAGAAATGTTATTCCACTCACATGCCACACTGGCAAAAGGGGACAACCAAATAGAGGTACCCAGAGAAGTGGAAGGAAAGGATGTGGAGGTTAGCCAAGGAGGTGACCTCAGTGGGGAGAGCATTGGACCCCAGAGGAGGAGGAAGAGAATCCTGGTGGAGGACTCCATCATAAGAGGGATCCAGCTAGGAACACAGGAGGGGAGGACAGGGAGGTGAGGTGCCTACCAGGTGCCATGGCATGGAGGGATGGAAGGAAGATCCTGAGGATTAGTGGGAAGGCAAGAAGGGAGGGTGAGCTGGATGTCATTATCCACCTAGGTACTAATGACCTGGCAAATGGAGAGCCAAATGAAGTTCAGGAAGAGTTTAGGAAATTGGGGAGTGGTCTCAAGCAAGTAGCTACTTCTGTCACTTTCTCAGAAGTACTACCTGCAAGAGGCAAGGGAGAGCTTACGGGTGTATGCACCAGGAACTTTAACTCATGGTTGAAGAACTGGTGCTGTGAGGAAGAGTTTGGATTCATTGGTGACTGGGGATGGAGGTTTGTTCAAGCCCGACGGCCTGCATCCATTCTAGAGGGTAATCCAAGCACTCAATGATAAGTTTAAATGCTACATTGACAAGCATTTAAACTAGCAAAGGGGGGTGGCAGACCAGCAAGGAGGGTACCTACTTGCTCACCCCCCACAGCTAGCAGTGGAACCAGTGAACTGGAGGAGTGGCAATCTCTACAAAGCAGTGTGCAAAAGATGGAGATTAGCACCCAAGAGGTGGATAGGCAGAAAAGGGGCAAAATTCAGCAGAAGGGCAGACAGCAAGGAGAACCAGGGATAAAGGGCATCCAAGGAAGGGGCTGCAGTAGAACAGTGAAACAGTCTAGGGAGGTCAAATCATGGAAAGCCATATGTGCCAATGCCAGAGCCTTAGCAATAAGATGGAAGATCTGGTGGCTGTCATGGTGCAGTCAGACCTGGACATTGTGGCTATCATTGAAACCTGGTGTAATGATAACCATGACTGAAAGATGGCCATACCTGGCTACAACATATTCAGAAGAGAAAGGGCAGGTAGGAAGGGAGGAGGAGTGGCACTGAATGTGAAAAATGACATAAGGGCCACAGAGATCCAGGAGGAGCAAAATGGGGGAGAGATACTGTGGGTTAAGCTGGAAAGGAAAATGGAGCCAGCCATCCACACAGCTGTGGTCTATAGACCACCAGCCCAGGAGAAAGAAACAGGGAGCTGATGCTAGCAATCCTAAGGATGGCAGACAAGGATGAGGTAGTACTGGTTGGAGACTTCAATATTCCAGACTTGGACTGGAGCATCCCAGCAGCAGCATCAACTAGGAGCAGATTTATCCTGGAGTCCCTTCAGGGTGCCTTCCTCAAGCAACTGGTCATGGAACCAACTTGGCAGAAGGCAATACTGGACCTTGTGCTCACAAACAGGGACAGTGTGATGGGGGTAACAGTGGGGGAGCACCTGGGGAACAGTGACCACCAGTCATTGTGGTTTGAAATCACAGAAAGAGCAGAACCAAACCACACAAAAACAAGTATCCTGGATTTTAAGGGGGCAGACTTTGGGAAAATGGGGAGATACTTGAAAGAGGCATTAAGGGGAATGGGGCAGGAATCAGGGGTTGAGGAACAGTGGGAAGTATTTACAATGGGGATTACAAGAGCAACAGAATTATGCATTCAGCAGGTTAGCAAGAGGAAAAGGAAGAGGAGACCATTATGGTTTTCCAAAGAGGTAGCAAAGAAAGTTTAAGCCAAAAAGATTGCATTCAGGCAATACAAAAGACACAGGCAGAAGGGGATAGGGAGAAGTACCAGGGTAAGCAAGGGGAGACAGGGAGGTCAGTAAGGGAAGCCAAAGCTCAGACAGAAGAACACATTGCAAAATCAGTGGGTAGAGGGGACAAAACCTTTTACAGGTACATAAGTGAAAAAAGAAAGGCAAAGGGAGGGATAGTAAGACTGAAGGGGGAGGATGGGGGCTGTGTGGAGGATGACAACAGTAAAGCTGACATATTGAACAGGTATTTCTGCTCAGTCTTTACTGAGGAAGAGGAGGTAATGGGTCTGAAGGGAGTACAAGGGGTGAGAATGGTGCAGAAATGGACACAAGTCCCTTTACACTAGACAGGGTCCTGAAGACTAGAAGTAATAAGAGTTGATAAAGCAATGGGGCCAGATGGGGTGTACCCTAGGGTCCTTAAAGAACTAAGAGAGGTGGTGGCTAAACCTCTGGCTATCCTTTTAGCCAATCACTGGAAACAGGGGAGGTACGCAAAGACTGGAGGACAGCAGATGTAGTCCTCTTATACAAAAGTGGGAACAAAGAGGAAGTGGGGAACTACAGACAAGTCAGCCTCACCTTGGTAGTGGGGAAGATCATGGAAGCACTACTGAAGGAGAGATTGGTGGAACATCTAGTTGTCAATGGACTACAGGACCCAAGGCAACATGGTTTCACCAGGGGGAGGTCATGTCAGACCAATCTTGTTGAATTTTTTGACTGGGTGACTAGGGAGGTGGATCAGGGGAGGGCAGTGGACATGGCCTATCTGGACTTCAGCAAGGCCTTTGACACTATGCCACATAGAAGACTATTACACAAACTGGGGAATATGGGTGTGGGCAGGACAGTAGTGTGGTGGGTAGGTAACTGGCTGGGTGGCAGGACACAGAGGGTGGTGGTAAATGGCTGCCACTTCACAGAGGGAAGAGTGACCAGTGGGGTACCACAAAGATCAGTGTTGGGACCGGTCCTATTCAACATCTTCATCAGTGACATTGCACAGGACCTAGAAGGCAGAATTTCACTGTTCGCTGATTACACAAAACTCTGTAACAGAGTAGACACACCAAAGGGTGTAGACAGAATGAGAAGGGACTTGCAGAAACTTGAAGAATAGTCAGGGGTTTGGCAGTTGAAATTCAATGCAAAGAAGTGCAAGATAATGCATATGGGGAACAAAAACCCTGGCTCGATATATCAGTTGGGGGGTGAGGATATAGCATGCACCAAGCAGGAAGGAGATCTTGGGTTATCATCTCTGGTGACCTCAAGGTAGGGAAACAGCATGACAAGGCAGCAGGTAAAGCAAATAGGGTGCTGGGATGTATAGGCAGGGGCATCACCAGCAGGAAAAGGGAGGTCATAATTCCACTATACAAGACACTAGTGAGGCCCCACCTGGAGTACAGTGTACAGTTCTGGATACCTTACCTCCGTAAGGACACAGACATCCGCACAGGTGTGGTCTATAGACCACCAGCCCAGGAGGAAGAAACAGATAGGGAGTTGATGCTAGCCATCCAGAGGATGGCAGACAAGGAGTGAGGTAGTACTGGTTGGAGACTTCAATATTCAGATGTGGACTGGAGCATCCCAGCAGTAGCATCAACTAGGAGCAGATTTATCCTGGACTCCCTTCAGGGTGCCTTCCTCAAGCAACTGGTCATGGAACCAACTCGGCAGAAGGCAATACTGGACCTTGTGCTCACAAACAGGGACAGTGTGATTGGGGTAAGAGTGGGGGAGCACCTGGGGAACAGCGACCACCAGTCACTGTGGTTTGAAATCACAGAAAGAGCAGAATCAAACCACACAAAAACAAGTATCCTGGATTTTAGGGGGGAAAACTTTGAGAAAATGGGGAGATACTTGAAAGAGGCATTAAGGGGGATGGGGCAGGAATCAGGGGTTGAGGAACAGTGGGAAGTATTTAAAATGGGGATTACAAGAGCAACAGAATTATGTATTAAGCAGGTTAGCAAGAGGAAAGGAAGAGGAGACCATTATGGTTTTCCAAAGAGGTAGCAAAAAAGTGAAAGCCAAAAAGATTGCATTCAGGCAATACAAAAGACACAGGCAGAAGGGGATAGGGAGAAGTACCAGGAGAAGCAAAGGGAGGCAGGGAGGTCAGTAAGGGAAGCCAAAGCTCAGACAGAAGAACACATTGCAAAATCAGTGGGTAGAGGGGACAAAACCTTTTACAGGTACATAAGTGAAAAAAGAAAGGCAAAGGGAGGGATAGTGAGACTGAAGGGGGAGGATGGGGGCTGTGTGGAGGATGACAACAATAAAGCTGACATATTGAACAGGTATTTCTGCTCAGTCTTTACTGAGGAAGAGGAGGGTAATGGGTCTGAATGGAGAACAAGGGATGAGAATGGTGCAGAAATGGACACAAGTCCCTTTACACGAGAAAGGGTCCTGAAGGAACTGGGAGTAATAAGAGTTGATAAAGCAATGGGGCCAGATGCGGTGCACCCAGGGTCCTTAAGATCTAAGAGAGGTGGTGGTAACCTCTGCTATCCTGTTTAGCCGATCACTAGAAACAGGGAGGTACCCAAAGACTGGAGGATAGCAGATGTAGTCCCTTATACAAAAGTGGGAACAAAGAGGCGGGGAACTACAGACCAGTCAGCCTCACCTCGGTAGTGGGGAAGATCATGAGCACTACTGAAGGAGAGATTGGTGGAACATCTGGTTGTCATTGGACTACAGGACCCAAGGCAGCATGGTTTCACCAGGAAGGTCATGTCAGACCAACCTCATTGAATTTTTTGACTGGGTGACTAGGGAGGTGGATCAGGAGGGCAGTGGACATGGCCTATCTGGACTTCAGCAAGGCCTTTGACACTGTGCCACATAGAAGACTATTGCACAAACTGGGGAATATGGGTGTGGGCAGGACAGTAGTCGGTGGGTAGGTAACTGGCTGGGCAGCAGGACACAGGGGTGGTGGTAAATGGCTGTCACTCCACAGAGGGAAGAGTGACCAGTGGGATACCACAGGGATCAGTGCTGGGACCGGTATTATTCAATGTCTTCATCAGTAACATTGCGCAGGACCTAGAAGGCAGAATTTCACTGTTCGCTGATGACACAAAGCTCTGTAACAGAGTAGACACACCAGAGGGTGTAGACAGAATGAGAAGGGACCTGCAGAAACTTGAAGAATGGTCAGGAGTTTGGCAGTTGAAATTCAATGCAAGGAAGTGCAAGATAATGCATATGGGGACAAAACCCTGGCACAATATATCAGTTGGGGTGAGGATATAGCATACACCAAGCAGGATAGGGATCTTGGAGTTATCATCTCTGATGACCTCAAGGCAGGGAAACAGTGTGACAAGGCAGCAGGTAAAGCAAATAGGATGCTGGGATGCATAGGCAGGGGCATCACCAGCAGAAAAAGGAGGTCATAATTCCACTATACAAGACACTAGTGAGGCGCACCTGGAGTACACTGTGCAGTTCTGGAGACCTTACCTACATAAGGACATAGACAGGGTAGAGAAGGTTCAGAGGAGGGCAACAAAGATGGTGCATGGATTGCATCACAAGTCCTATGAGGACAGGTTGAAGGCACTGAACATGTACTCCCTGGAGGAGAGAAGGGAGAAAGGGATATGATAGAGACATACAAGTATCTTACAGGGAGGAACAGGGTGCAGGAATGCACTATTTTTAAGCGAAAAAGATGTTCCAGGACTAGAGGGCATGGGATGAAGTTGAAGGAGGGCGATTCAGAGAAGCGTGAGGAAGAATTTCTTCACAGAACGGGTGGTGGACAAGTGGAACACCCTGCCAGAGGAAGTGGTGGGGCTGAAACAATCACAGGATTTAAGAATGCATGGATAGACATAAAGGAATTCTGGAGGTCAGGGTGAGGGCAACAGACTTCCTGGAAAACATAAACTGAACTTACAAACTTAAATGGGCAGACTGGGTGGGCCATAGGCCCTTATCTGCCGACACTGTCTATGTATCTATGTATAGACAGGGTAGAGAACCGTTCAGAGGAGGGCAACAAAGATGGTACATGGATTGCATCACAAGTCCTATGAGGACAGGTTGAAGGAACTGAATATGTACTCCCTGGAGGGAGGGAGAGAGAGAGGGGATTTGATAGAGACATACAATAATCTTACAGGGAGGAACAGGGTGCAGGAATACACTATTTTTAAGTGAATAGGATGTTCCAGGACTAGAGGGCATGGGATGAAGTTGGACGGAGGGACGATTCAGAGGAAACGTGAGGAAGAATTTCTTCACAGAACGGGTGGTGGACAAGCGGAACACCCTGCCAGAGGAAGTGGTGGGGCTGAAACAATCACGGATTTAGAATGCATGGGATAGACATGAAGGAATTCTGGAGGACAGGCGTAAGGGCAACAGACTTCTAGGAAAACATAAACTGTACTTACAAGCTCAAATGGGCAGACTGGGTGTGCCATAGGCCCTTATCTGCAGACACTGTCTATGTATCTGTGTCTATGTTCAACTGCAATGCCCTTAGCACCAGGAGTCGCAAAACTTGCATGACTGTTTCTGACCTGGCTCCCCTGTTGTTCAAGACCTCTACCACTGCTCTATTGTCATACCAAAATGTTACTTTTTGATCTCTTAATTCTTCTCTCCAAACCAGGGTGCATGCCCAGATGGGCGTGATCTCTAACAATGTTACGTCTTTCACCTTACCATCCCTTACCCAATCTGAAGGCCATGTCTCTGCAAACCATCTGCCCCTCAGATAGCCCCCCATACCCAGGCCTCCAGCTGCATCTGTGTAAAGATTGAGGTCTGTGTTATACACCCATTCCTCTTGCCAGAAAGAGCAGCCATTATATTCCCTAAGGAATTCCTCCCATACTTTGAAATCCTCCTTGACTCCCTTTGTCATGTCTACCCAATGGTGTGGCCCGGTCACTCCAGCTGTGACCCTTGCTAGCCTTTTTGTGAAAGCCTCCTGGCCCAATAGCCCTGCATGCTAAGTTCAGATGTCCCAATACTTGTTGTACCTGCTTTAGCTGTACTCTTCTTCTACTGGTATGTATCTTAATCAGCTCCTTCAATTTTTTCACTTTTTTGTCCGGCAACCAAAATATTTCCCCTGGAGCATCTATCTCGATGCCCAGAAACTCTTAACAACCTACTGAGCCCTTCTGTTTTTTCAGGCACCAGCGGGACCCCTAGTTCCTTACACATCTGTCGGAAACTGGCTAACATTCTTTCTGTTTCTCTTTTCCCACTGCCTATGAAAAGGAAATCATCCAAATAGCAAATCACTGTTTTATAACCAGTCCTTTCTTGAAATATCCACTGCAAACATGTGCTGAAAGCTTCGAATGCGTTGCATGCTATAGAGCAATCCATGGGCATGGCTTTGTCGAAATAGTACTGACCCCCAATTTTAAACCCCAACAGGTCCCAATCCTCTCTTCTAACCGGAAGTAATCAGAAAGCTGACTCAATGTCTGTCTTAGTCATCCATGCATCTGCAGTTGCCTGGATAATCCGGACTGCATCTTCCAGGGTGGAATATGTCACTTTACTGTATTCCTCGCCAATAAAATCGTTCACTGACTCACTTTCAGGAAAGGATAGGTGATGAATCACCCTAAAGTCCTCTTCCTGTTTTTTGGGAACCAACCTAATGGGGAAATCTTCATGTTCTGCAATGGGGGGGTATCATATGGTCCCTCTATTCTCCCTACTGCCTTCTCCTTCTCTATCTTTTGTTGTAACGTCTTCCCTCCCTCTCACTGAACCCAAATTGTTCGCCTCTCTGGCCTGTCTTGGGCCCTCACACTGTAGTGAAAAACCTGTGTGAAAACCTCCTTTAATCATTTCTGCTGTTATCCTATCTGGGTATCTGTCCAACCATTCCCTCCATGCTTCTATCCTGATGGGGGTTCTAGCTGCTCTAAATTGTTCCCTTGTCCTCATTTCTTTTTCACCACCAGCTCCCCCCCTCTGGCTGATGCCCCGCCTTGCTTGTCAATGATTTTGGCTCCCTCTATTTGCATGTCCCCTACCCCTTCCCCCTCTATTACATGTCTGGCCTTTAAACCCCTGTCCTTCCAAAAAACTGTTGACCAGACTCCTGCTCCCCAGTTCCTTGTGTTACTTGGACCCATATCATCCTGCTTCTGCTAGCCGGATGTGATCCCCCATATGTTGAACAGGCATGCTGAAAACGGCATTGTGTACATGAGCAAAAGGCCCTATTGTAGGCCCAGCAACATCTTTGCAGCATGGTACCTTTCTTCCCAAACTCTACCTCTGGTGTGGACTGATCGGTTACGTAATCTGTCCACAAATCTGGCTGTTTCGTGTCCCATCGTACATCCCCATGTGTGGCCATTCTTTGCCGAAAGAATTTGTCATAATATATCCAACCCACACCCCCTTTTGCTTTTGCTCTCATTATCAGAGAGTATGTGATGAGCGGGATGCCCAACTCAGGCCTTCTTTCCAATACTATGGCTGAGAATGTGGTGAAACCTACGAACCACCCCTCCCAGGTCTTCCCTTTAGTGAATTTGTCCTCCTCTTTCTTGCCTAACAAAACCACTGCAGCTGCTATTTCACTTTTTCCTATATTCTCTGTTTTCTCATATTTCACAGCCGCATCCTGGCTTACTAAAGTGAAAATATCCACATACTCTCCCTTCCATATTTTCTCTTTTGTGGTCAACGGTACAGTGTTCACCCTCTCATCCCTGGAACTCCTATCTGCCTTGTTCCTTTTCCCTCCTTTCCAACTCCACCTTCCTTCTTCTTCACCACCTCTTCTCCTGCCCTAATCTAGGCCAGTGCTGCCTCTGTCCAGCTCAAGCTCCCCAAACCAAGTGCCGGAATGATCTGACCTATGTACTCTTTGATGCTGTCACCAACAGAGCCTGGTGCATTACATGTGACCTTGTCCGGTCCTTGCTGCCTGCTAGCATCCTGGTGCCCCAGCATGTTTCCTTCTGGGTGAAGAGTTGGTAGGCCTACTAGTGGCTGTGGAGGAACCACTGTACACTGGGGATCCAGACTGGGCTCCACTGGGGGAACCACCACCTGGCCCTGGGGAGGTACTGACTGGGCTGGGTCTCTGGGTGCAGAGGTACTGGATTTACCACCTTGGTTGGCCCCACCATCCGTGATTGTGCCCTGGTTGGGCTGTGTGGCTTCTCCACTGGCCACTTCCGCCTGCCCCCTTTACCCTTCCCTGCTTTCCTTTTCTCCCCATACCTCCCTGGTTCCTCCCCTTCCACCAACTCCCACATCCTATTGGCTTTTCTGCCAGCCCCATTATCACCTTGAAGGCATCTTCCTTAAGGCCTGCTTTTCTTGGGTGCCATGATCTCTGCTTTTGTCACCTGTGAAAACACTGGAAAAGAAAAGAACCTTATTTAAAAACAGAAATCTGGGGCCGTATCCTGAGAGGCCAGGCCCGCCTCCCCCATAGGCAGCCTCCAACTGTGATGTACATGCCCCCTTTTATTTATTTTTTTTCGCCTCTCCATTGCTGGGCCTGACCCAAAATGGCATGCTGCATCCCACTGCATGGCTGGGCCCAGTTTCACCAGTCCTCTGGTCGCTCCCCATCGCCCCTTGCTAGGCCCCCCTGGCAATCCCTCCTTCCCTTTCTGGCACCCCGGGTGTCCTCCCCTCTGGGTCACTAGGCCTCCTGTTAATAGGCCCTCCTGCCAGGCTGAATCGGGCCCCTGCTCCCTCTTGGTCTCCCCCCCCGGTGTGAGATGTCACACTGCGTGGCCGCTTATGGGTTTTTTTTTTTTTTTTGTAGGCCTCTCCTTATTTATCCGGCCCTCCAACATGCACATGCTTCCCCCCAGCGTGTGGCATCACGCCAACTGCTCGCTTCATTGACTGCCACCCGCTTGCTTGGCGTCTTCAGGCCCTTAAAACCCTTTTTCCACCGCGCTAGCCCCACTGGGCCATGGGGCAGTAAGCCCATCGTTGTCCCCGGTCAGCCCCTTTCATGTCTGCCAAGTAAACCATGCAGTTACTGGTGTGCTACCAGCCAGGCTGCACTTCTCTGAATCACTTCTGGGTCCCCGATCCCCCGATGTTCCCTGCAGCTCAGATTTAGATCAAACCCCCTATGGCACCCCACGTCACCCAAACAGCTGCAGGCCCACAGGATTCCCATTATGCGCTTCCGCGCCTGCAAGGCCTCCAGAGCCTGCCACCCCATGTGTCACGTACTCGCTGAAACCAGCAAATGCCAGTACTCCCCTTCTTCCAAGGCATCCCCTCCATGCTTCTCATGCAGGCTCCCCTGCATAACCCCCCAGCAGTACTCTCGTAAGCCAGCGCGGGCCTTGCTCCAAAACAGTTTCCAGCCTTTCAGGCTGCTCTTTCCAGCCTGCTCACCACAATGCCTCTGAACAAGTGGGCGTCTGCCCTGCCGTCCGAAAACAAACCTAAAACCACGTGGCACTCTTGCCCCTACCAATGGCCTTACTGCAACCTGCTTTCAAAACCCAAAGCTACCTTCTGCTTTCAACTAGCCATAAAAACTTTTAAACAAGCATGCGTCTGCCCCGCTGACGAAAACAGCCATAAACACGTGGTGCTCTCGGCCATCCCCAACTAGCCACAAAATCCTTTTAAATAAGTGGGTGTCTACCCAGCCGACTGAAAACATCCATAAAAACCGCATGGTGCTCTTGCCCTTCCCATCAACCTCCTACTTGGTCTTCTTCTCAGCCCCAAGGGCTACCTTTAGCATTCAAATCAGCCACCACATCTTTAAAACAAGCAGGCACAAATCTTCCTCCCTAGCAATGTTCTATCTAGTACCATAATGCTTCTTTTTTTTTTTTACATGCAGGCATAAACAGTACAAAATCTGAGGTTTTTATTTTTTTTTTCCAAAGAGCTATTTCTGACAACTGTTCCAAATGACCTACCACAGATTCACTGCCTAAAGCCATGATATGCTTGTCACTTATCATTCATATAATTAAAGCCCCCTTTTCCTCCTTTTTTTTTTAAATCTGCATCAGGAAAATCTGTTGCTGCTTATCTGACTAAATCCCTAACCTTTGCTCTGATGCCAATCTGATGTGCTGTAGTTCAGAATAATCAAAACTCCAGCAAAAGTGGCTGAACCACTTCTGTGTTATCCATTATGTACTTCCACTTGCCCCTCCCCTTCCTATTGCTTGTCCATTGTTCTATCGCCGGGTTCCTCCCCTTCCTTCCCCCCTCCCCTTCTGAGCACACCATCTTGATGAAAAGGGAAGGGGTGCACCAAGACAACCTGGTCTGCCCCTTAAAGGGCAAACTCCATTATTAGTGACTCCCTCAAACAAGTGAGTCAGTTGAATAAATCATAAAGCAAAGCAACAAGGATGCCTGGATGCTTTGTAAGAGGATTTGATAGCAGGAAGAACAAGCATTTGTCAATGCCAAATGTTTGCTTGCTGGCATTGGCATTAGTAGTGTAGGAGTTGGAGAGCTGCGTAATAGGAATGGCAGTGAAGTATTGAACTGAATGCAACTCCACCACCACCCTGCAGAGACTGACAGGCATCGGAGTGTGCCTTTGGGGCATCAGGCATAACGGCCATGCCACTTCACCACACCCTATCCTGCAGACACCAACAAGTGTCACAGTGTGCTTTGAGATCTTTGGGCCTTATGCTCACCCCATTCCATAAGGAAATACGGTGAGATGGGTGCAGTATAGGAGAATGGGTGAACTTTGGGGCCAAAGAATTCAAAGCAAAACTTGATGCCTGTCACTGGCAGCAGGGTGTTGGTGGGGGTGGAATGGTATGAGCATAACAGGTGACAATCACAAGTCACACCCCTGATGCCTGTCAGTCTCTGCAGGGTGGAGTGTTATGGTCAGAAACCCTAATGCCCCAGGTGTTCGTTGGTATTTTCACTCCAATTTGCAACATGGGTTTTTTGAGACATCCACCTCATGAACAGTGGCAATATCAGTTTAGCTGAAAGCTGATTTTGCACAGTGACCACACCATTTGGCACCACAGGTGTGGAAACACATTTCAAACAGGATGTGAAAAATGACAGCGGTACTGTTCATGAGGAGGTGTAAAAATGGCAATGTTGAAAATCTGGATTGAAAATATAAAAAAACTGATGAAGTCACAAGCATGCATAGAAACTGTAATTAGTTTGGGCACTGTTTACAGAAAATTGTCAACACAGGCATTTTGGGACCTCTGCTCATGAACAGTGTCACTGTGATTTTCGTAATCTGTCCGAACACTGATTTCGCACAGCAGCCATGCATTTCTGCACCGGAAGTGTGAAAACACATTTTGGCCAGGGTGTGAAAAATTACAGCTGTACTGTTCATAAGAAGGTGTGGAAAAATCCCACTGTAGAAAATCTGGACTGAAAATATTACAAATTCGTGAACTTACGAGAGTGTGTGGAACCTGCACAATGCACGCTCATAACAGTTATTTTATGGACTTTTGTCACCAAATATTCAACATAGCCATTTTAAGACCTCTGCTCATGAACAGTGTCACTGTGATTTTCTTAATTGTCCGTACCATTGATTTCGCACATTGACTCGCCATTCTATGCTACAAGGCGGAAACACATTTTGGGTGAGATGTGAAAAATGACAGCTGTACTGCTCATAAGAAGGTGTGGTAAAATGACAATGTTGAAAATCTGGAGTGAAATATTGAAATTCGCGAACTTACGAGCCTGCGTAGGAACTGCTCAATGGACGCTAAATAAAACAGTCATTTTTGGATTTTGAACCAAATTTTCAACATGGGGTTTGGGACCCCTTCTCATGAATAAGTGTCACTGTCATGGTGGTATTCAGGCCCAAAGGGTGATTTTGCAGTCACTGTGCAGTCACTGCGTGAAATCACCCTTCGAGGCTAACGCCATGACAGTGACATCGATCATGGAAGGGTCAATCCATGTTGAAAAGTAGTAAAATTCCCAAAATGCCTGAGATATGCAATAAGTTGAACCCCTCCTATCTAGCCCATTATACAGCTTACGGCATTTCCTCAGTTCGCGGTCGGCTTTGAAGAGTGCAGAGCGTGTTCCCGGTCCACTGAAGATCGTGCGCTGGTCCGGAGTAAGTATGGGGTGAGGGTGTGGGAGGCTGGGTGCACAGTGGGTGGGTGTGGGTTGTGGGAGGGTGTCGGGAGGCAGCCGGACATTTTTTACAGGTTTAAAAAAAAAAGACTACGAGGACCGAGGGCGTTTACCACACTGGGGTGGGCTCCCAGGCGTGCACAAGGATGGGGGCATTCAGCCGATGGGGATTGGGCACCCTGTCGGCCAAACAATTTAAAAAAAAAATAAAAGAACTACGATGGACATTTGCCACGCTGGGGTGGGCTCCCAGCATGGCACAGAGACCGAGGCGTTCAGCTGACGAAGTTGGGCACCCCGTCGGCCAAACAACTGATTGCCATGCTGGGGTGGGCTCCCAGTGTGGCACCAGCTATGGGGAGGCGACGGCAGCTCAGCCAGCGGCGAGTTGGGCACCCGTCGGCTACTGGGGCGTCTTGGGGGCACGCGCACCTGCGGGGGGGGGGGAGCTATGCTTATCAGTGCTCACTGAAGCGTAGCTCCCCCTTTCAACTGTATGCCACTGCATTTTGGAGCGTGTCATAGACAGCTCCAAAATGCATTGGCTTACAGGGGCCACGCCTGCCAGCTCACTGACTGAATTGGAGGAGGAGGTGACACACCTCCGAAATCTCCGATGATGGCACTATGTTTCTTGCACATGCGTGCAAGCAACATAAAAATGATAGGTACAGGTGTAGAAGGCTGATGAGCAGGGACTGTAAAAAGATTTACGAATGGCAAGAATAGGTATAGACAGCGACTATTCTAAGATGAGGAGGAAGGAAGGTGGTGGTGGTGGCATTCTGGGGTAGGCATCATAGCTAAAACCCCTTGAGACAGTAAGTCAGTGGGATAAATAGGATCATTTTGTGGCAGACTGGATGGGCCATTGGTCTCTATCTGCAATGCTTATGTTTCAGTGTTTCTAAGTTATTACCATTACATAACAGGCATTTTGAAACCTGATTTATATGCTCTTTGGTAGTGGAGGTTGATAGAGTCAGTGCTGCCTTCATCCCCTTTTTCTGTGGATTTAATTTGGACAGACTTTTTGGGGCATATCTAAAATGTAAATAAAATATTGTGAATTTATCGAAAATGTGGATGAACTATTGTGGGTGTGTCTAAAATGTGGATAATCGACCACTAGAGTGGTTGTAGTAGTTTTTGGATATTAAAAGGCAGTTTTACTCTGTTGTAATTTGCTCACAATAGATACCAGTCTTATAATAATACTCATTTTAATTGTTGGTTGATCTCTTACTAGGACCTCCACTGAACATGCTTAAGATGTGCCCTATGTTGAATCTGAGGTATTAAGTCTTAGACTGTCTCTCATATAGTCCATAGTATAACTCTCACTTTGATGTGGTGCACCTGTCAGTATGAACCAGAAAGCAAGCAGTATCTAAAGTATAAGTTGATGACAATCATATCTGGTCCCAGCTAATTGCAAACAACTTGTAATAAGTGTGGATAGCAGAATAGAGGCACATATAAACTGCTCAGACCCGTCAATAAGGCACTATACAAAGTTTTGAGAAAAAGTCAAAAAGCATAAAGGCATATAAATTCAGAATTAGAGGTGTCAATGTTCTAAAACAAGTTCTATAAAGCTGAATCATTTATATTAGGTGCAGCCACTCCAGATAATACCCTATCAATAAATAAATACATTGCCAGCTAAGAGAAAACACATTGTATTTGCTTTCAAAGAGTCAGTCATAAACATTATTTAACACCAAAACTGTGTACTGGGCTACCTGCTCTCAGTTACGGTCTACCACAAGTTTGAAACAGACATAACCTAGGTAAGTGTTCTCTCTCTCTCTCTCTCCAGTCTTGCTGCTGCGAAGCATCTTCTCAAAAATAATTTTGTGTCATACTGCAACTGTACCTGCTTTTGTTGTTGAGTTATATTTTAGCCATCTGTTATACTTGCTGCAGAAGTCACCCAATGATTGATAAACAGTAGCTACATGTATTTTTGTGCTGTCATATTGTACCTTTGCAGCCAGTGCAGTGCATGCAGGACCACATTATATGCTTGCTCCATATCGAGACCACAGTCATCTGGGCTGCAGCATTCTGGACCAGCTGCAGGCATCACATTAAACCTCCAGATAACCAACGATAAGGAGCATTACAATAGTCTAACCCTGAAGTAACAAAAGCATGGATGATCATTGCTAGGTTATAGTGACAGATCTGTGACAGACCTGCTTTGAGTATCCTGCCCATTGTACATTATTATTCAACAAATCTATCTCAGTAGCATGATACGTACCAGCGGCAATCAACTTCAAAAGCCTTTTCATATCAAATTATTAAGCATGAAGTTGCTCCAATATGCATATTAATGCAGCTGTATTAGGAAACAAACTATAACAAGCAGAAAATTGCCTAGAGATTAACCATAAATAAGAATACTCAGAAGTGACAACAGGAATAAGTCTCAGTTCAGCAGGCACAGTGGCACTTAGACAAAGAAAAAAGTGACAGTATTTTTTTTTATATATATTTCAATGTCATTCTATCAGGGTTACTGGTAAATAAACGATTTGACCAAAGGCTCTAGAGCCCTATTGCCCAGGAAAAGCAATAGTGTCACTCATATTGGATTGCCTTTACAATGAAATGAAGAACTGAACTGCCTGTTCCTTGTTTAAATAATAAACCTGGCCAGCATAGATGACCTGAAGTTTAGCTGGGTAAAACAAGGAAATCGGTGTCCTTATTTCCCATCTGAGTTGATTAAAAGTTAATCAGTCTGTGTCACACGTGCTTTACATCTCTAAGGGAAAGTCAGGACAAATTTTAATCTTTTACTGTAAATTGTGTTGTCCTGTGAAAAAACAGTTGTATTCTCCTTTGGTGAACTCAGTTTTTGTTTCACTTTTTGGATCATGAAACCTCTATTCTCCATTCAGTAATATGATGCAAAATGTTTAATAAACTCCCCCCTCACCCCCATTTGACCCCAGCTCTGGCTTATGTGGCAACCCCCCCATATCTTTTTTCGCTAATCCCTTCTGAAATATTATAGCCCTTGTAAAGAAAACCACCACTTTGGGAAGGCATTATGTGATTTGCTCGTCTTACACACTATGGGCCCTATGTATTAGTGCTGGCTGGGTATGTATGTGACTCATATCCTGTGCTCCCCAATGCAGGCATGTACTGTGCTTCATTCCCAAACATCAGTCACCCACCTGTGGCCCCACTCCCCAGGTGTAGAGGAGCATGGTGGTGACTGGTGTCAGGATGCAGGTGGGGCCAAGATGCCAGATGCCTGCATTGCCAGGGTAATGGATCTCCTGCTCCACATGGAGTAAGGAGTTATGGGTATTGGCACAGCTTGGTACTGTCTAGGGCCTATTCCTTATGGGCAGGTGGTAGCTGGTAGCTCCTAGCCCTCACAACATGTCAGAATGGCTAGGGTCTACAATATTTGGGCAGCTGCTGCCCTGCCAGACCACTGGATGTATGCTGGAGAGGGCATGTAGCAACTATAGCAGGGTATGAGTGGTCATAGCCTGCACCCCCGAACCGGCATTCTTCAAAACATAAGGAAACAACAAAACAAATAGCAGAACAGCTGGGTGGCAATTATTACAGACCTCCTAGCCTGAGAGACCCCCTGCATTCGACCCTCAATATCCTCTTCATAAGCCACAAACAACACAAGTGGGCAATCACGCATGTTGAAACACCCACTTTTACAAACCGACCAAAATATGGTGGTGTCTCACAATAAACCTGTGCCAGAAAATACCTATTTTCAAGTAAATCTTAATGTTTTTCAACTTCATCTGTCCACAGGCCAAAACAAGTCTGGATAAATAAAAAAAATGTCACTCTGATCAGCCTGGTTCCTTATCACACTAAGCATGCCTTACAACAGTGCCAACTGCTGCCCATTGCAAAACGTAAAAGGACTGTCTTATTCAAGTGTATCATTACTCATTAACAAATATATCAGTAAAACATTTTAAAAACAGTGTTGTTTATTTATTTTTTTTGGTTATACAAACATGGATCCTGTTCACGATAGTAATTCACTCCAGGGTGTGGCATATCCTACAGTTACATAAGAACTTACCATCACAGTAGATTTTCGAGAGGATCTCTTGCAGCAGACCACACGTATGGAACTTCAGTCATCAAGCACTAGGAGTACATGGAAACTTTTCTAGTTAGAAGTCTACCTTGGGACTGCCCAAGTCGATGCCACAGGCTTAAGAAACCTTTCCGCAAGTGTGGTGGCCCAGCACCTCCTCAGTTCTCCCGCTGGAGACCATAAGCAGGAAAGCCCCAGCTGGTGAACCAAGAAAAAGCACAGGTTCCGACCAACAGAAGGAAAACAGAAGGTCTCTAATGAGAAGAAAGAGAGACAAACACCGAGAGTTCCACAGATCAAGGGAGATGGAGGGAGGAATGGAATAGCCTGCTGCAAGAGATCCTCTCGGAGATCTACTGTTATGGTAAGTTCTTATGTAATGTACTATCTTCATCAAGGATTAGTTCTTGCAGCAGGTCACACCTATGGAATGAGTCCCAAGCAGTTCTGACAGCAGAGGATCCAGTCTGGGTGATTGGAGACAATAAGCCTAAGAAAGAAGGCCCTTAAGCACAACTAGGCCAAAACCATCCCTACATCTTGGGGCAATGTCCAGACTGTAGTGTTTGGCAAAGGTGTGGACTGTATTCAAGTGGCCACAGCACAGTTCTCAGCAGTGGGCACATTCCAGAAACTGGCAACAGAAGTAGCCAAGCCCCTAAAGGAATGGCCGTGGACAGCCCTGGGAAGTTTCTTCCTATAACAGAAAACAATAGAGTTAGCCAACCATTTGGACAGGCACTGTTTAATAACAGGAACACCCTCTTTTCCAGGGGCAAAGGAAACAAATAACTGCAAGAACTTCCTACAGTCCTTTGTGTGGTGAGTATAATACTTAACCTTTAGGCTGCTGACAGAATTAGAACGTATAGGAATTCTGGACACAGCAAGGGTTAATTATTCTATATACATCTAAAGTGTGGAGCAATGCTTCCACTGGATTGGCATGCTCTGGGTTCTGAACAGGCTGGTGGAGCATTTGATTTAAACAGGACTGGAAATGATTTCTAATTTGTAGCTGTTTATAATGTTACCATTTACATAAATGATATCTATAAGTCAAAATGATTCATATGGTACGGTACCTTAATAAAAAGTGATATGAAGTATGAACATCTGTGTTTTACATTGCTTTATATTTATGGGCAGTATTCTGTTGCAGTTCTCTTCATGGAACCAGTGATTTGGAGTTTTAACTATGTCACAATTTGTGCACAAAGCTCTGAGCATGATTCTGACAGGACAATAGCTCATGTTTAGCATTCTGTACACAAACCGTGACATAGTAAAAACTCTAAATTACTGGCTCCATGAAGAGAACTGTGTAGAATGTTGTCCATAAAAAGAAAACAATTGAAAACAAAGTTTTTCACATCAGTGTTTTTTTTTTTCTTGCAGAGCTAAATTTGACTCATTTGAAGGCAAGTCTTTTCATTTCTCTTACTAGGAACATTATTAACTGCTGAAAATTAGCACAAATGTCCTGTCCCCTTTAAAGTAAACTCAGACACCACCTTAGGATCCATATGCAAAGACACTCTACATTTGTGGAAAATCAAATAATACTGCTCACACATAGGATCCTGCAGCTCTGAAATCCTTTGGGCAAAAGTGATATCAACTAAAAAATAATAATTTCCAAGACAGAAAGCATAGCTTGCAAGTCACAGCTGGCTCAAAAGGAGTCAAAGTAAGTTTTCCAACACAAAACTCAGGTCCCAGTGCGGGACTGGATTGAGACTGAGGGCTTCAGGTAAAGAATGCCCCTCAGGAAGGTACAGGACACCTCTAACTGTGCTACCGTATGACCATCAACAGGCATATGGAAAGCTGAACTAGCTGACAAGTGCAACTTAATGAAGGAGTATTTTAGACCAGAATCTGAGAGGGACAACAAGTGCACAGGACAAGTGAAAGATTCAGCTGGTGGGCAGTGCCCACAGAGCAAAGCACTTCCACTTCGTGGAATAAGTAGCCATGGTGCAGGCCTTACTAGCAGCCACCACATCAGTAACCCTTGGGGACACCCCAAATCTAGCAATGGCTATATCCTCAGGAGCCAAGCATGAATATGCTGAGACTTGTGGTCCGTATGGAACACGGTGCCCTGTTTCTGGGAGAGAAAGCCTATGCACAGGGGTAGACACTCTAGCTTCCAGTCAACTGCTGCAGTAGAGGAAACCAGATCTGGTGAGGCCAGAAGGGGGCAATCAGGATCATAGTGGTCCCTTTCATCTGAATTTGATCAACATCCTCTGAATTAGTGGGAAGGGAGGGAAGGTATAGAGAAACCTCCCCGTCCAAGAGAAGGACAATGCATCTTGCCAGAACACTCCAGGCCCTGGAGCAAGCAAGCAGAGGTGTGGCAGTTTTGCATTGAGTGGAGATACAAAAAGGTCCAACTCTGGGTGACCCCACCTCTCGAAAAGGTCTTCTACGACCAAGGCCAGCAGCTCACACTCATGCGCCTTGGACTGTGATTGGCTTAGCTTGTCTGCCAGATCATTTTGCTTGGAACATGGATGGCCGAGAGTTCCAGGTCATGGTCTGGGGCTCAGCACCAGCCTCTCATGGCTTCCCGACAGGGGTTTGAGTGGGTCCTCCCTTGCTTGTTGATGTAATGGATTACATTAATGTTGTCCACCTGTGCCAACAGATGGCCTGGGGACACCTGGATCTCTAAGGCTTGCAAGGCATACAGAATGGTCCTCATCTCTGGGACATTGATGTGAAGGGTGTTCTCCACTTTGGACCACGTCCCTTGAGTCTGATGAGGGCCTAAATGAGCCCCCTAGCTAAAACCTGAAGCCTCTGTGGTGAGGCTCTGCTGAGGGGAAGAAATGAGGAAGGGAACCCCTTTCAACAGGTTGCTGTGTTCACAGTCACTAAAGTAGTACCTGTTTGACCTGGGCAAAGACCAGGATCAATTGTTCTAGGTCACTGGTGCACTAATCCTACTGAACCTTTCATGTACACTGGGGGATCCTCATGTGCAGCCTGGCCAGAGGAACTGTGGCAATGGCTGTAGTCATCAGGCTCAGGAGCTTGAGAAAGGATCTGCTGAAACATATCTGCTGTTCTAAAGCAGATGGGCTTGGGCCATCAGGTGGCCTGCCCTGTTCTGAGGGAGGAAAGCCATACCTCGAGCCATATCCATCACTGCTCCTATGTACTGTAGGCACTGACATGGGGTAAATAATGATTTGAGCAGATTGACAGTGATTCCCAGGTCATTGAACAGTTGTTTTGTGTGCACCAGTGCCTGGAGTAGTTGCTCCTTGGACTGCATTTTGAGTAGCCAGTCATACAGGTAGGGGAAGATATAAAGTCACTCCCTCCTGACAGTTGCTGCCACTACTGCCAAGCATTTGTAAAGACTCAAGCTGATAAGGACAGGCAAAATGGCAAGGCCTGGAATTGGAATTGCTCTCCCCGGAACTGAAACTTGAGGTACTGTGGGCGTGAGAGGCACACACCTTGATATGCAGGTATGTATCCTGCATGCTGAGGGAGCATATCCAGTCTCTCTGATGCAGAACTCTCAGTAGCCCTTGAATGGTCAACATCCCGAACTTCTTGTA
The DNA here is from genome assembly GCA_016271365.2 of Neoceratodus forsteri. Classification (NCBI taxonomy): domain Eukaryota; kingdom Metazoa; phylum Chordata; order Ceratodontiformes; family Ceratodontidae; genus Neoceratodus; species Neoceratodus forsteri. The sequence continues at coordinate 1,625,222,410 of CM028129.1, forward strand.
CAGGATGTAAAAATTTAGATTGCGGAGGTCCAGGATGGGCCGGAGATCCCCTATGCATTTGGAAAGCAAGAAGAAATGGGGAAAGAACCCCCTGTCTGTCTGATCCTCAGGGATGGGTTCTATGGCTGCATTTTGCAGCAGAGTGTTAATCTCCTCCCAAAGCACTTGACATGGGTGGGGGGTAATAGGACTGAACAGGAGGTGCTCCAGAGGTCACTCCAGGATTTCCAGAGTGTGGGGAATTCAAGAATACATGGGACAGACATAAGGCAATTCTTGTGGGGGATAGGAAGAAATAGGCCATTGGTTAACTAGGATCTGCAGCCTATCCAGTAGGTAGGGAAATGAGCAGACCAGGTGGGCCAAGTGCTCCTTATCTGCCATTGAAGTTTGTGTTTCTATGTTTCCATACTCTATGAGCTACAAAACTCAAGCATCTATAGTGAGCTCCCACCATCTGTCGAGGTGTAGGGAGAAACAACCCACTACCACTGCCTCCTGCAGTACTGGAGTGGGGGACTGGGTAAGGAATCAGGCTGAAGTGGCCCCTGAGCCTGGAACTGACCCCCCTTCTCTGTGGCCTTCCCAGAGGTGCAGGAAGGGGTGGGCAGGACAGAGACTGCTCTGCATTTGCCTTAAGACTGGGTCAGGCTTTGGTCCATGGGTGGCATGACAAAAGGGCACCCTTTACTTACTTTTTGGCTGGGCATGATACAAAGAGTGGACTGACCGAAAAGTCCAGCTGGACGCCTGCAGGTCTGAAAGGAAGTCCTGCACATCTGCCCTAAAGAGTTTGTAGCCTCTAAATGGGACTTAAAGGATGAACTATTGCTCATCCTGGGCAAAGCCTGAGTCTCTGAACCAAGAATGCCTCCTGGGTCAAATGTCAGCTGCGGCTGCACTGGCTGAGGCATCTGAGGCATCATAAGCTGATCTCAGCAGGTGCTTATCGACATTGGCCCTGGACTGAAGTACCTAAAGCAACTTCTGCATCTGAGGGTCCTCAGGAAGAGCTTGCCACCTCTTTGGCCTGCCTCAAGAGCTGGTTTTGAAACTTGACAATATGGGTAGTTTCATTTACGACTCTAATGGCCAGAGCAGCTGAGGCAAAGGTCCTTTTGCTAATTAGATCCAGCTTTCTGGACTCCTTGTCTGGGAGGAGAGAGCTGACATGCTCTGAATTTTTAGTCCGATCATGGGCTGCATTAATGACCACAGAGTTGGTTTGATGCTCTTCATCAAAATTGTTTCCCCACAGGGGCCTGTTAAAACTTGTCTGCCTTACTGGGCATGGCAGGGACCAGATTAGGTCTATACCAGGCAGCCATAGTGGCATCACCAAAAGGTTCCATCAGGGGGATATGATGATAGGAGGGGAGTCTGGCAACACCAGGTAGTGGGACAGATGGCATCTGGCAGGGTCCTGTTCCTCTGCATCGAACGCCATAGCGGCTTGCAACTGCAGCATAACCGAGACAAAGGAAGGGTCATCGGGAGAACCAAGGGATGTGACTTGGAGTATCATCACTCCTGGAAGACATAGTGGAAGTAGAATGGGAGGGGCTGGCACCCCATCATCCCTTTCAATGCCTTCCTTGTCATTATTGAGAGGAAGAAGGTCAAAGTGGTACTCATCATCATCCCTGCCCAGGAAGGGTTGAGTGGGTGTTGGGATACGAGGCCAGGGCATTGCCCAAAGGGTGAGAAGGCATGGAAGTAGGCATAGAAGGCTCCTTTTGCACCAGCCCTGTGGAGGGCAAGGAGGAGCTGCATAAAGTCCCACAGAGAATAGTGCATCATTTGGAAGTCCACTGCAATCAGCGTCAGAACGTTGAATGGTACTGGATGTGGAGGCAAAGGGCCAGCATCAGTGGTGGGGCCAGGAAGGGCAATGGAGTAGGCTGAGGCACTGGTGTCAGCCATACGGCCTGTGTCAGCATTGGATTCTGAGGAGAAGAAGATGACAGAGAAATGTCCTGTAGTGATGCTGGAGGAGACTGGGACCCTGAGGCTGAAATGTGGGCTGCTGAAGCAGCTAACATTGGAGTCAGGTGAGTAGGCTGAATGCCCAAGAGCATTGAGCTGGCTCTGGCCAAGGCCGAACCAGCAGAACCACCTAGCTTATGACCTGTGGAGAATAAGGGCCTGAACTGCAGGGCCTGGAAGGTCGATAGAACTGAGGAAATACCCGATGCTAATGAACCTGCACCAGCCAGAGTAAGAATGGCAAGAGGTCTGCCACAGGAAGTTCTGTAGAAAGAGGGCATTCTTGGTAGAGGGACCACTCCTGAAGTGGAAAACTGTCTCGCCGTGGTTGACACATGACACAGTGACCCAACTGGGAACAATCCGTGGAGGATTTTTCCTTAGCTCGGTCCTTGTCCCAGTGCTTATGCTGCCCAGCTGACTGGTCTTGGGCCTTGGATGACTGGGAACCAGAGGACAAGGCCATTGAAGCAGAGAAACTCCTGGCTTGAAGCTTCTTCTCCATGCAGGTAACCTTCTGTTGCAGCAGGAAGTCTCTAGAGTCTTCTGGCAGCACCTCCTGGTAGTCTGGTTGAAGCAGTGACAGAATTCACAGGCCTGCACATCGTGGTCTGAGCCTAAGCAGTGAATGCAAGCATTGGGGTTGTGCTTCTCAAAAATCTTCTTCCTGCAGGCACAAATTTAAATCAGCTTCTTGGAGACAGAGGTTGGCACAAAAGGGAGGAGAAATCACTTTGGAAGCAAAGTGATTGCAAGTTCTAGGGTGAGAAATATGAAAATAATAGCATGGCTTTAGAAAAAGGCAGTTTACTGAAGCTGGTGGTATCTTCTGTGAAGTCTGACGTGCGATGGTCAATGGTGGGAAAAGAACTGAGAAGGGTGTGGGACCATCCCTGCTTATATGGGAAGGACACCATCAGTGTGTGACGTTGATGTGGGTGGCCCTTCTGGTAGACTAATAACTAGAAAAGTTTCAGTGTGGTCCTAGTGCCCGGTAGCTGAAGTTCCACAGGTGTGGCCTGCTACAAGAGATACCTTTATGGGATATCATCACTTCTTGGGTGCAATACACTCAGTCTGTAGCCTTGTGTCTCACAATGCACCAGAGGCATGAAGATATCCCATTATATACATAGCCTGTTATCTATACATGCTTAATTATACAACTCATGAAAAATCAGAATTGATATACAACTAAACAACTACTGAGAAAAGAAAATGTCCATTGAGTCCTTTCGAATATATAAAAGGCAACATTGTGTTGTTTATGTACTGCATATAATCTCCAAACAGTTCTAGTGGATGAAATTATATAAGTCCAAAAACAAGAATAAAATTAATTAGAAGTTGAACATTATGGTCCCTGTTCATATATATATATTTTTTTGCTTATCTGTTTCTCCCCCTTCCTGGCCCGGTTGGCTCCTCATCTGGCCGCTATCCCGTCATGCCGCACTTTCAGAATCTCAACCCCTGTAACTCCCACGGTTTACCCCCCATGGTGGGACAGTGGGGAGTCCCCCTAACTCACCCACCAAGTTCCAGATCTAGTTCGGGGGTGTTACCTCCAGAGTGGAGCTTGGGAATGGCCATCAAGCCACAACGATCAGCCACCAGGGTCTCTTTTTCCATTTTTCTGCAGCTCCATGCAGGAGTACGGCATGCAAGGATGCCTGTAGCAGGCCTGCATACACTCCTGTGCATGGTCCCACCAAGCATCTTCCATGCACCTGCCCCATGTTCTTTGCAGCAGCGTATCATTGAGCCCCAGCCTCCGCTAGAGGTCAGGCATGCACCAATCACTTGCCCCGGAGATGGAGAGCAGTCTAATGAATGCTTGATCCAACTCCTCCCTGCTGACCCCTGGCAGCCCATGCCCATTCCTGTTCATGGGTCACTGATGTGGCGCAAGATGTGGCATCCAGTGGGTCAACCTCATCACCACCGGGCTGGCCCTCCTGTTCATATTTAAATTACGAGTGATACTAAATGTCAAATTTCATCTATAATCTGAAACATTAAATGAATACTAGAAAAAACCAAAAATTGTACATTATAGGTAAAAGATGAAAATGAGATTACTAAAGAATAAGAAATGGGGAACAGATCAAATGAAATTAAAATAGATGTGAAGATAAACAGAGGTAACAAGAAAAGGTGGAAAGGGGGAGCATGGGGAGGGAAGAAAGGTATCTGTGGGGTGTCATAGGGATTGAGAGAGAATAAAATACATGTGAAATAGAGGGCAATGCATATAATATATTAAGTGAAATGATTACCAATGAAAAAGATACAATGTCAAGGACAGAATCAAAAAAGAAATAAACAGTTATTGACATTGTAAAATATAGCAATAAGAGAAACAGACTGAAATCCAAAACATTATTAAGTCATGATGGATATAGGTTATTCAGATGTTGAATCAACCAGGATTCTCTTTTTAGTAAGTTATTCTGCCTATCACCTCCCCTTGAAAATAGCAATACATGCTTGAGGGCTACTGTATGCAGCCGCTAGAGCACATCAATACCAGCTTCAGCATATCAGACCAGCACTGGCAATTGCATTCCTCACAGAGACCGCTGCCAAAATGCTGTTTGCCTTTGTTTTAGGGTAATGCCCAGCAATTTGAACTTATCTCTGTGGCAGGCAGGGGGCTCAGGGGTGAGCTGGCAGCTAGGAGTATAACAAGTTTAAAAGCCTATGCCACCCATGCAGCATCCAGCACCACATGGATACATACTATTTGCTGGAAGGTACACTGGACTATATATTAAGGTTTGCACTTTATTTATTTTTTTATCATGTAACATTTTTTCTCACCTTCCATCTTGGCTAGCCCCCATCAGACCGACTCCCTCAGCCCCGTCCCCCAGAATTACCGGGGCTTACCTGATGCCTGGCCCAGGAGAGGTGCCTGTATAGAGTCGGTCACCATGCTGTTGTCTGCAATGTTTTCCCCACCATTTTCTCCCAAGGGCCCCAGGAGTGGATATTCATGAGTGTGGAGGCATGCATCAGTCCCATGGTCCCAGTAACAGCCCCTTTCCTACCACCCCATTGGCCTAGTGCCTGGCTCCTTGCTTGACCCGTGCTGTCCCCAGCCTCCACCAGGTGGCAGCCATCAGTCAAGAGGAGCAATCTCACCTCCCCTGAGAGGAGAGCGTGCCTTTCAGCAACTCCATCCAGCTCTGCCTTCCTCCTCTGTTGCCGACCTCCGATGGCCCAGGCTCGTTCCTGAACCTGGGTCACCGGCGTGACTCAAGGTTAGATGTCCAGCACCCTAGCCTTCAGTGCCACTGGGCCAGCTAGGTTTGCACTTTACATTTGTGTGAACAGAAACAGTTTGAATAAGGTTCACTGTAGTAGTTATGCCTAAAGTCACGTAATTTAATCGATTAACATTAGTATAACATGGGAGTATTTGGGTAATCGCTTTTATCAATTTGATATTTTGTTGGAAATATTTGATTATTAGATCAAGATGCATAGTTTTTATTGTTTTTATTTCTTTCTTTTTTTTAAAGTTTATTGTCTGACATTTAAAAATGTTTGTTTATATTTTGATGTTTAGTTTGTTAGTTTTATTGAAAGGAACAAATCAGCTCTACTCAGAACAGAAAACAGGCAGTTAATGTGCGGACTCTGGATAGATATAAGATACAGGTGTCAATGAAGGAAAATTACTATGACTTAGAATTATCAGACAGAAATTCCCTCACACTGGAAAATGTTCAGTGAGTCAGATTACTAAAAGGGCTGTGGTTTGACTTTGTGCAATTTGAAAAGTTTGTTATGGGTAGGAATTGTAATTTTATAAAGTTAAACACCAAAAAAGGAGAGGTATAGCTATACAAAGCACTATTTAGAAAATCTATAATTGTTAAGGTCAGGTTCACTACCTTTCCACCATGGACCCTATTATGATTTAGGAGAAAATAGTTTTTCCTGGACCTATGAAGCTAATGGTACATCTACCAGAATTCTAACATTAAAGACTACCCACCTTAACATCCAAAGTGTACTTGTAAAATGGGACCAGTTCGAGACCTTGGGTGAATGACATAGATTTGACATAATAACATTGGCTGTTATGCATAGATCGGACAGTTACTCACCAAAGGCGTGTACCCACGCCCACATAGCTCTGCGCCTGTGGACAGGTGTGCACAAGCTGGTATTCATGACTGGCGGGCACCTGTCCATGGCTCCACCACCATGGTGCGCAGGACTCTGCAGGGTTGAGTTGCGGTCCCAGGTAGGCTTCCAATCATATGTCCATCCTGGGCCATAAGTGGATCCCTTACATAAGGATGCATGGGTCCGGTGCATGAATGTCTTCCACAGGCACACAGACCCATATTCCCATGCCCCAATGTCCAGCCATTGGAAGGAAGCCCCCTCCTGCCACACCACAGAGCCCAAACATGGGCCCCCTGACCACCAACACAGTGGTGCCCTGTCCCTGTCTGGTCAATCAGCGGTCATACCCCCAATCCAATGCATGAAGCCCCGTCCTTGTATTCCAACAGCAGACCCCTGCCCTCAACACATGTGCGCCCTGATCTGTAATGGCAAATGTACCCCCCCACATGCCCCGGTACATAGAATCTCATCTCCCAACCCATTACCCTAGCAATTATAATGCCAGCAGGTGGACTTCCCCACCACCCACAGCACCATCAACCCCCATCCCCATACTCACCAGTCAGTGTCACGGCTCCAGATGGCCAGTGGCACAGCCCTCAACACACCTCCTCTGCCACAGGCCATCCAACTGATGCTGGGAGTGTGTTGACTATATATAGTGGCGCACACCCAGCATTGCTTGGATGGCCAGTGGCCAAGGTGGTGTGAGGAGGGCTGTGCCACTGGCCATCAGGTGCCAGGGCATCAGCATCTAGGTATGGGGGTGTCATGGCATCATGGACAGGGCCGCCATGATGGAGGGGTGCTGACACCACCACAGGGTTGGGGATGGTGTTGGGGGGCTGCATCACCAACTACGGGGTTGGGGCTGTCATGTTCTGGATGGTGACTGGCACTACCAGGTCATGGCACCACAATGTTTGGACACTCACCCCTACAGCAGCCACAGCCCTTACCGGCAGCCTAGGGGGCTTGGTCAGCATGGCAGTGGGATGCCAGCCTCTGCTGTGACTGGTGGATCATGTTCATGGGGGGCACACAGTGGCTTAGGACAGGGTCCCAGTTGCCTTAACCTGCCCAGTCCTCCATCCCCCCCCTACAGCCAGCACTAAGTACCTTTGAATATCGTGTAGTGCTGGCATACCCACCACCCATCCCAACGTGTTGATCTCTGCATGGATGGGGGATCAGATGTGTATCTGTTGTGCACCCCACTGGTGAATGCCACACAGAACCCACTCTGTGGCATTCAAGTGCATTGATGCCAATGCACCCGATTCCCACTGTGTGCTGGCATGATGCATACGCCCATTATCTGAAACTTGGTTGAATGGAAAGATTAAAAACACTGACATTTCTTTGAAGGGATGTAATTTTTTTAGGCAGGATGGGATAGGGAGAAGGGGAGGTGGTTCCATGATTTATGTTCCATCTAAATTTAAAGCTCAGGGACTGTGTTTTTCAATGGGGACCGTGGGTTGTGACTTGACAACTGTAGATCTAATATTGCATTCTGAAAAACATATTACCATTAGTTCAGTTTACATTCCCCCAGGACTTTTAGAGAAATGATTACAGTTGGCAATTGAAGTTAAAAACAATTTACCTCTGAATAGGGAATATATATTCTTAGGTAATTTTTTAACCTTAACTGGGGACAAGAGCAATCTACTTATGTCATGGGTCTTTTTCAAGAAATAGGTGTTCAGCAGTTAATTATGGATATCACAAGACATAATTGTAAAACTAGAAGAGGTATCACACTGGGCTGGGTAGTGGTCACTCACCCCAATAAGGTTATAAAGTTTGGGGTCCTGGCAGATTCAATAAGTGACCACTGCCCACTCTATTGTGAACGAACTGCTAGGCTATCTGGTAGTTCTCCACTGTACATAAATTTGTGGAATCTTAAATATCTCAATTCTGAAAATATGTCTAAGGCCTTTAATGAGCTTGAGTGGACTTGTTAAGAGATAATTAATGATATAGTCTACTGGAAAAATTCAGTCAGATATTCATACAAATAATTAATATAATTGCCCCATTGAGATGAATGAGGATTAGACCTAATAAAAATAAATGGGTAACCACTGAGCTTCTTAAATTAATGAAAGTAAGAGACAGGATGTGGAAAAAGTATGAAAATAATAATTCCAATCACCCAAAACTTTATTTCTGGAGTGTTACACTGGAATTAGTTCAGGAATATGTTTTGAAATATAACCCACATCCCAATACTGGTCCATATAATACTGACTTTAAGCTTCTGCAATTGGGCATTTCTGAAATGGCTTCTCCACTTTCTCTTATTTTTAATTATTCATTGTGTCACACATTTTTTTTTGTAAGCTTTAGAAATTGGCAATTATTAAACTCGTATAAATCAGGTGTTAAGGAAATTGTATCTAACTACCGACCAATCTCACTTTTGGTCCCTCTTTCAAAGACTCTAGAGAATTATCTTTGATCAAATTACTTGTTATCTGGATCAATATGATCTACTAACTTGTTTACAGCATGGATTTAGATCCAAACATAATACCAAAATGGCCTTGGTGAGGTTTGCAACCTGCCTGCAGACTACCCTAGATAAAGGGCTCTCTGCTGCAACGGTATATGTGGACCTTACCAAGTCCTTCGATCTTCTGGATCATAGACTTATTTTGGAAACACTATCAGAATTTTGTTTTTCCAATGAGGTGATAATGTGTTTTTCCAATTATCTTTGCAATAGGGTGCATAAAGCAAAAATCACTGGAAGTGTCCCAGAAGGCTATTACATTAAATGTGGGGTAACACAAGGTTCAATATTGGGACCCCTTTTGTTTTCATTGTTTATGAATACGACATCTTGATGTTGTAAAAAGCAAATAATTCTTCAAGCAGATGATGCACTTATCTTTAGCACTGGGTCCGCCTTTGGGGATGTAACTGGTGTGCAGAGATTTTGAAAATTTTCAGGAGGAGTGGCTCCTGCCAAGAATGAAACACTTCTTGACATAAACAAATGCTTCTAAATACAAAAAACAAACAAACAAAAAAAAGCTAAGGCCATGGTCTTTAAAGGGACAAGAAAGAGTAGGGATTGTGTCATCCCATAGTTGATCTTAAAGGTGAACCCACTGAAACTGTAAACCTTTTTAAATATTTAGGTATCATATTGGATAGTAATCTTATGTTTGAACCGCTCAATAAATATGCTGTAAAACTGGTGCATCAAAGATTGGGTGTACTATTTAGAATATATACTTTTTTGTTACCTGGATCTTGGCAATTATTAACACGTATTTTATTGTTTAGTATATTGGATTATGGTCTTACTGTATATTCAGCAACTAGTAATAGAGTCTTGAGCAAATTGAATGCAACATACAGTATAACAATGTTCTTAGATTTATGACTAACCTACCAAGAAGAACACACCATTATACTTTGTATAAAAACAGCAGGTTGCTTTTCATTAGAAAAAAGATGCAATGTAAGATTAAGCATAATGCTTCATAAGGGACTTATCTGTTTGCTACCACTGAAAGTTGTCATTGTTCACTAGGACTACCAACACCCAGGGCACTATGTCACAAAGCAAGTATGTTTTTAGAATTATATTATTCAAAACCTCATTAGGATGAATATCTGTACTATATCAGGCTTCCTCTTCGTACAATTCCTTACCTGATTAAATTAATTGCACAATTATCAGATCTTTTAAAATTGGACTAAAATAATTATTTTTATCAAAGCATGAGTGTCCTTGAATTTAAAGTTTACTGTTTAACTGTATATTCTGTATTAATAAATTGTGTTTGTATTGTATTTATTCTGCTTGTTTCTAGTGAAAATGGACATTTTGCTCATCAGCTAATAAGAATAAAAAATAATAATGAAAAAAAATAAAATGTAGCTAAAAGTTTCTAGATTTTTTTTATCCACTTTTAAGAAATGTTCTCAAAAAGCATGTTTCCATGCGATTTTTAATGGCATGGTCATGTTGTTGTATTCTCTTTTTCAGTTGCCTGGTGGTCATATCCATGTAGACATATAAAAACATAGATTTTGTCAGCATAAAAGGACCTTTTGGCCTCTCTAATCTTCCCCTTGTCCCTGCCTATTCCATCACCACTGACCCTAGTTGGACATAAGTGTCACTTCCTTCCCTCATTCCTCTACCTGATATGTCTCTGTACTGATCCCAACATGCTTGAAGCCCCACAGTCTTTGCACCACAACCTTCTCTGGCCGGCTTTTCCAGTCATCTACCTTCCTTTCCATGAAGAAGTATTTTCAGACATATCTTCTAAACTTTCCCCCACTGAGCTTCATTGCATGCCCACCTTGTTTTAGTGTCTTCTTTTCTCTGAAATAAACCCCTTCACTTGTACCTTGTTCATTTCTGTGAGGGACTTGTACATTTCAATCATGTTATCTCTTGCTCTCCTCTCTTCCAGGAAGTACATGTTGAGTTCCTGCAGCCTTACCTCATGTTGCTTCTTGTGCAACCCCCTCACATTTTTGACTGCCCTCCTCTGTAGCACCACCACCATTTCAATGTCATTGCAGAGGAGCAGCCCCCAGAATTGGACACAGTACTCCAGGTGGGACCTCACCAGTGAGAGATACAACAGTAGCACCACGCCTTCTCCTCCCTCTCCCAATTCACCCCAGCATCCTGCTAGCCTTTTCCACTGCTTTGTCACACTACTCAGTTACCTTCAGACCATCAGATATGATGACCCTAGGTCTCTTTCTTACTTGGTGACTGTATGCTCCAATCCCTTCATTTTATACAAAGCACCTCTGATCTGCAGCCCTAAGTGCATAACCTTGCACTTTTTGTCATGGAAACTCAGCTGCAATCACCTAGACCATTCCTCTAGTTTCCTCAGATAACTTTGCATTCTCTCTACCCCTTCCTGAATGTCAAACATGTTGCAAAGTTTTGTATCATCTGCAAAGAGAAACACCTTACTCTCAAGCTCCTCCACAATGTCAGTTATGAAGACATTTACGAGAACTGGTTCCACCATTGAACCCTGTTGCACCCCATTTGCCACTCTCCTTCACCTGAATAGCTACTGTTTACTATTGCCTTTTGCCTCCAGTCCCTTGACCAGTTTGATAATAGGCTTGTCACTTCCCCCCCCACCAGACTGCTTTGTTTCTTAACTAGCCTCCTGTGTGACATATTGTCTAAAGCCTTACTGAATGTCAGATAGGTCACATCCACTGCTCTCCTTGATCCATCTGTCTGACAACCCAGTTAAAGATGTCTATGAGGATTAGTTTGACATATGACCCCCCCCATGAAACCATGCTGCTAATAGTCATGCAGCCCTTTTGCCTCCAGGTGCTCCATAAGCCTTTCATTCATTAGTGTCTCCATTTACTTCCCCACTACTGAAGTGAGACTGACTGGCCTGCAGTTTCTAGCATCCTCCATACTGCCACCTTTGTGCAGAGGGACCCCATTGGCACTCCTTCAGTCCTTTGAAACTTCCCCCATCATCACTGAGGTGCTAAAAAGTGCCGCCAGAATGGTGGCCAGCATCAAGTTCAGTGGAAACAATTCTTAGCATGAATTCCAGGCAGCATATATGTCATGATCCGATTAACAACTTGCAAACTGTTTGACTTAGATTATCTTGTCAGAATCAGGTATGATGTCTTTTGCGAGCCATATTGCATATTAGCATGTACATCTCTTGAAGGGATGGAATCCCACGGATATATTACTAAGTCATGTTGATTTTTGGCCGGTATAGTGCTATTAATTAGTTCATCACCAACACTGAGCACTTTCAAAAAAGCCACTCTGGGTTTAATTCCTATCACTTCTTTAAGTTTAGCATCCCAAGTTAGTATGGCCTAATTTTGCTGAATAATTCTTTTTATTGTAATGGCAAAATTACTGCATTGAAATAGAGCTGTTATCTGCTGGGGTATTCCTTGATTTTTAATTGTAGGGACAAGAAGCATGTCCATAAATTTTCCTTTAATAATTACCAAATAAATAAATTATTAAAAAGAGAATCCTGGTGGATTCATCATCTGAATAGTTTATATCCATCAGGACTTAAAAATGTTTTGAATTTCAATCAGTTTCTGTAACTGGTATATTTTGTTATGGCAATGACTGCCTATTGGTGTTTTTGACTCTGTATCTCTTTCATTTAATGTAATACTAGTATACCTTTAAGGAGGCAAGCTTACTATCTGTGCTTTTGAAATTTGCTGTCAAATTCTATACAGATTTACACAGTATTTCATTGTTTGACCATGAGCATGAAGTTTCTGTGGTTTTCTTCCTTGCTCTGAATGCTGTTCATTTGTATCATATGTATTTAATTATGTGAGACAATCAATTTAAATAATTGAATATGCAGTTTAATGACCCTATAACAGTATGGTCACCTCAATCTAAATTCTGTCCCCTGATAAAGATGCTGTGATCATCAAATGTGTGTGGGGAGCTTTTTCTGTTGGTGGTGGCGAGTATTTTACCCTGGTCCCCATCTGTACCTTTGGCTCTAGCACTTTAATAAACTTTTTAAGCATTGATCCTGGCATGCAATGCTTTTCTTTTTGATGTGCCGTTAATGCAGTGTTACCTGGATTTGCACCCTAGTAAGTGTGATTAGCACAACCAACAGCTTGTCTGCATGGCTGCTGCTATGCTTAAACTTTCACTTAGTGTACAGCTTCTGTGTTAGTGAGCACTGATACCTATCAGGTGCACATGCAAGTGAGTGGTGCCAGCATGCATACAGTTCACACTAATATATTCCATAGGTTTTTAAAGCATTAACAGCGCTATTTAATGACCTCTTGTTGCCAAGTCATACTTTATGCAGATGACCTTGTGCTAGTGGCCCATGCTCGTAATGCTGCTGACCTTAACCAGTGCCTATCTGAAGACTTCAGCAGAGTCTCGGCCTGGATTACCAACCATAGACTGGTATTGAATCCTAACAAAACTCAGGCCATGCTCTTTGGTTCCACGGCCAGTTAAAAGCCCCATCAACTATGCTCAAAATAGCTTGTGATGGAGGCCCCTGTTGCCAACAGCGGAGCTCAATTAAATATCTTGGGGTCACCCTCGACCCACAACTTGACATGGGAAGCCATATCAAAACATCTGCAGAGCCACCAGGTGTAAGCTTGGCCTTGTCTACAGGGCCAAATACTACCTGACTCTGGGAGCAAGGCTGGCACTTGCGAGGGAGTGCTCTCCTCCTTAGTTATGGATACCACCTATTTGCCAGGTCACCTCAAATCCATCTTAATTAGTGGAACACGGCATATAATGATATCTGTCAGTTTGCACTTGCTGCTCCCAAACTCACCCACCGATGTGAGCTCTATGACAAACTCAACTGGCTCCCCTGCAGAATTCCTGATCCTTGGTGTAGGAAACTTCACCAGGAAAGTGCTTGCTATGGGCATACCATCGGAACTGGGCATCTCCTCCCAAAACTGGACGCCATCCCCTACCAGCTCAGGTCACAGACTGCCAGGTTGTTAAAGTTCCCCTACTGGACCCTTATGGGGGATCGTGACTTTGCCGCTTTTGTGCCTAGGCTCTGGAACTCCATTCTGGACTCTGTTCACTCTGCCCCTTCCCATGGGACCTTTCGCTCCTCCCTGTGGTCCCACCGAAAACAAATGACAAGATGTGACTGCTCCTAGTCTCTGTAATGTAATACTCTGCAGTCCACTACTGTCCACTCTGAGTCCATGATGGTCTATGAAATATGTATTCAGTGATTCTAATATCTATCTATGTCCTGTAACAATTTGTACTATGTGTGGCAGTATCTCTGCCCTTATACAAGCATTATTATAGCTGTTTTACTGTATCATGCTGTTTCTCCAATGTTGCCATGTATGTATACTGTATGTTATGGTCTCTCCGGTCGTTCCTGAAAATAGGCATACTACTTGTCTAGTGTACTTACCCGGTAAACAAAAGCTAAATAAATAAATAAATGCTTCCAAAACCCAATGTTTACAAATGCACTCAGTGGTGAATGAGAGCCCCAGCAGACATTGCTGGTGCCATTTGAGTTTAAAAAAAATATAAAAGATACTGCTTAATTTCCACCTAATGCCATGATCCCAGTACACATGTATTTTTCCTTTGGGGGCACAAGTTAATCCCTGATGCCAGTGATACCCCCTCCCCTTCCCCTCATCAGATCACAACAAACCTATATTTTATTATTGAATTAATCTTTGGTGCCTGTGGTACCATCCTCCCTCACCTGAGCCCCTGGTCACTCTAACCCAAAACAGATCCTTTCTAGTCTAGAGGTCCCCACTTCTGAACAATGTGTTGCCCACCTCTTTCCCCTCCCATGCCCCCAGCCCACATCAAGACCTGGTCCTGGCAATATTGACTTGCACATACCCACCTCTCTCCTCAGTGGGAAGCTGACATTTGCTGCTTGCAAGTACCTGAATCTCTATATATCTCTAAGTAGCAAGACAGTACTTGCAGGATGGCCAAGTCTGGATTAAGGCATAGGCAACACAGGCACAGGCCCCAGGAGGCCCCTAGCAACCCTAATTGGGGAGGGTCTAGGCAAGTAATGCGATCTATGACCTTCTCGAGAGGTGCTGCCTGCTCCATGACGGGGAGGACAGGATTCTCAACACCAGGATCTTCATTGCATGGTTGGAATGAATGGTACAGAGAGGAGGGTTTTGGCTTAATTAGACTGGGGCCCCACCTGGAGGGATAAGGGCCTGTATGGGGTGGCGGCCTGCATCCATCCAGGAGGGGAACCGTTGTCCCTAATGAATGGCTTAAATGCAACATTGGTGAGCATTACTAGCTTGGGAGGGGGCGGTATAAGGCAGGGAGACATACACTGCCCCCCTCCCACAGGCTCACAAGGTCAGCGGTGGGAATCCTGAGGGAATGAAATCCCAAAAGGAACCAAATAAATCTAAGGAGCAAAAGGTAAGAGGGATAGTACAAAAAAAAAAAAAAAAGTAGTGGTGGAAATAAGGAAGTGCAGATGGAAAAAAAGGGGGTGGCAGGGCAGTCTGGAGAGCCATGTGTGCAAAACAAGTCTGGGCAATAAGCTTACAGACGGAGGCCACCATGGCAGACACGGACCTGGATATAGTAGCAATTACTGAGACCTGGTGCAATGGAAACCAGGATTGGAATGTAGCCATACCAGGTTTCAGAAAAGTCAGGGGAGATAAAAAAAAAGGGGAGGGGGGAGGAGTGGCTCTTAATGTCAGGAAAAACATAAAAGCTACGGAAATACAGGGAGAGCAGGGAGAGCAGGGAAGAGCTGAGGTACTGCATGTCACCCTGGGGATACACAGGGGGGCCGCTATTCACACAGGAGTGATCTACAGACCTCCAGCACAGGGGATCGAGGTGGACAAAGATATGATGGAAGCAATCCAAAAGATGGCACGTAAAGGGGAGGTGTTACTGATAGGGGGCCTTCGATCTACCGGATGTGAATTGGAGCCTACCAGATGTAGCAGCAGTCAGAAGTTGGGGCATCCTGGACTCCCTGCAAGGGGTGTTCCT
Source organism: Neoceratodus forsteri (assembly GCA_016271365.2). Classification (NCBI taxonomy): domain Eukaryota; kingdom Metazoa; phylum Chordata; order Ceratodontiformes; family Ceratodontidae; genus Neoceratodus; species Neoceratodus forsteri. Next base: position 1,625,238,095 of record CM028129.1, read on the forward strand.
CAGGCAACTAGTTAGGAACCCTACTCGTGGGGGCAGTACTTGACCTGGTACTGACAAATGGGGACAGTGCTGGTGATGTCACAGTGGGTTGCCACCTGGGGACCAGTGATCACCCTGTAGTGTGGCTCAGTATAAGAACTAGATCAGAATTGAGCCACACTAAGATGAGGGTCCTGGACTTTAGGAGGGCCGATTTTCAGAAAATGGAAGAATGTCTTAGGGACACCCTGTCAGGGATAGAGAAACTGGGGGGAGTCAGGGGACAATGGGCAAAAATCAAAGGAGGCATTGAAAAGACAACAAATCTCTGTGTCAGTCAGGTTAACAAGGGCAAGGGAAAAAGATCTTCATCGGGGATATCTCAGTCATCAGGTCACACATATAAAACTTCACCGTCGGTAAAGCAGGATCCACATGAAAGATTTTCAGCAGTACAACTGAAGATGCCCACTCCGTCACCAGACCAATAAAGGAGTGACCGACCCCGCTCCTTCCTCTGTTCTTTTCCACCATCAACTCTAATCGCATGAATCTCTGCGGAAGCTCTGACGCAGTTTCGCACCATTTTTGTTTGCTTGCACGCAAGTGCAAGAAACATCTTGTGGTAGTAGGACATTTCAGAGGTGTCAGTGTTGTGGCCAGTGGAGGGGATGATTTAGTGGGTGTGTCCCTCAGCCACCAATCAGTGAGCATGCTGGTGATGACCGCAAGCTTCAGAGAGAGCCAAAGAGTTGAAACAAATCTGTCGCTGCAATCAGGTGCACTTTCATCATTGCAGTTGCAGATGAGAAGACTCCGGCCATGCATATTACAGTGCACAGTAATGTGCATGGCCGGAGTTATGAGCAGTTGCTCAGTGTGCCGTTCGTGGTGAAACATTTCAATAAATAAAACAGCCGCGCGTGCCTTTCCACAAAGCCGACATGGGTGCCCCATCCCCATGTTGGCATGTATTTCAACAGCCACATTGTGGCACACTGGGAGGTTACCCCAGTGTGCCCAGACATTTTATTTTCCAGACACCGGGATGCCACACTCCAGTGGGGTGGGATATCTCCCACCCCAGCTCAATTTCTTTGCCGGCCGGGGTGCCAAATCCCCATCAGCATTGTTTCCCCTCCCCCCCAAGCTTGCTGGCAGGGTGCCCAATCTCTGTTGGCATCATGTTCCCCCCCAAACTCGTGGCACACTGGGAGCCCACCCCAGTGTGCCCAAAAATATTTTATTTTTCAGGTCCCTGAGTCTTTTTTGTTTGTTTGTTAAACTGTAAAAAGAAAACCATTCAGCGTCGTCTCCCCAGTCCCCCTTCCCCACCCCCAACCTCCTCTGCACACTCACCTCACCGCACCCCACCCATACCTACCCTCCGGAGGTCGGGAGCACTGATCTTCTGCGGATGTGTCTGCACCTTCAAAGCCAAACTACGAACTGAGGAATCGGGTAAGCGCTTTATATTGGGAGTCAATGGGAGGTTTCAACTTAGGTTGATATCTGAGCCATTTTTTTGAATTTTGGCCCCACATTTTCAACATGAGGTTCTTGGGACCCCACCTCATGACCATGGTACTGTCGTTTTGTTTTCGGTCCCAAAAGGTGATTTTGCGGTCACTGCATGGAATGACTTTTTGGGAGTGATTAACAAAACGACAGTACCACTGTTCATGAGATGGGGTCCCAAAAAGCCCATGTTGAAAATTTGGTGAAAGAATTCAAAAAAAATGACAGCATACGGGTGTGCGTTGCACATTTTCTTCACATAATCGTAACTTCACCAATTTTTAATATTTTTACTCCAGATTTTCAAAATTGCCATTTTTTAGCACCTCCTTATGAACAGTACAGCTGTCATTTTTCACATTCTGCCCAAAATGTGTTTTTGCACCTATGGCGCAGAATGGCGCGGTCGCTGTGTGAAATCAACTCTTGGAACAGATTAACAAAATCACAGTGCCACTCTTCATGAGGGAAGGTTCCAAAAAGCCCATATTAAAAATGTAGTAAAAAAATTCCAAAAAGAGACCACGTTACGGGCGTGCGTTGCGCAGTTTCTACGCACGCACGTAACTTCAGGAATGTTTCATATATTCACTCCAGATTTTCAACGTTGCCATTTTTTCATACCTCCTCATGAATAGTACAGCTGTAATTTTTCACATCCTGCCCAAAATATGTTTCCGCTCCTGTGGTGCCTAATGGCATAGTTGCTGTGCGAAAACACCTTTCAGGGTTGAGTAACGAAATGATAGTGCCACTGTTCATGAGGTGGGATTCCAAAAAGCCCATTTTGAAAATTTGGAGCAAAAATACCAACAAACACCCGGGGTGTTAAGGTTTCCAACCATAACGCACACCCCTTTAGAGACTGACAGGCATCGGGGGGTGTGACTTGGGTTCGTCGGCCGTAATGCTCACAGCATTCTACCCCCTCCCTACAGCCACTGACAGGCATCGAGGTGTGCCTTGGGGTCTTCGGCCCTAAAGTTCATCCCATTCTCCTATACTGCACCCATCTCCTCTTATTTCTTTATGAAATGGGTTGAGCATAAGGGCCAAAGACCCCAAAGCACACTGCAACACCTGTCAGTGTCTGCAGGGTGGGGTGAGGTGGAATGGCATGAGCGTTATGGCCCACAACCCAAAGGCACACCTCCAATGCCTTTCAGTCTCTGCAGGGTGGGGTTGGGGGTTGGCGTTAGTTCAATACTTCACTGCCAATCCTATTATGCATATCTCTAACTCCTGCACTACCAATGCCAATGCCAGCCAGCAAACATTCGGCATTGACAAATGTTTATTGTCTATGGCTTTTCTTTTCATGCTTAGCCTTTTGGAATCTCTTTTCCCAAAGAGAAGAAATTCATTTCTTTATGTCGATAGTTAATCCTTCAACTTCTCTCTGCCATTGCTGCCGCTGCGGAAAGAAGATTGCCTCTTCAGATGAACACTCACTCTGTGTCTGTCTTCTTGGGCCTGACCATAATGTCTCGAACTGTGAGCTCTGCCAGAAGTTTAATGAAGCCACCCTCAGGTGATGTAAAAAGGCTGTTAGAAAATTCTTGATGGAGCAACAGGTAGCCAATTCTGGGCAGGGGTCCTCTGGGATCCCTTCTTCCCAGTTGCTGGCAGGTTCATCGAGCTGCCAAGGCCCAAGACAAGCCCTTGTGGACAAGTCATGCAAAGGACCATGATCGGGATCATTCCCCCTGGCAGCATTCCTGCTCCCTGACAGCCTTCTCTTCTTCATCCTGGGGCACACCGTCTGCTGTGGCTGCACTGACGCCTGCTGCTGTCCAGTTCTTTATACCTACCAGACCCTACCAACAATGGCACCTGCTGCTGCTCAGGGCAGTCACCTGTTGACCTCTGGGTCATTGGCCCCTGCTCCATCGATGACAGGCTTGTCATCGACAGCCCTCCCGTGAAGGCCTGATGCTTCTCCAGACCCTCAGGCATGAAGTTCCTCAGGCTGGGCCCGCTGGATGGGTCATTGCTCCCTGTGCTGTTGATCCCCCGTTCAGACAGCTTTTGCTCTCATTGACCTTAATGACATTTTGACCAAGTTCTCTACAGTTTTGGTCCATCAGTTGGATGCATACAGACCTGCATCACCTATGCCGTTGACAGCTCCATCATCATTGATACCACTTCATCCTCTGTGGGCTGCTCCTCGCTGGCTATCTATGGTCCCTCATTTATTGGACCTTGAGCTGGAGCAGGTCAACGTAGAGGAGGAGTACCAACCTGACCTCATTTTGCCTGAGGAAGAGGAGGAAAAGGAAGAGTCTCCTTCTTCTGACAGATCCGCTGCCTCCTCAGTGAGCAAGGACTCTGTCAAAACGTACTCCTAGGTCTCCTCCAGAGGACGCTACTTTTTTCAGTGTGATGAAACAGCTGTCCTCAGCCATGGGCTTCCATACCGAGGAGGAGGATGCCACCAGAAGGGATTTGGTTGACTTCTTGAAGATCCCCGCGTCTCCTCCCAAGGTCATTCCTCCTATCCTGCTAGCTCTTAGAAATGTCACCACAGCAGCCTGGCACAGACTTGACATGGTGCTAGCCATGCCACGCAGGGCTGATAAGTTGTATCATGTCCCCAGAGCCTGCCGCATTATGCTGCCCAGCCTGAAACCCATTCTGTGGTTATCAAGGCTGCCCGTAATAGGTCGAAGGTGACCAGACACCTCAATTCCCTCCTCGATAGAGAATCCTGTGGATTGATCTCTGGGGGAAGAGGGTTTATACCTGCTCCATCCTAGGACTGAGGATTGCCATGTGCCTCTCACATATGGTCAAATACCAGAATACTATCTGGAAGAAGGGCAAGGCCATGCCTCAGGCCCTTCCTGATTGTTCCCAGAAGTAGGAGGTTCTTAAATGTTTCCAGAGTGCTGAGGACATTAGCAAGCACCTCCAGAGGGCCCTCTATGATATTTCAGATACTGGTGCCAGGGCTGCTGCCACAGGCATTTGCCTTCGTTGGCACTCCTGGCTGAGGGTCTCGGGTTTCCCCACTGATGTCAAGCAAAAGGTGCTTAATGCCTCTTTTAATGTCTCCAAACTGTTTGGTACAGATGTGCAGGACATCATAAATGAGCTACAGACCTCTGGCAGGGCTATTAAGTCTGTCCAGTCACTCTATCACACCCAGCCTAAGAGCAGACTGTGCCCTTCTTTTTGCAAGGTGTCCTACAAGTCTGGAGCAGCCTCCCGCCCTTAAGGCATGAGAAGAGCCTCCTCCGCCTTGCCCTTCCCCTCTTCCTCTGGTGCTGCAGCAAAGTGCCCTAGGGGTGATGAACCAGCTGTGATTGCTGGATCCACCTCTGCATGACTTCTTACCAGACCTCCTCTTCCGGTCTCTGACCAAGAGGTGGTGGTCAGAGGTCAGTTCTCCCTCCATCTCAATCAGTGGAGGACCATCACTTCAGATGCCTGGATTCTTCAGATCATAGAGAGAGGTCATTCTCTGGAATTCATAGAAATGCCTCCAGTGACCCCTCCAGTACCCTCTACCTACCCCCTGGCCCATCTCTCTGTTCTCCGGGAGGAGGTACAGTCCCTTCTGCGCAAAAATGCCATCAAGTTAGTGCCCAGGCACCAGAGAAATGGGTTTCATTCCAGGTTCTTCCTCGTCCCCAAGAAAACAGGAGATCTGAGGCCTATATTAGATCCCAAAGACCTCAATCTGTGTGTCCAGTGCAAATAATTCCGCATGGCAACTATGCCGTGCTTGATGCCTCTTTTCAGGCAGGGCAACTGGCTGTGCTCCCTGGACATGCAGGATGCTTACCTGCATATCTCCGTGTTTCCACCACACTGGAGAGTCCTCTGGTTTCTGTTTCAGGGTGAGCACTACCAATTTATGGTATTGCCCGTTGGCTTATCCTCTGATCTTTACCAAGTACTTAGCAGCAGTATCTGCAGCTCTCAGAAGGGAGGGACTGTATATTTTCCCCTGTCTGGATGATTGGCTTCTAAAGGGCCCATCCAGGGAGCAGCTTCTTTGGACTCTGGAGAGAACTCTTCAGATGTTTCATTCCCTTGGCATCATGGTCAATTTGCCCAATTCGGTCCTAGCCCCGTCCCAAAGGCTGCATAGGTCCCATAGGGGCAGTTTTGGACTTGGCACAGGAAAAGGCCTTCCTGCCTCAGAACAGAGCAGAGTGTCTTATCATCCAGGCTCAGGAGGTCGCCCAGAGCCATTATGTTATAGCCAGGGTATACTTGAGGCTGTTAGGGTTTTTTTGTTTTTTTTGGAGTCACCCACCACCGATGCCATCTGCTCGGTCATGGACTCCTCGTCTACCACCCCCACGTCAGCCGCTCTCCCGATACCCCCTGGCTTGCCCCCCAGGGCATGGTTGTGGCACCCAAACCCCTTTTAGGGTGCTGCAATTCATGGGATAGGTCAGGAGTCATCCAGGTGGTGGGGTGGCCATTTTTCTCCGTTTTTTTTTTTGTACGAGGGCGTGGATGTGCAATGATGACCAGTGTCCGCCCCGCCCTCCAAACTTACTGGCGCCAGTGTAGGTAGTAAACCTAGCCTCCACTGGGTGTCCGTGTAGCGCCGGCACACTCCTCACCTTCCCCCCTGGAGAAGGAGAGCAGTCCGCAGACACCCAATTCTTCTTCCCTGGCCGGCCCTCCAGTGTCCTGAGGTCCGTTCCCAAACCCGGGTAGCTGGTGTCGCAGGTCGGCACCCTGCTCCTGCGACAGTGGGCTAGCATGAGGCTGTTAGGATTGATGGTCATGGCCATTCCCACAGTTCCACTGGCCTGACTGCACATGCAGGTCCTCCAGTGGACACTCGGGGTGCAGTGGGACCAGCACATGGATGGGTTAGAACAGTTCGCGCTTGTCTCTTCCCCTGTTTTCAAGGAGCTCCAATGGTGGATGGACCCCCTGAACCTGCTACAAGGGGAGGTCTCATTCCAGATCTCCTCCCCCCAACAGATCCTCACAACGGATTCCTCCAGTTTGGACTGGGTGGCTCATCTGGATCCCTTTCATACTCAGTGCTCTTGGTCCCAGATCGAAACCTCCCTGCATATCAATGTCCTGGAGATGTAGGTGGTCCTGAATGCCATGCAGGCTCTGACCATGGTTTACTAACACTGGTTCTGGGAAATAGCCCAGAACATCGTGGGGGGGAACTTGGAAATTAAATCTTAGTTTATTAAATAATATCACACATATCATTTGGGCACTCATCACCACTTGTGATGCTGACACTGTGTTAAAAAAACTGAGAAAATGTATTCCATTACAACTTTTAAAACATAGTGCCCACCTGACGCGTTTCTGGTTCTTTGGACCCTACCTCAATGGACAATGAAGTCATTTTTCAAGGTTTTCGAGATATATATATATTGGAGGCTAAGAAATCTGTCTTTTTTCCTATATGATTGTGTTGCAGACTGATGGGAGGAGTTGTGGTCACAGATTCTCTTTACTGTCTATACTTTACCTTAAATTCTATGTACTCAATAACCACACCCAATGGTTATTCCAATAAAGCTCAGTTTATTGTCTGCACACATATATGTGGGAGCCTCAGCTAAAGGAGAGAGCTCCCTGAACAAAGTTTTACACAGTATTTTATAGCACTTCTTATCTTGGAAAAACACCAACATTTTAGTATAAGCCAATCATAGTTTTAGTAATGTAACAGGAAAAACAGTTTGATATGCATTAGGTACTTTTCCACTGGCTTATTTCATTTCTTTCCCATTACTGCTTGATGCATATGCCTGGGTCAAGCTGACCTAAGAGAAACAATGAGTTTCACTCACACCATAGTAACGCATAGCTTATCTTCAATGCCACTACGTGTTCTCTTATCTTTATACTTTGTCCAGGCCTGCTATTCAGGCTGGTACAACCAGTTCTGCTCAGTCTTATTTAGCTTACTATTTCTCACAACCTAAGGAACTGGTTTCAGCCAGACCGAGCTATTGCTTTCTGCTTGCTTTGTGATTCTTATGAACTTATAATGACCCTTAGCTTCTACTCACACTGTAACACACTTTACTTTATATGTATGCATGAAAGATATATAAAAGAAATTCCTCCACACTCCCCCCTTTTGATACTCTGTATCAACTAACCACCCTTTTATTTATATGATTTAAAACTGGTTCCCAGCATACAGATAGTTAAGGCATGGAGTTACAGATGGAACACAATGGTGAGTTTGTAAAACACAATACAGAATTGAGGGATGTCAACACCACAATTGAAATATGTGAAAAAATGCTAACATGTGACGCCACATATAACACAATATAACATAACAATTTTGTTGATGAAAAGGAGTTCATGGAATTCACTTTGAGATGAATAAGGTAGATGCTACCTTGTGTTGAGGTGAGCACACCCTGGGAGCTTGATTGAAGAATCTGTTGATAATGTCTCTTGACAGATAAGTCCTTATAAACATAACAGTCCATGAAATTAACAGTTCATAAGTTCATATAAGTATCCACAGGTTGATGTAGTTACAGTACAGATGAAATGTCATTTGCAGAATGGTGGTAACCCCACAAGGCATATGGGCAATGCAGACAGTAATTTAAAAACAAAACACCAGCATAGTAGAAAAGTCAGTGTTCATTTTGCTGGCTGCAGGTTGGGACGGTAGGCACACTGGCCAGCGGTGCATTAAGTCCTTTTAATGGAATAGCCACACACACACTGGCATGGCATTTGTTTTGTCGTAGTTGATTACACCCCGGCATAAAGATTAACAGTCCATAAAAGGTAACAATTGACAATAAACCATTAAGAACACAGTCCATAACAGGGCAATAGGGTTGTAGAAAGTACCAGCCATGTCTGGAACAAGCGGCAGTGAAGAAAATGGATGTATTGCTTGAAGGTCAATTGAAGCAGAATCTTCTCGCTGGAGTTAGAGGGTGCCCCTTCCCAGACTTAACTTCATAGTAAGCAGAAACAATAAGCTTGATTGCAGAGTCTGAACTGACTGGCTCTTCTTCAGTTGATTTAAAGTTCTACAAATAGGTGTAATTTTGCTGAAAACATTACACTTGCAGAGGTTCATGCAATAGTCCTTATAAGGAACCAGTCAGGCACAAAGATGGTGATAACATCAAAACTGTGGCAGTTGTTTTTCTTTTAAGGAAAAGATGAAGGTCTTGGCAACTTAGATAAAAAGTATTACTGCTGTTGAGCGTGGATATCTTATGTGTGCTACACCGTGAAACCTGCAAACTTGCAAAGTGTGTTAGACACTGAGTTAAAAACACATAAATAACAATCTTTTAAACCATTAACTTTTTGTTTTGTAAAGAGTGGTGTGACAGAGCCTAAATTCTGGCAATTAGAAAGAGAAGAAATAAAAATTGGACATTAACCGCACACCTGGGGGTGCAGGCCAAGGTTTAATTATACCATTTGACCATCTGTAAATCATGACAGTGTTATGGTTACCTCCTGCTTTTAAATCACAGAAGCAGTTATGACAGTGATGAACATTATTTCCCTGTCTGTTGCAAGCAGGCCTGAGTTATAAAATCTTGTAATGTTACAATACATAGATACATAGACAGTGTCGGCAGATAAGGGCCTATGGCCCACCCAGTCTGCCCATTTGAGCTTGTAAGTTCAGTTTGTTTTTCTAGAAGTCTGTTTCCCCTTACCCCTGACCTCTAGAATTCCTTTATGTCTATTCCATGCATTCTTAAATCCCGTGATTGTTTCAGCCCCCACCACTTTCTCTGGCAGGGTGTTCCACTTGTCCACCACCCGTTCTGTGAAGAAATTTTTTCTCATGTTTCCTCTGAATCGTCCTCCCTCCAACTTCATTCCATGCCCTCTAGTCCTGGAACATCTTTTTCGCTTAAAAATAGTGTTTTCCTGCACTCTGTTTCTCCCTGTAAGATACTTGTATGTCTCTTATCATATCCCCTCTCTTCCTCAGTAAAGACTGAGCAGAAATACCTGTTCAATATGTCAGCTTTACTGTTGTCATCCTCCACGCGACTCCCATCCTCCCCTTCAGTCTCACTATCCCTCCCTTTGTCTTTCTTTTTCACTTATGTACCTGTAAAGGTTTGTCCCTTTAACCACTGATTTTGCAATGTGTTCTTCTGTCTGAGCTTTGGCTTCCCTTACTGACTTTCCTGCCTCCTTCGTTTTTCTGGTACTTCTCCTACCCCTTTTGCCTGTGTCTTTTGTATTGCCTGAATGCTATCTTTGGCTTTCACTTTCTTTGCTACCTCTTTGGAAAACCATAATGGTCTCCTCTTCCTTTTCCTCTTGCTAACCTGCTTAATGCAGTTGCACGCTTCAAACATATTGTTCATAACAATATGCCTTTTACACAAATGCAATTAGTGGGACAAATACATATGTTGTTGGCTATGCCAATTTAATAACAGTGCCTATTGTACCTGTGACAAGTGAAAAGGTCTACCTTTTTTTTTATACCCTGTATAGTGAAATACTTCAAAGTACTGAGTGAGTAAGGCTTGAAGCATAGGTTTGAGTACAATCTAAATTGTGCATATTATAATTGTTAAAATTGAAAATGACAAAACCTGCACAAGTGCACTTATTTTAAGGGTACCTGTGAGTAATAAGACAAGCAGAGCATTAATTTTACTTTTGGTTTTGCTTTGGAACATATTGTAGAGGTGGGTCAACAATGCTGGCCCCAGTATTTAAGGCTTGGTTATGAGCATTAAAAACGTTATACATGTGGAGCACTTTTGGAATACACACATGATACAGTGTAGCAAGATGTATATCAAAACATTATAACATAAACATGAAACATAAGCATGTTTGTAATAGAACAATTTCAGTATTGAGCATAATGCATAATGCATAAAATACATTTTAAACAATACATATAGACTGTAAACTTAGCTTAGAGTCCAGAAATGTTAGAGTACTGTGAATTTACTGGTTGAAAAAAATGCATTCATTGCTGTAAGGCAATGACAAAAGTTGCTTTGCATTTGTTTTAACAGGATAAGAATACTGAAAAGACAATCAAAAGAATGAATATGTCTGGACATACATACACAACTCTACCCTCCAATGTAATAGGTGTGAGATTCAACTGTTTGCACTAGAGAAAACAGAAGGGCTTGAGCTGGGTTATGTTGTTAAAATACCTTGGGTCTTTTCTAAAACCTGTAAATAAGAAACAATTATTGGCAAATATACATTTTCTTTATTTACCCTTTGAGGAACAGTGATGTACCTTGCAACCTTTGTGGGTACTACACTGGAAGGGATGGAGGAAGGTAGTTACCCCTCCCCCAAGCTACTGGTGGAAGAGACAGCTCAAGTAAAAGAGACAGCTCGAATACTGTAGCAATAAAAAGGTTAGCTGTGGATGGTGACATGATCCCACCTACTACATTTTAAATTATAACAAGATAATATTACAATTAGTTTAGTAAGTTTCATACCTTACTATAAAGATGGGGAACTTCTTTTCTCTAGAAGAAAGAGAAGAAACACAGACAAACAACAAAACAAACACACACCAGTTTAAAATTAAAACAAGATTATTTCCATAGGATAAAAGAAGCCAAGTCCCTGGTTCCCTTATCCTAAGCATGACAAAATGTCAGCTGAGTTTATAAAAATCCAGATTGATGGTAATACAGCACGTACGTATCTCTTAGAATGCATTTAAAAAGACAAAAAAATGATTACACCATGGTCACACTAAAAACAAAACCATTGTTTTTAACTGTAGATGATAGACTCTCAAAACAGCTGTAATAGTCCTTTTTTCAAAAGCGTACTGTATATATATAATAAAAATATGGGGAGATGATGAATAATTTTCCCCTTCCAGCTGGAGTATTGCCTGTGTTGGCTGCAAGTCAGAAGCAGTGAGAGGAGAAGAAATGTTTGTTCCTCTTCACTTAGAATACTAGTTTTGCAATAAAAGTCAAATTACATGGTTCACTCTTGGTGTGCTTTCATGAAAACATACATTTTGTGTGAAAGTTGTGCTTTAGGTATGGAATACACATCAAGTTTGAACTGGTAGTAACTATAAAATGTTGAAACACAAGAAGGTCAAATAACGTGCAAAAGGTCACAGTGTGCATGCAAAGGGTCGTTCAACCCCAGTTATTTTTTTTTTAGTGTCCTTGAACACTACTGATATTAAATATCTTTAAATAATAATAAAGCATACCATAAAACTGTTGGCCAAGACAGTACACACACATACACATACAAAAAGAAATACTTAACACAAAATAAGACTGACATTGTTCACACCAATTTGCTAAGGTAATGCCTATAGTTTCACTAGAAAACTGTACGTGTTTTAGATATATGTGCTGCCTCCTGCCTGTCTTGTAACACTGACAATTTTTAAACCAACACATTTATACATATTGCCATGCCAAATCTTTTCAGAACAAAACACTTTTAAACACATTCTAACTCCTTTCAACACCTTTAAAACACAGCACAACATACCATCTGTAAGTGAACACATCTAGTATAACATGGTTACACCTTCTGGGCATAGCCAAAATATGGCACTCTGCCATTTTGCAAAAAGTTTCTGGTTTTAACTAGAAGTATAATAAAGCCATTTATAGCTGTTAACACATTACATTTTCACCTAGCAGTGGCTTGGCACATTGCTTGCAAACTACAAATCTTTCTGCACATTGCGATCTATATGACATCATAACTCTTCACCATCAACACTACCTGCTCCAATCCAACAACTACAAACAAAAGTTCTTCACTGACCCTATCTAGGCAGCACAAATGTTCCATTAAAATAAAGCCAATTAAAACAGTCAGCTATGAGGCAAAAAACTTCTTCTTTCTTTTTTTTTTACTGTAACATGTTGTGCACTGAAAGCAATCAATCCTATCTCGTAACCTTGACAACAGAACATAATTACAGAACACAGATCTAAGCTAGAAAATATGCTAGAAAAGACGGAGCATTACCTTGTTTAGTATATGTATTACAGAAATAAAACAGACAGACATAAAACAACTTTAAATAAAAATTCAGACTTACCGGTGCCAAGGTATTTTCTTCTTCTTTTCCGATACACAAGTCTGAGTAAGAAAACTGACTGCAGGACCTTCATGATAATTTCCAAACACTGCAGCTATTAACCCTTTCAAAGGTTTTCTTTTGGCCATTTTAGTAACCTGCCAAACCAAGTCTTTTTCCAGAGCTCTGGGTTGCAGTTTAAAAACAAAACAAAACAAAACAAAAAATCTTTAACAGTACTAGGTTGAGATCCGTTTGGTAGAGGTCCCCCATATTTCCCATTGTAGTCCCTAAAAGGCGCCTAACCGGTCTTGGAGTGCCCACCCAACACTCCTACTTTTTCGGGCATCCCCTGATGCCGAGTGCCCACCCAGCACTCTTGGTGCCACCCCAGCACCTAAGACAGTAAATGATGGCTGTCACCGCTTCAAAGGCGTCACACATATGGTGGGACTTGAACCTCCGGGGCCACCCTCCCCTGAGGCTGGGACTTGGCAGTCCGATCACAGTGTGACACGGAGAAGTGAAGCCATCCTGCCGACTATGCCAAAAAACTGTGGTCGCAGATTCTCTTTACTGTCTATACTTTACCTTAAATTCTATGTACTCAATAACCACACCCAATGGTTATTCCAATAAAGCTCAGTTTATTGTCTGCACACATATATGTGGGAGCCTCAGCTAAAGGAGAGAGCTCCCCGAACAAAGTTTTACACAGTATTTTATAGCACTTCTTATCTTGGAAAAACACCAACATTTTAGTATAAGCCAATCATAGTTTTTAGTAATGTAACAGGAAAAACAGTTTGATATGCATTAGGTACTTTTCCACTGGCTTATTTCATTTCTTTCCCATTACTGCTTGATGCATATGCCTGGGTCAAGCTGACCTAAGAGAAACAATGAGTTTCACTCACACCATAGTAACGTACAGCTTATCTTCAATGCCACTACATGCTCTTATCTTTATACTTTGTCCAGGCCTGCTATTCAGGCTGGTACAACCAGTTCTGCTCAGTCTTATTTAGCTTACTATTTCTCACAACCTAAGGAACTGGTTTCAGCCAGCACGAGCTATTGCTTTCTGCTTGCTTTGTGATTCTTATGAACTTATAATGACCCTTAGCTTCTACTCACACTGTAACACACTTTACTTTATATGTATGCATGAAAGAAAGATATATAAAAGAAATTCCTCCACAGAGTCTAGTGTATATTTTACTGACCATTTCAAAACTGTGGGGAAACTAGGGGCACAGGACTCAAGGCAGCACGAATTCACAGTAGAAGGGTCATGTCAGATGAATCTAATCGATTTCTTTGACTGGGTGACCAAAGTAGTAGACCAGGGAGGGGCTGTAGACATGGCCTGCCTAGACTTTAGCAAGGCATTTGACACAGTCCCGCACAAAAGATTAATAAACAAATTAGCCAGTCTGGGAGTGGGTCCCAGAGTGGTAGCCTGGGTAAAACATTGGCTAGACAACAGGATGCAGATGGTAATAGTAAACAGAGTCCACAGTGAAGAAAGTGGGGTACCACAGGATTCAGTACTGGTTCTAGTCCTTTTAATGTCTTTATAGGCAACATTACTGAGGGACTGGAAGGAAAAGTATGTCTCTTTGCAGACGACACAAAGATCTGCAACAGGGTTGATACACAAGGTGGGGTGGAAAGGATGAGAAGGGACTTGGCAAGGTTGGAGGAATGGTGAAATGTATGGCAGCTTAGATTCAATGCAAAGAGTGCAAAGTAATGCACCTGGGAAACAAAACCCAGGGAAGAGTACACGATTGGGGTGAGGTACTAACAACAACAAAACAAGCATTTGTCAATGCTGAATGTTTGCTTGCTGGCATTGGCATTGGTAGTGTAGGAGTTACAGAGCTGCATAATAGGAATGGCAGTGAAGTATTGAACTGAAGCCAACCCCATCATCACCCTGCAGATAGTGATAGGCATTGGGGTGTGCCTTTGGGTCATCAGGCATAACGGCTGCCATTTCACCACACCCTACCGTGCAGACACCAGCAAGTGTCACCGGTGTGCCCTTGAGGGTCTTTGGCCATATAAGCACCCCATTCCATCAGGAAATATGTGTGAGATAGATGCGGTATGGGAGAATGGGGTGAACTTTGGGGCCGAAGAGTCCAAGGCACACCTCGATGCCTCTCAGTGGCTGCAGGGTGGGGTGGGGTGGAATGGTATGAGCATTGCAGATGACAATCCCAAGTCACAGCCCTGATGCCTGTCATTCTCTACAGGGTGGGGTGTTATGGTCGGAAACCCTAACGCCTCAGGCATTCGTTGGTATTTTCACTCCAAATTTTCAACATGGGTTTTTTGTGACCCCCACCTCATGAACAGTGGCAATATCAGTTTGTTAGCAGCTGCTTTTGCACAGCGACTCACGGCATTTGTCACCACAGGTGCAAAACACATTCTGAACAGGATGTGAAAAATGACAGCTGTACTGTTCATGGGGAGGTGTAAAAAATGGCAATGTTGAAAATCTGCAGTGAAAATATTAAAAAAACTGGTGAAGTCACGAGCGTGCGTAGAAACTGTGCAACGTGCACCCGTAATGTAATTAGTTTGGGAATTGTTTACAGCAGATTGTCAACACAGGCATTTTGGGACCTCCGGTCATGAACAGTGTCACTGTGATTTTCTTTATCTGTCCCGAACAATGATTTCCCACAGCGACCACGCATTTCTATGCTGAAAGTGTGAAAGCACATTTCGGCCATGTTGTGAAAAATGACAGCTGTACTGTTCATAAGGAAGTGTGGAAAAATGCCACTGGTGAAAATCTGGACTGAAAATATTGCAAATTTATGAACTTACGGTGCGTGGAAACTGCACAATGCTCACTAGTAACACAGTCATTTTGGGAATTTTTCACCAAATTTTAACATAGCTATTTTAACTCTTCTGCTCATGAACAGTGTCACTGTGATTTTCTTAATGTGTCCCATACATTGAGTTCGCACACCGACTGCGCCATTGTGCGCTACATGCGCGGAAACACATTTTGGGTGAGATGTGAAAAATGACAGCTGTACTACTCATAAGGAAGTGTGGTCAAATGGCAATGTTGAAAATCTGCAGTGAAAATATTGAAAATTCGCGAACCTACGAGTGTGCGTAGGAACAGCGCAATGCACACTTGTAAAACAGTCATTTTTAGGAATTTTTTCACCAAATTTTCAACATAGGCTTTTTGAGAGCCCACCTTATGAACACTGGTACTGTCATTTTGTTAATCGGTCCCGAAAGGTGATTTCGCGCAGTGACCGCGAAATCACCCTTCGGGCCCGATTAACACCATGACAGTGACAGAATTCATGAGGAGGGGTCCCAAAAACCCCATGTTGAAAATGTGGTGCCAAAATTCCAATAAATGCCTGAGATATGCAGCAAAGTTGAAAAAACCCTATTCAATACATTATACAGCTTACCGACATTTCCTCAGTTTGCAGTCGGTTTTGAAGAGTGCAGACATGTTCCTGGTCCACCGAAGATCGTCTTGCCGAGCTCCAGAGGTAAGTATGGGGTGGGGTAGGGGGTGTGGGGGAGGCAGGGTGCGCAGTGGGTGGGCACGGGTGGGAGAGGGGTGAAGACAGCAGCGAGGAAGGTTTTTCTTTCAGGTTTTTTTTATTTGGACTACGGGGACGCTTGCCACGCTGGGTGGGCTCCCAGCATGGCAGCTGGAAGGCTGTTGGGGGCAGTGGAGCCGATGGGGATTGGGCACCCGTCGGCCATAGGACCTGTTACCACGCTGGGGTGGGCTCTCAGCATGGCACCTGATAGTGGTGGGGGAACAGTAGAGCCGACTGGGATTGGGCACCCCGTCCAGCCATACAGTGTGTACGCCGTGGGGGGAGGAGCGCATGAGTACACAAATGTGCGCGTGTGTGTGTGTGTGTGTGTGTGTGTGTGTGTGGAGGCGCTGCTCGCCTCAAGCGGTGCTCTCTCTCTTTCAACTGTACGCACTGCATTTTGGATCGTCACACTATGTTTCTTGCACATCGTGCAAGCAAACATAAAAATGGAATGGGACCTGGGGGTAGTCATATCAGATAACCTAAAGGTGGTCAAGCAATGTGAGAAGGCAGTAAGGAGGGCTGGGGCGATACTGGGATGCACAGGGAGAGGCATCACCAGTAGAAAACAGGAACTTGTTATCCCTCTGTACAGACAGTTGGTGAGACCCCATCTGGAGTACTGTGTGCAGTTCTGGAGACCCCATCTCCGCAGAGACATAGACAGGGTGGAGGCTGTCCAGAGGAGGGCAACCAACATGGTGCAGGGTCTACACCAGAAAACATATGAAGAGAGTCTAAAGGAGCTTAATATGTATACCCTCAAGAAAAGGAGGGGGGGGGCATGATAGAAACTTTCAAGTACCTCAAGGGAATCAACAAAGTCCAAGAGGGTAGCATCTTTCAGAAAAGAGATGTGCAAGAACAAGAGACACAATTTGAAGATAGAGGGGACAGCTCCAGAGGTAATGAGAGTATTTTTTCACGGAGTGGGTTGTGAATGCATGGAACAGCCTTCCTCAGGAGGTCGTGGAGTCAAAAACAATGGGGGAATTCAAGAATGCATGGGACAGACATCAGGCAATTCTAGTGGGGGGGGGCTAGGAAGAAGTAGTCTATTGGTTAACTAGGATCTGCAGCTTATCCATTAGGTATGGAAATGGGCAGACTATGTGGACCAAGCGGTCCTTATCTGCTGTCAAATTCTATGTTTCTAACTTAATGCGAAAATTAAGACTGACACTTACAAACAACTACGGACTGAATTGTTATACTTTTTTTCCTTACAAAATGCGGGGATGGGGATTTCTCCTCCTAGATTAAGGAAATTAAAAATCAAATGATGGACATTCAGTATGGCTATATGAGAACTCAGGATAGAGACCAAAAGTATGGAATGCAGGGGAAAAAAGTATGTTACCCCCTTTGATTGTTGTCAAAAGGATAGAGATCTTAACACTCTTACTTATTAACGCCGATGGGTACTACTGTCACGTCCTAAACAGAAATTTTGCAGGAGGTGGGGCGGTTCATGACGGGAATGGTGACTAGTCAGGATTTATGTGCAGCAGATATGACGGATTGGTTATCTTCCTGTAACCTCCCACAAATTCCGCAATAGTTGCAGACCTTATTGAAAATACAGGATGCTCTTATTCTCTTATGGGAGATTTTCGCTAAGGGTCATGCTGGGGAAATTATGGGTTTCTTGATTAGCCTCGATCAAGCTAAGGCTTTTGATTGAATTGAACACCCCTTTTCATGGGCGGTTATGGAGCCATATGGGTTTCCTCCTACATTTATTACATGGATACAAGTCTGCTACCATTCTGTATGTTTAGTGCCCTGTGTTAATGGGTGGTCAGGGGCTGCATGTCGGCTGTATAGAGGGGTTTGGCAGGGGTGCCCTTTAAGCCCCCTGCTGTATATTCTCATGCTAGACCCTCTCCTACATAAATTCAATCATTCCAGTATTATTCAGGGATTGTCTGTAGGTTGTGAGGACTTCCCTATTGTGTCCGTGGGCAATGCAGATGATATCGGGCTGATTCTTGCAGATCAAGACTCAGGAAGGGCTGCAGGTCTGGTGTTGTCGGACTTCTCCAAGATTTCTGGGTCAGAGATAAATTTGCAGGAAAGCTGTGTTCTCCCCATAGGTGATGCAGGGAGGTTGTAACAGAGATTTTGGGTATACCACTTTTTCATGGGTATCATAAAATATTAGGCATTTTTTGGGGCCCTAGCAATTCACAATTTTTAATTGGGATGTAAAATTAAAAAAAAGCTGCTGGTACAGTTGCATTATGAAATAAATGGCAGATGTCAAAAAGGAAAATAATCTATATGATTGACTTTCTTGATTCCCATATTTTTGTTTATGAGTGCTTTGTTTCCCCCCTCCAAAAGAGGTGGAGACCATGCTGTATAATCTTTTTTTCAATGTCTTTGGGGTAGCCGTTTGAACCCTATTTAGCAGGGCAACCTATCTATTGATTTCAGAGGGGCCTGGGCATGATTAACCCTCTAGTGTTTTTTTATTGTATTTTCTTTTCTCATAATTTCTTTCCTCTGTTGAATTTTAAGATATGGGGTCCCTGGCTCGTGGATCATATAGGGCCTCTCATTGTCTCTTGGGAGGACTCCAGTCCTATTCCATGGCAAAAATCAATGCAGTAGGTAAACTTAAGTTGTGGCATCTCACAAAGCAAGATCATAGAAATCATAATAGGAAGGAATTGTATGCCAATATACTTGGGACCTATTATATTGTTCTCCCATGGTATGGGGAGAAACCCTTGCTGGAGAACAGGATTATTTCTGATATGCTTACGTGCCCAGGGTCCCTTATATGTGGGATTTTCAGTGGCTGTGTGTTCATCACAAGCTTGGGGTTAAGGATAATATGAAACACAAAGAAGTTTCAGACAGACTGTGCCCTGGAGTACAAACGGGTGCTGGTCACTTAGAATCGATGGACCATTTATTTTTTGATTGCCCTTATGTTGTATCCTTTTGGGCCAATTTTCAGAAATTCTGGTCAGGGGCTCCTTTTGTGAATTTAACTCCGGACATGTTTTATTTTGGTGTTTTTCCCAAGGCTTTGTCTAAATATGATGCTCACACTATGCAGCTTATCTTATTGGGTATAAAATATCAGCTGTGGTTAGCTAGATGTGTACTTAGTTTATGGAAGCAGGATAAAACAGTGGACCAGGTGGTTTATGCGATTTCACAAGATATTTTGCGCCTGAAACAAAGGGGTGCTCGGGTTTCTTCCCCTGCAACATTTAAATTATGGTGGAGAAACATGACCTGGTTGGATACTGGGTGAAATTTGACTTCGAGACTACTATGAATTGAATATTGCACTTCCCTTTATTGTGTTCCTTTACTTTCTGTATGATAGACATGCTTATTTTTTGTTAATTATGATTTCCCAGTTTTTACCATGTGATTCCTACCATGTTTTGCTTGAGTACTTGCTTTGAAGTTATAATACAATATTTCCTTACTCTTAGGGGTGAGGGAGGGTGATTTTCTGCATTATATGACGTAATATGTATCTTTGTTTTAGTACAGGGCTTTTCTGATTTATCTTTGATTTCCAATATGTTTTAATATTCCTGAAGAAGAGGCTGTATGCTTTAATACTTCTTTTCTTTGATGGTTTGCTTCTGTTGTTTTGTACTGTATTTTGATTTCTTGAAGTTTGACTAACACATTCCCTTACTCTTTTGTTGGGGGAGGGTTTGTTTTCAGTATTTTCGGCTTAATTTTGAGGTTTTAAACAGGCAATTTTATTTTTAATGTATAATGAAATTCTTCATGTTTCTTTCTTTTTTTAAGATTTTGTGTGCAGTAACACTATTTTGTATGTATTTTCTTTTAAGTTACAATAAAAAATTCCCCTACTGTTTTTGAGAAGTGCCATGGGATCTTTAACATCCACCTGCACTACCACCAGAACAGGCAGATGGGACCTTGGTTTAACGTCTCATCCGAAAGACAGCACCTCAGGAGTGTTGCACCCCCCCCATGCTGCACCAGAGTGTCAGTAATGGGATTTAACTCAAGTGCCTGGTGTGGGGATAAAACCCACAACCTTCTGATCTCAGAGGTGAGTGTGCAACCTGCTGAGTCACTGACACTGCATGCCAATGTTCTCAACGAAAGGGCCACTTTGACCAGCCGGTCACTGTGAGCCAACTGATGTGGGACACCCTCCAGTGGTGGTTAGTACCAGAACATCTGCAGGAAGATATCCCAATTGTCCACCCAGAGCTGACGGTCATCCTGATGACCGATGCCTTTCTCACAGGCAGGAGTGCCCACCTGAGGAACACAGAGTCCGAGGTCCTGGTGCCCATGAACTTGCTGGAGCTTGGGGCAGTTCAGCTGACACTGATTGCTTTTTCTCCACATATTCGGGGTCAGGTGGTCCAGGTCCAGATGGACAACACCACAGCTATGTACTATCTCAACAAGCAGTGCGGGATGCACTCCCTTCCTCTGCATGGGGAAGCTCTCCGCATGTGGACCCTCGTGTACGGCTCCGGAGGCCGATGATCTGGCCATCCATGTGGCAGGTGTCTCCATCCAGCTGGCGGATGCTTTCAGCCATGTGGACGAGGCATCTCACGGTGGTCTCTCCACCGAGAGATAGTACACAGCCTGTTCTCCCAGTGGGCACCCTATGGTGGCCCTGTTTGCCTCCAGAGAGAACACAAAGCTGAGACTGTACTGTGCCTGCCCCCTCAGCAGGGAATGCTACTGGAGGGCCTCCTCCATGCCTTCCTTCTGTTTACCTTGATCCATAAGGTGTTGCTGAAGAAGAAGAAGAGGGTCAAGGCTTGGGTGATCCTGATGGCTCCAGACTGACCATGCCAATTCTGGAACCTTGATCTCCTCAGCCTCAGCAGCAGGCTCCTGAGGCATCTTCCTCTTCACCCAGATCTGCTCTTCATCAATCGGGGAAGGTTCTCCATCCGGACCTTCAACCCTGCACCTGACAGCCTGGTTCCTGAGTGGCTAGAGTGTGCTAGGCTTTGGTCTCTCTGAAGATATCCTCACTGTGGTCAAGGCATCTCAGAAGGAATCAACCAAAAATGCTATGCCTTCAAATGGAAGAGGTTCTCCATTTGGTGCTAGGAGCAGTTAGCTGGACCCTTTATCTCATCTGATGGCTAGAATTCTCAACTACTTTGGTCCCTCTCCCAGTCAGGCCTTAGGTCAGCGACCCTTAGTGCACCTGGCAACCATCTCTGCCTACTGGTTGTGGGCCGGTCAGCAGTTGGTGGCACTGGAGAAGGTGGTCTGGTGCTTTTGTAAAGGCCTTGACCACATTTCCCTTCCAGTGCGTGAACCATCACCACCTTGAGACTTGTTGCTGGTGTTGGCAAAGCTCACAGGCAAGCCATCTGAACCAATGCACAGGTGCAACATGTCTCACCTGTTGTGGAAGACTGCCTTCCTGGTGGCAGTCACATCAGCCAGAAGAATCAGTGGTCTTCCACAGGGACAAGTTTGTCCTTTGCACCAACCCGAAGTTCCTCCAGAAGGTTGTGTTGGACTTTCAACTTAACCAGGTGATTAATCTCTTGGTGTACTTCACCAACCACACCTTGGAGGCCGAGCATAGGCTTCATACATTGGACCTGTGGTGAGCGCTAGCCTATTATAAGGAGCACACTGCTGGAGTTCGGGGAGAGGTTCACCAGGTATTTGTCACCTACATTGAAGCCGCATCTGGCAGACCGGCAGCTAAGCGGATGTTTGGCAGGTGGATTGTATCCTGCATCAACCTCTGCTATAGGTTGGCAGGTGGGGAGCCTCTCATAGGGCTTAGGGTTCATTCCACCCGTCATACTGTTGCCTCGGTGGCTGCTTCAAGGGATGTCCCTATTCAGGAAATCTGCAGGGCTGCTATCTGGAGGTCAGCACACACCTTCATTTCCCACTACCACATTGACCTTGAATCATGCAGGGATGCTGGTTTTGAGGCCTCAGTTTTCCAGTTTTATTCCCTAAGTGGGGTGTGTGTGCCTTGCCCACTCCTCTCAGAGAACTGCTAGGAGTCTGCCAGAAGTGTGGATAAGTACACCATATCCACGTTCCTAGAAAAACAGGTGACTCATCTGTAATGGTAGGTCTTCTACGGAGTGGTCTCTTGCAGTAGGTTATGACTCTTGGAAGGTTCCAGCAGAGGGCGCTGTCACACGGCAGCTTCTTCAGCAGTCTTTTACCAGGCACCACCCACACATGACATCCCTTCCTCCTGTATAAGTGTGGGCGGTCCCTGGTATCCTCTGTTCATTTTCCCCATTGGCTTCAGCTCGCACAGCAGCTAGCTCAATCTTCTGTGAAGCAGTCATCGACGAGACTTGAACAAAACGAATGTCTAAGAAAGGATCTACAAACAAGCAAACCTTATTTCGTTCCTGCTCTTGTGGCAGGAAGATTTTCAAGCTTGACAATCATTTATACTGTGTTAGATGTCTGGGACCCACACATGACACCGCCTCTTGTACTTTCTGTAAAGAATTTAACCAGGCAACTCATCTACGATGGTTGCAAGAAATCAGAAGTTTACTGATAGAGCAATAGGTTTTCCTGTTTGAGCAGACCCAGGGGGCTCATTCTAAGGGCTCCCCTACAAGTGGGTCTCGATCTAAACACAAAAGGGAGAAGGAGGAACCCTCCTCTCACTCCCTTCCACAACGCGTTGATGGTGACTTCTGCAACATGTGCACTGTCGACGGAGCATTCCTCGTTGACGGGAGCTCTTCTCCTGCCAATGGAGCATTGTTTTATGCCTTCCTCATTGATGGGAGCCACTCTCCTGTCGACAGAGCGATGTTTTGTGCTTTCACCGTCGGCGAGCACTTCCCATCGGCGGAGCTTGCCCAGGTACAGGACAGCATGTTCTGCTGTCCCTCCGTTGACAAAGGCTTCCTTCACTTCATTGATGATCACTATGGGGCCTGCAGCCAAGCAATAGCTGCTCTGTCAATAGGGCCCTTTCTTGTCGGCGTCTTTCGTCCCATACACTATGCATTCTTCTCCTGCCTGCGTCGTCGATGACAGGAGTTCTTAAGGGCAAACCAATGTCGTTAGCCATGCCACACCCCTCCACCTTCTCAGGTGCCTTCCTATAGGGGTGCAGCTGACTTCTAGAGACCAGGGCTATATTTTCTGGGTCTCGTCCTGATCCCCATCACTCATACCCTCTCTGACACCTATTATTACAAGCAGCCAACCTCGACACGTGGATATCCGTCATCTCATGTACCCAACATTGAATGCATTGTACACACAGTACTGCAATCCATGGGTTATAGCCATTCTCTCCTACTCTGGCCTTGGCTCAGCTTTCCCAGCGTTCTGCCTCTCCTCCACCCAAGCAGCCCCATACCAACCTCGCTTGGTCTCCCCCACCCCCTCTTTTAGAGGATTACTTGTCGGATGAACCCAACTTGGTGGGGAACCTTCTGGAGGACATTTATGATGAGGAATTTTCAAATATAGAATTTCAGACCAGTACTCCCCATACTCCATGGTCTCCTACTTTGACGAGGATCTGCTGGCCCTCAGGCTGCCTCTCCTCGGATGGCCCCTCTTTTGATGATATGATGATACAGATTCAGAATGTTATGGGTTCTCCACTACTGAACAAGATAAACAGTGACGAGACATGGCTGAATACATCGAGTTACCCGAGGAGCCTGTCCTAGTCATTTCCCATTAATACCTACTTATCAGAACACTATTTCTGATGCGTGGCAGCAGTCTTTGGCCATAACATCCATCCCTCGTAAGGCTGACTGGCTAACCAAGCCTCCTTGTACCATCACTATTTGTCCACAATGCATAACGTCCAACTCAGTGGTCATTGTGGCCGCGAAACCACACTAAAAGCCTAAACATATAAGTTCTTTACCTACAGATAAAGAATTCAGGTGACTTGATTACCTGGGCAAGAAGGTCTTCACTCTGGCACCATGAATATAAGGATCCTAAACTGTATGGTCCACATGGTGAAATACCAGCATACCCTGAGTACTTGACCATAGACCTCCTTAGCAAATTACCTCCTTCCCAAGACAAGGAGCAATTGCTACAAATCATGTCAACCATGACATCCATCTCTCACACCTTCTTCACTCAAGCTATGATATGGTTGATACTTCTGCGTGGCTGTCTGCCACAGGCGTCACCCTCCACCACCAAGCGGGTATCTGGCCTGGCACCAGATGTCCAGCATAAAGTAGTTAATGCCCCTTTCTGTGGCGACAAATTATTTGTTCCTGGTACCCAAATCATTGTGGATGACCTCCAGGTTTCTGGACATACCCTCCGAACGGTTCACGGCATGTACCATATGCCACGGAACCAATACTTCCACTACAGTAAAAGAGGTAACCGTTGCAAGTCCTCTCACTGAGGTGCTTTTCGGGGACATGGTCAAAACACAAGAGGCAATTCAAATGCCACACGTCCCACCCATGCCCGTCCCTCTGGAGGGGCCGGCAACTCCAGTTCTCAATGACTTCCTAGGGCTTTCCCCTTGCCTCCTCGTCCAAGCCTCGGAGACGGTGGGGGTAATTTTGCCCTTCGTTTGGAGGCTTGGCAGCAAATAACGACATATGCATGGGTACTCCAGATTATTCAAACTGGACATACACTGGAACTAATTTCAGTACCACCTCCACTTCCTCCTCGGAAGGTTCAGTATCCTCAGGCACACCTTCCTATACTCCAGGAGGAACTTATTGCCCTACTAACCAAGCAGGCTATTGTTCCCATGCCATTATCACAACAACAGGGTTTTTATTCCCATTTCTTTCTGGTACCCAAGAAAATTGGAGACCTCAGACCAATACTAGATCTGAGAATCGTAAATCAGTATATCTAGTACAAACATTTTCGGATGGTTACCTTAACGTCCATCTTGCCTCTCCTGCACCAAAGAGATTGGATGTGCGCACTGGATATGAAGGATGCATACCTGCATATGCCCATTCATCCAGCCCATCAGCAATACCTACGCTTCCATCTGCTGGGCCAAAATTACCAATTTCGGGCTCTGCCCTTCGGCCTTTCATCAGCCCCATGGGTTTTCACCAAATGTCTAGCCATGGTTGCAGGGGTCTTGAAAAAAAAAGGGTCACTTTGTCTTCCCCTATTTGGACAATTGGCTAATAAAAGCAGACACCAGGGAACATCTGCTGTTCTCCCTCTCAGAGACCCTTCAGTTGTCCCACGATCTTGGGATTATGGTGAACTGGCCCAAGTCCAACCCTCATCCAACCCAATTGCTCCAGTATATAGGGCCTGTACTGGACACGACTGTCGCCAAGGCCTATCTACCTCCTGCTCAGCAGGATACCCTAATGGGCCTGGCCGTACAAATTCAGTCACAAAAGATAGTCACCACCCACCTTATGCTGCACCTCCAGGGGCACTTGGCCGTGACCATACAAACTGTGGAGTTCGCATGCCTTCGGATGCGTCCTATCCAATGGGTTCTACAAGAGCAATGGTGCCAAAAAACAGGGCAATTCGAAGACCGTATCAGGGTGACTCCAGCCCTCAAGTATGCTCTTACATGGTGGATGCTCTGCTCCAGTCTCAATCAGGGCATGCCTTTTGCACATCCCTCCTCACCACTGCTGACAACAGACACCTTGCTAGAAGGTTGGGGTGCTCATCTCAGTCCATATTGGACTCAGGGCACTCCGTCATCATTTCAACCTTCAGGAACTACGCGCAGTCCTCCTGGCACTGCACGTCTTCAGTCCACATTTGACCCCAGGTCATCTACTGATTCAGTCGGACAACATGGCGGTGGTCTTTTACCTCAACAAACAAGGGGGGACATGCTCTCGCTCCATGTGCATGGAAGCAGTCAAGGTGTGGTGCGAAGCGACCAAACAGCAACTGACGCTCACGGCTGCTCATCTTCTGGGCTGTCACAATCCGTTAGTAGACCTTCTGAGTCACCAGTCCTCAGCTCACGAATGGACGCTACTTGACTCAGTCCTGCAGCATCTATTTAATCTCTGGGGCACCCCACAGATAGATCTGTTTGCATCCCCAGAAAACCACAAGCTTGCCAAATACTTCTCCATTATCCCGAACACAAGGAAGCTCTACAGATGCCCTGTCCCAACCGTGGACCGGGACTCTATTTATATGCCTTCCCCTCACTCCTCTCCTGCTCCAAACTTTAATGAAACTACAGATGGAGCCAGCCACGATGCTTCTCTTAGCTCACATGTGGCCTCAACAGATATGGTTCCCACTTCTGCAACAACTATTGATAGCAGAACCCGTTCCGTTTCCATTCAGGCCGTACCTCTTGACGCAATTGCCAAGCCTCCCAATCTGAAGACCCTCCATCTTCATGCTTGGCTCCTGAAAATGTCTTCATAAATAGACTACAAGTCTCTTCTCAGGTAGTGGATGTTCTGCTTGCCATCCGAAAGCAGGCTACCAGGGATACTTACAATTTTAAATGGAAATGCTTTTCCATTTGGTCTGCTTCAGTCGCTGGACCCTTACTCTTGCCCTGTATTATGAAGGTCTTAGACTACTTGGCCTCCTTGTTCTCAGAGGGCCTCAGCTATTTGTCTGTTAAAGTCTACCTGGCCGCCATCTCTGCCTTCCATGAACCATTAGATGGTCGGCTTTTGTATCAACACCATCTGGCTAAGATATTCTTGAAAGGCATATTATATCTAAGCTGGCATCCCATTATTCCATGGGCTCTGAATTTCATGACTGAAAAACTAACAGTGACCCCTTTGAACAGTGGCCACTTGAGACCTGCATTTCCTCTCCTGGAAAACGCTATTCCTGGTGGCTATCACTTCTGCTCGAAGAATTTCCGAGCTTCATGCCCTCATGTGCAGAGAACCTTATCTTATTTTTCATAAGGATCGGGCCGTGCTTTGCACTAACCCTTCCTTTCTGCCTAAAGTGGTTTCGGAACAAACTTTGAATCAGTCCTTGGAGTTACCGATTTTTTACCCTGAATACTCCAATCCAGGAGAACATCTTCTGCATATGATGGTTACCCATCGCATCCTTCATTACTGTACTGATCGGACAAAGTCCCTTCGCAAAACCTCATAACTGTTTGTCACTTTTGCTCCAGGTCGTGAGGGTCTTCTGGTTGCAAAACACACCCTCTCTTGCTGGCTAGCCCATTGCATTACTTTTTGTTACAAAAAATACAGTAAGCCCTTACCGGGTCATGTCCGAGCCCATTCTACTAGGGACGTAGCGGCCACAGCGGCTTGTTTCAAGGGTGCCTCATTACTGATATTTGCAATGCAGTCACCTGGTCTACCATCCATACCTTTACCAGGCATTACAATCTGGATGTTGCCTCAAGATGCAGAATGGCCTTCGGCTGTGCCGTCCTACAGGGCATCCTGTCATAACTGTCCTCCCACATGGACATAAGTGCTGGGAACTCTCCCTCTCCCAAGAGTCATAACCTACTGCAAGAGACCATTTCATAGAAGATAGTGCGGTTGCGGAGACCACGTGATGCAGTGCAGCTGGTAACGCTCCTTTTCACCGCTCCAGCCACCCAGCCAGGTAATTTCTTATTTTCAACTACTAGAAGTGCCAGCAAACTTTATCAGAGGGTCTACAAGCAATCATTTTACTTCTGCTTATTTCCATTATTTGGTTTCTGTTATGTGGGCAGAAATCGCAAAGCTTTCCTGGCACACCACGATCACACGGAGAAGGCCCGAAAGAGCCTAGGGCCTTGCCTACTTCTGATTTGCGGAACTCGAACACTACAATGTCGGAACAAGAACCACTTACTCTCAGTAGGTTCTTGGAAGAATTCCAACCATTCCGAGATGAAATGTGCTCAATATCTGCAGATTTAAAATCTCTGGCCCAAGCAATGGAAAACCTCATGATCTGCACCTCAGATGGAGAAGCACGATAACCTCCCTGGAAAAAGAGCTGACAGGCTCGATCCGAACTAGTTGCAACAAGACAAAAGATCACTAGGATGGAACTTAAAATAGAAGACCTTGAGGGCCACAGTCGGAGAAACAATACGGTCCTCATAGGCTTACTAGAAAATGAGTAAGGTCTGGATACTGTCCTGTTCATCCAGAAATTGGTAGAGAAAATCACAGGTCCCTCTCCTTTCGGGCCCAGATACGTAATAGAGCGAGCACATCGAGCTCTTCGCCCGATTCTTCCAGCAGGAGCCCAGCCAGGACCGTTGATCTTTCGATTTTTAAATTACTTGGAGCGGCAGCACTTCCTCCTAAAGGTTAAGGAGTTACAAGAAGTCCGCTGGCAGGGGATAAAAATATGGGTAGCCCAAGACCTTCCTGCTTCTGTCAGAGCAAGGAGAACAGCATTTCATCCTCTAGTCTCTAAAATCATCGCTGCAGGGATTACATTTTGGATGATCTATCCAGCGAAATTCCAAGTTCAAATAGCCGGCTCCTGGCAATCATACGAGAATCCTGATGCAGCGCTGACAGTTCTGAAGTCCTCTTTCCCGGAACTTTTTCATACACTTGATCCAGTATGCCTCTTATGAGCACATGCTCTGGCAAGAGCTTTGCCTGTAAAAAATGTTTAATTTTCGCCGCTTTTGGGAATGTCTTACAGTGGACTTCTGCAATTTAAGATTTGGACTAAAGCTAATTACTCCTCGAGACCGATGATCATAACATACAAGCTGTAGATTTGTTTGTTAACTTTAGTTCCTTTCAATAATAGATATCCACTGACTGTTTGGCTTCTCGATAATGCGCACGTCTGTGCTGCCAGTCTAAAGGACTTTTCATATGCTATGTGCTGCGGTTGCCGTTAGATGGTGCAACGCAACCATGCTTTTGGGTGTAGCGGTCACTTTGTATGAATGGTTCATTGTTAATACGAGTCTCTCCCCTGATGGATCTGTATTTGTTAATCATCTGGAAAAAAGTAAAGGGGAGGGAGGGGGGTTTTATCAGATGGCTCGGTAAGCTCAAATGGGCTATGGAGTAAACTAAGTTTCATTTCAATTATTACCTAACCTAGACAGTACCTGGTGTTAGCTTGGGTGAGAATTATCACTCAACAGATACTTTTGGGTTACAGAACTCTTCGTATTAACCTGTATTGAAGAAAGGTACTACCATATATATATATATATATATATTTTTTTTTGGTTAATAGATTACAGTGGTTTACAGTTTAAGGTTAATGTCAAACCTCCTTCCGTTTATTGTATGGGTAAATAGTAGAAATATTATTGCAATAAGGGCTGTATTTCGAGTCCCTTCATTATGTTTTCTTTCCTCTGTTTTGGTTGTCTGGTTGATTTGGCTTTCTAACCAGGTGTTTGGACTGGTTTCAATATAAGGTGGGAGCAGCGAAAGCAAGTACTGCGTAATGCAGTCTGTGACAATAAGGGAACTAGGGGCAGTTTTTTTCTTCTTCAGTGGGACTTTTGGCTACTTTCTTCTGACATTTTGGGGTTATAGAGGTAGACTAGAATTATTAGTAGGGGTTGGGGTAGGGTGGGTAAAAGGCACGGAGATTGAATTGCTCAGAACACCACTGTTATCTCTACAGATTGTGGGGGTCATTGATTTTACATTTGATTCCATTTGGGACCATGGCTAGCATACCTCTCAACCTGCCAGGACCAAAATCAGGGACACCCACCTAGAAAATCAGGGACAGAAGACCGAAATCAGGGACACCATTTTTTGGACAGTGTGGCGGTGGGTGCCGGCCTCACACCCACATGTGTGAACTGCATATTAGTCAAAATACTGAAGAATAACTCTTGAGGCATATGCATGTATATTAAACTTTATTGAATAACAGTAAAGCCATCTTTACAAATTCAAAATATAATTTCATAGAACTGTAATCTAGCACACATCTGTATGTATTAAATTATTGCTAGCAGTACAAAAAAGACTATTCTTTCATACCTTTATCCACCCCACACATTGCAATGCTAAATTAAACACCTACACCTACCCTCACCCTTAAATATAAAAAAGCACACCAAATTCTACAGATTCAATCAATTGATCAGTCTATAGTGTATACACATAGCAGAGTCATGCACAGACACACCTATATTATTTACATTATTGCACAAACTGTAAAAAAACAAAAACAATGTTATTCCCTTCCCAGTGCCATCCAGCCCACATAACCGTTTTGGCTGAGGTTCACATTGCAATTAATGTCACATCAGAATCCCAAACTTATTGCATTCCATACACACATCCCTAATGGGTAAACTGACATTTTCCTTTAGTGTCATTTTGAGGTGCCATGTTCTCGGTTATAGGAGTGTGTTGCCTTCTTAGCTGCTTCAAGGACATCCTTGGAGTGCTGTACATCAAAACATTCTCTGTCTTCATTAAACTTTATGGCAAGTAAGGAATTTAGAATTTTTGTGTTTAAAGAATGTCTTGAGTTCTGTTTTCACCTTCCTTACCATACTGAAGGCATGCTCTGGTTCTGCATTTGAGTGTGGTAAGCACAACACTGTCTCCATTAGCCGTCTGAACGTTGGTATGTTTTCTTCAGACATGCCAGTGAGTTGGCAAAGAACCTTCCCCCCAGTATTTTAGAGCTGAGGCATTGGTGGCAAATGTTGGCTGTCCTCCCTGAAATGTTTCAGCAAACTGATATATGCCAAACTCATCTAGGAGCTGGTCACATTCAGTCGACGTAGTGCAAATGCCCAGCTGCCTTCCCAAGTCCACAACAGCCGTCCCTGACGTCTTCAGCTTTAAAGGTGGATTGAGCAGAGTGGATATGCTTTTCAAGAGCTTGCTGTTCAATGGAAATTTGGTTAGCATTTTTTTCAGAACTGCTGTGTAGAAAGCTCTTGCCTTCCTGTATGTGTTGGTTTCAGCTGCTGTTCCAACAATAGTATCCTCGTTTTCTTTGATGAAATCTTCCACTTCTGGTCCAACCTGAGTTTTCTGAAGGGGGAGAAAATTCTCTGCCTTATCGAGAAATGTACTTTTGCATTCATTAAATACACTGACTGCTGCTTCGGGAACGTACGAACATACGAAGAAGCCAGTAGAAGAAGGCCATTTGGTCTATCAAGTCTGCTCGTATTGCAGGCTCCACAACTTGAGCTAATGTCCTTTCCCTCCTTCCCCACTCCTTCCATCATACCTACCCATGATTCTTACCGTCCCCTGTGCCTATCCCAGCCTCTCTTAAAGCTGCCCACCTTATTCAATGAGATGACCTCTTCTGGCAGTGCATTCTAAGTGTCCACCACCCTCTCTGTGAAGAAGTACTTTCTGACCTTCGTCCTAAACCTTCCACCCTCCAACTTAAGACTGTGCCCCCTTGTGATATGATTGCCACTCAGCTTAAAGAGACTCTGCTTATCAACTTTATTTATCCCTTTCAAGTACTTGAATATCCCAATCATGTCCCCTCCTCTCTCTCTCCTTTCTTCCAGGGAGTACATGTTCAGTGCCCTCAACCTCTCCTCGTATGCCTTGCCCTGCTGACCAGCTATGATCTTTGTAGCCCTCCTCTGTACCTTCTCCAGCAGGTTAATGTCCTTTTTTGAGGTGTGGGCACCAGTACTGCACTCCATACTCTAGATGCGGCCTTACCAGTGACCTGTACAAGGTCAGTATAACCTCCTCTCTCCTACTACTGATCCCCCCTAGCTATGCGTCCCAGCATCTTGTTTGCCTTTGCTGCTGCTTTCTTGCACTGCGTGGAGTGCTTCAGGTCACTAGTGATCATCACTCCCAGGTCCTTCTCCTCCTCTGATGCAGATACTCGGACTCCATCCAGGTAATACTCTGTCCTGGGATTATTGGCTCCAATATGCAGAACTTTGCATTTCTTGGCATTGAAGCCAAGTTGCCAGATCCTGGACCACATCCCCAGCTTTTCCAGATCTTCCTGTAGGTCTCTTATCCCTTCTGCTGTGTCCACTCTCCCACAGAGCTTGGTGTCATCTGCAAATAGGCACATTTTGCCTTTAATGCCATCCCTAATGTCATTGATGAAGACATTGAACAACACCGGCCCCAGAAGAAGTCTGCTAGAATACAACTGAATAATTTTGCTGATTTCCCCATGAAGAGTCATTAGCTGACTCTCCCTGCTCTGCAGCTTTTTATTAAATTGGCATAGGAGCCCCATTGCATATTTTAAGGAAAGAAAAGTCCTCTTCATTTCCTGACTGCTTAACCGCTGTGCTGTGAGTTGGACTTTTGCACCTCAGAGCTCACATGACATAAAATAGGACAGCAGAGCTGGCCACATGTCCACCATTCGCTGCACAACTTTGCTCAAACTGAGCCATCTTGTAGGCACATGTTTGATCATTTTCAAGGGCTCAATGTTCACAGACAGACTGAACTCCTTTAACTGCTGTTGCCTCTGGGAACTTGAAGAAAGATGGCAGTAAATGTCTGAAATTAACTCTTCAACTGGCGATGAAATTGCTTTAACAGCGGATTTGGTGCAAAGGTCTGCCAGATGGCAAAGACATCCCCAGTTTATGATATTTGGACAGACCTGCTTCAGCCTAGAAAGCAGAGAATTGTTTTTCCCAATCATAGCAGAAGCATTATCAGATGAGAATGCAGTCAGATTGGTCAGTGGGATATGAAAGTGCTGTAAGGTTTTCATCACAATGTCAAACATTGCCTGCCCAGTTCCAGATACACAAGAAGGCATGTCCAGGCAGCAAATGACATTTGTTTCCAACTTCATGTCATAAAAGCCCACCAGAATAACCAATAACTTTTCATCCCCCATGTCTGTGCTTTGGTCGACATACAAGTAGAATGGAAGCTGGCGACACTGGGCAGCTGCATCCTCCTGATACTTTGGCCTAAGGACTTCTCGTGCAATGCATGCAGATTTGGTTGATCCACAGGTTGTTTTTGTAACCACTTCTAGGTCTGTGCAGTGCTTCCTCATACATTTCAAGATGTGGTCAGCACAGGAAAGGGAGAGATTGTGTTCTGCCAAAAGATTGACAAAGGTCACCTCAGCCTCCACAACCTTTGTGGAACTTTGTGCTTGAAAAAAGTGGCTCAGCTTCTTCCCAGAAGCATGTTTCACATTCTGCTGGTGCTTGTGTGATGATTCGTGGCACTGTATATCATTCCTTCCTCCATGGCTCACACTGATGTCAGATGTACACACTTTGCAGAATGCTACAGGGGCCCTTTTCTGCTGGCTGCTACCCATTCAAATGTAGTCTTCCATACAGTCTGGAACACAGCATTTCTCTTTGGCTTCTTGGTTGGGGTCATGTTACCTCCACTGCAGATGTCATCCTCGGAGCAAGTGTTGTCACCATGGACCATTTTCTAATAAAATTGCAACAAACACAAAATGCAGAACAAGTTAACCTCAGGTTCAGGACCTCCCTTTAAATAAGAGAAATCTCCTGCTGGCAACTGCAGGCTGAATCAGCTCTCCAGAGTCCACCTTTATGTTTTCCATCTGTGCTACATTATCTAGGCTGATTCTTAAACTGTTTTGCTGTCCCATAGCTTCTTCCATTATGTGCACATAAAGACTTGCTAATGTATCAGGCGTGGTCTGAGCCTTTCTCCAGTCCTACAGCTGTACCAGATGCATACAAACAATGAGCTGCTAACAAGTCTGGGGTTATCTTTATCTGTCCAACAGCTTATGCTAAGTAAATTAAGAAGCTGTTAATGTTGCCTGAATGACACATTCAATGACAGTACTTACAAACCCTCCCCATGCTGACTAAGGTGTATGTAGCACAATGGTTTACCTAGGTTATATTTTATATTAAGCTGTCTGTGTGGCATGCCATGCCAGTACCACTACTGACTGATCCCCCCCCCGCCTCACACACACACACACACACTAAAAGATAGTGCAGTTTCAGGGAGAGAGCAAACCACAGTCAGATTCCTTTTTTTCCTGCCTGCAACAATCCTTTCACCCAAGCACAAATTATATGACAGTATCTTTTGTCTTTTAAACAGTGCTCACAGGGGAGGGCTTTGATGCAGTGGCACTGCTTCTCTCCAACGCTCCCTTAAGACCACTGGGCTCAGTCAGCTCAGTCTGCTGCCTGCAGCAATCATTTCACTCAAGCATACATATTTCATATTATATAACACACACACACACACACACACACACACACATTTTGTCTTTTAAACAGTTCTCGCAGCAACCAGGAGGGCTTTGATGCAGGAGCAATGCACCAGGGTCTGTCTAGAACACCCACATATTAAGGTGCCATTAGACAATATTCACATGAGGGTGATGCCCGGATCTACCACTATCTGTATTTATAAACAGTAATTAAACAGTAATTATTTAGATCCCGGTTATCTCACTCATATCATTCATACTGTTTTAGGTTTCTATGAAAGTAAGGGATTAGTTGGGATCAGACAACAATTAAGACCACTTGTGTTAATATACAGCTGACTGAAGTGAGGTTAGGTAGCAGGGACGAGGTTAGGAAGTGGCACAGTACTACTGTCAGACTCCAGCTCTACAGTTGTCTGTCAGACTCCAGATCTACAATTATTAAGTAGCAAAGGAAAAAAAGGGAGGGGGGGGCATTGTCTGCCTGTAGAATGAGGGAGGTTGTTTACTGCTGGTCAGACAAAATGACAAGGCAGACAAGTGCTGCTCAAGTGCTCAGTCAGTGCTGCGGCTGCCCTGTCTCAACACTCCACTGCGCTGTGGCTGCTCCGTCCTCGGTCCAGTCTTCTACACTTCCTCCGCAGTCATTTCAAGCCAGGAGGAGCCATGTGGTGGTGAACAGATGCTGGGTTTGCTGGCTGCTGCTCTTTTACAGTTTACTTTTCACTGACATATCAGGGATACAGACCTTTTTGGGGTGATTTGTTGCAGCAGCAGTCCAGCAGCCAGCCTGGCTGGCTCCCTCTGAGTAACTGCAGCCTACATGGCTCAGGCTCCGCTTGACACAGACAAGATGGGCACCTTGAGTGGTGAACTGGCTAGCATCTCTCTGCCTCATCGCAATTTTTTCTCCAGTGCTCTGGAACTCTGGAGGGCTTCTTTGATAGTTTGACTCTCCAGCCTCAGAGTCTGAGGCTCAGACCCAAGGAAAGACACAAAACTTCAGTTCCATGGGTGCCTTCATTCTGACTGAGTTGCATTGTCTGACACAAAGAGCAGTACTGCCTACATTATCTTTAAAATAAAATAAAGAGTCCTTGGCAGTAACTAGGAGTATTCTTTGATTGCCACACAAGAGAGCATATACTGACTGAGTACTAGTGTTTGTATTGCCAAAGAAAATAAAAGTCCCAATAACTTCTACAGAAATGCCTTCAATAATTGTGCAAGCCAGTCACATCACACAACACTATCATGATCTTTGATAAACATCTTGGGAACCTACTTAACACCAAAGACTGCAGAATGCATATGATCTCTGCAAATTCTGCAATGCATGTATGCAGTATAAAAAATGTAACCAGCAACATAGACTGAGGTGGGAGGACTGACTGACTGATATGCAAGAAACACTGAGGACTGCACACAGGAGGACCAGAACTCCACTGGCACTAACCTAATAAATGAACTAGAACTGGCATGACAGAAATAAAATGCAGCTTGTATTTGAAATACAGTGACACTGGTGTCCCCACATTCATTTGACAGATTTCCTGTAACTCCACAGCAATTTTCCTGTCACTGAGCATGCCACTGACTGAAGTGAACTGTTGACTGCAGTTTCTAATTAACTCCATAAAATATTTTTATTTAGAATACCACCACAAGGCACAAGTTGCAACTGGGAGTAGTACACCCAAAAATCAAGTTAAGCTCCCCTCTAATGTGCTCCAATTTAAAAAAAAAAATCTACCAACCTGATAGATGATTAAGGGTCAAATGAGCTCTGTGCAACCCTGAGCAACTCAATTAACTTTCTTCCCAGTACTATCTGAAAATATTTGTTTGCAAAAAATTCATGCACTCAGATCTGGCTGCTGCTGGCTAGCTGACTTAATTCCTGACCTGCCTGAAGATAATATAATGGCTAAACAACCTTTGTAAACTCGGTGCAAAATGGACCCCCCCCCCATCACAGTACCTCTGTAAACTCAGTGAAAAATGGACCCTCCATCACAGTACCTCTGTAAACTTGGTGCAAAATGGACCCCCCCAATCACATGACAGCAAGTACCTCTGTACACTCGGTGAAAAACTGACCCTCCATCGGTGTATTTCAAAAATGTTTGGCTTACGTTTCCCTCAAAAGGTAAGTGGCTGCTGGTTGATGAAAATCTTGTTTTCGCCACTCTTGTATTGTCTCCTTCAGTGCGCTGCTACTAGCTAGAGCAAGGCTGGCATTTTTAAAATGAACAAAAAGCAAAGCAAGTTCTCAGTCAGCTAGCCTAGCAGCAGCCTGGCTGTGCACTAGATCTGGAAGATCGGGAAGTCTCTCGGGCAGCAGCAGGGTCAGTTAGTCAAGCAGGATGCAGGATGGAATTCTGAAATAAACTGCACGGCAGACGGCAGTGCGGCACTTCGTTCTTGGAGTCGTCAGTCGCTCGTCTTAGTCGGCAAATGAAAAATTGGCTTGCTGGCTATTTTCTCTCCGGCGCTCTGGATCTCTATTCAGCTATGAGTGCCAAGAGCTGCTGGAGAGCTGCTTTTAAGCAGTACTTGCGGGCTTGAGTGGGAAGGGGACACGGGAGTTGAGGGACTCAAAATTCTTGTCTGAGGTGGGCGGAGGTGCCAAAACAGCAATGGACCAGGAATGCAGCCCATGATTGATGGACTAGTCACCGACGTCACCACATGTGATGTATACAGGCTCCGGTGGTGCAGCACTAAAAAATATCTCTGGGAAACAGTCGGCTTAGACCGCATGGCTGAGGGGAGTCGGCATGGAGTTGGCGTTCTCGGGACAATGGCGCGGGGGTACGGGATGGCGAAACAGTCAGCTCGAAACCAGGACTTCACGGACAATCCAGGACACTTGAGAGGTATGATGGCTAGGGATCTCTGTTTGGCCTCGTGGAACATTAAGGGGGCTAGACAAAAAACGAAACAGTATAAAATTTTGAAACATATTGGGCTATTGAAGGCTGAAATTATTTTCTTACAGGAAACTCACCTGTTAGATTTTGAAGCCACTCAAATGAGAAGACTTCAGATTGGACAGGTTTTCTCTGCAGAAGGTAATTCTCAAAGTCAAGGGGTCATGATATTACTAAATAGGTCAATCCCATTCCTCCCTGTTCAGACAATAACAGACCCGCAGGGCAGATATTTATTTGTTAGGGGTA
The DNA here is from genome assembly GCA_016271365.2 of Neoceratodus forsteri. NCBI lineage: Eukaryota > Metazoa > Chordata > Ceratodontiformes > Ceratodontidae > Neoceratodus > Neoceratodus forsteri. The sequence goes on from CM028129.1 coordinate 1,625,275,462, forward strand.
CTTTGCACACAACTGAGGTTTTACTGGGTAGTGTATATGGTCCTAACCTGGACTCTCCCAGTTTTTTCATGCAGTTGATAAATATATTAACTCCTTACCTCTCTCTCCCGATAATTATTGGAGGAGATTTTAATGTGATTCTTGACCCAACTATGGATCACTCAGGGCCATCTTGTAAAGGGCTTTCCCCGCTCAAAGAGCACTTCGAGAGTTGTTAGATCAACTAGGCCTATGCAATGTTTGGCGTGTTCTGCATCCCTCTGAGAGGAGTTACACCTTTAGTTCTCAGGTACATGGGACGGCATCAAGGATTGACTGTTAATCTCCCAGACCCTCCTTCCAGGGATACTTGATACATCTATTCACCCAGGCCCTCCCTCTGATCATTCAGTAGTTACATGTCAGATCACCTTTGCATCTCTCCCAAAGCCGGGGGGTCATTGAAAACTCAATAATCAGCTGCTGAAGGACCCTGAAGTGTCCAAATATATTTCCGACCAAATACGCCACTTTACTAATATAAATCAAAACTCCAGTACTAGACCTGACATAGAGTGGTGTGCTTTAAAAGCATTTATCAGAGGTCTCCTGATTGGTCTAGCCGCTCATAAAAAAAAAAAAAAAAGGAAAAACAGCTTCTCTTTTTTTCTTTCCCAAATACGTACTATAGAACATAAGCTCTCTCCCCATACACCTGTAGAAATTAGACAAGATCTGGCTAAATTAAGAAACAGATATTCAGATCTTCTTAGGGAACGAGCTGAATGTGCAATCCTAAAAGCTAAAGCATCATATATGGATCAGGGCGAAAAAGCTGGGCACCTACTTGCATTATGTATTAAGCAGCAAGAATCTTCAAGATTCATAACTGCTATTCGGTCACAGACTGGTGGTTCCCTTAAAACCTCCCCTGAAGAAATTGTTTCTGAATTTAGTCAGTTCTACAGACATCTTTATGGTCCAATGCCAAACCCACCTTCAGAGACTCAGCTTGACGAATACCTTCAAAATTCTCATCTTCCCTCTCTTTTGGAAACTCAACAGAGATTTCTGGTAGGTCCACTTTCAGATGAAGAACTTATAAAGTTATTAAGGACCTTCCATCTGATAAGACCCCAGGACCAGATGGTTTCTCTCCTAATTTCTGCAAGCATTTTGTTAACTTGCTTATTCCCCTACTATTACCATTATATCAATGTATCTTATCAGGGAATACATCAGATAAAACCTTATTTGAAGCTTTGATTGTCCTTGTGCCAAAACAGGATAAAGATCCAGAACAAGTCACTAGTTATTGCCCAATTTCACTGCTGAATCAGGATATTAAAATCCTGACTAAGCTTTTAGCTGATCGTATTAGCCATGTCCTTCCCGAACTAATAGGTCCCGAGCAAGTAGGATTTATGAAAGGCAGGAGCTCTACGGATCATTTACGTACCCTCTCTTATGTCTTCTTGGCAACCAGGGATGCTGAGTATCCTGCAGCTTTGGTCTCTCTGGATGCCGAGAAGGCTTTCGATAGGGTCAATTTGAACTTTTTGTTTTGTACTCTCATTGCATTTAAGTTCCCTACTTTAGTTCAGATTTGGATTGCTGCCCTATACAAATTCCCATCTGCCAAAGTTTCAGGGAATAGTGCAGTTCATAGCTTTTCTCTTTACTGTCAGGTACAAGGCAGAGTTGTCCCTTGTCTCTTCTGCTCTTTAATCTTTATTTGGAGCCTCTGATCCACAGGCTAACTGCATGTCAAATGTTTCAGGGTATACCAGTCCAATGATATGAAGTCAAGGTCTCTGCCTATTCAGATGATCTCCTTCTACAATTAGCCTACCCAGAAACCTCTATTCCACCCTTGTTAGACATAATTGAGCAATTTAGTACCATGTCTAATTGCAAATTGAACATAAATACTGTAAAACAGTAGTGTTTCCCCTCAATTATAACTTTTTTAAGAATAATATTTCAGGGTTTGGGTTTTCCTGGAAAGCAGATTCCCTCAGATATTTAGGAATTGAATTGGCAACAAACCCTCAACGTCTTCAACAGTTAAATTTGGATTCTCTCATAAATACTATCACTCAAGATGTAAATCGATTGTCCCACCTTCCGATATCCCTGTGGGGTAAAATCAAGTTTAATTAAGATGAATGTTTTTCCTCGGCTTTTGTACCCCCTAAATTTATTGAATATCTGGTTACCTCTCGCTTGGTTTAGGAAAGTTCATGGTCTTATTACAGAATTCATCTTGTCCAGTAAATGACCGCAAATAGCTTACCACAAACTTGCTTCCCCAAAAGTCTGGGGAGGCCTTCGCCTCCCACATCTCGGTTTGTATTACTGGGCCAGTCATGCAAATAAATATCTCCAGTGGCTCTCTGATGAGAACCTAAAAGATCCGTCAATTTATATCCCAATTTAGCTCTAAATTGAAATTGCACAAATAAGGGTGTTTGTCCTTTCCCCATTTAATCTCTTACATGCAAAATTAAAATCCCTTCCCTCAACTATCAAAACTTCCCAGATAGCTATTTCTCTTAGGGTGCATTCACAGTTCTGTTCCTTTTTTTAAATATGGCCATATTCTGTACCTATCCCAAACAATATATAATAACACTAACACTAACTTTAAGGTAGACAACATAATGATTCTCTGTAGTTGGTTACCTAACCTGGGTGATGGTACAATATCTCACTTTGTTAAAGAAGACCAGACTTGGCTTTCCTCTGTAGAGCTTATGGCTAAGTTTAATATCCCAAATTCCATGATTTTCAAGGTGTTTCAAGTGAGACATCTCCTCTTGAACATTAGAGGTAAGACCCCACCACAACCAACAAAGGTCTTCACTTATAGAGAGTTGGGTTCTGTAGTAGGATCCCCACATACAGTGTCCAAGTTATATACGTATTTATATGACTGGTTACATCCAGATAGTTTTGGTTCCACTGTTTTCTGGTCATCTATTTTCCAGACTAGGCTATAAACTGGTCAACTTTATGGCATGGCTGTCACAAATTTATACTCCAGGATAGGTTACGGTTAATGTAATTTAACATCCTGCATAATTTATATTATTCTCCACAAAAACTAGCCAGATTTGGTCTGTTGTCATCTCCCCTTTGTACAAGGTGTACACTAGAGGAAGGTTCCTTACTTCACATTTTCTGGTCATGCCATAAAGTTGCCCCTTTGTGGTCTCTAATTCAACAGAAGGCGGATCCTTTATTGGGTTTGAATGACTTGTTTACAGCAGAGATCTGCCTTCTAGATGATTTCTCTGGTGTTTCAGTGCTTAATCGTAAATATTATATGGCATTAATCTCAATGTCAGTTAAGAAACTAGTGCTGAAACATTGGAAAGATCAGGATGACATCCCATAACCAGAATGGTTAAATGAACTGCTATCGAATCTCAGAACGGAGAAGACAATAGCTAGTTTGCACAACAGATTAAAGAGATTTGCCAAGATATGGGACCCCTTTTATATCTTTACTCTCTATAATGATGAGAATGGTGCTATAATAGGCATGTCATATTAGCCCACTTTGTGCCAGGAGGGTGGGGTGGGTGGAGAGGGAGGGTTAGGGAAGGAGGGGAGAGAGAGGTACCATTATTTATTTATTTATTTATTTATTTAGTTAAACATCAGTTTAGAAACCTTTGAGCCAGAGGCTCATTTACAAAGGTACCTCGTCACAAAGAGGACATCAGAACAGTAGTACAAGGGACACAGTACTTACAAACAAAAAAGTTACAGTTCAATTACAATTTTGTTACAATAGAGTACAATCTCCAACGAGCAAAAGATAACAAAAGGTGCAAAACTTATGGTTGGGGGACAGCTGGTGGGGGTAGAAGGGAGGGAGATAGGGGAGGAGGAATAAGTAGGAAAAGGAAGGGGGGAGCCGCTCAGTGAGCATTGTCAAACAGAGTATATATATATATATATATATATATATATATATATATATTTTTACACTAGGCTAGCGGCAGTTGCATTTGCGAGAGCTAAGCAGGAAGTTTCTGAGCCTGGGCTTAAAAGCAAGCTAAGGTTAGAGAGTTTGAGACACTGGCGGAGGGAGTTATACCAGTGGGGCGACGGTGAGGGAATGCCCTCTGACCTTGTGAGGTCCTGGCTCTGAATAACTAGGGTATCTCTTGATGAGCTGCGTGGATCAGGGTCGGTGCAATCACGGCCAATGGAGTTGGATAGGCCTATGGGGGGCTAGGCCATGCAGGGCTTTAAAGGTGAGCTGGCATGTCTGATACATGAGTCGCTCTTCCAGGTTGAGTAGGGTAGCTAGGGTGTACAGCTCACATGTGTGAGTGAGTCTGGGAGCACCAGTGATAAGTCTGCAGGCCTTATTTACTGTGAGACGAACCTTGTTGAGGGCAGTCTGATCTGCTGAGCCATAGACCGGAAGGCCATAGTCAATGAGAGACATGACAGAGGAGGTGACAGCCAGGCGGAGGGCATCAGGAGGGAGGCATTTCTTGTGCCGGTAAAGAATGCCTAGCCGTGAGTTGGCGACAGAATTTAGGGCAGATATATGTCCATGGAATGAAAGTGCAGGGTCAAAGGTTATACCAAGATATTTATAGGATTGCACCTGGTCAATGACGAGATTGGGTGTGGAGAGGACAGCTAAGGGAAACTTGCTGTATTTATTTTGGGGGTGAGAGAAGAGCATCGTTTTTGTTTTCTTAAGGTTGATAACAAGTCGGTGCTCAGTGAACCAGGTAGCTGCAGAGTCAAAGACTAGTTGGAGGGAGTTCTGTAGCAGCATGGGGTCATTGTGGGAGGCAACAGAACAGCATCATCAGCATAGAGAAGCATCTTACCCGTACAACTGCTGGGTAGGGAGTTAAGAAAGAGTGAGAATAGTAGGAGTCCAAGAATTGAGCCCTGCGGCACCCCAGAGCGAATGGGGCATGTTTCTGAGAGAGTACTGTTGACTTTCACACATTGGGAGCGGGCGGAGAGATAGCTGGTGCACCAGGAAACAGGTCCTGAGGCAAAGCCTATTAGGTCGAGGGTGGAGAGCCTTAGAGAGGGGGGAGAGGATTGAGATGGGTCTGTAGTTACCCGGAAGAGTCCTGTCACCACCTTTATGGACAGGGGTAACTGTGACAATCTTCCAGGCAGAGGGGAATTTTCCGAGACAGAGTGATTTGTTGAAAATGCATGTAATAGGTGAGAGGACCTGATCCAAGACCTGACGTAAAAGGCAGGGATCAAGTGAGTCATTACCGATGGTGTTACCTTTTGGGGCTTTTAGCAAGTAAGGCCTAGCTTCTTGCATGGTGACACGACGCAGGTGGAAAGAGGGCCAGGCAATGGGTGGTGGTACAGATGGAGGAGGTGGACTGAAAAAGTTACCAGGAAGTACTGAGCTAAGGTCGGTAAAGGAGTTATTGAGGTGGGAGGCAATGAGGGCAGGGTCAGAGGAGACGGTACCATTGATGTTGAGAAGAGAAGGAGAGGGGACTGGGAGTGACCATTCAGTTGCTTGATGTTGTCCCAGAAGCACCTGGGGTTCCCCAGGAGGAGGTAAGAGAGTTTGGCAGTATTCCGCCTTTGTTTTACGGATGGCCCAGGTGCACTGGTTACGGGCAGCAGCATAGACTGCCTGTCAGCTGAACGGCCAGTAGCAACAGCAAGGTGCCAAAGATTGTCACGTTGCTTGTTGCCACAGAAGGGCAGGGTGATCCAAGGCATGTTTCACTTTGGACCTCTAGCAGTTATGGGAGCAAAGATATCACAGGCAAAGTTGAAAGTGCTTACAAAGAAGCCCAGGGCCAAGTCAATGTTGGTTGCCCTCGTTAGAGGGACCAATCAGTGTGGGCAAGGAAGCGCTTAAGGCCTATGAGTCCCCTAGGCCTAAGCCGCCTTCGAGAGGTGGTTTTGACCGGGGATGAGAGCCGAGGGGTTTCCCAGTTGAAAAGCACAGGGGAGTGGTCACTGAGGCAGTCAGGGAGGATTTGGATGTTGTGGATGCGGATTGGCCTGTTGGTGAGGACCACATCCAGGAGGGTGCTTGTCCCCACCCAGGATTTTTTCTAGTAGGCTGTGAGACCAGTTGAGTTAGGTCAATTGAATCGAAAGCCTCACGGTGGGAGGAAGATGAGGGGCAGAGCCAGTTTATATTCAAGTCGCCCACCAAGATTTGGTCCGACGAGTTGGGTAGGGAGGTGAGGTAGTCAATTAGTGGGCCCAGGGCCTGGGATTGGTTCTTGGGGGGTATGTAGGCTACGGTTAGGAATAATGGGCCTCTAGCTGGGTCCGGGGACAGCTTTAGAGTAAGTGCCTGGGCCTTATGGTCGAGGTCAGGCGGGGGGAGTGGTAGCCCCACGAGAGAATCCTTCAAATAGAAGACACAGCCCCCACCTCTCCTGCCGACATGGTCCAACCGGTGGAGAGTGTAGCCGGGGAGAGAGACATGAGAGTTAGGAGTGGAGGGAGACAGCCAGGTTTCAACAAGGGCAACAACATCAGGTTTATGAAGAGTCACCCAGCAGTGTAGAGAGTCCAGTTTTTTCAGGAGGCTACAGATGTTCATAGAAGCAATGCACAGCCCAGGAGATTTCAGGGGGAGGACCAGTGCTGCCAGGCCCGGTATTGGGGTGACATTGCCTGACAGGAGCAAGAAGAGGAGGGCTGATCTGGGAGTGCACAATGGCGGGATAGCTTTACGATTGGAGAGGGGGTGATGAGGGAGTGATGAGGGGGTGATGACCAAGTGAAAACAGCTACTAGAGAGCAGTAAAATGTGACAATTGAGGTACTGGGAGCAAATTGTTCAAACTTAATTAGGCTCCCTCTAGTGGCAAAACAATATAAGGAGCTAATGGAGAAGTTGGGTGTTAAAAAAAAAAAAAAATTCTAAAACTCTAGCACTTAGAAGTTAAACAGAAGGCAATTACTAGCAGGACAAAACTCAAAATTCTAAACACTGGAATAGCACTTAGAAGTTAAACAGTTCCCAAATGAGTTTCTCACAGGGGGGTAATTCAGTTACAAGTGGAAATGCACTTTGCAAATTAACAAATAGTCCCCAGTCCGATTTGCACAGGGGGGATTTCAGACAGAACACAGGTCCTGGGCTTGCAGTGACTCCATGCTGTTAAATACAGTTACAGGCAAATGGAAATAGTTTCAAAATCAGGCACAAAAGTAACAGTTCAGCTCCGTTTGAGCCTGGGCAGCAACTCGAGGTGCTACTCTGGCCGGGATTCATGCGCTGAGCAGGGGAGCTTGTGGCCGTTTCAGAAAAGACACCAGATGGCCAACGATGGTGGCAGCAGCCTGGATCAAGGTAGAAATTACCTGGTGTGTCTCGGGTTCGAGGCTTCTTTGGGCAGGGAGGGCTTCAGAGCAGGCCCTCGCGACCTCCGGTCTCCTCAGGGAGGGGGTGGTCTCTGCAGGAGAATGAAGAGAGAGGGGGGATTAAATAGGCAGCCCAGGCAAAGATTAACCTGCTGGGGGGCGGCTGGTAGTGGGTGTGGGAGAAGAGCAAATGGGCTGTTGGCTATCAGGTACTATTGTGATTCAAAAAACGAAGGCAATTACTAGCAGGACAAAACTCAAAATTCTAAACACTGGAATAGCACTTAGAAGTTAAACAGTTCCCAAATGAGTTTCTCACAGGGGGGTAATTCAGTTACAAGTGGAAATGCACTTTACAAATTAACAAATAGTCCCCAGTCCGATTTGCACAGGGGGGATTTCAGACAGAAGACAGGTCCTGGGCTTGCAGTGACTCCAAGCTGTTAAATACAGTTACAGGCAAATGGAAATAGTTTCAAAATCAGGCACAAAGTAACAGTTCAGTCTGCCGTTGAGCCTGGCGCAAGTCGAGGTGCTACTCTGGCCGGGATTCATGCGCTGAGCAGGGGAGCTTGTGGACGTTTCAGAAAAGACACCAGATGGCCAACGATGGTGGCAGCAGCCTGGATCAAGGTAGAAATTACCTGGTGTGTCTCGGGTTCGAGGCTTCTTTGGGCAGGGAGGGCTTCAGAGCAGGCCCTCGCAACCGCCGGTCTCCTCAGGGAAGGGGAGTGGCTCTGCGGGAGAATGAAGAGAGAGGGGGGATTAAATAGACAGCCCAGGCAAAAGATTAACCTGCTGGGGGCGGGCTGGTAGTGGGTGTGGGAAGAAGAGCAAATGGGCTGTTGGCTATCAGGTACTATTGTGATTCAAAAAACGAAGGCAATTACTAGCAGGACAAAACTCAAAATTCTAAACACTGGAATAGCACTTAGAAGTTAAACAGTTCCCAAATGAGTTTCTCACAGGGGGGTAATTCAGTTACAACTGGAAATGCACTTTACAAATTAACAAACAGTCCCCAGTCCGATTTGCACAGGGGGGATTTCAGACAGAACACAGATCCTGGGCTTGCATTGACTCCAAGCTTTTAAATACAGTTACAGGCAAATGGAAATAGTTTCACAATCAGGCACAAAAGTAACAGTTCAGCTCCGTTTGAGCCTGGGCAGCAAGTCGAGGTGCTTACTCTGGGCGGATTCATGCGCTGAGCAGGGAGCTAGGTCGCTTCAGAAAAGACACCAGATGGCTAACCGGCTAGTGGCAGCAGCCTGGATCAAGGTAGAAATTACCTGGTGTGTCTCGGTTCGAGGCTTTTTTGGGCAGGAGGGCTTGAGCAGGCTCTGACGACCCGGTCTCCTCAGGGAGGGGGGTGGTCTCTGCGGGAGAATGAAGAGAGAGGGGGATTAAATAGGCATCCCAGGCAAAAGATTAACCTGCTGGGGGCTGGCTGGTAGTGGGTGTGGGGAGAAGAGCAAATGGGCTGTTGGCTATCAGGTACTATTGTGATTCAAAAAACGAAGGCAATTACTAGCAGGACAAAACTCAAAATTCTAAACACTGGAATAGCACTTAGAAGTTAAACAGTTCCCAAATGAGTTTCTCACAGGGGGTAATTCAGTTACAAGTGAAAATGCACTTTACAAATTAAATCAAACAGTCCCCAGTCCGACGGTGACAGGGGATTTCAGACAGACACAGGTCCTGGGCTTGCAGTGACTCCAAGCTTTTAAATACAGTTACAGGCAAATGGAAATAGTTTCAAAATCAGGCACAAAAGTAACAGTTCAGCTCCGGCTTGAGCCTGGCAGCAACTCGAGGTGCTACCTGGCCGGGATCATGCGCGCCTGAGCAGGGAGCCAGGCCGCTTCAGAAAAGCACCAGATGGCCAATCGGCTGGTGGCAGCAGCCTGGATCAAGGTAGAAATTACCTGGTGTGTCTCGGCTCGAGGCTTCTTGGGCAGGAGGGCTTCAGGAGCAGGCCTCGCAACCTCCGGGTCTCCTCAGGGAGGGGAGTGGTTTTCGCGAGAATGAAGAGAGAGGGGATTAAATAGACAGCCCAGGCAAAGATTAACCTGCTGGGCGGGCTGGTAGTGGGTGGGAAGAAGAGCAATGGCTGTTGGCTATCAGGTACCATTGTGATTCAAAAACGAAGGCAATTACTAGCAGGACAAAACTCAAAATTCTAAACACTGGAATAGCACTTAGAAGTTAAACAGTTCCCAAATGAGTTTCTCACAGGGGGTAATTCAGTTACAACTGGAAATGCACTTTACAAATTAACAAACAGTCCCCAGTCCGATTTGCACAGGGGGGATTTCAGACAGAACACAGGTCCTGGGCTTGCAGTGACTCCAAGCTTTTAAATACAGTTACAGGCAAATGGAAATAGTTTCAAAATCAGGCACAAAAGTAACAGTTCAGCTCCGTTTGAGCCTGGGCAGCAACTCGAGGTGCTACTCTGGCCGGGATTCATGCGCTGAGCAGGGGAGCTGTGTTGCTTCAGAAAAGACACCAGATGGCCAACGATGGTGGCAGCAGCCGGGATCAAGGTAGAAATTACCTGGTGTGTCTCGGGTTCGAGGCTTTTTGGGCAGGGAGGGCTTAGAGCAGGCTCCTCGCGACTCCGGGTCTCCCTCAGGGAGGGGTGGTCTCATGGAGAATGAAGAGAGAGGGATTAAATAGGCAGCCCAGGCAAAAGATTAACCTGCTGGGGCTGGCTGGTAGTGGGTGGGGAGAAGAGCAAATGGGCTGTTGGCTATCAGGTACTATTGTGATTCAAAAACGAAGGCAATTACTAGCAGAACAAACTCAAAATTCTAAACACTGAATAGCACTTAGAAGTTAAACAGTTCCCAAATGAGTTTCTCACAGGAGGGTAATTCAGTTACAAGTGAAAATGCACTTTACAAATTAACAAACAGTCCCCAGTCCGACGGTAACAGGGGATTTCAGACAGAACACAGGTCCTGGGCTTGCAGTGACTCCAAGCTTTTAAATACAGTTACAGGCAAATGGAAATAGTTTCAAAATCAGGCACAAAGTAACAGTTCAGTTCGTTGAGCCTGGGCAGCAACTCGAGGTGCTACTCTGGCCGGGATTCATGCGCTGAGCAGGGAGCTTGTAGTCGCTTTCAGAAAAGCACCAGATGGTCAACGGCTGGTGGCAGCAGCCTGGATCAAGGTAGAAATTACCTGGTGTGTCTCGGTTCGAGGCTTCTTGGGCAGGAGGGCTTCAGAGCAGGCCTCAGAACCTCCGGTCTCCTCAGGGGAGGGGAGTGGTTTCTGCGGGAGAATGAAGAGAGAGGGGGGATTAAATAGACAGCCCAGGCAAAAGATTAACCTGCTGGGGGCGGGCTGGTAGTGGGTGTGGGAAGAAGAGCAAATGGGCTGTTGGCTATCAGGTACTATTGTGATTCAAAAAACGAAGGCAATTACTAGCAGGACAAAACTCAAAATTCTAAACACTGGAATAGCACTTAGAAGTTAAACAGTTCCCAAATGAGTTTCTCACAGGGGGGTAATTCAGTTACAACTGGAAATGCACTTTACAAATTAACAAACAGTCCCCAGTCCGATTTGCACAGGGGGGATTTCAGACAGAACACAGGTCCTGGGCTTGCAGTGACTCCAAGCTTTTAAATACAGTTACAGGCAAATGGAAATAGTTTCAAAATCAGGCACAAAAGTAACAGTTCAGCTCCGTTTGAGCCTGGGCAGCAAGTCGAGGTGCTACTCTGGCCGGGATTCATGCGCTGAGCAGGGGAGCTTGTGTCCCTTTCAGAAAAGACACCAGATGGCCAACGGCTGGTGGCAGCAGCCTGGATCAAGGTAGAAATTACCTGGTGTCTCGTGTCGAGGCTTTTGGGCAGGAGGGCTTCAGAGCAGGCCCTCACCGACCTCGGTCCTCAGGGAGGGGGTGGTCTCTGGGAGAATGAAGAGAGAGGGGATTAAATAGGCAGCCCAGGCAAAAGATTAACCTGCTGGGGGCGGGCTGGTAGTGGGTGTGGGAGAAGAGCAAATGGGCTGTTGGCTATCAGGTACTATTGTGATTCAAAAAACGAAGGCAATTACTAGCAGGACAAAACTCAAAATTCTAAACACTGGAATAGCACTTAGAAGTTAAACAGTTCCCAAATGAGTTTCTCACAGGGGGTAATTCAGTTACAAGTGGAAATGCACTTTACAAATTAACAAACAGTCCCCAGTCCGATGTGCACAGGGGGGATTTCAGACAGAACACAGGTCCTGGGCTTGCAGTGACTCCATGCTGTTCAATACAGTTACAGGCAAATGGAAATAGTTTCAAAATCAGGCACAAAAGTAACAGTTCAGCTCCGTTTGAGCCTGGGCAGCAAGTCGAGGTGCTACTCTGGCCGGGATTCATGCGCTTGAGCAGGGAGCTGTGGTCAAGCTTCAGAAAAAGACACCAGATGGCACAACGATGGTGGCAGCAGCCTGATCAAGGTAGAAATTACCCAGTGTCTCGGGTTAGAGGCTTTGGGCAGGGAGGCTTGAGCAGGCCCTCGCGACCTCCGGTCTCCTCAGGGGAGGGGGGGTGGTCTCTTCGGGAGAATGAAGAGAGAGGGGGGGATTAAATAGGCAGCCCAGGCAAAAGATTAACCTGCTGGGGGCTGGCTGGTAGTGGGTGTGGGGAGAAGAGCAAATGGGCTGTTGGCTATCAGGTACTATTGTGATTCAAAAAACGAAGGCAATTACTAGCAGGACAAAACTCAAAATTCTAAACACTGGAATAGCACTTAGAAGTTAAACAGTTCCCAAATGAGTTTCTCACACAGGGGGTAATTCAGTTACAAGTGAAAATGCACTTTACAAATTAACAAACAGTCCCCAGTCCGATTTGCACAGGGGGGATTTCAGACAGAACACAGGTCCTGGGCTTGCAGTGACTCCAAGCTTTTAAATACAGTTACAGGCAAATGGAAATAGTTTCAAAATCAGGCACAAAAGTAACAGTTCAGCTCCGTTTGAGCCTGGGCAGCAAGTCGAGGTGCTACTCTGGCCGGGATTCATGCGCTGAGCAGGGGAGCTTGTGGCCGTTTCAGAAAAGACACCAGATGGCCAACGATGGTGGCAGCAGCCTGGATCAAGGTAGAAATTACCTGGTGTGTCTCGGGGTCGAGGCTTCTTTGGGCAGGGAGGGCTTCAGAGCAGGCCCTCGCGACCTCTGGTCTCCTCAGTGGAGGGGGGGTGGTCTCTGCGGGAGAATGAAGAGAGAGGGGGGATTAAATAGGCAGCCCAGGCAAAAGATTAACCTGCTGGGGGCGGGCTGGTAGTGGGTGTGGGAAGAAGAGCAAATGGGCTGTTGGCTATCAGGTACTATTGTGATTCAAAAAACGAAGGCAATTACTAGCAGGACAAAACTCAAAATTCTAAACACTGGAATAGCACTTAGAAGTTAAACAGTTCCCAAATGAGTTTCTCACAGGGGGGTAATTCAGTTACAACTGGAAATGCACTTTACAAATTAACAAACAGTCCCCAGTCCGATTTGCACAGGGGGGATTTCAGACAGAACACAGGTCCTGGGGTTGCAGTGACTCCAAGCTTTTAAATACAGTTACAGGCAAATGGAAATAGTTTCAAAATCAGGCACAAAAAGTAACAGTTCAGCTCCGTTTGAGCCTGGGCAGCAAGTCGAGGTGCTACTCTGGGCGGGATTCATGCGCTGAGCAGGGGAGCTTGTGGCCGTTTCAGAAAAGACACCAGATGGCCAACGATGGTGGCAGCAGCCTGGATCAAGGTAGAAATTACCTTGTGTGTCTCGGGGTCTAGGCTTCTTTGGGCAGGGAGGGCTTCAGAGCAGGCCCTCGCGACCTCTGGTCTCCTCAGTGGAGGGGGGGTGGTCTCTTCGGGAGAATGAAGAGAGAGGGGGGATTAAATAGGCAGCCCAGGCAAAAGATTAACCTGCTGGGGGCGGGCTGGTAGTGGTGGGGAGCAGAGCAATGGGCTGTTGGCTGTCAGGTACTATTGTGATTCAAAAACGAAGGCAATTACTAGCAGGACAAAACTCAAAAATTCTAAACACTGGAATAGCACTTAGAAGTTAAACAGTTCCCAAATGAGTTTCTCACAGGGGTAATTCAGTTACAACTGGAAATGCACTTTACAAATTAACAAACAGTCCCCAGTCCGATTTGGTACAGGGGGATTTCTACAGAACACAGGTCCTGGGCTAGCAGTGACTCCAAGCTTTTAAATACAGTTACAGGCAAATGGAAATAGTTTCAAAATCAGGCACAAAAGTAACAGTTCAGCTCCGTTTGAGCCTGGGCAGCAACTCGAGGTGCTACTCTGGCTGGGATTCATGCGCTGAGCAGGGGAGCTTGTGGACGTTTCAGAAAAGCACCAGATGGCCAACGATGGTGGCAGCAGCCTGGATCAAGGTAGAAATTACCTGGTGTGTCTCGGGTTCGAGGCTTCTTTGGGCAGGGAGGGCTTCAGAGCAGGCCCTCGCAACCTCCGGTCTCCTCAGGGAAGGGGAGTGGTTTCTTCGGGAGAATGAAGAGAGAGGGGGGATTAAATAGACAGCCCAGGCAAAAGATTAACCTGCTGGGGCGGCTGGTAGTGGTGGGAAGAAGAGCAAATGGGCTGTTGGCTATCAGGTACTATTGTGATTCAAAAACGAAGGCAATTACTAGCAGGACAAAACTAAAATTCTAAACACTGAATAGCACTTAGTAGTTAAACAGTTCCCAAATGAGTTTCTCAGGGGGTAATTCAGTTACAACTGGAAATGCACTTACAAATTAACAAACAGTCCCCAGTCCGATTTGGTAACAGGGGATTTCAGACAGAATATTAGGTCCTGGGCTTGCAGTGACTCCAAGCTTTTAAATACAGTTACAGGCAAATGGAAATAGTTTCAAAATCAGGCACAAAGTAAAAGTTCAGTCTGCTTTGAGCCTGGGCAGCAACTCGAGGTGCTACTCTGGCCGGGATTCATGCGCTGAGCAGGGGAGCTTGTGGCCGTTTCAGAAAAGACACCAGATGGCCAACGATGGTGGCAGCAGCCGGGATCAAGGTAGAAATTACCTGGTGTGTCTCGGGTTCAAGGCTTCTTTGGGCAGGGAGGGCTTCAGAGCAGGCCCTCGCGACCCCCGGTCTCCTCAGGGGAGGGGGGGTGGTCTCTGCGGAGAATGAAGAGAGAGGGGGGGATTAAATAGGCAGCCCAGGCAAAAGATTAACCTGCTGGGGCTGGCTGGTAGTGGTGTGGGGGAGAGCAAATGGGCTGTTGGCTATCAGGTACTATTGTGATTCAAAACGAAGGCAATTACTAGCAGAACAAAACTCAAAATTCTAAACACTGGAATAGCACTTAGAAGTTAAACAGTTCCCAAATGAGTTTCACAGGGGGTAATTCAGTTACAACTGGAAATGCACTTTAGAAATTATCAAACAGTCCCCAGTCCGATTTGCACGAGGGGATTTCAGACAGAACACAGGTCCTGGGCTTGCAGTGACTCCAAGCTTTTAAATACAGTTACAGGCAAATGGAAATAGTTTCAAAATCAGGCACAAAAGTAACAGTTCAGCTCCGTTTGAGCCTGGGCAGCAAGTCGAGGTGCTACTCTGGCCGGGATTCATGCGCTGAGCAGGGGAGCTTGTGGCCGTTTCAGAAAAGACACCAGATGGCCAACGATGGTGGCAGCAGCCTGGATCAAGGTAGAAATTACCTGGTGTGTCTCGGGTTCGAGGCTTCTTTGGGCAGGGAGGGCTTCAGAGCAGGCCCTCGCGACTCCGTCTCCTCAGGGGAGGGGGGGTGGTCTCTGGGGAGAATGAAGAGAGAGGGGATTAAATAGGCAGCCCAGGCAAAAAGATTAACCTGCTGGGGCGGGCTGGTAGTGGGTGTGGGGAGAAGAGCAATGGGCTGTTGGCTACTTAAGGCACTATTGTGATTCAAAAACGAAGGCACTACTAGCAGGACAAAACTCAAAATTCTAAACACTGAATAGCACTTAGAAGTTAAACAGTTCCCAAATGAGCTTTTACAGTGGGGTAATTCAGTTACAACTGGAAATGCACTTTACAAATTAACAAACAGTCCCCAGTCCGACGGAACAGGGGGATTTCAGACAGAACACAGGTCCTGGGCTTGCAGTGACCCAAGCTTTTAAATACAGTTACAGGCAAATGGAAATAATTTCAAAATCAGGCACAAAAGTAACAGTTCAGCTCCGTTTGAGCCTGGGCAGCAACTCGAGGTGCTACTCTGGCCGGGATTCATGCGCTGAGCAGGGGAGCTTGTGGCCGTTTCAGAAAAGACACCAGATGGCCAACGATGGTGGCAGCAGCCTGGATCAAGGTAGAAATTCCCTGGTGTGTCTCGGGTTCGAGGCTTCTTTGGGCAGGGAGGGCTTCAGAGCAGGCCCCTCGAGCGTCCGTCTCCTCAGGGAGGGGGTGGTCTGCGGGAGAATGAAGAGAGAGGGGATTAAATAGGCAGCCCAGGCAAAAGATTAACCTGCTGGGGGCGGGCTGGTAGTGGGTGTGGGGAGAAGAGCAAATGGGCTGTTGGCTATCAGGTACTATTGTGATTCAAAAAACGAAGGCAATTACTAGCAGGACAAAACTCAAAATTCTAAACACTGGAATAGCACTTAGAAGTTAAACAGTTCCCAAATGAGTTTCTCACAGGGGGTAATTCAGTTACAAGTGGAAATGCACTTTACAAATTAACAAATAGTCCCCAGTCCGATTTGCACAGGGGGGATTTCAGACAGAACACAGGTCCTGGGCTTGCAGTGACTCCATGCTGTTCAATACAGTTACAGGCAAATGGAAATAGTTTCAAAATCAGGCACAAAAGTAACAGTTCAGGTCCGCTTTGAGCCTGGGCAGCAACCTCGAGGTGCTACTCTGGCCGGGATTCATGCGCTGAGCAGGGGAGCTTGTGGCCGTTTCAGAAAAGACACCAGATGGCCAACGATGGTGGCAGCAGCCTGGATCAAGCTAGAAATTACCTGGTGTGTCTCGGGTTCGAGGCTTCTTTGGGCAGGGAGGGCTTCAGAGCAGGCCCTCGAGACCTCCGGTCTCCTCAGGGGAGGGGGGTGGTCTCTGCAGGAGAATGAAGAGAGAGGGGGGATTAAATAGGCAGCCCAGGCAAAAGATTAACCTGCTGGGGGCGGGCTGGTAGTGTGGGGAGAAGAGCAAATGGGCTGTTGGCTATCAGGTACTATTGTGATTCAAAAAACGAAGGCAATTACTAGCAGGACAAAACTCAAATTCTAAACACTGGAATAGTACAGAAGTTAAACAGTTCCCAAATGAGTTCTCACAGGGGGTAATTCAGTTACAAGTGGAAATGCACTTTCCAAATTAACAAATAGTCCCCAGTCCGATGGTACAGGGGGATTTGTGACAGAAGACAGGTCCTGGGCTTGCAGTGACCTAAGTTGTTAAATACAGTTACAGGCAAATGAAATAGTTTCAAAATCAGGCACAAAGTAACAGTTCAGCTCTGCTTGAGCCTGGCGGCAAGTCGAGGTGCTACTCTGGCCGGGATTCATGCGCTGAGCAGGGGGCATGGTCAGTTTCAGAAAAGACACCAGATGGCACAGGCTGGTGGCAGCAGCCTGGATCAAGGTAGAAATTACCTGTGTGTCTCGGGTTAGAGGCTTCTTGGGCAGGGAGGGCTTAGACAGGCCCCTCGCGACTCTCCGGGTCTCCCTCAGGGGAGGGGGGTGGTCTCATGGAGAATGAAGAGAGAGAGGGGATTAAATAGGCAAGCCCAGGCAAAAGATTAACCTGTTGGGGGCTGGCTGGTAGTGGTGTGGGGAGAAGAGCAAAATGGGCTGTTGGCTATCAGGTACTATTGTGATTCAAAAAACGAAGGCAATTACTAGCAGGACAAAACTCAAAAATTCTAAACACTGGAATAGTAATTTAGAAGTTAAACAGTTCCCAAATGAGTTTCTCACAGGGGGTAATTCAGTTACAACTGGAAATGCACTTTACAAATTAACAAACAGTCCCCAGTCCGACGGTATTAGGGGATTTCAGAAGAACAAGGTCCTGGGCTTGCAGTGACTCCAAGCTTTTAAATACAGTTACAGGCAAATGGAAATAGTTTCAAAATCAGGCACAAAAGTAAAAGTTCAGCTCCGCTTGAGCCTGGGCAGCAACTCGAGGTGCTACTCTGGCTGGATTCAAGGCCTGAGCAGGGGAGCTTAGGTCAGTTTCAGAAAAGACACCAGATGGCTAACGAAGGTGGCAGCAGCCGATCAAGGTAGAACACTGGTGTGTCTCGGGTTCGAGGCTTCTTTGGGCAGGGAGGGCTTCAGAGCAGGCCCTCGCGACCTCCGGTCTCCTCAGGGAGGGGGTGTCTCTCCGGGGAGAATGAAGAGAGAGGGGGGATTAAATAGGCAGCCCAGGCAAAAGATTAACCTGCTGGGGGCTGGCTGGTAGTGGGTGTGGGGAGAAGAGCAAATGGGCTGTTGGCTATCAGGTACTATTGTGATTCAAAACGTAAGGCAATTACTAGCAGAACAAAAAACTCAAAATTCTAAACACTGAATAGCACTTAGAAGTTAAACAGTTCCTCAAATGAGTTTCTCACAGGGGGGTAATTCAGTTACAACTGGAAATGCACTTTACAAATTAACAAACAGTCCCCAGTCCGATTTGCACAGGGGGGATTTCAGACAGAACACAGGTCCTGGGCTTGCAGTGACTCCAAGCTTTTAAATACAGTTACAGGCAAATGGAAATAGTTTCAAAATCAGGCACAAAAGTAACAGTTCAGCTCCGTTTGAGCCTGGGCAGCAAGTCGAGGTGCTACTCTGGCCGGGATTCATGCGCTGAGCAGGGGAGCTTGTGGCCGTTTCAGAAAAGACACCAGATGGCCAACGATGGTGGCAGCAGCCTGGATCAAGGTAGAAATTACCTGGTGTGTCTCGGGTTCGAGGCTTCTTTGGGCAGGGAGGGCTTCAGAGCAGGCCCTCGCGACCTCCGGTCTCCTCAGGGAGGGGGGTGGTCTCTTGGGAGAATGAAGAGAGAGGGGGGATTAAATAGGCAGCCCAGGCAAAAGATTAACCTGCTGGGGGCGGGCTGGTAGTGGGTGTGGGGAGAAGAGCAAATGGGCTGTTGGCTATCAGGTACTATTGTGATTCAAAAAACGAAGGCACATTACTAGCAGGACAAAACCGTAATTCAAACACTGGAATAGCACTTAGAAGTTAAACAGTTCCCAATGAGTTTCTCACAGGGGGTAATTCAGTTACTGAACTGAAATGCACTTTACAAATTAATAAACAGTCCCCAGTCCGACGGTACAGTGGGGATTTCAGACAGAACACAGGTCCTGGGCTTGGTGACCAAGCTTAATACAGTTACAGGCAAATGGAAATAATTTCAAAATCAGGCACAAAAGTAACAGTTCAGGCCGCTTGAGCCTGGGCAGCAACTCCGAGGTGCTACTCTGGCCGGATTCATGCGCGCTGAGCAGGGGAGCTAGGTCGTTTCAGAAAAGACACCAGATGGCCAAACGGCTGTGGCAGCAGCCTGGATCAAGGTAGAAATTCCCTGGTGTGTCTCGGGTTCGAGGCTTCTTTGGGCAGGGAGGGCTTCAGAGCAGGCCTCTGAGACCTCCGGTCTCCTCAGGGGAGGGGGTGGTCTCTGCAGGAGAATGAAGAGAGAGGGGGGATTAAATAGGCAGCCCAGGCAAAAGATTAACCTGCTGGGGGCGGGCTGGTAGTGGGTGTGGGGAGAAGAGCAAATGGGCTGTTGGCTATCAGGTACTATTGTGATTCAAAAAACGAAGGCAATTACTAGCAGGACAAAACTCAAAATTCTAAACACTGGAATAGCACTTTGAAGTTAAACAGTTCCCAAATGAGTTTCTCACAGGGGGGTAATTCAGTTACAAGTGGAAATGCACTTTACAAATTAACAAATAGTCCCCAGTCCGATTTGCACAGGGGGGGATTTCAGACAGAACACAGGTCCTGGGCTTGCAGTGACTCCATGCTGTTCAATACAGTTACAGGCAAATGGAAATAGTTTCAAAATCAGGCACAAAAGTAACAGTTCAGGTCCGTTTGAGCCTGGGCAGCAACTCGAGGTGCTACTCTGGCGGGATTCATGCGCTGAGCAGGGGGAGCTTTGTGGTCGCTTTCAGAAAAAGACACCAGATGGCCAACGAAGCTGGTGGCAGCCTGGATCAAGCTAGAAATTACCTGGTGTGTCTCGGGTTCGAGGCTTCTTTGGGCAGGGAGGGCTTCAGAGCAGGCCTTCGCGACCTCCGGTCTCCTCAGGGGAGGGGGGGTCTCTGCAGGAGAATGAAGAGAGAGGGGGATTAAATAGGCAGCCCAGGCAAAAGATTAACCTGCTGGGGGCGGGCTGGTAGTGGGTGTGGGGAGAAGAGCAAATGTGCTGTTGGCTATCAGGTACTATTGTGATTCAAAAAACGAAGGCAATTACTAGCAGGACAAAACTCAAAATTCTAAACACTGGAATAGCACTTAGAAGTTAAACAGTTCCCAAATGAGTTTCTCACAGGGGGGTAATTCAGTTACAAGTGGAAATGCACTTTACAAATTAACAAATAGTCCCCAGTCCGATTTGCACAGGGGGGATTTCAGACAGAAGACAGGTCCTGGGCTTGCAGTGACTCCAAGCTGTTAAATACAGTTACAGGCAAATGGAAATAGTTTCAAAATCAGGCACAAAAGTAACAGTTCAGCTCCGTTTGAGCCTGGGCAGCAAGTCGAGGTGCTACTCTGGCCGGGATTCATGCGCTGAGCAGGGGAGCTTGTGGCCGTTTCAGAAAAGACACCAGATGGCCAACGATGGTGGCAGCAGCCTGGATCAAGGTAGAAATTACCTGGTGTGTCTCGGGTTAGAGGCTTTGGGCAGGGAGGGCTTCAGAGCAGGCCCTCGCGACCTCCGGTCTCCTCAGGGAAGGGGGGGTGGTCTCTGCGGGAGAATGAAGAGAGAGGGGGGATTAAATAGGCAGCCCAGGCAAAAGATTAACCTGCTGGGGGCTGGCTGGTAGTGGGTGTGGGGAGAAGAGCAAATGGGCTGTTGGCTATCAGGTACTATTGTGATTCAAAAAACGAAGGCAATTACTAGCAGGACAAAACTCAAAATTCTAAACACTGGAATAGCACTTAGAAGTTAAACAGTTCCCAAATGAGTTTCTCACAGGGGGTAATTCAGTTACAAGTGAAAATGCACTTTACAAATTAACAAACAGTCCCCAGTCCGATTTGCACAGGGGGGATTTCAGACAGAACACAGGTCCTGGGCTTGCAGTGACTCCAAGCTTTTAAATACAGTTACAGGCAAATGGAAATAGTTTCAAAATCAGGCACAAAAGTAACAGTTCAGCTCTGCTTTGAGCCTGGGCAGCAACCTCGAGGTGCTACTCTGGGGGATCCATGCGCCTGAGCAGGGAGCGTGTCTGCTTCAGAAAAGCACCAGATGGCCAACGATGGTGGCAGCAGCCTGGATCAAGGTAGAAATTACCTGGTGTGTCTCGGGTTCGAGGCTTCTTTGGGCAGGGAGGGCTTCAGAGCAGGGCCTCGCAACCTCCGGTCTCCTCAGGGAGGGAGTGGTCTCTGCGGGAGAATGAAGAGAGAGGGGGGATTAAATAGGCAGCCCAGGCAAAAGATTAACCTGCTGGGGGCGGGCTGGTAGTGGGTGTGGGGAGAAGAGCAAATGGGCTGTTGGCTATCAGGTACTATTGTGATTCAAAAACGAAGGTACTACTAGCAGGACAAAACTCAAAATTCTAAACACTGGAATAGCACTTAGAAGTTAAACAGTTCCCAAATGAGTTTCTCACAGGGGGGTAATTCAGTTATAACTGGAAATGCACTTTACAAATTAACAAACAGTCCCCAGTCCGAATTGCACAGGGAGGATTTCAGACAGAACACAGGTCCTGGGGTTGCAGTGACTCCAAGCTTTTAAATACAGTTACAGGCAAATGGAAATAGTTTCAAAATCAGGCACAAAAGTAACAGTTCAGCTCCGTTTGAGCCTGGGCAGCAACTCCAGGTGCTACTCTGGCCGGGATTCATGCGCTAAGCAGAGGAGCTTGTGGCCATTTCAGAAAAGACACCAGATGGCCAACGATGGTGGCAGCAGCCTGGATCAAGGTAGAAATTACCTGGTGTGTCTCGGGTTCGAGGCTTCTTTGGGCAGGGAGGGCTTCAGAGCAGGCCCTCGCACCTCCGGTCTCCTCAGGGGAGGGGGGTGGTCTCTCAGGGAGAATGAAGAGAGAGGGGGATTAAATGGCAGCCCAGGCAAAAGATTAACCCTGCTGGGGGCTGAGTGGGTGTGGGGGAGAAGAGCAAATGGGCTGTTGGCTATCGGGTACTATTGTGATTCAAAAAACGAAGGCAATTACTAGCAGGACAAAACTCAAAATTCTAAACACTGGAATAGCACTTAGATTAAACAGTTCCCAAATGAGTTTCTCACAGGGGGTAATTCAGTTACAACTGGAAATGCACTTTACAAAATTAACAAACAGTCCCCAGTCCGATTGCACAGGGGGATTTAGACAGAACACAGGGCCTGGGCCTAGCAGTGACCCAAGCTTTTAAATACAGTTACAGGCAAATGGAAATAGTTTCAAAATCAGGCACAATAGTAACAGTTCAGCTCCGTTTGAGCCTGGGCAGCAACTCGAGGTGCTACTCTAGCCGGGATTCATGCGCTGAGCAGGGGAGCGAGGCCATTTCAGAAAAGACACCAGATGGCTAACGACTGGTGGCAGCAGCCTGGACTGCTAGGTAGAAATTACCTGGTGTGTCTCTGGTTCGAGGCTTCTTTGGGCAGGGAGGGCTTCAGAGCAGGCCCTCGCGACCTCCGGTCTCCTCAGGGAAGGGGGGGGTGGTCTCTGCGGGATAATGAAGAGAGAGGGGGGGATTAAATAGGCAGCCCAGGCAAAAGATTAACTTGCTGGGGGCTGGCTGGTAGTGGGTGTGGGGAGAAGAGCAAATGGGCTGTTGGCTATCAGGTACTATTGTGATTCAAAAATCGAAGGCAATTACTAGCAGGACAAAAGTCACACCTAAACACTGGAATAGCACTTAGAAGTTAAACAGTTCTCAAACAGAGTTTCCTCACAGGGGGCAATTCAGTTACAAGTGAAAATGCACTTTACAATTAACAAACAGTCCCAGTCCGATTTGCACAGGGGATTTCAGACAGAACACAGGTCCTGGGCTAGCAGTGACTCCAAGCTTTTAAATACAGTTACAGGCAAATGGAAATAGTTTCAAAATCAGGCACAAAAGTAACAGTTCAGCTCCGTTTGAGCCTGGGCAGCAAACTCGAGTGTTACTCTGGCCGGGATTCATGCGCCTGAGCAGGGAGCTTTGTGGTCGCTTTCTGAAAAGCACTGATGGCTAACGATGGTGGCAGCAGCCTGGATCAAGGTAGAAATTACCTGGTGTGTCTCGGGTTCGAGAGGCTTCTTTGGGCAGGAGGGTTTCAGAGCAGGCCCTCGCAACCTCCGGGTTCCCCAGGGAGGGGAGTGTCCCCGCGGAGAATGAAGAGAGAGGGGGATTAAATAGGACAGCCCAGGCAAAAAAGATTAACCTGCTGGGGCGGGCTGTAGTGGTGTGGGAAGAAGAGCAATTGGGTTGTTGGTTATCAGGTACTATTGTGATTCAAAAACGAAGGCAATTACTAGCAGGACAAAACTCAAAATTCTAAACACTGGAATAGCACTTAGAAGTTAAACAGTTCCCAAATGAGTTTCTCAGAGGGGGTAATTCAGTTACAACTGAAATGCACTTTACAAATTAACAAACAGTCCCCAGTCCGATTTGGGTACTAGGGGATTTGTAGACAGAACATAGGATCCTGGGCTTCTGCAGTGACTCCAAGCTTTTAAATACAGTTACAGGCAAATGGAAATAGTTTGCCAATCAGGTTAAAAGTAACAGTTCAGCTCATGGAGCCTGGGCAGCAAGTCGAGGTGCTACTCTGGGCGGGATTCATGCGCTTCGGGAGTAGGGGAGCTTGTGGCTGTTTCTTAGAAAAGACACCAGATGGCCATGACGAGGCAGTAGCCTGGATCATGTTGCAGAACTTACCTTGTGTGTCTCGTGGTTCAGGCTCTTTGGGCAGGAGGGCTCTCAGAGTAGGCCTCGCGACTCCCTGTCTCCCTCAGTGGAGGGGGTGGTCTCTGGCGGAGAATGAAGAGAGAGGGGATTAAAGGCAGCCCAGGCAAAAGATTAACCTGCTGGGGCGGGCTGGTAGTGGTGTGGGGAGAAGAGCAAATGGGCTGTGGCTATCAGGTACTATTGTGATTCAAAAACGAGAGGCAATTACTAGCAGGACAAAAACTCAAAATTCTAAACACTGGAATAGCACTTAGAAGTTAAACAGTTCCAAATGAGTTTCTCACAGGGGGTAATTCAGTTACAACTGGAAATGCACTTTACAAATTAACAAACAGTCCCCAGTCCGATTTGCATAGGGGATTTCAGACAGAACACAGGTCCTGGGGTTGCAGTGACTCAAGCTTTTAAACAGTTACAGGCAAATGGAAATAGTTTCAAAATCAGGCACAAAAGTAACAGTTCAGCTCCGCTTTGAGCTCAGCAACAAGTCGAGGTGCTACTCAGTGGATTCATGCTTGAGCAGGGAGCTTTTGTGGTCAAGCTTGGTGAAAAGACACCAGATGGCTAACGATGGTGGCATTCGGCTGATCAAGGTAGAAATTATCTTGTGTGTCCCTCGGGGTCTAGCTTTTGGGCAGGGAGGGCTTGAGGCCCTCGCGACCTCTGTCTCCTCAGTGGAGGGGGTGGTCTCTGCGGGAGAATGAAGAGAGAGGGGATTAAATAGGCAGCCTAGGGCAAAAGATTAACCTGCTGGGGCGGGCTGGTAGTGGTGGGGAGAAGAGCAAATGGGCTGTTGGCTATCAGGTCACTACTGTGATTCAAAAACGAAGGCACTACTAGCAGGACAAAACTCAAAATTCTAAACACTGGAATAGCACTTAGAAGTTAAACAGTTCCCAAATGAGTTTCTCACAGGGGGGTAATTCTGTTACAACTGGAAATGCACTTTACAAATTAACAAACAGTCCCCAGTCCGATGTGCACAGGGGGGATTTCAGACAGAACACAGGTCCTGGGCTTGCAGTGACTCTAAGCTTTTAAATACAGTTACAGGCAAATGGAAATAGTTTCAAAATCAGGCACAAAAGTAACAGTTCAGCTCTGTTTGAGCCTGGGCAGCAACTCGAGGTGCTACTCTGGCCGGGATTCATGCCTGAGCAGGAGCGAGTCCGCTGTCCGTCAGAAAAGCACCAGATGGCTAACGACAGGCTGCAGCCTGGATCAAGGGTAGAAATTACCTGGTGGGTCTCGGGTCTTATGTGGGTTTTGGGCAGGAGAGGGCTTCAGAGCAGGGCCTCGCAACCTCCGGTCTCCTGTAGGGAGGTGGTCTCTGTGGAGAATGGAGAGAGGGGGATTAAATAGCAGCCCAGGCAAAAGATTAACCTGTTGGGGGCGGGCTGGTAGGGTGTGGGAGAAGAGCAAATGGCTGTTGGCTATCAGGTACTATTGTGATTCAAAAACGAAGGGCACTACTAGCAGGACAAACTCAAAATTCTAAACACTGGAATAGCACTTAGAAGTTAAACAGTTCCCAAATGAGTTTCTACAGGGGGTAATCTAGTTATAACTGGAAATGTACTTTTACAAATTAACAAACAGTCCTCAGTCCGAATTGCACAGGAGGATTTTTGACAGAACACAGGTCCTGGGTTGCAGTGACTCAAGCTTTAAATACAGTTACAGGCAAATGGAAATAGTTTCAAAATCAGGCACAAAAGTAACAGTTCAGTCTGTTGAGCCTGGGCAGCAACCCAGGTGCTACCTGTCCGGGATTCGCGCCAAGCAGAGGAGCTAGGCTATTTCAGAAAAGACACCAGATGGCTAAACGGCTGGTGGCAGCAGCCTGGATCAAGGTAGAAATTACCTGGTGTCTCTCGGGTCTGGAGGCTTTTTTGGGCAGGAGGGCTTCAGAGCAGGCCTCACCACTCGTCTCTCAGGGGAGGGGTGGTCTCTGTGGGAGAATGAAGAGAGAGGGGATTAAGTAGGCAGCCCAGGCAAAAGATTAACCTGCTGGGGGTGGCTGGTAGGGTGTGGGGAGAAGAGCAAATGGGCTGTTGGCTATCGGTACTATTGTGATTCAAAAACTAAGGCAATTACTAGCAGGACAAAACTCAAAATTCTAAACACTGAATAGCACTAGAAGTTAAACAGTTCCCAAATGAGTTTTCAGGGGGTAATTCAGTTACAACTGGAGCTGCACTCACAAATTATCAAACAGTCCTCAGTCCGATTTGCACAGGGGGGATTTCAGACAGAACACAGGCCTGGAAGCAGAAGTGACTCAAGCTTTTTAAATACAGTTACAGGCAAAATGAAATAGTTTCAAAATCAGCACAATAGTAACAGTTCAGTCTGCTTGAGCTCAAGAATTGAAGTTACTCTAGCCGATTCATGCGCCTGGAGCAGGGGAGCCAGGCCATTTGTGAAAAGACACCAGATGGCCAACGACATGGCAGCAGCCTGACTGCTGGTAGAAATTACCTGGTGTGTCTCGGGTTCGAGGCTTTTTGGGCAGGGAGGGCTTTAGAGCAGGCCCTCGCGACCGTCTCCCCTGGGGAGGGGGGTGGTCTCTTGGGGATAATGAATAGAGAGGGGATTGATAGGCAGCCCAGGCAAAAGATTAACTTGTTGGGGCTGGCTGGTAGTGTGTGGGGAGAAGAGCAATTGGCTGTTGGTTAATCAGTACTATTGTGATTCAAAAAACGAAGGTACTTACTAGTAGACAAAGTCAAAATTCTAAACACTGGAATAGCACTTAGAAGTTAAATGTTCCCAAATGAGTTTCTAAAGTAATTCATAAGTGAAAATGCACTTTACAAATTAACAAACAGTCCTCAACTGACAATAGGGATTTCATGAGAACAGGTCCTGGGCTTGTGACTCCAAGCTTTTAAATACAGTTGCGGCAAATGGAAATAGTTTCAAAATCAGGCACAAAGTAACAGTTCAGCTGCGCTTGAGCTTGGCAACTCGAGGTGCTACTCTGCCGGGATTCATGCGCTGAGCAGGGGAGTTTGTGGCTTCCAGAAAAGCACCAGATGGTCAACGGCTGTGGCAGCAGCCTGGACTCAAGGTAGAAATTACCTGGTGTGTCTCGGGTTCGAGGCTTCTTTGGGCAGGAGGGTTTCAGAGCAGGCCCTCGAACCTCCGGTCTCCTCAGGGAGGGAGTGGTCTCATGTGAGAATGAAGAGAGAGGGGGATTAAATAGACAGCCCAGGCAAAAGATTAACCTGCTGGGGCTGAGTGGTTGTGGAAGGAAGAGCAAATGGGCTGTTGGCTATCAGGTACTATTGTGATTCAAAAACTAAGGCAATTACTAGCAGGACAAAACTCAAATTTAAACACTGAATAGCACTTTGGTTAAACAGTTCCCAAATGAGTTTCTCACAGGGGGTATTCAGTTACAACTGGAATGCATTTACAAATTATCAAACAGTCCTCAGTCCGATTTGGTGGTTGGGGGGGATTTCAGACAGAATAGATCCTGGGCTTGCAGTGACTCAAGCTTAAACAGTTACAGGCAAATGGAATAGTTTCAATCAGGCACAAAGTAAGAGTTCAGTCTGCTTGAGCCTGCAGCAAGTCGAGGTGCTACTCATGGACTCCATGCGCTGAGCAGGGGAGCTGTGTCAAGCTTGCAAAAGACACCAGATGGACAACGATGGTGGCAGCAGCCTGGATCAAGGTAGAACTACCTTGTGTGTCTCGGGTTCAGGCTTTGGGCAGGGCAGAGCAGGCCTCGCGACTTGGTCTCTCAGTGGAGGGGTGGTCCTGTGAGAATGAAGAGAGGATTAACAGGCAGTCTAGCAAAAGATTAACTTGTGGGGGGGCTGGTAGGGTGGGGACAGAGCAAATTGGCTGTTGGCTATCAGGTACTATTGTGATTCAAAAACTAAGGCAATTACTAGTGGGACAAACCTGCATTCTAAACACTGAATAGCACTTAGAAGAAACAGTTCAAATGAGTTTCTACAGGGAATTCAGTTACAACTGAAATGTACTAAATTAAACAGCCCCAGTCCGATTGCACAGGGGATTTCAGACAGAACACAGGTCCTGGGGTTGCAGTGACCTGCTTTAAATACAGTTACAGGCAACAAATAGTTTCAAAATCAGGCACAGGCAGTTCAGTCTGCTGAGCCTGGGCAAATGTCGAGGTGCTACTCTGGGCGGGATTCATGCTGAGCAGGGGAGCTTGGTCGTTTTCTGCAGAAAAGACACCAGATGGCTGAATGATGCAGTAGCAGCCTGGATCAAGGGTAGAAATTACCTTGTGTGTCTGCCCAGGCTTTTTGGGCAGGGAGGGCTTGTGAGCAGGCCCTCATGATTCTGGTCTCCAGTGGAGGGGGGTGGTCTCGTGGAGAATGAAGAGAGGGGGATTGTATGGCAGCCAGGGTACAGTGGCCGAGCTGTGATTTGAAAAAAGCGCCTTGGCCTTGCTTTCTCAATGGGGATCTGCAGCGTCCAATCGGGAAGCGGCCACAGTCCCTAGGAGCCAGTCTAATTATGAGAATCGAAGCCTGGCAGCTCCGGGCTAGGAACTGACTGATAGTACCTGCTTTCCTTGGTCAGGGGGTTGCAGGCTGGATGCAGAGGTCCGGCCACTGGCAAGTGTCAGTGCCGAGGCTGCTCGGCTGATGTAGAGAGCACGATTTGGGCATGTGGCTAAAAAAGAGCAGCAAAAAGGCAGGCTGTTAGTTAAACAATACACTTAGTTTGGAGGGTGTCGTTTGAGCGCTGGCATGATGGCTGCCTAATCTCCGTGCTTAGTCCCTACCTAGACACAGTCCTCAGTTAAACTATGTGATCTGGGTTTATTCTGCTCCATTGAGTCGAGGGAGGGACCGGAGAACCTCTGCTGCCTGCCAGATACCAATTTTCAGGCTCGATCCTATGGCGTTTTCATGCCAGCGCCTGAAAGATCACTGCACTGTCTGCTATGGGCCGCGAAGGCCCCAGTCTACTCATCCCACTTACCCCAGTCAGCGGCTGACATGAGTTAGCCTCCAGCACATGCGACGCTCTCAGTGGGGTGCAGAAGATGGAGAACTTCCGACAGTACTGCTAACCAGACAAGCTTGCATTGGGGATACTCAGGAGCCTCCTTCATACCTAAAGCAGCAAGTTGAAGGATGGCTGCCTCCTCATCTCCCACCCCAATCACTGCTCGGGGGACGACCAGAGCTCACGGGACTGCAAACCCTGTCACAGATTCTCTTTTCTTACATTACTAAGATGCTAGAAGCCCTCCTGGTAGAGTAGATGGAATCAGCACAGCACTTACTGGCAACGTAGCCAACATCCGATGGCTAGAGAGCAAATTCAATGTAGCCAAACAAAGTACAGAAGAACTTGAGAGACAGCAGGGCCTGGTCTGGCAGAGGCTGCATGAGCATGAAACAAAGCTGGCCAGGCTCTGGGGTGGGTGGAGGACTAGGAAAATAAGGGATGCTAACAATATCAAGGATTCTTGAGATCCCGAGGGCATGGAGGGCCAGAGTATGGAGAGATTCTTGAACGACTTCATCCCTCAACTGCTGGGAGACCATTGGAGGGGCCCAGTCGAGGTGGAATGCGCACATAGGGTGCGTGGCAGATCTGCAACAAACAATCCCACCCCATAATTGCTTAGCTCCTCAGATATTCAGTAAAGGAACAGATCCTATGGGCATCTACAGGCCTTGGAGAAATTACCTGGAAAGGGGCCCCACATCTTGTTTTACAGGGACTTATCACATGAAGCAGTGGCCCGACGTAAAGCCTTTGTGCCTCTTAAAAAAATCCTCTGGGACAGCGGATTCAAATACCGGTTTCTAGGGCTAACGTCCTTGCTGATTCTCAAGGATAGCAAAGAAATAGTAGCTGACTCCCTGCAAGAGGCTGAAGTCTGGCTGAACAAGTATTGGCCAGCAGTCCTGAAAAGAACTACATCTCCTAGATGCCTCTGGGCTCCAGGTGACCAAGGACAGATCAGGTGGAACGGAGGTGGGGCAAGACAACACCACAGGGACTGTTATCCGGGACGGACCAGTCCCATGGCACAGCTTTCCCCTAAGGACAATCCACAGGGTAAACAGAACACCCCTGCTTATTTGCCTAACACCAACAGACCCCCTAACTCTGGACTAACACAAGACTAGGGAAGTAAAGGCAGGGGGAAACCTCATCATGCAGCTCGCTCAAGGCAGAGATCGATGAGCTTCATGTCAAGGGCACCCTCAAGTTCCTATCTCGCCCCTACTAAGCACCAAGGGAGATTCGTCTGGAGAGGAGGCAAGCCGAATCAGATGACCCAACAGCCCGTCGATGGACATTGCTGCTCCACTGGACTGTGCAGCGAACCTGATCTAGAACCACCAGCCCCAACAGACAACGGCAGGAACAGCAGGTAGTTAAGCTGGGCCTGAAATTTTTGTGCAGACAGTTACAGATGGCCCCTACCATGAAGAGGTGAAACTCTCCACACCAGCCCTGCTGCACCCATAGGAGATGGCTGACAGGGGAAAACCCCCTGCTTGGGGCTCAGGAAACTTTGCCAAGGCTAAGTAGTGGACTTGATACAGACTTTCTGTACTATCTTAATGAATCTGCCTTGGGTTATGGGGTCTTGACCCCTCTGCTGAACATAGAAACATAGAATTTGATGGCAGATAAGGACCTCTTGGCTCACCCAGTCTGCCCATTTCCCTACCTAATGGATAAGCTGCAGATCCTAGTTAACCAACAGCCTACTTCCTCCTACCCCCAACCCCTAGAATTGTCTTATGTCTGTCCCATGCATTCTTGAATTCTCCCACTGTTTTTGACTCCACAACCTCCTCAGGAAGGCCGTTCCATGCATCCATTACCCTCTCCATGAAAAAATACTTCCTCACTTTATCTCTGAGCCATCCCCCTTCGATCTTCAAGTTGTGCCCCCTTGTTCTTGCACATCTCTTTTTCTGAAAGATGCTACCCTCTTGGACTTTGTTGATTCCTTGAGATTCTTGAAAGTTTCTGTCATGTCCCCCCATTCCTCCTTTCCTTGAAGGTATACATATTAAGTCTCTCTTCATATGTCTTTTGGTGCAGATCCTGCACCATTTTAGTTGCCCTTCTCTGGACTGCCTCCATCCTGTCTATGTCCTTGTGCAGATTGGGTCTCCAGAACTGCACGCAGTACTCCAGATGGGGTCTCACCAGTTGTCTGTACAGAGGATAACAACATCCTGTTTTCTACTGGTGATGCCTCTTCCTAACATCCCAGTATCCCCCAGCCCTTCTTACTGCCCTCTTACATTACTTGCCCGCCTCTAGGTCGTCTGATATGACTACCCCCAGGTCCCTTTCCATTTTGTTGTTGTTAGTATCTCACCCCCATAGTGTACTCTTCCCCTGGGTTTTGTTTCCCAGGTGCATTACTTTGCATTCTTAGCATTGAATCTAAGCTGCCATACATTTGACCATTCCTCCAACCTTGCCAAGTCCCTTCTCATCCTTTCCATCCCACCTTGTGTATCAACCCTGTTGCAGATCTTTGTGTCGTCTGCAAAGAGACATACTTTTCCTTCCAGTCCCTCTACAATGTCACTTATAAAGACATTAAAGAGGACCGGTCCTAGAACTGAACCCTGTGGTACCCCACTAGTAACCTCCTTTCTTCAGAGTGGACTCCGTTTACTATTACCTTTCTGTGTCCAGTTCTCCAGCCAATTTTTTACCCAGGCTACCATCTTGGGACCCTCTCCCAGGCTGGCTAACTTGTATATTAGTCTTTTGTGTGGGACTGTGTCAAATGCCTTGTTAAAGTCTAGGTAGGCCATATCTGACAGCCCTCCTGATCTACTACTTTGGTCACCCAGTCAAAGAAATCTATTAGATTCGTCTGACATGACCTACCCACTGTGAATCTATGGTGCCCTGGGTGCTGTGCCCTCTGGCCTCTAGGTACTCAACAATTCTCTCCTTCAAAAATGATTCCATCATTTTCCTATCACTGAGGTCAAACTAACAGGTCTGTAATTTTCTGCCTCTGCCCTACTTCCACTTTTGTGAAGCAGAATCACATCTGCCCTCCTCCAGGCCTCAGGTACCACCCCATCCTCCCATGATTTGTTAAAGAGGGTAGTCAGTGGTGTCACTAGTTCTACCCTTAGTTCTTTTAGAATTCTGGGATGAATCCCATCAGGCCCCATTGCTTTGTCCACCTTCAGTTTTAAGAGTTCTTTCAAAACTATCCAGAGTGTTTCTGTTTGGTTTAGGTACCTCTCCTTCTTCACTTGTGAATACTGACCAAAAATATTTGTTTAGTATCTCTGCCTTTCCACAGTCACCCTCTGCCCCCCCTCCCCTTTATTAAGCCTCACTATCCCTCCCTTGGTCTTCCTTCACTCCCTGATGTACCTATAAAAGGTTTTATCCCCCTTCTTAACTGAGTTGGCTATCCTTTCCTTGGTTTGGGCCATTGCTGTTCTGACTGCCTTCCCTGCTTCCTTCTGCTTTAACTGATACAGTTCTCTGTCCTGCTCCTTCCGTGATTCCTTGTACTTCCTGAATGCTGTCTTTTACTCCCTAACCTTCCCTGCCACCTCCTTTGAGAACCATAGTGGTTTTTACATTGTTTTGTTTTGTTCATTTGCTTCACACAAAGGCTTGTTGCCTTAGTGATGGCAGTTTGATTATGCCCATTGTTCTTCTACCCCTCCTTCCTGCCCATTTGCTAGTGCATTCCTTAGGCACTCACCCATTTTGGCAAAGTCAGCCCTCCTAAAGTCCAGGACCTTTGCCTTTGTATAGCTTGACTCTACTGCTGTGTTTATCGTGAACCATACTGTTCGATGGTCGCTAGTTCCCAGATGGCTACCCACTTCTACATCTGTGATCCTCTCTCCATCTCCATTTGAGAGGACCAGGTCTAAGATTGCTCCCTCTCGAGTGGGTTCCAATACTAGTTGTCTAAGGCATGCCCCCTGCAGGGCATCTAGAATGACCCCGCTCTTTGATGTGGCTGCAGCAAATGCACTCCAGTTAACGTCTGGCATATTCAGATCCCCCATTAACAATATCTCCCCTTTTTCTGCCATTCTAAGGATACCTTCTATCATTTCCTTGTCCATTTCCTCCCTCTAAGATGGGGGTCTGTATACAACCCCTGTGCAGATTGTGGTGTCATTGCATGGCTCCAAGTTGACCCCACAGTGCTTCCTCTCCTCCCTGTTTACCCTTTTGTTCTGTTGCTTTGATTCCTTCCCTTATGTGAGAACTACTCCTCCTCCTCTTTCACCCTCCCTGTCCCTCCTGTAGATAGTGTACCCTGGTATGTTCACATCCAGTTATGGTTCTGTGTGTACCATGTTTCTGTGACTGCCACGATATCCAGATGTTCCTCCTCCATCAAGGCCACTAGTACAGAAGCTTGTTACCCAGACTATGGGCTTTGGTACTCATTACTTTCCATTGTTTGATGGTTTTCCTCTGGTAGCCCCATCCCTGCTCTTACTGACTTTGCTTTCTCCATTTACCCCAATCCTGCTCCTTACTGACCTTTCTACTTTGGTCTTTACCTCATTTACCCAGTTTTGGAGGGAGGCTTTGAATTCTCTGCTTATCAGTGCCTCCCCCCTTAGAAACCGATCACTGAGGAGACTGGTTCCTTTCCCGGACAGATGCAGACCATCATGCCAGTATAGATGGGTATCCCCCCAGGTGGAACCCCCATCCCCAATGAAGCCAAAACCCTGTACTCTACACCAGTTTTTCAACCATTCATTGAACTGCATGTTGAGGAGTACCCTCGCCTCACCCATGCCATAGACAGGCAGCACCTCTGAGAAGGATACTGTATGAGCTACTTGTCTAAGGCCCCTCCCCAACTCCACAACTCCTCCTGCACTGATCTAATCCCATGCGTGGCCAAGTAATTTGTCCCTAGGCGGACAATGACATCTAGCACTGTCTCCCGTGCAGCTGCTGTTCTGATCCTTAGAATCAGCTTCCTGTCCCTCCAAGCCATGGCACCAGGCAGGCACCTTACTTCACTTTCCCTTGCCCCCCAGTTCTATCTCCCTGATAATTAAGTCCCCCTCCAGGAGCTGCTTCCTTTCCCTGCTGTGTCCTGTACCACCTTTCTGTGGGTGTCCCTTGTGGCGGTTGCCAGCAACCTCAGTCTCCACCGTGTGTGCCTCTGTAGAGGAAGTATGCTGCACCAGAATGGTGTATGGATTGTGAAATGGCACATCTGAAGCTGTGCGCCTCTGTTCCACCACCCTCACCCTCCCTGAGCCCATTGTGGTCCAACCACTGCTCCTTGTTGGCAACCTCTGAGGCAGAGGTGGTGGCCCTGGTGTTCCATGTGTGGGGGGGGGTTCCTGTACTCCTGTCCAGTTTGGCCTTTGAACACCCAGCAAGGGGGCAACTGAACCAGGCGCCAGGAGGGTGAGGGAGACTTCCTTGAAACAGACCCTCACTCCTTACTCATTCAGGTCGGGGTTCATGATGGGGCTATTACACCCCCTCTCCCATTTGTGCCCCCTAAGGCTCCTATGACCTCCCCCCATTCAAAATAATGCCTCACAACACAGGCAGAGGGCAATACTACCCTTAGACTGGGGACACCACTGTGCAGACCTCCTCTCTCCTCTTCTCCCCCCTCCCTATTTCCACTGCATCCGCCCCTCCCCCCTGCGCAGAGGGGAGGAAGTCTGAGAGGCCCCTCTCTATGGACCTCGTACTTGGACCCGGATAGCCATTAACCTTAGCCCCTTGTTTAATAAATGGGGTCCTACAAAAGGCACACTGAAACCTGTTCTATGGCTTACTGGGGAAATGGTTGGGAAGTTTGTGTTTGACTTCAAGTTACTGTTTTGTCTGTATTAGTGAAATGTGTGGCATAGATATGTTCACACTAATGTTGATTAGTCTAATGGTTCTGGCAGGCTGGTAAGAGGTGGAGCCCCCCCCCCACCTCCCATTCCTATTCTCCTAACCACTCATCCTGGGTCGGCGGGTTCCCTCTCCCCCACCAATCCTTCCCTGGATCACCTATTGGTGGTGAATCATCCAGGCTGGGATGGTGGCCATCCACCACTGCACTTCCAAACACCTCGTTAGGTGATTGAGCCAGTGTAACTTGGTGTCTTAGCAGGTGCTGGAACTCCCATATGTGTATACTCTGCACCCTCAGTGCAAACACTCTTACTTCTGTGGCAGTTTTATTCTGCTTTGATTTTACATTACGTAGGCAAACAAGTAGATTAACCTATCGATATTATTGCTACCCAAGGCCAGAATCCTTGGGATCTCTATAATATTACTTAGGTGCTAAGAAGTTCTGTTATAGACTGTTTGATTGTTTCCCCTATCACTGCCTAGTTTATTAGAGTTCTTTACTGTCTTTCATTCATATAGGGCATCTTTGTACCCAGAGACAGAAGCACAGCCCTCCAGGGGTCCCCTTGGCCATCCTTGGCTCATCCTCTAGCTGAGAGGAGCACACCCTAAGAGGTTGGTTGGTGTCACGTAACTGCTGGGCCCATCAGGATTTGGTAGCATATAGGTAAGTGGAATCAGGTCACTGTAACAAGGAGGTCATGTCGGGGACACCAGGCAGGGCTGGCGGTGTGTTTCCTGGAGCGTTAAGGGACTAAACCATCCTGTTAAAAAGACTAAGTTCTACAGCATGTCCGTGCCATGAATGCTGATATTACCCTCCTCCAGAAAACACCTGACCACCAGGATGGTACAGTGGCTTAAAAAATTGTGGGTGGGTAAAATTCTGGCCAGCTCCACATCCTCTGAATCGAAAGGTGCAGCCATTCAACTCCATAAAGCCTGTCAATGGGTTGATGAGGCTGTCAAGATGGATACTCAGGGCTGATGGATAGCGGCTTGGTTTACATACCTGGGAGGGAGAGTTATAGTTGTGAATGTATATGGCCCCAATTCAGACTCATCCAACTTCCTTGCAGAAATCAGCCAAGCAATAGCCTCACTTGGCGAAGGACACCAGGGCATCCTGATCCTAGTTGGAGTGACTTTAACCTAGTAACTGGCATATTTTTTGACAAATCTCTCCCAACCCCTCAAACCCATCCCAAGGCTCGAGCAACCTTATGGGAGCTTACAGAAGAGTGGGAGCTAACAGATCTCTGGAGAAGGGACAACTCCACCGGAAGGGATTACAAGTTCTTTTCTCCTGTGCACAATACCCAGAACCGCATTGATTACTGGCTGGTGAATCATAAGGCGGCGCAAGGTATTGACCACACCAGCATTGGTAACATACTAATTTCAGATCATGCACCGATTACCTGCTGTCCCCTCCCCGGGCGTGGCACCTCCTCCACATGCAACCCTCTCCTCCTCCAGGATAAGGAATTCTGTTCCACAATAGCCGCTGAGCAGGGCATACTTCCAGACCAACTCGGGGGGAGGGGGGAGTGGGAGCAGGCACTGTTTGGGAAACCTTTAAGGCAGTACTACGGGGACATATTATCTCCTACACAGTGGCCAAGAACAAGGCTCGAAAAAAGGAGGTTGCTAATTTGCAAGCAGACCTCACCATGCTTGAAACGAGGTTTAAGGCCTCCTCCTCCCCCCAACAAGCAATGCCCTTTTAACCTCCATACTAGAGCTCAAATATAAGATTAACACGCTGTTACAGCGCAAGGCGCAGTGGCAACTCCTCAGATCTAAACACAAGTTCTGGGAAGGGGAGGCAAGAGTGGCAAATTGTTGGCCTATCACTCAAGGAAGCAGCAAGCTGCTTCCAGGATTCATGCCCTATGAGACCCCACCGGTAAGGTGGTCTCTGACCCAAGGGCATTAATGAGGTTATGCGGCAGTATTATCAGACTCTATACCAGTCTGACCAGGGAATTAGAGGGCTTCTGTGATGGCATCCACCTTCCCAAACTATCTCCAGAGTTAGCTCAATGCCTGGAGACCCCCATATCCTCAGCGGAGCTACATACTGCTGTATTGCAAATGGCTAAAGGCAAGGCGCCAGGACCAGATGAAATGACAGTAAAGCTATATCAGCTCCTGCAGGATATAATCTCACCACCCCTCCTCCAAGCCCTGCAGGAAGCCCATAGTAAGGGCTCCCTTCCCCCAACCATGAGAGAGGCTATTGTCACCTTGCTCCCTAAGAAATCCTCTGATCCGCTTGACTACACCAACTTTTGCCCCATATCATTGCTATCCGTAAACACTAAGATAGCAGCCAAAATACTTGCCGCTAGGATGGTGCACATAGTACCTTCCTTTATCCATCCCTCACAAGCAGGGTTTTCTATAGGGAAGTCTGGAGCGGACTGGTACTCAGCTTGAAATGGCTCGCTTTACAGTCACCACAGCCAATGGCTACCTTGGCCATAGATTTCACCAAAGCCTTCAACTCTGTGGAGTGGAACTATCTCAACAGAGTACTGGACCTCTACGGATTTGGCCCCTACTTTCGGGGGTGGGTATCCGTCCTGTACAATTCGCCTTCCGCCAAGATGCTGACTAACAAAACGTGTCATCCCCTTTCCTCCTTCAGAGAAGTACCTGACAGGGATGCCCCCTCTCTCCCCTACTCTTTCTCATCGCCTTGGATCCACTAGCGAGGAAACTCATAGCCTCCCAAGACATATCAGGGATCCAGGCAGGGGAACAAGAATACATGGTTAACTCGTATACAGATGATCTCCTGACCATTTCCAATCCCAAGCAGTCTCTGCCCAAGATACTAGGTATACTCATTAACTTTGTGACACTTTTCAGGCTCCAGGTGGATGAGAAAAAGATGATTATCGCACCCCCGAACCTGGCTTGCTCTCGAGATTGTATCCAGGGGACAGATATAGTATGGGCTCCTCAGGGCTTCTCCTACCTAGGGATAACTATCCAGATGAGATGGAAAGATCTGATGTGGGCCAACTTCACTCCATTGCTCACCACTACATTGGTGGAAATTGGCAGACGGCAAAAATTTAATCTATCTCTCGAGGGTAAAGTAGAAGCGGTGCGGATGTTTATCCTCCTGAAGGTTTTCTATCTCTTTCATAACCTCCCCATCCACCTCTGCTTTAAACTTTTCCAATCCTTGGACAAAGCTGTATCCCTTCTGTTGTGGGAAGGGAAGATTGCTCAGTGGAGTAGAACCAAGCTGCAGGCACACTGGTCCAGAGGGGGTATAGGGCTCCCGTGGTTCCAAGGTTACCAACTGGCCTATAGGGTAGCACAAGTAATGAATGGTTCTCTCCACCGCCCTCCCACTCTCCTATTTGGATCAGCCTACAGGCTGCACTGGCATGGGAGGGCACCCTAGGTGCATTACTCTCCTCGAAAACCCTTCCTCTTTGTAATACCACTCCTATTATGATAGAAACTGTGAGAGCCTGGCAGTCAGCCATGGCATTATCATGCACACCCAAGCCAGCATGGGACCCTCTTTTGAGTTCGCCCACCTTTGGAATAACCGGCACATCATGGTGGATAAAAAGCCCATCAACTGGCCAACGTAGGCCAAAAAAGGTATTAGGCTGATCAGGGGCCTGTATATCCTGAAATCAAGGGTGTTGATGTCCTATGAACAGCTACAGGTTTGGTATGGCCTCCCTACTCAGGAATTTTAGAGATACCTCCAGATCCACAGTGCAATTCGCTCCCTCCAGACTTGCCATGAATAAGTTACTAAATGGGAATGGCTTAGCATACTCCACAAACAGACAAACAACAGGGGATAGCTGGGAAAGTCTCTGGACAATACAGGATTCCCAGCGGACCACATTGAAAAGTGTAGGCAGCAATGGGAGGCAGACACCCAGATGACCATCCCCGAAAACTGGGGACGGTGCATCAAGGCCGCCTATACCACATACAAAGATGTCAGAAGCCAAATGATTCAACTGAAGATCCTGATGAGATGGTATAGGACTCCGGCCTTACTCCAATCCATTGGGCTACTAGATCACGCCCAGTGTTGGCAGTGCCAGCAAAGCCCTGCACACTTACTACATGTCCTCTGGAGTTGCCCAGAACTGGCACCCTTCTGGTGGATGGTCTTCGATGACTGTTCCAGAGTGGTGGGTAAGGCCCTTGGCCACCCACACCCCTTTGTTACTGCTGGGGACTCCTCACCACTTGACCCCATGCCAGCCCGCTCAAAGACTCGTAATGACTGCCCTGCCAGAAGCCAAATGTGCAGTGTTGATGAAATGGAGACAACCATTACCCCCTCTATTCTAACCTGGCATGCTACACTTGAAAAATTGGATATCTTTGAGAGACTGACATACTCTAGCCAAAATCAGATTCAGAAATTTCATAAGAAGTGGGCCCTACTTCCAGTCACATCTATGCTCAGTACAGCCTGTCACAAACCACTCAGCAGGTCAGGCCCTTTACTCCCAAAGTGCCAACCTCAAAGCGCAGTCTTGTGAACAGTTTAACAGAACAAGGTAACCCTCTTGTCTGTTTCGTGAGTTTGGATCAACCTTTGGTCTCAAGTCTTGGAGAGATTCAAACTGTTAACCTCTTGCTAGCGTACCCAATGTACAGACTCAGATATTTCTGTCTTCGGGGGGCCAGATATCTTTGCCTACAGGCACCTAACCAGGTATACAGAAATGAACCCTTAAAAACTTTAATAAAGACCTCAGATTTAAAATGCTTCTCTTTCCAGTTTGGTACCACCATTCAAGCTATGCTTCATGTCTGCTATAGCCATATACTTTTCTTACAACTAAAGAGAAGTCAAAGACAGACCAAGTAAGTTCTAAAAAGAATTTTATTAAAATAGTTAAAAATATGTCAAACACAAAATACAGAACTCTTATATCACAAGACATACAAATCTTTTAAAAGAACAAGGTTTAAACAGTGCAAATTCCTACTTACAGTACTTAGATTTGACTCTCTTTCTAAATACTTGTTTACAGTGCTCACCAATGTTTCTTGGTCAGAGTCTAGTTAAAAAACGTGTGTGTAAGTAAAACCGAGTATTCTTTATCAACTGTATTGGCCAACCCCTTTTTGCGTGAGGTCAGCTAGTTCCTCCTCTGTCAGATTATATATAAAAAATATATATCTTATACAAAAACAGGTTGCCTTTTTGAAGTATACATTCTGCAACTTCAGCATAATTCATGTCCTTCAAATGACACTTCTTTTGAGCTCATAATAAGCTTCCTCTTTCCAGGACATGAAAGCATCTTTATGATTTTCGCATTTCTATGTAACAACCTGGGGTTTTCTTCCAATGTCATAAAATGGCTATGATATAGCAACTACGGTTGTAATGAACTCATACAAACAGGATCCTTGATTAAAACCTTACATGTAACACATTGTCTCTAAAAACTGAGTGTGTGTGATACACATGCTGTGTCAGCATTTTCTCATGGCTTGCATCTTCCAGCTGAAACCTTGGAGGGGGGGGGTGAGTGAGCGAGGTCACTCCTAGAGCATCACATTTTGAGCAGAGACAGTCAGTAATACATTTTATATAAAAAAAAATGATACTGAACTGGCTGTCTACATCACAATTCCTCTCCACCTAGACTGAATTTAAGGGTTCTATCCCCTACATGGGATGAGCTTCCCAAATCAGTTCACTCCTCATAGACCCTAGACAGCCCATCTGAGTTCTGGTTCTTCTCTCCAGCCCTATGTATAATTTTTAGATCATACCCTTGTAAAGCAAGACTCCATCTTAGTAGTCTGCCATTGTTTTTCCCCATCTGTGTCAGCCAAACCAGGGGGCTGTGGTCAGTCTGCACCACAAAAGGCTGCCCATATAAGTATGGCTGAAGCTTCTTTAGGGCCCACACCATGGCAAGACCCTTCTTTTCCACCATGGAGTATGCTTGCTACCTGGGAAGTAGCTTCCTGCTCAGACACACTACTGGGTGATCTGTCCCTTGGCTAGACGTCTGGCTCAGTACTGCCCCAATACCCACGTCTGAGGCATCCATCTGAACTATAAAGGTTTTGCTATAGTCAGGACTTGTCAAAACAGGTGCACTGCACAGTGCCTCCTTCAGTCTGGCAAAGGCTTCCTCACAGGCTGTGCCCCAGGTAATTTTCTTTGGCATTTTTTTCTTTGTCAGGTCAGATAGGGGAGCAGTCAGGACACTATAATTGGGTACAAATTTTCTGTAGTACCCAGCTGTCCTTAAAAATCTCCTGACCTGCTTCTGGGTTTCTGGTCTGGGCCATGCCTGGATCACCTCTATCTTTATTTGGTTAGGACGGAGCTGTCCCCGGCCTACCACATGCCCAAGGTATGCCACTTCCCCCATGGCCACCTGGCACTTCTCGGCTTTGACAGTGAGCCCGGCCCTCTGTATCCTGCCCAGCACTTCCCTAAGGTGGCACAGGTGTTCCTCCCAGCTGGTACTAAAGATGACAATGTCATCCAGGTACACCACGTGTACTCCTCAGCATCATTTAACACCTGGTTCACCAACCTTTGGAAAGTGGCCTGGGCGTTCTTCATTCCAAAAGGCATTACTTTAAACTCAAATACACCTATCGGAGTGATGAAGGCCGACCTCTCCCTAGCTCTGTCTGTCAATTCTACCTGCCAATACACCTTGTTCAGGTCAATAGTAATGGTGAGGTCGCCCCCTCCACTTTGTCCAGGAGTTCATCCGTCCAGGGCATCGGGTGGGCATCTGACTTTGTGACTGTATTCAGTCCACGATAGCCCACACAGAAATGAGTTGAGCCATCTGGCTTGAGTACAAGGACTACGGGTGAGGCCCAGGGGCTGTGGGATCTCTGGATTACCCCTAAATCCAGCATCTCCTCGACTTCCCTCCTAATGTCCTTTTGGACAGCCTCTGACACTCGATATGCTGTCTGCCATATGGGCGTCTGTGTCTGTCTCCACATCGTGTGTCGCTAAGGGGGGTTAGTCCAGGCTTGGTGCTAAACAAGGAGGCAAAGTCTGCTAAAACCTCCCTTACTTTCTGGATCTGGTCTGGGGCCAGCTGGGGAGACAATTTTACTGCCACCACAGAGGACTCCCGCTTACTTTCTCTCCAGCAAATCCAGAAGGGGGTTTTCTTTGTCCGTCCCCTCCCCATGACTACACACTGCAAACACCATGTCAGCCCTATTTGCATATGGCTTCATCATGTTGACATGGTACATCCTTTCAGTCTGCCTTTGGTGAGATAACTCCACAATGTAGTTCACGTCATTTACCTTCCTAACCACTTTGTACGGTCCTGCCCTCTCAGCTTGTAGCTTGTCTTTCCGGACCAGAATAAGGACCATGACTTCCTGACCCACCATGTACAAGCGAGCTCTGGCTCTGCGGTCGTACCACACTTTTTGTTTCTGTTGGGCAGCTGCTAGATTGCTCTGAGCTGTCCCCATAAGCTCCTTCAGCCTTTCCCTAAACCTAAGGATGTAATCCACAGTGGGAGTTCCCTGGGTGGTGTGCTTGCCTTCCCAGTCCTCCCGGATCAAGTCTAGCGGCCCACGTATCTGGCGTCCATATAAGAGTTAAAAGGGGGAAAATCCTGTCGACTCTTGGGGCACCTCCTGTATGCAAACAACAGGTGGGAAGGGTATTTCTCCCAGTCCCTCCCATGCTGTTCAGCAAACACCCAGAGCATTGACTTTAGGGTACCATTGAATTGTTCCACAAGTCCATTGGCTTGTGGGTGATACGGTGCGGTGCATCTCTGCACCGCCCCACACTTCTCTCATAAACATTTCATCAGATCCGACATGAAGGAACCCCCTCAATCGGTGATTACCTCCTGCGGAAACCCAACATGGGTATAAATCCCAAGTAAGGCATCTGCCACTTTGTCAGTCCTCAGTGAGGATAGGATGACTGCCTCTGGGTACCGGGTGGCATAATCCACCACAGTCAGGATGAATCTCTTTCCTTAGGAGCTGGGGGCATTTAAAGGCCCCACAATATCCATTCCTACCCTCTGAAATGGCCCCTCCACTATGGGCAAGGGGATCAGGGCTGCTTGGGTTTTCTTGCCCACCTTCCCTATTTCCTGGCACCAGTAACAAGACCTGCAATACTCCTTCACCTGCTGGGTGAACTTAGGCCAGTAGAAATTCTGGGTGAACTGCTGCGTAGTGCGCGCGATTCCCAGATGACCAGACAAGGGAATATCATGTGCAATTTTGAGTAACTGCTCATGATACCCCTGGGGAATGACAAGCTGCCTGCCTAGCATCCCTCCCTCTGTCTGCACTGCCTATGTATACATAAGTCCATTTTCCCAATAAACCTTATGTCTGCCGTCACCTCCCTGTGTGCCATCCGAGTCTGCCCAAGCCCTCAGCTTCTCTAAACTAGGGTCACCCCTCTGAGCAGCTGCAAACTCCTCACACCTTCCCAAGGCATGGAATAGGTCCCCTTCAGTCGCTAAACTAGGGTTCCTAGCACTAGCGTCAGGGACCTCAGGATCACTGTCGATCCCAACCCTCTGACAATGGGTCACCCCTCCCTCTTCAGAGTAACCTTCCATAGCTGTGTAGTCACTTGCTACCAGGGAAATTTCTACCCCTTTTCATTA
The DNA here is from genome assembly GCA_016271365.2 of Neoceratodus forsteri. Lineage (NCBI taxonomy): Eukaryota > Metazoa > Chordata > Ceratodontiformes > Ceratodontidae > Neoceratodus > Neoceratodus forsteri. Next base: position 1,625,318,404 of record CM028129.1, read on the forward strand.
ATCTCCATATCAGGAGACACAGGCTGGGGAACCAGCCTCTCAGTGGTTTCCACAATGGCTTCTGTGGGGTTCAGGGAGCTACAATTTTCCCTTACCGTTTGGCTACGGGTAACTGCACATACCATCCCTTGTTGGAGATTGTTACCCAGGACACATCCAAAGCTAACGTTTTGGCTACAGCTGCCTGTTGCACAGTTCCCCCTGTTTCACCCCAGTCTAGGAGAACACTAGCCAGTGGCAAAGTTTTTGCTTCACCGGTAAACCCTTGTACAGTGAGGTATTGATTGGGTATAAGCTGACCAGGCTGTACCAGATCCCCCTTCAGTAACGTCAGGGATGCCCCTGTCCCTTAACCCTTGTGTCTGCACACCATTTACCATGACTGGGTGCATGTATTTCCTCACGTTCACTGGCATGCTTCCAGGGACACACAAACAACCCACTTCTTTTCTAGCACCCTGTTGTGTATTATGGCTCACCTTTTTGGGACACTGTCTATCAATATGCCCAGTTTCTTTACACAGCCAACGTGCATTTCCTACTTCAGAGAAATCTTTTCTCTGAACCCTGGAGCTAACTGGTTTTGGTGGAGGCAGTGAAAGTTTTAGCTGCTCTGAAGGCGCGCTTTTCCCTTTCTGCGCTGCCACGCCTGCCCCATTTGCTCTCAGAGCAGGTCTGCTCTTGGCATAGCGGTCCAAGAGTTCAGCAGCCTCTTAGAAACATAGAAAGATAGAATTTGATGGCAGATAAGGACCGCTTGGCCCACCCAGTCTGCCCATTTCCCTACCTAATGGATAAGCTGCAGATCCTAGTTAACCAGCAGCCTACTTCTTCCTGCCCCCACCCCATAGAATTGCCTTATGACTGTCCCATGCATGCTTGAATTCCACCACTGTTTTTGACTCAACAACCTCCTCCGGAAGGCCGTTCCATGCATCTACAACCCTCTGTGTGAAAAAATACTTCCTTAAATTACCTCTGAGCCGCCCCCCCATCTTCAAATTGTGCCCCCTTGTTCTTGCACACCTCATTTTTTGAAAGATGCTACCCTCTTGGACTTTGTTGATTCCTTGGAGGTACTTGAAAGTTTCTATCATGTCCCTCCTCTCCCTCCTTTCCTCGAGGCTATACATATTAAGCTCCTTAAGTCTCTCTTCCTTATGTCTTCTGGTGCAGACCCTGCACCATTTGAATTACCCTCCTCTGGACAGCTTCCATCCTGTCTATGTCTTTGCGATTGGGTCTCAGAACTGCACGCAGTACTCCAGATGGGGTCTGACCAGCTGTCTGTACGGAGGATAACTACTGCTTTCTACTGGTGATGCCTCTCCTATGCATCCCAGTATCCCCCAACCCTCCTTGCTGCCCTCTCATTGCTTGCCCACCTTTAGGTCATCTGATATGACTACCCCAGGTCCCTTTCCATTTTTGTTGTTGTTAGTATCTCACCCCCATTGTGTACTCTTCCCTGGGTTTTGTTTCCCAGGTGCATTACCTTGCACTTCTTAGCATTGAATCTAAGCTGCCATACATTTGACCATTCCTCTAACCTTGCCAAGTCCCTTCTCATCCTTTCCACCCCACCTTGTGCATCAACTGTGTTGCAGATCTTTGTGTCATCTGCAAAGAGACATACTTTTCCTTCAGTCCCCTGCAATGTCACTTATAAAGACATTGAAGAGGACCCGATCCTAATACTGAACCCTGCGATACCACTAGTAACCCCCCTTTCTTCAGAGTGGACTCCATTTACTAATACCCTCTGTGTCCTATTCTCCAGCCAATTCTTTACCCAGGCTGTCATCTTGGGACCCACTCCCAGGCTGGCTAACTTGTATGTTAATCTTTTGTGTGGGACTGTGTCAAATGCCTTGCTAAAGTCTAGGTAGGCCATGTCCACAACCCCTCTTGCACTGTTTTTGGATCTTGGTCCTCTACCCAAGATTTTTAGCTCTGCTGGGCATGCCCAATAAAACTGTTCTAATAAAATCACATTTTCTATTTTATAAACAGAGTTTACCTCAATTCCTTCCCACCAACATTTTAAAAACTGACGTTGTTTCATGGCTAGCTCCTCGTAGCTCATATCAGGGCTTCTCCTGAGCTTACGGAATTTAGCTCTGTGTGATTCATCAGTTAATTCAAACTTTTTTAACAGTGCAGCTTTTAGCTTGCTGTAATCATTGCTGTCCTCGTTGTCCATTTGACCCAATGCATCCCAAACTTTCCCGGTAAGTAGCAGGAATAGCTGGAAGCTCCAGGACTCTCTAGGAATTTTAGCCTGGATACAAACGTTTTCAAAATAATTTAAAATAGTGTTTATATATTCCCCTCTTAAATTCGGCTATTAATTTGGAGTTCAGTTTGTAACCCAGTCCTGCAGTCCCAGTTAAACCCAAGTCATTTACCTGTTCTGGTGCCGCTGGTCAGAGTCATATCTTCTCTGTGCTGAGCTACACCTGGAGGCTATGCGCCACCCCACACCACAAGTGACTAACAGGTACTACAGCCCTGGAGGTACATTTGTTTACAGCCTGTGCTGCACTGCATCCAGTGGGACCTGGCCCCCATCCAAATATGCTGGAACTGTGTGCATGTATGCCACTCTTCTGTCCTGCACCGCCCCATCCCTGTTAGTGGCCCTACCTGCCACTGTCCTGTCTAGCCATGGTTCTCTTCCATGCCCCTGATGTTATTTGTGCATGGGGGAGTGTGTTGCTTGCCACCCTGCCACCTGTGCCTGCTATGCTGAGCCCCTGCCTTGCCCACCCTGTGCTCTGGCACACCAATGTCACTGTGTTTGTAGACCTTATTCTGGCAGGCCACCCAGTTACATGCTTCACATGGGTGTTGACCCTTGCACTTTCCCTGTCACTGCCCCTCCCCGGCACTGACTTCTGGTGTGTGTTGTGCCACAGAGTGTATTGTATGGGCATGGTGTCCTGCACAACCCACCCACTAGATGGCCGCTAGGGATGTCCCCACTCTCTTCACACCCCTTATTATCTTCACTATCAGGAATGGTGCCCCATCCATTTTCCCAGTGCTGCATTTCTAGTACATCAATATAATAACACAACCAGCACTCCTGACAACAACTGCAGTAGTATGTTTGGTTTTACTGTTCGTATCAAATTGGGCTCACAAAATGCACTGCACGATAGCAAACACTGATCAGTGTACTTTCTTTAGTGATAATAGGTGCACTCAGCTACCACACTGGTGCTCACAAAGCCTGCTATCCCAGCAGCTGCCTGTTAGGGGATTGAACTTAGGCCTCTTTCCTTTAGTCCTATCTCTGTTCGGAGCATCTTTGGAGATGCTCCAAAGATGCTCTGATCATATGGTCTGAATATAGAAATGAGCGGAACATTCATGGGCACGCCCCCTCCAGATGCTCCAAATACATTATAGTCTGTCTTTGGCCTATCTGGAGATGTGCGGAGCATCTCTGCCCTTTGAATATCACCTTTCAGAGCATCTCCTGAGATGCTCTGAAGCATCTCAGATGGGCCGGAACATCTGTTTTGAAAATGCCATCCCCAGTTTTTACCCACCTGACTTTTGTTAGCTGATAGCACAGGAAGCCCCCTGTTTTATTTTTTATTTATTTATTTCATGTTTAAGATTCAATACCTTTGAGCTCAAGGCTCTATTGCAAAGGTTCCAAGTCAGACAAGTAACAAGATCACATCAAAGGCAGCACCCAACAGGATGATAACTGATGAAAGCTACAAACAAGGTTACATAGGTTACAAAGTGCAAATATTTGTTATTATTTACAAGAAGCCAAGAGCAGGGAGTATAACAACACTACTGGAGTGTGGTAAACACTTAGATATTATTGTAAATATCTTGGGGTCACCGTGGATCCCAGGTTCATGTCATTTGTGACAAAGAATAGTAGCAAGCAGTGATGACTTTGTCAAGTGTAGAGAGAGGGGCAGTGAGAGAGGCAAGGTGTTGGGAGAGTGGGGGGGTGAGGGAGGGATTGTAATTGAAAGGAAGATATAGTTTCAAGAGGTGCATTGGCAGATATCATCAAGGGCAAGATGGGAGCGTAATTCTTTTTTGAAGTGACTTAGCTTGCCACAGCATAGTAATTCTGCTGGGAGATCATTTAACTACATTAATCCCTGCTATGATAGCGATCATTGGGCAAACGTGATATGCTTGAAGGGAACTTGAACACCACCTTTGGCTGTTCTTCTGGTGTTTACAGTGGGTTGGTGGATCATAAATAGGCTATAGGTAGTCTTAGGTGCAAGCCCCATCAGAGATTTCTTAACAAATAGGCAAGCTTGGCATTTGACTTGTAGTTGGAGAGGGAACCACACAGTTTTAGAGTACAACGTGCAAGTGTGCATCAGGTGGTCTGCCCCAAGGACTAGCTTGCAGGCCTTTTTGAGGAGTAGTCTGACCCTTTTGAGTACAGAGTCTAAACCTGCACAGTAAATTAGCAGCCCATAGTCTATGGATGATAGCACAGAGCTACATATGGCCAGCTTCAGGGCCTCAGGTGTCATCGAGTGCCTGTGTCAATAAAGAACCCCAAGCTTTATATTGGCTGATTTAACAATTTGGTCCACATGTGTTGTGAAGGTGAGGGTGTCATCTAGGTGTACACCTACATATTTAAAAGTGCTGATCTGCTCAATTTGATGTCCTTTTAGGCTTTGTACCAGTAGTGGGCCATATTTTCTTTCGTTGTGTGGCACTGTAAATAACATTTGGTTGGGCCATGCATGGTATTAGTTGCCTGCTGTGGCAATTGCAATGCAGATAAAGGAGTCAGAAGACCAATGAACATACAAATGTATGCCAGCCATCAGGAGTCCAAGCTGGATTAGTGAGAGAGTCAGTCACTCAAAGAGAACCTTAGGTGGTCCAAACTCCACAAAAGGGAAAAACAAGATAGTAAGGTAAGGGATGAGGGTGTTACTGCATGCTGCTGCTGTGTCAGGGATCCATCTATTTTTATTACATTGCATAACGTAAATGCTGCCACTGTCTACTGCCAATTCTTAAACCTCATCTGCTGAAATTTGAGACCTGATGACGTCTAATCTCTGATGCGATCCACTTCTGTTTTTAAAATTTTTGCACACAGCCTGGCCAGTGGTGCTAATTGCAGCCCTCAGTTCCAGATTCCTACCACTGGAGTGATTGCCATCATCAGTCTCCTTCATCCTCAGTAGCACCTATTTGTGGGGCCTGACCCTTGGGGAAAGGCTGGGAGGGCAGGGTCAAGAGTACAGCATCCTGGGGTACCAAGAGGGCAGGATGGAAGGGGTAGCTATAATAACTTCATCTGCCCAGAGCCTGCTCATTTCTTCTTTTCCATTGCATGGGAGAGTGGGTGGAGGTTGACAGCCAGGGGTGAGGTTGGATTGGATGGTGAGATGGGGGCTCATTGGTCAAGCTGGAGGGAGGATCAAGGGCTGAGATGGGAGAGTCAGGGCACAGATGGGGTGGTGTTAAAAATGTGCCAGCACATCACTGAGGAAATTGGGTTGTTTGATTGCCAGGCGTGTCCAGCATCTGTGTGATGGCTCTTAGGGCATGTGAAAATTGGGTTATTCAATCGTCAGACATGTCCAGCATCTGTGTGATGGCTCTTAGAGCGTGGGCAAATTGGGTTATTCAATCGTCAGGCATGTCCAGCATCTGTGTGGAGGCTTTTAGTGGTGAAAATTGTTTTGATTGGTAGTTCCGGCAGTACTAGGCAGAGTTCCAAGTATGTGTTTAGACAAGCAGAGTTTTGTGTATATGAACAGTAGATGTCACGTGGTTCAGCACAGAGAATCAACCATGCCAGCATGGGGGCTTTCAGTGAGTCTACTCCCACTAGAAGCAACTTATTTTTATTTGTGACAACCAGTATTGCTTAAATTATGCAACCCCTCAGGCCTCCTTTCCATTTCTCCATGACCTAACCATCTACCACTGTATTGGGCAAGGTTCCATGTCAATTGAACGAATTTAAAATAGTGAGAGCAATAACAATGATGGCATTTTGGCGACTGCAATTACGGCGCCCGTACATATGGGTGAGCACCGAAATGGTGACAATTTGGCAAATGCTTGTTTTGTGGGGGGCGAACCCCCTCCTTTAGCCCCCTGCACCCGCTTACTAAAACAACCATCCAAGGTCATAGCACCTCAGGAAAAGGGGAATGCGTTTGTTGCTGTTTCAGTGCTTCCCCATATGTACAGGTGCCATAATTGCAGTCGTCGAAATGCAGTCGCTGAAATTGCTTGCCGCTATTTTATCTTCGCTCAATTGACATGCTACCATTGGGCAAAGGTCTCCCCCAGAGGTGACTGGGGACAGCACTGCCGTGACTGACCCAAACTGGATTGTAGTGTACAATGGTACCGTGCCTAGTGCAGTGGATGGGGAGCTCTTCAGTGTACCTCAATGGGAATCTGAGGGGCAGCCCAGGTAAAAAGAGAAAGTGAGGCATGTTCAGCTTCTGAGTAGGGGATCCCTTCCCCCACCATTGGTGAAAAAAACTGTTACAGATCTCCTTTATCTGAGGCAAATGTGCTGGGTTTTGTCCAGAACAACAATAGTGAAAGGGAGTAATACAACTAGTAGTAGTGTTATTGTTTGCTAAGGGAGCAGCAATAACTTGCACAAAGCCCCGCATCCACCTTAAAGTGGGACGCAGTTGCACCAAAGCCCTTTGGATGCACCGTGGTCTGATTTTATAAGGGATGGTGCATTTCCAACAGTTACCCCGCTACGGCTGTATTGTAAAGGTTTGGCTCAAGTGCCGCAATCCCAGATGCAACATTAGACCAAGGAGTACAGGTCTAACTCCTGTGTTGCACCTTCAGGACTTCTGGAGGCATTTGTGGCACACTTCTTTTAAAATCCCACTTGCTGCAATGTTCGATGCAAGTTACAACATGCATCAGACACCCAGCTGCAAGTCCACTGCACCTCTTCATTGCTTTGTAAAATCGAGCTCCTGCATCCCTCCCCTTTTGTTAATATAATGAGGGACACAGACACTCAAAATGAGGGACAATGTGGGACACTAGTACTTCTGAAAACAAGTTAACTGCAAAGCAGTAACCTCCTGTAATTACTACCATATCCCTACCTTCATAAAAAACAAAGCACATTGAACAGCTCATGTTTGTATTGGCTTACGTAGGCTGTGAAGCAGCAGTTGCGCCCAGAGATAACGACGAGTCAACACTCTCACACTGCTGAGGTAAGTGGGGATGACATGCCCTGCCAGCAGTCAAAGACTGTTTTTCTGATTTTCACGGAGACCTGGGTGAAGGTGTAGTGCAAGCAGTGGTGGCAGGGCCACTGACATCACATGTGCTGGCTCACTAGATGTAGCGATGCAGTATCTGTGCAGGGCAGGGCATGGTGCTCACATAGAGCTCAGGGCACAGGGCTGCTTCTGCTGGACGTGTTACTTATGCAGCAGTGGAGAGCTGAAGCATTGAACACCACAGATTCCTTGTGGAGGCTCCCCTGTCAGCTACGCCATGCCTGTGCTCCCAGGGACTCCACCTGACTCTTAACTTTCCCTGAGCAAATGGTACAAGGGCAGAGGTGAGAAAAGGGACTTCCTGGTTCCAGCTGCCAGGGACACAGGAGCCAGTGTGTTAAGCCCTACTGATACATAAACATAATTATACATAGTGAGAGAGACTGTAATCCTTTATGCATCTTGACCTGAAGGGAAGACATGCATTTAGGAGTTTGTACTGTGTTGCTGTTTGTCATAAGTTTTTATTTTAATGTTGGCCTGGCAATAATGCCGACTACTGGCATGCCACTTTATTAGGCAATTTTCTTTTTTAAACAATGGAGGGAAAAGAGGAACTATTCTTTCTAGTCCAACCTTAAATGTCCAGCTTCTTGGAGTAAAAATTGAGCTCACCTTTAAATAATGGCATTTGCCTGCTCTACCTGGAACCTTGACTGATCCCGTCTCCCTCAGAATTCCCCATCCATGGGTTTTACACTGCCCCCTTTTGCAAGTTAAATCGGTTACATGTCCCAGAAAACATTCATGACTTTGTGGCGTTTTGGTTATTTGGTCTGCCACTAAAAGGACCCCTTACTTTCTTTGTGGTCTGCCAGACCCTTCAGTTGCTGCTGGTGGGGACCCCATCTAGACCATGCGAATAACTAGACAGACGCATAAAATAATAATAAGGCAGGTTTATTCTGTGCTGTAGATGTTCTCCTGAGGACAAGGCCCAGACTGACAAATTCTCTAACTGACAGGCATACATGGTACTGTCAGGCAGTGCAACAATCAGTGGCGGCTCCAGCTTTTGTTGGTTACCAGGGCACTGGATGGGCACCACAGTTGGGAGCCAGGACACCTATAAAAACCTCTGCAGATTGTGAGAGTGCAGATGAGTAGTGCATATAGCTACAGGTCTGACTGGGCAGATGCTGTTCTCTGTCTGCTAGCCTCCTACCAATACCAGGGAGGCTATACCAGGAGGACTGATGCATACTATTGAATTTGCCACCCCCCCACCACCACCACCATGTAAACATCAACCAAAATATGCTTCTGTGAAAGCACTTGTTTGGGGGATGGGAGATGGTGACAGTCTACAATAATTCTTGTCTTACAATAGAACCACTAGCCCCAGCCCTTTCTATGGCTAGCCATTCCCCCACTGCAGTCCCTTCCTTTCTGTTGCTTGTTACCTCTTCTTTCTCCCCTTAAAAACAGTATGCCAGCAGCCGGAGCCAGTCCCTTATGCTCAGTGTACCAGCCCTCCTTAACCCGGCACCCTCCCTCCATCCACAGACCCCAAGGTGTCCCCCCGCAATCCTTGGCTTCTAAGGCTAGAGCCATCTGTTGGCAGTGTGACAACTTAGACAACCACACTTAGTTCGCCAGTCTCTGTAACCCAAACCCCATCAGTCCCCACACTGCCCCACTCCAGTCCTAAACACAAATCCCTGGTTTGGAGGCACAGTTGAAATACAGTTTTCCCAGCTAATTCATACACCTCAAGTCACCCCCCCACCCCCAGCATCCATCCTCCTTTTTCCTGCAGTGCTGAACGGAACAATCCAGTGTACATCCACTGGACGTACATCTAGTGTACATCAGCAAGGGAGTCAAGTAATGAGGAAAATATTTGCGCTCTGTAGGAACAAAGAGCATGGCAGTACTGTACCCCTTGCTTCCGCAAAAATACCAGTCTCTCAGATTTTGCCAAGGTGAGCCTCTCCCTTGGTACCGGGGCCTCCCCAGGTCTCAAGCATCATGTTATGCATCCTTCCCCCAGACACAGGCCCATCTCTCAAACACCCCCAGCCATCAGCGACATGATGCACAGACTACAGTCAGAGGCATCATGTATGTTCAGTACCGGGGAAAAGCCCAGGCCTCTCCAAGTCTCAAGTACAGTGGCAGACACACCAAATGGATGAATCACATGGGGATGGCCCCATTCCCCCAAGCAACACCATCAGGCACTTCAGAACCCACCCACCCTCCATTGCAGACCCACCGTTCCAGAACAAACCCAACCATGGAAAAAAAACCACTACAACCCTTCACAGTGCAGACAGGCAGCATAAAAAGACAGGCAGCCCATTTAAGCACCTCACATATTCAGTATATCCCCCCCCCCGAGACACAGGCCCATCTTTGAAACACACCAAACATAAAATTCTGTATAGTTCACACCAAAGGCATCATGTATTGCTGCCCACCCCCAGAAAAACACAGGTTCATCTATATAAAAAGGCTGAGTAGTCAGCCAGTCACAGGACATTATGTAATGATGCATCCTCCCCAGACACAGGCCCATCTCTCAGTCAGAGGCATCATGCATGTTCTCTCCCCCACCCCCAGGCCCATCACTGAAAGACCTACAGAAAGAGTAGCAAACACCACCAGCCATAAACATCATAGCTTTGGGGCATGTCTCCCCACACACAGTCCCATCTTATATACACACTCACACACACACACACACCCTGGCCTGACCCAGCCTGGGGCCATGCATGTCTTCCCTGCCTTCCACCCTCCCCCTTCCGCCCTTCCCCCTTTCCCTTTCCCTTCCCTTCCCTTGTGGTGAAGACACAGAGGCCAACATTAAATTGTAGCAAAATTAATTTCTCAGAGTCAGCGTGCTTACCTTACCTTAGCAGCTGAGCAGCCGGAAAGGTTCAGCAAGTGAATCAGGAGTTGAGGTTGAGCCAGTTGCATCTGGCAGCTGAGACTCCAAGAAAATTTCCGGGGGCAGGGGTTCTAGTCGAGGATGTGGGACCACAGCGACAGCAGGAGAACTCAAGTGGCAATCAGCAGGCACTCCAACTTCAGGCAGCAGCTTCAGGCAACAAGGAGAGCGGCAGTGGGGCAGCAGCAGGCAGGAGAATGGGTCGGCTTCACTGGCCAGTCTATCTGAGTGAGAATGCGGCAGCAGGCAGGGGAACTCGTCTCTGGTCACGAATCACGGTGTGGTGGCAGGTGCAGCAGACAGTTTGGGAAACACTTTCTATGTCTTCTAAGTTCTCAGCAGTACACATGGGCACCAAATTTTCACAAGAAAGTTCAAGCGACCGCTGACCGACACACCTCATTGGACGAGGAAGCCTGGTGCTGATTGGCAGAGTTTTATAGCCAGCCCATCGATTGGCTGCAGCGACCTCCCTGCCATTGATTGGCCAGATCTGAATTTTCCCCATTACAATTGGTCCGCATTAAAGTCATTGTGCTGCACTAATTGGCTGGCTCAGTATCAGTAGCTAGCCCTCCCAAGCTCTGCATTTCAACTGCTGCCAGCATTAAAGTTAGGAGTACCGCCCGGCCACCAGCTGGGCTCAGCAGCAGGGGGATCAGATCGGATCAGGAACTGCCTGAGGCGTCGATGACTCAGACAATTCAGTCCCCCCATGCCCCAACCGGGGAAAGGCATTCGTTTTGTTGGTTCAGGTTGGGTCCTAGCTCTAGCTTGCGCAGGATGGACTAGTATGGAGACTAGCTAGGCTAATTAATGCCAAACAGAAAAATCTGTTTCCGGAGCACGAACTGGGGCACAGCATTTTCTGACCAGGGCACGTGCCCTGGTGTACTGATAGTAGTGCCGCTAGTAACAACAATTAGCTACATGCAGGTTCTAAGTGCTCTTAAAGGAGTGGCAGCTTAACATTAAGCCCCATGCTTAATGTGTGCTTCAAATCACCGCCGGAACAGTGAATGTGAGCACCACTCGAACAAGCAATAAATCTATAAACAGTTTCTAAGTAAGAGATCATTTTAAGTACAGTACGTTTTAAAGGCAAAAAACATTTTCATGCATTACAAGGCATTACTTGCACAGAACAGAATTCCACTGCAGTGAGGGGGGAGGAAAGAACCTGGACTACTCTGGGGACCAGTCAGAGTAGCACCACAGAGGGGGGAAACACAATAGTACTTGAGACTTGGTCATGCCACAAGCGCTAAAGTGCGGGGGAAGGAAAAGGGAAGAGAGGGTAGGGTAGCAGCAGAAGGATACCGAGAATGCAGGCCAAAACTTTATTAACAGTTGCATAACAATATAGGTGGAATGTAAAGACATTCCTGAAGGGGGAAAGGCATTAATACAGGTATGAAATACCATAGCAACAGTTGCTGGAGGTACCAGAAACATTTACAGCAAAATAGTTAAAGACAGAAAAGAATTAGTCCCAAATTACACTGAGTCCGGTTTACAAAAGTTCAAGACCTCCGTTGACTTTTCCGGTCAGTGGGAATGGAGGTATGTGGATTGCACTAGTTCCTGACAGGATGGGGTCAGGTCATTAAAAGCAACCCAGGAGTTCTGCCCACTATCAAATCCACACCATTTGACTCTGTAAGTCTAGGATCTATTTGCAAACTTCTTCCATAAGATCTTCTTGATCTGATATGCTGTGGTGTGTAGAAGAGAGTCCTGAGAAGAAGAAGAAGAAGAAGAAGAAGAAGAAGGTTGAGAAGAAAAGGAAGTCCCAGGCAAATCATCTGGTAAAATGGAATCTGGCTGGAGAGTGTCAGGAATGGGAAGATCTGTAGGAACTAGTTGCAAGTTGTCTGGAGGGATCTCAGCTTCAGAGAGGATGGCAGGCTCAAGGGCAGCATCATTTCTGGGAGGACTAGGGTCGTCTGGAAGGTTGTTACTCAGTTACCCATGCTTTAGTCGGTTTATATGGACTTTGTTGTGTACCAGCTTGCCATCCGACTTGCGTCGCAGACGATTGTGGACCGGGTGAAGCTTTTCTATGATGTAGAAGGGACCAGTCCAGGGGTGAAGCAGTTTCTTGGTGGCACCCAGAAAAAAGAACAGGTCGGTACAAATAAACAATGTCCCCAACAGAGAATGAAGGCTCATGCGCCTTGGCTGCAGACATTTTTTGCATTGCCAATTTCCTCTGGCCCAATGTGGTGATTGCAACTCATCGTTCAAGTTCAGGCTGTTCCAGCAGAGGGATAATGAAAGAAGAATCTGACTTAGGAACCTCTAGCAGTGAGAGATCCAGGGGCGGACTGGCCCGGGATGCCTGGGATGCTAACAGCATCCTGGCCTGTCCTAGCCTGTGTAAGTAATGGCCTGCGACTTTAAGTTCTTCTTCTTGCTCTTTTTTTTTAATTTTTTGTCCACTGCCCTGACCGTTGGGTTTGTTCACAATTTTGTTTTCGGGGTCGGGGGGTCAGGTCTGTTAGTAGCCACAGTCCCCGAGGAGAGTGCTGCGCCACGAGCGGCACACTAAAGTCATGCACGTGCCCCCCATCCCCTGCCTGACACAGACTGCAGTGCGGTGCCTAAACAGAGCAACGAACCATGGGTTCAATGGATGGTGAAGACAGGCGGGGCTGCAGACGTGCACGCGCACGCACTGTTTGCTAGTGGGCTGGTGGCAATTCTTCAGGCAGAGGGACTTCTGCGTGAGGACGGAGAGCGCCATTGTTGGTTGTGGAGCTCAGGCTCAGCCCTCACTAGTGCCGCCGCCTATTCGCCTAATCAGCCGCCGACCTCGCTTGCCCAGATTCAAGCGATCCCTAAGAGTGTGTTGCCTTAAGTGGAGGACAAGGACTTGGAGTATGGTAATGTGCTACACACTACATGTCTAAGTAATGACAAGGCTTCTGAAGACACATTAGTTGCTCAAGCAGTAGCAAACAGGCCAGTTAGTGAGGGGTCTGTCTGAGAGAGATGAGGGCCAGGCAGAGAAGGATACAGCAGTGATAGGGGTGTGACCATGTGAAGATATTTTAATATGACCTGCAGTCTGCTATCTTGACATTTCTTGTACTGTCAGTTTGTTACCTAGCCTTTGATATTCGTTATAAAAAAATAGGTACACTATTCCTTAAAGGGCTAACATACCAACATTAATCTGAGGAAAACAATTGTGAAAAAAATGAGGAATGATGGAATCATAGCTATTATTTTCACCTTTCTATTATTTTGATTGGGGGTTTCTTGCTGGTCTGTGCCTCCTACATAAGAGAACAATTACAGCTACATGCTGCCTTTAACAAGGAACACCGAGACATCTGAAATACTGCTATTAATTATTGTTGCTTTTATGAGATACCTTTCTTTTTGCATACATGATAAGGCAGCATATGAACATTAGCAGAAAGAAGTCCAGACATGGAAGTTGTGGAACATTTGAAGCAAGCCAGTAATGCCCAAGTGTTTTTTTGTCTATACAGTACAGACTGCAGTTAAGTAACTTTGCAATGTTTGACCAACTGTTTAAAAGCCTGAGGAGACAACCTGTTTTAAACTGGCTTCTTAGAGAATGTTTGGTTTAATTGTGAATGCATTGTTAATGCAGTGCCAGTAACAAAAATAGATGTAAAATGTAATATACTGTACAATTAACTTATTTAAAACTCACAACTGTGCTTGCTGTCAGTGCATTTGTAGTTACCAGCCAAATGTGTAATACGTACACTGGGCAGGCCTCCTTCAGATTTGCTTCTCTGGAATGATCTCCCAGTTGCACTTCACCCGGCCTCTTCCTTAGTTTGCCTAAAATCCCTGCTCTGGATTCACAGAGCCCATTTCTGCTGCTGCCCCTCTCCCAGGCTCAGATTTATGCCATTGCTGTGGCCCCCAGAGGCTGCAGTATATTACACTAAATTGTTTCTGTTATTATTTCATGCATCATGGCCTCTATTCACCAACATGAGTAGCACGATATGCACTGCATAGCTGCCCCTCGTACAGCCCTATGCATGAATCATGTGCTTGCCCCACCTAAGTGGGATGCACAGGCAGTTTATGCAGTGTGCATAGGAATGGCTTGAGTACACCCCAGGGATGCTCTGCTGGGATACACAAGGGGGTATATCAGCTAGACACATGCTGCACATGCAACGTAACACACATACAGTATATGATGCTGCTTACACCAAAAGGAATGTGAACAGTCTGCAGTGCAGTTATTTCTGGCAGACCCTGCTATAAACAATGGGGCTTTCCCCTACAGCCTCCAACCCACAGGGATGTACCCTACCATTCACTGCATCCATATCCTGCCCCCCCCCAATGTGGCACACATGCCACAGAGGTGTAGAGATGTGAACGATAGACCCGTTCTGGACAATGGTCTAGTGATATAGTGCCACTTTCGATTTACTCTATGGGACTGCCTGGAGGGGTGCACTACCTGATGTACCAGTGGCAGCCACTGTCAGTACCCCATAGTATGCAGTGTCCCTGATGCAGATCATGCATCCCCAGTGCCATACAGTGCACCCTGGGTGTGAAGCTGCAGGCTCTGGATGTGCTGGGGCCTCTAATGGATCTGGAAATGGGTTCCACACCCCACATCACCCTGTGTGCCAGGGCACGACATGGGACCCCTGATGAAAAGGGCATCAAGCGTGTCATTACCATACAGTACACAGTGAATGCGTGACACACGAGTACCTAACTCAGAACCCTGCAGTCCTGTCATGTGGTGCAACAACCCCATGATAGCATAATATCACTCAGTCCCTGGTCCCAGCCTACCACCCATATCCCCTAAGGGGTGCCTCCTAACTGCCCAAAGGGCCTGGCCAACCCGTGCCTATGCAAAAAAAGTTGATACAGGCTTCAGAACACTGCAGTATTTATATGGCAACAGAAGACACTGGCAGGGCCATACAAATGACAGCACAAAAATAAACAGTGCACCAATATATTGGCAGAGACAGGCCAAACGTACTAACATGACAACATCATGCATTGCTAGTGTCACAACAGGGAGGTGTTCTAACAGTCCATCTAGGAGTTAATAATTATACAAATGTCCTGAATGTGGATGGGGCCCTTGCAGATATAGGTCCACCACAAAGTGCTCTGGCATGTCTGCCTGTGTCCTGGACATTACTGATGACATCTGTCATCCCCAATGGGTGTGACCGTGGCTGGCTAGAAATAGTACCAGGGTCCAACTTGGTGAAGGGCTGGCTGAATGAGTTCATTCAATCCACTGCATACTTTATTCTGTTGCCCTCATATCCTGGAACAGTACATAACATGTCATGATGGTCAGTCCCTCATAAACAGTGTCCATGAGGGACCTGGCATGTACCTGGACCTCCAGGAGATGTGGCAGTGCAGTGTCCTTCCCAGTCTGTACTTTCATGGATCTTTTGTAAGGTTGCCTCATACACCCAGTCCTCCCAGTTTTGGTCAGTCTCATCCCAGAGCACCTCGGCACATGGGGATAGGAGTGTGCATAGACTACTCCATCTTCACCCAATGGTGCATTATCCTCTCCACCTGGGACCACTCGGGTATGAGTTGTACATAGCCTGGTGGGGTCTGTCCTGGCTGCAGCCACTATCCCTAGTGATACTCGAGGAAGTGGGATGTGTCCTGTTCTCTAGTCCCCCCCACCCCGGTGCTGATAGTTTCTCTTGTTGTACTTGCAGTGCCATGTTTTTTCTGACCTACTGTAGTTTGGATCTGGGACCGACACACCTCCTAGTGGGGTGCTTTGAAGTCATATGCCCAGTCCTTGCTGACATAGTCCGGTGTTCATTGGAGACAGGAGTGTTCTCAGACCTCTGAAGGAGGTGGTAGTGGTACCCCTCCTGAAGAAATCCTCCTTCAACCCCGACTGTTTAGCAGACTATAGACCTGTCTCTAACCTGCCCTTTGTGGGCAAGGTTATTGAGAAGGTGGTTGTGGTGCAGCTGGAAGACCACTTAACATCTCGCAATGTCTATGATCCTCCAGTCCGAGATTACAAAGAGGCACAGCACGACCTGCCCTTGTTCAAGTACTAAATGATCTTCTGATAGTGAGGGATCAGGGGAGCCATTCCATCTTGGTTCTCCTTGATCTCTCTGCAACATTCAACACTGCAGACCATGGGGTGTTATTGGAGCACCTGCAGATTCTCTGTGGGCTGTCTGGTACAGTTCTCAGATGGTTTTGATCTTTCCTCACAGGCAGGACTCAGAGGGTGGTATCAGGTATTTATTCCTCGGCCTGTCTCCCCCTGTCATGTGGGGTTCCGCAGGGCTCCATACTGTCCGTCATGTTGTTTGCAGTGTATATGCTGCGTTGGGAGACATAATAAGGTGATATGGGCTGAGTTTCCACTGCTATGCAGATGACACTCAGCTCTACATGTCGTTTGTGTTTGATCAGAGTGGAACGGTCTCAGTATTTAACAGCTGCCTCTCCGAGATCCAGTGCTGGATGACTGCGAATTGACTGAAATTGAACCCAGACAAAACTAAAGGGTTGGTGGCGGAGCCAGGTCACCAAGGCCTGGGGCTGTCATGGGGCCAGCCTTCCAGACTTTCGCTCGGGGAGTGACCAGCTGCTTACCTCTGAACGGGCATGAAATCTTGGTGTTATGTTTGATAGTGACCTGACATCAAACTCTCAGGTGTCTGCTGTCATTAAGACCTCTTTTTTCCATCTGAGGAACATTGCCTGGATCAAGCACCTGGTCCCGCCAGGCAATCTTTCAACACTGGTCCACGCCTTTGTAACCTCATGCCATGATTATTGCAATGCCCTATACCTAGGGCTATCAGGGTTGATATTTGCTGACTGCAGCTAGTGCAGAATGTGGCGGCCAGGTTGTTGACTGACTTACTGAGATCTTGCCATGTCACTCCTGTGCTCCATGGCCTCCACTGGCTGCCGATATAGTGGTGGATCACCTTCATGGTCAGGTTACTTACCTATAAAGCCCTACACAGACAGGGACCATACTACTTGCAAGTTAGAAAATGTGCTTTTTATTTGCTGGGCTCTGATTGGCTAGTACCCCTGCCAGGGCGGTACATTAACTTTCAATAGATGCCCAGCAACTAAAAAGTGCCAGCCCAAAGTGCCATTTGACCCACTCGGTTATCCTTGTGCTCACCCTGCTGCCTCATTGGCCCATAGCACCACAGGGAATTTGAAATAGTTGCCATTTTTTCTGTCGCTTAACGAGAGATTCTGGTCACCCAAAGATTAGTCAGTAGCTGAGTGCCAGCCTAACAAAATGCACATCACCTTCTGATGGGCTAATTCCTCAACACATTTTTTTTATTATAGAAACATAGACTTTGACGGCAGATAAGGACCGTTTGGCCCATCTAGTCTGCCCATTTCCCTACCTACAGGATAGGCCGCAGATCCTAGTTAACCAACAGCCTATATCTTCCTGCCCCCCACAAGAATTGCCTTGTGTCTGTCCCATGCATTCTTGAATTCTCCCACAGTTTTAGACCCCACAACTTCCTCAGGAAGGCTGTTCCATGCATCCACTACCCTCTCTGTGAAATAATACTTCCTCACATTGCCCCTGAACTGCCCTCCTTCTATCTTTAAATTGTGTCCCTTATTCTTGCAAGTCTCTTTTCTGAAAGATGCTACCTCTTGGACTTTGTTGATTCCCTTGAGGTACTTCTAAAGTTTCTATCATGTCCCCCTCTCCCTTCTTTCCTCAAGGGTATACATATTAAGCTCCTTTAGTCTCTCCTCATACGGCTTCTCTTGCAGACCCTGCACCATTTTAGTTGCCCTCCTCTGGACTGCCTCTATCCTGTCTATGTCCTTGCGGAGATGGGGTCTCAGAACTGGACACAGTATTCCAGATGGGGTCTCACCAACTGTCTGTACAGAGGGATAACAACTTCCTGTTTCTGCTGCTGATGCCTCTCCTATACATCCCAGTATACCCCCGGCCCTCCCTACTGCCTTCTCACATTGCTTGCTAACCTTAAGGTCATCTGATATGATTACCCTAGGTCCCTTTCCTGTTTTTGTTGTTACTACCTCCCCACCCATTGTGTATTCTTCCCTGGGTTCTTGTTTCCCAGGTGCATTATTTTGCACTTTTTGCATTGAATCCTAGCTGCCACGTCTGACCATTCCTCCAACCTTGCCAAGTCCTTTTCATCCTTTCCACGCCTCCTTGTATACAACCCTGTTGCAGATCTTTGTGTCATCTGCAAAAGGCATACTTAACTTCCAGTCCTCTGCAATGTCACTGATGAAGACATTAAAAGGACTGGACCAATAGAACCCTGCGGTACCCCACTAGTAACCACCCTTTTTCAGAGTGGACTCCATTTACAATTACCTTCTGTGTCCTGTTGTCCAGCCAATGTTTTACCCAGGCTACCACCCTGGGACCCACTCCCAGGCTGGTTAATTTGACTATTAATCTTTTGTGTGGGACTGTGTCAAATGCCTTGCTAAAGTCTAGGTCGGCCATGTCCACAGCCCCTCCCTGGTCTACTACTTTGGTCACCCAGTCAAAGAAATCTATTAGATTTGTCTGACATGACCTTCCCACTGTGAACCCATGCTGCCTTGGATCCTGTGCTCCACTGACCTCTAGGTACTCAACTATTCTTTCCTTCAGAAGTGACTCCATCACTTTCCCTACCACAGAGGTCAGACTGACAGGTCTGTAGTTTTCTGCCTCTGTCTTGGTCCCACTTTGTGAAGGGGAATCACATCCGCCTTCCTCCAGTCCTCGGGTACCACACCATCCTCCCATGATTTATTAAAAAGAGTAGCCAGTGGTTTCACTAGTTCCTTCCTTAATTCTTTTAGAATTCTGGGGTGAATTCCATCAGGACCCATTGCTTTGTCCACCTTCAGTTTTAGGAGTTCTTGCAGAACTCTTTCTTCTGTGAAAGGACTGGGATCGACCCCCCTATCAAGAGTGCTTCTGTTAATTGGATTAGGCACTTCCCCCTCCTCTTTTGTTAATACTGAGCAGAAATATTCATTCAGTATTCCTGCTTTTTCACTGTCCCCCTCTGCCCACCCACTGTTCATTCTATTCAGCCTCACTATCCCTCCTTTGTCTTTCTCGCTCTCTGATGTACCTATAAAAGGTTTTATCCCCCTTCTTAACTGAGTTGGCTATCTTTTCCTCAGTTTGGGCCTTTGCTATTCTGACTTCCCTCCCTGCTTCTTTCTGCCTTAACTTGTACAGCTCTCTGTCCTGCTCCTTCTGTGTTTCCTTATACTTTACAGTACTCTAGTAATAACCCAAACTTGGTGCTGTCATGCTAGCACGACTGTCCAACAGTTACAGCAGACTGCAAGCTCTCACTCCTCGCTCCTCTACCCAGCCGCCCTGTCGCTCCCGAAAAGTAAGTAACTGGCCACCTAACGTTCAGTACTGTAGTTCATTGGCTGAGAGGCTGATGAAATGCACGTCACCCTCTGGTTCTACCACACTTTTTTTTTAAATTTACAATACTCCAATGCCCATAGTTGGTGCTACCACCTACCGTGATAGCCCGAATCTCCAAGAGCAGAACACAAGCTCTGATTTCTTCCTCCTCTAGTCGGCCGCCCAGTTGCTCCCGATAACGAAGCTGCTTATAATTTCCAGCACTCGGCAGTTCAGTCAGCACGTAGCACCTTTTTGATTACTGTGGCATTGTAGGTTTGTTTGTTTTAAATTTAGTTCCGAGAACTGAACAGTGGTTTGGAGGTATGTGTGTGCATGCGCCACAAGACACGGATTGAGAGAGAGAGAGATAGAGCGGGTCAGATGAGCAGCTGGCCCGGCTGTTGGGAAGTAAAATGCACTTTTTTTTTTTAATATATAAAAGGCTACTAAATTGGAATACTAAATTGGAATACAGTGTGCCTGTATGTATTTCAGGATGGGGGGATGATGACAGTATTCAAGAATGTTCCTCTGCATCTAATGGTAATCTCTGCCAGGCAACAGACTTCATTTTATTTATTGAATGCTGCCTGTTTTCTCTATTGGCAGGCTGTTTTAAAATGCACTGTTTGGCAGATACACTTGTTTCTTATTGAACTGCACTCCAAAAGTGTCTACTCCAGTCTTTCTGCCTTTCAGTTTCATCAGCTGCTTCATGGCAAGTGTAGCAATGAAGGGACTACTTTACATAACCTATTTTTTTTTCTCATTTGTATTTATTTTTTATATTGATGTAGGTATTATACATGAAATCTAAAATGAAGATGCCCATTTTCTAAGCGCAATAATGCCCTCCAGGGTGGGCGGTATGGGCAATACCGGACCAGCCAAGGGCTATAAGGCCCTCTGCCTGCGGTGTCGGGCCTCATTACGCCCTGGCGGTCGGTATTGCCCAATACCGCCCACCCTGGAGGCATTATACATATTCTCTGTCCCTACCGCCCTCCGGCCACTCTGTCTCCTCCAACGAGGGATTGTTAGAGATTCCCAGGGTTCATTTGAAGACCTCTGGGGCCCACTCTTTTTCTGTTTGTGGCTCCTACCCTCTGGAATTCTCTACCTCGTCGGATTAGAAAGTGCCTGACTGTCGAGAGTTTTAAAAGCAGCCCTGAAAACAAATTTGTTCTGTCTTACTTTTCCTGACTGTAATTGATAGTTAGTGTACTGTAATTTTTTTTAATATGTAATTTCTGGGTTTTTTGGGTTTTCTCCTGACCCCTACATGCACGTGTGGAGGCACATGTGCGCACATCATTCAGGATGCCCCTCTCTTCCAGTCACACCGTTGACCATTTGCACCAGCACTGAGCCTCCGTTCGGTGATGACAGAACTACGGGTGGGCAACCCCACCCCTTACCTGGGATAGGAGAGCCAACACTCGATCCTGCTCTCACCCCCCCAATGTCGGCACCCTGGTGACCTGAGGTCATTCCTGAACCCACCTCGCTGGTATAGTGTGAGGTGTGGAATCCAGCACCTCAACCCTCAGCACCACTGGGCCAGCAATGTACTGTAATTTTATATTTATGATTATCTTTTAAAATCTGAGATTTTGTAATTTCTATTTATTGTAATTATATGGTTTTAGTCTTATTGTACAACACTCTGGTCTTTTAGAATATCACTCACAAATAAAGTTGATGATGATGATGATGTTTTGGCCTATGGTCACCTAGATGGCCCCGAAGGAGATGGTACCACCACAACAGTCCTGGCAACCACAGGTCGAGATGTCTTGGATGAGACTTGTGGGGTCACAGAGGTGTCCATGTGGACTTCCTGCTGCTGTTGTTCCTGGGAGGCTAGTTCTGTGGATGCATCACTCCATGGCATGTGCCACCCCTCTAGATTTGTTCTACAGACCACAGGTGTATCCTCATCAATGTCCACCATCCCTCCATCAGCATTCAGTTGTTTGGTTGTTCCAACTGTGGGTGACGGTAGTAGCACAGGACCCTGCCTCACAAGGAGGCACTTGGTCTAGTCCTCGATCTCCGATTCCTTATTCTCCCTGAAGGGAGCAACTTTGGACCTTGTTGGTTTCAGTAGTGTAGTCCTGGCAGAGTACTCTGCACTCCTTGCATAGGCGTAGTGTTTCAACTTCAGGGCTCCTGTGGCTCACGCCACAGCTGTCATGTACCTGTGGGGCAGGGTCTGCGCTGATTCTCTCTCAAATGAGGGATATTCAGTTTCATCTGAGGGCCTTTTGGTCACAAGAAAGGATCCTCTTACCAAATTGATCCCAGTAACTCGAACCCTGATCCAAGCCCTTCAGTGGTGGCAGGATCAGAGCAACCTGAGACAAGGAGTTCCCTTTGTCACTCAGCCTCACTCATTAATCCTTACTACAGATGCTTCCCTCTTGGGGTCGGGGGCCCACATGGGTGATCTCACTACTCAGGGACTGTGGTCCCCACAGGAATCTCTGCTTCACATCAACCTGTTGGAGCTCAGAGCAGTTTTTCTAGCACTTCAAGCTTTCTTCAACTCTGTTCAGAACAAGACTGTGCAGGTCAGAACAGACAACACCACTACAATGTGGTACATCAACAAGCAGGGGGCACTTGGTCTACGCCTCGTGCACCGAAGCCATGAAGTTGTGGTCTCTGGCTGCTCCTGAACACCTCCTTATGGCAGTTCATCTCCCAGGCAAACACAATGTCCTGGCGGATGCTCTCAGCAGGATCTCTCAGGGCCATCACGAGTGGTCCCTGGATCCCCTGGTTCTGGGAGTGGTATTTGCCAAATGGGGCACCCCGCAAATAGATCTCTTTGTAGCTCCAGACAATCACCAACTTCCCCTCTTTTGCTGCAGACCCCCAGTCTTGGGCTCAGTCCCTCTGGACGCTTTAGCCCTCAGTTGGGAAGGGAAGTTTCTCTATGCCTTCCCTCCTTTCCTTCTCCTGTTCAAAGTGCTAGTCAAAATCAGAGCCCAATCCTGCAGGGTCATTCTGATTGCCCCGGATTGGGCCAGGCAACCCTGGTATCCTCTCCTCCTGTCCTTAGCAGTCCATCCTCCCCTGTGCCTTCCCAGGAATTACAATCTGTTAACATGTGACAAGGGAAGAGTTTGGTACCGGATCTCAAGTCTCTCAATCTCAAGGCCTGGTTCTTGAAGAGCTAGAGTTTGCTGGCTCACACCTCTCTCAAGGTGTAATGGATATACTCAGGGCTTCTAGGAAGCCTTCTACCAGGCCACTTACAACTCCAAATTGAAAAGATTTTCCATATGGTGCTCAGAAAAGAATATTTCCCCGGACACTGCTGAGATACCCACAGTTCTAGATTATATGGTCCATCTAGACACTTTGGGACTGAGACCAGCTACCCTGAAGGTACATTTGGCAGCTGTCTCTGCTTTTCTTTCAGCAGGTAAACCCCTCTCCTCTTTCATCTCACCCAGTGTTTGCCAAGTTTTTTAAGGGTTTGCTTTACACGAACCCTCCATTCAGGGACCCTGCCCCTGCATGGGATCTCAATGTTTGCATTGCTCAGCTTATGCAACCTTCTTTCGAGCCCTTGTCTTCAGCTGAGCTTAAGTTTTTGACTTGGAAAACTGTGTTTTTGGTAGCCATCACCTCTGCCAGATGCATAAGTGAATTACAAGCATTGTCAGTGGAGCCAGACTTTATCTCCTTTCACAGAGATAAGGTAGTCCTTCGGACTAATAGAAAGTTCCTGCCTAAGGTGGTTTCGGATTTCCACCTTAATCAATCTATCTCTCTCCCTGTTTACTTCACTGACCATTCCTCCTCTGGTGAGAGGAGGCTGCACAGCTTAGGAGTGACGAGGGCCTTTAGCTACTACATAGAGCGTACCAAGGGTCACAGGTTTGACTCCCTCCAACTGTTCCTCACTTATGGTGAGGTTGGAAAGGGGAAACCTGCCACTAAAAGATCCATTGCCAGGTGGATTGTCTCTTGTATCCAATTCTGTTATGAGAAGCTGGGTAAGATTCCCCCCTCAGGCCTGAGGGCTCACTCTACCAGAGGTACAGCTGCTCTCTGGCTGCTGCCAGAGACATCCCCATTTTAGAGATATGTCAAGCAGCTACCTGGAAAACGGTTCACACTTTTACCAAGCATTATTCCTGGACATTCAAGCTAGGAGTGATGCTTGGTCTTGCACAGCTGTCCTTCAGAGCCTATTCCTAAGTAGATTCTGTCCCTCCTCCATGGGGTACTGCTGTGTAGTTCGTAATTATCATAATATAGCAAGACTTCATGTTGTTTGAAGAAAAATTAGTAATGTTGTTTCTTCTAATGGAGTCTTGCTATATTATGACCTCCTCCCTGCCTGCCCTCTCAGAACCTTATTTTTGCACTGTGGGTGGGCATCATAGTGTTGGCACTCTGTTTTTTCTTGCCACTTTGTTGTTTTGTTTCACTCTTCCCTAGGATGAGTGTGTTTTTATTTCGTAATTGGGTCTCTTGAGTTGAGTCTTTGTTTGAGACCAACAACTGTATTTGTTAGGATAGTAGCCAGTTGGCTAGTGTAGGTTTACAGCTTCCACACAGAACATTAGTGAGTTCTAGCTCGTAAAGATCTGACGGTTTCGGTTTGAATGCAGGCAGACAGAGCTTCCTTAACCAAGCTCACGCTCAAGATTCCATGCCTTGCATGGAAGTTAACTATTTCACCTCCGGAGCAGTTCTAACCTGTGGTCATACTGCAATTGTCATAATATAGCAAGACTCCATTAGAAGAAACAACATTACTAAGGTGAGTAATTTTTTCTTCAAACAACATGAAGTCTTGCTATATTATGACAATGGGACTGTGTCAAATGCCTTGCTAAAGTCTAGGTAGGCCATGTCCACAGCCCCTCCCTGATCTACTACTTTGGTCACCCAATCTATCAAAAAGGTCTAAATTTACCTTGAAAGAGTTAAGTGGCATCATAGTAAATTGGCAGGAGGAGGAAGGGTCCCAGAGACCAGTTAGGGTCTGTGGAGACACAGTAGGTAGGGACCTTCTTGGCAGACTGGGTGGGCCAAGCATTTCTTTCTGACAACAAATTCTATGTTTCTAAGTGTTCTTGCTTCTATTACCCACATTGAAGGCTATTCAAGACACCAGTCACCCTCTGAGTAAAGACAAATGTTCTTCTAGTCTCCTTAAAGTGCTCCCTGGTGTTGTAAATTGTGTTCCTTAGCTGTAACAGTGTCCCTCAAACACTGTTCAAACTTTGCATCAGCTCACTACGATTTGACATTTTGTAAATTAGTATTGTCTGTTGGTCTACTAATCCCTCCGTCACTTTGAGTTAATGCTGGAGGTCTGTCATTTGAACAAATGAAGGAAACTCATATCGGGATTAATGCACTGCTGTATGGCGGCACAGGCACACCATGGGTGTCTATTTGCCCACCATACACCCCCGAGTGTGGCCCTGTATGTGTGGCCTCCATTCAAGTGGTCCAGTGGCACGCTTCACAGCTCTCAATGCCATCTATGTACCATGTTGGTACCGCTGTCCCATCATCTGGTGTCACAGGTGCAAAAACACATTTCAAACAGGATGTGAAAATGACAGTTATTCTAATCATGATGAGGTGTGAAAAAATGCCAATGTTGAAAATCTGGTCTAAAAAGAAAATGTTATGGTGTGTGTGTGTGTGTGTGTTGATTGTCTCTGATAGTGTATTGGGGCAACGGATAGTTTTGATAAGCTTAACAATCTTGACCACCCCATCCCCTTACTACGCTGCAGCACAGTGGTGGTGAGCTAATACACCCTACCTTGTAGAAGAATGTGCACCACGCATTGTGATTTTGTCAGGAGAAACATTTATTGCAAGACCAAGCTCCAAACAAGTTTATTGACATTTGTACTTCTGCTATTTAAAAATGCTTTGCCATAGTCCGTAACAAGGAAAAACAGGCGATTGCAGGAAAAAACCCATCCAGTTCCCTTGTTGAGGTCACGTAGCATGCATCCTCAGATTTGGCACTCACATCTGGACTGGAGGATTGCGCCTTGATATTTGTATACATCAGGTACTGTAAATTGGGGCAGAAAAAAAGACATTTAGTATTCAATGTTAAAAGAAGGAGCAATTACTTTACAGAGCTTGTCACTCACCAGTAATCTTCAGATGAGGAGTCACTTATTACAAAATCGGTCAGTGGGTCTCTTAAACTTATGAACAAATTTTCTGCTTTGTTGAAATTGACTGGTGTTGTGGCACTGCTGATGGAGGGATGCTTTGTACAGAGTCGCTTGCCTGCCAAAATTGAAGGAGTTTTCTTTGTTTTCCACACTTGGTAACTAACTATTTAAGCGGCATACCATGACAGGGTGGGTTATGCAGGGATTTACCCACACCTGGCATGGTTTGGCAATGAGCCCATTGGCCAATTTGCTAATCCAGGTCAGGTGTTGGTAAATCCCAGCATAACCTACATCTTATAGTGTCATATTGCGATTATGCCATGGTCACACATGTTTACAGATAGTAATACACACTATGAAGTATGAAATACTTTATTGTTTAAAACAATTGAAATCCTTTACATATTCTTGCACTGAATAATAGTCCCACACATTTTTCTTATTTTTAGTAAGATAACATTTTTAATTACCTTTAATAGCACGTTACTCAATATATTGTTGGTTGTTGGTTTTAAATTTATAGAACTTCCATAGTTGTTTAACAAATACCTATCTATGATACCAAGAATACCATATAACAGTACCCGACTCATATTCTGATCTGTTACTTTTTATTTTGTAGATAAAGTCGGCCACATGACATATAGTTCAGCGACTGGACTAGAATACCAGTGATGGTATTGAGGTTCCTGTACATCTGACAGGTAAGACTTTAGCAGCCGAATGACATGTTCCTTAAGCAATATACCATGACAGGGAGTGTGTATAGTGGTGGATTTACCACGCCTGTTGTAGTTCGCTCACGAGGCGCAGCTGAGTGACTTAACCACACCAGAAGTGGTAAATCCACATATATACCCACTCCCTGTCATGGTGTATTGCTATTATAAAATGTTCAACTTGTTTTTTTGTCTTCATAGTGATATAAAACTTTTACAGTGGGTATACTGGAGGATTTATCACTGTCATGTGATGTGTTTCAACCAATGAGGTTAATGGATTTTCATACCCCATTGTATAATTAAGTATGGGGCACAGTGGCATGCCAGTGTCTCAAAGGGCCTGCGGCAACCTCTTTCTGTGCACTGTGTGTTTTCCGTAAGGGAGGGGTCACCCCTGGTGTTGGGAGTGTCACTTGGGCGCTGGGACCCTCTTGTTCCTGAATCAGGTAAATGGTAAAATGCCGGTTAAGAATGTAAAAATAGTTTCTCCCTGTGGTGTGCAACATAGTCCCTACATGGTCCTCCTCATTGTCCTCCGGAATAATAATACTTAAAATACGATATACTCCTTGTCTGAAGCAGTGTAGGTGGTGTGTGAGATGATGTTAAGAACTTTTAATATATGGATCATGCATTTAATGTCCTTGTAAAGCATAGAAAAATATCACTCACGAAGTGAGGATACCATACTTTGAGAGTGAGTGAGTGATACTATCGTTCAGGACATGAACGATAGTATTACCAGAGAAGGTCAACAGTGCATGCAACACTCTCTGCCCACGTCCATTATTGTCTTTATATACAGGAAGGGATTGTGTGTGTGTACATATAGCTATTGTATGTAGAGGTATGCTGTAAGAACAAGCCAGTGACAGTAAACTTTTATTCTTTAGGACAGATTGTGCTCACGAGCAAGTGAACAGGAAGAACAGAGGTAGACAGTGCTGAAGTCAGGACAGCTAGGTGAGGTCACAGCCAGACAAGTCATCAAAGACAGTAAGATGTTTAAGGAGAAGGAAGGCTGCTCACAACTTCTTGGGAAAAAAGAGCATCAGGATGGGAAAGGCAGAAAGATGCAGAAAGGAAGAAACTATTACAAGCTGGAGAGGACTGTAAACAGCAAAAGCTTTCATTCTCACAGACCAGTGTCTCTCAATCTGGATTAACCGTATCAGTATGTAGGGATGAGTCTAATGTTGGGAATAGAGAGTCATGTTCTCAGTTTGGTAACGTAGAGCTGTCTGAAGTTGTTAATGAATGTAATGTAATTCCACTTAACAATACAGCTTTTGAAAGTGATTTTGATACTGTTCCAACATACAGTTCTGCTAAGGGTGTAAGTACTTGGCAGAGTCCATCACCAACAAATAGCAGTAGCACTGCTGAACAAGCGTCAGTATTGTCGCAGCATCTACTTCATCACTTGATAGTATTGTGGTGACAGTGCAAGGTCCAGCAGAAGTGGAACTTCATATTGAACATAGTCAGGTTCAGAGAATCCAAGATGAGTCACAGTTGCATCTGGAAGATGCAACTACTAGTGATAATGGCACTGATAGTGAGGAAGATGGTGATGGAAACATAGACAGTAGTAATCTAGTAAATAGAGGCATACAGTGTTCATCTCAAATCCGTTTCATCCACCTCAATCACAGGCCACAATAATGGAGAAACTGCAGTTTTTAAGTAAACATCCAGTACAGCTCATTGGTCCAGACCTTCCATTTGACCCTGTAAGGACATACCATAGACAAGTTAGCGGTAGTCATCAGAACACTGAGAGAAAGTGGATCTCCTTCTGCAAGTATAGTCGCAAACTGTTTGGCAGCATTTGCATGTGTTTCGCTGAGAATCGTGATTCGCCATTTGCAAGCACTGGGGTTTCTGTTTCAATCAAGAGTGTTTATGTAAAAAAGCAAAACATGAAATGTCCTGTAGTCATTCAAGTGCTGTAGCTGGATATCTGGCAGCCAGAAATCAGAAAAATATAGAAAGTAAAATTAACTGGGAGCTTGCTGATGCCCGATACCAGCAGGTAAAAGAAAGAAGGTGTTTTTTAAGTCGAATCGTTGAAGCCGCACTTTATGTTGGAAGGCAAGGAATAGGATACCGAGCTCATCGAGGTGAAGAAGCTTACAGCCTTGAAGATCCATTAACAAATCATGGAAATTTTCTGGAATTGCTGCTTTCCTGGGCCAAGTTTGATGCAGTTTTAGACAAGCATTTGAAATTGGCAACGCTGCCAGTATGAAGCGGAAAATGCATCTGTGGATAAAGCATGTGGTTCTGGAAGAGGAGCTGGGCGTGGTTCACTTGTGACATTTTGTCCAAACAACATTCAACAAAATTCTTGGAATAGTTTGTCAGATCATTCAAAAAACAATTGCAATAGAATTAAAAGAAGCTGGGTACTACAGCATAATGGTTGATTCCTCTCAAGATGTCGGAGTAACAGACCAGCTCGCAGTGTGTGTTCGTTATGTGAAGAACACTGAAGTGAAAGAAAGATTGTTGAAATTCCTGCCAATAACCACATCGTCCAAATCTCAGGATCTGTTTGACTTACTGAAAAGAGAGTTGGAGGAAAAACTTGGCCTTTCTATGAAGAAAATAGTAAGTCATGCTTTTGATGGAGCACCAAACATGAGTGGTGTGAAAAATGGCCTTCAGAAACTAATAACAGATGCAGCGCCTAAATCCATTTTCACTCATTGCACAGTCATGTTCTCAACTTGGCCTTATCTCAAGCTGCAAGTGCATCCACTTCTGCTGCCTCACTTTTTGGTTTGTTAGAAAGACTGGCCACGCTTACTTCAGATTCATATAACGCACCAATGTCTGGAAGAGAACATTGAAAGAATCTGCGTCTGTGTCGGGTAGTGAAATACTCCTGCGTCTTCAAAAGATTGGCAAAACAAGATGGTGGGCAAGAGAAGTGGCCCTTGTGCACATTTTTGATGGTGCAGCCACTCCCACAAGTGAAAGGAAGTGATTCAAGATTCTAATAAGAACATTAATGGTAATCAAGAATGGAACAGAGGAATTTGATACGACAGCTAGATCTGAAGCACAGTGCTTACTTAACAACGTATTGAAATTTGACACCATCCTCACAGGATTTGTATTCTTGAAAATATTCTCCCTTAGCTCAGGTGCAGCTGAATGCCTTCAGTCTTCACGGTTAGACTACTTGCAAGCATGGAACCTACTGTACAACTTAAAATCAAAGCTTGTTGACCTTTTGGATCAGTTTGATGTAATTTATGATCAGGCTAAACAATTTGCAGACATGATCAATCAAGAGATGGAACACTATTCAAGAAATGAACTACATGGAATCCAGTGGTTGACATCTCTTCCAAAGACCAGGACAAGGACTCGTAAACGCATGCCAGGGGAGTTTGCATATGATGAAAGGGACCATATTGGAGATGCCAGGAAAATGTATGAGATTGAGAGCTACAAAATCATTTTAAACCATGCCATTACAACACTGGATGATAAATTTATTACCCATGAAGCCTTGATGAAGGATGCGTCACAGCTGGATCCCAGAAAATATTACATCTTTTTCGAACCTGGATTTACATTTCAAGCGGAGCGATGCAGGTGATTGCCAGTATGGCAGTGTAGATCCTCAAGAACTACAAGATGAACTTGTTTCCTTTGCATCTAGCTACAGTGCATTATCAGCTACTGCATACAGCAACCAAGAAGCCATACTGGGAACAAGTATCATAATGTACAATTAATAGCCGAACCAGAGAATGCTATATACACTGATCTTGAAGACACGATAGAGGAACCACCTGACACTGACGAGCACCTTGCTGAGAACACTGAAAATTCATTGACCAAAGAGGTATTGCACTGCACATTAAAATCACAAAGGTTATGTAAACAGTGCATCTCTTGTGCGTTTGCTGCTGCATACTCATTTGCAATTCATTCTGCAAAATATGGATCTTTGGTGTGTGCATTGAAAGTACTGTTGACGTTGTCATACACACAGGTTTCATGCGAGCGCAGCTTTTCAGTTCTGAAGCCAATCAAAACACGACTGAGGTCTATTTTGAGAGAGGATCATCTAGAGGCCTTAATGCTGATGAACATTGAAAAAGACATTCAGATCACACATGATGATGTGATTAATAGATTAGCAGACTCCTCAGAAGAAATGAGACGTTTACTGTACTTGGATGACTTTCACCGAGAGACCTAATAATAATAAAAAAAAAAAATCATGCATAGCACACTTACAGGATCAAATGAGAGAGGCTGGACCGTACTTCACACATGCATATGCAATATAATGTAGTGTTACACAGAGGGCACATCATTCTGCTCCTACTTGATGATTGGCGGTGGGTCCCTTCCAGCCCCCACCAAAAGTTCATGATGTGTCAGATTATTAACATGTTCACTATGCCACATAATTAAAAATAAAATGCCATGTTGTTGTTTATAACACAAGTCATGCCAGGTGTAAGGAAGAGGTCATGGTTACTTATCACTTTAGCTATGATCTCTTTCTTATGTGTTACAGGGTAGTAGTCATAGGCTGACATTTACATTACATACACAGTGTAATGATAAAGGTTGAATGCATTCAGCACTATACACTGTTGACAGTGCCATACTCTCACACCTGTGATGTTTGTTGGGATCAGTGGGGAACTGCATGTTACTTATGAAGCACCTATGCTATTGGTAATGGTATCACTTGAGCCACGGCTATTGACAAACACCAAGCTACATCACCTGAATGACTACAGGGCATTCTCTGCTCTGGCTGTACTTGTTGCTCCCTCACAGGGAGACAAGTGACAATGCATTACTTCTGAGCTGTGAAGGGAAAACTTCGTGCTGCTCTTGGAGGTAATGAGCACTAGGGGGTACCACTGGGTACAAATGGCTATCACTTGGGCCACAGCTACTGCCACACTCCCAGCTACAGAACTTGAATGACTACAGGGCATTTCTCTACTCTCTCTGGCTGTACTTGTTGCTCCCTCACAGGGAGAGACAAGTGACAATGCATTACTTCTGAGCTGTGAAGGGGAAAACTTCATGCTGCTCTTGGAGGTAATGACCACTAGGGGGTACCACTGGGTACAAATGGCTATCACTTGGGCCACAGCTACTCCCAAACTCCCAGCTACAGAATTGAATGACTACAGGGCATTTCTCTACTCTGGCTGTACTTGTTGCTCCCTCACAGGGAGAGACAAGTGACAGTGCATTACTTCTGAGCTATGAAGGGAAAACTTCATGCTGCTCTTGGAGATGATAAGCTCTAGGAGATACCATTGGGTACAAACAGGTATCACTTGGGCATTCTTGCAATACCCCACAGGTTCAAGGTTTGAAAAACTGGTAATATTTTCTGGGATCACATCCATGGAGCAGGCCAGTGACAGTTTTTGTTATGGTGCACGGAAACTTCACAATGGCTACTTCCATGGTTGAAACTAAGGTAAAATGAATACACAGCTTTTCCTCACACCAGTCCCACTAGTATCACCCTGCAAAGTCTGCAAGGTCTGCTGCTGACCTGCAGTGTGTTGGAGACAAAGCTAGTTATTGGAATCACGAGTATGTACAAAACTTTCATGTGGGATGGGGAATGGAATGCTGACTGATTTACTAATTAAAGCAGTTACTTGACAGTTTCCCATGGTGCAGTTCAGTTTCTATGCCTCACACACACCTGGGAGGGGTTTACGTCAGCCCTTGAGGGTTAGTAGTGTGCAGGGCAGGCAAGCTTCACTGTTGGAAGTACACAGGTTTCATGGTGAATTTGGCCACTGCAAAATTTTAAAATTTACATCTGAATACCATTTCTCATGTTCCCTTCCTACTGCATCTTTTATATGCTAGATTTTGTGATGCATAGCAGGTACAAATCTACTGCAGTTGTATCTGTAATTAAATGTCTTGACCTACCAGCAAGATACAGTGTGTGAGAAGTATGGCTGCAAGCAGCAGCATCTAAGAATTCCACTGTCAAATGAACATTTGGACAAGTAAAATGTGAACTAATCCATAAAGTCCATGTTATGTGTGCAGGCAGTGACTAGTCTGTGAAAGCTACATTCAAACACATGTTCAAATATAGTTATTGCTTCATCTTTCATTAAGTTTTGTGGATGGTGTATCTTTCTGATTTACACACCATGTTTTCATTGAGTCAAAGAACAAACTTTATAACTGTCATGTAGTTTAAATGTTATAGCCTCAGGCTGACTCTTTCATGACTGTTGCCAAAAATGGCATCCAGGTGTTACAGTACTGGAAGATACACACCTAATACATCACACACTCTTTTGAAATGATGCAGGTCTGGCTTTACATGACATTGTGATACTGCTGGCGGCGGTGACAGTGGGCGACATTTGTCTTCTGTTCAAACTTTAACAGCATGCAGTGCCTCCTACATGTAAAGGAGAGAGGTATTACATATATTTCATTTCACAGCACAGAGCTACTGCACTCTCCCTTTCCATGATGTACCCTACCAGACCATTTGACAAGTCCTAGTTGTAGGCAAATGATGCCACTGACACAATTAGTTACATCACAATGCATTGCAAGCCATGTAACCCCTTGCTTGTCCACTTCACATTATCTGAATGTTTTATTATGGTGTTGGGACTGCAACGAGGGCTCAGTTGCTTCAGTTTAACATGTGGTGGCTCTATTGCTTACTTACTGACATTCACAGAACATAAAATATGTACTATATATTTGCTTATTATCTATGGCAAACGCTACAGGGCTCAAGTAGTCTGCCTTCTCATGCCATAATGTGTCAGAAACTTGAGAGTTTGTGTGAAAGACTATTTCATCACATATGTAACAATACCAGCAAATGAATCCAGTACTTAATATACAGCTACCAACCTAGGTCCTGACCTAGGACCAAATCACTTGCAGTCAATATTCTTAAATTAATTTCTTTTTGTAAATATTTTTTTATCTGAACACATCCTTCACATGTGTCTGAACTTTACAAAAGTTTTCTTTATGTGCATCACTCTGCAGATTTCAGTAAACTATATTAATCAAGTCATTGTGTGTGTTTTCTTTTCCATAGCTGTTAAATTAACTGGTTGATGTTTAAAATATTGATATGTTAATTGGGCTTAAAAATGTAGTATTAGAAGTTCAATTACTACTACTGTTAAAACAAAAGTCACATTTCATGTAGAAATGTTCCGCCGACTGGCAGCTCATGCAAATGTGGCCTGTCCTCCTTTTATAGCATCCTGGCCTGTGACCTGGCCAGTCCACCCCTGGAGAGATCCCTGTCCAGTGGAGTTCTTGGGTGACGTCCATGGACTAAGAAGAATGGGGTGTATTTTATGCTGTCGACACAAGGGCTGGTATTGTATGCAAACTTCACAAATGGAGCAAAACAGTCCTAGGTGTCGTGAGTCTCATCCAGATACTTGGAGAGTGTGCTGAGAATGGTAGACATCATTCTTTCACTCTGTCCATAGCATTGTGGATGGTAACTTGTGGTACGTGTTTTTTTTATGTTGAGAAGTTAGCAAGTTTCTTGGACAATGGTGGACAGGTATGATTAGGTATGACTAGGTATGCATGGACAAAAGAAGGCCATGGCCCATCGAGATTGTCCCCCACAATCGTGGGAAATTAAACCCTATGTAGGTTCTCAGAAAGCCATATGTCAAGCCCTGCTTTAAATGTGCCAATAGTATTACTGTTAACTAAATCCTGTGGAAGTAAAAGTCTTAGTGTTGTTACAGGAAAGAAATGCAACCTTTTGTTGGTTCTTGCTCTGGTGACTATTAACTACTTGTTATGAAGCCTTGGCATTGTTTTACTTTGTGATATACAGATGCCACATTGAGCCATAAGAGAGGGTGATTTTAATATTTTATACAGAAAAACAAGATCACCTCTACATCTCCTAAGCCTTAGTGAGTGTAGTCCTGTTTTCCGTAGTCTCTCTGGGTATGGTAGTAATGCAAGATAAGAAATCATCTTTGTTGGCCTCCGTCGTATTTGTTCAATAATGTTTATATCTTTGACCAGATAAGGGCTCCATACAGGTGACCCATAATCTGCATAGAATCTAATGTGAGACCTATGCAATGGAATGATGCATTCCTCGGTTCTTGATATGAACGTGCATCTGATTCTACCTAGAAATGAATTTGCGGTTTTAGCTATGTAACTATAATGATTTGTGGAGGAAAGTCTGTCATTTATCCAAATCCCTAAATCTTTTTCGCAGCAGGAAGATTTTAATATTTTATTATTTAACTTATATGTTTGTTTGGGGTTATTATTACCCAGATGGAGAACTGAACACTTGTCTATACTGAATGTTATTTTGTTGGTGTGGGCCCAGGATTCCAATCATAAGAAGTAATTTGTGAGTGTAGCCGTACTTATATCAGAGCCCACCATTACACCCAACTTGGTGTCATCTGCAAATTTAGAAAGTATGTTCCCTGAGATGATCTGCATATCGGAAGGTAGTTAGTGCCTCTATCTGAATGTAGGTACGATGGGGTACCATGACGGCAAATGACAGTGTTGAGAAAGGCACTTGCCACAGTGGTGGCTTTAATGTTTCTTAGGGGGGATGAGTTCCAAATACTTCATCAGGTAGTCCACAAAGACAAGGATGTATTTGTTGCCAGAGTCGGAGCATGTTGGTAAGGGCCCAAGAATGTAAGTCCTGACTCTTTGGAATGGTTCTGTGGCTACAGGCATGGGGATGATGTGTGCCTTTGTTGGTTTGGCAGGAGGCTTTCTCGGAGAGCAGGGCTGGCAGGATTTTATGAATTGGATAATGTCCCTGTTCATGTGTGGCCAGAAGAAGTGAAGCCTTGTCTTTTCACGAGTTCTGTGTATTTCCATATGACCTCCAGAAAGTGGAGAGGCATGAGTGGAGAGAAGAACTTGATTGATTAGAGAGGCTGGCACAACTAGCTGTACGTGAGTTCCATCCATGTGACGACCCTTGCCTTCCTTGGTCCAAATGTGGAAAAGCACTCCGGCATTGAGGAAGTACTGCAAAGCAAAGAAAAGTACAGCTTGGTGATGTTTCTTTTGTTACGGTAAGGTTCCAGACTCTAAGTAGGAGATTATGTCCGTTAATTGAGTGTCAGTTCTTTGTTGCGTTTTAACAGTTGGCAGGAACAGATTGTATGTTGAGGAGATGAGAAGCTCTTCAGCTGCTTGCAGTAACTGAGGATTTGTGTGTCTCTCTGTGGAAGCGGTTGGTAGCAGCAAGGCAACTTGAGGTGCTGTAGGAGTGTCCACAGGAGGCACATCTGTGGCATGGAAGGGAAGAGCTTGTAAGCAGGATTCTTCATCTGTTGAGGAGGATGCAGAGGGATATCGTCTCCAGCTTACACCATCGGCATTTGAGTGAACTTGACCTAGTCTGTATTGGATTTCAGAGTTGTAGGATTGCAGCATGGTGATCCATCGGGCAAACTTGCCTACTGGCTCCTTCATTTCGAATAACCATTGGAGGGCCGAGTGATCAACGATAGCTGTAAAGGAGAAGTAGCGAAGGTAGCAGTCAAATTTCTTTACGGCAAATACCATGGCTAGACTTTCTTTTTCTGTGATGCCATAGTTCTGCTCAGCTGAGGACAGACAGCACCCAGTATAGGAGGCAACTCGTTCTGTTCCATCTTGAATATGACAGAGCACAGCACCCACTGCAAAGGAACTAGCATCTGAGTAGAGCTTGAAGGGTTGGTCAAACCTTGGGTAGGCCAATACTGGAGAAGAGGTTAGGTTTTGTTTTAAGGTTTCAAAGGCCTCTTTACATTCACAAGTCCAAATATAGTCACATCCCTTTTTGGTGACGGCGTACAGTGGAGCTGCAATATTGGTGTAGTTGCAAATGAACTTTCGATAGTAGCCAGACAAGCCCAGGAAAGCACGAAAGTCTTTGAGATTGTTAGGCTTTGGGTAGTCTTTGACTGCTGAGAGCTTGTCTGGATCTGGAGAGATACCTTGAGAACTAACCACATGTCCCAGGTAATGAATTTGATGCTGTGCAAAACAACACTTTTCTGGGTGAAGCTTGAGATTGGCTTGTCTGAGACATTCAAACACTTCTTGGAGATGTTGGAGGTGCTCTGGCAAAGTTCTGCTGAAGACAGTCACATCATCCAGGTAGACTAGGCAAGATTTCCAAGACAACCCACATAGTACGGCTTTCATAACACGTTGAAATGTGGCTGGATTGTTCCGAAGACCCATAGGCAGACATTTAAACTGAAAAAGTCCCAAGTGGCAGCGCCATGCTGTGTATGAACAAGAAGCTGTATCTATGGAAACTTGATAGAATGCACTCTGAAGGTCTAGAGTGGTGAAGTAAGCAGGACTGGCCACACCAAGACTCTCTAAAGCATCTTCAGTTGTAGGCAAGGGATGAGTATCCTGCACTGCGTAGGCATTGAGTTTTCTGTAGTCTACCATGAAGCGATACCCTTTGTCTTTTTTTACCACCAGCAAGCAAGGTGCACCCCAGGGGCCTGTAGATTCTTTGACAATGTCTTGGCCAAGCATGTCTTTGATTATGTCCTCAAGGACTTGTTTCTGTTTGTGTCCCACTTTGTAGGCTCGTTGACGGATTGGTTTCTGGTTGGGCTGTACTTCGATGGTGTGTTGCAGGATATCACAGCATCTGAGCTTATTATCTGAACCAACAAAAACATCCAGGTAATTCTCCAGGAATTTCAGAAGTTGTTGCTTTTCCATTGGAGATGCTGGAAGTTTGGAAGAGGATAGTTGCTGAGTGAGGGGTAACTCTGCTGAAGTTGGCATAGTCGTGATAGGCATAGTCGTGATAGTACTGACAGGGTTAGAGTTGGTGGAACCAGGCTGAGGTTCTTGCATGAGATGGAGCTGGTCCCCTGAAGACAAGAAGACAAACTTTCCAATGTTGGCACCCTTTGAAATGACCACTGGCTCATCTGTGAAGTAGCAGAATTTTTGGAAGACTGCGCCATCATGCACCATCGATAAGGTATTTCCCGGAAGGAGACCCGACGAATGCAGCACGGGGGATCCTGTGACAATGCCAACAACCCCTTGTGGAAGTGGTTCACCTCGAATCTTGGCAATCAGAACCATTTCTGACTGAGGAGGCACAGTGACTGAGTCTATAGCTGCGAGTTGTCTCTGAGGATCTAGCGGCAGTTTGTTTGAGGCAAAGTCTAGGACGACTTTGTGAGCTTTGAGAAAATCCAGGCCAAAAATTATTGCAGGTTGCAGATCAGGCACTATATAAAACTTGACAGTAGTTTGCTGTGAGCCAAATTGGAGCTTGAGATGGACCACGCCTGTGATGGGTACTGTAGCTGTACTTGCTGTGATAATGTACTTTATGTTGGCTGGAGAGACATTGGGTATGTGACGATTAGCTTGGTTGTTTAGAATACTGCTTTTGATAACTGATATTTCTGCTCCAGTGTTGACCAATCTCTGATGGTTACAGGTACATAGTTTGCTAGGAGAGGTGATCGGATGGCAGGTACCTTTGCCCCTGGAAGTGAGAGTGTGCCAGAGTTCACAGTTGGAGGAAGCGTTTTGTTTGAATTGCGAGAATCAGAGGGACGGTCAGTTGCTGTGTTCCCCTGGTTCTGGGAGTAGTTGCGGTTATCTTGCTGAATGTGCAGCGGTGGGTGCTTGTGATTCTTTTGATTTCTGTTGTACTTTAGCTTTCGGCAGACAGCAGCAGTGTGTCCCAAACTGGTTCTCATGAAGGCGGAGGTGAATGAGGTCACTGTCGAAATGGTCGAAGGACATTGACAGAGGTAGTAGAAGAAGCAGTTGAGCTGCGGTGTGGAGCATTGATACTTGTAGTGAGAGTCTTTATCATTGATTGCTGCTGCTGGACACATGTTGCGAGTGCGGCTAACTGCGATGACTGAGGTGCTTGTACACTGGTAGCCTGGGACATTGCTATGAATTGTTGTGAAAGTCGTGCCTCTTGGATTGTGTCCATCCAGGTGGTTGATTTCTGCTGGATTACATAAAGACGGAGTTGAGGAAGCAGTCCCCGAACAAATATTGTGATTTGTTTTTTCTCAGGTTTCTGCAGACGTTTGCAGCGAGACTCAATGTCCACTATGAAGGCTTCAAGAGATTCCAAGGGTTGCATGGTGTGCTTCCACAGCTGCTGCTCTAATAACAAGGGTGGATGTGCTTGGAGAAGATGGGCTTTGAGGGTTGTATACAGTGTGGCAGTATCTCCTTTGACTGTTGTCTGGAAGTGCATTGAACCAGGAAATGGCAGTACCTCTCAGAAGCAAGTGCAAGGCATTGGATATACGCAAGGGATCAGACCAACCATTGAAGAAAATCCATGCTTGGAAGTGTTCCAGCCAGTTGACTGCATCTTCGTGAGGCAAGACTGAGAAGGGTACTGGTTGTAGGCTGGTATGGACCGTGGACTGTAGCGAAATAGCTTTAATGTAGACCAGGTCATCTTGAATAGCTTGCATAGTTGTTGCTCCTTGAGCAGAAATAGAAGACTGGATGTCATGGAGGATTGTTTCAATTTTGTAGCCCCACACCTTTGAGGTGGGTGATGGTAGGACTCCGGACGCTCCAGCGCCCATATCTGTGTTGTCGTCAGACATCGTGGTTGGAGATGATCTTTGTTTCACCGAGTGAAGGTTGTATGGGTGAGAAGGAGTTGCCATCATGCAGGAGACAGGACATCATGTCGTAGATGAAGTGCCGAGCAAAAAATTATTTTTGTAGACAAGGTACAGATTTTTGTAGCAAAGTTCATCAATTGGCATCTTAATAAAGAATTCTCACTCACTTCTGTGTTATTTGCTATTTAAATAAAGGTTTTGTTGCAAAAATCAGCGTTTTGTTGCCGTGTCCATTCATTTCAATAGGACTCCCATTGATTTCAATGGAGTGAGGTAAATTTGTGCCCTTCACAAGATGGCCGCCGAACTGTGACATGCAGTTCCTGTGGGTTTTGAATGCCTGTCTGTAGCAAGATGGCCACCAGCAGGGGGGGCAAGGTTCACTTCCTATAATGTTGTTTTGCTGTTCCCAAGATGGAGGATTTGTTCCACGAGGCTGCCTGGCTGCTCTGCAATATGTAAACTGGTGATTCCTGCATCTGTGCTTCTTCCCCAGCTATGACAAAGAAAAATGGTGTGCTTTGACTGTGGTGAGTGACAATATGCTGAGGAAAGTCACTGTAGTATGTGCTGCACTCCATTTAGTTTATTTTAGCTTTCTTTTTAGTTTTCTCCCTGGCTTTGCCTTTCGTTTTAGGTAGCTTCCTTACTTTTATTTTGTTTGCCCAAAAGGCTGCTAAGCCTTTTCTTGTTTTTCTTTGCCCCTAATGTTTCCTTATGCTGTGCCTTGAATTTATTTATTTCCTTACTCTGTGTTTGTTTATTTTGATGGTCCTTTTTTTTTTTTTTTAAGAGTTTGTTGTGGGCTGTTTGTTTGCTCTCAGGGCTGTCACTTGTAGTAACTCCCAATCTATTTGGTCAGATGTGCTCCAGTGATGTATGTATTTATTTTTTTGTTGTAGTCTCTCATATTGGAGCATGGCCAAGTGTTTGCTGGAGCAGCAGGTGCAGCTCTTAAGCGGTGGCCCGGGAAGGTAACAGTTAAGGAGGAGCGGAGGTTCCGTGCTGCAGTCCCGATTTATTGTGGGGCCATGTGTGGAGTTCAGAGCTCTGTTTCAATTGCAGTCCAGATCTGTTTTATAGCCGGTTGCAGGGTTTTAAATAATTGATTAGCAGTTTTTTTCTTGAGACAATGCTAACTATACAGAAAGTATTTCTATAGGTTTTCTAGAAGTGTTATGTTTGTTAAACACAGTGAGGCAAGTGTTATGCATTTTTACAATGTTTTAGCACTTTTATGAGCAAAACGCTAATCAATTTTGGGAGTTAAATAAATCCCTGGGTTGTAGTGTGGTCGAGGGGAGCAGAGCTCCGTGTGGATTGCCAGTGCAAGGAGGAAAGCTGAGCTGCATGGTCTGTGGGAGCAATAGGCTGGAGAGCCAAGTATGGGTCAGGGGCCCCTTTGTAGCAGTAGTGGTGTTTTTGGGGAGCAAGGATAACTCAGCTGGTGGAATGTTTGTTTATTTTATTTTTGCTGTGTGTCCCCTCTTGGAGCGTGGCCGAGTTTGGGGAGCTGAGGCTCCATGTGGCTGCAGTGGCAGATCGGGAGGAGCCGAGTCTCAGTGTGGCAAGAGGCTGTAGGGCAAAATGGGGAGCAGAGGCTCTGGTTTGTTGGCCATGGTGGCGAGAGGAGCGCTGTGGCTGTGTTGGCCTGCTGGAGGTTGGGAGCTGTGGAGAACAGGGCTGAGGCAGTATTATCTGGACTGTTCCCCTTTTATTTATTGTGCTTCTTGTTTTGTTTTTCTTTGTGCCTCCAAAGATTGTCCCCGTATTGCCCCAGTTTTCGGATGTGCTCCGTGGGGCTCATGCAGTCTGTGAGAAGGCCTTTTTGTTGGAGCAGTCCCTTCTGGAGTGGCTGCTGAACCGCGGAGTTGAAAGGGTGGGAGGGAGGTTTGACAGCAGCTGTCACCAAGACATCTCCTGTTGGAGGAGCCACAGTCAGGAGGCAACAAGAAGGCTGCAGCTGCTTCCTTGTTTGTTTTTCTGCTGCAGTCCCGGTCCCCACTAATGAAGCAGGCCCTGCCACGAGAAGATATTACGGGCGGGGTGGAGGGGGGTACAGTGTGGAGCTCCGAGGTGCACAGGACTGGCACAATTAACTTTGAAAGTTCATTCATGGAACCGCTTGCTATGCAGTGTTGCAAAATTTGAAGGTCAGTAATCTTTGTACAGTAGAAAGGCTGCTGTATGAGACAGGACACAGTCCATCTTTTTTCCTCTGTGCAGCCAGGGCTGTAGTTTAATTTTCATTCAGACTGTTTAGGCATTCAGTGGTCATCAGTGGGGTAACCAGCGATGCAGGCAAGCGAGATGGGGGTCTGAACAGAAGGAGGGCTGCTTTTTCCACCACATGTGGCATTTTGGTTATTTGGTCTACCACTAAAAGGACCCCTTACCTTCTCTGTGGTCTGCCAGACCCTTCGGTTGCTGCTGGTGAGGACCCCATCTGGACTGTGCGAATAACTAGATGGAAGCATAAAATAATAATAAGGCAGGTTTATTCTGTGTTGCAGATGTTCTTCTGAGGACAAGCCCCAGACTGACAAATTCTCTAACTGACAGGCATACATGGCACTGCCAGGCAGTGCAACAATTAGCTACATGCAGGTTCTAAGTGCTCTTAAAGGGGCGGCAGTTTAACATTAAGCCCCATGCTTAATGTGTGCTTCACAACTTTGTGCAGATCTTTACACATATTTAAGCAAGTTTAGCCATTCTTGATTTTAAGGGTACAGGCTACAGCCATTATGAATCAATACCCTGGCATTTTTTTAATTTTTTACTACTTTATTTTTTTAACCAGGAGAGACACACTAAGCTGAAAGCTTGTTTATAGGTGTGTCCTGGGAGCACAAGGAAGTTAAGTGACTTGCTTAGGGTCACACAATATGCAGGTGGGGGCTGTGGGATTCAAACTCAGGTCTCCAGCTCAGAGCCTTAAACCACTGTGCTATACTGCATCCATGCTGGATGGTATGGCCATTCCCTTATTTTTTTGAATTGTGTGTTGCTCAGCCTATGATTTCTGTAGTGTGTTTGACAGTACTGGAACAGTCTGGGTAAAACAGTAGCTTACTAAGAGACTTATTGCCTCTATACTATATGTAATATATGGATTTCTAAAATAATACAATTGTAAACCATGCAAAAAATTGCCTATAATGCTGCTGGCAAAACTGATAATACTATTATTGGTGCCCCGTAATACTATCGTTTAGAGACCATAATACTGTTGTTCGAGCTCTGAACGATAGTATTATCACTAAAAGTAAACAGCGCAACCTCAAGACTCTCCCACATGGTAAGCTTGTTCCTAAGATTCCCAAGGCAACCTACTATACACACGTCGTGATGTTCCAGAAACCACGCCTCCTGATTGGCCGTGGTTTCTCTGTGGGCAGGCATAACAGTTAAAAAAACATTACTAAGGAAGAGGGGGGTAATGGGTCTGAAGGGAGTACAAGGGGTGAGAATGGTGCAGAAATGGACACAAGTCCCTTTACACGAGAAAGGGTCCTGAAGGAACTGGAAGTAATAAGAGCTGATAAAGCAATGGGGCCAGATGGGGTGCACCCCAGGGTCCTTAAAGAACTAAGAGAGGTGGTGGCTGAACCTCTGGCTATCCTGTTCAGCCAATCACTGGAAACAGGGGAGGTACCCAAAGACTGGAGGACAGCAGATGTAGTCCCCTTATACAAAAGTGGGAACAAAGAGGAAGCAGGGAACTACAGACCAGTCAACCTCACCCGGTAGTGGGAAAGATCATGGAAGCACTACTGAAGGAGAGATTGGTGGAACATCTGGTTGTCAATGGACTACAGGACCCAAGGCAGCATGGTTTC
The DNA here is from genome assembly GCA_016271365.2 of Neoceratodus forsteri. Lineage (NCBI taxonomy): Eukaryota > Metazoa > Chordata > Ceratodontiformes > Ceratodontidae > Neoceratodus > Neoceratodus forsteri. The sequence goes on from CM028129.1 coordinate 1,625,361,427, forward strand.
ACCAGGGGGAGGTCATGTCAGACCAACCTCATTGAATTTTTTGACTGGGTGACTAGGGAGGTGGATCAGGGGAGGGCAGTGGACATGGCCTATCTGGACTTCAGCAAGGCCTTTGACACTGTGCCACATAGAAGACTATTATACAAACTGGGAATATGGGTGTGGGCAGGACAGTAGTGTGGTGGGTAGGTAACTGGCTGGGTGGCAGGACACAGAGGGTGGTGGTAAATGGCTGTCACCCACAGAGGGAAGAGTAACTAGTGGGGTACCACAGGGATCAGTGCTGGACCGGTCCTATTCAACATCTTCATCAGTGACATTGCACAGGATCTAGAAGGCAGAATTTCACTGTTCGCTGATGACACAAAGCTCTGTAACAGAGTAGACACACCAGAGGTGTAGACAGAATGAGAAGGACCTGCAGAAACTTGAAGAATGGTCAAGGGTTGGCAGTTGAAATTCAATGCAAAGAAGTGCAAGATAATGCATATGGGCTAAAAAACCCTGGCACAATATATCAGTTGGGGGTGAGGATATAGCATGCACCAAGCAGGAAAGGGATCTTGGGGTTGTCATCTCTGATGACCTCAAGATAGGGAAACAGTGTGACAAGGCATCAGGTAAAGCAAATAGGATGCTGGGATGTATAGGCAGGGGCATCACCAGCAGGAAAAGGAGGTCATAATTCGCTATACAAGACACTAGTGAGGCCCCACCTGGAGACAGTGTACAGTTCTGGAGACCATACCACGTAGGACATAGACAGGGTAGAGAAGGTTCAGAGGAGGGCAACAAAGATGGTGCATGGGTTGCATCACAAGTCCTATGAAGACAGGTTGAAGGAACTGAACATGTACTCCCTGGAGGAGAAGAGGGAGAGGGGATATGATAGAGACATACAAGTATCTTACAGGGAGGAACAGGGTGCAGGAAAACACTATTTTTAAGCAAAAAGATGTTTCAGGACTAGAGGGCATGGGATGAAGTTGGAGGAGGACGATTCAGAGGAAACATGAGAAAGAATTTCTTCACAGAACAGGTGGTGGACAAGTGGAACACCCTGCCAGAGGAAGTGGTGGGGGCTGAAACAATCACGGGATTTAAGAATGCATGGGATAGACATAAAGGAATTCTGGAGGGCAGGGGTAAGGGGAAACAGACTTCTAGGAAAACAAACTGAACTTACAAGCTCAAATGGGCAGACTAGGTGGGCCATAGACCCTTATCTGCTGACACGGTCTATGTATCTATGTATCTATGTATCTATGTATGGCAGCCATCTCTTGCTTAGCGTGAGAAAATCATCCCTTCACTTTTCTGCAGATCTTTTGGTTTTTATCTCTAGTTCTGCAGAATTATCTGGTGGATCCTGCATACGCTGGGGCAAGAACAGAACTAAAAAGCATGAGAAACAGAGAGACAGCGAGCAGGGTGGAAGACGGACAGGGGTGGGTGTTCATGGAGGGAATGAGTGAGTCCTCACTGCAGCAGCCACCTGGCCAAACAGCACCCTATAAACAAAGAGCTGCACACAAAAAATTGGATCCATATATTACAAAAAATAACAAATAGGTTCCAGTGAATCACTTGGCTGTAATTAACTGGAACCTGTCTATTATTATATTTATAGTAGATATGTTTATGTGCTGTAATAGCCTTTATTAGGTCAGTATTTAAGTTACAGTTTATTAGATTCCTAATCTACACTGGACTCTTTTTAGAGATGTTTTGTGGCCCCAGTCAGCTGCTACCAGTGGATATGCAAAATGGATGGCTATTGATCACACTGTTGCACTACCAATAGCACTATTCCCAAACACTGGCACTTTGCACTACCTTCCAACAGCACTATTCACAAACACTAGCGCATTGCACTGCCTTCCAATAACACTATTCACAAACACTGGCACATTGCACTACCTCTCAGTAGCACTTTTCGCAAACACTGGGGCATTGCACTGCCTCCCAAGAGCACTATTCACAAACACTGGCACATTGCACTACCTCCCAATAGCACTATTCACAAACACTGGCACATTGCACTACCTCCCAGTAGCACTTTTCACAAACACTGGGGCATTGCACTGCCTCTCAATAGCACTATATACAAATACTGGTACATTGCACTACTTCTCAGTAGCACTATTCATGAACATTGGAGCATTCCAAAGGGTGTGGAGGGGGGCTTGTGGCAAGGGTACAATGCAGATATTAAATCCATCTGTTTGTGGGTGCAAATGGGGTTTACACTTGCTATCAGCTGACTTGCACTTATTACGTGGTTACAGCACAGCGTAACATCATGATGTACACCTATGCATCCCAGGCAGAAGTGCCCCTCTGTCTAAACCACCCATACAATGGTGGACCTGTGGTCCTTTCCCTTAGTTTTCAGTCAGCTTGGTAGTCCAGTGGCTCCCCTCAGGCTCCCCTAAATCATACTTTTCCTGGTAGTCTAGTACCTCCCCCATATCCTCAGCATTGCATTTCAGTGGTCCTTCCCTTCCAGAACTTAATTTATCTGATGGTGTTCTGTGCCTGATCACAGAGCCGTGCCGCTACTCCACACCACATGTTTTCCTAGTCGGTCAATTGGAGGAGGCACTGAAAGCTGTGAATGGGCTTGCAAAGTGTGCCATGCCTTTGAAAGTGGCCCAGTGAGCTATTTACATGGTGGCCCTTTGCCCCCTGTCCTGACCTGAGACCAGTGAAGAAGGGGCTGAACTTGCAGCAGCTATTGAGCACAACTTGGCCTTGACAAACTTGAAATGTGCAGCTTTGCTACATGACTGCAATAACCACTTAGTGCCACTTTTTCTGACTGTGAATAATGTGCATCTATACAAAAGAATTGCCTGAAAAGTTTATCTATTTATTTATTTTTTGTTGGCCGGGTACATGCACTAGGCAGATTCTGTCTATTTTCAGGCACGACCTAGGGGAAGTAACAAGTAACGGAAAGCACACTGGTTAAGGAAGCCTCAAAGGTGGAATGACAAATTAAATTAAAAAGCCACTGATGCTGTAAGGAAAACATCCCATTCAGGCATATTTCTGCTGCTTTTTAATTTCTGTGTTTAGCTACTCCTTTTATCATAACTACGTACATTTATATGAAAGGAGGATCACTGTCCGCTAGACTTCATCAGCACTGGCTGCCTCTCTACACCTGACATTAATAACCCTCTGATTAGGACACTGTACTGTGTTGCTGTGGAAATGAATGTCCCAATCTGAGGATTGTGATGTTCGGAATAGACAAGCAGATGATGTCTGTAGTAGTGCTTTATTTTTTGACAGGATAGCACATACATAAATGTTACTTCTAGACTAGCCCACCAGGGGTATTAATATAAATGACTGACCTCTCTGGGACAACTCTGGCTCCCTGGGCCACTAGTGCTAAATTATTTTAATAATGCTGAGCCACTAGCCACAAAAAGTCTCCACTAGCCCACCCGGTCTACTACTTTTAATTCCTGACCTCTAGGCCATCTAGGGGTGATAAGTGGTTTTGCTGAGCCCCCAAACAGCACTTTCTGTTCTCTTTTCCTATCCATTTATTAATTTTATTTCTTTCTCTGTCTTCCTACTTTGCCCTCACTTTGTCCTAACTGTAACTTTCTAACGCTCCCTTTTACTTTACTCCTGTGCTCTCCTATACCCCTTTCGTATCTTTCTGCTCCCTGTCTCTGTTCTTGCTTTTCTCCATACTAACCTATTTTTCTCTTTAACAGGTCTGATTGGACACTGACTCATTCCCAGTCAGATAACTATTACTCTACATATAACCTGTCCTATTCTTCCTATTTACTCCCCAAGAACTATGGATCCTTTGTGATCCCTTATCCTACATTTTATTTTACAGGTCCGACGGACATTGTCCCTTCAAGACTCATACCTCTAACTCCCTGGCACTCGGGTAAGAGACCCTCTACATATTACCTGTTGATGCCTTGGGCCATAGTTACCTATTGTTTTCATTTTTATATAGTAAGATTAATCATTTATATTTGTTGAGATCTGCCATGTTTAATTTAAATTCAGGAATTAGAGTGAATGTTTATGGAAAGTGAGGCCAGTTAACTCACTGAGGGCACAGAGGTTGCAGGCTTGCTAAAAAGTCAAAGTTGGACAACAGATATTTACTGAGTGCCTTTAAAAACACTGGGATTTCTCAAATCAGAAGATGATACTGTAGTGCCCCCAAAGTAAGGGGGTAGAGGAATGGGGCACCAAAGTATAAAAATAGAGGAGATTTAGACTGTCCCGAGGTCCTTGTAGTGTTGCGGGGCAGATGAGGCTATTTTCAGGGGCCCCTTGTAGTGTCCTCTTCCCCCCCCCCATAGAATCGTCAGGCAGGACACGTTAAAAAAAAAAAAAAAGTTTTTCTCTTTCTCTCTGCTGCCTGCCTTCTCCATTCCACCCCTCTCCCAGAGCAGGCAGCACAAGAGTGGACACCCATGTGCTGGGACCGCTGTCCCTGGCTGGCGTGGTGCCCATTTCAAAAAAGGCTGTCGTTGGAGGTGGCACGGGCGAGGTGTTCTGGAACTAGAACCTGAGTGCCTTTTAGAGTGGAGAGAACCGTTTCTCTCAGTTCGTTCGTGATGGGCTGTTGAGTGGAGAGGACCGTGAGAGTGCGACAGGGACCTGGGCTTACCTGGTATGTGTTGAAGATGGTCCCATCGACTCTGCATGGTGCCCTCCTCCAGCCAGCAAAGAAGACTGCTGCTCCTGTGGTTCGGCGATCTGTTTTGCGGTCGAGTCCAGTGGTCATCTCCCCAAAAGAAAATCCTGTCTCTACAGTGGTGTGGGCTCTGTTTAGCCCCATTTATTTATTTTTTTGTTTCCCTGAGTGTTCCGGTCTCTCAGCAGAGAAGAGCCACATCGCGATGGGAGAAGTCGTCGGCCCTCCAAAGGCCCCCAGCCATCCACCGCTTGCCTGAGTCCTGCTTCTTCGGTTCCCACCCACTGCCAAGAAGACCTCCACCTCCTGAAGCAGTTCCTTCACCCCGGGCCAGGACAGTGAGTCCGGCGGCAGCACAGTGAGGAGTGCTGACTGCCTAATTTACAAAAAAATAGAATGTTTTGTTTGTTTAGCACTGAGGCGCCATCATGGGATCAGGAGAGAGGGGCCAGCCTATAAGTTAAATATCTGGGCAAGAGATGCCCATGGGGAGGGGCCAGCTCAGAATGTCCCATAGGGCACCATAACATTTTGATAAAGGGGGTGGATCAGGGGTGGAACGGCCCCAATAAATGACAGCCAAGCCTTGAGCAGGCCTCATAGTTAAAAGGGCGATCTTAGCCCTAGCATTAAAGGGGGCAGCATTAGGCCCACAGTGGTTATAGGGCCAGCAAAGAGCCCCAGTAGTTGACAGGGCAGCAAGGCCCACTGGTTTTAAAAGGGACAATGTTAGGCCCAGTGGTGGAAAGGGGGCAGCAAAGGCCTCAAGCATTTCAAAGGGGGCTCTGCCAGTAGGCCCACCATAGTTAAGAACGGGCCCTGCAGTTACGAGGGCAAGAGAGGCCCAGAGTGGAAAGGGCGTTCACCCAAAAGTTTCCAGAGGAGTAGCCAGATCCTGGTATAAAAGGGACTCACAAGTACAGTAATTCTGGGAAGGGTCAGCAAAGGAAAAGGAAAGGTGCTTAGCACACAATTATTATTTAGTGACTGTCAAGTACTGAAAATGTATATCTGAACTGTTGTGCTATTGTAAAGTACCAAGACTGTGTTGTTACTGGGATTGTGGTTATTTGCCCCTGTAATGAACGATTGCCCTAGAATTGTGGTTATTTACCCCTGCAACGTACAATTGCCCCTTGCAATGAACAATTGCCCTGGATTCTGGTAATTTGCCCCTGTTCCTGGCAGATTGCCCCTGCAACAAACAATTGCCCCGGATTCTGGTAATTCGCCCCTGTTCCTGGCGAATTACCCCAGCAAAGATCAATTGCCCCAGATTTTGGTAATTTGCCCATTCCTGGAAAATTACCCCGGCAATGAACAGTTCTCTTGGTGCAGTGTGAACATGTACCTGCCAGCTCTAGTGTTGCCAACATGTGTATAGACTCAGTCTTCTGCCGTGATACTGCTCTTTAATATTGTCTGCTCATATGGAATCAGTCTCTACCTGGAGGAAGACGTCCTTCAACATCTCTCTTCTCCAGAAGGTATCCCCCCCAGAAGATCATTGACCATGTTCCTGCTGTCCGTCAAAGTCGAGTTCGCCAAAGTCAAGTACGTCGAAACCCGTGGAAGTCGCACCCGCCGTTTCTTGTTTTCCTCAGTTCGAAGCCGAGTACGCCGAAGTCCAAGTACATCACTTCCACCGTTCCAGTATCGTTTTTTGGTTCCTGATTTGGATGTCCCAAAGTTGGCTGGCCTCAGAAGAGTGTGCTTGTCCTGGAAGAACCTTGTCTGCGTCCCCTGGTCGTTTGCTGCGAGTCGAGTCCATCGAAGCCCAGTACGGGACGTGTCCACCGTTTCATTGTTTTGTTCTAGTTTCCTGTGTTGACACTTCAGAATCATCCATCTTCACCTCCCGATTCTTCTGGTTCCTGGTCATATCGGATATCCATCTTCACCTCAAATCTTTCTGGTTCCTGGTTGTATCAGAATTGCCACAGCATCATCCAGTCCTTGGTAATCCTCCAGTGGATTCATCACCAAGTATCTTCCTTGTTCTCTTCCATCCTTGGCTGCCCCAAGTGGGTTTTGGTGGGGGAGCTTTCTGCGTCTAGTTTGATTCTGATAGCCCTCCAGTGGGCTCAACCCAGGAACCTGTTCCTCTTGTTCCTTATTGCTGGCAGCCTTGGAGAGTGGGTTTTATGCCGAGAAGCAAATGGTCTGTCTAAAAAACCCTCTCACTACCACAGTGGCCTTAGCTAGGTCTGTGCTGGGACCAATATCCGAGTGTCATAGGAAATTCCTTATCCCTATCTCTGTAGCTACCAACTCTACTCAACGGTGTGCATGAAGACTTCAACCACAACTGGACTCTGTATTGTCTTTGCATGGACATTGCTGTAATTGACCTGAGTCAGTATTGTAAGGTCTTTCAAGGGGTAGCCATTGTATTCCGATAACTTAGGCAGTACTAAAGGTGACACAGAGTATTGCACTACTATACTATAACTGATTCTAAGAAGTAACGTAGAGCATAGTGGCACTAGGCCAAGGTGCACCTCAGAACATTTCTTTTCTTTAGTATACAATTTAGGTACTTGATTCTAAAACTTGCATTCTCAGAGAGAGTCAGTACCAGTTTAGTTAATTAGTAGTGTGGTATAAGAAGTGACTATTCATGTTCCCCAGTGTTCTGTTTACCCCTTCTGTGACCGTGTCATCCTACCCCTGTTGTTAAATACAGCCCAGTGGGCATCAAACTCATTGGATGACTCCTGCCTCTCCTTGTTGGATAAATTTCATCTCTCCTAACTCATTCGGACCTCGGTGCTCATCACCATTGCCGAAGCAGGGCACCACAATACCATTTTTAAAGGCATGATAACACTCTTCCCCACACCATGGGAAATAAAAAAAATTAATATGTTGCACATCCCAAATGTGACTGTTAATATTACTTGGAATACTTTGCTTGTTTTACATTGTTCTTGTTGTAGGTTATACATATGTTCCTAAATGGCTGAGGAATTTCAACCTGAACAAGACTGTGTTTGTCTATTTATTCTGCTAGCCCTTCTGCACTGCTGTGCCATTCCACCTTAACCCTGACCTGCTTGAACTATACTTTACTGAAAATTTTGTTTGTTGTATGTGTAGAGATTATTGAAGAACTTGCTGTCTCACTGTTCAGTTTTCGAAGAACTTGCTGTCTCACTGTTCAGTTTTGAACCTGGTTTGAACACCACCATTTTTTGTAAGGGTTCATTTGTGGATTAACCAGGTCTCTTAATCAGAGCTGGCTAAATCAAAATGGCAGCCACACCACCGTACCTAGTGATTAAATTAGCAGCACATCTGCCTTTGGGTTACAGGGTTGTGGGTTCTAGTCCCAAATTAAGACCTGAATTCAGAAACCCCAACCAGTTGCACATGCACACTAGTGTAGTATAAGGGGCGTATTGTACTGCCAGAGTGTACCATCCTTCAATATGGTTGGGATGGGAGCTGTGCCTTCAATATGGTTGGGGCGGGAGATGTGCCTTTAGTGTGGTCGGGGAGGGAGGTGCACCTTCAGTATGGTTAGGGCGGGAGGTGTGCCTTCAGTATGGTTGGGAAGGGAGGTGCATCTTTAATATGGTTGGGGCGGGAGGTGTGCCTTCAGTATGGTTGGGGAGGGAGGTGTGCCTTCAGTATGGTTGGGGAGGGAGGTGCACCTTCAGTATGGTTGGGGAGGAAAGTGTTCCTTCAGTATGGTTGGGCGGAGGTGTGCCTTCCAGTATGGTTGGGGTGGGAGGTGTGCCTTCAGTATGGTTGGGGGAGGTGTGCCTTCAGTATGGTTGGGGAGGAGGTGTGCCTTCCAGTATGGTTAGGCGGGAGGTGTGCCTTGAGTATGGTTGGGGTGGGAGGTGTGCCTTCCAGTATGGTTGGGGTTGGGAGGTGTGCCTTCAGTATGGTTGGGGAGGGAGGTGTGCCTTCAATATGGTTGGGGCGGGAGGTGCATATTCAATATGGTTGGGGAGGAAGGTGTGCCTTCAGTATAGTTGGGGAGGAAAGTGTTCCTTCAGTATGGTTGGGGAGGGAGGTGTGCCTTCAATATGGCTGTGGAGGAAAGTGTTCCTTCAATATGGTTGGGGAGGGAGGTGTGCCTTCAGTATGGTTGGGGAGGGAGGTGTGCCTTCAGTATGGTTGGGGCCGGAAGTGTGCCTTCAGTATGGTTGGGGAGGGAGGTGTGCCTTCAGTATGGTTGGGGAGGGAGGTGTGCCTTCAGTATGGTTGGGGCAGGAGGTGTGCCTTCAATATGGTTGGCAGGGTTTTATTTAACTCTAAAAATTGATTAGCGTTTTGCTCATAAAAGTGCTAAAACTTTGTGAAAATGCATAGCTCTTGCCTCACTGTGTTTAACAAACACAGCACTTCTAGAAAATCTATATAAATACTTTATGTACAGTTAGTATCGTCCCAAGGAAAAAAAACTGCTAATCAATTTAAAACCCTGGTTGGGGAGGGAGGTTCATCTACAATATGGTTGGGGGGGAGGTGCATCTTCAATAAGTTTGGGGAGGGAGGTGCGCCTTCAATATTGTTGGGGCGGGAGGTGTGCCTTCAGTATGGTTGGGGAGGGAGGTGTGCCTTCAGTATGGTTGGGGAGGGAGGTGTGCCTTCAGTATGGTTGGAGCAGGAGGTGTGCCTTCAGTATGGTTGGGGCAGGAGGTGTGCCTTCAGTATGGGTGGGGAAGGAGGTGCGCCTTCAATATGTTTGGGGAGGGAGGTGCGCCTTCAATATGGCTGGGGAAGGAGGGAGGTGCTCCTTCAATATGTTTAGGGAGGAAAGTGTGCCTTCAGTATGGTTGGGGCGGGAAGTGTGCCTTCAGTATGGCTAGGGAAGGAGGTACATCTTCAGTATGGTTGGGGCGGGAGGTGCACCTTCAGTATGGTTGGGGAGGGAGGTGCGCCTTCAATATGGCTGGGGCGGGAGGTGCGCCTTCAATATGGTTGGGGCGGGAGGTGCGCCTTCAATATGGTTGGGGCGGGAGGTGCACCTTCAATATGGTTGGGGAGGGAGGTGTGCCTTCAATATGGTTATGGAGGGAGGTGCATATTCAATATGGTTGGGGCGGGAGGTGCATTTTGAATATGGTTGCGGTGGGAGGTGTGCCGTCAATATGGTTGGGGGTGGGAGATGCGCCTTCAGTATTGTTGGGGAGGGAGGTGTGCCTTCAATGTGGTTGGGGAGGGAGGTGCATCTTCAATATGGTTGGAGAGGGAGGTGCACCTTCAGTATGGTTGGGGCAGGAGGTGTACCTTCAGTATGGTTGGGGAGGGAGGTGCGCCTTTTCAATATGATTGGGGCAGGAGGTGTGCCTTCAATATGGCTGAGGCAAGAGGTATGCTACTGCCATGCCACTGGCTTGGCTGGATGGAGCATTTTTAAGTACTAACATGAGGAACGTCAGTTATTATAATCCCCCCGCTCCTGCCAACTCTCTTTCTGAACCCTTCCTTACCCTTGCCTGGCTTATGACCACCCCTTATCTCCCCCTCCTCTTAACCTCATATGTCTGGCAACCTTATTGAAGTTTATCAGCCTATTTTGACTCCTACTTTCAGCACCAGCTCTACCTTCTTTCACTCTGGCAATATGCATTTTGAGTTTTCCCAATTTGCACAGATGATTTATATGCTAATTCATTTGTCCTCCGTATGCAATGTTTTGCCATGTTGTCCGTACTGCACTCAACTTATGCTCTGTGTCACCCCTCATTGTAACCATATCACCTGATTGGTTGTATTTTGTTTGTTATTGTGCTTCTCCCTTTCCATTTTCCCCTGGTCACACCTGGAAATGAGCCTTGGCTCAATATGCCTTTCCTGATTACCAATTTTAAATAAATAATGTAAGATACTTGAGAGGTATGAACTGCACATCAGTTTGCAACTTGGGAGGGTGGGAGGCTGAGAAGCTGCATAGGAGAGGGTATTAGATACTGTACATACTGTATGATAGACCAGTGAGCAGTTGTTTGTTTAGTTTAGTGGAGATAGGATTGTAGATTGCATAGCTGCCATGGTCAGAACTTCAAAATTAGTTAGACTGGGGAGGACTGAGTTCTTTTTACTTTGCCATTGAAATAAATTTGCAATCTCTTCCCACTGAAATACATTTTCCGTCCCTATGATTTTTTTATCATAGTCTGTTTATAGATTTTTTTCTAACAGAACAATACAAACAAGCTGGCCTGCTGGCACAGTGGTAGCGCTACCATGTGCGGCGCTGATGACAGTGTTTGGGAATTAGTGCGGTGCTTCTGAGGATCGGCCAGGGGGAGGTAAGTTGAGCATCCCAAGGACAGCTCTCCTCCTCTTGGGGGGGGGGAGATTGAGGCTTCCCAGCAAGCCAGTGACACCCAGTGGAGGCTGGGTGCATGACAGCCAGGGCCTCTCTGTAGTGAGGAGGTGTCAGCGGACATCTGTAGGTCAGGTGCGGGAGCACACTCAGCCCGCATTGACATTATTGTATGTCCACACCCTGGGGTCCTTAAAGGGAAAAACCCTCTGGGCTGGCATCATTGTGATGCCCCTGGACCTCCGCCAAATAATGCCCCAGGTGCAAGCTTCGACTGGGGCCTCTGGTTGATCTTGGCCTCTCCCCTAGGGGGACCCTGCTTCAAGGTGTACGCAGCAGGCCTTCCCAGTCTTGGGAACTTGGAGGGATGCCAGGTTCAAGGTCTAGGTGCTGAGAAGTCCCCTGCCCATCCCAGGGAGAATAAGAAGAGTTTTAAAAAAAACATACAAACAGAATACATAACAACCGTATATCCAGATAATGACTTAAAGTGACCATGAGCAAATCATGCCAGAGTGATTATATATAATGCACTGTAATAATAACTTACAATATACATGAGGATAAAATCAGTAAAACAAATTGCTGATGAAAGGCGGTAAAGGAATCCACATCTGAAGCCTACATAAAATGACAACCCTAGCAGACAAAAAAAATGGGGCAAATAGACACTAGTTAGGCAAAATAACAAACCCATAGCTTTGTTTGTTGTTAAAGGGGACGGGGAAATTTGTGTTAACTGGCAGCAGCTAGTAATATTCCTGGTACTGAGAAATGAAAGACTTGCCTCCAAATGAACTGTGTTTTCCATTGTTTTCTTTTTATGGGCAACATGCTACACAGTTCTTTTCATGGAACCAATAATCTGGAGTTTTTACTGTGTCGTGGTTTGTGTATAGAATGCTAATCATGGGCTGTTGTCCTATCAGAACCATGCTTATAGAGTTCTGTGCACAAACCGTGACATAGTTAAAACTCCAGATCACTGGTTCTATAAAGAGAACAAAAACAGAATGCTGCCCATAAAAACAAAACAATGTAAAATACAGTTATTCATATTACTTTTTATTCAGGTATAGTTACATATGGATCATTTAAGCTTATGGATCCCATTTTTGAAAACGGAAACATTATAAACAGCTGCCCATTAAAAATAATTTCCTGTCCTCTTTAAGCAAAACTACATCTGGTGGGGTGTGTGCTGTTGCTGTGGGGTGAGTGTGTAATGATTTCCGAAACAAAATTGTTTTGCTTAACTACAAACCAAGCAATGGGTTTGTTACTTTGTCTAACTAGTGTCTGTTAGCCCCTTTTTTTCTACTAAATAAAAAGCAAAACAGCTTTTCAAATAGAACAATTTATCTAGAGTGTTCTGACTCATTCATGAAAACAGCGGCATTTGTTAGTCAGCAAACAATGTCATCATATAGTTTTTAAGCAAATACCTACTTCTATCTACCTAAGATTTATGCTCAGTAATATTTTTAGTTTTCTCAGAAATTGTTAAAACAGCTTTTACAGCTACTTTGCTAATTAATGACTCGCATCATTAAAGGTGCCGCCACTCACAATTTTTAAAAATCTCTGTGTTGAGATTACCTGTTGAATGCACATGCTAGATTCATACTGTGGCTGTACAGTATTAGGAGGGTGCTGCCACATGTTTCTGATGCTAAACAGCACACTGTGCCAAGATATTTATTTTTTTCATGTCAGGCATGGCACAGAAGTGGGAACTGTTTCCACCGACAGAATAAGGCCAATAATGCGCAGCTAACAATCCTCTCCCACTCTCTCCTTCCTCTAGAACAGGTCCATACATATAAATACCTGAGCCTTACATTTGATTACAGCCTCTCCTTCCATTCACACATTGACACTCTATCATCAGCCATAAATGTCCGTATAGGCCTACCTCCGGAAGCCCTTAATCTGACTGTCACCTCCTCAGTCCTCTTCCTAGTCAATTATGGGCTCCCTATCTACTTGGCCGCTGACCACACAGCCCTTAACAAAATCCACCTGGCCATAAACAAAGCGTGCAGACTCCTCTCCGGAGCAGACAAGTGTACCCATACTTGTACCCTATATGCCCTGACAAATCTCTTCTCCCTGGATGAAAGGCTATTTTATCAAACATGTCTCCTCACAAAGAAAATACACCTGGGGCTTATCCCCTTCGGGGTTTCTGCCTCTCTTCTATCTCTACACACCTCAGTGGAACACCCGCACTGCCAACCGACAGGTGTGGTCCATCCAGAGGGTTAGAACCTCCTTAGCCCAAAGGTCATTCCCACACAGGGACCCAGTCTGGTATAGCAAACTCCCCTCTGACGTGTCCTCCATCTCCAAATTAGGATCTTTCAAGTCAGCCCTCAAAGAGCACATTCTCGCTTCATGGTGCTGCCAGTGTACCAGCTAGTGCCTGTTCATCTATCTATCATTTTACAGGACCACCCCGCCACTGAGTTCCTACTGATAGGGTTACCAGACATTACCTGTTAACAATGCCTCCTTGGCTGCACTCACAAGATGTTTGTCTAATTCTTTACTTCACTGTAAATATCAAACCTGTTACTCCCTCTCTCTATCAGCAAACTTATTGTTCTCTTGAAAACTGTAAAATACAGCTCTTGGTAACACATTCAGTGCAATGTATAGCTGATCTTGATTCTGCAATATTGTATGACTGAAAAAAACTCTAACCTTTAGCTGCCATTCTATGTCTATATGTATTAAGTGTTTGTATTTGTTTTTTCTGACGTGGAGCCATTTTAAATGAGTCCCTGACTCAAAGGTTGTAATCCTAAAGTCTGTTAAATGAATAAATAAATAAACTTTAAATAACTTAAAAATCACGTACTGCATCTTGGTTCAGGAAAGAAAGAAAACAAAAAACAAAAAATATGCATCTTGATATTTTTGCCAGACAGGTGTTATTGCTGGAAATATATCTGGTTACTAACAAATACTGCTGCTTTAATAGCATTCATAGCATTCCTCGAAGCCAGTGGGCAGCTGGGCCCCAAACAGCATGGATTCACAGCAGGGAGGTTGTGCCAAACTAATCTAATCGAGTTTTTCAACTGGGTTACCAAAGCTGAGGACAATGGTGGGGCGGTTGATGTGGTGTACTTAGATTTTAGCAAGGTCTTCGACTCAGTTCCATCCAGAAGGCTGAAAAGGAAGTTAGACCACACAGGGGTGGGACTGAAAGTGGTTAAATGGGTATAGAACTGGCTGCAAGCCAGAACCCCGAGAGTACAGGTAAATGGAGTACTATCTTCGGAGGGTAGGGTGTACGGTGGAGTACCCCGAGGATCAGTGCTGGGGCCTCTGCTCTTCAATGTATTCATAGCTGACATAGCTAAAGAGCTAGAGGGAAAGGGGTGCCTTTTCACAGATGACACCAAGATACGTAACAGAGTGGAAACAAAGGAGGGAGTAGGCAAAATGGAATCAGATCTAAGGAAACTTGAGGAATGATCTGATTCATGGCAGCTAAGATTCAGTGTCAAAAAGTGCAAAGTCATGCACATAGGAAAGTGAAATCCAAGGAAGGCATATTAGTTGGGAGGGGAAAGACTAGCTGCCTACAGCCAGGAGTGTGATCTAGGAATTATGATCTCAGAAGACTTGATGGTAGGAAAAGAGTGCGAGAAGGTGACACTCAAAGCCAGTGGAATGCTGGGATGCACTGGAAGGGGAATCATGAGCAGGAGGAGGAACGTGATCCTGTCACTGTATAGGGCACTGGTCAAACCACACCTGGAATACAGTGTCCTGTTCTGGAGGCCTCACCTTATAAAGGATATTGACTGTTTAGAGACAGTACAAAGGAAGGAGACAAAAATGATACAAGGAATGCACCAGATGTCATACGAGGAAAGACTGAGAGAACTGAACATGTATTCTCTGGAGCAGAGAAGGGAAAGAGGAGACATGATAGAAAATTTCAAATATATAAAAGGCATAAACAAGGTGCAGGTGCAGGACCTTTTTCACCTAAAGGAGGGTAGTAGAACTAGGGGGCATGATCTTAGGCTTAAGGGAGGAAAGTTCACTACCAATGTCAGGAAGTTCTTCACAGAGAGGGTGGTGGACACGTGGAATGGTCTATCCTCAGAGGTCATGGAAGCTAACATGGTAGGGGATTCAAGAAAGTGTGGGATAGACACAAGGGGGCCCTTTCACTTAAGGTCAGCAAATGAGGTAGAAATAGATAAACACAGGGCAGACTAGATGGACCTGGTGGTCTCCTTCTGCCAACAATGTCTATGTTTCTACTGTATATTAATAACAGTCTAGTTATAGTGTTGATCAACCACACAAGAGTAATTTGGGGTGGGTTAACCCTTAGGCTGCTGACAGAATTATAACGTATAATAATTCTGGACTGATATACCAGTCCGCGGTACAGCAAGGGTTAAAATTCCTTAGGTTTGATCTATTGCACCTTGGTGCATTCAGGAATGGCTCCCGTACCTTACGAAAGGTCTTCAGCCTGCCTGAGGTAAGCTATGCTATGTGTTCATTTGCTGCCTGTATCTCCATTTTATCCACCCATTCCACCTTTGTAGCTGGGTGTGGTTGTCTCCACTTAGACAAGATTAGGTGTTTGGCTCCCACCCATACAGACTACAACCATGATGTTTGCTTACTAGTGACTTGCTGCACATGTTTGCAGATTCCTAATATATTCAATTCCCTGTTGTTCTTGGAAATCTATATTCCTAGGGCTTCATCTCGAATATTCAGTACTCCTTCCCAGAAGCGTTCTAGTTTCTCGCAGCTGCAAAGTATGTGACCTAAATCAAGCACAGCAGCAGGACATACTATAATACACAGTACTTAAACAAGTAGTGACAATCCTTTTTGTTTGTTTGCAGAGGATGCCTCCTGGCTGGTCTGAGACTAGGTCCAGGGTCCCCTCTGCCCTGTCCCAGTTTCAAAAGCAAAACTAACATCACTGCCTTTTTTGATGACAGGCAAAGGTCTAGTTATTATTTTGTAAATTTTCTGTTTTACAGTTTGTTATCCTGGATAGTCGAGGTGAGATATAGTATCTTGCTTTATGCGGGATCCTGCTGTTACCCATTTTTACAATTTTTTTTTCCCCAAACTAGCTTAGCTGAGATATGGTATCTCAGTTTCAATGAGTTCCTGGTGATACTCATTTTTACAATTTATTTGCACGTGATAGTCCTGCTGAGATGCCATATGATGTTTCATTAGGGTCTTGCTGTTACCCATTTGTACAGCTGTATGGACTGAAGTACTGAGAGAGTAAGGGGCTTGCTCAAGGTCATGCATGGAGCATTTGGCTCTGGTGGGATATGAACCTGGGTCTCCTGGTTCCCAAACCTGTGTTCTATCTACTAGAACACACTGACTCACTATATATTTTGACTGTTTTTTGTTAACTTTGTAGGGTAAAACCTGGGCTGCTGCACAGGATATTTTCATTGCATGCACATAGTGTTGGCCTTTTGTTCGGATAGGCCTTTGAGGAAGGTGCCCTATCCATTCTACCCTTTTCCACTGTTTGATTTGGCTACACCGACTGAACGACATCGCATCAAACCTATTAACTTTGAAGCATAGATAGGTATTTAAGATCAGAAGGAACAGTAAGTCCAGCATGTTTATCTCCCTTGCTTTATAAGCAAATAACATTTTGTGCAAATTTGCTCTAATTCATAGGTATTCTGTACCCAGGGTACAAACTGATTCCCAGAAACAATGATGCCCAGTGGTGACCAAACAGAATTCCATAAACTTATTAAACTCCAGCCACTAACCCTGAGTAGACAGAAAAGGCAGAATAGTAGCATGGACCATCTTGCACTGCAGAGAGTCATAAATGTTTAGAATTGCCTCTCTCCTGAGGTGGTGGGCAGTACTTGTATGAGCATTTTAAAAAATAAACTTGATGACTATTATGCGGGACATAAATGGAAATTTTCTGCCTGATGTCAAAGCGAGCATAACATAGGCTATAGCCTTTTTGCTCGTACTTACTGTATCTATGAGATGAGATAACAGCCAGTGACAAGTTGCAGAATATTCACACGTTTTGATATAGCACAGGAAATCCTAATTCTTTCAATGGGATGGGGGGGGAGCAAGACAATAAAATCTCATTATATGCAAATGACATGCTTCTCTACCTTCAGGATGCCATAGGATCAGTGCCTCAGGTGTTGGATACCACAAGGGGATATGGGTCACTGTTGGGATTTAAGATAAATAAAGATAAATCCAAGACAATGCTGATAGGGGGCCACTTGACACCAGAGCTCAAAGGGGGGTGTGTGAGCTCAAATGGGCACGCAGAAGTTTTTGCTATCATGGAGTTCCCATAACAGCTGACCTTAGTAAACTATTCCAAGCAAACAACCAAGAGATAATAGGAAGATCCAATCAAACTACCACAGATGGGCAGCTCCCACTGGTCCTTGGTAGGCAGAGCTGAAAGAGTTAGGATGAATATCCTCCCCCAGGGTCTTATTCCTACACACTCCCCATGATGATCCCAAAAGCTACATGAAAGGCACTGCAAGCATGCTGTCTAAATTTCTGTGGGCGTGGAAGAAGCCTAGGTTAAAATGGAATCTAGTAATATGGAATGAAGGGAAAGCAGGTTTGGGCATCCCCAATCTTAAACATACCACCAGACCACATAGATTATTCATTGAATCATAGAAGCTTGACGACAGAAAAGGACTGTACCAGCCCATCTAGCCTGCCGCTTTTCCCCCTACACCTCTCCCTCCCTGCCAGCCCCTGCCCTCCTCCCGATACTCAGCCCCATATGCTTGTCCCATGCCCTCTTGAATTCTTCCACCAATTTAGCCCCCACCACTCTGTCTGGTAGTCTGTTTCAGGGCTCCACCACCCTCTCCATAAAGAAACACCCTCTCACATTAAGTACCTACTTCTCCATCGAAAGAGGAGTCCTGAGGTCAGATGGGTAGAAAAGCAAAGGGCGGGGCTGCAGGGTGAGACATTTCAGTCTCTTATCTTTAACACATTAGACTCCAAACATATTAGGAACCTTCCCAATCCATGGACCAGGAACAATGTTGTCTGTGTGGCTAGAAGTACTCAAAAAAGACAGAGATCCCTAACAATATGTGCAGACTATCATCAGAACTTGTAAAGACTTCCTCCCTGGGAGGACTGACCCAGTCTTTACCAGATGGGATACAAGAGGCTTACAGAAGATCAAACAAGTTCTGGAGGGTGGACTGGTGAGGTCCTTTGGAGACCTACAGAAACAATATGGGATACTGCATAAAGAGTTCTGTGGCTATTTACAGTTGAGGTATTTCCTCATGTCTGAGCCCAGACAGACCCTTTTGAAGGAAGAAAGGGAACACCCACTCATGCAGTTATGCAGGGAAAGCAGGAAAGGGGTGGAAGGAACAAAAATTATTTCCAAACTGTACAGAGCATATGGACTGCAACACCAGGCACATGTAGAGGACATTCAAGGTAGATGGGAAACAGAGCTAGAGCACAACATAGACAAAAAGCGCTGGGAACAAATAGGGGATGAAGCCAACAGGACTACGGCCTCCCTGTTGTGGAGGGAATTCAGGTGGAAGCTAGTTACCTAGTTCTTAACCCCAGTAATCACCCAACATTATGGGCCCCACCCATCTAACCTCTGTTGGAGAAACTGTGGGCTGGTGGGCAACCACAGGCACATTTTGTTGAGCTGCCCTAAACTCTAGTGCTTCTGCAATGCAGCTCGTCTTTTGATGACATTGATGCTGGATACTCCAATACAGAACACATGTGAGTGCTTAATTTTTGGAATTTTCCCTAATGGCGTTAGAGGCAGAACAAAGTGTTACTTATTCAATATTCTGATAGCAGCTGTGGCCAAGTTTATTACTCAAAGATGGCTGAAAGTAGAGCCTCTGGACAAGGTGCAGTGGTTTGCCATTTGCTCACAAATAAAAGAAATGGAATGTATAACTGCACTGCTACGGTTATAAAATGACAAATATACAGCAAGATGTCCTCCCTTTATTGAATTTATGTGTGAGAGAGATGGCAAATCAATACTGGAGGGGTTGGCAGATGAATCTTAATATTGGGCTAGTTATCCAGTGCTTGAGCACCGACAGGTGATCCGATGTGATAAACATTGAATAATGTGGCCCCTTGGTATTTGAGTGTACAGTTTCTTCTAGCTGGCATAATGTGGCACCTATTTCACTGCTGCTAAACATTAGGCACTCTTATGTCTTTTCTTTTATGTCTCTTTTGTACCTTACTTTTTATGTTTTATTCTGTTTCCAGCTGTCGATTAGGGTGTCTGTTCTTGGGTGGTTGACTATGCTGCCTATTTTACTTGTGAATCATAGATGCAGGGTTAAAGCATTATTTGTCAGACAATGCCATGCTCAAGATGTATGTAACCTACCATCTAAGAGGTCTTGCACACGATGATCAACTGCTGTGCTGTGTCTATACTTATTTTTATTGTTAAGTTAAAATTGACAATTTTCATGAATAAAAACTACAATTAAAAAAAAAGGAGTGGATCTTTTACCATTTGGGAAAGGGCACTGTACTGTGTGGGCAGTGGCTCTGGTGGGATTCTGATTAAAAGATGCCCTGAATGAAAATCAAAGTGTGTGGTGGCAGCATACACCAAGGTGGCCATTCAGGTTTCTGAAGGGTTGTGGAAACTGGTGGCAGTGCACACTGAGTTCTGAGGGAGAAGCAGTCTATGATAAAATGGTTGGCAACAGTTGGACCTTACATGGATTGTCAATAAAAAGGTTACCTGTCCAGACACAGAACAGGATATACAAAGAAGATACTATACACACTAACTTTTTTTATTTTCCTATAAGTAAGAGCAGATGGCTAGAAGACTGGGCTATACAAAAAATTGAAGTTGGCACACCTTGAGGAGCTGTGCAAAAGGAGAGGGCTTATCTTTTAGGAAGGCCAGCCATGGGCAGACCTCATAGACCTCCTTGAGAAAAGTAACCAGGGAAGTGGTGCAAAAATGGTCTTTGCTAATCAAAGTCATGCGACAGAGGCTAGGGAGAGTACAGATGAGCCAGAGCCTATAACTGGGGCAGCTGCACAAGCAGACCACATACAAATGATGCAGCTGGGGCTCGCCCTGGTTAAGGTAAAGACAGAGACTGAGTGGCAGAAGGCAGAGGAGCAAGAGAAGCAGCACCAGCATGAGATCCAGCTGAGAGAGAGAGAGAGAGAGAGAGAGAGAGAGAGACACAATGCCAGCACAAGAGGGGAACGGAGATTCTGTGCCAGAGGGCATCACCGCAGTCCATAAGTTCTGGCATCAGGGGTTCGATGCAAGACACCAAGATTAATTTCAAAATGTTTCACAAGTATCAGGAGGAAAATGTCCTTGATTTGTTTTTAAAATCTTTTGAGAGAATTTATGTGCAATTTGAAATGGACTGGGCTTCTTGGGCAACTCACCTTTTGCCACTCCTTATAGGCAGGATGTTAAAAACCGCCTTCACCTGGATGGACAGTGGGGACTGTCTGGACTATACTAAAGTAAAAACTACCTTGTTAAAATGTTCTGAACTGACTTCTGAGGCTTATAGACAAAAATATAGAGGGATAAGGAAGGCACTAGGAGATAGCTATTCTGAAATGTGTGTATGAAGAGACAATCTGTGAGAGCAATGGTTTGGGGGTGGGGGTAAAGGCTAATTCATGTAACAAAAAAAAGATTTGTTCCTTATGGAACAGTTTTTCAAGATGGTTTCAGAGGAGTTGATAATATGGTTGCTGGACTGGACTCCTAGCTCTACGAAGGAGGTAGCTGAGAGGACTGATCAGTTAGTGTCCAGCTGTCCATACATTCAGCACAGAAACAAATGAGGAGGCTGTGGTCACAGATTCTCATTACTGTATATACTTTACCTTAAATTCTATATATTCAATAACCACACCCAATGGTTATTCCAATAAACTCAGTTTATTGTCTGTACACACATGTGTGGGAGCCTCGGCTAAAGGCAAGAGCTCCTTGAACTAAGTTTTACACAGTATTTTATAGCACTTCTTATCTTGAAAACACACTAACATTTCAGTGTAAGGTAATCATAGTTTTTAGCAATAACAGAAAAACAGTTTCATATGCGTCAGGTACTTTTCCACTGGCCTATTTCATCACTGCTTAATACATACACCTGGGTCAAGCTGACCTAATAGAAACAATGAGTTTCACTCACTCCATGGTACTGTACAGCTTGATTTCAATGTGACTACATGTTCTTATCTCTGCTTCTTGCCCAACCCTGCCCAAGCTTGCTATCCAGGCTGGTACCATCAGTTCTGTTCAGCTTTATCTAAACTGCTATTTTCACAACTTTAAGTAACTGGTTTCAGCCAGCATGAGCTATTGCCTTTGCTTGCCTTGCAATTCTTACAAACTTATAATGACCCTTAGCTTCTACTCAGACCTGGCTATATTCAACTGCACTAGCAGCTTATATGTTATAATCATAATATATATATATATGTTGTAACACACTTTACTTTATATGTAATCCACTCTATATGTATGCATAAAGAAAGACATATATATATATATATATATATATAAAGAAATTCCTCCACACTCCCCTTTTGATACTCTGTATCAACTAACCACCCTTTTTATTTATATGATTTAAAACTGGTTCCCCAGCATACAGATAGTTAAGGCATGAGTTACAGATGGAACACAATGGTGAGTTTGTAAAACATAATACAGAATTGAGGGATGTCAACACCACAATTGAAATATGTGAAAAAATGCTAACATGTGACACCACATATAACACAATATAACATAACAATTTTGTTGATGAAAAAGAGTTCATGGAATTCACTTTGAGAGTGAATAAGGTAGATGCTACCTTGTGTTGAGGTGTGGCACACCCTTGGAGCTTGATTGAAGAATCTATTGATAATGTCTCTTGACAGATAAGTCCTTATAAAACATAACAGTCTATAAAGTTAACAGTCCATAAAGTTCATATAAGTATCCACAGGTTGATGTAGTTACAGTACAGATGAAATGTCATTTGCAGAATGGTGGTAACCCCACAAAGCATATGGGGCAATGCAGACAGTAATTTAAAAACAAAACACCAGCATAGTAGAAAAGTCAGTGTTCATTTTGCTGGCTGGCTGATTAGTAGAACACACTGGCCAGGGGTGCATTAAGTCCTTTTAATGGAGTAGTCACACACTACTGGCATGGCATTTGTTTTGTCGTAGTTGATTACACCCCAGCATAAAGATTAACAGTCCATAAAAGGTAACAATTGACAATAAACCATTAAGAACACAGTCCATAACAGAGCAATAGGGTTGTAGAAAGTACCAGCCATGTTTGGAACAAGCGGCAGTGAAGAAAATGGATGTATTGCTTGAAGGTCAATTGAAGCAGAATCTCTCGCTGGAGTTGGGGAGTGCCCTTCCCCAGACTTAACTTCATAGTAAGCAGAAACAATAGCTTGATTGCAGAGTCTGAACTGACTGGACCTTCTTCAGTTGATTTAAAGTTCTACAAATAGGTGTAATCCTTGAAAACATTACACTTGCAGAGGTTACTGCTGTTGAACGTGGAGATCTTGTGTGTGCTACACCGTGGAAACCTGCAAACTTGCAAAGTGTGTTAGACACTGAGTTAAAACACATAATAACAATATTTTAAACCATTTACTTTTGTTTTGTAAAGAGTGGTGTGACAGAGCCTAAATTCTGGCAATTAGAAAATAAAAATAAAAATGGGACATTAACACGCACCTGGTGGTGCAGGCCGAGGTTCAATTATACCATTTGACCATTTGTAAATCATGACAATGTTATGGTTACCTCCTGCTTTTAAATCACAGCAGTTATGACAGTGATGAACATTATTTCCCTGTCTGTTGCAAGCAGGCCTGACGGAGACCTGAGTTATAAAATCCTGTAATGTTACAATACATAGATACATAGACAGTGTCAGCAGATAAGGGCCTATGGCCCACCCAGTCTGCCCATTTGAGCTTGTAAGTTTAGTTTGTTTTCCCTTACCCCTGACCTCTAGAATTCCTTTATGTCTATCCCATGCATTCTTAAATCCCGTGATTGTTTCAGCCCCCACCACTTCCTCTGGCAGGGTGTTCCACTTGTCCACCACCTGTTCTGTGAAGAAATTCTTTCTCATGTTTCCTCTGAATCGTCCTCCCTCCAACTTCATCCCATGCCCTCTAGTCCTGGAACATCTTTTTCGCTTAAAAATAGTGTTTTCCTGCACTCTGTTTCTCCCTGTAAGATACTTGTATGTCTCTTATCATATCCTCTCTCTCCCTCCTCTCCTCCAGGGAGTGCATGTTTAGTTCCTTCAACTTGTCTTCATAGGACTTGTGATGCAATCCATTTCTGCACCATTCTCACCCCTTGTACTCTCTTCAGACCCATCACCCCCCTCCTCCTCAGTAAAGACTGAGCAGAAATACCTGTTCAATATGTCAGCTTTACTGTTGTCATCCTCCACTCGACTCCCATCCTCCCCCTTTAGTCTCACTATCCCTCTCTTTGTCCTTTTTTTTTTTTTTTTTTACTTATGTACCTGTAAAAGGTTTTGTCCCCTTTAACCACTGATTTTGCAATGTGTTCTTCTGTCTGAGCTTTGGCTTCCCTTGCTGACTTTCCTGCCTCCCTTTTTCTCTTGCTAACCTGCTTAATGCAGTTACACGCTTCAAACATATTGTTCATAACAATATGCCTTTTACACAATGCAATTAGTGGGACAAATATATGTTGTTGGCCTATGCCAATTTAATAACAGTGCCTATTGCACCTGTGACACGTGAAAGGTCTACCTTTTTTACCTGTATAGTGACATACTTTAAAGTACTGAGTGAGATAAGGCTTGAAGCATAGGTTTGGAGTACAATCTAAATTGTGCATATTATAATTGTTAAAATTTAAAATGACAAAACCTGAATGAGTACACCTATTCTTTAGGGTACCTATGAGTAATAAGACAAACAGAGCATTAATTTTACTTTTGATTTTGCTTTGGAACATATTGTAGGGTGGGTCAGCAATGCTGGTCCCAGTATTTAGGTTTGGTTATGAGCATTAAAACGTTATACATGTGGAACACTTTTGAACACACACATGATACAGTGTAGCAAGATGTATATCAAAACATTATAACATAAACATGAAACATAAGCATGTTTGTAATAGAACAATTTCAGTATTGAGCATAATGCATAAAATACATTTTAAACAACACATATAGACTGTAAACTTAGCTTAGAATCCAGAAATGTTAGAGTACTGTGAATTTACTGGTTGAAAAATGCATTCATTGCTGTAAGGCAATGACAAAAGTTGTTTTGCATTTGTTTTAACAGGATAAGAAAGCTGAAAGACAATCAAAAGAATGAATATGTGTGGACATACATACACAACTCTACTCTCCAGCGTAACTGATTATTTGCTGAGGGCAGAAACCCTTGTACCAATAATAGGTGTGAGATTTAACTGTTTGCACTAGAAAAAACAGAAGGGCTTGGGCTGGGTTATGCTGTTAAAATACCTTGGGTCTTTTTTTTTAAACCTGTAAATAAGAAACAATTATTGGCAAATACATATTTTCCTTATTTACCCCTCTAGGGGAACAGTGATGTACCTTGCAACCTTTGTGGGTATTACACTGGAAGGGATAGAGGAAGGGTAGTTTACCTCCTCCCCCCAAGCTCCTACTGGTGGAAGAGACAGCTCGAAGTGAAAGAGACAGCTCGAATACTGTAGCAATAAAAAGGTTAGCTGTGGATGGTGACATGATCCCCACCTACTACACTTTAAATTATAACAAGATAATATTACAATTAGTTTAGTAAGTTTCATACCTTACTATAAAGATGGGGAACTTCTTTTTCTAGAAGAAAGAGAAGACACAGACAAACAACAAAAACAAACACACACCAGTTTAAAAATAAAACAAGATTATTTCCATAGGATAAAAGAAGCCAAGCGCCCTGGGTTCCCTTTATCCTAAGCATGACAAAATGTCAGCTGAGTTTATAAAAATCCAGATTGATGGTAATACACGTGACGCATTATCTCTAGAATGCATTTCAAAAGACAAAAAACGATTACACCATGGTCACACATAAAAACCAAAACCATTGTTTTTTAACTGTAGATGGTAGACTCTCAAAAACAGCTGTAATAGTCCTTTTTCAAAAGCGTACTATATATATATATAATAAAAATATGGGGAGATGATGAATAATTCTCCCCTTCCAGCTGGAGTATTGCCTGTGTTGGCTGCAAGTCAGAAGCCATGAGAGGAGAAGAAAAGTTTGTTCCTCTTCACTTAGAATACTAGTTTTGCAATAAAAGTCAAATTACATGGTTCACTCTTGGTGTGCTTTCATGAAAACATACATTTTGTGTGAAAAGTTGTGCTTTAGGTATGGAATACACATCAAGTTTGAACTGGTAGTAACATAAAATGTTGAAACACAAGAAGGTCAAATAACGTGCAAAGGTCACAGTGTGCATGCAAGGGTCGTTCAAACCCAGTTATTTATTTTTTTTTAGTGTCCTTGAACACTGCTGATATTAAATATCTTTACAATATAACTGCTGGCCAAGACAGTACACACACATACACATACACAAAAAGAAATACTTAACACAAAATAAGACTGACATTGTTTCACACCAATTTGCTAAGGTAATGCCCATAGTTTCATTAGAAAACTGTACATGTTTTAGATATATGTGCTGCCTCCTGCCTGTCTTGTAACACTGACAATTTTTAAACCAACACATTTATACATATCGCCATGCCAAATCTTTCCAGAACAAAACACTTTTTGAACACATTCTAATAACTCCTTTCAACACCTTTAAAACACAACACAACATACCATCTGTAAGTGAACACATCTAGTATAACATGGTTACATCTTCTGGGGCATAGCCAAAATATGGCACTCTGCCATTTTGCAAAAAGTTTCTGGTTTTAACTAGAAGTATGATATAGCCATTTATAGCTGTTAACACATTACATTTTCACCTAGCAGTGGCTTGGCACATTGCAAACTACAAATCTTTCTGCACATTGCAATCTATGACGCTGTATCTCTTCACCTTCAACACTACCTGCTCCGACCAACAACTACATACTAAAGTTCTTCACTGACCCTATCTAGGCAGCACAAATGTTTCATTAAAAATAAAACCAATTAAAACAGTCAGCTATGAGGCAAAGAAGCTTCTTTTTTTTCTTTTTTTTTTTTCCCTGTAACATGTTGTGCACTGAAGGCAGTCAATCCTATCTCGCAACCTTGACAACAGAACATAATTACAGAACACAGATATAAGCTAGATGCACAAGAAATACGGAGCATTACCTTGTTTAGTATACTGTACAGAAATAAAACAGACAGACATAAAACAACTTTGAATAAAAAATTCAGACTTACCGGTGCCAAGGTATTTTTTTCTTCTTTTCCGATACACAAGTCTGAGTAAGAAACTGACTGCAGGACCTTCATGATAATTTCCAAACACTGCAGCTATTAACCCTTTCAAATGTTTTGTTTTGGCTATTTTAGTAACCTGCCAAACCAAGTCTTTTTCCAGAGCTCTGGTTTGCAGTTTAAAAATACAACAAAAAAATCTCTAACAGTACTAGGTTGAGATCCATCTGGTAGAGGTCCCCCGTATTTCCCATTGTAGTCCCTAAAAGGCGCCTTGACCAAACTCGGAGTGCCCAACACTCCTATATTTCTTACGGGCGTCCCCTGATGCCGAGTGCCCCTTAGCACCCTTACCTTTTACGGGCGTCCCCTGACGCCGAGTGCCCCTTAGCACTCGAGTGCCCCTTAGCACTCTTACTTTTTATGGGCGTCCCCTGACGCCGAGTGCCCCTTAGCACTCTTATTTTTTATGGGCGCCTCACCGCCCAGTGCCCTTAGCACTTTGGTGCCACCTGCACCTAGAAACAGTAACTGATGACTGTCACCGCTCCCAAGGCATCACCGTATGGTGGGACTTAAACCTCCGGGCCACCTTCCCTGAGGCTGGGACTTGTCAGTCCGATCACAGTGTGACACGGAGAAGTGAAGCCATCCTGCCGACTACGCTAAAAACTGTGGTCGCAGATTCTCATACTGTATATACTTTACCTTAAATTCTATATTCAATAACCACACTCATGGTTATTCCAATAAACTCAGTTTATTGTCTGTACACATACGTGTGGGAGCCTCACAAAGGCAAGAGTCCTTGAACTAAGTTTTACAGTATTTTATAGCACTTCTTATCTTGAAAACACACTAACATTTCAGTGTAAGGTAATCATAGTTTTTTAGCAATAACAGAAAAACAGTTTCATATGCGTCAGGTACTTTTCCACTGGCCTATTTCATCACTGCTTAATACATACACCTGGGTCAAGCTGACCTAATAGAAACAATGAGTTTCACTCACTCCATGGTACTGTACAGCTTGATTTCAATGTGACTACATGTTCTTATCTCTGCTTCTTGCCCAACCCTGCCCAAGCTTGCTATCCAGGCTGGTACCATCAGTTTTGTTTAGCTTTATCTAAACTGCTATTTTCACAACTTTAAGTAACTGGTTTCAGCCAGCATGAGCTATTGCCTTTTGCTTGCCTTGCAATTCTTACAAACTTATAGTGACCCTTAGCTTCTACTCAGACCTGGCTATATTCAACTGCACTAGCAGCTTATATGTTATAATCATAATATATATATATATGTTGTAACACACTTTACTTTATATGTAATCCACTCTATATGTATGCATAAAAGAAAGACATATATATATATATATATATATATATATAAGAAATTCCTCCACAAGGGGCATCAAGTGGGTTTAAGGAAACCCCAGGTGGGAGGAGCAGCCTTAGGGAAACCAACCTATGTCCAAACAAAAAAGAAAGCTGGATTGTTTCAAAGTAAGAAGTCAGAGGAATGCAGGTGTTATATCTGCCAGAAACTGGGACACCTGTCTTATTGCTGTCCAAGAAGATAGCAGAAGACCAGTAAAGCTGTAGGGGTAGATCTGGAATCTTCTGGCAACTAGTGGCCTATACTAACAGTGCAGTTCCCACTAACTCTACTGCACACATGCACCCTGGGTTAGTTAATTGGATGGTAACCCAGAGATTGAGTGACACTGGGCCCCCCATTTCAATAGTAAGGTAGGATTTAATTTGCAAGCAACAGATCAGATCTTGCCAGGTCAGTCTTCCAGTATTAGAGAAGTGACAGATCCTGCAGTCTCAGTGCCAGTGGCCTGGATCTTTCTAAACTAGGAAGGGTGCATGGGCATACAGGAGGTGGGTGTTGTACCCGGACCTGCCAGTTGATGTAATTATGGGTAATGACTTTGGCAGTCAGGCCAACATTGTGTGTGTCACTAACCATAATAAGGCTAGGGAACCAGCTCCTGAGGACACAGAGGGGGCAGTGCAGTGAGAAACAACCCTTCCCTCTGTATCAGGGGAAACTGTAGCTGAAGAATGAGCTTGGAGCAGCAGTTCTGAGCCACAGTTACAGATTAGGGAGAGACTAGCTCTGGGCACCTCTCCCACAGGAGAGTATGTTTTAGGGAAGATCAGGCGTGCGGAACTGGGGAGGGGGGAAGAGGAAAGGGGGAAAAGGAAATTGTTTAACCAGGAAAGGCACAGTAATCCAGAGCTTGTTTCGAGGTGTGACCTGGGAGCACAAGGAAGTTAAGTGGCCTGCTCAGGGTCACACAGTATGCAAGTGGGGAGCTGATGGGATTCAAACCCAGGTCTCCAGATTTGCAGCTGTTAACCACTATGCTATACTGCCTCCTAAGCTGACCCATCCATACACAAATTAAGGGAATTGGATAACTTTCAGGGTTCAGAGAAAAGGGAGGTATACTGGGAAACTAAGCTTCTATATCAAGAGTGGGTTCCAAAATGAAGACCGGAGGAAGGGGTACTCCAGCAGATAATAGTTCCTAAGGAGTACAGAAAGCAGCTTCTGGCTGTAGTATCAAGGAGTGTGGTGTGTATGTATCTTTGAAACACAGCTTTACTAGTGAGAAAGAAGTGCCCTGGCTGAGATTTGAACCCAGATCTGCTCAGAACACCATTCCACTGCACTAGTCAGCTGTGCTGTTAGGATAGCAGGAACCTGAGGATCCCCAAGGGCACTCAACTTTTTCTTGTGTAACCACCCAATCCCCTGGGGTTACTAGAATCCTATCTGTATTATTGTTAGGATGGTAGCAGGCAGCTGGTAGGGAGCTCATTAGGGGCTTCTTACAAAATGACATCATTGTTTACTCAACTAGCCTGAGGGAAGAATGATTAGGTCATTCAGAACTCCCACAGCAGCATAAGCCACACTGTACGGACAGCTGTTCTGGGGAGCTTAGACTGCTCAGTTGGTAGTTGTCAGTTGTTCAGTGAGGAGGTGAGAGTGGCAGAAGGACTGCCAGTTGGGTTCTGAGGTGAGGGCCCAGCATGTCTCACCCTAGTGGAGTGTCATTTTCAGCTTCCAGTGAAGTGGTGGAGACCAGTGCTACAGCAGAATTTCCTGATTTCTATTCCCAGTAAAGTGGAAGGAATTGTTTTTTCTCAGTGGACTCAAGGGGCAATCCCTTGAAGGTTCTGTGTGTGTTCAGCTGCCTTGAAAGGACTTTGAGAGACTGTTTGAGCTGCTGCACAGGAGAATGCCTTTTTTTTGTTGTTGTTCCATGCCCAGTGGATGGGACAACCAGTTGTGAGTACTGTTCTAGGAGAGAAGATTTCCACATACTTTGGGGGAATCATGGTCTGGGGTGTGTGTGCCATAGATAAGGCTAGATCGCACTTGTCACTGCCCCTAGTTCACCCAAGTGAGTGAATGTCCTGTTAAACTGTTCAGCCAGGAGAGTGCAGTTTGTTCTTTGGTCACCCCAGTTTGTGATGAAGTTAAAGTGTGGAACTGCTAGCATTTCAGTGGGAAATGGGGGTTTCAATGGTGTAACCCTGAATAATAGCAGAGACTGTCAGCAAAGGGTGGGAGGAATGCCATCTAAAGCTTACAAGGCAGGGCTTCCTGGTTTGTAAATGGCACCAGTTATACCTGCGTGAGGGCCAAACTGCAGGTTTAGGTGTGTGGCTGAGTTTCACTTAATTGCACCTATGTTTGAAGAGGAGTTCTGAGTGTGGCTTAGATTCACTAAATGATACTCGTATGAGGAAAATGTTCGGGTGCGTGACCAGGTGTCCACTAAATGCACCATTTGGGAAATTGGGAAGAAGATGTTCTTTTTGTGTGTTCATGAACTGTACTGCATGCAAGGAGAGTTTGAGAAATGTACCTGTCCTGCCTAGACTGATCCTTGGGGGTCCACTTCTGCTTTAAATTTCCATCTGTTGAATAAAGTCATACTGCACAATCCCAGTTAACTGTTCTGGACATTCTGATTATTGCTTCTGGTTGTGTGGATTTACTGGGGCCCCCTCAGCAGTTTAGATCTAGCATATGCCTAGCTGCCTCCACCCAGGACTTGGGTTGTAATGTTTACACAAGGTTCATGTTGTTTGTTTCTGTACCCCCACCCCTCTCTTCCTCTAGAAAATGAGCCAGGTATACATCCTGAGGGTGGTACCAACCTTTTGTAAAGTAAATGGTATGCCAGTATGTGGGTACCAGTGTTCCAGATTTTAATGGGGGGTGTGCTAACTTGTTAAAAAGTGGCCTGGGTGTTAC
This sequence comes from Neoceratodus forsteri, assembly GCA_016271365.2. Classification (NCBI taxonomy): domain Eukaryota; kingdom Metazoa; phylum Chordata; order Ceratodontiformes; family Ceratodontidae; genus Neoceratodus; species Neoceratodus forsteri. The sequence continues at coordinate 1,625,392,175 of CM028129.1, forward strand.
ACTTGAATGCACACCCCGGAGCTACGCAAATTAGAACTGCATCTTTATTATCAAGTAGTGTGGTGTGCATAAATGTTTGAAACACAACTTCAGAAGTGAAAAAGAAAGAAATAAGTGCCCCAGCTGAGATTTGAACCTAGGTCTGCATGGAATAGTGTTCCACTGCACTAACCACCTGTGCTGCCAGGACAACTGGAACCTGAGAATCCTCAAGGGCACTCAGCTTTTTCTTGAATGCACAGCCTGGAGCTATACAAATTAGAATTGCATCTTTTTAATCAAGGATTGTGGTGCACATATATTTTTGAAATACAACTTTAGAAGTGAGAAATAAATAAATGCAAAAACAACACTGTGCTCCTGATGGGGAATCACCATTGCTTTTAGGTTTCATAAGTGGCGCTGCCCTGTTTGGGTTTCTGTACCAGTGATGGGTTGGGCTGCTCTGTGCCAGTGAGACCACCACACAATTAAAAGTTCTTTATGAATTTCGTTACTAAATTCAAAATCTCCAACATTTTGCCTAAAAGGCTTCTTCGGGGGTAGAAACATAGAAACACAGAAGATGATGGCAGATAAGGACCGCAAGGCCCATCCAGTCTGCCCATTTCTTTTTCTACATTGTGGATGTGCCATTGGCCTTTGCTCTGTCAGTGGCCTATCTATTCATACTCATCTGTACTGCTGCCTTATGCCTATCCCATGCCTGTTTGAAGCCCTGCACTGTATTCATATCCACCACATCCTGAGGTAGGCTGTTCCATGCATCCACCACCCTTTCTGTGAAAAAGAACTTCCTCACATTACCCCTTAATTTGCTTCCCTCTAATCTCATGCTGTGTCCTCTTGTCCTGCTATTTTTTCTTATATTGATACATGTTAGACTGTTTCACCTTGTTAATGCCCTTAAGGTGTTTGAATGTTTCGATCATATCACCTCTCTCCCTCCTTTGCTCTAGGGTATACAGTACATACTGAGCTCCGTTAATCTGTCCTGATATGTTTTCTGATGCAGTCCCTGCACCATTTTGTTTGCTCTTCTCTGGACTGCCTCAATTTGGTTAATATCCTTGTGAAGGTGTGGCCTCCAATACTGCACGTAGTACTCCAGATGGGGCCTAACCAGTGTCTTGTAAAGAGGGATTATTACCTCCCTCTTCTTACTTGTGATACCCCTATTAATACACCCCAACATCCCCCTAGCTTTACCTACTGCTTTAGTGGCCTGCTTGGATGATTTCGGGTCATCGGTGATGATGATGCCCAAGTCTCTTTCTTCCCTTGTGACTGCCAACAACCCCCCTCCCAGTCTGTAGGTGGCTTCAGGGTTTCTCTTCCCCATGTGCATGATCTTGCACTTCTTTGCATTAAACCCCAGTTGCCACTCTTCTGACCATTTTGCTAGTTTATCCAGATCTCTTCTCATTCTGCCCACCCCATCTGGATCATCTACTCTGTTGCAGATCTTGGTGTCATCTGCAAACAGACAAATCTTACCCTCCAAGCCATCTGCAATGTCACAGGTGAAGATATTGAAGAGGACTGGCCCCAGGACTGATCCCTGAGGTACCCCACTTGTGACTTGCATCTCTTCTGACTGTATACCATTTACCACCACTCTATGTTTTCTGCCCATCAACCAGTTGACCAACTTCTGACACACCCCGAGCCTACCCAGCTTATTAATCATTCTTCTACTTGGAACAGTATCGAAAGCTTTGCTGAAGTCAAGATAGGCAACATCAACTGCTCCCCCTTGGTCTACCACTCTGGTTACCCAGTCAAAGAAATCTTTGAAATTAGTTTGACAGGACCTTCCTTTTGTAAACCCATGCTGTCTTGGATCCTGTGCTCCTATGGATTCCAGGTGTTGCACTATCCTTTCCTTAAGGAGTGCCTCCATAATCTTGCCCACTACTGAGGTAAGACTGATTGGTCTGTATTTCCCTGCCTCCTCCCTGTTGCCACTCTTGTGGAGCGAGATCACATGAGCCCTTCTCCAGTTTTCTGGGACAACTCCTGTGCTCAGAGACTCAATAAACAGTTCTGATAATGGCTCTGCTAGTTCCATCCTTAGCTCCTTTAGTACCCTGGGATGTATGCCATCAGGCCCCATTGCCTTGTCCACCCTGAGCTTATCGAGCTCTTGTAGGACCCTTTCTTTTGTGAAGGGACTAGTGCACACCTCCCTCCCCCCTGTGTCCATGGTGCTGAGCTGTGGGCCCTGCCCCACCTTCTCTTCAGGAAATACTGAGCAGAAGTATCTATTTAGGATAGATGCTTTTACATGGTCCTCCTCCTCACATGCCCCCTTATCCCCTTTGATCTTAGCAATACCCCCTCTGGACTTTCTCCTTTCACTAATGTATTTATAGAAAGTCTTGTCCCCTTCTTTTACTGTTTGTGCTAGTGTTTCCTTGGTTTGGGTATTTGCCTGCCTTACTGCCTTACCTGCTTCCCTTAGGGAAGTTTGGTATGCCTCCCTGTCTTCATCCTGCTGCATTTCTTTATATTTCCTGAAGGCCAGCCTTTTGGGTCTGACCTTTTCTGCTACTGCTTTTGAGAACCAAAGTGGTATCCTTCTTCTTTTGCACTTCCTTTTTCTCTCTAACACAATGGGATGTTGCTTCAAGTATTAAATCCCTAATACTTGCCCACTTTGCCTGTACCCCCTCACCTGTATTTCTTTTTGCCAGAGCTAGCTTAACTCTGTTGGCCATCTTATCAAAGTCAGCTCCTCTGAAGTCCCATATTTTTGCCTTGGAATGGGATGATTTAGTTCCAGTGGCCAAATTGAACCATACCATGTAATGTTCACTGGCCCCCAGGTGACCTTCTACCTGGAGATCTGTGATCTTTTCCCTGTTAGTCAGTACTAGATCTAGGATAGCCCTGTCTCTTGTGGGTTGTTGTACCAGTTGTTTGAGGCCCTCTCCCTGCAGGGAATCCACCATGTGTCTAGTTTTGGCAGATGTTCTTGCTAGTATTGACCAATCTGTATCTGGCATGTTGAAGTCTCCTATTATCAGAACCTCCCCTTTAGCTGTCATGTTTTGTATATCCTCTAACAATAATGTGTCTATGTCCTCCCCCTGGTCTGGAAGCCTGTAGACAACCCCAGTTTGTATGGCTGTCCCATTTCCTGTTTCCAGGGTGACCCACAATTCTTCTGGCTCCTTATGTGTATTCTGAATTTCTGTAGCTTTGATATTTTCATTGACATAAAGGGCCACTCCACCCCCCCCCCGCTTTTGCACCTCAGTCTCTTCTGAACAGTACATAGCCAGGTACTGAAGTCTCCCAAGTGTGGTTACTGGCAAAGCATGTCTCATTAATGGCTACTATGTCCAGTTTAGCCGCTGTCATTATTGCCTGCAGGTCTGGGCCTGTGGCATTGCTTCTATGCTTCCTATGCTGTGTCTCTGGGCATCATGGATTTGCTCAGCTCCCTGTGTTTGTGCGCAGGTTTGCTCCGTGCTTCCCTGGTTGCGCAGGCGCATCCTTGCCATAGGCCATCTCTAAATAAATTAAGAAAGAATTATAAACGTGTTTTTCTTATTGATTCTGTTATACAATATATATCTTGCGCCAACTGTTATTGTACAGCTTACTGTGATATTCCAGTTTTATGTGTTTTTCTTTCTTAAGACTTTGTAATCATTCAAATATTTCTTCGTCATCTGAAAATTCATAAACATTCATTGCATTCATATCATTATACTCATATTTTGCAAGAAATTTATGTTTAACACCCTTCACCACACCCATATACTGTTCTTAGTATATGCTCAATTATGGCTGCCACACAATTTCCCAACCTAACAGCACTCCTTCTGCCCCCGTGGCTGCCAGTGTCTCCTTTGGTAAGAAAGATAGTTTTTGAACAGCTTCTGAGAGCTCTATAAAAAACAGTAATTAATATACGAAATTCTATTTACATATTTTAAATTTATCTAGAATCCTTTATTAAGTGTCTTTTCATATTTAATAAAAGCGTACGTATTGTCGCCCCTTCTAAAATGTCACAAAAAAAGACAGAAAATGTTTTAGTCTTTATGTTACTTCAGCATAAGGTTACATTATTCTGCTTTTTTTATTATTGGTCTGTGAAGCAGTGCAGTTATCAGATAGGAATAAAACTTTCTAACTTTTGTAATGTGTAATTTCTATGCTTGCTGCCTCATGTGACCATTTCCATCATTTCATTGGGCCAGATATTTAGAAATGCACCAAAGGCCGGCGCAAGTCTGTCAGATGCAAGTCAGTTGCGCCATGGTACAATGGGAGCCATATTCAGAATGTCAACCAATCGCGAAATGCGCGGATGCGCATCCCTTTAATATGGTAAGTGGATGCGCCGGCTGGCGAACACCAGGGACGCGCTCGCTGAATCCAGGGAAGTGTGGATCAAATCTGCACACAAACACAGGGAGCTGAGCAAATGCTTGATGCCCCGGGACACAGCACAGGAAGCACAGAAGTAATGGCACAGGCCCTCCACCAGCAGGGCACACCAGTGCACACACTGGCACAGGGCAGGAGGGAACAATGGGCAGCACGGGACGGGGCACAGCCACCAACAGAGGTGAAGAGTAATGCAACAACCAGAGCCGGTCCACAGATGGCCAACAGGGGCATGCACCAGAACAGCACCCTGGAGCACAGTGGTGTGCTGGCCAGCAGGGGAGGATGATAAGCAACTCAGGTTTGCAACCATTCCCCCCGGCCACCAGCCAGCACGCCGCGGACAATGCCACACCGCAATGGGTGGTCCACCCCCCCGGCCCTGGACACAAACACACACATGTCACACACCCCCACAGATGTGCCGGGACTCATGCAGGAGGCTGGAACACACGTGACCAGGAAGGTAATGGCGGTCGCAGATGGCGACACCCCTGTGTGCCAATGTACCTGATATGGTAACCAGTCCCGTGTGCCAACCCCACAACCACAACCATCTGCCCGGCCCTGACCACAGCCCAAGGGCAACCCTGGTAACACACAACACACACACCACACCCGGGAGGCAGCCCACACCACAACGTGAAACACCACTGGCCACAGCAGGAACAGCAGCAACCCCCTCCCCAACAGCGTGGACAAACCCCCAACCACTGCAGCATGGCTCCTCATGCCACCTGCAATGCAGACACAGACACAGGCATATACGGAAATAAAGCTTTATAGAAAATATCAATGCAATACAAAACCAACCACAGGGCCAGGGACAGGGGTGGAAAGTGGTAGGAGGGGGATTGGGACTGGGGCTGTACAAGGTGATGGGGCACTGCAGGAGAACAGGGATGGAAAGAGAAAGGGGCTATGTACAAAGGTCGGCTAACGCCGTCCATGATCAACGGTCCCTCTGTGCAGCAGATCCGCCCTTAGTGCCATCATCATCCGTTAGCTGGATCTCACCATCACCAGCATCCTCTGCAGAACAGCCAGTACCTGGCGCTGTGTCCCTTCCCGAGCCCTGTGGCCCCTCCTCTGACAGCCAGCATGCACACCCAGGAGAAGGGACAAGACAGCCCATCAGTGCAAAGCCCCAAGGACACCAGCCCACACACCGTGTGCAATGGACAGCGGCGGCACACACCCATGGAGTGACCAGATGGGCCCCTGCATGGTGGTCGGTGCCAGCCATCGACATGGCACACCACAGTGGCGCACAGAGGCAGATGATGTAGTGCAGTGTCCACCGTCCCGCACATGAGGGCACATGGCACACAGCAGAAACAGCACTGCAGCACAACCAGTGGAAGCTGTGCACACGCCCACCCCACCAACAGCTGGTACAAGGTGGCCATGCGATGGCACACAGTGGAATGCACAATGGACTGTACAGCACACACAGCTGTCCAGTTGCATGGTAGAGGCTGCCATGGCTGTGCCGCAACCCCACCACTAGTCCACGGTGACACTGAGAAGGATGGTGACATAGCCTACCTGCCCTGCACCTCACAGCCGGTGTTGCCTGTTGCCCTGGTGATTGTGGTGGTGCCGCCCTGGCTTCCTCCGCTGCTGCCCTGGCCCTCCTATGGTCTTCCAGCCCTGTTGTTGGGAATGAAGAGAGGTGACCATTCGTACACAGCCACGCCTGTGGAGCACCTCCCAACATACAGCTCGCTGTGCGCAGGGCGTGTCCAGGTCAGCCCAGAAGCACACACACCAGCAAGCCAGACACAAGTGCAGCTGCCATGCATGCTGTGACCCCCCCTCCGGTCAATGAAGTACCCCACTGTGGGACATGCCATGCAGCACTGCCAGCACAACACCACCGTACATGAGCAGAGGAACAACAGTAGCACACCCACCTGGCTGTGGCACCGTACCACGCAGGACATGGACCTGCATACGCTGCAGCCTGTCCAGTGCCCTCCACTGCAGTTCCCCATAGTGGTGCCTGCACTGCTGCGCTGTGCGCCTGACCCCAGTTTGCTGCTCCATGCTGGACACAACCTGCTGCCACACATCCCCCCTGGCTTGCTGCAGTGGCACCTGTCCAAATAGCTGGCTCTTGAAGGGCTGCACCAGGGCCACAAGGTTGACCAGCTTAACCTCTGTCCAATTCAGGGCATGCCTGCTCCTTCCCTGTGCCATGTTTGGTAGCTGTGTAAAGCAGGAAGTTGGCCGTGGAACAGCGCACCTGCCAGCCACATGTGCAGGATGCGTGATAGGGTGCATGGAGCTGCAATTGAGCAGCACATGGATGCGTGGTCACTTCGCAGTACGTGGCAATCACACAGGCTTGGGTATGCGCACCGTGCAGGGGCCAAGCAGGGGCATGGGGCCATGACACGGTCTGGGGGTCAGAGGCTGTCCCCCCCTACACCATGCGCATGTGCATGATGGGGCACTGACCGAATGCGTGATGGCATCTCAATGCTGCATGCGCTGTACCATGGCATCGCACATGTGCACATGATGCGTGATTACACTGTGGACATTGGTGTACACATGGGCAATGTGCAATGCACATGCATGTGTATTGCTCAACAGACTTGCTGCAGCGCAACCTTATTGCACAAGGTGCAATTTCGTGATATTCAGCTGCTGCATGCAGATCACCTACTGAGCCTATGCATGGCACAGTGGAGAGCATTAGCATATCATTACAATTGCGCAAAGTCTAATTTGCATGCATTGAGCCATACAAGTGCCACTGAATAGCACAGGGCACAGACCGGTATTGCAACCATTCAGGTAAGTGACTGCCAACATGGATGGACAGAGGCCTATTTCAGCACTGCAACTGAGAGCTGCAGTGTGCTGTGCTTCCACTCACCTGCACTGCTGTTCACTCCCACAGGTAGCAGAATGTTGGCAGCAGAAGGAGAGGAGAGCCAGGGGCCTACACACAAGCGCAGGCCCAACTTTACAGCTGCAGAGAGCACTGCACGCTTTGAGGCTTATATGGACTGCGAGGAGCTCCTCAGCAGTGCCACAGGCATGCCACAGCAGAGGGATGGGACGTGGTGGCATGCTATGTAAATGCCCATGGTCGCCACCACCACACACGCAGGAGTGCAAGAAGAAGGTTGGCATGTACAGGTGGTGGTTTAAAGACAAGGTGGCGGTCATACAGGCGTCCCGCAGGCCGACTGGTGGCAGGCCTGCTGCTGTGCCACCGCAGAAGGCCACCGAGGAGCTGGTGGAGTCCACCATAAGTCGCACTGCCGTGGAGAGTGTCCCAGGTGGTGGGTTTCAGACTGCTGGCAGCCCCTCACTGCATGGTGAGTATGACCTGATGCAGGACGTACCTGTTGCGGGTGTGCTGTGCAGGACTCGCACAGACATTGCCCACTGTCACTAGCCTATGTGGATGCAGACACACGGGTCTGCATGGTGCAGTCTGGGGGGGAATCTAGGCATGCTGGACTACTAACACTCTTGTCTTGCTTTGCAGCTCCATCACGCATCCATGCAGAGGGACCCATGGACACTGACGTGGCTGCCCGACCCACTACCTCAACGGGCATCCAGAGCCATGACAGACCATGTCTCAGCTTCATTGGCCATGCTGCTGAGTGCAACACGGGGTCTGATGAACACCTGGCTGGGTTCCTGCATGATGACAGCCTTGAGGTGCTGTGTGCAGAGACCCAGCTTGTGGTGGTTTCAGACACTGATGATGACATCACCTTGGTATTGGACAGCCTTGTGGAGATGGTGGTGCCTGACATGCCTCTGCTCGGACTACAGGCAGAGGCAGGGCCCTGTGCTGTTCCCATCGCTACACAGCCGTCCCCGCTGGTGCAGTTGTGTGTGGTGCCATGGCTGTATCCAGTGGGGTTGGCGGTGGTTCCGTGGATGCAGCCATGGCGTAGGGCTGACCAGCAGTCAGGCAGCAGCAGCAGGATGCTGGCGCCATTGTGCAGTGTGCCACGGTGCCCACCGCTGGTGTGCCAGAGAGGAATGTGCCCCCTGAATGGGCCACTGTGCAGCGTCCACCTGAGAGGGAGGCTGTACAGTGATATGCCGTGACCCCCCCCAGCCCCACAGGAGGACCAAGAGGCCCAGGATGCCGATTGGCTGACGGAGCACACCCTGTTACTGCGGGCATCCATGGAGAACCAGGCGTTGCTTGCCGGTGAGGTATGCACACTGCAGGCAGAGGTGCGCCAGATGGCCGAGCATCAGGACAGGGGCGAAGCGAGTGTAATGGACAAGCTCACCCAGATGCAAGAGGCCACGACTGCGGCATTGGACCACATGACCAGTGCCATTGTGGCATCAATGGATCACATGGCTGGTACCATTGCTGCTTGGTTAGCATCTGTGGTGGCCACTGGGCCCAGCCGGGCACAGAGGACAGCCCGCAGTGCACTATCCACCCCACAGTCCCGGTGGCTGGTGACACCAGCACAGAGTACACTGCGGTCATTGGTCAGCATCCCTGATACCCCCGGGTGGGCCTGTTTGGTTGCCTTGACACCCCTACATGGACCTGGTCGCAGTCCCGCACATCAACTCTTGGGGGAGTGTGTCTGGCATGCTCCCTGTAGCCAGTGCACAACAGGCATCTGCCATTTGGCCGTGGTACTGCGCTTTTGGAGTGACGTGTGTGCTGCCCTGCATGCCATCTGCTGTTGTTGCCACACGCACATGTGGGTCATGCTGTTGTGGTATGCATGTGGTGGCACGTGTGTGTGTCGTGGTGCATGCCCCTTGTGTGTGTGTGAACTGTGCTGCTGGGACGTGTGGCATGGATGTGATGAGGGACTACCAGCACCAGTGGTGCCTATGCACTGGTGCCATGTTTCTGATCCATGTCTTGGTCCTCACCATGTGTGTCTGTGCCTGTGTTCATGTGTGTTGGTGTGCATGCCATTGCAGCTTGTGTTTTTGTGTGTATGGCCATGTGCCTGTGTCCCTGCCCTGCATGTTGTACACCATCCTCCATGCGTGCCTACAGCTGTGCAGGGCCCCATCCACTGTGTGTCATGATGGTCTGTATTGGTGTTGCCTATGTGTTGGTTACACTCACCTGCATTGCCCATAATGCTCTCTTGTTATGGTGTCCCGGTGCCTCCGTGCCTCCTGCACCAGTCTTGGGTCCCTCCTGCCATGGGGGGGCCTGCCCACCACCCTCCGGCACATCAGCTCCATCATCCCCGCTACTGTCGCTTTCTTCAGCCTGGACTACTATTCTATGGTCAATGGTCATATTGTGCAGGATGCAGCAGGCCAGGAATATGCCACAGGCTTTCGATGGGCTGTATTGTAAGGCACCGGCTGATCTGTCTAGGCAATGGAATCGCATCTTTAGCATGCCAAAGATGCGCTTGATGATATTGTGCATGCTGGCATGTGTCTTGTTGTATCTTTCCTCCACGGGGTACGATGGTCGCTGGTAGGGGGTGAGCAGCCATGGCCTTAAGGGTTATGCACTGTCACCTGTGTGGAATGAGACATGGTTATCCCTGTGCTTTGCTGTGCTTCCACATGCTCCCTCTCAGTCATCACATTCACCTCTGCACCCACACCATCTTCCCTCCCCAGCCCCTGGGCTGTGGCTCTCGGCCACACATGCGCATGTCCTATTCACCAACAAGGTGGTCCATGGGGATGTCTTCCCGCTTGAATCTTTGGCGCAGTGCAGAACTGTGTCATATGAATGCGTCATGTGCACTCCCGGGGTGTGTGGCACAGACATAGATTATGCACCCCATGGCATTGCTCACCACCTGGCAGTTGATGGATGGGTATCCCTTTTGATTTATGTATACTGCACCCTCTGGGCCAGGTGGTGTGTGGATGCTAACATGGGTGCAGTCTATTGCCCCTATCACACTTGGCATGCATGCCACCTGGTGGAACTTCTGCATGTTTGCTGTAGGCTCTGCCTGTGTGCTGGGATATCTATGTATTCCGAAGCATGTGGCAACAGAGTGTTGAGGAACTGGGTGAGGAGGCAGAACGTGGCCGACTGGGTGATGCCTGTGGTATCGCCCGATGTTCTCTGGAAGGTGCCTGTGACGAGCAAGCACATCACTGCTGTCACCTTAGTCTCCACTGACATGGCATGACTATGTCTGGTGGGTGCCTGCATCTCATCACTGCACAGCTCACAGAGCTTTCTCAGAACTGCCCTGTTCAGGCGGTACCGGCCCACAATCTCTGCATCACCAAAGTTCTTATACGTGCTCCTGGCACGGTACCACCTGTGTCAGGCATACCGCCGCTGGGCCCTTTGTCAGTCATACTGGTGTTCCTCCTGCCTCCTCACCCCCCTCATCACTGTGTCCATCAGGAATGGGCCACTGTCCATTGCTGTGTCATTGTGTCACCCTCTCACACTCTGTCTGTCCATCCATGTGTCTGTGTATCTCACTCTCTCCTGGTCTCTCTGGCTGGCTCTCTCCCTCTCCCTCTCTCTCTCTCTCTCTCTGCAGTGTTGTGCATCTGCTGTGTGTGTGTGTGTTTGAGCTGAAATTTATGGGCTCAAGTCTGCCTGGCGCAACCTGGGGTTTGCTTCTGACTTGCGCCATGCTCTGCGGTTCAATATGCCATTGCGCTGCTTATTCATGGAACGCCACCATGCACTTGCGCCGCGTACATTACTGTTGTGCATTTTCGTAATGGGATTTGTGCTGCGCCATGGGTCTCTTTTAATATCGCTCGGTGGCGCAACTCTGGACTCGCGCCAGCACATCTCAATTGCGCCATGCACAGGTGCTCTGAATGTCTGGTCCATTGTATTTACTGTCATCTACATACTGGTTGCCTTGTTTACCCATCAGTATGTATTTAAACATTTTTGAATGGTGCTAATTTGCTTTTGCTGTAGGATAAAGCATATTACTCTTTATACTTTTGACTGCCACCTCATGTTCACAAGCTCCTGAATGGCACTTATTTATAACTTTCAGGCGCAATCTATCGCTCTGCTTATGTATAACAGTGCAGCTTGCCATTCGCTGTTGTTGACCTTTGCTTTAAGTTGCTAAAAATCTTTACAGATGCCTACTTGCTTCTCTGTAGCCATGTGATTTAGCCTTCTGTGTCACTTTTAACTGACACAGCATTTTAAAACTGTGACTCCCTCTGCATATTCCTTTAACTCTTTGCTTACTTATGTTTCAGTTACTTCTGTATGCTGTGTTTATAAAATTACTCAACTTCTTAGTAGAAAGCCCGTATGACTACCCATCTAGACAACATTGTAAAGCTGTAGCACTCTTTGTCTCCTGCTTTAGCTGTTTAAGTTATCATCTGTTATGGTATACTGGTATGTTCTGTACTTAAATGGTTAATTTCCTGCTTAGTTGAAAAAAAGCTGTATCTCACCTGTCTTTCAACAATTGTGTCCATGCTGGCAACAAGAGCTCAGTTTGACCTCTTATACCTGAAGATAGCCATGTGTTAATGCGAAGGGCTTCACAGGTATCTGTAGAGATGCCGTTGCCTAGCAACCAGGGCTTGTCTTCAGGTATATTGCTAGCAAGAGCTTGGTTTTAAAGAATCCATGATTATTTTTTAGACTTACTAGACTGATATACTCTGTTTAATAAATGGATGTATAATCTTTTTACTTTAAAATCTTTTCTCCTTGATGTTCTTGATATGAGATCATCTGTGTTTCTTGTCTATTTATCTATCCTGATATAATGGTTACCTTATAAGTCTTTCTTTTAAACATTGATTTCATTGTGTAGTATCTTGCCTCATATACAGGTCACACTATTAATTGCCCATTTCCCTGGCTTGGCTACGTAAATTGTGCAATGCCCATTCAACATATTTCATCCAAATTCTGAGCTACACGTTCACTAAAATACAAATACCTTAGTGCATACCCTCACAGTTCCATCTAAATGCACTGTATCAGTAAACCTATATGCATGTGTACTGGACACGGAGTCCCCAGAAAATCAATTTAAAACCAAATCTTTCCTATACATTTGAAACACAACTTTAGAAGTGAGAAAAAAATAAGTGTCCCAGCTGGGATATGAACCAAGGTCTGGCTGGCTTCTGGTTGTAGCCCACGATGTACCTTTTTCTGGATGCTTAGGAGTCAGCTATACAAAAAGGCAGGTGACCAACAATGTTTACTTGCCCAATATCTATAAGTACAGTACATGACAAACTACTGCCGACTTGTCCACAGTGCCAGAGGATGGCAAAGGTTGCTGACAGTGCTAAGGAGGCTTTGATTCCCCTGCCTATAATTGAAGAGCCATTTCAGTGAGTTGGTATGGACATTAAGAGGCCTCTTAGAAACATAGAAATTGTAGACAAATAATGACCGCAAGACCTATAGTCTGCCCTACACTTGTTTGTGTCCTCTGACCCTGTCTGGTCAGTGACTTTTCACCATTCTGTCCCAACTCTAAGGTTCCCTCATGCCTATCCCAGGCATGTTTAAATCCCTCCACTGTGCTCACACCCACCACCTCCTGTGGCAGACTATTCCATGTGTCCACCACCCTCTCAATGAAGAATAACTTTTTCACATTTCCCCTTAATCTGCCAACTACCAATTTCATATCATGCCTTGTTCTTGTACTCCCCCTATATTGGAAGATGTCTCTCCCAGCACCTTGTTTATGCCCTTAAAGTACTTGAATTTTTCTATCATGTCCCCCCTCTCCCTCCTCTCTTCCAGTGAATACATATCAAGGTCATTTAATCTCTCCTCATATGTCTTCTGGTGCAAGCCCTGTACCATCTTAGTTGCCCTTCTCTGGACTGCCTCCACCCTGTCAATGTCCTCATGAAGGTGTGGCCTCCAGAACTGCACACAGTATTCTAGGTAAGGCCTCACTAGTGTTTTATACAATGGCATCACCACCTTCTGCCTTCTGCTAGTGATACCTCTGCTTATGCTACCCAGTATACCACTGGCCCTCCCTGCGGCCTTTGTACTCTACTTGGATACCTTTAGGTCATCAGAAATGATGACCCCCAGGTCCCTTTCTTTCTTGGTGATCGGCAGCAACTCTTCCCAGGGTTCCTTCATCCCAGATGCATGATTTTGCACTTCTTAGAATTAAACCTCAGTTGCCAGACTTCAGACCATTTTCAAGCTTCCCCTTGGTCCCTCCTCATCATTTCCACCCCTTCTGGGGTATCCATACTGTTGAAGAACTTGGTGTCATCTGCAAACAGGCAGTCCTTTCCTTCCAACCCTTCCACAATGTCACTAATGAAGGCATAAACAGGACTGACCCAAGGACAGATCCCTGTGGTACCCAGCTGGTCACCCCCCTCTCCCCAGATTGGATCACATTTACCACCACCCTCTGCCTCCTGTCTGTTAGCCAGTTTCTAACCCAGCTTGCCACATTGTGCCCCATGCCCAGACTACCCATCTTGTTAACCAGCCTCCTAAGTGGTACAGTGTCAAAGACCTTGCTGAAATCGAGGTAGGTGATGTACGCTGCCCCCCTCCCAATTTACTTCCTTCATCACCCAGTTGAAAAACTCTATCAGATTCATCTGACACAGCCTTCCTGCTGTGAATCCATGTTGCCTTGGATCCTGGACTCCATTGGATTCTAGGTCTGCTACTATTCTTTCCTTGAGCAGAGCCTCCATGATCTCACCCACTACTGAGGTGAGGCTGACTGGCCTATAGTTTCCTGCCTCCTCTCTGCTCCCACTTTTGTGTAGAGGGACAACCTGCACCCTCTTCCAGTCCTCTGGGACCACTCCTGTGTTGAGTGACTCGGTGAACATGGCTGCCAGAGGTGCTGCTAGCTCTCTTCACAGCTCTTTTAATATCCTTGGGTATATGGCATTTGACCCTATTGTTTTCTCCACCTTCAGTTTCATGAGGTCCTCCAGGACTCACCCCAGTGTGAATGGACTGATGTCCACCTCTCCCCCTCCTTTGTATTGGTGGCCCAACTGTGGTCCCTGACCCTTCCCTAGTGAATACTGAACAGAAGTATTTATTCAGTATTTCTGCCTTTTCTAGGTCCCCCTCCTTACACTCTTCTTCCTCCCATTTTAGCCATACAATCCCCCCGTTTTTTCTTCTTCTTTCACTGATGTACCTATAGAATGTCTTGTCCCCTTTCTTCACCATCTGCACTAATCCTTCCTCAGTCTGTACCTTTGCATTCATAGAAACATAGAAGTTGACAGCAGATAAGGACAGCAAGGCCCTTCCAGTCTGCCCATTTCTTTTTCTACCTTATAAATGTGCCACCGGCCTTTGCTCTGTCAATGGCCTATCTATTCATACTCATCTGTATTGGTCCCTTATGCCTATCCCATGCCTGTTTGAAGCCCTGCACAGTATTCATATCCACCACTTCCTGAGGTAGGCCATTCCATGCATCCACCACCCTTTCTGTAAAAAAGAACTTCCTCACATTACCCCTCAATCGGCCTCCCTCTAATTTCATGCTGTGTCCTCTTGTCCTGCTATTTTTCTTGTATTGAAACATGTTAGCCTTTTTCACCTTGTTAATGTCCTTAAGGTGTTTGAATGCTTTGATCATATCACCTCTCTCCCTCTTTTGCTCTAGGGTATACATATTGAGCTCCATTAATTCTGTCCTCATATGTTTTCTGATGCAGTCCCTGCACCATTTTGGTTGCCTTCTCTGGGCTGCCTCAATTCGGTTAATTTCCTTGTGAAGGTGTGTCCTCCAGTACTGTACGCAGTACTCCAGATGGGGCCTAACCAATGTCTTGTAAAGAGGGATTATTACTTCCCTCTTCTGACTTGTGATACCCCTACTAATACACCCCAATATCCCCCTAGCCTTCCCTACTGCTTTAGTGGTCTGCTTGGATGATTTCAGGTCATCGGTGATGATGATGCCCAAGTCTCTTTCTTCCCTTGTGACTGCTAGCAACTCCCCTCCCAGCCTATAGTTGGCTTCAGGGTTTCTCTTCCCTATATACATGATCTTGCACTTCTTTGCGTTAAACCCCAGTTGCCACTCTTTCAATCATTTTGTTAGTTTATCCAGATCTCTTCTCATTCTGCCCACCCTATCTGGATCATCTACTCTGTTGCAGATCTCGGGTGTCATCTGCAAACAGACAAATCTTACCCTCCAGTCCATCTGCAATGTCACTGATGAAGATATTGAAGAGGACTGGCCCCAGGACTGATCCCTGAGGTACCCCACTTGTGACTTGCATCTCTTCTGACTGTATACTGTTTACCACCACCCTCTGTTTTCTGCCCAACTAGTTTGCCACCCAGTTGACCAACTTCTGACCCACCCCGAGCCTACCTAGCTTATTAATCAGTCTTCTATGTGGAACAGTATTGAAAGCTTTGCTGAAGTCAAGGTAGGCAACATCAACTGCTCCCCCCTGGTCCACCACTCTGGTTACCCAGTCAAAGAAATCTATGAGATTAGTTTGACAGGACCTTCCTTTTGTAAACCCATGCTGTCTTGGATCCTGTGCTCCTATGGATTCCAGGTGTTGCACTATCCTTCCCTTATGGAGTGCCTCCATAATCTTGCCCACTACTGAGGTAAGATTGACTGGTCTGTAGTAACCTGCCTCCTCCCTGCTACCACTCTTGTGGAGCGGGATCACATGAGTCCTTCTCCAGTCTTCTGGGACCTCTCCTGTGCTCAAAGACTCACTAAACAATTCTGATAATGGCTCTACTAGTTCCACCCTTAGCTCCTTTAGTACCCCGGGAGGTATGCCATCAGGTCCCATTGCCTTGTTCACCCTGAGCTTATCGAGCTCTTGTAGGACCCTTTCTTTTGTGAAGGAACTAGTGCACACCTCCTTCCCCCCTGTATCCATGGTGCTGAGCTGTGTGCCCTGCCCTACCTTCTCTTCAGTAAATACTGAGCAGAAGTATATATTTAGGATAGATGCTTTTACATGGTCTTCCTTCTCACACGCTCCCTTATCCCCTTTGATCTTAGCAATGCCCCCTTTGGACTTTCTCCTTTCACTAATGTATCTATATGTAACCCCCCCCCTAAAAATGGGGATTCCCAAAAAGTCTTCCTTGAGCTTGCCTAAATGCTTACTGCCAGGCTGTTGTTCTGTGTTTTAGCAGATTAAATGTATTGCCAGAGAGTCCCTTTATAGCCTCTGTGTACTATCTCTTTAAGAGCTGCCTGGATTGCAATCTTAATTCATCTAAAAGGGAGCTCTGTTAGAAGATGTGCTTGTCTGCTGATCTTTTGTTAGAGTAGTAATAACATTGCAGTTTGTCCTAACCTGCCTTATTTGCAGCAAGGACTGTTAGTTTATCTCCACCAACTTGGCCCAGGACTGTCAGAATGGGTTAATCAGTACTGTTGGGATTCTAAAATGGAGCCTGCCTACAGGGGCTTGGTGGGGTCAAAACTTGTAGAAATTGTAGTTTTTGCATTTTGTCACCTAAAATAACCTGGAGGGGGAGCCCTTGTTGTGACTGACAGACAGATCAGCCAACTGAACCTTTTGGATCTTGGGGAAATTCCCAAGCTGCTTGCAGCTAGTTTCAGTTCTGAGTTGGGAAGTGAAGAGATAACAGCTTGAATGATTCAAGCAGTAGCCCCGGCATAGATTCGTTCGGGAGAACTGTGGAAAGGGCTGAGTTTTGGCCTGCATGCCTGCCTGCTGTCCCTGAGAGGGAATGTGTTCCTTTTTCTGACTGAATCCGAACTTGTAGAGCGAAGTAAGCCACTGAGCTGTGACCAGGCTCCTAGCTGAAGAAGACCAAAGATTTGCTGAATGCGATTGGCCTGTCTGGACTTCCACCTCTGAACTCCCGGGTTGTGCAGAGACTCTGTAATTGCGATCGGAGAGCCTTTTGCCTGGTACAGTGGAATTTCCTTACATGTGAATGTGTTGTGTGCTTATAGTGGGTCGTGATTTGGTTCCCCACTGTGGTTTGAATTGTGTTCTGCTTGCTGGAAGCTACATTAGAATTTCCTTAAGTGTAAACGTGCTGCTAGTGGGTCGCGATTTGGTTCCCCACTGTGGTTTGAACTGTATTCTGCTTGCTGGAAGCTGCATCCAGCCCCACAGATTGAATCCAAAATCATCTCCATTGGGCCTGAGTTTTGCCACATTGGCCCAGCCCGACTACCCGCTGCACAGAGAAAGCCATCGACGAGAGACCTGCCTGGGGATCAGCCCCCTGCTCAACACTTGAACAGGAATACCACCTCGGTGATTCGTGTGGACCCGTTTCTCTGGGCAATCCAGCTCAACAACCTGCAGTCTTGATTTCATCCTGCCTGTATCCAGTATTGGATATCGTGAGGAAACATCAGGGTAGCTCCCTGGATCAACAGCTAAATCTAAAGTGTTGTCATCTGATTGTCTGGTTGCTATTTCTTTCACAAACTTGAGCCCTCCGGCTCCGGATTACAAATAGTGTGTGTTGTGCATGTTGCTTTCTTCCATCACAGGGCCCCAACCAGCTGCAATGTTCCTGACTAGCCCATCGCCTCCCTACCTGGGTACTCAGAGGTATGACTGTGTGGGGACTTAAAGCGCATGCATAACTGTTTGATTAAGATAGCCTTTAAACCAATCAACCTAACTATACCCAAGGACCCGAGTTTTCCATGATTCCTCGGCTGCGGTCATCCATGGAATTAACCTCGGAATTTGTGTCCGCCCGCGGAATTAGTGGCCACCCGCGGAATTTGCAGCCGATTGCAGAATGTTCAGTTTCAGACCACAGAACTTACAATCCATTGCAGTGCATCGCCCAGCACTTCTCTGCCCTGTTTGATTAATTCACAGTGCCCTCTCAGCGCCCCCCAACCCTCCACATAGCCATACCAGTAACAGCCAGGATGTTATGTCAGTCCCAGGTTGAGGTTAAAAAAGGCTACAGATGCATCAACTATTAAATGTAATTTTTGTCCCACTGAAGAAGGTGGGTACCATGCCACAGAAGGGCTTGCCGAAGATAAGCAATGATTACCCCCCCACAGAGAAAAAAATCAAAAATGTTCCCTCCCCGGCACAGTAAGAGCTACCAAACATACAGGAGCAGTCACAGGAGCATATTTATTAGTAGTCTGTCAGCTATCGAGAGAAGCCGGTCTGTATTTCTTTTTTTTTTTATTTAGTCCAAGTTCCCTCCTAGCAAGCACAGCAGACTATTAATAAATAAATACAAGAGAAGTGTTCTTCACAGTGTAGTAAAACGTCATTTCTTTCCTCGGGGTTTTAGAATTAGGGGGTGTCTGGAACTGGGATCACGGATAGTTTATTAACGTGCTTATGGCCACTGGAGAGCCCCCCCCCACTGAGGGGATGACAGGATCAGCCTTGATCTCCTCACAAGAACTGCAGAAAGCATAACTGTCCTCTATGGTGGAGGGAAAATGTGATTTTTTTTTCTCAAGATAATGTTTTTTCCTGCCCAACAAGGCTGATATGTGGTCACACAAGGTTAGCAGAAGCTGGGCAAGGATTAACACCCCCCCCCCCCGCTCTGGGCTGATAAAAGGAAAAAAAATATTTCCCTCCACCATGGAGAACAGTTCTATATTTATTGTTTTCATTTATTCTTTCCGCGGGTTGGGAACTTGTACTAATTGCCGAGCCTGTCAGTCCCTCAGTGGCTCTCCTGTGGGCACTATTTACCTAATGTAATAAAAAAAATAATCTGATCCTAGTAGATTCTCCCTGAGTCCCCGGTCACAGCCCCTGCTTCTCTACGGGCACACAATGCTGTTCTTATGCATTGAATATTTCAGCCAGGGAGCCTTCAGTGTAATAAAAAAAAGGTAAACACCCACTCCAAGCCTAGTAAAACATAGGATGATTTGGGGTTTCTATTAAAAAAGCAATTTAGAAGCAAGGTGTCCCGTAGATTAATAAATTTTCCACGATCCAAACTCAAGCTGCTTCCACGATCCAAACTCAAGCTGCTTAAACCCAAATAACCTCCACGATCAGATAACACAATGGGGGCTCTAAAGTATACGGCAAACCCAATATGGCTGAGAGAACTTTACAAAAAGAACCAATTCATTTTCAGATGCTTAAGAGCACCCATCATCTACAACCATCTGGAAACTACTCTGCATAGTCAAATTAAAAGGAATATTTAAGTATTGTTTCCCCGAGACATAAAAACCAAAAATAATTATACACAAAAGATATTTTCTTTTCATTTCTTCTTTTCACCCATGTCATTGGCCATATAAATGTTGAAGTGTCTGGTTATCATAGCGAGATATTTTCCGAGAGACCGTAAATGAAAACTAAGGACCTCGACTGTGTTTACTATATTTAAATGATTAAAGTTTGGGAGAACAAAAGAAGATATGACACCTGAAGTAGAAATCATATTTCTTTTTTTATTTTACAGAATGATCATTTCTTCACTTATATCCATTCATTCTTTACCAATGATATTAACTTTAGTTTGTATAAGGTGAGCAATTTGTTTTGTATAGTGCATTATCCCATGCATTTGGAGCACTTCAAGGAGTATAGTTCAGCATATAGGTATAATAAAGATTATTGTAAAATTGATAGGGTATTAATTAGATGTGTCCTGACTGGCTTACAGTGCGTTACCGTGTCTACCCCTATATTTGTCTAATGCACATATACCTTCACAGGGCAGTGGCTACTATAGTAAACAATTGTAGTTTGTAAAGTACTTGGTTTGGAGTGTTTGTTTTAAAATGTGGGAACTGGAGTTATTAGAAATTACCTCATTGTTGCTGAGTTTGTGTTTAATGAATTAGCTGTGTCCAGACTGGCTGATAGGGGGTTACAGTGCTTACCTATATACATCTAACGGCACTGATACCTTCGCAGGGCAGCGCATAAAACAGTAAATACTTGGTTTGTGAAGTACTTAGTTTGGAGTGTTTATTTTAAAAGGTAGCGAATGGTGTTGTTTTTAGAAATTCCCATTATAGATGGAATTTGTGATTTCAACGCATTAACTGCTCTGTATTGTAGGCAACCACGGAAATAAGCATAGGCTTATACCATCGCAGGGCAATGTGTAATAAGTATTAATTGGTCTTGTAGGGTACTCATTAAGGAGTGCTTTTTTATAAATTAGGAATTGAAGTTATTAGAAATGACCCCATTGTTGTGGAGTTTGTGTTTTAATCAAATTATCTTTTGCTCAGCATATTTTAAGCAAAATGAACAAACCTACACAAGGCAGCAAGTTAAACAGCAAGAATAGGACGTTAAAGTATTTACTGTAGTAAAGTGCACTCATTATAAAAGGTAGGCATCAGTGTTTTTAGATATTACCCCTTTTAGCTGGTGTATGTGTTTTTAAACAAATTACCACCTGTTCTGTTTACAGAAGCATTTATGCCTTCACAGGGCAGCATACTAATAATTGATTTCCATCTATTCACCAGTGGGAGTTTATTTTATAGGGGCAGGTACTGGTATTTTATAAATTACCCCTCTATAGACAAGAGTTTGTGTTTTAATCATATTACCTACTACTCCATTTACTTTAGGCATCCTTAGAAGCAAGTATAGTTATTCATCCCAAATTAGACATACAAGTTAATCTGAGAATAGAGGAGCAGATCTGACAGAATTACAGTCTGATGTTCTAAAAAGCTAAAATAAATATAGAGGCATTATAGTGTGAATTGAAGTGCTGTCCCACTGCTGGTCCTTAACAATTCTAGTTAGCCCTTTTAAGGCATTACCCCCACCCCCACGCACACACCCTACGTAATCCTCACATATTTCATTATTAATAATGAGCCCAGCTTTGATGCATTAAATATAATAAATGCCAATAATAAGACCCACTCTGCTCCCCCATGCTTAGACCCTGGGGAGCCACGGAAGGCTTACACTAAGTTAATAATTTCCAATTGTAGGGTGTCTTTGGCCAGGAGGGCATTAGTATTTTTAAAATTATTTAGCCCAGGAGTGAATTAGTATTAAATAATTATACTTATAAAACACGTAAAGTCATTTTCCTCAGGTATGCAGCAGGACTCAGCTCAGCACTGTGTCCAAGCATGGGGGGGGTGCAGTTTATTCTGGTCAAGTGCCTGCCAGGTCAGGGGCACAGGAAATCTGCACACTGTCTGTGTAACCAAAATGACTTCAAAAAACAAAGGTTTTAAAATCTTAACAGAGTTTATAATATAACTCAGAGCTGTAGGAGTGATGGAAACCCTTTCTTGTCCTCATACAGTTTTCAACTAATATAACCCTTGTGAGTTTTCAAAACTTGTGGTTCCTGAATTACGCTTTGTTATACAGACAGTGTGAAGATTTCTTGTGTCCCTGTCCTGGCTGGTACCTGGCAACAGTAACTCCCCGGCTGGGACCCCAGTCTGAGCTCAGCTTCACTCAAGAGGTTTATGGCTGGGTCATCACACACCTCAGCTGTATGAAAAAAATCCATAACACACACTTTTACCTATCCATTATTCTCTGTTATTTATTACGTGGCATGCATTACCCATTCACCACCTGAAGAAATGTGAAGGTGGTGTGACAAACGCCCTTAAAATGACTGTGTTACGAACGTGCATTGTGTCAGATTTGGCAAAACAAAAAAAGGAAAAAAATCAAGGGTAAAAATGTGCTGCAGAATTGCCGCAGAAATTGATGCTGAGTGCTGCAGAAGTTCTGTGGCAAATGAGAACTCTGCCGCAGAACTTTGCTACGATGTGCCTCAGAAAAATCAGGGCCCTGATTATACCCCTTCCTTGTTCAAGTCCCCTGAATAAATCAGATCTGACTTTTTTGCTGCATGTAACCTGACTTTGGTTCCAGTTTGTGACAAGAGTACTGTACTGTTGCTATTTACTGTGCATAACCTTGTTTTACAGGGGGTCCCCAGGGTCGAGCCAGAGGAACCAGCCCTGGTGGTAAGTGCAAACGGTGTGCGTACTGGTATGGTGTACAAGGGGTACTGCGAAAGTGATTATCATATATTGCTCAGTCCACTAGAAGGGAAAGAGAGGGGTTACAGTGTCCCGGAGGGTTGTGCCCAGGTTAGTTTGACCACTACCAACCCTGAGCTCTTCAGAGCTCAGGCCCCTTAACCTGCTACTAGCTGTGCAGGCAGGGGTAGTAGCCCTTGGGATAGTGCCACCAAGGGGTTACATCTTGGAGGCTCACTGCTGGGATTTTGTGCCTTTTAGTGGCCAAAAATTACAAATTATTGTTAAAGATTAATGGCTATCCCAGTAGAAATGGCTGTACACCAGTTGGTGAGGTGGTGTACTGGGCAGGAGATCGACCCCCAAAATGCTCTACTTATATTGGATATTCCGCTGGGTACCAGTCTGGACACTGTAGAGGGAGCACTCTCCAAAGTTGAATGTTTAAAAAACCTTGTGGTGGTGGGTCGACAGGCTGATTTGATCTCCCAAACTTTCATAGCCTTGGTAGAGTGTAGTGACCTTGTGGACAGCTCTAAAGTGCCACAGACTAATGCCTCAGAAGGGGTCCTAGCCGCCTGGACAGTGATAACAAAAGACAGTAAAGACCCTGGGGAGGATGAGCTCCCACCATTATCTGAGACTTTTGAGGAGAAATTTGCCAAGTTGTTGTTGGAGGAAAGGAAAACTGTAGAGGACTTTAAGAAACTACTCCTGGCACCTGGGGGTGTTCCTTCCCCAACACCCCCTCCCACTCCAGCACCTGTTACTGCCCCGCCTTCTGTGCCCATGCCAATGCTGGCCCCGATATCTGTACCACCATTAGTCATGACTCGCATCGCTGGCTGAGGATGTTTTCAGGCACCCTCCCCACACCCCAGGGGGAGGACAATTGGGAGACTTGGATAGACTATGTTGCCCCTCAACTACGAGAATGGCAATGCCCCGAACCAGAGAAGAGGAGAAGGGTGGTTGAAAGCCTCAGAGGCCCCACCCAACTTACTATCTATGCAGCACAGGCTAGTAATCCAGAAGCAACTGCAGAAGATTTTTTGAATGCATTGGAAAATGTATATGGGAGTCCTGATTCGGATGAGGACCTGTGGGGTAGGATCAAAAACACTCAGCAATACCCAGGGGAGCCCTTATCCGTGTATGTGCCTCGACTCAAAGTGGCGCTACAGGAATGCCTAAAGAAAGATGGCATGGCCCCAACTAAGTCAGATCAGAATAGGTTGGACCAACTTCTCAGGTCAGCCCCATTCTCTGACTTATTGCTGCTCCAGCTATGCCTTGCTGCTCGGTTGGAGGCACCCCCTACCTATGACGGACTGATGAAGGAAATTCGGAGGCTTGAGAGGAGGCAGCCGTGGGGGGGGGGTCCTCTCCTGTATCTGCTGTTGCTGCTGCCCAGATGACTGAGGATGCACATGTGAGTGATGCTCAGGGGCGAAATACAGTGCCAGTTGAACATTGGGAGGCTAGCAAGGACGCTCTACCCTGGGGTGAGATACTGCGAGAGGTCCGAGAAATGAAGGATACCATTTCCCTACAAGCCAATTCCAGAGATACAGTGGGCCCAAACCCCTCTCGGAGCGTGTCCGCTGTGGGGGTGGGGGTGCACTCCCAGGCATCCCCTGTTGACAGCAGCTCAAAGATTGATGAATTGACTATGGAAGTGAGGGAATTACTGAGGTGTCTCCCCATGCTCACCACACACCAGACAGAGGTTGAATCACAATTTTCTGTTGGTGGTACCCCCGCCTCAGCCCCCAATGTGATGCCTCAGCCACGCCAGACTCTAGAAAGCATACTCTGTCATAATTGTGGGAAGGAGGGGCATATGAAGAAAGAATGCCAGTCCCCAAAAGACTTAGATAAGGTTGTATACAGACTTCATGAGGAGCTCTGGAAAGCGAAACCATGGCCGAGGGGTGCTGGAAACCACCACAGTAAAGGCTCAGGAAATACCAACTCCAACTTCTTTGTGGCTAAGTCGTCTGTACGGGCCCCTGCTAATGTCCCTCCAGACTGGTCCAAGATAGTGGGCCCTTCAAGGGAGACTAATGTGGCTGTGAATGGTATTCCTACTCGGGCTGTGCTTGACAGTGGGTCACAAGTGACCATTGTGTTTCAGGACTGGTATGACAAACAGTTATCTGATGTGCCCTTACAATCCCTGGAATGCCTACATGTGTGTGGGCTGAGGGACAAGTCTTATCCATATCTAGGATATGCCTGCCTCTGGTTGTCTTTTCCTGCAGCTGTCACTGGCATAGAGGAGCAGGTAAAGACACTGGCCCTAGTGTGTCCCCCCACCGGACTGTATGATGGGGTTCCCCTGTTAATTGGAACAAACGCCCACATGTTTGGGAGACTAGCACAACTCTGCCAAGAGAAACAAGGGCAGCTGACTGGACGGGCCCTAAGAATTCCAGCCTTAGTAGAAAGGGCTTATGACTGGCAACAGAGACCCGATGAAGTGGACCCAGATGAGCCAGTGGGTATAGTGTGGAAAAAGGAACCTAACTCCTTGGTATTGGCCCCAAACACCCAGTGCACAATCCATGGAGAAGTCCGCCTAAAGTGAAACATAAAGAACAAAATATTAATGTTGGATGCACCAGGAGATGGAAAGTTGTCAGAGGGATTATTGGTCAAACCCAGCATCTTGCCTGCTCGTGTCCATGCCTATGCACGACGAGTGATGGTCCAGATTCAGAATGTGTCAGATCGGGAGACTCAGGTGAACAGAGGGTGCACCCTAGCTACAGTACACTGTGCCGACACTGCCGTATTGCCCAGCAACAAGTGCTCTGGCGAGAAGGAGAGAGTGACCCCGGATTTATTTGACTTTGGTGACTCCCCATTGCCAGCTGAATAGAAGGCTAGAATTAGCAAGAAACTCACTCAGAGGGACCAAATGTTTTCATTAAAAGAATGGGACATGGGGTGTGTCCAGGGTGCAGAGCATCACATATGTCTGCATGATGACCGGGCATTTCGAGACAGCCTGATGTCTCGCCACAGCAGACATAGATGATGTGAGGAGACACCTGCAGGAAATGCTCGCTGCTGATGTGATACAAGAATCAAGGATCCCATATGCCTCTCCCATTGTGGTTGTGCATAAGAAGAATGGGTCGGTAAGGATGTGTGTTGATTATCGAACCTTGAACCGGCGGACCATCCCCGATCAATACACCATGCCCAGTATACAAGATGCCCTGGATTGTTTGAATGGGAGCAAATGGTTTTTGGTATTGGATCTTCGCAGCGGATACTACCAGATCCCGATGGCCCTGGAGGACCATGAGAAAACAGCCTTCATCTGTCCTTTGGGGTTCTACAAATTCCTGAGAATGCCACAGGGGATTTCAGGCACCCAGCCATCTTTCAGCAACTGATGGAACGTGTGGTGTGAGATATGAACTTGCTGGAATGTCTAGTGTACCTAGACGATGTCATTGTGTTTGGGCGCACACTAGAGGAGCATGAGACCTGACTGTTTAAAGTCCTAGACCGATTGGAAGACTTTGGCCTCAAGCTGTCCATTGACAAGTGCCAGTTTTTTCAAACCTCCGTGAAGTATGTAGGGCACATAGTATCTGCAGAAGGGATAGAGACTGATCTCAGTAAGGTTGAATCACTAACTACTTGGCCCCAGCCCCATAATTTGAAAGAACTACAATGTTTCCTGGGGTTCTGTGGCTACTACCGCAGGTTCATAAAAGACTATTCAAAGGTGATTTGCCCGCACTTGAATCTTACCCAGGGTTACCCTCCTACCAACCATAAATATAAAAAAAGGGGCCATCAAAGAACCAGAGAAAGTGTACTTCTGCACATGTGAACTTTTTGGAGCCCGCTGGACACCCGAATGTGAAGCAGCCTTTCACGAAGTCATATACCAGCTCACCCATGCCCCCATCCTCGCCTATGCTGACCCCACCAAGCCCTGTGTGCTGCATACAGATGCCAGTCTGCAGGGTCTAGGAGCTGTGATGTATCAAGCCCATGAGGATGGTTTGAGACCAGTGGCCTTCGCCAGTAGGAGCTTGACCCCGTCGGAGCGAAACTACCCTGTGCACAAGCTGGAGTTCCTTGTGCAAAAAATGGGCCATCGTCGACCAGTTTCATGAATACCTCTACCT
Organism: Neoceratodus forsteri; assembly: GCA_016271365.2. Taxonomy (NCBI): domain Eukaryota; kingdom Metazoa; phylum Chordata; order Ceratodontiformes; family Ceratodontidae; genus Neoceratodus; species Neoceratodus forsteri. The sequence goes on from CM028129.1 coordinate 1,625,418,621, forward strand.
CTATGGGGCAAAGATATTGGTGAAGACCGACAGAAACCCATTAACCTATGTACAGACTTCAGCTAAGTTAGACGCTACTGGGCACCGGTGGCTTTCTGCCTTATCAACCTATGATTATGCTGTTGAATACAGGCTAGGACTGAACCATATTGATGCTGATGCCTTGTCACGAAGGCCAGTTTCCAAGAGTGATTGGGTCTGGCTGTCTGAACCTGACATCCGAGCCTTGTGCCAAAAATTTGACCGAGATGAACAGATGTCTGCGGACACAGTGGACTGTTTAGTAGATTGCTTGGGCCCTCCTGATACCTGCATACCAGCTGCCTATAACCACTTTTCTGCTCTAGATATTAGTGCACTACCTCAGTTTAACAATGACAGCATTCAGTGGGCTCAATCCCAAGATCCTACAGAAACATAGACTTTGACGGCAGATAAGGACCACTTGGCCCACCCAGCCTGCCCATTTCCCTACCTACTGGATAAGCTGCAGATTCTAGTTAACCAACAGCCTACTTCCTGCAACCCCCACTATAATTGCCTAATGTCTGTCCCATGTATGTTTGAATTCTCCCACTGTTTTAGACCCAACAACCTCCTCAGGAAGGCAGTTCCGTGTATAAACCACTCTCTCTGTGAAAAAAAAAATATTTCCTCACATTACCCTGAGCCGTCCCCCCTCTATCTTTAAATTGTGCCCCCTTGTTCTTACACATCTCTCTTTCTGAAAGATGCTACCCTCCTGGACTTTGTTGATTCCCTTGAAGTACTTGAAAGTTTCTATCATGTCCCCCCATTCCTCCTTTCATCAAGAGTATACATATTAAGCTCTCTCAGTCTTTCTTCATGTGGTTTCTGCTGCAGACCCTGCACCATTTTAGTTGCCCTCCTCTGGACTGCTTCCATCCTGTCTATGTTCTTGCGTAGATGAGGTCTCCAAAACTGCACACAGTTCTCCAGATGGGGTTTCACCAACTGTCTGAATAGAGGGATAACCACTTCCCTTTTTATGTTGGCACACGTGCGCAGCCAACATCTTGCGGCAGTGGGGATTTGGGGGCGTGGTCACTGTTGGGACGAATGCAGAGCATGCACCAGTAGGTGCGTCCCTCATTCCCCAATCAGCCTGCATACCAACGCCACACCATGCATACTAAACTGGTGAGCACATCTAAGGAAAGGTCCGCTGCAATCCGAGCAAAGCTCATCATACATAGCGGACCCTTCCTACGTGCTCACCAGCTAGTAGCATGGTGGCATAGTGGCTGCTACACTGCCGACAACGCCGACCTCGGGGTGCCCAATCCCCCGGTCGGCTTGCCCTGCCCCGTGATCCGTGGAAGATGTGCCGACGGGGAGCCCACTCTCGCTGGCAGAATGTGCCCCCACCGTTGTTTGCTGATGGGGTGCCCAATCCCTGTCGACATCCGCCCCACCTTCCGCTGTAGCGTGCCGACGGGAAGCCCACCCCATCGGCATCATTTCCCCTTTCTGTGCTGACGGGGTGCCCAGTCCCTCATCAGCTACTGTGCCCCAAAACAAAAGAAACGACCTGTAAAAAAAACTGTCCGTGTTTTTTTTTTTTCTTCCCCTCAGTGCCTGTAAACTGAAAACAGTCCCTCGTAGTCTCCCTACCCACCACCCGCACCCACCCACTGTGCACCCTGCCTCCCCACACACCCCCACTCCACCTCATACTTACCTCTGGAGTCTGATGCAACGATCTTCGGTGGACCAGGAACACGTCTGCACTCTTCAAAGCCGACCGCGAACTGAGGAAATGCCGGTAAGCTGTATAATGGACTAAATATGTTTTTTTCAACTTTGCTCCATATCTTGGGTATTTTTGGGAATTTCTGCACCAAATTTTTGTCATGGGTTTTTTGGGACCCTCCTCATGAATTCTGTCACAGTTTGAGCGTATGAGTCCGGAAGGTGATTTCCGAGTCACTCGCGCAAATCACCTTTTGGGACCGATGAACAAGGACAGTGGCAGTGTTCATGGAGGTGGTCTCAAAAGCCTATGTTGAAATTTGTAGAAAAATCAAACAAATGGTTGTTTTAAGAACGTACAGAATATACGCAGCTCGGGAATTTCATTTAATTCGGCATTTTCATGCCAGATTTTCAACATTGTCATTTTTCTACCTCCTTGTGAACAGTACAGCTGTCATTTTCATATCCTGGCCGAAATGTGTTTCCGCACTTCGCAGCAATACCACGGTCACTGTGGGAAATCAGTGTTTGGGCCAGTTTGCAAAAATGACAGTGACACTGTTCATGAGCAGAGGTCCTACAATGCCTATGTTGAAAATTTGGTGACTATACTCCATAAAATTTATTTATTTATTTGCTTTTGTTAACCGGGTAAGCACACTAGACAGCCAAGTGCCTATTTTCAGGTGCGATTGTGTTATGAGCGTGCGTTGTGCAGTTTGCATGCATGCTCATAACGTTGTGCATTTGTAATATTTTCACTCTGGATTTTCACCTTTGGCATTTTTCCACACCTCTTGATGAACAGTAAAGCTGTCATTTTACATATCCTGCCCTAAATGTGTTTTCGCACGTCCGGTGAAGAATAGCGTGGTCGTTGTGTGAAATCACTTTTTGAGACAGCCTGAGGACATGACAGTGACACTGTGCATGAGTAGAGGTGCTAAAATGCCTATTTTGAAAATCTGGTGCCAAAACTCCATAAAATGCCTGTGTTACAAATGTGCGTTGCGCATTTCCCACGCACCCTTGTAACTTCGCATATTTGCAATACTTACATGCCACATTTTTACACCTCCTTATGAACAGTACAGCTGTCATTTTTCACATCCTGCCAAACATGTGTTTCCACAATGTACTACCAAAGGCAATGCCAGCGTGACAACATTCGGCATCGACAAATGCTTTTTTCTGCTTGTGATGCCCTTTCCTATGCATCCCAGTATCCCCCTGGCTCTCCTTACCGACTTTTCACATTGCTTACCCACCTTTAGGTCATCTGATATGACTACCCACAGGTCCCTTTCCATTTTTGTTGTTGTTAGTACCTCCCCTGCTATTGTGTACTCTTCTCCTGGGTTTTTGTTTCCCAGGTACATTACTTTGCACTTCTTTGCATTGCATCTAAGTTGCCATATATCTGACCATTCCTCCAACCTTGCCAAGTCCCTTCTCATCTTTTCTACCCCCTCTTGTGTATCAACTCTGTTACAGATCTTTGTGTCATCTGCAAAGAGGCATACCTTTCCCTACAGGCCCTCTGCAATGTCACCTATAAAAATGTTAAAGAGGACTGGACCCAGTACTGAGCCCTGATGTACTCCATTAGGAACCCCCCTTTCTTCGGAATGTGTTCCATTCACCATTACCTTCTGTGTCCTGTTGTGCAGCCAGTTTGCTACCCAGGCTACCACTCTGGGACCCACTCCCAGGCTGGCTAACTTGATTATTAATCTTTTGTGCGGGACTGTGTCAAATGCCTTGCTAAAGTCTAGGTAGACCATATCCACTGCCCCTCCCTGGTCTATTACTTTGGTCACCCAGTCAAAGAAATCAATTAGATTCATCTGACATGACCTTCCTGCTGTAAATCCATGCTGCTTTGGGTCCTGTGCCCCGCTGGCCTCTAGGTACTCAACAATTCTTTCTTTCAGAAGTGATTCCATCATTTTCCCTACCACTGAGGTCAAACTTACAGGTCTGTAGTTTCCAGCTTCTTCCTTGTTCCCACTTTTGTGAAGGGGAATCACATCTGCCCTCCTCTAGTCCTCAGGTACCACCCCATCCTGCCATGATTTGTTAAAAAGTGTGGTTAGTGGTGTCACTAGGTCCTCCCTTAGTTGTTTTAGGATTCTAGGGTGAATCCTGTCAGGCCCCATTGCTTTGTCCACCTTGAGTTTTAGGAGTTCTTTCAGGACTCTTACTTCTGTGAATGGACTGGTGTCAACCCCCCTACCCAGAGTGCTTCTATTGTCTGGTTTAGGTAACTCCTCCTCATCATCTTTTGTGAATACTGAGCAAAAGTATTCATTCAGTATCTCTGCCTTTTCATTGTCTCCCTCTGCCCACTTCCCCTCTCCTTTATTAATCTTCACTATCCCTCCCTTAACCTTTCTATGTTCCCTAATGTACCCATACAAGATTTTATCCCCCTTCTTAACTGAGTTGGCTATTTTTTCCTCGGTTTGGGCCTTTGCTATTCTGACTGCCTCCCCACTTCTTTCTACTTTAATTGATACAGTTCCCTGTCGTGCTCCTTCTGTGATTCCTTATACTTTTTGAATGCAGCCTTTTTCTCTTTAACCTTCCCTGCCACCTCTTTTGAGAACCATAGTGTTTTTTACTCCACTTTGTTTTCTTTATTTGTTTCACACAAAGGCTTGTTGCCTCTATGATGGCAGCTTTGATTTTTCTCCATTGTTCGTCCACCCCTCCTTTTTGGCCATTTGCTAGTGCATTCTTCAGGTATTCACCCATTTTGCCAAAGTCAGCCCTTCTAAAGTCCAGTATCCTTGTTTTTGTATGGCTTATCTCCATGGTTGTGCTCATTGTGAAGCACACTGTGCAGTGGTCGCTTGTTCCCAGATGTCTACTGACTTCTAAATTTGTGATTCTCTCTCCATTTGAGAGTACCAGGTCTAGTATTGCTCCCTCCCAAGTGAATTCCAACACTAGCTGTCTAAGGCCTGCCCTCTGCAGGGCATCGAGATTGACTCTGCTCTTGGATGTGGTTGCAGTACATGTCATCCAGTTAACAACTGGCATATTCAGGTCCCCCATTAACAGTATCTCCCCTTTTTCAGCCATTTTGAGAATGTCCTCTATAATTTTCTTGTCCATTTCCTCCCTTGAGAGGAGGGGTCTGTGCATCCCCCCCTGTGCGGATTGTGATGCCATTCCCTGTCTCCAAGGTGACCCAGAGTGCCTCTTGTCCTCCCCTTTACTTTTTAGTTCTGTAGCTTTGATTCCTTCCCTTATGTATAGAGCTACTCCACCTCCTCTTTACCTTCCCTGTCCCTTCTGTAGATTATGTACCGGTATGTTGACATCCCAGTCATGGTTCTCTGTATACCATGTTTCCGTGACTGCCACAATATCCAATTGTTCATCTTCCATCAGGGCTACTAGCTCAGGAAGCTTGTTTCCCAGACTACGGCATTGGTACTCATTGCCCTCCATTTAATGTTGGCTTTATCCTTTTTTTCCCCATCCCTGCTCTTATTGCCCTTGTCTATTTTTCCATTTACCCCTGTCCTGCCCTGTGTTGAGCTCTGTACCTCAGTGTTTACCTTACTACCTGCCATGTTTTGTGGGGGGAGGCTTGAAATTTCCTGCCTCTTATCAGCACCTCCTTGGCTAGTTTAAAAGCTTGCCAAGGAAGCATTTAAACCTGTCACCTAGGAGCTTGGTTCCCTTCATGGACAGATGCAGAACATCGTGCCAGTATAGACCTTTATCTCTCCAGGTGGACCCCCAGTCCCCAATGAAGCCAAAGTCCTGTGCTCTGCACCAGTTTTGCAACCATTCATTAAACTGCATGGTGTGCAGTACCCTAGCCTCACCCCTGCCATGGACTGGCAGCACCTCTGAGAAGGTTACCGTGCTTGCTACCCATCTGAGGCCCCTCCCCAATTCCACAAATTCATTCTGCACTGCACTGATTCCATGCCTAGCTAGATCATTTGTCCCAAGGTGGACAATGATATCTAGTTCCCTCTCCTGTGATGCTGGTTCTGCAGTCCTGAGGATTCGCTTCCTGTCCCTCCAAACCATGGCACCAGGCAGGCACCTTACTTCCTTCTCCTCCTCTCCTGCTGTTTTAACCCCTAACAATTGAGATTCAGCCCGCACTTCATGCCCTGCGTGCGGGGAAAGATGTGTCCAAGTTGCGATCCCCTGACTTGCGAACTGCTCTATTGTTTAAAGAAGGCCCCAGGTTGAAGCTACTCAGTCAGTTGTTGTACAGAGAGACAGTGGATCATGGCAGTCAAGTAGACAGGCAGCAACTGGTCTTTCCCACGGCCTTTAAAGATTTGGTACTGAGGTCCCGCTACAATCACATGGGGCACCTTGGTATTGACAGAACTCTCGACTTGGTACAATCTCTATTCTACTGGCCCAAGATGGGGGCCGATGTTGAGCACCATGTAAAGACCTGCAGTCATTGCCTGCAAAGGAAAGCTCTGCTTCAGAGAGCTGCCCCCCCTATCAGTATTACTACCAGCAACCCCATGGAACTGGTCTGCATAGACTTTTTGTGTTTAGAACCTGATCAGTGGAATATTGGCAGTGTGTTAGCGGTTATGGATCATTTCACACGGTATGTGCAAGCTTTTCCAACTAAAGATCAAAAGGCCTCTACCGTGGCAAGGTGCTAGTGGAAAATTTCTTCGTCCACTATGGTGTCCCTCATCGGATCCACTCTGACCAAGGCAGAGATTTTGAAAGTCAGCTAATAAAAGAAATACTCTCTCTCTATGGGTGGTGTGGAAGTCAAGAACCACCCCTTATCACCCATGGGGAACCCTCAGCCAGAACGTTTTAACTGCACCCTTCTAGACATGCTGGGCACCCTCCATCCCAAAGACAAGCCTAAGTGGAGCCAGCAGATTAGCACCTTGGTCCACGCATACAATTGCACAAAAAATTATGCTACTGGGATCTCTCCCTACTGCCTCATGTTTGGGAGGGAGGGAGGCCCGACTGCCCGTTGATGTCTGTTTTGGGGTCTCTCCAGATGGGTCCGAGCCAAAAATTACCTACAGTATGTACAGAAACTGAAAGCTCAATTGAACCATGCCTATCAACTGGCCCAGACAATGGGCACCAAAAGAAATCTCGCCAACAAAGAGAGGCATGATAAAAAACTAAAGGCTCAAGAGCTTTGGCCTGGAGACCGTGTGTTGTTACACAATTTGGGACTGCATGGCAAACACAAAATTGCTGATAGGTGGCACCATCTTCCCCATGTAGTAGTTGGAAAGTTTAATGATTTACCAGTTTGAAAGGTGCGCCCAGAGAATAACTCCAAAGCTGTCAAGACCATGCACTGTAACCACTTGCTACCTATCTGCCAAGTCATAATTGAGGCGGAACCATCAGAGGTTGATTCTCCTGGGCTGGTGACTCATGCTGGCAAAAAAGAGACAGAGTCAACCTACCCCAGTAGTTACAGATTTAAGGTTTCCCCCACAGCAGGCCCAGAATGACAGTGACTGTCAGTCCACCTCTGACGAAAATGAGTGTGACGATGCCTATTACCCCTCCTATGAATTGAGTCAACTGTTTCAAGGTAACCCTATGACTAATTGTGGGTATGAAGCTGGGCCTTCGGGACTGCCTAACCCCTAAGCTTCATCCTTGGAGCCAATGCTCCCTGAAAGTGAAGTGTAAAGTAGTATGTTGGAGGTTGTGGACTCTCTGTGTTTTGTGGAACTGTGTGAATTGCCCGAAGAAGGGGCTGATGGTCTGAGTCTCTCTGGTGACACACCAGAACTTGAAGAACAATGTGAGAGTGTTGACAGCCCCCCCCTTCAGTGCCGCATAGCCTAATTGTGCCAGAGCCTCCTCAAAATGAGTAACCTGGGCCTCCGTCAGAAGATAATGAGCAAAGTGTTGTGGAAACAGAGCTTACAGAGCAAAAAGCTGACAGTGCTTCAAGTTTGGACATTCCCATCCATGCAGAGCCACACCTCACAAGTAACGAAAGCTCCAAAGTTAGTGGTGAAAGTAGAGAGACTGTGGCTGCTCCCCCCAGAAAGACTGGCCGAGCTGTCAAGCCAGTGCTACACCTTAGTTATGATTCCCCTGGGAGGCCAGTGGATTTGCCTCTCAATGTGGTTCACAAAGGGGTTTATGTTTCGCCAAGCTCACTGCCCAAATTGAGCTTGACGGCTAACTCCAGGTTACTTATTCTTCCCTCTCACCATGGTGCTCCTGCCCCATCCAGCCCCAAGTTAGCTGATAGGGAAGGGCCCCCTCTTACATTGTTTAATGTACAAGAACTTATTAAATGAATCAGTATTACTTGTATGAAACCTGCATAAGTATTGTCAATATGGATGTAGTAATGTGAAGTATATCGAAATGTATAGTAATATAACAAGCTAATGATATATATGTCTCATTTATCTCACATTTTTGATATTGTGATGGTAGAGACTTGACACGGATGCCAAGTTTTCTCCAGACAGGGAAGGGTGTAACCCCCTCTACAAATGGGGGTTCCCAAAAAGTCTTCCTTGAGCTTGCCTAAATGCTCACTGCCAGGCTGGTGTTTTGCATTTTAGCAGATTAAATGTATTGCCAGAGAGTGCCTATATAGCCTCTGTGTACTGTCTCTTTAAGAGCTGCCTGGATTACAGTCTTAATTAACCTAAAAGGGAGCTTTATTAGAAGATGTGCTTGTTTGCTGATTATCTGTTAGAGTAGTAATAATATTGCAGTTTGTTCTAACCTGCCTTCTTTGCAGCAAGGACTGTTCTGTTTATCTCCACCAACTTGGCCCAGGACTGTCAGAATGGGCCAATCAGTACTGTTGTGACTCTAAAAGGGAGCCTGCCTACAGGGGCTTGGTGGGGTCAGAACTTGCAGAAATTGTAGTTTTTGTATTTTGGCACCTAAAATAACCTGAAGGGGGAGCCCTTGTTGTGACTGACAGGCAGATCAGCCAACTGAACCTTTTGGATCGTGGGGAAATTCCCAAGCTGCTTGCAGCTAGTTTCAGTTCTGAGTTGGGAAGTGAAGAGATAACACCTTGAATGATTCAAGCAGCAGCCCCGGTGTAGATTTGCACTGAAGAACTGTGGAAAGGGCTGAGTTTTGGCCTGCATGCCTGCCTGCTGTCCCTGAGAGGGAACTTGTGCCTTTTTCTGACTGAATCCTAACTTGGAGAGCGAAGTAAGCCACTGAATTGTGACCAGGCTCCTACCTGAAGAAGACTGAAGATTTGCTGAATGTGATCAGCCTGTCTGGACTTCCAGCCACCTCTGAGCTCCCAGATTGTGCAGAGACTCTGTAATTGCGACCGGAGAGCCTTTTGCCTGGTACAGTGGAATTTCCTTACATGTGAATGTGTTGTGTGCTTATAGTGGGTCATGATTTGGTTCCCCACTGTGGTTTGAATTGTGTTCTGCTTGCTGGAAGCTGCATTAGAATTTCCTTATGTGTAAATGTGCTGTGTGCTGCTAGTGGGTCACGATTTGGTTCCCCACTGTGATTTGAACTGTATTCTGCTTGCTGGAAGCTGCATCCAGCCCACGGACTGAATCCAAAATCATCTCCATTGGGCCTGGGCCTTGTCACACTGGCCCAGCCTGACTACCTGCTGCACAGAGAAAGCCATCGACGAGAGACCTGCCTGGGGATCAGTCCCCTGCTCATCACTTGAACAGGAATGATGCCTCAGTGATTCGTGTGGGCCCTGCTTCTCCAGGCACTCCAGCTCAACAACCTACAGTCTCAATTTTATCCTGTCTGTGTCCAATATTGGATATCGTGAGTAAACATCAGGGTAGCTCCCTGCAACAGCAGCTACATCTAAAGTGTTGTCATCTGATTATCTGGTTGCTTTTTCTTTCACGAACTGAGCCCTCTGGCTCTAGATTACAAATAGTGTGTGTTGTGCATGTTGCTTTCTTCCATCACAGGGCCCCAACCAGCTGCAAAGTTCCTGGATAGGCCATTGTCTCCCTACCTGGGTACCCAGAGGTGTGGCTGTGTGTGGGGACTTAAAGCGCATGCATAACTGTTTGATTAATATAGCCTTTAAGCCAATCAACCTAATTACACCCGTTCCTTGTTCAAGTCCCCTGAATAAATCAGATCTAACTTTTTTGCTGCATTTAACCGACTGTGGTTCCAGTTTATGCCAAGAGTACTGTACTGTTGCTATTTACTGTGCATAACCTTATTTTACAGGGGGTTCCCAGGGTCAAGCCAGAGGAACCAGCCCTGGTGGTAAGTGCAAACAGTGTGGGTACTGGTATGGTGTACAAGGGGTACTGAGAAAGTGATTATCATATATTGCTCATGCCACTAGAAGGGAAAGAGTGGGTGTTACAGTGTCCCGGAGAGCTATGCCCAGGTTAGTTTGACCACTACCAACCCTGACCTCCGGGTGGAGACACCCATTTTAGAGCTCAGGTCCCTTAACCTGCTACTAGCCACGCAGGCAGGGGTAGTACCCCTTGGGATAGCGCCACCAAGGAGTTACATATAGAAAGTCTTGTCACCTTCTTTTACTGTTTATGCTAGTGTTTCTTCGGTTTGAGCTTTTGCCTGCCTTACTGCATTCCTAACAGCCTTCCCCACTTCTGTTAGACACTCGGGCCCAGATATTCAAAAGGGTTGCACGTGGCACAACAGTGTTGCAACCCACTGATGCGCCCTGGCGCGATATTCAAAAGGGGAACGTGTGCGGCACAAATCCCAGTGCGCCAGAGCGCATCAGTAATGTATGCAGGCACAGGTGGGGGTGGGCATGCCCATGCATAGTCTGCACAGCCAGATATTCAGCCCGGAATGTGTGCAGAGCCATGCATGCGCAACCCCTACCTGCGCCAGCAAAAAGTTGATCCCAAAAAAAAAGGAACAGTGGATGGCAACCCACAGGTGAGCTGCCGCATTGCAGGGCGCAACACGGCAGCTGCCACCTGTGGGTGGCCATCCGATCTCCGGCTGCACCCCCGTGGTGGCGCCCCCCATGCCTGATTGCAGGCATCTGTAAAAAATAGATTAATCCTATATCCCTGGTGGTCCAGTGGACCGCTGCCCACCTGATCGCGGGCTTAAGTGTGTAATATTAGATAACTCCTATATCGCTGGTGGTCCAGTGGACCGATGACTCCCTGATCGCAGGCTTAAGTAAAAAAGAAACATGGAATCCAATATCCTTGGTGGTCCAGTGGACCGCTGCCTGCCTGATCGCAGGCTAACTAAACAATGGAATTAATTCTATATCCCTGGTGGTCCAGTGGACCTGTCCGCTCGATCGCAGGCTGAATTAAAAAAATAATAACACTATTATCCCTGGTGGTCCAGTGGACCCCTCCCCACCCGCCCACTGATCCCTCCCGCTCCGCTTCCCTGGTCAGCGGCGGGCGGCGCACTTACCCGCCTGCCGCCCGCCACCTACTGACTGACATTATGCTGGTACTGTACGCCCATTGGTCCACAGCGTGATCCAATGGGCATGCAGCCCATACCGTACTACACATTCCAGATATGTGAATGGATCATATTTGGAATGTGTAGTACTGCTGGCATCTAGTATGTTATGTTATGTTATGCTATGCTATGATTACCTGAAAGAGTCAGGGGAGGCAGCAAGGGCAGTCAGAGCAGCCAAGGCATCCCGGGAACTCAGGCTAGCACATGGCATTAAATATGGAGATAAGGACTTCTTCAGCTACATTAGGGATAAAACGGTGCTGCAAGGACCAAATAGTAAGGACAAAAAGGGATGGGCGTTGGGTGGGTAGTTCAAGTTTATTATAAGAATAACTCCATTGAGCAGGCTCATTCACAAGGAGATCCTGAGAGCATATAATAGATCATATACATGTACAGTACAAGGCATACAGGATACATAACAAGGATACACATACATGCAAAAAGGTAGTGGCAAGGTAATATGCATACAGTCATGAGGCATATATAGCAATACACAGCAATAAAAAAGGCTTACAAAATATAAAATAATACAGTAAAAGATAAAACTTGTGACACATCTATACAAAGCAACCTATAAACTACCTAAATGGATGTGGAGCAAAAGGGAAGGAGATTGAGAGAAGGTATGAGAGAGCAAAAGGGAGAGGAGAGAGAGGAGGGCGGCCAAGTCTTGAGAAATTGCGTGACCGGCCTAGCTAATTGCAGCTGCATATATGTTTCAGTTTATATCCAACTAGTGTTTTAAAGGTATTAACAGGAACCAAGCAGGTAAGTTTAAGAACATTCTGTAGCTGGTTCCAGGAAGCAGGGAGGGTGTAGGATATAGCCCGTTTACCAAACATTTTATGGGTCCATGGAATATCTAGAAGTAAAAAGTCATATTTCCTGAGTGAGTGTGTACTGTGGGGTATATGAACAAAGCAGGATAAGTAGCCTGGTAGCTTTTCCAAGAGGATTTTGAGTGTCCATGTCCCAGCACGAATCATACGTCTGGTTGAGAGTGACGTCCACCCGACAGCTGAATATAGGTGGCAATGGTGTGTTCAAAAAGGGGCATTTGTTATAAACCTAATGGCCCAATGGAAGAGGACATCCAGTTTGTGTGAACTGGCTGCAGAGATATAGTTGTAGGTTATGTCACCGTAATCAAGTCGGGGCAGGAAGGTAGCCTGGACAAACCTTCTTCTAATGAAAGAGATTTGTTTCTAAAAAAGAAGCCTAGCCGAGCTTTGAGTTTGCACGCGAGATTGTCAATGTATTCATCGAAAGTGAGTTTGCTGTCAAGCCACATGCCTAGGTATTTAAATTTGGACACAACCTCCAGCAGTTCACCAAGGAGGTGAGAATGTGGTTTTGTAATGAAGTTGTGTCCGAATGTATCGAGCTGTTAAGAGTGAAGAGCATAGCGTTTGTTTTTTTGCATTGAGAAGTAGTTTAGAATTGATGAGATTCTGTTCTAGTTGCTCAAAATCAAGTTGGAGTTCATTTCTGACTTTGGCTACAGTTGGTTTGGACGTATACAACACGGTATCATCTGCAAAAAAGTGGAGTTTGAAGTTTATGATGTTGGAGTCAAGGTTATTGATATAGAGGGAAAATAGAATAGGGCCAAGAATAGACCCATGTGGGACACCCCTACAAATGGGTAGTGAGCCTGAAAAATGGCCATCAGCCTTGACCTTCTGAGTTCTACCCAATAGGTAGCTTGTGAACCACTTGGCTGTTGCAGGTGAGGCACCTAGCTTGAGAAGACTGTCAAAAGCAAGGGTGTAGTCGATGGTGTCAAACGCTTTGCTGAGCTCTAAGAAAATTGCTCCGGTTACCTTTTTGGCATCATGTGCAGTGACCCAGTTATTTGTGACTTTTCCAAGGGCGGAGATGGTGCAGTGGTTGGGCCTGAAGTCTGATTGGGCCAGGTTGAGGAGGGAGAAGGTTTCAATGTGGTGTCTTAATTGGTAGTAGATTAACTATTCAAAGATTTTAGCTAGTATAGGCAGGATGGAGATAGATCGGTAATTGTTAAGATCTCAGGGGTCTCCAGCTTTGAAAAGAGGGATGATATGTGCAGATTTCCAACATGAGGGAACTGTGGCTGTGAAGATGCAGAGGTTAAAGATATGAACTATGGGTGCTGTAAGATGGTAATGCCCTAGTTTTAGAAAGAAAGGTTCAAGCCCATCTTCACTGCCACCCTTGTGGGTGTCTACGTTAACAAGGAGGTCTTCTACATCTTTGAAAGAGATAGGTTAAAGATGGAAGGGAGAAAGAGAGAATGGAGATTTGTGGGATTCGAAGTCCATGTTGGGTTTTACAAGGTCTGCATAGGGGGACGTGTCAAAAGCCATCCTGGTGGTGGCAAAATGTGAGTTCAGTTCTTCAAAGATCTGATCACTATTTTCGATGTCCACCCCTTTAAAGTGAATCTTTGATGGGATGGTGGATGTAGCCTGGTGACCCTCTACTGATTAAGTGTCCTCCAAATTTTGGCCGGGTTCTCGCGTGCCTGCTCAAGGAAAGTGACATAATATGTTGACTTGGCAACACATATAAGTTTAACACAGGCATTCCTGGCTACTCTGAAAGCCTGCCAATCAGCTGGGCACTTGGCATACCTAGCCTTGGACCATAATCTGTCCCGGCTGGAAAGTGCAGATTTGAGTTCTGGAGTGAACCATGGGAGGGAGTGATTGTGAGCTCTGGTTTTAATGAGCAGGGCATGCTTGTTGATCAGTGAGGTGAAGTATATTAACTGGTTTGTCTACCGATGTGGCCAAGTATAGTCTCTGCCAGCTAACATTACTTGGGTCTGACAGGAAGCTTGCAGTATTGAACTTCCTGAAAGACCATTTAATGATGAGCCTGGGTGTTGAGTGTACCTTTTGTTGTTGTCTGGTGTAAATTACAATCCTATGGTCACTCATTTCATTGTGGAAGACAGCAGATTTATGGATTTTACGAGGGTGGTCGGTTAGAACGATGTCAAGGACAGAGCTGTTAGCATCATTCACAGTGTTCGGCCTAGTGGGTTCAGTGGTGACCTGGGTCATGCCAAGCTCATTGCAGAGGCCTTTAAGGGCACTTGATTTGTGGGGGAGTCAGTCTATGTTTAGTTCACCAAGTATGATAGTGTCATTATTGTTGGACATGACAAAGGAATTCAGGATAGAGAGGATCTCCATGCCACCAGATGGGGGCCAGTAGCAGCCAATAATAATAATGGGTTCAGAAGACGGAAGGTGTAATTTAAGGGAGACAAGTTCATATTCTTTGGGCTTCGTCATGTAATGTATATCTGTTACAGTATATTTATCTTTGGTATAGATGATCACACCACCCCACTTTGAGGCTGTATTAGCCCTGAAGTGCTTATAGCCTAGCAATTCAATTTGCTGATCAGATGTCCTGTTTTTGAGCCAAGATTAGTTGTTATCATAAGGTCTGGTTCGGTGCGGGCTGCCCATACTTGGAGCTGGTAGAATTTCTTGGTCAGACTCAGAATATTAACTAGCATCAGTTTGAGTCCAGATGCAGCTGTGAAGTCCATGGAGGAAGCAAGAGGTGATGTAGAACTAGGGTTTACCTCAACATTTCCAGAGCAAATTAACAGTATTAATAGCATCTTTTTTAGGAAGCATATAGTGGATATGATCACCTTCTTTCTCTCAGAACGCCCATATGATGATACCGGAGATAGGGATTTGGGGGTTTGAGTCGTACTTCAAATGTTACAACTGATGGCAAGGAGGAAGAGCACTCTGGTAGGCATAGGAGCAGATAGGGCACTGAGGAAGTCTAGGTAGGGGTGAATGGGGTACCTTTCAGACTTCGGTGGCTGGAGAGGTGAGATGTGCAATGCATGGGGTAAACTAGGGGCTTTGGACAGATGAGAATGCTGGAGCAGTCCCTGAAGGAGCATCTAAGGGAGGTTCTCTGAATTAGCAGGTATACAGATGGCTACATAGAACAAATAAAAGAACATGGCAAGGCAGGAGTATTGCAGCAAAATAAAACTCCTAAGCCCTTAGAAGAAGGAGACCAGGATATTTAGTTTTAGAATACTGGGTACTAATAACAGTCCGTGCTTGAAGCCAGTGCACCTAGAACTGAAGTGGCACTTTGCTTTGAGGTGAAGAGGAACCATGCTGTATTAATCAGCCGTGCTTGCTAAATGCGATGAGGAGTGTGGAGAAAACGGAAACACCCTTTTGATGTGGTGGATGCTGTAAGAGAGATCTCTATGACAGAAAGCCAATCAGTGAAGTGGGGCAGAGTCTGAGACCATTTAATAGAGGTCGGGGCCGGGGTGCACGGGTGGGACAAGTTACAGCCAGTAAGGCAGTATAGATATTGGAAAAGTCCACTGTAGAAGCTGGGCCAGAGCAGTGGTAAAGCAAACAGAGTGGCCAATAGGGCTGGGAGTGGTGCAGTTTGACCCAGCCAATCTGGTCCAGAGCTGCGACTGCACTAGCCAATGGCAGTCAAGGCTTTCAATCCTATGTTCTGTACCTTGTTCCTGGGAAGCAGTCGCTTGAGGGAGAGGAGCAGGTGGCCAAAGGCGCCACAGCCACTGATGGCAGAAGACCTGTTCGAGGGCTGGTTCCTGAAAAGGGAAGAGGTAGACAAACAGCAGTAATTATAGTTGATTTCTTCGGGGCAGGCACTTGTGCTAAATCGGGGGGGGAGTGGCAAGAAACAAAAAGAAAGGGGAGAAAGAGTAAAGAGTAGCCAGGCTGGGGCAGGGAGAACAAGAGAGAGAGTGGAGGGGAGGGTGCTAGCCTCTGGTGCCAATGGCAATTCCAATGGCTAATGTGGTGCAATAGTGGGAGGCTGGGGCAGAGAGAGAGAGAGAGGGGGGTGCTAGCCTTTGATGCCAATGGCAATTCCAACGGCTAATGAGGTGCAGTAGTGGGAGAGGAGAGATACAAAATGTCGGGCAGGAATTGAGAGGAGAGCAGGAGTAGGATTAGATCCCTAGGGAGAGATAAGAAAGAGACCACAGGAGAAGCGTAGATAGGGCAAAATCTAGGCAGAGGGGAGAAAGGGTTAGATAACAGCAGACTGAGGAGCAGAGTAGCTTAAATTGAAAAAGCAGGGCAAATAAAATCGCTAGATACACAGCAGAAACACAGTAAAATACTTACAGTCTGCAATCACTTGGGCAGAAAATGCAGACGCATTAAATGAGTGGAGTTCTATGACTGGGTGACGAGTGCCTTGGACCTGGGTAGACCGGTGGATGTCCTCTTTCTTGACTTCAGCAAGGCATTTGACTCTGTTCCTCATGGGTGCCTGTTGGATAAGCTGGGAGAAATGGGGGGGTGGGGAACCAGATGATCAGATGCATAGGCAGTTGGCTCCAGGACCAGACCCAGAGGGTCGTGGTTGTCAGGATAGTCTCATCCCCAAGGGAGGTCATTAGTGGGGTCCCTCAGGGATCGGTCCTTGGGCCCCTCCTGTTCAACACCTACATCTCTGACATAAAGAAGGGTATCAGGAGTGAGGTGAGTCTCTTTGCAGATGACTCAAAACTTGAGGCGGTGGTGGATGGGGAGGAGGGGAGGGTGGCCCTACAGGGGGACCTGGAGGCTCTGGAAAGGTGGTCTAGTAAGTGGAAGCTGAGGTTCAGTGCAGGGAAATGCAAGGTACTGCACCTGGGAGCCAGAAACCTGGGCCAAGTGTACACCCGGGGGGGGGGGATGCTACAAGTCTCAATGGTTGAGAGGGACCTGGGGGTGGTGGTGGATGTCAAGATGAACAACTCCGGGACTTGTAGGAGGGCAGCGGCCAAGGCCAACAGGATGCTGGGATGCATTGCTAGGGGGATCACCTCCAGAAGGAGGGAAGTGATACTCCCTCTGTATAACTGGTAAGGTGAGAATTATAATAAGAACTTGAGAGGGACTTGGTTCTCACAACGTGTTGTGAACCAATGGAATAATTTGCCAAGCCACGTAGTTTCTAGTGAAACCATAAATGAATTTAAAACAGCTATAGATAAATACAGAAGTAATCACCTATATGCTCTGAGACTGTAAGTGGTGCAGGACGATTATGGCCTTTGGCTAATGTTCCTGATATTTTCCTATGTTCCTATGTAACTGCTTGGTGAGGCCGCACCTTGAGTACACACTTAAAGAGGGAAATTGAACTCCTGGAGAGGGTCCAGAGGAGGGCAACCAAAATGATCTGGGGCTTGAGGGACAGGACCTATGGGGAGAGGCTCGAAGAGCTAAATATGTACACATTGGAAGAGAGAAGGGACTGGGGGGACATGATAGAGTTCTTCAGGTACATGAAGGGAGTAAATAGGGGAGGAGCAGTCAGTGTGCTCCGAAGGAAGGGGGGGCAACTAGAGGGCATGGGTGGAAGCTGGAGGGGGGAGATTCAGGGAGAAAGGAGGAGGTGTCCTTCACTGAGAGGGTGGTGGAGCCATGGAATGTGCTGCCCAGGGGGCTGGTGGAGGCAGAGACAGTGGAGGGGTTCAAGAGGGGGTGGGATAGGTACAGGGGAAGGGTTCTGGAAGCAAAGTCCTGTGCAGCGAGAATATTTGGGACTGGGAAGGGGGAAGCCAGAGAGGGTGAGGGGCCAGCAAGGTCAGCTTCCAGGGTGAGGGCTGACCAAATGAGCAGACACGAAAGACCGTTAGGCCTATTCTGCTGACATTTTAGTATGTTAGTACTTCTGCTCAGTATTTACGAAAGAGAAAGGGAGAGCAATACCTAAGGGGGTTGGGGGATGGGCACGGGAGGTGAGGAGAAGACAGACAGGGAAATCCCAGTGGGCAGGGTACTGGAGGACTTGAAAACACTGAAGATAAACAAGGCACCAGGGTCTGATGGCATCCACCCCAGGGTGCTAAGGGGAGTTAGCAGAAGTCCTGGCAACCCCCCTGGCAGACCTGTTTAATGCATCCCTGGAGTCGGGGACTGTTCTGCAGGACTGGAGGCTGGCACACATGGTGTCCCTCCACAAGAGTGACCCCAAAGATGAGCCGAGGAACTACAGACCAGTAAGACTCGCATCCATCGTGCGAAAGCTGATGGAGATGATCCTGAAGGAGAGGTTGATTTCCATCCTAGAGGCTAGTGGGCTGCAGGACAGCAGGCAGCATGGGTTTGTCTCGAGCAGATCCTGTCAGACCAACCTAGTGGAGTACTATCACTGGGTAACCAGGCAATTAGACAGGAGCCATGCAGTGGATGTCCTGTACCTGGACTTCAGTAAGGCATTCGATTCGGTGCCACATGGGAGGCTAGGTAGTAAGCTGGAAGAAACAGGGGCAGAGGTGAAGATGGTGGGATATATAGTGAACTGGCTGCAAGGGAGGCAGCAGAGTGTGGTGGTAGGAGGGGAGCTCTCATCGCCCATGGCAGTGACAAATGGAGTGCCACAGGGCTCTGTACCAGGGCCAGTGTTGTTTTGAATTTTCATAGCAGACATCTCAATAGGCATCAAGAGAAAGATCAGTCCATTTGCAGATGACACAAAAATGAGAGCAGTAGTGGATGACTTGGAGGGGGTGGCAGGGGTTGCAAGAGGACCTGGCAATATTGGAGGACTGGTCAGACACTTGGTAGCTGGGGTTCAATGCCAAGAAATGCAAGGTGCTACATTCTGGAACAAAAAACCCAAGAAGGAGCTACCAGCTAGGGGGGATTCAGCTAGCCAAAACAGAGGAGGAGGAGAAGGATCTGGGGGTGATCATAATGGGAGCAATGAACAACTCCACACAGTACAGAAAGGCAGCTGTAAAGGCTAACAGAATGCTGGGTTGTATTTCCAGAGACATATCCTCCAGGAGGGGGGAGGTGATCCTGCCGCTATATAGGTCACTGGTTAGACCACACCTGGAGTACTGCATGCAGTTCTGGCGTCTGTACCTGAAGAAGGACATTGAGTTTCTGGAGGCAGTGCAAAGCAGAGCAACAGAAATGATCCAGGGGCTAGGGGACTTGCCCTATGAGAATAGGCTGAGGGAGTTGAACATGTACTCCCTGGAGGAGAGGAGGGACGGGGGAACATGATTGAAACCTTCAAGTACATGAAGGGAATAAATAAGGAGGGCATGGAGGGTCTTTTCCAATTAAGGAGGGGGAGAGACACCTGAGGGCACAATCTGAGATTGAGGGGGGGAGGTTCAGGATGGAAATGAGGAGGCACTTTTTTCTGGAGAGGGTAGTGACGGTGGAATGCACTACCAGAGGAAGTGGTATCCTGTAAAACAGTGGGCTTCTTCAAAAGGGGATGGGACAGAGTAAGGCGGAGCGTCACTGGAGCGGGAAGGGCAGCTGCAGTATAAGGGCTGCACAATTGAGCAGCCTCGCTAGACCAAAAGGCCTTTACCTGATGGCAGGTTCGTACGTTCGCATAACCTGGTACATGTATGTCCCACCCATGATTTGCGGTGTACCATGTCTCTGTTATTGCTGCTATGACCAGATCTGCCTCTTCTAACAAGGCCTCCAGGTCTGGGATTTTGTTTTGCAGGCTACTGGCATTAGTTACCATGGTCTTCCATGTACTGCAGCCACTCCTCCCTCTGCACCTGTTTTTGCCCTCCTGCTTCTCCCCCCCGCCCCAGTTAATATTTCTGTGCTACTCCCTTTCCACCTGCCTCAGTTGTCCTTATCATGAACTCATTTTCCTGCACTTCATTTCTGGTTTCTGTACTTTGCAGGGGTGGGTTGCTTGAGTTTCTCTGCTCCCTTCTCCCCCCCCAGATTAAACGGTCGTCAGTAAAGCATTTAAACTGTCCATTGAGGACTGCTTTCCCCTTCCTGGGCAGATGCAGTCCATTAGCACTATACAGGGCTTCATCATTCCAGGTGGGTCCCCAGTCCCCAATAAAGCCATACCCCTTCTCGCTGCACCAGCCCTTCAGCCATGCATTGAAGTTTCTGATATGGACTTTTCTACCTCCCCCCCTGCTATGGACTGGTAGCACTTCAGAGAATGCCACATAACTTACTACCTTCCCCAGGCGCCCTCCCAACTCTCTGAAGTCTTCCTGTATCTGCTCCTAGCTAGCC
This sequence comes from Neoceratodus forsteri, assembly GCA_016271365.2. Taxonomy (NCBI): domain Eukaryota; kingdom Metazoa; phylum Chordata; order Ceratodontiformes; family Ceratodontidae; genus Neoceratodus; species Neoceratodus forsteri. The sequence continues at coordinate 1,625,438,819 of CM028129.1, forward strand.
TTGTCCTTGGATAGGTCATTTGTTCCCAGGTGAACAGTGACCTCTAGCCTTCCCCTCCATGCTACTACTTCAGCAATCCTCAGGATCTGCTCCCCCTCCCTCCGGGCTGTGCCTCCTGGAAGGTACTTTACCTATCTCTCTCTTCCCTGCTATCTATGCCCAGATTCAGTCCCCATACAACTGAGTTCCCCAATAGGAGTGACTTCTTCTTCCTATAGGGTCCTCTACCTCCCATCTCTTGGTCTCCATCCTGGAGGACCCTCATCTTCTCCCTGGTCACAGCTTTGGGTTCCCTTGCAGGATACTCTCACTCTTCCAGAACAGTGTAGGAGTTCCTGAGCTTGCCTGGGTGGGGAACGTGCCTCTGGCCGCCATCCCTGAACCTCCCCGAGCCCACCGTAGTCCATCTTGCTATCTGCCTGGGCTGTCGCTGTAGTGGTGGCTGGAGACACGGTGGCCTCTGGCTGATGATAGAGGTCCACAGTACTCCTACCAGCTTGGCCCATAGACTGGCCACCTCTGCCCTCAGCCCAGAGAGGTGCCTGCAAATGGGGCAGCACCACAGCTCCCAGAATGTTCTCCTGAAGACTGCTGCACCACATCCAGAGCACTGCACCACTCCCTGCATCTTCCTTTTCTTGTATAATACCCTTTTATTCTGTGCCCTGACCTTTTTCCTTTTTGTTTCTGTTCCCTTTTTTAGTTATTGTTTTCTTATCCTCTTTTCCTCTCTTTCCTTTTGTTTTTTTTCTCCTGTGTCCCCTCTGATTGACGACTACTTCCCTGTTCTACTGAAGGATATATCCCTTTAACAGGTGGTTAGATGTGTAGTTTTAAGTTCCACTGCCCTGCACCAAATCAGGAAGATGAGTTTTGTCTCTCGGGTGACCACCTATAAAGCTGGACTACCTTGGGGAGGGTGGGAATGGGGGAGGGAGAGGGCCAATCCACCCATAAGAGCTGTGAGGGAGAAACAATCAGCTTGTTCCACATGGAAAAACAACCAGCTCTAGCAACAACAAAAAATCAACTAGCTCCTGAAACAAGGTAAAGCACTTATTCAATTTATTAGAATAAACCTGTATGCCCCAAGAAAAGTGTGCTCCACCTGACTTGGTTCCCCAAGTCTGCTCCATGGTAACCGCAGTGGCTTTGGTCATTCTGTAATGTGCCATGTAGCTCAGCGTGTGAGACTCGCTGTTCCCCTCCTTTCCTCTCCATTGGGTTGCTCCCTGAAAGAGAAAAGAAAAAAAAATCTGTGCTGTGAAAGCACAGTCGAGTCCTCCGACCCCTGTCCTTTTCCTCTGGTCAGAAGGACTGCTGATCTAGCCATTTGTTTTTGCTCCCTAATGAGAAAGAACACCACAAATCACACAGGAAAAGGTACATTTTGGTGGTCATGAATTATGCTATGAGGTACCTGGAGGCCGTGACTTTGTCCTCTATTGAGGTGGAAAAAATAGCCATGGAACTGCTCGTGATATTTGGGTGGGTGGGGTTTCCCCAGGAGATTCTTTTGGAGCACAGCACTAATTTTATGTCTCCCCTAATGACTAGTCTGTGGGCAAAGTGTGAGGTGTGGCAGCTTGAGACCTCCTCATAACACCCCAGACTAATGGTCTGGTCGAGCATTTTAATGCTTCACATAAATCTATATTAAAGATATTCAGCGACCAGCATGCAAGAGAGTGGGACAAGTACTTACTCCATCTCTTAATCGCATATAGGGAAGCACCGAATGAGTCTACAGGGTTCTCACCCTTTAGCTCCTGTTTGGCCATAGAGTAAGGGTTCCCCTAGACTTGGTAAGAGATGAATGGGAGGGTGAGCTTGCTCCCTAAGGAGAATTTGCTGTGGAGACTGTCCTGAATTTCAGGTCATGACTCAAGAAGTATGTGGGCACCTAGCCACTGCACAATAGAGACAGAAGACAAGGTATGACTGTGGGGCCAGAGCTCAGGTGGGAGTACAAAGTCAGGCAATGGGTGATGGTATTCATTCCCTTCTGACAAAATAAATTGCAGGTAGCTTGGAAGGGTCCTTACTCGGTGGTCAGGAGGGTAAATTATGTTAATTATTTGGTAGAGGTACCCAAAAGGAGTCTCAAGCAGTGAATCTACCATGTAAACATTATGAAGCCCTACTATGCTTGGGAAGAGATGTTCCTGGCTGTGTGCAGATATCCAGAGGAGGAGGCAAAAGCAGACTCACTGATGGATCTCCCGGAAGAGGTTAAGGGAGAATCTTCAGTGGATGCTGTCACTCTCTCGGACCAGCTGACACCAACCCAAGTTGCCAAAATGCATGAGGTGCTACATACATTTGGGGAAATGTTAATGGGGAAATTGGGGTATACCATGCTGGCAGAGCACCACCTGGATACAGGGCCCCAGGCCCCACTGAGGCAGCTACCCTAGAGAGTCCCAGAGGGAGTGAAACATGCTAGTGAGGAGGAGATCAAGGAAATACTGTCTCATAGGGAATCCAGGAGTCCAGTAGTCCCCGGGCCTCCACGGTGGTACTGGTCCCCAAGAAGGATGGGACCATGAGGATCTAATCTGTGTCGATCTTCACAATTCATCACAGATGGGTACTGGCTGGAGATCAGGACCCCGTGGGAGCCTTTTTTTTAAAAGGATGAGGCGGAGTCGGCGCAGCATCGGGCGCCACCCATGAGGCCGGACGTACTACGTGGCTCGAGGATTAGCAGCTGTAGGGCTGCGTGGCCGACTACTGCCTACCAGTTCTTCGCTCCCTCCACGAGGTCGCTCGTGGGAAGCCAACTGAAGAAGTTTCATAGTTTGATAGTTTTAGGCCTTAGCCTTTCTATTGTGTGTTCGACAGTCCGTCGGTCCTGCTAGTTTTGGGTTCTGCCTCCACTCGACGTCGCCGGTAAGATTTGTCCATTTATTTTATTGTACAGCGACGTCGAGTCTATTTTTGGTGTTTTTTTCCCGCAGGTCATGTCGCGGTCGGAGGGCAAGAAACCTTCTAAGGCGGGGCGGCCCCCTATGCTTCGGTGCCCGTGCGGCTGCAAGTACTCCATTACGGACCAGCATGACCGGTGTCTCGCGTGTCTTGGCCCGCTTCACGACTTGGATTTGTGCGATGCCTGCTTCTCCATGGACTGGCCGTCCTAGAACAGCGCCAGATTCAGGCAGGGCGAGCCCGACTCGGGGTAGGGTTTGCACTCGGGCCAAGTTGTGCTCTCTCGGCCTTTCCTCTTGGTCCTCCCGTTCTATATGGACTGAGGAGGAGGGAGCCTCGGTTTGTAGCCTAGCCTTGGCCGAGGCTCCTTCAAGCTGTGCAGGAGGCCCGGCCCCGCTTCCTCCCGGGAGCGGGCGGAGGCGCCAGTAATGGTAATTGCTCTTCGGGGTGAAGGCTCGGTGTCGCCTCCCGCGGGTCCGGAAGGCCCGGTCGACGCCGCCGCCGGGCGCCGCGAGACTTTGTCGCTGTCAGGTGTCGCGGCCTCTGCCGGCGCCGATTTCCTTCAGCAACTGCGGGTTTTGTCGGTGCCATTCGCAGCACTGACGCTGCTCGCGTGCCATGACTCCAGGATTTGGCATCGCCGCCATGTTCGCCGGGCGCCCGCCCTCGGTAACGTGGTGTTGAACATGACCGCGGGGCCTTCGGAGTCGCCTGTTGGCACCATCTCGGCGCCAGCAGGCCTCGTGCGCCGCGGGCGCCGAGGAGTTTAGCGGTGCCGTAGTTCGCCGCCGAAGTCCGCTCAGAGCCGGGTGCCGCCGTCCTCGGTGCCGTTCAGGCGCCAGGGGTTTGGCGAGCGCTGCCGGCACCGAGACTGTTGCTGGGGCTGCCGTCGGTGCCGTCTCTGTTCCTGGTACCGTCCCCGGTGCCAGTGGGCTTGACGGCGCCATGGCTGGCCCTGGCTCAGGGCCTTTGGCCCGAGTTGCCCTACCGCCTCTGTCAGCCCCGCTTGGGGACATGAAGGAAGGCTGCAGGTGCCACCGCCACTGCTTTGGCTACTGGGCTTCTTGGTAAGGTCGCCTTTCCTCGCCCTCCTACCGTTTGGCTTAGGGCCTCAGACTCTACCTCGTCGGAGTCGGGCTCGGAGTCAGACGGGCAGTCACACCCTTTGGGGTTGTCTGCAGAGGAGGGCGAACCGGTGGTCTCGATGACGAGTCACAGCCAGCCCTCTTCTGAGGAGCGTCAGGTTCTCCCCGAGGTTGGGGTCAGTGGTACAGACCAGCAGGCTATGGTGTGTGCCACCATTGCCATGCAACCTGGCCTTGGAGGGTTCCTTGACCCCTCAGCAGTGGTACCCCCTCCCGTAGTGTGTCTCGATCGCCCAACTTTGGGGCCCATTGGGAAGTCTACAGGAGGGAAGGGTGCTGCTCCCTGGGTCTCCCCTTCGGGGGCAGCCCAGAGCTGCCAGCTACCTAGGTTGGCCTTCTTGAGGACCAGGACCCTCTCAGACTCTGAGGGGTCGAGGGGTGTGGGGTCGGCACGTTGGCCTTTCTCTGGGGTCCACCCCGGCCCTGGACGAAGCCGAAGTGCAGACTTCTGCCCTTCCCCTTCCGGTTCCTTGAGGGGGTCCCATTCTTTGGAGGCAGGGGACCGTCCTTCTGGATCTATACGGCCCCGGTTGCCTCACTGGGGGGATTCTTCTGGGCGCAGCCTAGGCAGTACCAATGTGGTTGTACAACTGTCGGCTGCGGAGTCTTCCGGGACACCCTCCTCGGGTGTCCATGGTCTGCTCCCTAGCCCTGGCAGAGGTCAGCCGACTTCTTCTCTTGGCTCTGCCCCTATCCCTCTGCCGCATTCTCCAGCGCTCCCAGGCATTCTTGGTCCTAGCGGCCCTTTCACCTGGGAGCAGTTCAGAGCGGTGGCTGCTCGGTTTCCTGCCTACATTAGGGCCATAGACAGCCAGGTTTTTCAAAATCCCCCCGAGCAACCACCCTCGGAATGTATGGTGACCTCCAGCTCCTCATCCCCCTCTTCTGGGGGAGAGGAACCATCTGTCTATATCTCCCCAGCCGCTGATCTCTCGGAGTCTCAGCGCTTCCTCATGAGGATGATGGAGGATCTTCACCTTTCTCCCCTGTCGGTCAGCAATCCTGAGCATGCGGCGCACACCTTTCTAGGCGATTTCGGTGCGGCCACCCTTGTGGTGCCGCCCTGGCCTGCTCCCATTCGGGAGGCGTCCATGTGTTTCTGGCAGAGGCCCTTCTCCGGAGTTCCTGCCCCTAGGGACCTCAGCCAGAGGTATTGCACTCCCCCAGAGTCTCCAGGTTCTGTGCCTCATCCACAGTCCGGATTGACGCACCTGGACACCCTTGACGGACTTCGCGCCCTCCACCGTGACCGGCCCCCAGATCAAGACTCTTCGGATTTTGATTTCTGGGGGGGGGAGGAGGACTTTCTACTCAGCACGGTTGCTTCTCTCCATCTCTGCTCATCAGGCCCACTATGCAGCCTACAACAGGTTCTTGTGGTCAGCGCAGGTCAGATCCTAGCTGCTTTGCCTGACTTCGGAGCAAGCCAGGCAAGCCATCGCCACTCTCTGCACGTGGCCTGGAGCTAGCAAGACACAGCAAGGGCATCTTACGATGCCAATGAGGTAGCTACCAGGGTCGTAGGGACAGCGATCTGCACCAGGAGATCGGCATGGCTTCGCCTTTCCGGTTGTCACCCTTGGCCCGTGGGTGATTTGCTCCGCTCACCAGGGAACCTATCTCTTTTCCCGTAGGGTGGGCGGCGTTTGTCGGGGAAAATTCCTTCCACCTCTGGGGGGCCCCATCTCGCTCTCCCCCACTCGGACCTCCTCAGGCCCAGGGTTCCCCCCCTTAGTGTGTCACCCACTGAGGGCTAAGGGACGTGGTCCCTTAGGGTGCAATGAATCATCCCCCTTTGGGGGGGCTTGGTACTCACCCATCTGTGATGAATGGTGAAGATTGACACAGATAAGATATAAAAAGTACGTACCTACCATAATTATGATCTTTCTGTGTATCTTCACCATTCATCACAATCCCACCCGCCATCCCCCTGAGGCTCCAGTCTCTGGATCCTCCTCCCTCTGTGCCTACCCCTCTTTTTGAGCGGGATAAAGTTGGGACACACGGGGGTAGTTTCTTCCCTAAGGGGTACAGTTCGAGTGGCACTCCTTCTCTACTACATATCTTCACTCCTACGGGGTGAGAGCTGGTGGTTGCCCTCCTTCTGTTATCCATCTAACTTAAAAAAAAAAAAAAAAATCTTCCCTTTTTTTCACCAAATATCTTTACTGAGAGAGTACTGAGTACCTGTACCCTGTCCTTCTCCAGAATAGCCGACTCTGCTTTTGGGGTATTGCCAGTTATTATGTGCCTTGAATTCTGGCAAATGAGCTTTGCTACTCCTTGCAGTTCCTATACAGTCTGGTGACGGACAAGGGTCCTGGATCCTTGTTACCTCTCACTCTCTCTTAAATTATGTCTCCCCCCCTTCCCTCCCTTCTTCCTTTTCCAGAGATTGGGGCCCCTGCCCAATCCCCTTAGTCTTCCTTCCTCTATGCTGTCCTCTCAGTCGTTATTTCTCCTTTTAGTTCAGTTTTTCTCTTCCTTTTTCTGTCCCTTGGACTCTCTTGTCCCACCCTCCATCCCTTCCTCTTACCTCTCCGGCACTCAGAACTGGTATGCAGGAGTCGATGCAGCCTAACGGCTAATCCTCGAGCACCAGTGAGTATCGCCGGTTTCGAGGGCGGCGCCGATGCTGCATCGACCCGCCTCATCCTTTTTTAAAAAAAGGGTTTCCACGGGGTCCTGATCTCCGGCCAGTACCCATCTGTGATGAATGGTGAAGATACACAGAAAGATCATAATTATGGTAGGTACGTAATTTTTATTTCTGTGTTGAGTACAAGTTTAATAGCTGTACAGATTTGGATACATATCCCTGTCCAGGATGGATGAGGTCCTAGAGAGGTTAAGGGGAGCCATGTACCTGATCACCATAGACCTGACAAAGAGCTATGGTGATCAGGTACCCCTGATCCCTAAAGGCAGAGAGAGGTCAGCCTTCATCACTTTGTTTGACCTGTTCCCATTTCGGGTAATGCCATTCAGGATGAACAGTGCGCCAGCCATCTTTCAACAGCACATGGATCACATTCAGTCTGAGCCAGGAGACATCACCATCTACAGTCAGATATGGGAGGATCACATCAGTCACATGACTAAGGTACTCTGCTGACTGATGGCTGCAGGGCTGACAGTCAAGGCGTAGAAGAGCCAAATCAAGATGGCAGGGGTGTCATACCTTGGACACAGTGTCGGGAGTGGGTACATCTGGCCTGAGTCAGTAAAAATTAAGACCATACAGGGATGGGCCATGCCCACAACAAAGAGAAAAGTATGGGCCTTACTAGGAACAGCAGGGTACTATCAAGAGTTTGTTCAAAACTTCATTAGTATGATCAAACCTCTGTCTTATCTCACTAGGATGAAAATGCCCCCCCAAAAAGTTCAGTGGACAAATTACTGTGAGAAGGCAGTCCACGAACTGGAGGCATTTTGTCAGTCACCTGTGCTTTTGAGCCTTGACTATTCTTTGAGATTCATTGTGCACATGGATGTATCCCAACATGGGCTAGGAGCAGTTCTGAGTCAGGTCACACACACATGGGTGAGACACCTAGTTGTGCACCTGAGCAGGAAGCTGCTGTCCTGAGAAGAGGCATATGCCACAATTGAGAAAGAGTGTCTGGGTATAGTCTGATCCAGAAGCAAATTATTTGATACCTTTTATTGGACCAACATAGATGCAACAAGAAGAACAAAGTGCTTTAACTTTCAGACCAACAAGTCCTTCCTCAGAAGCTTAATGACGGTTATTCTGGGCTTTGCAAAAGCTGCATCATATTTGTTTGGGTGGGCATTCACACTTGTCACCAACCACAACCCCCTCACATGGCTCCACAGATCAGTGGGCAAAACCACAAACTGTTAAGACAAAGCCTGGTGCTGTAGTCCTATAACATGAACATCAGGCACCACAGTGAGTCACAGCATGGCAATGCAGATGGTTTGCCTAGGCAATAACCTGTGGCCCAGTGAAGATAGGGGGTGCCTTAAAGAACTGGATAAATTGTTAAACAGGAGGGAGAACTGGAGGAATAGCAGGTAGTAGAGCAAACCTGCTAACATGAAAACCATCTTTAAGGGTTGCTAAAAGATGCCCTTTCATTCTTCTAAGGGACAGAGATGTAACAGATGTAACACCCAGGACTTTTTTTTTTAATATAATTTTATAATTTCTTGTATTTTCCAAATATTGTACTTGATGTGGGAACTGAGATCAGTTTCAACTCTGCCGTCCTGGGGGAAAAAAGTTGGGTGTGGGTCACATAGTTCCTGTCCTTTAAAGGCTTTTGCTTTGGGATGATAGAATCACTTTAATAGAAAAAAGCTTGTGTTTTGTATGTAGATAGTGGCCCAGGCAAGGCATTTCCAGCTGTGCTGATGGCATGCATAACAATAGGATCGAGTCAGAATACAGACAACCAGTGAGGACCAGTTCTGGGGCAGAGAAAAATCCTTCACTGTTCAAAGGAGATGTCCAGGGCTTGATGTCAGAGAGGCAGGGCCCATTATGCAAAAGAGTAGGCTGGCCTATCCTGAAAAGTCTGACCATGTTTCACTGAGAAAGTCAACTCTGCTGGGACACTGAACCTGTAACATCAAGTGTTAAAGTCTGCCATAACTCAACAAGAGTCCAGTTTGGGTAAGCCACTCTGCTTAGAAAACTAGCTAGTTTTTAGTGAGGTTTTTTATGTGATCTCTTTTAGAATGTGTTATTTTTATTTCCTGTAGTATCCTGTATTCCCCATAGCCTTTAGTGTGTATAATCCTGTACTATATATACATATCGTGGAGTATTTATTTATTAAATTTTGGTGACCGGGTAGGTCCACTGAGCCCCGAAGGTCCCTTTTTCAGGGGCGACCCAGGATAACAATACAAGTTATAAGAATGAACAAGGACATAAGGAACATTTGAGACATTGTGAGTTACATTATGAGGTGGTTACAGTAAAGAAAAATAGTGGATACAGGCATGGTAAAAGAAAAGCAGTGGATACAGGCATGGCTTACAGGCACAGTAAAAGAAAAGTGGTGGATGCAGGCATGGGTATCATCATGACATGTAAGCAATTGGTAGTACTTTGCATATAGTTTATTCAGGGGTTGCACGTGGCCTCTGGCGAGTAGTCTGTATAAGGCAGGTAGTAGGAAGGTTAAGCTAGGAGACGGGAGTTGGAGAAAAGGGGAGTACCTTAGGAGCTTTAAGTGCCATGTCAGTGGCATGCGCTTGAGGTCAGCAAATGTGACTTAAGCCTGGTGCGGATGTTCATGAGTGAGGAGGAGGCCTGGACCTGGGGAGGGAACTTGTTCCATTGGCAGGCTGCTTGGGAGGAAAAGGATCTTCCGCCAGTGTTTGTCCTTACCCTAGGGACGTCTAATAGCATTCTATCTGAGGTCCTTAGGTTCCTTGGGATGTGTTTGAGGGTTATGGTCCCGGCAATGCTTGGTGGAGTGTGGGGTTTGAGAAGCTTGTAGGCCTGGACAAGCAAGGGGTGTTGGAGGTGGGCGACCAATGTGGGCCAACGAAGATTGGCCAAAGTGTCACAGTGGTGACGTCTCGGGTGGTCTAAGGTTGTGAAACGAGCTATTTTATTATGTAGGTTAAATGTTATTTTTTACACTTCATGCTTTTTATGACTGTTTTTAAGGTACAGATAACTTAGGGTAAATTGGCAATTCCCTGATCCATTTCTGAAGAGACAGGCTACTACACTATCTAAAGCAAAAGGGTTCTCGGATGGGGCAAAAGGGATGGGTCATTTGCCCTTATGGGAAAGGTCACTGTACAGTGTAAGCAGTGTCTCTGGTGGTATTCAGACCTAGAGATACCCTGAGTGAGAGTCAAGCTGGGGAGGGCTGCATTTACCCAGTCATGGGCCCTATGCACAGCAGTATCCATATGTGCCCTCCTGTGTTGCACCATCCTCAAAGGTTGCATCGCAGCTTGTTCGAACAATGTAACAGGAAAACAGGACCATTCTAATGCAACCACAATGTGAATCTAGTACAGTATGTGCATTCAGAAGGTAACCTCAATGGAAGAACTTTTTCAAAACTGCGAGTGGCAGCCATCTTTAATGACTTCAGTCATTAATTAGTTATAAAAGCTATACATTTTAACTAAAAAAACTATATCATGACTCCCCAAGTCACAAATACCAACAATTACTGCTGCTTTAAATAATAGTTGTATTTGCTTCTACAAAGGTTATTTTATTTCCATTCTGTACCTCTTTGCTTGCTGTTGCAGTCCATGTTGTCCTTCCAGATTTCCCCCTCTGAGCCCTTGGCACACAGCACACATTCATCCTTGGCTTCTGACCCACCACCAGATGACAGATGAGACCCTCATCACCCACTAAATGTGCACCCTCCATCTCCAGCCCGCTCTGAACTCCTAGGCCTGGATATTCAAACTGCGCCCAGAGAGGGCACAAATGGTTGCTCTGCGCAACTGAGTTGTGCCGGACAGCAAAAGTGCTATATTCAAACGAGATGCGCTACTGGGCAATCCCGTCTGAATATGGTAATAAATGCCTGTGGCGCAAATGGGGGCTGCCAATGATGCTCTGGCATATCCCCCTGCCTGGTCTGAATACATGGAATGGGGATGCGCGGGGCATCTTTGGATGTGCCGAGTGCAGATTCCAGATATTCATACTGAAACATGCAAATGGGGCCATTAGCCATGCAGGGCACAAATAGGGCCATCTGCATGTCATTATAGCCCCATTTTCATGTCTGGGGCAGGGATGCACTAGGCGGCAAATGCTGTGTAGCACAAAAAACACTCACAGCTCCCTGGTAGTCTAGTGGCTCCCCCTCCTGTCCCCATCATCATCACTGTAGTTTACAAATTCATCCCCAGTATTTCCTGTTAGTCTAACGGCCCCCCCATCCCAGATCATGAGTAACATTACAGTTCATCCCTCATATCCCTGGTAGTCTGGTGTAACCCCCTCTCCCATCCCCGATTGTACATAAAAGTACAGTTCATCCATCATATCCCTGGTAGTCTAGTGTGTAACCTCCTCCCATTGCTGTTCATGAATAAAAGTTTATATTACCCCTTGTATCCCTGGTAGTCTAATGTAACCTCCTTCCCATTCCTGAACCCAGTCATAGAGGTATAACACCCATCCCAGTATCCATGGGGTTCAGTACGAATTCTTCTACCTACTGAGGAAGTCTTCATCTACCTTACTCTCTTAATTAGTAATAGGTGCCTACGGGAGTTAGTAAAGTATTATCTCTTCCACACACGTTACTTGTTAAAACATGATATTGAAGAACAGTGAATGATAGTTATTGTGTTAATATTGAAGCTCCATTGGTAGATACCATTGTCAACTACTGGCTTGCAGTGTACTGTAAAGCTTTCATTCACAACACTGTGTTATGAGATAAAGTTGTAGAATGAAAGTATAGTATACTGCAAGCTTCCAATATTGATGGCATCGCTCACCAATGGGCTTCCACTGCAAGAAGGGCTGTCATTCACTGACAGCTCAGTCGACGGGAAGCAGGGCGGTGTGTGGAGGGATGTGCTGCCTGCCGCCCGTAAGCACCTGGCCTTGCTGGTTGGGGGGTGGGTGAATGGGTTTCAGTGAGTGGGTAGATACACTGGACCACCATGGATACTGGATGGGTGTTATACCTATACGATCGGGTTCGGGGATGGAAGGGAGAGTTACACTAGACTGCCAAGGATACAAGGGGTAATATAAAATAGTATTCACGAACAGGGATGGGAGGTGGGTTACACTAGTCTACCAGGGATACGAAGGGTAATATAAAATATTATTAATGAACAGAGATGGAAGGGGGGGCACCACTAGACTACCAGGGTTGCTTGGGGATATATTGACAAATACGGATGGAGTTTGGGAAGGGAAGGGGGCCACTAGACTTCTAGGGTTATGGAGCAGGTGTTTTTAATCATTCGGGCATACAGGGAGGGGGCAACTAGCCTACCAGGGACAAGGGGATAAGTGTCATGCACTTCACGATCGGGGATTGGGGGCTAGCCACCCAGGGGCTGGTGGCTGCTGTGTTGCGCTGTGCAGTACAGCAACCCACCTGTGGTGACTATTACTTACGTGGTGCATCTCCGAGATGTGCGGGCAGCTGTGCTGCACATCTCAGCTGAACATTGCAATGTGCCACATGTGCAGAGGAACGCCCCCTCTGGATGTGCCACATACATTATCTTTGTGCTGCGGCGCATCTGGAATTATATGGCACATCCCCACCTTTTGAATGTGGCCCAGGTGTGCAATTTGGAGATGCACCAGTGCAACTCAGTCGCTCCGGGTACACCCCCTTTGAATATGTAGGCCCTAGTGTACTGCTGGTGGACTGTAAAGCTGAGCTCAGGCTTGGCCTTGACTGCTCCAGGCTGCAGCTCCTACTTCTCCAACTTTGGAGGCTGAGGACTTGACTAAGGCTTGATTGACCTGCTTGTCAGTGACTGGTTCCATCTACTGGGCTGGCCACAACTCTTTCTCTGCATCTGGGGTTGAGGTGGTCGGCTATGCTCAGCTCCACCCCCCTTAATTCATTAGTTTTTTAATAATAATAGTAATAATAATGTTTGCTTATATAGCTCAATTTAAAGCTTATCAATGCGCTGTACAATAAGACAAAAACAGGATAAAAAGATAAAATACAATAAAACATACATTACTAGAGTATACATTCAGCAATAATTCTTAAACGTAATCCCCAAAACTATGATAAAACAAGTCAGTTTTCAAAGCCGTCTTAAAGCTGTCCACGGTCTGGCACTCTTGAATCCTATGAGGTAGAGAGTTCCACAGGGTCAGGGCTGCATACATAAATGCTAAAGCACCAGAAGTTTTCAATCTAACCCTGGGAACCTCTAGCAATCCCTCATTGGCTGAGCAGAGGGGACGGAGGGGCAGTAAGGAACCAGGAGCTCTTGCAGGCAGCCCGGACCCTGTCCATGTAGGGCCTTGTAGGTCAGTAATCCGACGTTGAAGGTGATCCGCCACTGTACAGGTAGCCAGTGCAGTTCACGCAGCACAGCATTGATATGACTGGCCCAGGAAACCCGTCAGTAGCCTGGCCGCAGCATTCTGCACCAGCTGTAAGCAGCGGATATCAACCCCCAGAAGCCCTAGGGAGAGGAAATTACAGTAGCCAAGGCGCAAGGTTACAAAGACATGGATCAACATTGGAAGGTCGCGAGACGGAACAAGGTGCTTAATCCAGGAAATGTTCCTCAGATGGTAAAAAGAGGATTTGACTACTGCTGACACCTGTTTATGCAGTGTCAGCCCCTCATCAAAAATCACCCCCAGATTCCACACCTGAACAGAGGGCATGAGCTGGTTACCTCCAAGCCAAAGCCCAGAGGCAGACTATGCCCCTGCCCTCTCTATCCCCCGACCTGGATCCACCACCAACACCTCAGTTTTATTGGGATTCAACCTTAACCAGCTGGCCCGCATCCAGTCCTGGATTTCTATGAGGCAGCCATTAAAGACAGAGACTGCACTATCCTGGTCGGGTGCAAAAGACAGATAGAGCTGGGTGTCATCTGCATAACAGTGAAACCTCAGCCCAAACCATCTCACAGTGTCTCCCAATGGCAGCAAATACACCGTGAACAACATAGGGGACAGCAGAGAGCCCTGGGGAACCCCACATGGCAGAGAGAATGAGGCTGAGGAATAAATCCCAGACACCACTCTTTGAGTTCTACTAGTGAGGAAGGATCTAAACCAAATGAGGACCATACCTGACAGGCCGCAGATGTCCCTCAGGCACTGCAACAGCCCCACATGCTCCACGGTGTCCAAGGCTGATGAGAGATCAAGAAGGACAAGACTGAATGGCACTAATGATCTCTTACAATCAGGGGATCATTGAGCACCCGAACCAGAGCAGTCTCAGCACCATGCCTCTTCTGAAAACCAGACTGGAGGGGATCATAGATGGTCAAATGGTTCTCCAGCTGTAGGGCAACTACCTTCTCTATCACCTTTCCAACAAAGGGAAGGTTAGCGATTGGCCTGTAGTTAACAAGGCAGTTTGAGTCCAGAGAAGATTTTTTAAGGGGAAGTGTAACTACCGCCTCCTTCAGGGAGTTCGGAAACTCACCTAACTCTAAAGAGCACCAAACTATCTCTGCCAGGACAGGGTCAATGGTATCTACACACCTCGAAATGAGGCGTGTAGGGCCCGGGTCCAAACTACAGCACGTAGGCTGCATACTCTGGACAATCTGCACGACATCAGAGATCACCGGCCGGTCAAAGTGGACCCAAGAAAACAGAGGCATAGTAACTGTCCACTGAGGTAACCCGTGAAGTGGGCGCATGAGGAAGGGTGTCGTCCATTCCGGCGACACCTTCCTGGCGGAATCCACTCATGGTGATGGAAAAGGGGGGGCGACCGGATGAGGGAACTGGCGGCGGATGTCGCTATACGTATGCGCGTGGGGGGGGGGCGAGCACGGCAAGTGTGGGCTGGGAGAGGGTGGAGAGGCTGTAGGGGGTGGCACTGTGGTTGCCGGTTGAGCTGCATCGTGGCATCGGGGATTGGCTAGTGGCTGGGGTGGTGGAGGTACCGGGTTCGGGTCCAGGTGCTGGTGCAATTTTTATTGCACCTGGCCCAAACCTTTTTATTTTTACTGCTTTCACCCCCCCCGACATGCACCCCCCTGGAGTTGAGAATCTTTAAGTAGGGGGGTGCGGCGGTGATGCCCTCCGCGGTATAGCCCCCAGACAGCAGTAAAAATATGTCCTGGCATCATTGTACTGTGCAGCGCCGGGGTTGTCAGAGTGCCGAAAATGTGTTCGGCACTCTGACCGAGCGATAACGGTGATCGCCTTTAGGCATTCACGGTTATCACATAGACCCATCCACTGACCACTGTAAACCCCCATAGAACGGGCTGACGGGATCTCCGCCCTAATTTCAGCCACTTTATTAGCAAAGAATTGAGCAAACTCATCACACATATCCCGTGAAAATGCTCTATGAACTTGCAGACAGGTTGGATTGCACAACCTGTCCACAGTTCAAAAGAGCTGAGCCAGTCGATTCTGAGCCACAGCAATCTCCCTGGACAGGAACTCTGCCTTCTTATGGGAGATTGCTGATTGATAGATTCCATAATGTTCCACCAATCTAAGGCGGTTGGCATCCAGGGAAGATCTCTGCCAGTACTGCTGTAGCCTTCATCCCACTCGCCTCAACTCCCTCAAGGTCCCATCAAACCAGGGGGACCGAGGGCGATGAGTGAGGGGATGAACTCAGACAGGAGCGATGGAATCCAGAGCATCCAACACCACCTTATTATAGGCTTGTACTAGATTCTCTGGACCCTCGCTAGCATCCAGAAATTCAGATAGGTCTACACAATCCAAAATGAGGCGTGTAGGGCCCAGGCCCAAACTACAGCACATAGGCTGCATACTCTGGACAATCTGCATGACATTGGAGATCACCGGCCGGTCAAAGTGGACCCAAGAAAACCGAGGCATAGTAACCGCCCACCGACCACTGTAAACCCTCATAGAATGGGCTGAATGGATCTCCGCCCTAATTTCAGCCATTTTATTATCAAAGAATTGAGCGAACTTGTCATACTTAACCAGTGAAAATGCTCTACAAACTTGTTGACAGGTTGGATTGCACAACCTGTCCACAGTTCAAAAGAGCTGAGCCAGTCGATTCTGAGCCACAGCAAGCTACCTGGACAGGAACTCTGCCCTCTTATGGAGATTGCTGATTGATGGACTCGATAATGTTCCATCAATCTAAGGAGGCGGTAGGCATCCAGGGGAGATCTCCGCCAGCACCGCTCTACCCTTCGTCCCACTTGCCTCAACTCCCTCAAGGTCCCATCAAACCAGGGGGGGACTGAGGGCGAAGAGTGAGGGGGCAATCTCCGACAGGAGCGATGAAATCCAGAGCATCCACCACCGCCTTATTATAGACTTCTACTAGGTTCTCTGGATCCTTGCTAGCATCTGGAAATCCCAATAGGTCTAACACTGCTGAAAGACCGATGGGAGTAGCATCCCTTAAAGGGCGATATCTGACCATCTCCACAGGGGCAGGGCTATAGGGGGAAGCCCGGAAATTGAACCTTACAGTGTGATGGTCAGACTATCCAACCGGTTCCACCACTAGGTCAGAGGCTTCCATCCCCAGGAGGAAAACCAGATTGAGTGAGTTGCAGAGGCAACTACCTGTGTGAAGCCCAACATGTTCATAAGTTGGAGGAAGACCTGACCAAATTACGAGAGTTCATTATCAACCCAGACGTTGAAGTCACTCAGCACCATCATCCTGGGCGACTCCAACACCATGTTGGCAGTGAAGTCTGTGACTTCCTGCAGAAACAATTTCTCACCCCCGGGTGGACAGTAGATAAGAATGATCCTGCACCCCACACCTGCAGCCACAGTACACTCAAATGATCTGGGAACCTCAACTGGAACTTCCGCAAGGCCCAATTCTGTTTTAAAACAAATGGCTAAACCCCTGCCCCTGCGGTCCAGTCTCGAGTGGTGCATCACCGAGAACCTGGCAGGAATAGCTGCCTCCAGAATCGGGCCGGCATTTTCATCCATCCAGGTCTCGGTGATGTATGCCAGGTCAGCTGTTCCAGCAAGATCAGCAATAATAGCTGTCTTGTTCTTTAGAGACCTGGCATTGCACAACACCACTTGAGACGGACGAGACTACGGAGCCGGCCGGACTAGTGGCCCCGAGCCCTTGGCTATGGGAACCAGATAAGGAGAACCGCGATCTGGCACCCATTTCATCCCAGGGCATCTCCTGGAATTAACTACCTCAATCCGACCCCCCAGGTCCCTCCTCCCCCAAGGTTCAGAGCACCCGACCATCCTTCTCCTTTTGTTCACTATCCCAAGCACCCTACATCACCCATAAACCACAGCTGAAAGCAGAGGGAAATTAAAGGGCCGGAGGCCCTGAAGCTCGGAGGAGGAGTACTGCCTGACCAGGACAGCCAAATGCCAGCACATCCTAGTAGAAGCCAGGTATTACAAACAATAAAATAAAAACATAAAATCAAAAAACAACCCCAACCCGCCCCCCAAAACAACGGAACAAAGAAAAAAAAAACATCAAATAAAATAAACTAAAAGCCAGTCCATATATTTCAGAAAACCAATGGAAACAGATCGAGGGAAAACAATCAGTCACCAGATACTGCTGCAGGTAGAATGGAAACGACACCCGGAGAGCTCTCACCAATCCAGGAAAAAACAAATGTCTTCAGTTCCACCACTGCCTCTCGTGTAGGGACTGGAAATGTCAACAGTAACTTAAAAATTTGAAAAAGATAAACAGGATACTCTCACCAATCCTCTGGAATCTGCTGCACTGAAGAGGAGCTGGGCAGTACAATACCTGGGCATAGGTCGTAGACAAAGTGTTGCAGTAAAAGAAGGTATAGGGGTGAGGGGATCCACAGACACAGCCACAAATCCAAAACCGGTATAAAAAGAAAGTGAGTCCAGACTTCCACTATCTTCGGCAGCGCTCCAGCCACCAACAGAAAGTTCCGAGCCACAGTGCAAACTTCTTCCTTGCTCCAAGCCGATGCCCCTACCAAACTCCTCCACAGGTCAGCCCATCGGCCTGCGAGGAAGAGTCGGCAAGCACCAGCCCAGAGAGAACCAAGCAAAGGAGAGTAAACACTTCTGGTCACCCCACCAGGAGGTCCACCGCTCCCCTCTAAACCGGCGACCAGCAGCTACAGGTGCCTGGAGAGTCAGTCTTCAAGACGACCCCCCCCCCGGGTGACTTAGGGCAGCATCGCACTCCCCCGCTGACTCTTCAGCAATCAGACATGAGCATTCCTGCCCTGGCCCCAAGGAGGTGACTGCAGGTGCTCCCCAAGACCACAACAGGCACCTTGGCGAAAACAGGCAGCATTCTCTCCAGAAAGTCGGGCTTCGGCAAAGTCAGTGCACACTTCCCAATGGACCAAAACTTAGGCTCCTCACCCCAGCCTTCCAACAATGAACAACAGTTCACCAAACGGCAGCAGCAGCAGCAGTCTAGCCGAGACACAGCCCAACAACCAAGGCCCAGCTCCACCTGACAGTAAAACAGTAAGCTGGCGGCTCTCGTTCCCCCATTTCTCTGTTCCCAATTAATAATCCAGAAGAGGAAAGGCAAAAACACAAGGAACCCCATCAAGCACCTAAACTAACTACCTCACTCACAGTCCCTACTCTAACTACCACTATTAACTTAACAACAAAAAGTAAAACAATAAAGATAACTAAAAAGGCTTGCAGAAAAGCAAGTAAAATGTAAAAAATGAAAATCTTTCTGGCTCTTACTGTAGCTGGCTGACAGCAGACCCAGCGTGGTCGTCATCTTGTGCACTGAAAGCTGAACTCTGAAAGTTTGTATTTTCAATTATACAGAAATACAAATAAAATTGAATAGTCTCAATAACAAATTAAACAGAACCAGCAAGCTAATGTAGTTTGTTTATTTATTTGAATTTTGGTAACAGGGTAAGACCACTCAGACAATTACAGTCCCTTTTTCAGGGTCGACCCAGATAGGACAACAAGCATTTACAGTGCAATTACAGCAAAATTTCAGGTAGAGACAGATTACAGAGGAAGAATGTTATGTACATAATATTATGATACAGAGAACAAAGATCATTTACAAAATACACTATGCATACCTATGTACAAATTGAGAACAACATCAGCAGAACAATGCAAGTAGACATAACTGTACATATCACTAGACAGCAGCGGGGAGATTATTATGCATTAGTACATATACAATGCATAACTATGTTCAAATTTAGGCACCATCAGCAAACACTGCAATTAACAGGTATGTAGGTAGGGAGGGTGAGTCAAGGGACAGGTAGGCAGATAACAGGTGTAAGAGTAAAGGCAGAGCAAGGTTAGGGAGGGAGGGAGTGTGGGGAGCGGAAAAGATAAAAAAAAAAATTGGGGGTAAAGGAGTAACCAGGGCATTAAGGAGTTTCCAGGCAGCAGAGTTAGAAGTGAACAGACACAGTCTCTACAGGGAAAGGTCATCTACGAACGCAAGGGCACTTTGCTGAGGAGGCAAGGAAGGCAAGTAGGCTGGACTGGAATGAAGGAAGTGAGGTGCAGGACAGGATTGAGGGGGGCAGGGAGTTCCAGTTGGCTACTGCCTCAAAGGAGAATGATTTACGTGCAACAGCTAGCCATAGATTATGTCTTAGAAGAAGATGGAGGGAGGCTGATCTGAGTGCGCGAGGAGCTATTGTCTGGCATATAATCTCACTGAGGCAGGGAGGGGTGAAGTTGTGGACAAGTTTGTACATGAAGCTCATGGAGGAGAGCCTCAATTGCGATTCATAGGGCAACCATCCTAAAGAAGAGAGGACATCACGGTGGTGGAGGCGTGATCTGACCCTAGGGCAAACCCACCTACCTATGGTATGCCTGCATGAGAAGAGACATAGAAGATGAATTGGTGGAGAGCAATAGGGGAGCCCCATATGAAAGGAGTGGAAGAAGCAAAGAGGAGGACGTCTTGAGGCAAGAGGTAGTGGTGAGAAAAGGGCGAATGCGATAAAGACCCCGCTTCTGATTAAGAGACTTGATTCGTATGTGACATGGGCAGTGAGGGAGAGAGAGGAGTCCAAGGTAATACCCAGATATTTGAAGGTTTTGACTGCCTCCAGAACATCACCTTTAAGGGAGGAAATACAGAGTGGGGTGGGGAGCCAGAGTATTACAGACACACTTACTGTACATGAGTGGTTTACTGCATTTAGTAACCATTTGTTTCAAGACATTCGATAGGCTTTTAATTAGTGAATCTGATAACCATAAAATGCAAAACTGTATGATGTTTATGTTCCCCCCTTCTCCCTTCATTTTAATTAAGCAATTTCTTTAGAGTTGGTGTCATGGCTGCTGTTAGCCTGTGCTTATGCCATATTGCCATTAAAACTGAATGGACTTCAACCTGACTGGAGAACAAGCTTTTTGTGTACATACAGTATGCACTGCATGTGTTGTGTATTCAAAGTGAAATTGCAACTTTTTTTAACCTTATATTTATTCTCCTTACTGCACCATCCTGCCACTCAGACACCCTCAATCTGCCTTCCACACGTCCCATGGCACCCCCAGGAGTCTGCTCCTAGAGTGTTCATTTGCTCAATGCTTCCTCAGGTATCCCGGTATACCCCCCGGGCGGGCCGGGGGAAGGACCACCAGACTTTCCCCCTAGTAATGGTGGAGCGGGCGGTACACATTGGAGTCTGCCCTGGTGAGCGCCGGTGATGTGGACTGGCGTTGGAGAAGTCATCACCTAGGAGTGACGGGCTCCATTTTCTCCTGTTCTGCTCTATCCCCTGCAGTTGCCGGCACACTGGGAGAACCAATGAGGAGGCACGTGTATAGATGCTGCTCCTCCCTGGGCTCTCGGCTACCACTGCCCCTCCCATTGTGCATCCCGACCTGCATCACCATTCCCAAGTTCACTCAGGAGGTGGTGATATAGCAGCAGGACAGACCTGTAACCCTCCCCAGAGAGGGAGAGCTGCCACTGGGTGCTCAATCCCTCTCTTCCCCGCCGAGCCTCGATGGCCCGAGCTCGTTCCTGAACCCAGGTCGCCGATGTGGATCGAGGTGTGGCATCCAGTGCCTCAACCCTCAGCGCCACTGGACCGGCTGAAATTTTAACTTTATTGTCATCTTTATTAGTATCCTGATAGGGATGGACTGTGACAGGGTTGAATAGGACCCTGTCCCAGTTGTTATGGAGAGTTTGAATGCAGGGATCTGTTCTGTTCTTTCCTTTCCTGTCTCTTATCTGTCTGGTTGTGCAACCACATTTTCCTGTGAGACCTAGGATTTGATCACCCAGACAGTCTCGCAATTCTTTGCCTCTCACTGTCTCTCAGTTTTCCCTTGCTGTTCTGTCTTTTCCTCCCTTGCATATCCACTGGTATAAAAATATATGTAAATCATTATGTGGAAATGTAACTGATATTAACATACTAGACGCCAGCAGAGTAGGCCTATTGGTCCATCAAGTCTGCTCGTGCTTCAGCACCCTGATTGGATACCATAGCCCTCTAGCTGTCTCCTTCCACTGTTACTCCATCCCCCAGTCCTGCCCCCCAGACAAACCAACCTTTGCTTCACCCCTTGCCTGTACCTGTCCCACCGTCTCTTGATTCCCTCCACCGTATCTGCCTGTACCAGCTCCCCGGCTGCGCATTCCATGGTTCCACCACTCTCTTGGTGAAGTACCTCCTTCTCCTTTCCCCCCCTAATCCTACCACCCTTAATCTTCCAACTGTGTCCTCTGGTGAGTCCACCCTCCTTCAGTCGAAATATCCCATCTCTGCTTACCTTATTTACTCCCCTGAGGTACTGGAAGACCTCAATCATGTGTCCGCGGTCCCTCTTCTCCTTCTCCAGCAAGAGCAGGTTGAGCTCCCCTAGTCGTTCCTCATATGTCATATCCCCCAGGCCCTGGATCATTCTGGTTGCTCTCCTCTGAATCTTCTCCAGGAGTTGGATGTCCCTCCTTAGGTGTGGCCTCCAGAACTGCACATAGTACTCAAGATGTGGTCTAACCAGGCTGTTGTACAGTGGCAAAATCACCTCCCTGTTCCTTGAGGTAATCCCCCTAGCAATGCATCCCAGCATCCTATTTTCCCTGACCGCAGCCTTCCTGCACTGCTCTGAATTAAACATGTTAACATCCACCAGGATTCCTAGGTCTCTTTCCCCTGCCATGGCCTGTAACTCATCCCCCCCCCGGGGTGTACACATAGTTGGGGTTTTCCCGCCCTAGGTGTAGCACCTTGCACTTGGAGGAGTTAAATTTCAATTTCTGGGTGTAAGACCACCTATCCAGAGTATCCAGGTCCTCTTGCAGGGCCAATATCCCCTCCTCCCCCTCCACCACCACCCCCAGCTTAGAGTCATCTGCAAAGAGACTCATTTCACACTTGATCTTCCCTGATATCGGAGATGTAGGCGTTAAACAGGAGTGGCCCCAGGACTGATCCCTGTGGGACCCCACTTATGACCTCCCCTCCAACTACTACCCACTGAGTGTTACCTGAAAGCCAATTTCCAATCCACCTAACCATCAGTGGGCCTATCCCCATCCCCCCAGCTTCTCCTTTAGGCCAGTGTGATATTGGGATCCCTTTGTTTGGAAATTATATAGTTACTGTTGAAATGTACATAATTATAGTTTGAGATGATTGCAAAGCTATTTGGAACTCATGGGGTTAACCTGAAATGTAATTTTTAAGCCTTTTGCACAAGCTGTGGAGAAGGGGCCTCAGTTCTGGGACATTGTGTTCTAGGTGCACCTGCCTGACACTTTTTAAATTTTTATTTTAGTCTTTGGTAACCGGGTAAGGACCACTAGGCACAAGTGCCTGTTTTCTGGGGCGACCTGGGAGCACTGGGCGGTTAAGTGATTTGCTCAGAATCGCACAGTATGCAAGTGGAGGTTGTGAGAATCAAACCAAGGTCTGTTCAGCTGGATGTACCAAGCTTGTTCACAGCTCATTACTCTAACCTGTAGGCTATACTGCCAGTAAACTTACAAGAACATTTTAGAAAAAAAATGGATGCTTGTTAAGGAGGGGGGTTGCAAGGACTTATAAAAACTGAGCTGCAGTTCCTTGCAAGGGACACAGGGATTGAAGGAAAACTCAGATGGATCTTCTCTGTTTATTCTGCCTTTGTAAATAGTTATTCTGAACAATTTTATTTTTTATTTTATTGTTATTCATAATAAAACTCATTGCAAATTTTACAACTACTCCTGGTTTTCCTGTGCTTCCTGACCTGTGCCTCAATGACAGATGGTGTCAGCCTAAATGGGATTTATGCCATGCATACTCTAAGTCAGGAGTTTTGTGTGTGGGTACTGGACTTAGTACCAGGGAAGCAAAGAGAAAGGTATAGATTCTGCAGCAGCAAGTCCAGGAGTGGTTACCAGGAGAATGGCAGCCAAACTAGCAGAGGCAGAAGTCCAAGCTGAGACTATACAGCCAGCACAAGTTATAGAAACATAGACTTTGACGGCAGACAAGGACCGCTTGGCCCACCTAGTCTGCCCATTTCCCCACCTAGAGGATAAACTGCAGATCCTATTTAACAAACAGCCTATTTCTTCCTACCCCCCACAAAAATTGCCTTATGTCTGTCCCATGCATTCTTGAATTCTCCCACAGTTTTAGACCCCACAACCTCCTCAGGAAGGCTGTTCCATGTGTCCACCACTCTTTCTGTGAAAAAATACTCTCACATTGCCCTGAGCCATCCCCCATCTTCAAATTGTGTCCCTTGTTCCTGCACATCTCTTTTCTGAAAGATGCTACCCTCTTGGACTTTGTTGATTCCACTGAGGTACTTAAACATTTCTATCATGTCCCCCCTCTCCCTCCTTTCCTCAAGGGTATACATATTAAGCTTCTTAAGTCTCTCCTCGTATGGCTTCTCTTGCAGACCCTGCACCATTTTAGTTGCCCTCCTCTGAACTGCCTCCATCCTGTCTATGTCCTTGCAGAGATGGGGTCTCCAGAACTGGACGCAGCACTCCAGATGGGGTCTCACCAACTTTCTGTACAGGGGGATAATAACTTCCTGTTTTCTGCTGGTGATGCCTCTCCCTATACATCCCAGTATCCACCCAGCCTTCCCATACCGCCTTCTCACATTGCTTGCATCTATCGTACAAGGGTAGATGTCAGAATATAAATGCATACTGTTGTAATGCACTTTGCTTGCTAATACATATATTATTCTATGTATTTTCTGTGTATTTCTTACTTGTAAGATGCCAAGGCATCTGTGTGCTTGAAATAGTTATGATATGTAAGTCGGCATTGCCACCTTTTGGTGATTTGTACTACTACACTAGATTTGCTCTCTTTATGCTGCAGTTGGGTGGGTTTCCCTTCACCTCAGAAGGAACAGAAATGCAGCACTATGGATTTACAGAGCGTTGTCAAAAAAACTTCCAAACTATATCCTGGACTGCTTCACCCAGACCTCTCCTAGCTCCTATGCCCTAAGAAGCAACATCATCATCCTGCTCAAATTGCCCAAATTCAACACCAGGCTAGGGAGGGCAGCAATCCGCTATTCTCTAGCTATAGCATGGAACACCCTACAAAAATCCCTAAAACTGTCCAATATCATTCCATTTGCATCCTTTAAACAGCATTGTACAGTCTTCTTCAAAGAGAAATGCAATTGCTACCACTAGAGCTAGCATTGTCATCTCACAAATCTCCCTTCCAAACCATATATGGCATATTCCTTCCAGACAGACACCCCATCTTATGGCACCCAGTAATACCTTCACCATCCTAGTATTACATTATGTTGAGTGTGCCATGCCCCCCCGCTGGGATATGTATATACTGTACATACTGTAAATATTAGCTTAACTTTCCTGTAACCATTTTTTATCATGTGAATTTACTGTACATCACTGTGTTTTTTAACGTTATTTTCCCCTGTATGTATAACTGACTTATATAAGTGTATGATGTATCTGTTGTGTATCAACTATTGAACCTTGACCTTATCAGGTCCATCTTGTAAATGAGCCTTGTTCAATGATGTTCGCCTGAATAAATAAAGATTTGATGATGATGATGATGTAAAACTCTGTATAAGAACTCTTTTGTTCATAAACTGATGACTATACAAAATTGTATATTGTTATCTTGGACCGTGGAGCCACCTCTAATTTAGCCAATAGGGCTCATCTCTGTAACTAAAAATGTTTCTATCTTACAGTAACCATAGTAATTATCATAGGTATATAATACCTCGGAAATCCCAAGAGACACAAAAAAACCTCGAGGTATAGGGAACGCTTAGCACTGACTTCCGGTTCGCATTGGTAAAAACTGCTTAGGGCAACTGTGATTTTATCCTTTTGGTAGTAATGAACTTGTTTATTACTCTAATGCAACATGTCTGTGATTACTTGCATTCCCAATATTGCCAAAAACCTAAAAGTGAGGTTTAGACCTCCTAACATACCTTTTGTAATTCCTGTGCTGAGTGTCAGAAAGTAACCCCAGTCACTAGAAAAGACAAGGTGCCCCTGGTGCCCCTACACTTGATAGATGTGCCTTTTGAAAGAATTGCAATGGATGTGGTTGGTCCTTTAGACAAAAGTAAAAAGGGTAATAGATTTATCCTGGTAGTATGCGAGTATGTTACTCGATACCCAGAAGAAGTTCCATTGTGTACTGTCACAGCTTCAAAAGTGGCAGCAGAGCTTGCAAAAAGTTTCAGCAGAATGTGCATACATAAAGAAATTATTACTGATCAGGGTAGTAATTTTGGTGCTGCATTATTTAAGGAGCTGTACAGACTATTAGGTATCACTGCCATAAAAACCTCCCCCTATCACTCTAAGACAGACGGTCTTGTTGAGCATTTTAACCAAACCCTAAAATGCATGTTAAAAAGGTTTGTAAAAGGGGAAGGGAAATATTGGGACCAATACTTGCCTTGCCTACTTTTTGCTTACAAAGAAGTGCCACAGGCATCAACAGGGCTTTCACCATTTGAAATGCTGTATGGTAGGCAGCCAAGAGGGCCACTGGATGTGATCAAAAGAAATGTGGGAGGATAACTCCACTCAGACACAATCTATAATGTCTTATATGTGTGCCCTAAGAAAGAAGTTGGCAAAATATGTTGAAATTGCCCATAGTAATCAGGAAGAGGCCCCAAACCAGCAGAAGGTATATTATGACCATGGGGGTTAAAGAAAAGTTTTTTAGCCAGGTGAAAAGGTTTTGCTACTGTTACTCACACAACAGAAAATAAACTGTTAATGAAGTGGCAAGGGCCTTACAGAGTACTTAGGCATACTGGCACCATTAACTACAAGACTAAGACCCCTGACAGGAAAAATCCTACTAAGATATACCTTGCTAACCTCCTCAAGAAAGGGGTTGAAAAAATGCCAAAAGCTGCTTTGCTAGTTTTACCAGAAATACATAAAGAAGATATTGATGTACAGTAGCTTATGATAGACTGGAACAAACTGTAACTGCTGATCCTGTAAGGTGAATGTTTCCTTAACCTTAGAACAAACTGCAAACATTCGTAATGTGCTAAAGACATTTAACAATACTTTTACCACAGTACCAGGCCAAGCAAAAGGGGTCGAGCACGTCATAGTGCCAAGGAATGCTCGCTCTATTAGGCAAAAGACATACAGATTATCTGTCCCAGTTATTATGGAGAGTTTGAATGCAGGGATCTGTTCTGTTCTTTCCTTTCCTTTCCTGTCTCTTGTCTGTCTGGTTGCGCAACCAAATTTTCCTGTGAGACCTAGGATTTGATTACCCCAACAGTCTCGCAATTCTTTGCCTCTCACTGTCTCTCAGTCTTCCCTTGTTGTTCTGTCTTTTCCTCCCTTGCACATCTGCTGGTATAAAAATATATATATATCATTAGGTGGAAATGTAACTGATATTGGAACCCCTTTGTTTAGAAATCATATAGTTACTGTTGAAATGTATATGATTATAGTTTGAGATGATTGCAAAGCTATTTGGAATCCAAGGGGTTAACCTGAAATGCAATTTTAAGCCTTTTGCAGAAGCTGTGGAGAAGGGGCCTCAGTTCTGGGACATTGTGTTCTAGCTGCACCTGCCTGACACTTACAAGAACATTTTAGAAAAAACAGGATGCTTGTTAAGGAGGGGGATTGCAAGGACATAAAAACTGAGCTGCAGTTGCTTGCAAGGGACACAGAGACTGAAGGAAAACTCAGATGGATCTTCTCTGTTTATTCCACCTTTGTAAATAGTTATTCTGAATAATTTTTATTTTTTATTTTATTGTTATTCATAATAAAACTCTTATTGCAAATTTTACAACTGCTCCTGGTTTTCCTATGCTTCCTGACCTGTGCCTCGACGACACAAACCTGTTAACTTAACTGGACTGCTCCCATCTCCCGGCCACAGCTGCTTCTTAGTTCTCACTCCTCTCTCCCTCTTTCATCATTCTGGGCAGTAAACTCAACTATTCCCACCACAGTACTCTGTCACTCTAGTCAAAGCAGAACTCCAAATCTGCACGTGCCATATCAGAATGTCCTCCCCTCTGCAACTGTGACAACTCTGTCTCCAGCCACCAAGCCCTCCCCAGTCTCCTACCTCCTCGTGGTACACTACTAGTCTGGTCTGCTGCAACCTGCTCATAGGGCAGTGCAGCCTCCATACCCGCTCGACTACTGTCAACTCCTGGTTTGACTCCTGGCTTGTTCTACGACCCAAAACTTCACTTGTCTCCAGACCAGCTCCCTCTGATCACTGCTGCCTCCCACTAATTGTGACCAAGTATCGACACATGCACAGGCCATGGACAAATCGACAAGGGTTGATCAAACTGCCATAAAATCACTTGGCAAATGGTGCCAAATGTAAGGAAGAGCCACACTGATCCCTCTGTGCTGCCGCTGACAGTGAGTCTATTCTAGTGCAGAAAGGTGGAGGGGACAGAACTACACGTCACAACATGGCTAGCTCAGATGGTGGTTTGCCCCGTTCCCCACCTTTTGGAGACCCAGACAAGTCAAAGTCCTGCAGGCAACAGCAGCAGGTAACTTAAACTAAAAAAAGATCACTTAAGCAGTGCACATACAAAGGCAAACAGCTCAGCAAAGGGCCCTCCAAAGACAAAGGCTCTATGCACAGGTGTAGTTTGCATATCAGGAAATCTGGCCCTGAAGTTGGGTGGTGGCAGCTGCAGTCCAAAGAGGAGACCCCACCACAATCGACATGGAGTGTCTGTATATAGTCTGGGCTCTGAAGAAGCTGCAACCATATTTGTTTGGGTGGGTGTTCACACTGGTTACCGACCACAACCCCCTCAAATTGCTGCACAGACCAGCAGGCAAAACCCCAAAATGGAATGTTTATTCCCCAGTCACTCTCAATCTTCAGGGATTTACCCTGTTTGAGCCTTGGCCACCACCCAGTCCCAGCTGCCACAAACCTGATTCCTCCAGTATCCCCATGGATCTTCACTGTGTGGCAGGGGCCAGGGAAGGGCTATCCTCTCTCCCCAGCAGTCCAAGTCCAGATACTGAGTTGGTAGTGTGGTGTGGAGCCTGGGTGTGCTGCCTGTCATTTAGAGGACAACTGTAGTATTTCTGTCTTTTCTGTCTAGAACCCCAGTTGTGTAGTGATATACCATGCAGATATGCAGAGGCAACCACGCATGTATCAGCATCTGAAAGCGGGCACTCCCTGCGTATGTGTTCCACTGTGCTGCCACCTGACTTACACCAGGTGGTGTGCCAGTAGCAGATCCAGTTCCTCCCTCCTTGAGAAGGAGAACTGTACTAGAGATGCTCAAATCTCTCTCCTACAGCCAGGACCCAAGTGACCAGAATCCATTTTGGATCCTGGGTCGCCAGTTTATTGAGCAGTAGCAATCTGGTTGGCAATGATAGCTACACCTTTTCAGGGTTTTAAATAATTGATTAGCAGTTTTTTTCTTGGGACTATACTAACTGCACAGAAAATATTTATATATATTTTCTAGAAGTGCTGTGTTTGTTAAACAGAGTGAGGCAAGAGCTATCCATTTTCACAAAGATTTAGCATTTTTATGAGCAAAACGCTAATCAATTTTTAGAGTTAAATAAATCCCTGCTTTTGATTGTGTTGAGAACATTCTTGTATTTGGCTATAACAACTGGTGAGCAGTTTTTTCAATGGGCTCAGCCATTTGTTATTCAGCATAATAAATGGCCAGTTATTACAGCATTCACACGCTACCTTAGTTTCTAAGCGTGAGCTTCTTTCTTATAGACTCACAGATGTTGTCAGTTTCACTGCAGCTGTGAGAACAGATGTGCTTCAATAGAAAACATCATAAAATCTTCAATATTTTTCACTGTCTTGGACTTTTTCTTGAACGTTTTTCAAAAATATCAAAATATTCTCATCAATGAGGCACAAGCAGTGCACTTCATGAAGTTCAAAAACACGTTTTTAAAAATCGCCTTTTTCGGTCATTTCTTGAACTGCCATTCACTTGGTCTGTGGTTTTATTAATATCTCAATTCTCTGCTACCAGAAAGGAGTACATGTAGAGGTAATCCAGTAAATGTACTTCAGGAAACAAATTCATATTTTGAGGTATTTACTTTCAATAAACTATTTCAAATATTTCAACTGGTATGACTGCACTCACTGCATGTAACATTTTCACATGGTCACAGAAGTCAGACAGGCAGGAAAAAATTGCTCACCAGCAATTATATATAATAAAGCGTGGGGTAGTATCCATACTCAAATTTAATGCTCACCCTCGGTGTGGGATGCTTTAATAAACCTCTTGAACTTCACTCTCGGGGTTTATGTAGCATCCCACACCCCAGGTGTGCATTACAAATAGAATAATAGATAGATGACTATGTATTACAAAGCAGTAAGACCATTGAGAGGTTTTGGGGACTTGGAACCTCGAGAGTGAAGCTGGCCATACACAACAGGCAACAAGGAGAGCACACACTATAGCGGGCATGAAAGGTGGACAGGGTGCATGGATCTCCAGTACCACAGGTGCACATGTGCGAATGGGAACAAAGGTACAGTGGAAACCAACAAGCACAACAAAGCACCAGCCCAAGGTACAAGGAATGACCACAGACACCGTCATCAATATAAAACTATTTACTCAGACAAGAAAAGTAAGACAATAAACTATTTACAATGGTACAAAAACACTAAGAACAGGGATAGGGTGCTGTGAAAATCAACACAGCAATAGGAAACACAGCACACAGGGGACAGTACAGTGGTGGGGGAACAGGGGAAGACAACTGGCAATGGGGATGGGCATGAAGGGCGGGGGTCAAGCAACAAAGGGGCTATATACAAGAGGCCCAGTGGCCTAATGTCCTAGATGCGCCACAGCCCAGCATCCACCCCTCCTGCCCACAGTTCACAGCACCCTGACAAGCAGGGTTATTGCCTGCAGGAGCTGCCTCTGCCTCTGGTACAGTGGCGCCAATGTCCGCCGGAGCACTCTCCTTAGCTGTATCCCTGCTGGCCAACCAAAGACTCTTCCTCTCATCCTCCCTGGCACACTGGGCTGGACTCTCTGTTGACCTACAGTGGGGACACAGACAACAGGAACTAAGTGCTATGGTCCACACCTGCCCTTCCCCTTGCCCACCACGTGAGTGTGCAGGAGGTAGCCCCCACAGCAATAGCCAACAGCCCGCCATGCACACCAGCAACAGGCTGGCACACAGTGCCACACTGTGACTGTGCAATGGTACTGAGACAGCACAAGGCCCATATGTGCATGCAGAGTGACGTGCAGAGGGGCACGCAGCCATGTCCCACACAGCATGTGCAGATGCCAGCAGGCTGCACAACCATGCAGGCCCTGTCCGAACACCAGTGACCAGGATGAAGAAATGATAGAAGGCATCCTTGGGATGGCAGAGAGAGGGGAGATATTGCTGATGGGGACCTGAATATGCCAGATTTTTACTGGAGCACCTTTGCTGCAGCCACATCCAAGAGCAGGGCCATTCTCGATGCCCTACAGGGGGCATGCCTCAGACAGCTAGTTTTGGAACCCACTCAGGAGAGAACAGTCTTAGACCTGGTACTCTCAAATGGGGATGGAGAGAGGATCTCTGATCTTGAAGTGGGAAGCCATCTGGGAACAAGCGACCACCAAACAGTGTGGTTCACGATAAACTTAGCTGTAGAGTCAAGCCATACAAAAGTGAAGGTACTGGACTTCAGGAGGGCTGATTTTGTCAGAATGGGAGAGTGTCTCAGAAAAGCACTAGCAAACAGGCAAGAAGGTGGGGTGGAGCAGCATAGGGGAAACATCAAAACTGCCATCACAGAGGCAACAAGCCTTTGTGTGAAGCAAATAAACAAATCAAAATGAAAGAAAAAAACACTGTAGTTCTCAAAAGAAGTGGCGGGGAAAGTAAGGAAGAAAAAGATTGCATTCAGGAAGTATAAGGAAACACAGAAGGAGCAGGACAGAGAACTGTACCAGTTAAAGCAGAAGGCAGTCAGAATAGCATAGGGCCAAACTGAGGAAAAGATAGCCAACTCGGTTAAGAAGGGGGATAAAACCTTTTATAGGTACATTAGGGAGCGAAGAAAAACAAAGGCAGGGATATTGAAGCTGAACAAAGAGGAAGGTGGTTGGGCAGAGAGCGATAGTGAAAAAGCAGGGATACTGAACGAATACTTCTGCTCAGTATTCACAATAGAAAAGCAGGGGGAAATACCTAATTCGGTCAATAGAAGCACTCTGGATAGAGGGGTTGATATTAGTCCTTTCACAGAAGAAAGGGTTATTTATTTATTTATTTATTCATTCAATCTCGGATTACAAGTACCTTTGAGCACAAGGTAGCTCATTTACAAAGGTTCCACGTCGGAGGGGAAGGGGTTACAGGGTGAAAGGGAGTACAATAAGAGATGTAATAAAAAAAAAATACAGTACAGTATGTATGGCACACCTTTAAATGAAAATGATTGCTAGAGAAATGACATAGTGAATGAACAGTAAGGAGAACCAGCATGGAGAGTTGGCAGTTGTGCTGAACAACAGTAAGTGAATTCAATTCAAAGCATACAGTGGCAGAATAAGCAATAGAGGCAGTAGGAGTTAGTAAAGTGGAGTAGATGAGGGTAGTGGCATTGCATTAATTGATCAGAGCGTAGCAAATGTTTAAATGGTGCAAGCCTGGTTTGTTTGGTCAGTTCACTACACAGGCCATTGAACCAAACTGGGGCTCTGTACAAGAAGGATCTTTGGTACTGTGTGGTCCGACACCGTGGGATGAGGACGTGTTCAGATTCGGAGGTACGGGTGTGCTGGGTCTTAAGGGATTTATTCAGCAGGTATCCAGTTCCTGGATGCAAGAGCCCAAGAAGCGCTGTTTTAGTCAGCAGGCAAATTTGGTACTTGAGTCTGAGTTAGTGGAAGCCACCCAGTTTTGGCATATAGATCACAGGTGTGGGTAAGATGAGCAGCACCTGTGATTATCCTACATGCTTTGTTCAGAGTAACAGTTAGCCATTTGAGTGATGTGGTAGTGGCAGCTCCATATATTACTAAGCCATAGTCGATGACTGATAGAACCGAGCTGTGGATTGCAAGCTTCAGAGCTTCTGGAGTCAGACACCGTCTATATCTATAGAGGAGCCCAATCCTGGTGTTAACACTTCTAGTGACATCCTCTATGTGAGGTACATAGGTGAGGTGACTGTCCAAGGTTATTCCAAGGTACTTAAGTGTTGTATTTGCTCTGGGGGGCTCCTTGGTTGTTAAGAACAGTGAGAGTATAGGCCTTGTACTTATGGTGAGAAGATGAGAACAGCAGCACTTTTGTCTTTTTGTAGTTTAGCACCAATTTGTAGGATTTAAACCAGTTCTCGACCTCTGTGAATCCTAGTTGTAGGTTGGATTGAAGTGTGTTTGGGTCGGGGTGGCTTGTGAAGATGACAGCGTCATCTACATATAGGAGTGTCCATTGATGCCAAGCAGCTGGCATGTTTCAGGAAGATACTGAACAGGAGAGGACCCAGGATTGATCCTTGTGGTACATCAGACCGGACAGCTTTCTGTTCAGAGATGACATTAGCTACCTTCACCCTTTGCGATCTGTCTCCTAGGTAGCTTGTGAACCATTGCAGTGTTTGTGGTGAGAGACCAATTTTTGTGAGCTGACCAAGTAAGAGTGGGTGATTCACAGTATCAAAAGCCTTAGTTAAGTCAATAAAGGTTGCTCGTACAAGATTGCCTTGGTCAATGGATTGTTGAATGTAGCTGGTGAATTCTAGCAGTGCTCTAGTGGTGCTATGTCCTTTTCTAAAACCATGCTGTTGCAGGCATGGGATGGAGTGAGTTTCCAGGTGGTGCACAAGCTGGTTTGCAACTATTCGTTCCAGCACTTTGGATAGGGGAGGAAGAATTGATATAGGCCTATAGTTATGCAGGGATTGATCACCAGATTTATAAACTGGGGTAACCAGTGCCATTTTCCACACTTGTGGGAATTGGGACAGAGTTAGCAAGAAGTTTAGTGTCTTAGTTATGGGTAAGAGCACTTCCTCTAATATGAGTGCAATTAGTTTGAGGTCCAGAGAGTCTCCACTATGTCTTGACTTTCCCAACACTCTAGAAGCTTTCTGACCAGTGTTACAGAGACCTTCTTGAAGTAGAATGGAGCGTGTTCAGGGCTCTTTACCTCACCTTGACTTGTAACTTCAGAGTCAGAGTCATCCTCAAAGAAGTCTAGAGGGAGTACACTGTTTAAGTTGGTGAAGGCATTGTTAAAAGTGTTTGCGATTTCGAGTGGAT
This sequence comes from Neoceratodus forsteri, assembly GCA_016271365.2. Lineage (NCBI taxonomy): Eukaryota > Metazoa > Chordata > Ceratodontiformes > Ceratodontidae > Neoceratodus > Neoceratodus forsteri. The sequence goes on from CM028129.1 coordinate 1,625,472,317, forward strand.
CCAGTGTGGGGGTGCCTTCGAGGTTTAGCATTGAGGGGGGTACCTTGGGGTATTTGCCAGTGATATCTTTAATGTTTGACCAGAATTTTCTGCTGTCTCCCCAGGTGTTGGTCAACATCTCCCTGTGGTCTTAATTTTTGCTTGCCGAATAGCACGTGAAAGAACTCTTAAAACTGAAGGTGGATAAAGCAATGGGGCCTGATGGGATTCACCCCAGAATTCTAAAAGAACTAAGGGGAGAACTAGTTACACCACTGACTACCCTTTTTAGTAAATCATGGGAGGATGGTATGGTACCTAAGGACTGGAGGAAGGCGGATGTGATTCCCCTTCAAAAAAGTGGGAGCAAGACAGAGGCAGGAAACTACAGACCTATCAGTTTGACCTCAGTGGTAGGAAAATGATGGAATCCCTTCTGAAAGAAAGAATTGTTGAGTACCTAGAGGCCAGTGGGGCACAGGACCCAAGGCAGCATGGATTCACAGCGGGAAGCTCATGTCAGACAAATCTAATTGATTTCTTTGACTGGGTGACCAAAACAGTAGACCAGGGAGGGGCTGTGGACATGGCCTACCTAGATTTTAGCAAGGCATTTGACACAGTCCTGCACAAAAGATTAATAAACAAATTAGCCAGCCTGGGAATGGGTCCCAGGGTGGTAGCCTGGGTAAAACCCTGGTTGGACAACAGGACACAGCGGGTAATAGTAAATGGAGTCCACAGTGAAGAAAGGAGAGTTACTAGTGGGGTACCGCAGGGTTCAGTACTGGGGCCGTTCTTTTAATGTCTTTATAAGTGACATTGCAGAGGGACTGAAAGGGAAAGTATGTCTCTTTGCAGATGACACAAAGATCTGCAACAGGGTTGATACACAAGGTGGGATGAAAAGGGACTTGGCAAGGTTGGAGGAATGGTCAAATGTATGGCAGCTTAGATTCAATGCAAAGAAGTGCAAAGTAATGCACCTGGGAAACAAAAACCCAGGGGAAGAGTACACAATGGGGGGTGAGATACTGACAACAACAAAAATGGAAAGGGGTCTGGGGGTAGTCATATCAGACAACCTAAAGGTGGGCCAGCAATGTGAGAAGGCAGTAAGGAGGGCTAGGATACTGGGATTCATAGGGAGAGGCATCACCAGTAGAAAACAGGAAGTTGTTGGCCCTCTGTACAGACAGCTGGTAAAACCAATCTGAGTACTGTGTACAGTTCTGAGACCCCATCTCGCAAAGACATAGACAGGGTGGAGGCTGTCCAGAGGAGGGCAACCAAAATAATGCAGGGTCTGCATCAGAAGACATATGAAGAAAGACTAAAGAAACTAAAGATGTATAGCTTCGAGGAAAGGAGGGAGAGTGGGGACATGATAGAAACTTTCAAATACCTCAAGGGAATCAACAAAGTCCAAGAGGGTAGCATCTTTCAGAAAATGAGATGTGCAAAAACAAGGGGGCACGATTTGAAGATAGAGGGGGGATGGCTCAGAGGTAATGTGAGGAAGTATTTCTTCACAGAGAGGGTTGTGGATTCATGGAACAGCCTTCCTGAGGAGGTCGTAGAGTCAAAAACAGTGGGGGAATTCAAGGATGCATGGGACAGACATAAGGCAATTCTAGTGGGGAGTAGGAGGAAGTAGGCTGTTGGTTAACTAGGATCTGCAGCTTATCCGTTAGGTAGGGAAATGGGCAGACTAGGTGGGCCAAGCTGTCCTTATCTGCCATCAAATTCTATGTTTCTATGTTTCAGTGGAGCACTATAGTGTGCTCATGGTCCTCAGCAGATGTGTACATGGTGGATGGACACACAGGAGCCATGTGCACTGTGGCCTTAGCACATGCTGCCTTGGCGACACCCAATGTATGTGCACAATGTGAAGCACACAGACGTGCACATGTGGCAGGCAATGGCTTGCAGTGGGCACCACCCGCACCCTCCGTGATGAACACACAGAGAATGCATAAGCAGAACACTCACCTGCACCCACATGACCAGATCCCTGGCCTCCTCCACTGCCACCATGGCCCTCCACCTGTCTGCCTGCCCTGTGAGGGAAACACAGATAAAGAGCACCGTAGGTGATAGTAGGTGTACCCTCTCACCTGTGACCCACAGCAACACCACTGGTGCCAGCATGCAGTGATCGACCCACCCCCTCAGTGACCCAATGAAACTGCACCCTGGGCAGCATGTAGTAACACACAGCACCCCAGTCTGTGCCCACCATGGTAGTATGTGGATGGATGTGTGCCATGCCACCGACAGAACCACAATGCACCCACCACAGTGCAGGGTTTTAAATAATTGATTTGCAGTTTTTTTCTTGGGACAATGCTAACTGAACAGAAAGTATTTATATAGGTTTTCTAGAAGTGTTATGTTTGTAAAACACAGTGAGGCATGTGCTATGCATTTTTACAATGTTTTAGGACTTTTATGAGTAAAACGCTAATCAATTTTTGGAGTTAAATAAAACCCTGCAGTTGCAATGCACCCCCTGTCGTGCACCATGCCACACACGTCTATGCACGATGGCCATGGCTGCACCCCACATGCAGCATCAGCATGGCATGCCACATGTGTGTGTGTGTGGTGGGGGGCCTTGCGCCAGGACAGACTGGCCCCCTGGAACCAAACCCCTGCCTGCTTGACATGCTATAAGTTGTTGTGACTTACCTGGGCATGGATCCATTGGATGGTAGTACAGTTACTGACCAGTCTCTTCTTGCCCAAATGTATAATGATTTCTTCATATCAGTCTTCAATAGTAAATCCTCCCCTACGTTAGAACATTTGCAAACTGTACTAGAAGTAGAATCACTGATAACAAGTGAAGACATACTTAAAAGGCTCCGCAAATTAGATCAGAATAAATCACAAGGTCCGGATGGAATACACCCAAGAATAATTAAAGAACTGGCAGACCTCTTACGGTTATTTTTCAAACATCATTAAAAAAAGGGCTAGTGTTGGAGGCATGGAAACAAGCAAGAGTGGTTCCCATTTACAAGAAAGGGAGTAGACATGATACTATAGACCAATTAGCCTGACGTCTGTCTTAGGAAAAATCTTCGAGGGTATTTTAAAAGATTATATTGTGGACCATGCCAAAAAAACAGATCTGGTAGACCCAGTACAGCATGGATTTACCACCGGAAGATCCTGTCAGACCAACCTGTTGGAATTTTATGGAAAGGTTAGCAGGACAATGGGTGAGGGACAGCCTGTGGATGTGGTGTATCTCGATTTTTCAAAGGCATTCGACAAGGTCCCCATGGAGAAGCGTATTGAAGCATTAGGACTACAGGACTTACCAGGAAAAATAACAAAATGGGTAGATGCATGGCTCACCTCTAGAAAGCAGTCAGTAAATGTAAATGGGACCAACTCAGCATGGGCGGAGGTGACTGGTGGGTGCCCCAGGGCTCTGTCTTGGGGCCCTGCTTGTTTAATATATATATTGCCTCAATGAAAGTCAACAATGGAGTCTGGGTTTCTAAGTTTGCTGATGATACCAGGGTTGGGTTTCCTATTAATAACAAAATGATGCCACAAAACTACAAGAAGCACTAAATATGCTGGAGTCCTGGGCATTAGATAAAAACTGCTGTTTAATGTGGACAAATGTTGTGTTATGCACCTTGGGAAGGCAAATAAACAGATACCATATACACTTGGAGGACAAATATTAAATACTGTGGAACAACAGAGTGGCTTGGGTATTATGGTTACAAACGATCTATCACCTAAAATGCATTGCAATTCAGTTATTAAAAATCAAGTGGTATTTTACACTGTATAAATAAACATATTACATCTAGAAGTAGGGATGTTCTTCTGCCCTTTATACATCATTGGTGAGGCGCATTTGGATTACAAAGCAGTTTTGGTCACCCAGTGGAAGAACCAAGATAGTGGCACTTGAGAGAGTTCAGAGAAGAGCCACTCGAAATATACAGGAGGTTAAAGGTCATGATTATCAAAAGAGGCTAAATATTCTGGGTTTATATTCCTTGGAATATAGGTATTTAAGGGGGGATATGTGTTTAATCTATAAAGCCACTATCGATCCAGATTTATGGGAACTACTGGGTTTGAGGTACAGGGAATTGTCGGGTAATACTAGATCACACCCTCTACAACTGTATGTGGAATGTCCAAAAACCAAAAAAGAAAATCCTGACTCACGCTGAGAGTTACCAATATTTGGAATAGGTTGCCATTAGAGGTGGTGGCTAGTGTAACTGTGAACGCATTTAAAAACAAACTAGATAGCTTCTTACTTAAGCATAATATTCAGGGTTATTAATAAATGGCGAGCAAAAGGACTAACGTCTATATAGCTCTATACTTACCTATGAGACCTACCTATGGCATTGCACCCCTGCATGCCTGATCATGAAGGCTCTGGAGCCTGTCCATGTCCCAGTGCTGCAGATCACCATAGCGGTGCCTGCATTGCTACCCCATGTGCTCCACACCAGTTCTGCGCACTAGACGCTCTGCCACCCTCACCCACACTGCTGAGCATGGCTCAGTGAGGTCCTGGGACCCAAAAAGCTGCCACACCAGTGGCATGACGAGTGCCACCAGGTCTACTAGCTCCACCTCCCCCCAGTTCATGGTCCTGGGCCCAGCTGCCGGTGCACGTGGCATTTTCTGACTCAGTTAGTCTGGAGCGAGGTGTGCACAGTACAGGTGGCTGGTGTGCAATGGCCTATTCACGCCGCATGCACAATAGGCGGTCGTGCACCGGACCGCACATCACAGTGTTGTGGCATGGCAATGTGTGATTGCCACCCATTGTGCATCACTGCGTATGCGCAGTGTGCACAGTATGGGCAGGAGACCAGGGTCAGGGGTCACAACCAGGTCCGCATGCGTGTTCATGCGATCCTCCATATTATAAATAAATATAATATATAAATAATATAATAAATATATTATTTTATATATATATATATATATATATGCAAAAGCATAATTAATGCATCAGTTAGGGTTCTTCTACAGCGAAAAAGCAAAGGAAATTCGATTTTAGGGTTCCCACCTTGAACCCCACCCAGCCCGCCACCACCAACAGGCATCGGTGTGCATTGAGTCCTTGGCCTAACTCTCACCCCATCCCACATGTAAACAAGCTGAGGTGGTGCAGTGTAGGAGAATGGGGTGAGAGTTGAGGCCAAAGACCCCAGCGCACACCCGATGCCTGTTGGTGAGGCGGGCTGGGAGTGAGGTTCGAGGTGGGAACCCTAAAATCAAATTTCCCTCACTTTTTGCTGTAGAAGAACCCTAACTGATGCATTAACTAAGTTTTTTGCATAGAATTTCCTTACTTTTTAAGAAAGAATAGAAAAGTAGAAAGTTGCGCAAGTTGGTGGAAGCGCAGGGCCCAACCAACTTGTAAGTGTCAGGCCACATTACACACCCAATGACTAAAAAGTACATTCACAATAGCAAGGCCAGCCACCAGACAAATGTTAATGTAGTAGAACAATAGAAAACGCTGTCCACAAAACGTAAACTGTGCCACACAATATGTCCGCAAAAAAATATTGTCTGACACATAAACACCCCTATTAACATCTACAGAATATGGCGTTAACACCCTCCAAATTTCAAGTAAAAAGACCAAACCATGTCCAAGATATGACATATCAAAATTTGAAATTTTCATTTGTCAGAGTGGCACAGTTCCGCACCTGTTGACATTTAACACACAGAATGACTGAAAACTACATCCATGACACTAAGGCTAGGTATCCTATCAAATTTCAAGCCACCACCAGAAGCAAAAAGCTGTCCGCAGAATGTGAACTGCACCACGCCATATCTGCAGCAAAAAATATTTTCCGACACAGAAACGCTGTAATTTTCATTCACATGACATGCTGTCAACACCCTCCAAATTTCAAGTGAAAAGACCAAACCGTGTCCGAGATATCACATTTTAACGTATGAGTTTTTCATTTGTCAGACTGGCACAGTTCCGCACCTGTTGACATTTAACACACACAATGACTGAAAACTACATCCATGACACTAAGGTTAGGTATCCTATCAATTTCAAGCCACCACCACAAGCAAAACACTGTCCGCAACACGTAAAGTGCATCATGCAATATCTCCGCAAAATAAATTTTCTCTGACACATGAACACCATAATTTACATCTACAGGACATGCCGTAAACACTCTTCAAATTTCAAGCAAAAAGACCAAACCGTTTCCGAGATATTAATTGTTAAAGTTGGTAAAATTTCCCTATGTATTCCATTATAAAAAATCTGTCCATCTTGTCCTGTCCTCACGATCAAAGATAGCGATCAAAGAATCTCACGATCAAAGAATTTGCAGGCTCACGAACAAAGAATAAAAACTTTTATAATTAACAAAATTGAAAGAATTGCGGCAAACCACCGCCATGGTTCAACAGAACGAAGCCCCCTGAGCAAACCCCACCTCATTTGACTTCCTAGCGCACCCTGGGCTGAGAAAATTTATTTTTTAATCTGGCCATCTTGTCCTACCCTCAGGATGCACGATCGCGATCAAAGAATTTGCATGGTCATGATCAAAGAATAAAAACTAGTGTAATTAACAAAATTTATACAATTGCGGTAATCCACCACCATGGTTTGTCAGAACAAAGCCCCCTGAGTAAAACTCACCCTCATTTGTCTTCCTAGGACACCCCTGAACTGAGAAAATAATTTTTTTTATCTGGCCATCTCGTCCCTCCCTCGCGATGCACGATCGCGATCAAAGAATATCGCGATCAAAGAATTTGCATGCTGGCAGTCAAAGAAATTCTCGCTCATGAACAAGAGAGTGAGGGTTTGATGGTCAGATTTAAAATAGTGTTTTGTAGCCCAGGGGTGCCCTATAAAGTAATATAAGGGTAGGTTTTGCTCAGGGGGCTTCAATCTTGCACATGTGTATTAAAAACTGTAGTTTTTATTATCCCTGGTAGTCTAGCGGCCCCCTCCCCATCATGGCAATGTAGATGATAATTTCTGTTATCCCTGGTAGTCTAGTGGCCCCCCAATGAGTATGCGATAAATATCTTTATTTATTGTCAGTGGTAGTCTAGTGGCCCCTCCATGTGTCTTAATGTATATTTATTAATTATATCCCTGGTAGTCTAGTGCCCCCCCCACCCCCGATCTGTAGTTCTTTATAATTCATATTGATATCCCTGGTAGTCTAGCGGTCCCCTCCCATCATAATAAAATAAATTCAATTTAGCAATACCTGGTAGTCTAGTGGTCCCCACCACACACCCAGCCCTGCCAGCCCATCCAGCACCCCCCACCCTTCTCCAGCCGGTGACTGGCATAGCCCACCTCTCACCTCCATGGCCAGCCACTGACTGTGTGTATTACCAGAGGCAGTTGAAAAGAGGTGCTCGGAAATTATTTCCACTTTCAGTTGCTGCTGGTAATACACACGTCGGCAGCTGGCCGAGGAGGTTAGAGGTGGGCTGTGCCAGTTGCCGGCTGGGGAAGGGTGGGGGTGCTGAGTGGGCTGGCAGGGCTGGGTGGGGGCCACTAGACTACCAGGCATTGCTAAATTCACATTTATTTTATTATGATGAGGTGGGGAACCGCTAGACTACCAGGGGTATCAATATGAATTATAAAGAACTACAGAGCGGGTGGGGGCAATTAGACCACCAGGGATAGAATAAAAATATACAGGTAGACACATGGGGGCACTAGACTACCACTGATAATAAGTAAAGATATTTATCGATACCATTGGTCGGTCACTAGACTACCAGGGATAACAGAAATTATCATCTACATTGCCATGATGGGAGGGGCCGCTAGACTAAGGACAATAAAACTACAAGGTTTTAATACACATGCAAGAGTGAAGCCCCTGAGCAAAACCCAATTTTTTATATTACTCTATAGGGCACCCCTGGTGGAAAAGCAATTTTAAATCTGGCCATCCTGCCCCTCGTCATATCGCACGATCGCTGACCAAAGATTCCTCGCCGATCAAAGACCCCAGGTTCCGCGATCAAAGATCATTAGCGAGCCACGTAATGAAGAATTTAAAAGCTAATAACTCTATTTTTGGACCGATTTGAATGGAACCAAAGCCAAGGCTCGAAAGATCGGGGTCCCCTGAGTAAAACCCATCGAAGTTTTACTTCAGAAGTGACCCCTGAGCCGAGATATTTGTGTTTGTGCAATCAGAAAACTGAAAACAAGATGGCAGACCTCGCGGTCAAATAATTTTTGAAATTCCTCGGGAACAAAGATCCTTGAACCGCGAGGCTGCAAATTCTTTGACCGCCAGGCGGGACGAGATGGCCAGAACCCCATTCTTTGATCGCAAGATATACATATACATTTTCCCATTGTCTTATAATGGGAACTTGAAATTGCCATAACTTTTGAATGCCTTAGTATTTTTTCACCAAACAAAAAGCGACATGTTTGGCCACCAAAGCTCTTTCAAAACGAGCCATCTCGCAGAGTGGCACACCACACAGCAGCCGTGCAGGATCACATTTAGAATGCCAAAAGGTACCTCCAAAAATGGATAATTTTGCATTTTTCAGCACTTTCATACACAAAGACCGGCACTCCAACCAAAACACAATGTGGCAGATCAAGAGATCTACCATGCACCAACGTGCATGCCAAATTTCAGGCAAATCCATTGAATGGGTCCAAAGTTATTAATGACCAAACTTTTGACTTTAGTATGTAACTGACTGCTGAACCCAAACTATAGTGGCGCGACTTCGCCACTACATATATATATATATATTTATATATATAATACATTATAATATAATATGAATAAATAATATAATAAATATTGTGAATGGCAAACAATGCCACCCACAGTGCACTGGGACTGCGCATACTGCCAGTGGTGCGCTGTGCACTGCAGGAGCGCATTGATGCAATGTCACACCAATGCACCATACCTGCACACAATGAATCATGCAGCACAAATCCAATAGCGCATGTGGACTTGGATGCGCTGCTATCATTGATCAGGCTTACACAACCACCGGACAGGATGCACTATACATGGCATGGCACTGACTCTGCATCACGCATGCAAAAGGATGCGCTATGTGACTTGTGCTGCATTCAGGAAATGCCCTCAATTTGACCGCACATGCAGAGGAATGTGCTGTAGGGGGATGCGCTCAATGCACCAGTTGCGTGTTGCTGATTGAGATGAGCTGGGGGCAATTATGCAATTCACAGGCAATGCTCCCAAATCAGCTCATTGCCAAATTCAGGGGCATCTCACCTGCTTTGCATCTCATTACAGTTGCACCCAATCTCATTTTATGCCCTGAGCCAGAAATGCTCCTGAATGTACCTCCCCACTCCACAGGTGACCGACAGGTATTGCATCCTTGAAGGTAGGTCTGTGTACATGTTATCATTTACATCTTGTCAGCACCATCTGACAGTGGGGATTTGAGGGCATCCAGGGTGCTGTGTCTGTGCAGCATCCTGCCACTGTGCTGGCACACTGCCGCATTTGCCTGTACTGTGGTGATTCCTCCATATTGTCCCCCATAGGAACCACAGTGTCCACACAGGACGATGCAGCTGGATGGAGACGTCCAAACTTTACTGCTGATGAAGACAGGGTGCTGCTGGAGGCTTACTTCCCAAGGTAGAGCATCCTGTCTGGCAGGGATGGCAGCTGCCTGCAAAGGGACGAGGGCTGGGAGCAGGTAGCCAGGCATGTGAATGCCCTTAGCAAATACAGCAGAACACCACAGGAGTGCAGGAAGCACATCCATGATGAGAAGCGGAGGGCCAAGGAGAAGACGGTCACCATCAGGGCTTCTCTGGATGTGACAGGGGGTGGACTGCAGACTGCATTGCACCTCACCCCAAATGAGGAGAGGCTGGTAGCCAGCATGGGCTGGACAACAGTGATGGGAGTTCTTGGTGGCAGCTTCCAGACAGGTGGCAATCCATCGCAGCACTGTGAGTATACATGGCCCAAGCACTGTGCTGGTCCATGTATGCGTGCCATGGGAACCCTGACTAGCCCCACCATGGGTCGCTAAGCTCCCATGTGTCAGTGTGCACTGAGCATGTTGCTGTTCACCCCATCCATCTACAGTGTGCTGCAGACACATGACTTGCTGCCTGTGGCGGAGTTAGGCTACACCCTCAGCTGTGACTGATGGACCACTTTTCTATCTCCTTATTTCCTAGCTACCAAAACATCTGTGCACAACAGTTAACGCTTTTCTCTTTGCTTTTCTTCTTTTCCCCCCTCCCTACCCTAGGTTGGCCACCTAGCGTAGCTCTTGCTATCCCTACTAAACTTCCTACTAGTTCTCTCTTTTCATTTTTTTTCCATTTCCATCCATCCAGTCTTTAGAACAGGGGTTCTCAAATGGTGAGGCCAGCCTCCCTGGGGAGGCCCCAACCTGTTCCAGAGGAGGCTCAAGCAAGTCTGAAAAAGTACTGTATTTAAATTTTGAGTTTTATATGTTTTGTTTGAAAGGATGAAGCAAACTGAAAGAGGATAAGAGTAGGTGAAATTTATGTATTTATTTACAAATCATTGACAAGAGAAGGTGAAGGAGTCAAGGCTTATTTCAGGTGTACCCAGAGAAGGGTAGGGGAATGAATACAATTCAAAAGGTAACTGCAAAGCAGTCAAGCAATACAAAATGAACAATAGTGCAAACAAATATGAAGAATAAATTAATAATGAGTGGTGGTAATCGATCAATTTGTAGAGTGATGGCAGAACAGCCCAAATACAAGGGTTGAGCATAGAAGTGCTAAGATCAATAGTAGAAAGCAGCAAAGTAATCCCTAAGAAGTTGCATAAGAGCAGAGAAAAGGGGGCTGGGGCGAGGTATGTAGGAAGGTTATTCCAGATAGAGAGGAAACAGAGAAAGCAGTCTGACCCCATGAAGGTATTGCAACAAGGGGTAACAACGGTTCAAGAATCAAAATAGTGGAGCAAGTAGGCTGGCCTGTGTGTGTGTGTGTGTGTATGCGTGTGTGTGTGGGGGGGGGGTTACAGTAAGCTGAATAACATTTATTTTGTTTTATTTGTTAGTCAGATAACACCTTTGAGCACAGGTGCTCTTTTTCAAAGGTTCCACATCAGTGAAAGACAGAGAACTGAATAAGAGCCAAGTACTCAAAGGGGTTTCAATTTATTCATGGTGTACTGTGCAAAGTACAGTATGTTAATTTTCTTTGGGGAGGCCCAAGATTATTTTAGTTTTTGGTGGAGGCTCAAAATCTTTTCCATAGATTTGGGGAGGCTCACTGTGACAAAGTCTAAGAACTGTTGCTTTAGAATGATGCCAAACACCCAGAAAGGTGTTGTGTAAAGTGCATAAGTGCATTTTGTGTATAAAAAAACATTTTACATAGGAATGAATACAGTTAATAAAGCCTTTTTAAAGAAAAAGGATTCAGAAGTCATGTAAAACAATAATGTCATGATTAGTACGGGTATAAGAAATCCTGAAGGTATTTTCATAAATTCACACTATAAACATGTTACTGTATAAGGTTCTATGTATAAAAGAGCTTAGTCACTGTGGATCAGAGATATAGAAAGTCAATATCCATGGATATGTATACACTGTAATTTTAACTGAACCAGAAAATCCCCTGACACAATCTCCTCCCCCACCCTTGGTTTTGAAACATGTCCAGACATGTAAGGGCTCAGTCAGGTGACCCTACCAAAAAGATATAAAAACCTTTGCACAGAGTTTACTTCAGTTGAGGAGGGGAGGGTGGCCCTACAGGGGGACCTGGAGGCTCTGGAAAGATGGTCTAGAAAGTGGAAGCTGAGGTTCAATGCAGGGAAATGCAAGGTACTGCACCTGGGGGCCAGAAACCCGGGCCAAGTGTACACCCTGGAGGGGGGAATGCTACAAGTCTTGATGGCTGAGAGGGACCTGGGGGTGGTGGTGGATGTCAAGATGAAAAACTCGGAGACTTGTAGGAGGGCAGCAGCCAAGGCCAACAGGATGCTGGGATGCATCGCTAGGGGGATCACCTCCAGAAAGAGGGAAGTGATACTCCCTCTGTATAACTGCTTGATGAGGCCACACCTCGAGTACTGCGTGCAGTTTTGGAGGCCACACTTAAAGAGGGACATTAAACTCCTGGAGAGGGTCCAGAGGAGGGCAACCAAAATGATTTGGGGCTTGGGGGACAGGACCTATGAGGAGAGGCTCGAAGAGCTAAATATGTACACATTGGAAGAGAGAAGGGGCCGGGGGACATGATAGAGGTCTTCAGGTACATGAAGGGGTAAATAAGGGAGGAACAGTCAGGGTGCTTCGAAGGAAGGAGGAGGGGGCCACTAGAGGACATGGGTGGAAGCTGGAGAGGGGAAGATTCAGGGGAGAAAGGAGGAGGTGCTACTTCACTGAGAGGGTGGTGGAGCCATGGAATGTGCTGCCTAGGGGGCTGGTGGAGGCAGAGACGGTGGAGGGGTTCAAGAGGGGGTGGGACAGGTACAGGGGAAGGGTTCTGGAAGCAAAATCCAATGCAGCGAGAAAATCCGGAACTGGGAAGGAAGAAGCCAGAGAAGGCGAGGGGGGCAGCAAGGTCAGCTCCCAGGGTGGGGGCTGACCAAACGAGCAGGCACGAAAGACCGTTAGGCCTATTCTGCTGGCATTTTAGTATGTTAGTTCAGTCTAGTAGAGTTCAGTCTTGAGAGTGAATGAGAGAGGTGCTACTGCAGACAAGCTGTTGAATGCAGATGAGAAGGGTCTTAGGAGCTCTAGAATCCAGAACTGTATTGTATGAGAAACTACTGATGTTAAGTAATGATTTTCTTTGCAATTTTTTTGTTTTCATTTATTATTTTCCGAACTTTTGAAAAATAAATATCACACCAAGGTGTGTTTTAAACCTGTAAATTTGCCTCATCTGAAGTTTATTCCCTCACGCTGTGACACTGCCCCTATGTGGCACTGTGGTAGTGGATGGGAGTGGTCGCCTGGGATGATATACCCGTGGGTGGTGGGCAGGGGGGACCGGTCCCACACATGACCCTAAGTGCCTGTACAGGCCTTAGTGCATGTCTGCCTATGCTGGTACATGGCCGCAGCAGTGGCTCCATGGGCAGCACTCGCCTGTATGGCATGTCAGCCGCACCTATGGCACATGTGCAAGTCTCCCTTACATGCCTGTCTAGACACACCAATTACACGTCACTAACCATGTTTCACTTTTCTCTTATAGCTCCATCCCACCTCATGGGTGCTGCCATGTCTGGTGGACTCCCTGATGACCTGGCGGGGGAGGAGGCCAGGCCATCACACTGCACTGCAATTGGGGCTGTGGCGGATGCCATACCAGGCCATTCCAGTACCACCACAGCTGCGGACGCAGTGTTGGATGGTGTAGGGCCATCAAATGCCTCTGCAGCTGGTGCCTCAGCTGGTGGCCATGGTAGCTCATGGCTGATCAACATACTGGGTTTTGCTGATGACGACCCAGTGGACAGGGTCGACATTGCAGATGACCTGCTGTTGCTGGCATCCAGAATGGAGGGGGCGTACAATGATGATGATCTTGACACCACACAGATATGAGGGGGACATGGCCAACAGCAGCCCGGTCGACACACAGGTGGCACCATGCGGCGTTGGCGGTTCTGTGGCCCCAAGCACACCCAAAGGGCCTGCACAACCACCTACTGTGGCAGTTGCTGGGGGCCCTGTGCCTGGTGCTGCTGTGGGGACAGGGACTGCCAACACTGTTCAGCAAGGTGCTGTGGAGCAGCAGGTGACAGGGGACCATGATGCGGGTGGTTGCCCATGCCCAGTCCCTACCCATCCAGTGGCCTGCTGTATGGTGTCCACCTATGGTGGATGCAGAGCAGCAGGCCGGGACCCCACCTGCCCATTGGTGCCATCCCCATGATGTATCCCCTGCTGATGAGGTTGAGGGCTATGCACGCCTCCTGCGGGACACTTGGAGGGACAGGCATCCCTCAGGGCAGAGCTGAGGGGCATTCGGATGCAGCTGGCCATGGAACATGAGTCATTGGCTGTGTGGTGTACCTAGATGCTGGCAGAGGCTCGCCTACTGTGGGTGGGCACGACCACTGCTCAGGAGCGGATTGTACTCACTGCCGAGGCAGTGAGTGCACACAGTGTGCCATGTGGCCTCCGGGCTATCAGCTGCACCCCCAGGAGTGCCTCACTCACCCCCATGTCACAGCGTCAGGTGAACCCATTGCCACTGATGCCGTCACCACACATGGCCATCCCTAACACCCCCGGATCCAACCTGGGTCTCGGGGATGACACACCAGTGAGCAACCATTCTTGGTCTCACTGCAGTACCCCACCAGGGGTGGCGGACACCCCCCTGCAGCCAGTGGTGCTAACTCAGCAATCACCAAGCAAGGGTGTGGCCACCCACGTGGCTGTGGTGGCTCTCACTGACGCCTGGGTTGACAGTCCCCATGGCCCCTGTTACCAGCACCCATTGCAGCCCACACACCTGGCTGACAGTGCCTGGGGTGGTGTGATGTGGCACACGCTTGCCCCAATACGACACCTGTGTGGTGCACTGTGCATGGCTGGGGCAACCAGTATTGTGCTATGTGGCATGGGGTGATGAGTACGTCCCTGTGTCTGCTGCGTGGGTGTGCCGGTGGATGTACATTGATCCATGCCATTCCCAGCACAGACACTGTGTCCCCCCTGTCCATGTGTGGCCTGCTGTGCATGTGTCTGTGCATTCCTGTCACCCCTCATGGGTGCACTACATGCCAGCTGTGTGGTTGTCGTCTGACCTGCAGTGGGTGTGAGGGGCTGCCGAGTGTTTCCCACCTGTGTTACTCACCGTCAGTCCCCAAAGTGCTCTTCCACTATGGTGTCCCTTTTCCCCCTGGGATCTGGCAACCAGGCATGGGTCACTGCGGGCCAGGGACAGTTGCCCACCTCCTCCATGGTGCCCCTGCTCTGCTGCATCCTCCTCCTTTCCCTCCTCCTCCCCGGAACCGTTGCCCTCTTCAGCCTGGACAGCTATTCCATGGTCAATGGCCATGTTGTGCAGCATGCAACAGGCCAGGAATATGCCACAGACCTTCTCTGGGCTATATTGTGGGGCATCACCTGACCTATCCAGGCACCTGAAGTGCATCTTCAGCATGCCAAAGACATGCTCATTGATGGTGCATGTAGCGATGTGTGCCTCGTTGTAACGCTCCTCCACCTCTGTGCCAGGATGGCGGAAGGGGGTGAGGAGCCAGGGTCAGAGGGGATACGCCGCATCACCTGTGCGTGGACAAAGCAGTCTGTTAGTACCCCACATACATGTGCATTGTGTACCACAGCCCCTCCCTCCATCATGGCACACTGGTGCGGCTACTGCCTGTCCACCTCTGTCCCTGTGGCCCACCTCTTGGTGTGTCTCCCTCCCCCATGGTGGGATGGCGCATTGATGCACGCACCAGTGACTGCTTGCCCTGGCTGCCCTCATATACCCTGTACCTGACCATGCCCACAGCTATAGCTGACTGCTCCTGTCCAATTTGGCATTGCTTACCCTCCATTGCCCAGCGGTCGCCCATGCATGCGTGTGTGTGGTGCATTCTACCCCACCACACGTGCCTGCTGTTCTGCATCACCTCACCTCCCTTGCTGCAGTGTGCTGCTGCACTGTCCCCCATGATGTGTGCACTGTCCTGTGCCCACCTCCACTGTTCCACCTGGGTGTCTCCCCCTGCGCAGGCCCTGCTGAGGGCTCCGCACACCTGCACTACCTCCCGACATTTCTTGTGCCATGGTGTCCTGTTTGTGGGCATGTATTGCATGCCCCACTCACCCACTAGGTTGCTACTGGGAATATCCCCGATATCAAACCAGCGGCACAGGGCAGACTGGCACCATATGAAGGCATTGTGTGTACTACCAGGGTGTGTGACACAGACATTACTGATGCACCCTGTAGCATTGCACACCTCCTGGCAGTTTATGGAGTAGAACCCCCTTGTGGTTCATGTATGGCATGGCCTCATCACCAGGTGGTGCATGGATTGCCACATGGCTATAGTCAATGGCCACTGTGATGCCTGGCATGCGTACCACCCTGTGGAACTGCTGCATAGCTTCTGTCTGCTCTGCCTGTGTGTGTGGGAATCAAATGAACTCAGAAGCATGTGGGAGCAGTGCGATAAGGAATTGTGTGAGGAGACGGGATGTGGATGGCTAGGGTATGCTAGTGGTGTCTCCAGCTGGGCTCTGGAAGGTTCCCATGGTGAGCAGGCACATTCCTGTTGTCACCTGAGTCTCCACAGATGTGGCATTGCCCCTTCCGGTGGGTGCCTGCATTTCATCATGGCACAGCTCACAGAGCTGCCTCAGAATTGCCCTGTTCAGGCGGTATCGGCTGACTGTTTCTGTATGGTTTTATGTGATAAAGACGAGTCTGAAACACCGCCTATCACATGAAGTGAACAAATATGAGCCCATGGTCAAAAGGGTGATAGATATTGTACCGACCGTTGCAAATAGCGACAGTCACTACAATACTTTAGCAAAGCACACACAAAAAATGTTTTATGCTGGGCAGTGCCTCTCGCTTCCTCGCAGGCAAGCCTTCATCCTCAAATTTAAATAACTAACCCCAAGGGGGTGCAGACCACAGGGTAAGTTATTGGATTTAAAAAAAAAAAAAATTATTCTGCCCATAGCCGCCCGAACTCCGGTTCGTTCTGATCGCAAGCTGTGGTGTCCACTCACTACGCCATGAGAGCAGCTCAGTGGAATCAGCCACAAAGGATCCTATATATCTAGTAGTGAGTACAGCACCTTGCTGTACTCGTTATATAGGATATAGCAATTAATGTAAGCCTGTCTTGTAGAGCGCTATTATTGAGTCGCTCAATATTCAATGCTCTACATGGGTGCTACCTTTCTGTATCTGTCAGTTGCTCGTATGTTAGTCTGGAAGGATACTGCCACGGGGCAGGCCGCCTACGGTGCCTTCTGCTGCTACATTGTTGGTTTGCCCATCTCCTCATACCCATTATCATCAGGAATGGTGCACCATCCATGTTTGTGGCCTCTGTTGTGCTGCTGGTGTTCTGTCTGGTGCTGCTGCTATCCTTCAGTCTGCCTGCTGGGGGCTTGCACGCTAGTCTACTTCTTTTATACTTATCTCCTTAGTGCACATATGGGTGTATGCGCTGTGTATGCGATGTGTTTGTGCATTCATTTTGATTTGTGAATGAGGATGTGCCATGTATGCAACTACACGCCCCCTCCAGATGCGCCGCATATAATTATTTTCAGGGTCTGGTGCATCTTGTGCGGCATGGTGCATCCAGGATGCGTTGGAGCATCTCTGCCCTATGTCAATAACGCCAATGCGCATCTCCTAGATGTGCCGGTGCATCCCTTTTGTGAACCCTGCCCTACGTTTAGGGTATTGCACAAGTTATCTAAAACACATTTATCTAAAACTTAGCACCAGTTTCACTGCAGCCCCAAATTGCGTGGAGTTAATCTTGGACTGTCTAAACATGGGGTTTAAGTTATTCCAAATGTTTGAAGCCACAAATTCAAACATCAGTTCCCCACATGCGTTTTTAACCTTAGGCACCTCGATTTCTCTTGCAGTTGTTGTTCTTAGTTGATATCTGTGCCTTGGTTTAGTTAACTTTGTCACTAACTGAACTGGTTTGTTTTGGTGAATTATTTTGTAATTTATAAAATGGGTAGGCTAAACCAGCCAATCAGAAACCAAGCTGTCCATGCATGAAATATGTTCCATGCATGGGTAAAAAAAAGAGCTGGCAGTAAAAAGGCCAAGATTCTTGTGCCATAGAATGTTGCCATTTTCACTGGCAGACATATTTTGTTTACCCAATGTGAGACTGTTTAGCCTACCCATTTTATAATACTAAACAGTGTCTCCCCCGTGAAACTTTTTTCAAAGTTAATATTCTGCTGCTGGCGATCACATTTCCAATGTATTTTTCTGCGCTGATAGTGTTTCTTCTCCCACGCTCCCAGTCTCCCTGTTAATCTCCCCACCCTCCGATTGCTCGCTCACTCACTTGAGATCCTTTTCCCCCAGTGTGTTTTTCTGTGCTGATAGTGTTTCTTCTCCCATGCTCCCGGTCTCCTCGTTAATCTCCCTACCCACCGATTGCTCACTCACTCACTTGAGATCCACGGCACTGTTGTTATTGCTGGTATTTTCGCTGCTGATCTCTGTCTTCACCGGGATCTGTAGCAGCTGAGCTTCCACTTCATCTGGAATCGCCGCCACCGATGCAATTTTTTCAAACTAAACGGCACCCCTTGTGAAATACTTCTGAGAACTTTGGGTTTTCGACAGTACTGGCGATTATTGTGGCACCAGGGAGTATGTTTCTAAGGTGAAAGGAGTCCTTAGGCATGACCATATATTCCTCCAGCAAATATAACCTCTGGGTATTTATTCCACAAACATTTGAAATGGTAATATCCCTAAATCGCTATATGAAAATTATCTCATGAATATTATACAAATGACCTCATGAATATTAACAGAATGTCCATGGAAGGACTATTTTATCATACATTAGTAAATGTTTTTTTTCTACATAAAGCAAGATTTGCCTAACTGCAAACAGTAAAATAAAGCTAGGATCCCATTTTATAAGTGCAATAAGACACTTCAGGTGTGTGTATGTAACAGATTTTACCGCACACCAGGGGCTAAAGGCACTTGGCCAAGGCCTTGTGCCTTATTATGCCCCTGGCCATGCGGTAAAATCTGTTCCATGTGTAACCACCCTACAAATGGGGGTTCCCGAAAAGTCTTCCTTGAGCTTGCCTAAATGCTTACTGCCAGGTTCGTGTCCTGCGTTTTAGCAGTTTAAATGTGATTGCCAGAGAGTGCCTGTATTTCCTCTGTGTACTGTCTCTTTAAGAGCTGCCTGGACTGCAGTCATAAGTAATCAGAGAGGGAGCTCTGTTGAAAGATGTAACTATATGCTGAAAATCATTTAGATTGATAATGATACTGTAGTTTGTCTAACCTGCCTTCTTTGCAACAAGGACTGTTTTGTTTGTCTCCACTATCTTGGTCCTGGACTGCTGAATTGGACCAATCAGTCTGGTGGGACCTAAAATGGAGCCGGACTACAGGAGCTGTCTGGAGTCAAAATCTGTAGGAATTGTAATTTTGGGTTTTTGGTGCCTTTTTGCAACTGAAGGGGGAGCTCTTGTTGTGACTGACAGACAGATCAGCCAACCGAATCTTTTGGATCTTGGGGAAATCCCAGACTGCTTGCAATTTTCAGTTAGTTCTGAGCTGGGAAGTGAAATGAGTAGGAGTTCAAGTGTTTTTTGAGCAGCAATCCTGAATGGATTCGCTTGGGAGAACTGTGAAAGCGCCAAGTTTTGGCCTGCATGTCTGCCTGCTGCCCCGAGAGGGAGAAAAGAGAATTATTTCGGACTAAATCCGAGTTTGTGAGAATAAAGTAAGCCACTGATTTTCTACCAGGCTCATACCTGAAGAAGACTGAAGATTTTGCTGAATGCAATCGGCCTGTCAGGATTTCCAGCTGCTTTTGAATCCCCGGTTTGTGCAGAGACTTTGCGATCGTGACCAGAAAGCGGTTTGCCTGGTACAGTAGAATTTCCTTACATGTAAATGTGTGCTGTGTACTGAAAGTGGGTCATGATTTGGTTCCCCACTGTGTGTACTGTGTTCTGCTTGCTGGGTGCTGTATCTAGCACAAATTGGACTGTGTCCGAATTTGTCTCCATTTGGCCGGGGCCTTGCTACACTGGCCCAGCCAGACTACCTGCTGCACAGAGAAAGCCATCGATGACAGACCTGCCTGGGGATCAGCCCCCTGCTCCACGCTTGAACAAGAATGACGCCTCAGCGATTCGTGTGGGCCCTGCTTCTCCTGGTACTCCAGATTAACCACCTGCTGTCTCGATTTTCGTCCAGCCTGTGTACAGTCTTTGGTATCGTAAGTAATCATCAGGGTAGCTCCCTGCAACAACAGCATAATCTAAAAGTGTGTCATCTGATTGTCTTGTTGTTTTCTTTTCATGAACTGAGCCCTCCGGCTCCGGATTACAAATAGTGTGTGTTGTGCATGTTGTTTTCTTCTATCACAGGGCCCCAACCAGTTGCAACTTTCCTGGCTAGTCCACCATTCTTCGTCTGGGTACCCAAAGTGTGTGACTGTTTATGGACCCTGAAGAGCATGCAAAACTGTTTGAATGATAGAGTCTGTAAGCAAAATTAACCTGATTACGCCCTTCCCTTGTTCATGTCCCTTAAATAAATCAGATCTAACTCTTTCTTGCATTTACCCTGACTGGTTCCAGTTTGTGCAAGAGTACTGTACTGCTATTTGCTGTGTATAACCTTGTTTTACAGGGGGTCCCCAGGGCCGAGCCAGAGGAAAGCCCTGGTGGTAAGTGCAAACAGTGTGGGTACTTGTGTGGTGTATCAGGGGTATTGTGAAAGTGATTATTGTGTATAGTTCTGGCCACTAGTAAGGAGAGAGGGGGGGTTACAGTGTTCCGGAGGGCTGTGCCCAGGTTAGCTTGACCACTACCAACCCTGACCTCGAGGTGGAGGCATCCGTTTCAGAAATCAGGCCCCTTAACCTGCTACTAGCCCAGCAAGCAGGGGTAGTAGCACTTGGGATAGCACCACCTAGGGGTTACACATGCACACCCTGTTGTGTCTTATTGCTTACTTATTTGGCTTAATAATCTGTTCAGAAATGCTCTCTATGGGAGATGCGAAAGTCAAGAACCACACCCTATCACCCTCAGGGAGACCCTCAACCAGAACATTTTAACCGCACCCTTCTAGACATGCTGGGCACCCTCCACCCAAAAGACAAGCATAAATGGAGCCAGCAGATTAGCACTTTGGTACACACGCACAATTGCATGAAAAATGATGCTACCGGGTTCTCTCCCTACCGCCTCATGTTTGGGAGAGAGGCTCGGCTGCCAGTTGATGTCTGTTTTGGAGTCTCTCCAGATGGGGTCCAAGCCAAAAACTACTTGCAATATGTACAACAACTGAACGCTCAATTGAACCATGCCTATCAACTGGCCCAGACAATGGCCGCCAAGAGAAATCTAGCCAACAAAGTGAGGCATGATAAAAAAGTAAAGGCTCAAGAGCTTCAACCTGGAGACCGTGTGTTGTTACGCAGTTTGGGACTGCATGGTAAACACAAAATTGCTGATCGATGGCACCATCTTCCCTATGAAGTAATTGGAAATTTGGATGATTTACCTGTGTACAAGGTGCGCCCAGAGAACAATTCCAAAGCTGTCAAGACCATGCACCATAACCACTTGCTACCTATTGGCCAAGTCATGATTGAGGCTGAACCCTCAGAAATTGAGCCCCTGTGCCGGTGACTTGTGCTGCTGCAAGAAAGAGACAGAGCCAACCTACCCCGGTGGTCACCTGCCTCATCCAGCCCCAAGTTAGCTGATAGGGAAGGGCCCCCTCTTACTCTGTTTAATGTACAAGAAGTTATTACCTGATTTAGTATAGTAATGTTCAACTGACTTGTGTGAAATATGCCTAATGTATTGTCAAAACGGATATAGTATTCTAAAGTGTAGAAAAAATGTATAGTAAAGTCGTAAGTTTATGTTAACTGATGCAAGATGGTACAGACTTGACGCAGATGCCAAGCTTTCTCCAGGCAGGGAAGGGTGTAACCCCCCTACAAATGGGGGTTCCTGAAAAGTCTTCCTTGAGCTTGCCTAAATGCTCACTGCTAGGTTGGTGTCCTGCATTTTAGCAGTTTAAATGTGATTGCCAGAGAGTGCCTGTATAGCCTCTGTGTACTGTCTCTTTAAGAGCTGCCTGGACTGCAGTCATAAGTAATCTGAAAAGGGAGCTCTGTTGAAAGATGTAACTATATGCTGAAAATCATTTAGAGTGATAATGTAGTTTGTCTAACCTGCCTTCTTTGCAGCAAGGACTGTTTTGTTTGTCTCCACTAACTTGGTCCTGGACTGCTGAATTGGACCAATCAGTCTGGTGGGACCTAAAATGGAGCCGGACTATAGGAGCTGTCTGGAGTCAAAATCTGTAGAAATTATAGTTTTGGGTTTTTGGTGCCTTTTTGCAATTGAAGGGGGAGCTCTTGTTGTGACTGACAGACAGATCAGCCAACTGAATCTTTTGGATCTTGGGGAAATCCCAGACTACTTGCAATTTTCAGTTAGTTCTGAGCTGGGAAGTGAAATGAGTCAGAGTTCAAGTGATTTTTGAGCAGCAATCCTGAGTAGATTCACATGGGAGAACTGTGAAAGCGCCAAGTTTTGGCCTGCATGTCTGCCTGCTGCCCCTGAGAGGGAGAAAAGATAATTATTTCAGACTAAGTCCGAGTTTGTGAGAACAAAGTAAGCCATTGATTTTCTACCAGGCTCATACCAGAAGAAGACTGAAGATTTTGATGAATGTGATCGGCCTGTCAGGATTTCTAGCTGCTTTTGAATCCCTGGTTTGTACAGAGACTTTGTGATCGTGACCAGAGAGCGGTTTGCCTGGTACAGTAGAATTTCCTTACATGTAAATGTGCTATGTATTGAAAGTGGGTCATGATTTGGTTCCCCACTGTGTGAACTGTGTTCTGCTTGCTGGGAGCTGTATCCAGCCCAAAATGGACTGTATCCGAATGTGTCTCCATTTGGCCAAGGCCTTGCCACACTGGCCCAGATAGACTACCCGCTGCACAGAGAAAGCCATCGACGAGAGACCTGCCTGGGGATTAGCCCCCTGCTCCACGCTTGAACAGGAACGACGCCTTGACAATTTGTGTGGGCCCTGCTTCTCCTGGTACTCCAGATTAACCACCTGCTGTCTTGATTTTTGTCCAGCCTGTGTCCAGTCTTGGGTATCGTGAGTAATCATCAGGGTAGCTCCCTGGAACAACAGCATAATCTAAAAGTGTGTCATCTGATTGTTTTGTTGTTTTTCTTTTCATGAACTGAGCCCTCCGGCCGCAGATTACAAATAGTGTGTGTTGTGCATGTTGTTTTTTTCTATCACAGAGCCCCAGCCAGCTGCAACGTTCCTGGCTAGTCCACCATTCTCCATCTGGGTACCCAAAGTGTGTGATTGTTTATGGATCCTGAAGTGAATGCATAACTGTTTGAATGATAAAGTCTCTAAGCAAATTCACCTGATTAGTCCCCTCCCTTGTTCAAGTCCCTTAAATAAATCAGATCTAACTCTTTTTTGCATTTACCCTTACTGTGGTTCCAGTTTGTGCAAAAGTATTGTACTGCTGTTATTTGCTGTGTATAACCTTGTTTTACAGGGGGTCCCCAGGGCCGAGCCAGAGGAAAGCCCTGGTGGTAAGTGCAAACAGTGTGGGTACTTGAGTGGTGTATCAGGGGTATTGTAAAAATGATTATTGTGTATTGTTCCGGCCACTAGTAAGGAGAGAGGGGGGTTGCAGTGTACCGGAGGGCTGTGCCCAGGTTAGCTTGACCACTACCAACCTTGACCTCAGGGTGGAGGCACCCGTTTCAGAACTCAGACCCCTTAACCTGCTACTAGCTCAGCAGGCAGGGGTAGTAGCCCTTGGGATAGCACCACCTAGGGGTTACACATGCACACCCTGTTGTGTCTTATTGCTTACTTATTTGGCTTAATAATCTGTTCTGTAGCACTCCCCAGTGTCAATGGGTAATCATTACAACTGGGTATAGTGCACTCCTACCAGAGGAATAGCACAGCCCAAGCTTTAGAATGCTGGGCACCTGAGGATTCCTTGCACTATTAACAGATAGTCATATTCACTGTGCCATTTGAAAGGGAAAGATCTACTCTCTTTTCTCTGAAGAATTTTCAACTTTCAAGATTCAGGACTTCAGTTTGGGGCTGCAGTTCTGCTCTGCAGGTTTGGGATGCCTGTTTACATGGAACACCCCTAAATTTAAGTCGTGCCTATTAAGCTGCAGCTTTAAAATTGAATAACCTGTTTTTTTTCTCACTCCCTGGGTGGACTGGGAGACACTTGTGCCTTGCTTTGTTATGTATTTTGTTATGGTCTTCATTTAAAAAAATAAATAAAGTCAAGGTGCCACAGGTAAGTGCAACTTTATTTTTTGGGAGTGTAGGGTCTCTGGGGGGGTCCCTTGCTCTAGCGTCTGTTCCTGTGCCCCCCCCCCCCCACAAGCTTCAGGTTTTGTGTTTTCTTACTGTTTTACAGTTAATGTGTGACTTTGGTACGTTTTAGTGCTTTTCTGTGCAATTTAGATCAATAAGTCAATAGCTCTAATAGTTATTTTTTTAGAGTAGTCACAGGCAGAGGGCTCCTCAAGCTTATGATGTCATTTAGAACTTTCAGCAGCATAAGCCACTTTAGAATGTTCAATTATCTACAACTGCAGGCAGGTTTCTGAGAGCAGTAGGTTGGCTTGGTAGTTTTTAAAAGATAAACACGCTTATTTAAGTAAAAATCTGATTTTTTTTTTCCTGTCTCATGTCTCTGTTGTTGGTGATGATTCTTACAGGATTACATTTGCCTTGCTGGTTTTAACTCTGCTAGCAAAGGGTCTAATAATTATTATGGGAATGCCTGTCCATTGAGGCCTTCAAATCTGCTTGAAGGCTTATATATTTGAACTGGCATTTTTATATTGATATTTGGATTCCTGCTATGTTTTTAGACATGTTTATTTTTATACTGTTTGATTATACTGTGTAAAACACTATGATATGTTGTGGAATAGCGTTTCAGTAATAAAGTTTGGTTGGTTGGTTCGATTATTACGGCTGACATAAATCCAGCAGTCCTGGCTTTGTTTCCCACAACCCCCACCTAGTATAGGGATTATAATTGTAAGCCCCCTGCAAATGGGAGTTCCCAAAAGTCTTCCAGGAGCTTGCCTGAATGCTCCAAGCCTGGGTGGTGTTCGGCGTCTGAGCTGCTTAACTGATTGCAAGTGAGTGCTATTTGAGCCTCCGTGTACTGTCTTTTTAAGAGCTGTCTGCTTGCAGACTTAATTAGTTTGTATGGTGCGACTATGTATTTAATGCTCGAATCCCGCCCGAGCTGCAGAGAAATCGCTTCATTTTGCGGTCGCTGAAGGTGCAAAGGGAGCCCATCTAAAAGCTGTAACTGTTTGCCTGTAATCATTTAAAGCATTAGCAAAATTGTAGTTTGTCTAACCTGCCTTTATTACAGCTGGGACTCTGTGTGTGTTACCTCTCCATTTTGGACCTAAACTGCTGTGCTGGGCCAGTTGGGTTAAGGAAGCCCTAAAATAGAGCCTGTGGACGAATCAGAACTTGGACTCTTAATTTGAGCCAGCCACAAGGGGATTGTATGGGCAGTGATTCTGGGAAATGTAGTTTTGACCTTGGTACTTTTTTCTACCAACAGAGGGAGTCTTATTGTCAGTGACAGCTGAATCAGCCAACAGAATAATGTGGAGCTAAAGGAAATGCCCTGCTCTGTGACTGGAAAGATCAGATCAGTTGTGGCAGTGAAGAGAGAAGGAGCTGTGTGCTTCTACAGTGTATAGTTTCGTGCGGGAAGCGCGTGTGAGGACCTGAGTTTCGGTTTGCAGCCTTTGTGAGTGCCAGTTTGGACTGAATCCAAGTTGTGAGGAGAAAGAAGCACTAGAAGTGTGGAAACCAGGCTCACCCTGTAGAAGACTGGAGAAATTGCTGAATCGCGCTCGGTCTGTCAGGAACTGAAGCTGCTGTGTGTGCTCCCGGGTATTTTACAGTAATTGCAATCGGGATCGAGGAACAGCCTGCTTGGTATAGTACTTTCCTTTCACACATAAATGTGCATAGTGCTTGTGGGGAATTGCTATTTCAAATCCCCTGTACAGTGAATTGTGTGCTGAAGCTGGAAGTAAACCCCAGCTTAATTCGGACTACATCCGTTTGCTATCAACTGCAATGGGGTCCAGTCACAAGGACCATGTCCTCATGCCCTACTCTTCTGGCAATCCAGAGGGACATTCTCCATCCGATCCTCAGCTTGGGTGTTGTGAGTACAAATCAGGGTATTCCCCTGCAGCTTGTTTTACAATCACAAGTGTGTCATCTAATTCTTGTTGTTTCACTGTTTCATGGACTGAGCCCTCTGGCTCCGAATTACAATTAGGTGTCATGCATATATTTTCTTCTAGGGGCCCATATCCATCTGCACCTGCCGGCCAACCCCGGACAACAGACCTGGCTAACCCCCCAACCTGGGTACCCAGAGTGTGACTTTTCAGACCCTGTATGTGTGCATAGTACTGTGATTTAATGTCACCAATTAACCTGATTTCCCCCTCCCGTGTTACTGCCTCCTAAATAAATCAGATCTGTTGTTGTTGTTGTACTATATACTGTCTGTGGTGTTGGTACTTATGGAAACAGTATTGTGTTTTGCTGTGTATGTTGCTTAACCTTATTTTACAGGGGGTCCTCAGAGACGTGCTGCAGAATCAGTCTCGAGGGTAAGTGGTATCTATATGAGTGAACAGTGTGTATACGTGGGGTATTGGGGCTGTAACTCCGGTGTACTGTGTGAGCCACTAGAGGGAATAAAAGGGGGTCTCAGTGTCCCAGAGGGCTGTGACCAAGCTAGTCTAACCACTACAAACCCTGACCTCCGGGTGGAGTCACCCGTCATAGGACCTAGGCCCCTCAACCTGTCCGTAGTCAAACAGGCAGGGGTAGTAGCCCTTGGGATAGTGCCACCTAGGGGTTACATAATTATGATTTATACATTCAGTGGATCTGGGTTTGAGTCCCACGACCTCCACTTGCATGATGTGTGACACTGAGAAGGTGTTTTTTAAGTCAACGCTGTGGAAAAGGATTTTTTAGCACAGAAAAAATATTGGGGCTAAGTATTATTATTTGGCACAATTATCAGTTTTCTTTGGCACCGTGGCTTATCGGAGACCATTAATTAATTAAGAAATAATGTAAGTCCTACAACAAGGGTGATGGGACCCTCCCCATGGCTTCTTTTTGCCCTTATAATGTTGCTCAACAACCCCCATCCGGTTCTCCGGTCTAGGGAAGGGAGCACCTGGTTCTTCAAGGCAGTGGCAACAGAATTGCAATATATTACCTTCGTGGTTCCAGAGTGAGCCATGAGCCCTGATGTCCCACAGGACATCCCTGCAGATACACCGATCCCCAACAAGGCCCCTCAGGTTAGGAGGGCCCCTGAGAGGCACATCCAGGTGCGGCACAGCGAGCTTAGGCTGCTATGTCTGATGTGCAGGCAGATCCCAACCCTGCCTTTTCCGAAGATCAGGATGATGATTACGGGGATTTTGAGGAAGTTCCTGACTTTAAATTAAATAAAATTAAAAGAAAAAAGACTGACTCAGAGATGTTTTTCCTCCTCGATTCATAATATGCCCTTGTCTTTTTTGATTAAGCTGAGGCATGTAGTCCTCTTCAGCTCAGGAGGTCAGTCTGCGGAGATGGCGGATTTTAGTCCATCTCTGTCTGCATTTTCTCTGGCTACTACATGAATAAAATTCTTGAGCAACATGGGGCAGGTGTGGAAAAAAGAGTGTCTTCCCTTCCATGCCATGGTTTTACCTTTAAGGAAAATGTCTCGTGGGCGGAAAGTTCCTTCTCTGGAAGACAAGGCCATTTTCTACTTCTGAGAAGACACCCCCCTGCCTATGGATGGCTCTGGCCTGATCAGTTTTCATGATTAAGCGGGTGTACCCAACGTATAGGGACAGGGGAAAGGGGAAGTCGTTTAACCATGAAAGGCTCACTAAGCTGAAGCTTGTTTCCAGGTGTGACTTGGGAGCACAAGGAAGTTAAGTGACTTGCTCAGGGTAATCCAGAATGCAAGTGGGGGGAGGGAGTAACGTGATGCAACCCTCGGAGTAGCAGCTCTTGAGCCATGCTCCTGCTCCATTTTGCTTTAATTTGTTTAAATTACTGCATCTCAGGGTTTTTTTCTCCCTCCTGACCTAACAGAGACTTACTAGAGACTGTCTAAATCTTCATTTGATTAATTCTGGTCAGGTTTCAGGAGCTACTGGCATTGGGATGGATTCTGAAATGCACCAGGTGCCCCTGCATCACACGCCACCCTCCACACTGGATAAGCTTTCTAAACACACTAAAGGCCAAAGCTCCACAGGCAGAAAAGCTGCTACTACCAGTCCTGTGTTGGCCTTGCTGATGGAGGAGAAATTTCTGATGCAACTCCAGCCATTCAGAACTTCACTGCAAGAGCTCACCTCAGAGCTTAAATTGATGAAAGCTGACCTCAGGGATACGAACTGAAAGATTTCTGATGTGGTAGCACACACATCCTTGATAGAACAGTGGCAAGAAAGAGTAGACACTGACATTAACTCCCTCAGACAAAAGATTTCCCCACAGCACCCAAGGCCCCCGACCAGGCTCTCACTTCTCCAGTGGTGCAGCTTTGCTCCTTCAGTCAACACCTGCCCTTCCAGACCTGAGCATGCTGCCGCTGTGAAAAGTGGCCTGACCATCTGTACTACAGCTCCTCTTGGGAAGTCCTGCTCTTGCTGCCACTGGGTAGCGGCCGAAGATATAGCGCATCTGCCCTCCGTGAGCCCTGTTAAGTACCCGAGGCCACTGATGGGGCTCTCGCTTCTCCTGGCAGTGCGACTTTGCTCCTCCAGCCACTGCCCACCCTTCCAGACCTGACCACGCTACCACTCTGAAAAGTGGCCCAAGCAACCAGACTATAGCTCCTCCAGGGAAGCCCTGCTCTTGCTGCCGCTGGGTAGCGGCCAAAGATACAGTGCACCTGCCCTCCATGAGCCCCGATAAGCACCCAAGGCCCCTGACCAGACTCTTGCTTCACCCAGTGGTGTGGCATTGCTCCTCCAGCCGTCTCCCACCCTTCTGGACCAGACTAGACTATGCCGCTGCTCTGAAAAGCAGCCCAACCGACCAGACTACAGCTCTTCCAGGGAAGCCCTGCTCTTGCCGCCGCTGGGTAGTGGCTGAAGATACGGCGCACCTGCCCTCCAAGAGCCCTGCTAAGTGCCTGAGGCCCCAGACCAGGCTCTCGCTTCTCCTGGCAGTGTGACTTTGCTCCTCCAGCCATCACCCACCCTTCTGGATCTGACCATGCCACCACTCTGAAAAGTGGCCAACCGGACTACAGCTCATCCAGGGAAGCCCTGCACTTGCCGCTGCTGGGTAGCGGCCGAAGATATGGTGTACCTGCTATCCATGAGCCCTGCTAAGCACCCAAGGCTCCTGAATGGTCTCTTGTTTCTTCCAGCAGTACGACTTTGCTCCTCCAGCCACTGCCAGCCTTCTGAACCTGGCGATGCCACTGCTCTGAAAAGCGTCATGACCAACTGGACTACAGCTGCTCTGGGGGAAGCCCTGCTCTTGTCACCGCTGGGTGGCAGCTGAAGATACAGCGCACCTACCCTCCGCAAGCCCTGCTAAGCACCCGAGGCCCCTGACCAGGCTCTTGCTTCTCTCAGCGATGCGGCTTTGCTGCTCCAGCTGCCTCCTGCTCTTCCGGACTGGACCACGCCGCCGCTCTGAAAAGCATCCCGACCAGCCGAACTACAGCTCCTCCAGGGAAGTCCTGCTCTTGCCACCACTGGGTAGTGGACAAAGATATGGCACATCTGCCCTCCGTGAGCCCTGTTAAGCACCCAAGGCCCCAGACTGGGCTCTTGCTTCTTCCAGCGGTGTGGCTTTGCCCCTCCAGCTGCCGCCTGCCCTTCAGGACCTGACCATGCCGCCACTCTGAAAAGTGACCTGACCAACCAGACTACAGCTTCTCCGGGGAAGCCCTAATCTTGGCGCCACTGGGTAGCGGCTGAAGATACGGTGCACCGGCACTCTGTGAGCCCTGCTAAGCACCCGAGGCCCCTGACCAAGCTCTTTCTTCTCCCAGCGGTGCAGCTTTGCTCCTCTAGCTGCCGCCCGCCATTCCGGACCTGACCACACCACCACCACTCTGAAAAGCAGCTGAGCAACTGAACTACAGCTTCTCTGGGGAAGCCCTGCTCTTGCCGCTGCTGGGTAGTGGCCGAAGATATGGTGCACCTGCCCTCCATGAGCTCTGCTAAGCACCCAAGGCCCCTGAATGGTCTCTCACTTCTCACAGAGGTGCAGCTTTGCTCCTCCAGCTGCTGCCCACCTTCTGGACCTGACCACACTGCTGCTCTGAAAAGCGTCCTGACCAACCAGACTACAGCTCCTTTGGGGAAGCCCTGCTCTTGCCGCCGCTGGGTAGTGGCTGAAGATACAGCACATCTGCCCTCCGCAAGCCCTGCTAAGCACCCGAGGCCCCTGACTGGGCTCTCACTTCTTTTGGCGATGCGACTTTTCTCCTCCAGCCGCCTCCTGCCCTTCCGGACCTGACCATGCCGTCGCTCTGAAAAGCGGCCCGACCAGCTGGACTACAGCTCCTCAGGGGAAGCCCTGCTCTTGCCGCTGCTGGGTAGTAGACAAAGATATGGTGCACCTGCCCTCTGTGAGCCCTGTTAAGCACCTGAGGCCCCTGACCAGGCTCTCGCTTCTCTCGGTGATGCGGCTTTGCTCCTCCAGCTGCCTCCCACCCTTCCAGACTGGACCACACCACGCCGCCGCTCTGAAAAGTGGCCTGACCAGCTGGACTACAGCTCCTCTGGGGAAGCCCTGCTCTTGCTGCCGCTGGGTAGCAACTGAAGATATGGTGCACCTGCCCTCCGTGAGCCCTACGCACCCGAGGCCCCTGACTGGTCTGTCGCTTCTCCCGACAGTGTGGCTTTTCTTCTATAGCCGCCGCCCACCCTTCCGGACCTAACCATGCCACTGCTCTGAAAGCAGACCAACCAACCGGACTACAGCTCTTCTGGGGAAGCCCTGCTGTTGCCACCGCTGGGTAGCAACTGAAGATATGGTGCACCTGTCCTCCGTGAGCCCTGCGCATCCGAGGCCCCTGACTGGTCTGTCGCTTCTCCCGATGGTGCGGCTTTTCTCTTCCAGCCGCCGCTCGCCCTTCCGGACCTGACCACACTGTGCTCTGAAAAATGGCCAACCAGCCGGACTGCAGCTCCTCCGAGGAAGCCTTGCTCTTGCTGCCGCTGGGTAGCGGCTGAAGATACGGTGCACCTGCCTTCCGTGAGCCCTGCTAAGCACCCAAGACCCCTGACCAGGCTCATGCTTCTCTCGGCGGTGCGGCTTTGCTCTTCCAGCCACCACCCACCCTTCCAGACCTGACCACGCCGCCACTATGAAAAGTGACCTGACCAACTGGACTACAACTCCTCCAGAGAAGCCCTGCTCTTGCCACCGCTGGATAACAGCTGAAGATATGGTGCACCTGCCCTTCATGAGCCTTGCTAAGCACCCAAGGCCCCTGACTGGGCTCTTACTTCTTCTGGAAGTGTGGCTTTGCTCCTCTAGCTGCTGCCCGTCCTTCCAAACCTTACCATGCCGCCGCTCTGAAATGCAGCCCGACCAACTGAACTACAGCTCCTCTGGGGAAGCTCTGCTCTTACTGCCGCTGGGTAGCAGCCAAAGATACGGTGCATCAGCCTTCTGTGAGGCCCTGCTAAGCATCCAAGGCCCCTGTCCGGGCTCTCACTTCTCCCGGTGGTGCGGCTTTGTTCCTCCAGCTGCTGCCCGCCCGCCCTTCTGGACCTGACCATGCTGACACTCTGAAAAGTGGTCCGACCAACAGCTCCTCCGGGGAAGACCTGGTCTTGCCGCTGCAGAGTAGTGGCCGAAGATTCAGCACACCTGCCCTCCTTGAGCCCTGCTAAGGTATGGAAGCTGTGCTACAGTTTAAAATCGGGCGCCCAGCTGGACTAATTTTCTGATTGGCTAACTGAACTTTAACAGGCCGCCTGTTGGCTAGATTGCTGTCCTGGCCTTTACTGAAGCTTTCCTTATCTCCGGTTTTCCCAAATTACAATTGTAATTGCCAGCCTGATTATCTGAAAGTGTTATAGCCATTTCTGAATTGTTACAGCTAATTGTTAGTTGTTGAACTGCTGCCTAAGTTCTGCTCTGCAATTTTTAACTGCTTTTTGTCCTGCTAATTTTGTCTCTCACTCTCTCTCGCCTATGCCTTTCCTAAACCCTCCCACCTATTCCATGGCTTTGTCTTTCACTGACCCCCAGCTACCTCTTTGTCTCTGGCAACCCCTGCCCATCTGCCCCCTTCTACTAAATAGCCTAACACTCTCCCATCTCTCCCATAGCACCTGAGTCCCCTGACCAGGCTCTCGCTTCTCCCTGCTGTGCGGCTTTGCTCCTCTAGCCGCCGCCTGCCCTTCTAGACCTGACCACACCGCCACTCTGAAAAGCAGCCCGACCTACAGCTCCTCCGGGGAATCCTGCTAGTGTAAATCACCGGCTCCCCACCCTTCCACCCTATCTGGACACTTACTTATATACTCACAGAGTATCACATGACCCAAGTGTCCAACTTCCAATCAGCAGGTTATAATTACTTGCCACTAGAGGGCCATAGCTTCTGCCTCATAAGGGCTCGCCTATCTTTAGCATGGTTGGTTATTCTCTGTAAAAGGAGCTGTTACACACCTCACTGCTCCAGGCCCTCAAAGGCCTTGGGCACGGATTTCCTGTGACACTTTCTACTGTCTCTGATACTGTTAACGAATTGTATTCATGTTGACTCCAAAGTTGCCCTGCATTAGCAATGTTTTACTACTAGGATATATGGCAATCTGCTTTATACCACTGGTTGTGTCACTGGCTCATTCTGATACCTCAGTCACAAGCCTTAGATCCTTTGGATGGCTACCATTGGGATCACAGAAGTGGTTAATCTCCAGCTTCTCTATGCCATATCCATGCCTGTCTCTCCCTCTTAGCCTAACCATTCAGCATAACAACAGTCGCAAACTCCCTTTGTCCCAGCGGAAGTTCAAACTTAGCTAAAGGCTCCTAAAAACCTACCTGCTTCGGCTCATTCTTATGCTCCTACTAATAACGGGCAATGTTCACCCAAACCCTGGCCCTGCAGCGCAACCCACACCAAGCACTGCAAAAAGTCTGGGAACCATTACATAGGCATCTTTCAATATCTTCAGCCTGCTCGATAAGCTTGATGACCTCCAAATTTGGATCCTGCAGCACAACCCGGACATTCTCTCAATTGTTGAGACATGGCTGTTGCCAAAAACACTGGATACAGTGGTCCTGATACCTGGATACTCCCTATTCAGGTACAGCAGGGTCACAAAAAGGGGAGAGAGTTGTGCCATCTTCCTCAAGGATACAATTAAGGGGTATGCCCTTCCTATACCTACCCTAGGCTGTGCCGCACAAATTCTCCCCATTAAAATTCTTTTAGGTGCTCATAACAAGGCACTTACTATCCTCTCGGTATATATCCCTCCAGGAAGGCAGACCACAGGATTTGATGAAGTCATGGAGCACATAAGAAGTCAGCACCTAGAAACTGAAATGATCATCCTGGGTGATTTCAATGTTAATTTTATTGTATTGCTCCTATAAGGACATGGTCTCTGCACTACATCTCACCCAACTCATGGGCTCGCCTGCCAGAACTAATTCAAAAATGGGATCAAGCACCCTGCTGGATTGGGTCCTTACAAACCACCCAGAGCATATCTCTAATATCACTGTACACCCAGATTCCTTAAATGACCACTCACCAATCAGCTGTAACTGGTCAAACAAATATAACAAACCTCAACCCCTGACAATATTTAGTAGAAAGATAAAAAAAGGGGTCACCTTGAGCTCCTCAAACAACAACCTCATATCATTGACTGGGGCCAACTCGATATAATGGCGGATATAAACATAGCATTGGAGCACTTCATCAATAAATTCAATGAGGCATGCGATATCCATGCACCCATAAAGCAGTCCAAGATCAAGGGTACTAACAACCAGTGGATAACTCCTCATCTTATCGAACACATGAAAACCAGGGACCTTCAATGGCACAGAGCAAGTGCTACAGGTAGACAAGTGGACATACAGGAATACAAAAGATCACGAAATGCCTGCACTCGAGCCATCCGCTCTGCAAAAAACAACCACTTTAGGGAGACACTAAAAGCTCTTTGGGTCACAGCAAGAAGTTTTAGAACAACCTAAAAGACATCACTGGAAAGGACCACAATGCGGTTCTGAACATGCTTAACATTAATGGTGCCCCTACTCTAGACCCCCTGACCATTGCTGATACATTTAATAAAGTGTTTACTGACTTGAGTAGTGTTCTTCTGCACAACTTCGTTTAGGAATCCACAAACATCGGTACCCAGGATCCAGTACACAGACATGTCCCCTCCACTGTTCTATTTCAAAGCAGTCCCCCTGCACTTGGCCAGAAAGTATCTTCTCAAAGTTCTAGGGAAATCAAGAAATAGTGGGGACTCCCTAGACTTCAAGCTTGTCACCCTTACACTCGAAGAGATTTTGGTTCCCCTGACAAAACTACTGAACTTATCCTTACGTCTGGCTCAATTTCCTCAAGTCTGGAAGTCAACTTTGGTAACACCAGTACATAAGAGTGGAAACTGGGCACTACATTCCAACTTCAGGCCTATCTCCATCCATTCCCCCCCCGTTCAAAGCACTGGAGCGCATTGTTGCAGATCAATTGGTGGAGTACCTTGATAAATACATGATCCAATATCCACAACAACATGGATTTCGAAAAGGGCATGGCACCACCACTGTCTTACTTTAATTCACCAGTACCATACAAAACTCACTTGACCAGGGTAGCCCTGTTAGTGCAGCCTTTATTCATTTAACAAAGGTTTTCGACACTGTCAGTCACTCACTCCTTCTACAACAGCTATCATCTGTTGGCCTTGCCAATGAAACCATGAAGAGGTTCAGAAACGTTACTTGTCTGATTGCTCCCAGCAGGTGAAGATCACCAATGTCACATCTGAACATCTACCTGTCCACTGTGGGGTACCACAGGGATCTATTCTGGGCCCCCTTCTTTTTAACATTTTGCTTAATGACCGTCCTCGTTCCATTAATCAACAGATTCTCATTTATGCGGATGATGCAGTCATCTACACTACCCATCATGACCCACCCTTTCTTGAAAATCACCTGCAACATGCTTTTGAGCAGGTTGAGGACTGGTTTGGATCTCACAAACTGGTGCTGAACTACAAAAAAACAGAAGTAATGCTGTTCAGCAGTGCAAGGAGTAAGCACAAATCCACCCCTCTTACCATCAGAAACTGTTCGGAAGTTCCACTTGAACAAGTCGATCATTTCAAATACCTGTGCATAACTATGGACTGCTCACTAACCTACTGTAAGCAAATTGAGACTGTGGCCAGAACAGTTAATATCAGATTAGGTCTTCTACCCAGATGGTAGTCCATGACCGTAGCAACCGATATTGAGCACCTAGAAAAACGGCAAGTCAATCTCGGCGACTGTAATCACGGCTACCCAGGGCAGAGGGCGACTGGATACTGTGGTTGACGAAAACCCCAACAGGAACTCGAAAGCATTCACGTGTGCTGTCACCGGGGGGTGGGAGGCAAGGAGGGATGGCATGTGGGAGGGTTGCAACGAGCAGCTGCTGAGCTGGATTGCTGGCGTCGTGGAGAGGTGGTCAGCTGGAAGCATGGGGTACCAGGTTCTGATCCAGCGTGGTGCGTTTTATTTTTGCCACCTGGCAGCACGTATTTTGTCAGGTTTTCACCCCGGAGTTGAGAATAAAATGAGACCTGTAGGTCTCGGGTGCCTTTTCTCTCTGCGCTGCCAGTATGCACCACCAAAATAAATTTTTGGCGATGTACACTCGCCATAATAGCGATCGCTGTTTCTTGATCACTATTATGACATGGAATCTACATAGACACAAGCATAGCCTGACACCTGAAGCCCTAAGAACTGCAATCAATAGCTCAGTCATCTCCGTTATCGACTACGGTCTTGTCCTTTACAGCTCTGCGACTGCTGCTTCCCTCTGTAGGATAGTAGTGGCACTTAACAAAGCTTGCAGGCTGTTCACCGGTTCACCCTGCCTCATGCACACTTGCGACCTCTATGCACAATCTGGATGGCTACAACTGAACAACAGAATTCGTTATCAAACCTGCCTGTTAGCCAAAAACACACTCCTTGGATTCGTGCCTTCTGGAGTAGCAAACCTTCTAAGCCCATCCTCTGACTCGCAGCACACCAGAAACTCCATCTATCAGCTTCTCATAGTTCCAAGATGCAGAACTACTCAAGGACAGTGGTATTACTTATACCGGGCATCCCTCTGGTTCAACAACCTAAGT
Organism: Neoceratodus forsteri; assembly: GCA_016271365.2. NCBI lineage: Eukaryota > Metazoa > Chordata > Ceratodontiformes > Ceratodontidae > Neoceratodus > Neoceratodus forsteri. The sequence goes on from CM028129.1 coordinate 1,625,508,566, forward strand.
GCTGAACAAACCACCACACCAAAACTGGGCCCTTTCAAAAGCCTACTTCGTCAACATCTGCTAGAGAACAGTAGCTGTGACTGCTCCTGACAACGGCCCTCTGTCCTCACTGATACTGCCCTGGCACCGCTCAATTTGCTTCACCATCCCTCCATACCAACCTAATATATTCCAGTCCTTCTCTCTGACCTTCCCATCAGTCCCACCTCCAGGACTATGATCTTCCTCTCCCATCCCCTCTCACTCATGCTCCCCCATCCACCCTCCCCTTCTCCACCTCTCACTCTGATTCATTGTCTTGTTACTGAACTGGTCTAAATTCCCAACATTATGTTTTGCTTAGCCGCTTTAGGCTGCACCTGTCCTCCCTTCTGACAAGGCTTACGCTAGCGAAATTTTGTAAACTTTCTTGTTTCAAGATTTCATCTCTATACCGTATCATATCATTGATTGAATGCTTAAATTTGTTATTGTATGCTTACATTTGTTATTTGTATAATTGTTTAGCTAGTGGCTCTTGTATTGTTTCCAATGTACGTTCTCCCACCCTTTCTGACGTGGAACCTTTATAAATGAGCGGTTCTCCGCTCAAAGGTGTTGCAATCCTAGATCAGAATAAATAAATAAAGTTTGAATCTAAACTGGAAGATCTGGAAGGCTGAAGTCGGAGAAATAACATTGTCATTTTGTGCCTTCCAGAAGAAGTGGAGGGTGCCACTCCTGTCTTATTTGCACAAAATTACTCACCAAAATTGCCGGCCCTCTCTGAATATGTGGTCGAAAAGGCGCACAGGTCTCTACGTCCCCGACCCCCAGAGTGCTCACCACCTCACCCACTGATCATGAAGCTCCTCAATTTTCAGACAAACAGCATGTGCTGCAAAAAAAACAAGGAACATCGTGAGATACTTTAGGAAGGCTCAAAACTCTGACTAACCCAGGATTTACCTACTGTTACCTGGCAGAAACGAGCAGCATACCATCCCCTGGTCACTAAAATGATAGCAGCCGGGGTCCGGTTTAGGGCTGTCTTCCGGGTTAGGCTGCAATTCCTGTATTAAGGTTCCTGGCATTTATTTGAATCTGCCGAGCAAGCCTCCAATGATCTCAAGAAACTCTTTCCTGAGTTGTACGAGGAAATGTTGATACTGCGGAAAAGTTTGTGTAACCCCCTTACAAATGGGGGGGGTTCCCATAAGTCTTCCAGGAGCTTGCTGGGCGCTCCAAGTCTGGATGGTGTCTGGCGTTTAAGCCGTTTTAAATGGCATAGCAGTGAGTGCTTTTAGAGCCTCTGCGTACTGTCTCTTTAACAGCTGCCTGCTTGCTGGCTCCAGTGACTGTGTAAGGGGGGGGACTGTGTTTCCCTGCTTGAATCCCGCCTGAGTTGCGGTGACATCGCTCCAATTTTACAGTCACTGTAAGCGTAAAGGGAGCCCTCCTGATAGATGTAACTGCCTGGTTGTAATGGCTTAGAGTAGTAGTGAAATTATAGTTTGTCTAACCTGTTTCCATTGCAGCTGGACTTTGTGTGTTTGGCACCTCCATTTTGGACCTGGACTGGTTGTGAGGGGTCCAATAGGAACCAGAGGGGTACCTAAAATGGAGTAAATAGCAGCCAACCAGAATTAGGACTCTAAAGGGAGCCCGGCTGACCAATGAGACACAGCCAGTAATTTTGGGAAGTGAAATCTGGATTATGGCGCCTTGTTTGCACCAATAGGGGCAGTGTCAAGTGACTGGCATCTGCAGCCCACCTATGGAATCAGGTGGCGCCTGAAGTGTGAGGCTTGCCCTAACTGCCCTGGGGCAGAGACGCTGTGGCTGTGAGAGAGGAAGGTGTTCTGGGCTCCTGCGCTGTTGAGCGATCGCGCGGGAAGCGCGTGTGGAAGGCCAGAAGTCGGTGGTTTCAAATGCCAGCAAGTGTCAGACTAAATCCGCTAGGCAGTGGTCAGAGGAGGCTGTGCAAAAGCGCGGCTACCTACCAGGCTCACCCTGTAGAGGACTGGAGAATCTGCTTCAATCGTGCTCGGTCTGTCAGGACAAGTAAAGCTGCGTCGTTTTGGCCCGGTGTTTGCAGTGAAAGTGATCGGGAAGTATACAGCAGCTGCCTGGTATGGTACCCCTCTGCCTTTCATATAAATGTGTAGAGAAGTGTGCGAGTTTCAGGTTCGATCCTGCGAATGGTATGAGAGCACTCTTTCCACTGGAGTCGTGAGTACTAAATCAGGGTAGCTCCCTGTCAAATGCTCCTAGTGAGGGCAAGATCTTCTGGTTTCTTTACTGGCTGAAATAACTGAGCCTGCTGGCTCTCTAATCTTCTTAGGAATCAAATGCTCGTTTCTCTGTCAGGGCCCCAACCAGCTGCATCGAGGGACTAGCCTCTATTGCCCGGGTACCCAGAGACAGTGACTTATAGGTTAGGCCTATGCACAGTGCCCTAGACAGCTACTTATATATGTATATATATAAATTAGAGTGGTAAGCTAATTAACCTGATTCCCCCCAGTCCTTGTTATTCCCCCTAAAATAAATCAGATTGATTGTTTTTGCAAACGTATACTGGCTAACTTGTGTGTTTATGGTGAATTACTGTACAGTGATTACTGTGTAACAGCATCTCATTTTTCAGGGGGTCTCCGGAGCAAGCTGATTGGTTCAAGCCTGGGGGTCAGTGTATACAGTGAAGGTACTGTGACTAATTTGTTTGGGCCACTAGTGGGAAGAAAGGGGGGTTGCAGTGACCCAGAGGGCTGCGACCAAGTCATACCAGACTGTCTTAACCCCGACCTCTGGGTGGAGGCACCCGCCATTGGATCCAGGCCCCTCAACCTGTTAGTAGCAATTCAGGCAGGGGTAGTAGCTCTTGGGATAGAGCCCCCTGGGGGTTACATTTTGGAGGCACTGCTGGGATTAGCGTCCCCTAGTGGCCGAGTGGACGAAGTACCTCAATATGGCTAAATTAAAGGAAAAGCTGGAAGGGGATATCGTGGCTAAGATTAAGCTGGACCCTATTAAGACGATGGTACATAAACTGATGGGGTGGAGTGAAGCAGAAGAGTTGGACTCCCAGAAAATTGTGTTACTACTAGACGTACCTCTGGGGACAACGAACGCTGACCTTATTTCTGCAGTGCAGCGTGTTAAATGTTTGGGCAAGGTAGAGCTGAAAGGGCGTATGGCTGATCTACTCAATCAGACTTTGCAGGTGTTACTCTTATGCAGTATAGCCATCGACCCCGAGAGGGTACCCACAGTGATCTACCCGGAAGGTGCCCAACAGAGGTGGATGGTCATTCACATCCGGAGTGGGTCAGTCACCCCCGGGGAGGTCTCTCCAGACTAACAGCTTCAAAGATAAACTGCTTAAATTGTTAGCTGTGGAGGGGAGGACTACCCAGGACTTACTGCAGGCGTTGGGCCTTTCTAGTGAACTCACTCCTCAAGCCTCCCCAGGTACCTCTCCCGGGCCCCCTAAGAGTTCTATCTTGGCTTCACCACCTCTAGTGGTTCCCCCTATACAGCTAGATTCTTACCGTAGGCTAAAACTTTTTTCTGGCACTGTACCAGTGCCCCCGGGAAGATGATTTGGAGGCGTGGATGGACTATGCTACCCACCTAGTCCAAGAGTGGCAGTGCTCTGAAGGGGAGAAATGAAAGAGACTGATGGAGAGCCTGCGAGGCCCAGCTTTGGAAGCCATTCGGTTCTTGCGGGCTACTAGCCCGGAAGCTACCATGTTGGAGTACCTTTCTGCCTTGGAGGGAGTGTTTGGGAGTACAGAAACTGGGGAAGACTTATTATGGAAATTCAAGTCTGCCAAACAATGGAGGAATGAGAAATTGTCCGCCTTTGTCACTAGGGTGGAAAGGGCCCTGCAGAAAGCTTATCGCAAGGGGGGATTACGGCCACAGCCTTGAACCAGGTCCAGCTGGAGCATATTTTGAAATCTGCTAGGTTTTCCAGTGTGATATTGTTAAAACTTAAGTTACATGACCGACGGGCTGCCCCTCCCAAGTATTGTCAATTGATGAGAGAGATTAGAGAAGTAGAGACTGATGAAGAGGGATGGGAACCCTATGTGGGGGCTGTGAATCTGTGCCAAACCCCTGAGTCTAGTGAACCAGATGAGGCCCACCCTTCAAGGGGGCTTGATGTTTCTCCTGTACTCCCAGAGGCACAAGTAGGGGTGGGGGTGTGTGCTATCTCCTCTGATCCCCGGGTAGAAAGTGATTTAAGGGCTGAGATCAGAGATTTACGAGAGCTGGTGAGGGACTTGAAGCAAACTGCTACCCACCCTGTTAGGTTTGGGGAACCAGAGTTATCTAGAAACAAACACCCTAGCCAGGAGGAGCCCACTCGACTTCAGGACATCCCTCAGCAGGCAAGGTATTCTCCTCCCAATAAAGACCCCCGAGACCCTAAGTTCTGTTACCATTGTGGGGAGGATGGACAGTTTCAGACTGAGTGCCAGTTACCGGAGAATTTAAGGAAGGTCAACATCAGGCTGATCGCCTGGCACCGCAAGGCCTATACCCGATCCCCTAGGAAGAGTTTTGTGACCTGGGCCAATGCCCAAGCAACTTCCAAAGCTGTGCCCCCCAAATGGTCTGATGTGGTGGGGCCTTCGATGGAGGCCCCTGTGAGAGTGAATGGCATACCCACCTGGGCTGTGTTGGACAGTGGCTCTCAGGTGACCATTATGTTCCAGAACTGGTATCAGAAACACTTGCCTGAGGTGCCTTTGCAACCCTTGGATGGTCTACATGTTTGGGGGCTGAGTGATAAGGCCTACCCGTATTCTGGGTATATCCAGATCTGGTTGTCTTTTCCTACTTCTGTGGCTGGGGTGGCCGAACAAGTGGAAACTCTGGCCCTAGTATGTCCCCCCACTGGGTTGTATGATGGGGTACCCTTGTTGATTGGAACCAATGCTCACATGTTTGGTCGCTTAGCGCAGCTGTGTCCTGAAAAGCAGGTGGCCAGGACTGGAAGAGCTCTTAGAATACCCGGCTTGATTCAGAAGGCCTATGAGACTCAGAGAAAGGCTGGCCAGGTGGAACCTGAAGGCCCGGTGGGTGTTGTCTGGAGGAAGAATCCGGAGCTGTTGCTATTAGCCCCAAATGCCCAGTGTGTTTTGCAAGGGGAAGTCCGGATTAAGAAAGATGTTAATAAGATATTGATGCTGGATGCATCGGGTGAGGGAAAGTTGCCTGAGGGGTTGCTGGTTAAATCCAGTATCTTACCTGCCCGAGCCCATGCCTTTGCCAGAAGGGTGATGGTCCAAGTGCATAATGTGTCTGATCGAGAGATTCGAGTGAAATAAGGTTGCACCCTGGCTACGGTACATTGTGCTGATACTGCTGTTTTGCCCCACAACAAGACTCCTAGAGGAGGTGACCGAGTGACCCCTGAGCTGTTTGATTTTGGTGATTCTCCACTACCAGCAGAATGGAAGAAAAGGGTCAGTGAACAGCTCGCCCAGAGGGAACAGATGTTTTCTTTGAAGGAGTGGGATGTGGGATGTGTGCAGGGGGCTGAGCATCACATCCGGCTGCAGGATGAGCTACCTTTTCATGAGCGATCTCGATGCCTAGCCCCTGCTGATATAGATGATGTAAGGCCCCATCTGCAGGAGATGCTGGCAGCTGGGGTGATACAAGAGTCCAGGAGCCCTTACGCATCCCCTGTTGTAGTGAGGAAAAATAATGGAGCTGTTCGGATGTGTGTAGATTACCGTACTTTAAACCGGCGGACCATCCCAGACCAGTATACCATGCCACGCATACAGGACGCCTTGGACTGTCTGAATGGCAGTAAGTGGTTCTCTGTGTTAGACCTCCACAGTGGGTACTATCAGATCCCGATGGCTCTGGAGGATCGAGAGAAGATTGCGTTCATTTGCCCCCTAGGCTTCTATGAGTTTATGCGGATGCCTCAAGGAATTTCAGGTGCCCTGGCCACTTTTCAGCGTTGTTTGGAGCATGCTGTGGGGGACGTGAATTTGCTCGAATGTTTGGTTTATTTAGATGATGTTATAGTGTTTGGCAGCTCCTTGGAAGAACATGAAAGTCGATTGTTCAAGGTCCTGGATCGGTTGGAAGACTTTGGTCTCAAATTATCTATAGACAAGTGCCAATTCTTTCAAACCTCTGTAAAATATGTGGGGCACATAGTATCCACTGAAGGCATAGAGACTGACCCCAGCAAAGTGGAAGCTTTAACCACTTGGCTCCAACCAAAAAATTTGAAGGAGACTACAGCAGTTCCTGGGGTTTTGTCAGTATTACAGGCGATTTATTAAAGACTATTCTCGGGTGATCCATGCTACAGCAACATACTTGCAAAGTACCCGTCAACCCATAAAAATATAAGAAGACTGTACAGTCTGGGACTGAAAAAAATTATTTCCTTAAATGATGTGTTTGGCACTTGCTGGACTGCCGATTGTGAGAAAGCTTTCCATGACATCATATATCAACTTACTCATGCCCCCGTGCTGGCCTATACCGACCCTGCTAAACCATATGTTCTTCATATTTCTTCATAGTTCTTCAGTTTGCAAGGATTGGGGGCTGTACTGTATCAGGAGTATCCAAACGGTTTGAGACCTGTAGCTTTTGCCAGCCGTAGCTTGACCCCTTCTGAAAAGAACTACCCAGTGCACAAACTAGAGTTCCTAGCTTTGAAGTGGGTCATTGTTGATCAATTCCATGACTATTTGTATGGGGCTAAGATACTGGTGAAAACTGATAATAATCCTTTGATGTATGTACAGACCTCAGCCAAGCTAGATGCCACTGGTCATAAGTGGCTCTCTGCGTTATCCACCTACAACTACGCTGTTGAATACAGAGCAGGCCTAAACCATATAGATGCTGATGCTCTCTCCCGGAGGCCTGTGTCCCGAGCCAACTGGGTCAGGTTGTTGGAACCTGACATTAGAGCCCTTTGCCAGAAATTCGACAAGGAGGAACAGGTGTCTCCTGATGCGTGAACTGTATGGTGGATTGCTTGGGGCCATCTGAGAATTGTATACCTGCTACTTACTGCCATTTTTCTGCATTAGACACTAGTGCGCTGCCTCAGTTCAATAATGATAGTCTCCAGCTGGCTCAGTCCCAAGATCCCATGATAAAAACTGCTTTAGAGGTGCTGCAAGTAGGGAGAGATGTGTCACAGCTGCATTCCACCGACCTGAGAACTGCCCTGTTATACAAAGAAGGTTGAAAGCTGAAGTTGATCAATAGACTATTGCACCGGGAGACCGTAGACAAAGAGGAGCGAGTTGTCAAACAACAACTGGTGCTGCCCACTGCTTTTAGAGAACTGGTGTTGAGGTCCCTGCATGACCACATGGCACATCTTGGTATAGACCGAACTCTTGACGTGGTGCGGACCCGATTTTACTGGCCCAAAATGAGTGCTGACGTAGAGCAATATGTTAAGACCTGTGGCCGCTGTTTACAAAGAAAAGCCCTGCCTCAGAGAGCTGCCCCCCTGGTCAATATCACTACCAGCACCCCTATGGAACTGGTTTGCATTGATTTCCTGAGCTTAGAACCAGATCTGAAAAATATCAGCAGCATATTGGTAATTACTGATCATTTCACCCGATATGCCCAGGCTTTCCCCACCAAAGATCAGAAAGCAACCACGGTGGCTAAAGTCCTTGTTGAGAATTTCTTTGTTCACTATGGGGCCCCCCAGAATTCATTCCGATCAGGGAGAGATTTCAAAGCCGTCTGATTAAAGAAATGCTATTCTTGTAGAATCGGAAGTCAAGAACCACCCCGTACCATCCCCAGGGCCATCCTCAACCTGAGAGATTCAATCGCACCTTGCTCGATATGTTGGGCACCTTGCACCCTAAAGACAAGCCTAGATGGAGCCAGCAGATCAGTGCCTTGGTCCATGCCTACAACTGCACCAAAGGTGATGCTACTGGGTTTTCCCCATATAGACTGATGTTTGGAAGGGAAGCCAGATTGCCAGTAGATGTTTGTTTTGGGGTTTCTCCTGATGGGGTTCAGGCGGCTAATCATCTACACTAAGTGCAGAAGCTGAAGGTCCAACTCAATCATGCCTACCAACTAGCCCAGACCATGGCTACTAAGCGGAATTTGGGCAATAAAGAAAGGTATGATAAGAAAGTGAAAGCAGTGGAACTAAAAGAAGGAGATAGAGTGCTATTGAGGAACCTGGGATTGCACGGTAAACATAAAATTGCTGACAGATGGCATCATCTCCATCATATTGTCGTGGAAAAATTGAAAGATTTGCCTGTGTATAAAGTCCGGCCTGAAAACAATTCAAAAGATGTGAAAACTTTGCACAGGAATCACCTGCTGCCACTTGGACAAATTTTGATAGAGGTTGAACCTTCCAATGCTTCCCCCTCTGGGCCTATAACTAGAGCCGCTGCCAAAAAGAAATCCAGATGGGTCGACTCCTCAGAACTCAAACTCAAGAGGCCTTCTCCCTCCCCCTCTGATGATGTTGATCCTCAGTCTGTGTCTGAAGACAGTGAAAATGATGTTGAGTATTACCCCTCTTGTGAACTGAGTCAACTCTTTAGGGGCAATCCCCTAGCTAACTCTGGGGATGAAGTTGGGTTTCCTGGACTGTCTGAGCCCCCAGCTTTGTCCTTAGTGTCCAGGCTTCCAGAAGACGAAGTGGGTAGCACCAAGGGTGAAGAAGTGGGATCTTTGAGCCTGGCTGAATTATCTGGGCTGGCTGAGCTGTCTGACTTTTCAGAAGAGGGAAGTGATGTGGGGGAACCCGTTAGTGATATGCCTGAGCAAGAAGAATACTTTGAGTGCCCTGACAGTATCCCAGTAGTGCCACAAATGTCCCTGGCTGAACCAAGTAGTGTGGGTCCTGATAGAGAGGGTTCTGTTCCCGAAAGTACTATGGGCCCTGGGTCCTCTTCCCCTATGGAGGTTCCCTCTACTAATCTAAGTGAGGCTGAAATGGAATCAGGGCCTGTAGCAGGTTTTAATGAGACCCCTAGTCACACTGGCCGAGAAGTACGGCCTGTAGTAAGGCTGAGTTATGAGTCCCTGGGTCAGCCTGTGGACCTGCCATTAAATGTAGTCCATAAAGGGGTGTATGTGTCCCCGAGTTCCTTGCCCAAGTTAGTCTTGGGGAATGATGCCCAACTGTTAGTGTTACCCTCTGAGTATGGGACTACTGCCCCCGTTAGCTCTTAGATAGCTAATGGGGAAGGGCTACCCCTATCCAGGTGTCAGGGGCTAGAGGTAATGACCTGAGTTATTAATGAAAACAAGGTTGGCTGTATGTGTAATGTTGTATAAACAATTGTGAACCTGTGTATTGCAGTATTTAATGTTGGTAACCACAGGTCCGATGTCCTGTCAGTGTAAACTGCTTGCCTTAAAGTAATTTAAGGGTAACTACTTGATGCGGACGTCAAGTTTTTCCAGGCCAGGAAGGGTACAACCCCCTTACAAATGGAGGGGTTCCCAGAAGTCTTCCAGGAGCTTGCTGGACGCTCCAAGTCTGGATGGTGTCCGGCGTTTAAGCCGTTTTAAATGTCACGGCAGTGAGTGCTTTTAGAGCCTCTGCGTACTTTCTCTTTAAGAGCTGCCTGCTTGCAGGCTCCAGTGACTGTGTAAGGGGGGGGGAGACTGTGTTTCCCTGCTCAAATCCCGCCTGAGTTGCGATGACATCGCTCCAATTTTACAGTCTCTGTAAGCGTAAAGGGAGCCCTCCTGATAGATGTAACTGCCTGGTTGTAGTGGCTTAGAGTAGTAGTGAAATTATAGTTTGTCTAACCTGTTTCCATTGCAGCTGGACTTTGTGTGTTTGGCACCTCCATTTTGGACCTGGACTGTGTGAGGGGTCCAATAGGAACCAGGGGGGTACCTAAAATGGAGTAAGTAGCAGCCAACCAGAATTAGGACTCTAAAGGGAGCCGGCTGACCAATGAGATACAGCCAGTAATTCTGGGAAGTGAAATCTGGATTATGGCGCCTTGTTTGCACCAATAGGGGCAGTGTCAAGTGACTGGCATCTGCAGCCCACCTATGGAATCGGGTGGCGCCCAAAGTGTGAGGCTTGCCCTAACTGCCCAGGGGCAGAGACGCTGTGGCTGTGAGAGAGGAAGGAGCTCTGGGCTCCTGCGCTGTTGAGCGATCGCGCGGGAAGCACGTGTGGAAGGCCAGAAGTCGGTGGTTTCAAACGCCAGCAAGTGTCGGACTAAATCCGCTAGGCAGCGGTCAGAGGAGGCTGTGCAAAAGCGCAGCTACCTACCAGGCTCACCCTGTAGAGGACTGGAGAATCTGCTTCAATCATGCTCGGTCTGTCAGGACAAGTGAAGCTGCGTCGTTTTGGCCCCGTGTATGCAGTGAAAGTGATCGGGAAGTATACAGCAGCTGCCTGGTATGGTACCCCTCTGCCTTTCATATCAATGTGTGGAGAAGTGTGCGAGTTCCAGGTTCAATCCTGCGAGTGGTGTGGGAGCGCTCTTTCCACTGGAGTCATGAGTACTAAATCAGGGTAGCTCCCTGTCAAATACTCCTAGTGAGGGCAAGATCTTCTGGTTTCTTTACTGGCTGAAATAACTGAGCCTGCTGGCTCTCTCTAATCTTCGTAGGAATCAAATGCACGTTTCTGTGTCAGGGCCCCAACCAGCTGCATCGAGGGACTAGCCTTTGTTGCCCGGGTACCCAGAGACAGTGACTTACAGGTTAGGCCTGTGCACTTTGCCCTAGACAGCTACTTGTGTGTGTGTGTGTATATATATATATATATATATATAAATATGAGTGGAAAGCTAATTAACCTGATTCCCCCAGTCCTTGTTATTCCCCCTAAAATAAATCAGATTGATTGTTTTTGCAAACGTATACTGGCTAACTTGTGTGTTTATGGTGAATTACTGTATAGTGATTACTGTGTAACAGCATCTCATTTTTCAGGGGGTCCTCGGAGCAAGCTGATTGGTTCAAGCCTGGGGTCAGTGTATACAGTGAAGGTACTGTGACTGATTTGTGTGGGCCACTAGTGGGAAGAAAGGTGGGTTGCAGTGACCCAGAGGGCTGCGACCAAGTCATACCAGACTGTCTCAACCCCGACCTCTGGGTGAAGGCACCTGCCATTGGATCCAGGCCCCTCAACCTGTTAGTAGCAATTCAGGCAGGGGTAGTAGCCCTTGGGATAGCGCCCCCTGGGATTACACTTGCAAGTTCTGGAATCCAAACCAAAAAAAAGACAGCAATTCTTGAACAGGTTCAAAGGAGAGTAACTAGAATGATTCCAAGATTAACAAACTTGGATTATCAGAACAGATTAAAAGCCACTGGTCTCTTCTCTCTTCAAACTAGAAGATTAAGAGGTGATATTCTTATGGTTTTAATTTAATAAATTCACCAGATGCAATGGAAAAATGTATGTCTTACACTCTCAAAAGGAGACATGTTCCGAGACTGCATAATAAACAGCTTGAAGTAAAAACTTATAAAACCAGCAAAAGGGGAAACTTTTTTCCAATAAGAGCATCCATTGTATGGAACACCTTTCCACAAGAATTGGTAGAGGCAACTAGTGCCACTGTCTTTAAAAACAAATTAGATGTTTGGTTGAGGGATAATAGATAAATAATGTCCCACATAGTGTGGGGAACAGTCTCGATGGGCCACTTCTTCTGTTCTTTCATACCAAGTAATACCAAGTAAGTTTAGGGAGGCAGTATAGCACAGTGGTTTAAGGCTCCGAGCTGAAAATCTGGAGACCTGGGTTTGAATCCCACAGTCCCCACTTGCATACTGTGTGACTCTGAGCAAGTCACTTAACTTCCCTGTGCTCCCAGATTGCACCTGTAAACAAGCTTTCAGCTTAGTGTATCTCACCTGGTTAAACAATTGGAAAAAAAAAAAAGTTTGTCCTGTGATGGATTTCCTTTTTGAATCGATACAGGTGGTTTCCTACCTCAAATTAAGATCATACATTGGCATGAGATCCTGTTTCAATCTTTTTTTTCAGCTTTCTTTGATCATGAAAGAGCATTGTATATGCTACCATCTGTTACCCATGCTTGGACTGGTGCCTGGATGAGACCCATTGTTTGCCCGTGGGATCCATTGTTTGATACTCCTTTAGAGGAACTAAGGGCCACTCCTGAACGGTCTCTCTGGTTCATCTAGACAAGAGGAGCACAGACCTTGGTGACATTTTCTCCTACTCATCGTGTGCTCCTTTCTGCCCCTTATCCTGAATTGAGAGGGGATTCTGCTGCGAAGTTGGACTGATGCCTGGCGCACTGCTTTGGTGCGGGAGCCATTTGGTCCATGGGGTGCAGGTCTTTTCCTTCTCCTCTGGTGGCTGGAACAGTTCTTCATCTCATTTTCACCTACCAGCATTTCTGCAAATAGGATCGTAGAGTGACAACCATGATTACAATACAGCAACTACCCATTAATACAGATCTCTAGCGTCTTTACCCAGTATGCGATTGCATGTCCCTGTTCGGCACATAATCCCTGTCCTAATCAGCCTGGTGCTTTGCATACTGCACTGTGTTGCCGCTGCCCTTTCTACAACCACTGGGATCCTAACACTGACCTACAGGCTACTCTACTCTTGGATGTCAGTAGCTATTCCTCAAAACTACAGCACTTCAGAGACCTTTTCCTGCATATTAACGCTCTACTGCCAAGGATGTGCATGGTTTTAGTTTGCATTTGGTCTCTCATACTACAGGCTGAAGACAGTTACATAGCTTTTGCGCAAGGGACATAAGGTTTCATTGTTAATCTTTGGTCATTTACTAAATAGTTCAAAATGGTTGTATTTTACAGGGATTTCTGATCCATATTTCTGGATTTCCCTTTTTTTCTGTTTGTATGTTGCACATGTAACCCCTAGATGGCGCTATCCCAGGGGCTATTACCCCTGCCTGATTTGCCACTAACAGGTTGAGGGGCCTGGATCCAATGGCGGGTGCCTCCACCCAGAGGTCAGGGTTTGCAATAGTTAAACTTACTTGGTCACAGCCCTCTGGGACACTGCAACCCCCCTTTCTTCCCACTAGTGGCCCACACAATATATCAGAATTACCTTCACAGTATACACTTACCCCAGGGCTGGTTCAGGCACTGGGACCTCCTGTAAAATAAGATACAGTGCAACAATCACAGTACAATACTTTAACATAGACAAATACCTCAGGCAGTATAACTTTGCTGAAACAAGCAGCTCGATTTATTTAGGGGAATATAACAAGGACAGGAAATCAGGTTAATTAGCTTATCACTTTACTCATCTACCTATGGCTCTGTGCACAGGCCTATCCCTACCAGTTACTGTCCCTGGGTACCCAAGCCCTAATGGCTAGTCAAACCGTGGCAGCTGGTGGGGCCCTTTCCCACAGAAAAGAAAAATTAGTTTAAACAGTCAGCAGTACAGTGATTCCATTTGGATTCAATGTGGCAATTCAACAGGGGCGACCTGAATTAGTACTCACGACCTCCAAACAAGATAGGGTCCTTCAATGTCAGCAGGGCTACTCTTGAGCTCCACGAGACTCCTCACACATTTATATGGCAAACTGCAACAGGCAAAAGTCCTTTAATGGCAGCAGGATTCACTTGAGCTAACCAAGCCTCCTCCACATTATTGGTGAAACAGAAAGTACTATACCAGGCAGGCTGCTTCTCTATCCCGATCGCAATTACTGCACAATACCCGGAGAACACACAGCAGATTCAGTTCCTGACAGACCGAGTGCAATTCAGCAATTTCTCCAGTCTTCTACAGGGTGAGCCTGGTTTCTACTCTTCAGATATCCTTTGATTCTCTTCACAGGGACAGATTCAGTCCTAACAAGCAATTACACAAGCTGCAGACCGGAACTCTGGGCCTTACACGTTTCCCGACTAAAACTGCACACTGAAAAGCACAGGGCTCCTTCCTTCTTCACTGCCAGAGCTCAACTGAAACTCCAACAGACAAAACCAAGCACTTCCTTTGGAGTTCCTCCCAGTTCTTGACTGGATTGGCTGTCACTCACAATAGACTGCTCCTGTTGGTCAAAAAGGCGCGAAGTCTAAACTACATCTCCCAGAGTCATTGCCCATACAATCCTCTTGTGGCTGGCTCAGATTATGAGTCAAGTTCTGATTCGTCCAAGGCACCATTTTAGAGCTAGCTTACCCACACTGATTGGTCCAGTTCAGCAGTTCAAAACCAGAATGGGGAACTAGGCAGACACAGTTCTGACTGCAAAGAAAGCAGGTTAGACAAACTGTAATTTCATTATTACTCTAAATGGTTTCTGGCAAACAGTTACATCTTTCAGATAGGTTCCCTTTGCACTCCTAGTGACTGCAAAAATGGAGTGAATTGGCAGCAGCTCGAGTGGTACTCAATCAAAGAAACACACAGTCCCCCATACAAACTAATTATGTCTGCAAGCAGACAGCTCTTAAAGAGACAGTACCAGAGGTTCTAAAAACACTCACTGATAAATGGCTTAAACGCCAAACACCATTCAGGCTTGGAGCATTCAAGCAAGCTCCTGGAAGTCTTTTGGGAACCCACATTTGCAGTGGGGTTACACATAGCCGTAAAAGTGGTTTCTGAATTCATGTCTTAGATAGCAGCTATTATTTTTATGGTTGGGGTAAGGGGGGTTTCTCTTGATTATGTGGGAGTTATTGGAATTTGGATATTGCTTAGTTTAAGTTTGATTGATTGCACAGTATATAATAGCATAACTTCCCTGGGTGGTAATTAATCAATAACTATACGTGCATAATCAGGAGTGGGGGATAAGAGTTTCTGGTGAGGATGACTAACTCGAATCTGGTTTAGGGGGGATTACTTGGTATTTGTGGGGCATATGTAGGCGTGAGCTCATTGGGATGCCCCCCCCTACAAATTTGTGGATTATTGTCACATTTAATTATGGTTTAACCATATGTCTAATCCCTTTTTGAAGGCTTCAAGTGTTTTGTGATCTATCAAGTTTTGTGGAAGTTTGTTCTACAGTTTCGGGGCCTGAACTGAGAAGTAGTTTAACCTTCCATTTGTTTTTACTTTTTGAACTTCGAGTTGTCTTGAATGTAGTTTTGGAACCAATTTTCTTTTAGAGTAATATAAGCCACACTGTTCCATTAGGGATGGTGTTTGTAGTAGTTTGTAAAGAAATAACAGATCTCCTCTACTATGCCTTAATTGTAAGGATTGCAGATTGAGCTTCTGGAGTCTGCTTTGGTAGTCTGTGTGGGATAGGTGGGGGATCATTTTGGTAGCTCTTCTCTGTATTTGTTCCACCCTGTCTATGTCTTTTCTTAAATGAGGGCTCCAAAAAGGTGATCCATAGTCAGAGTATGGTCTGACATAAGTTCTGTACAGAGAAATTATACATTCTTCTATTTTTGTAATAAATGTATGGTTTATTCATCTTAATAATGCATTTTAGTTTTTGCTAGCTTACTACAGTGGTCAGTAGAATCAAGTTTGTTATTTATTATGGTACCGCAGTCTTTTTCACTGTTTGAAACTTTTAGTGTGGTATCTTCAAGTTAGTAAGATTGCATTGGGTTATTTCTGCCAAAGTGAAGAACTGTGCATTTGTCAATATTAAACTCCATTTCATTTGTAATGGCCCATTTGTCGATCTCAGCTAGGTCATTTTTTAATTGACAGATATAATAAAGCCGAGTTCACCTTGCCAACTAGTTTTGCGTCGACGGCAAACATGGAAAGTGTGTTAATGGAGTTTATTTGCATGTCAGAGATATACAGGTTGAATAAGGTTGGCCCAAGAACCAAGCCTTGAGGGACTCCACTGGACACTTCCCCTGTCTGACAGTACACCATTAATTCTAACCTGCTGCGTCTTGTTGATCAGCCAACTGTTGACCCAGATAACTAAGTTAGTAGGGAGACCTCGATATGGAAGTTTATTTATTAATTTGGTATGTGAGACTTGATAGAAGGCTTTACTGTAGCCCAAGAGGACTACATCCATCGGTATATTAGAATCTAACCCTTGATTTATGTTGTTATAGAAAGCTATAAGATTAGAGGTGCAAGAGTGTCCCTGCTTAAAGCCATGTTGTGTACTGTTGTTTATGTTAAGTGATTGTAGTTCTGCTTCTATTTTTTAATTATTTTTTCTAGTAACTTGCAAGGTACTGAGGTTAGGCTGATGGGATGGTAATTTCCGGGGTTGGCTCTACCACCTTTTTTAAAGATTGGTGTTACATTAGCCTTTAACCAGTCTTGGGGAACAATAGATTCTTCCAGTGATTTGCTAAATATTATAGTTAATGGAGTTTTTTATAATTTCTGCTGTTTCAATTAGAAATCTGGGGCTAATACCATCAGGTCCTGGACTACTATTTTTGTTTAATGTTTTTCGTACCTCCTCTGTGTGTTTGTAAGTTACATAAAATACTTTTGATCTAGTGCTTGTAATTAATGGGTGTGTTATGGGATCCTTTTTCAAAAGTACTGAGCAAAAGTACTGATTAAGTATGTCAGCTGTATCCTTGTCTGTACTTATTAATTTGTTGTCAATTTTTTTTTTATTTCTTTTTCTCTCACCTACGTCACTACCGGAAATGCCCCTTCAGGAGTTGCCAATGAAACCCATCCTTGCCACTGTCTTACCTGCTGTTCGGGTCCCTCCATCCTGCCGCAGATTTCCCCCTGGGTGGGGTCAAGGTCGGGCAGGACACCCCTGTTCCTTAGTAGCTTGTCAGGTCCCCATAGACAGCAGCAGACTGTGGCATATCAGGACTGGGCTCTGCGCTCCATCTACCTGGCTCTGGAGGGTGATTTTCCCTTTTTCTGTGGGATGTTGCGTGCCCTAGCATCAAGGCACGCACGCTGATGCCTGCAACATTCCTCCCCCTCCTTCCATGAAGGAGCTTCCCCCAGAGCCTGACTGGTCCCAGGCCTACGCCCTTGATCAATCATGCCCCAGTGACTCAGCATGCTGTCTCGCCCCCAGCCTCCACCAGGGGTCACTGCTTGCAGAAGTAGAAAGCCCTCCCTCCCTTCCCTGGAGAAGGCAAGCTGTCGGACGCTCCAGCCTTTCTCCCCCCGGTTAATCCCCGGTGGCCCGAATTTGCTCCCGAACCTGGGTCGCCAGCATGATACGAGGTGTGGCATCCAGCGTCTCAACCCTCAGCGCCACTGGGCCGGCTGTTGTCAATTTTTAATGGGCCAACTTGCCAGGTTACCTTTTGTTTTTTTTTTTCAAATATGCAAATAAGGATTTATGTATGTTTTTGGTATGTGCAATTTTAAATTCCAAATTACGTTATGCCACTTTGATTGCCAGTTTAAATTTTTTTTTACTGATGTTTGAAAAAGTGACAAATATTTGTTTTTCAAATTACAAGTGCATGTTTTAAGTTTATGATAAAGTTTCTTTTTGTGCCAAATTAACTTTTTTATAGGATTATTTAACCAAGGTGGTATCTGCTGTTTACCATTATATTTGTCTTTAACAGTTCCAGGATTCCTCAAGTGTTAAGGGTAATAAGACGCTTTCCCAGGATATGTTATTTAAGTTACATTTATGGTTTTGAAATCAGTTTTGTCATAATTCTTCAACACTGTACTTATTTGAAATATTTTGTTAATTATATGCCAGGCTGAAAAATATAGACTTATGATCACTAGTGCCCAGTGGGTTAGACAGGGAGAGGTCGGAGATGTTATTGTCAGGGTGGTGATCAAGAGGTCTAGTATGTTATTACCTCTGGTGGGTTCATTAATTAATTGGTCAAGTCCTAGATCAATCACTGTAGAAATAAAGGTTTTATCTGTTAAAGACTATCCAGATAAAGTATTCCAGTTGGTAAGTTGAAATCGCCCATAATTATAATATTCCCATCGTCTGCAATGCTCCTAATTTCCTCTAGTAGGGTGTTAGTGTAGTTAGAGTTGGCATTTGGTGGCCGGTAACAAGTGCCAAACGTTATTTGGGGCCGTCCTTTCAATAGGACGTTAACCCATTGACTTTCTGTGTTGGTCTTGAAAGTAGCCTCATGTGAGGAGATGTCATCTTTTACATACAGACAGACTCCACCCTCCCCCCCCGGGTCTATGCGATCTTTTTGATAGAGCTTATACCCGGCAATATTTTTTCCCATTCTGAGTCATTATTCCACCAATTTTCTGTTATTGATATAATGTCCAGGTTTAACAAATAGCATTTAGCTTCTAATTCAGCGATTTTTAATGTATTCAGTGACCTGGCATTAAGGAACAACACATCTCCTATGCTTTTTCTGAAGAGGACTAGTGTATGGTTCTTAGTCTTAGGGTATACCCTTTCCTTTAGTCTTCGGGGTCAGGTATCTGTTTGTTTAGGGTTTTGGCTGAATGCCTCTCATTGGATTGGGAGGTTGCTTCCTTTCACATTCTTGGGCTTCTTAAGTATAATCCTTATTATATGGTAGGAGAGTCAGGATTATACTATCTTGGGAAGAGTAGTCTTTTATTATTTAGGGTTAATGAGACCAGGGAGGGGGTCCAGTACATTTTGGGGATTACTATGTTTTGTTTCACTGGCTTTGTCACGGGGGCTCTGGCAGGGCAGGAAGGGAAATAGTTGAGTGTGGGTTCGGCTCTGTATTAATATGGTGTTGTGTCGGGGTTTTCCTGGGGTAGGAGGGGGGTGTGGGGTGACTGGGTGGGTTTTCTCTGGCGATTAACAGATATTTCAAAGGATCTTGGTAACTTTTATAGGGGCGTTCCTTTGCTAGCTATGTCTATGCCTGGGGTCAACGGTGGATATGGCTTATAACTATAGATATTGTTCGTGGAATATTAAAGAGTCTCAGTCTCCAACAAAATGGTCTAAAATATTACTACACTTGTATAAGTTGCAGGTGGATGTAGTGTTCCTCAAGGAAACCCTTCTCCTCTTGAACCAGGTTCTGTCTTTCAGACGCTCCTGGGTCGGGCAGGCTTTTGGATCTGGTGTGGATTCTCATAAGAGGGGAGTGGTAATTTTGGTAGCTAGGACAGTCCCCTTTCGATTACTCCAGGAGATTGCGGACCCTCAGGGGAGATATATATTTGTAAGGGCACTACTAGGTCATGCAGAAGTGGTGCTGGGATCAGTTTATTGTCCTACCATGGAGGATCCTTACTTTTTTCCCCCAACTCATACCGTTATTATCCCCCTGGGCCTCCCTTCCTATGATTGTGGCAGGGGACTGGAATATTGTTTTTGACAGTGAAAAGGACCGGTCCCGTAGGAACTGTCAAACTTTATCACCAAGTCAGTTTGTTTTACAAGGACTTACAGACTCAATAGGCCTGGTGGATTCTTGGAGGGCACTAGGAATATTCCTTTCATTCTGTCCCTCACAATTCTTTTTCCCGAATTGATTTTTTCTTGTTGGGATTAGAACAGTTACCAGGTGTAATTTTATGCCAGTATGGAGCCAAGGTGGTTTCAGATCATCATCGAGTAATTTTACAGGTCAATCTTGTCACCTACCACATGTGAGACAAAATGTGGCATCTCAATAACCAATTATTAAAAATCCCTGATATGGTGGAGCGAATACAATTATTTATTAGCTCTTTTCTTGACTCCAACTCACCTACTTTGCCTAAATTAGATATCCTCTGGGGGGCATTAAAATGTGCTGTCAGTGGAGAAATAATCAGACTGGCCTCTAGACGCAAGAAGGAAGCCTCCCAGGCCATTTCCCTTCTGTTGGACCAGATTAGAACTGTAGAGAAGTGGATCTCCATTGACTCTCCACAATCTGATTGGGAAGAGTTGGAATCCCTTAGGGCAAGATACTACACTTGGCTAGGAGACAAGGCCAGACATTTACTATTGCACACTAAAGCAAAATATTTTGATCAAGGTGAAAAGGTGGGAAAACTCCTGGCACTTTGTTTGCATTACCAAATTGCTGACAGAATTGTCCCATCTTTATGTTAGGACTCGGGACAGATGGTTACCTCCCATGAAATATTGTGGCCCAATTTCAGGAATATTACAGATCGCTGTATGCCTCACCCAGGGTTTATTTATTTATTTATTGAAAATGTTTCACCAGGAAAGGCACACTGAGCAAAAAGATGCTTGTCTCATGGTGCGACCTAGGGGGTGGGACATGGGATGATGGTATACATACAGCAGTCAATAGGTTGAGCATGGAATGGAGCAATACAACAATTGTTACATAATTGAGTGAGATTACATACGAGCTTGTTACCTGAGGAGAACAGTACAGAACATGAGCCTCTAGGTAAGTGTAATACATAATTGAATACACATCTAGGATTATACGTGAATATATAAGTGCCAGTAACAGAGATTTAACTGAAGCAAGAACTTCAAGTTGGCAGCAGGAGATGGGAGTAGGAGATTTGGGGTAGAGGAGAGGTGGCAGGGCTGTAAAGTAAACACTAGGGTATTTAGGGAGGAGGGAGGTTTGGGGAAGGGGAGGGGGAATGAGACAGTAAGAGCATTGGTTGTTGGGGCAGTGTATAAGCCAGACAGTTAGGCAAAGGCCAAGCCGCTGGTCAGGCACATAAGAAGGAGGGGATCAGGGGGTGAAGAGAATCCATCGGGGGGAGGGAGGTCGGGGCAGGTACACTTCAGTGCAAGGAAGTTAGTGAGGGCAGAGGATAGCGAGTGTTTGGAAGAGAAATGGCAGATTTGGTCCGGCAGGCCATTCCAGAGATTAGGAAAGAGGTAAGAGAAAGCTGATTGGCCTGCGGAGGTCCTTCTGTGAGGGATTGCTAATAGCCTGGAGTCAGTAGACCTGAGGCTGAGGGCGGGGGTAGGGGGAAGATAGGGAGGATACGAGGTAGGGAGGAAGGGAACTGAGCCAGAAGTTAGAAACAAATTTAGCACAGTGAAGTAGGCGCCGGTTACTCAGGGAAGGAAGGGCCAGTGAATGGAAGAGCTGGCAGTGATGGGTACGGGGGGGCATCGAGGGCAAAGCAGCAGAAAGCATTAAAGAGTGGGTCCAGTCTGGCTAAGGTGGACTTAGAGGCAAAGCTGTAAACAACATCGCAGTAATCGAAGGATGGTAGAATCATTTTCTGGACTATTTTGCGTCTCACGGGGAGCGGGAGACTTGACCGGTTTCTATAGAGGGCACCAAGCTTTGGGCGCAGTTTTGATAGGATGGCATCCACGTGGAGGGAGAAGTTGAGGTGGCGATCAAGCCAAACCCCCAGGTACCTAAAGGAGGGCACATCATCAAGGATGGTGTTATTTAGGGTATGGAAGATCGGGGGGGATGTAAGTCTGGATAGTCTCTGTCTAGTGCCAAATGACATAGAGATAGTTTTCTTGGCATTTAAGGAGAGTTGGTTGGAGTTAAACCAGTTCTGTACTTTGTTGAAGTCGGTCTGAAGATTAGAGGTGACTTCTTCATAGGTACGGTCGGAAGTGAAGAGGACCATATCATCAGCGTACATGTGTATTGCGGCAGTGGAGCAAGACTTAGGCAGATCATTTAGTAGGATGGAGAATAGGATGGGGCCTAGGACTGAGCCCTGGGGAACGCCGGTGGTAATAGGGAGTGAGGGGGGGAGGTGTAGTCAGCTATTTTAGTGGCTTGAGTTCTGTTTTGAAGGTAGGCTCTGAACCAGTTTGTGGCGGACACTGCTAACCCAGCCCCTGATAGGCAGGATAGTAGGAGGGAGTGGGATACCATATCGAATGCTTTGGCTAGGTCGATGAAAATAGCAGCAGTGATATGTCCTTTGTCTATCCTGGAGAGGATGGAGTCAGTGAGTCTTAGTAAGGGGGTGTTGGTAGAGTGTTTTTTTCTAAAACTGGACTGGAATGGTGTGAAGAAGTTAGTTTCTGAGAGAAAGTTGGAGAGTTGAGATAGTACTAGGTGTTCCTGGAGTTTGGTGAGAGTGGGGAGGAGGGAGATGCGATGGTAGTTAGTTGCGGAGGTAGGGTCTCCTCCTTTAGGGAGGGGTAGGACGGTGGCATGCTTCCATTCAGTGGGGAGGGACTCGGTGATGAAAGAAAGATTTAGAAGGGCCGTGAGGGGAGTAGCGATGACAGGGGCATATAGGAAGAGGAGTTTGTTGTTGAGACCATCGGGGGATTTATCTTTAGAGGGATTCAGGGCGAGGAGGGCATCTAGGGTTTCAATGGGGGAGATGTGTCTGAAGGAAAAGGGGTTCTGACCAGGCGGTAGGGGGGTAGCTGTCTGGGGAGTAGGTATGGTTACAGGAGGAAGGGAATCTAGGAGGGTCGTAGCACAGGTGGTGAAGTAGAAATTAAACTCGGAGGCTACTTTAAGGGGGTTGGAGAGTAGCGTCCCTTGGGCACAGAGGAGAGGAGGGGGATTTGAAGTTTGGGGGAAGAAAAGGGAGTAGATGACTTTCCAGAATTTAGAAGGCCTCCCGAGATTTGAGTTTAGGGTGTTGTTAAAATATTCGGCCTTAGCTAAGTGGATGGCCTTTGTGCACTTGTTGCGGAGCATGCAGTAGGTGAGATTGTCACCTGGGAGGAGCGTGGATTTGTAAGTACACCAGGCCTTGTCCCAGGCTTGTTGGCAAGCTATCAGCTCGGGTGATATCCAGGGAAGGTGAGACCCCCGGACTGTAGCTCAGCGCAGGGGGGCGTATTTGTCCCAGGCAGTAAGGAAGGTATTCCGGAAGTGTGTAAGGGCAGCGTCCATGTTAGATCAGCTTAAAATCGGGTCCCAGTTTGAGAAGGCTAATTCTTCCAGGAGATGGGAGAGGTTTAGGGATTTGTATGACCGTTGGAATATAAATTTGGGAGGGGATTTGACTCTGTGGATTTTGCGGACCAAGTAGATTAGATGGTGGTCACTAAGGGAGTCAGGAAGGATGCCAGAGCTGACGACGCAGTGTGAATGGGAGGTAAATGACCAGTCAAGAAGGGAGTGGTTTCTGGTCTTATGGTTTGACCGTGTGGGTTCCGTAATGGTTTGGGTAAGGTTGAGGGCAGATGTCTCAGTTTGGGTTTTGTTGGAAGAAGGGGCTAACCAGTTGTGGTTAAAGTCACCCATTACATATAGTTCGCCCGATTGGGCAAGAGACGTGAGTTGGCAAACAATGTTGGTGACTGTTGTGGCTGGAGTGCTGGGGCAGCAATAAATACCAGCCACAGAGATGGGAGAAGAGGAGGAAGGGGTCGGTTTAACCATAAGCAGCTCATAAGCTTTGGGTTCAGCTTTTGAAAGAGAGACCGAAAAGTGAAGGGCTGAGCTGGTGTAGATAGCCACTCCTCCTCCTCCTCTTCCTCTGGTGGGCCAGTCTTGCCGAGTGATGGTGAACCCTGGAATAGCGATGGTATGGTCTGGGAGGTTTGGGTTTAGCTAGGTTTCGGATAGGATGATTATGTCAGGGGCATGGTGGGCGGCTAGAACCTGGAGCAGATCGAGTTTGGGGGCAAGGCTATGAATGTTTAGGTGGAGTAGGCGTAAACCTCGGGGAAGGTAGCCAGAGTGAGAGTCAGAGGTGGCCATGGTTGAGGGGTTTGGCAGGGGGTAGCCGGGGCCAGGAGTTGGTGAAGGGCCGGGATTGGGGTGTATATCCCCTGCGGCCAGTAGTAGTAGTAGGGCGAGAGTTAGGTGGTGGCGTAGAATATGGAGTATCGAGGATTTGGCCATGTGCCATTTGGGGGAGGTAGTAGGGGAGGCAGTGTGGAGAAAGTGGGCTCTGGATTGGAAGAGGGGGACCAGGAGGTAGCCAAAGGAATAGCCCGAGGAGGGGGGGCTCATAGAGAAACAGGACCAGATGGTGGACGGGAGAGATGCTGTGGACTTATAGGGGCATTTGAAGGATGAGTCAATGCAGCAGAGGGGGGAGGGAATGCAGGGTAGCAACTTAGAGGGGGAGTTAAAAGGGGAAGGAAAGGTAGGATGGAGAATATTAGAATTAGGTGGTAGTAGTTTGTACCATTTTTCCAAGTGCAGGAGGCATGGGTAGGGAGTGGGGAGAGGTGCTGTCTAATGTGGGTAATGTAGATAGAGGGAGAAGAGAATCACTCGCGAGAAGCGTTAAGAAAATAGCTGGGCGGAGGATTAGGGGGAAGGGCTAGTACATGTGAGAAGGGATTGGAGTAGGGGGTGGGGTAAGTAGCATATTTAATAGGTGGCCTGGGAGGGGATGGTGGGGGTGGGACAAAAATAGCCCAGGAGACGAAGAGCATATCCCCAGGCTAGCGGCTGCTCCGGCAGTCTGGCTAGAGGGCTCCGCGGAACGGGTAGCAGCTTGGCTGGCTCGGCTGAACAGGCGCTCCAGTTGGAAAGAGAGGGCTGATCTCTGGTCCAGTCAGGGGCCGTCAGCGCAGAGGGCGCACCAATTGGAGGAGGCACTAGAAGCTGGGCAGTTGAAGGAGTTTGGCGATGATTACCTTGACGAGGATCCAGGAGGCAGGACCAGGAGGGTGGGAGGGAAGCATCGGTAGAGGTCGGTGATGGTGGCGCTGGTGCCGCTGGGCTTCGTGGGCACTGCTCGGGATGCGGAAAGCTCCTGAGGGGGAGACAAAGAGAAATTGATGAATAAGTACTTTAGGGGAACAAAAGGAAGGTAGGAGACAGGTTGGAATTAAAAGAGGGGGTGGGGGTGCGAACAAGGGACAAAAGGACAGGAATTAGCAATTCTGGAGGGAGAGCTTAGGGAGGCAGGAGTTAGATGGGCAGAGGAGGGGGCAGGCTACTAAAATGGAGCTTACTGCTGGAGTAAGGGAGGTAAAAAAAGCAGGGAATAAATGGCGCCAAGGAGCGTGGAAACAGGGATTGCAGATTAGGCAGATGGAAAATGGCGGTCTTGTTAGGAGAGTAGAGGAGAGTACACAGCAGGAGTAGAAAACAACACAGGGAAGGCAGGAGTAAGTAAATAGCTAGTTATCTAGTGTACAGAAGTGAGGGATGCACTGGATAAAGTATACACAAAAAGGCTGTGTCACTTCAAATTAAGCTGTGACCTGCACTGGCTATAAAGTATACACAAGAAAAGGCTGTAACACTTCAACTTAAGCACTAAGGTAGCAGAG
Source organism: Neoceratodus forsteri (assembly GCA_016271365.2). NCBI lineage: Eukaryota > Metazoa > Chordata > Ceratodontiformes > Ceratodontidae > Neoceratodus > Neoceratodus forsteri. The sequence goes on from CM028129.1 coordinate 1,625,533,570, forward strand.
CCTATATTAAGATATAACACCAGCAGGTATTACAATTACAGGCCTTTTGCGCTACTTAATAATTATTATACAGTCCAATAATAGCCCAGGAGACGAAGAGTGTATCCCCAGGCTAGCGGCCGCTCCGGCAGTCTGGCTAGAGGGCTCCGCGGGTTGGGTAGCAGCTTGGCTGGCTCGGCTGAACAGACGCTCCAATCGGAAGGAGAGGGCTGATCTCCGGTCCAATCAGGAGCTGTCAGCGCAGAGGGTGCACCAATCAGAGGAGGCGCTAGAAGCTGGGTGGTTGAGGGAGTTTGGCGGTGATAACCTTTACGAGGATCCAGGAGGCAGGACCAGGAGGGCGGGAGGGAAGCGCCGGTAGAGGTCAGTGATGGCGGCGCTGGTGCCGCTGGGCTTCGTGGGCACCGCTCGGGGTGCAGAAAGCTCCTGTTCCTTTGATCATTCTCGATTTTATACTTTCTTATGGGACCTGGACCTGCCTACTTTATGAGAAGATCAGGTAGCACTTCAACAAGCTCCTCTGATAGTGTGATCCAGTCTTTGAATGCAGATAAATCCCCTGGGCCAGATGAGTATATCCCAAATTTTTACAAAAAATTTAAGAACTGGCCCGGTGGCACAGAGGGTGGAGGCGCTGGATACCTTACTTCGCGCTACGCTGGTGACACGGGTACGGGAATGACCCTTGGGTCATCGGGGTGCTGGCTTGGGTGGAGGGCAGAGCAGGATTGAGCATGCCAGCAGGCAGTTCTCCTCTCCTGAGGGTGGTGAGGGTGGGTTGTGGCCACCCTGTTGTTCCGCTCACGCCAGATTGAGGTCTGGTAGGTAGCGTAGGTGGGGGTGGGGGGACAAAGTATCGTGAGGTGAAAGGGGCTGAGCTGATGCCAGCATGCCTCCACATGCTCGCACGGCTGTGTGCTGGGGCCTCGGGCAGGTTAGGGGAGAAAATCCATAAAAATACATATGTGTTCCCGTCGCCAGCTGACGAGAGGAGGCGACGGGGACCAAAAAGCTAAATAAAAATTAAAAAATTTAAGGATTTAGTCTCACCGATACTATTGGACACGTTTAATTATATATTTTCTCATGGTGTATCAGACTCCTCTCTTACAGCAGCAATTATTGAGGTATTGCCAAAACCTGGGAGAGATCCTCTACTTGTCTTTAACTACAGACCAATCTCATTAATTAAAGTAGATTTTAAAATTTTAGTAAAATATTGGCTACAAGGTTGCAGTTACTTTGGGAACACCTTGGAGTTCGTATCAGGGAGGCTTTCAGTTGATCATCTTGGGAAAATCTCACACCTTACCTCCGCTTCCAGGGACTCCCTCACCCCTGCGGTGTTGGCTTCCCTGGATGCAGAGAACGCATTCGACATAGTATCCTGGGATTACTTTTTTCATTTACTACCCAGATTTGGGATTCCCTCAGGGTTTATTCCTTGGATAAAGGTGCTCTGCATTCACCCTTCGACCCGTATTCTCTGTCATGGAGTGTTGTTGAACAGCTTTCCATTGCAGCAAGGCATGAGACAAGGCTGCCCTCTCTCCCCTCTTTTATTCAACCATTTTTTGGAACCTTTAATTAGGAAAATTAATATCTCCCCTCAGATTCAAAGTGTCACTCTGGGCCCATATCAGTATAAACTCTCAGTTTACGCTGATGATAGTCTTTTGCATGTCAGTTTTCCTGCTGCCTCCTTACCGGCTGCTTTGGATATTGTCACACAATTTGGTACCATATCTAATTATAAATTAAACCACTCCAAAACACAAATTATACCATTGAATGTGTCTGTTACAAGGGTGAATGTTGAGCATCTAGGGCCCCTCTGGGTCAGAGACAAGTTGAAATACCTTGGTATTTATCTGAGCACTAATATGTCTAAGTTAAAACAATACAATCTGGACAAAGTAGTTATGCAACTTCTGACGGATTTGGACTGCTGGTCCCTTTTACCAATGTCTCTGTGGGGCTGCCTAAGCATAATCAAAATGAATGTGCTGACATGCCTTCTTTATCCCCTTATAATGCTTACTCCGGCTTTGTCCAGTACCTGGTTCGCTCAGATTAACAAGCTTATTTCTAGTTTTTGTGGTGAGGAAAGCCTCCTCGAAGGGCCCTAGCCAAACTTATGAGACCCAGGGAGAAAGGAGGACTAAAAGCCCCAAATATCTTTCTTTACTATTTGGCCCTACATTGTTCTTGATTCTATTGTTGGATCCACTCTGGGCTGAACGTATAGGGTTCTACTTATATTCCCTAGTGGCTGGACATTGAACTTGCCTTGTGTTCCCAGCTGGGATTGGATCCCCGTTCTCTGCTGTATATTCCTCGCAAAAAGCTTCCCAAGATGCTGACAGGGTTCCACCTTGCTGCGTCGACAGGAATGTCGGCAACCTCCCCGACAGCGACACATGGTCGCCGACATCCATGATGCCGCCGACTCCAGTTCCGACTGGAAAACGCACCAACACATGATCGACTGCGGGTGTCTGTGGGTTGCTTTCGCTATAACAGCTTCGCTGACCTTATCTCGTATGTACGAAAACGAAAAGCTTTTTAAGCGAAAAAGATGTTCCAGGACTAGAGGGCATGGGATGAAGTTGGAGGGAGGACGATTCAGAGGAAACATGAGAAGAATTTCTTCACAGAATGGGTGGTGGACAAGTGGAACACCCTGCCAGAGGAAGTGGTGGGGGCTGAAACAATCACGGGATTTAAGAATTCATGGGATAGACATAAAGGAATTCTGGAGGTCAGGGGTAAGGGGCAACAGACTTCTAGGAAAACAAACTGAACTTACAAGCTTAAATGGGCAGACTGGGTGGGCCATAGGCCCTTATCTGCTGACACTGTCTATGTATCTATGTATCTATGTAAAATTGCAGGTTGAGTATTGACTAAAAAAGTTTGGCCTTTCTGGGAAGAGGAATTAGTGGAACACCTGGTGAAAGATGGCAGGATACTTCCGTATTTGAAGGTTCAATGGAAATTTAAGTGGCCTTCTCTGACATGTTTCCAATACCTTCAAATATCACATATGTTGTGTCAATATTTTGGATCTGGCATCTGGCATAATACATATAGTGAACTTGCACTAGGCCTTATCTGCTCCCACTTCTCACACAATTTTCTTCTATTATGTAAAGTTGCAAGAGGCACTCTTACTAGAGATCCTGAATGTTTCTGTTCCTGGGGCCAGGCCATGCCTCCATTGTATGGTCCCCGTAACTGGTGTTGCATATGGAAGGATATTTATAAACATATTAAGTGGGACATATACCGCTTTATGCAATTTCAACTTGTGCATAATCTGTTCTATCCGCCAATAAAATTGCATAAAATGGGTAATCTTACTTTGGACATGCGCACCAGATGCCAGAAGGCGAACGGAATGTTATATCATATGTTTTGGACCTGTGAACAGGTTAAACCTTTTTGGGAAGCCATTAAGCAACGTCTGGATCCATTGCTGGGTCTTGACCGTGTGTTTATACTCAAAATTTATCTATTAGGAGATTAGGCAGTGGGGCTGATTGGCAATCAAAAGCCTCACATAGCTCTTATTTCATCTTGTGCCAAAAAGATCATCCTCAGACATTGGTGTGATCAGATTATTCCTAGTTACACAGACTGGTACAGAGAAATACTATATGCCCTACATGCAGAGAGGATTATTGCTAGTCTAGCAGACAGATTGGTTGGATATAATCACATATGGGAGCCTTTGTACACCTTGTTGGTTTTATAACATTGGGTTACGATCTGATGCTGCATGACTGGCCGATGTACAGTTAGGCAATTTTCTTATATGGATATGACCTTATGTTTATTATATTATTGTTGAATATATGCAGGTGGTGCTCCTTTTGCATATTTTTCCCCAGTTATACTCTTTAGGAACATAGATAAACTACTTGTTTCTTGATGCTTACCCATCACCATGGTATACTATATGGAGTTGTATTGTTACTCTCCGGATCTTCGGGTGGGGGGTGGGGATTGGTTCAAATTGGGGGGAGTTTAGGGGGTGGCATGGTTGGGTAGATATGTAGATTATAGCAGGAGTTGTTATCTTTGGATACTTTTTATTATGTCTTATAAAATGGATAGGCTATATCTGCCAATCAGAATGCTAGCTGACCGTGCATGAAATATGTTTCATGCATGGGTAAAAAAAAAGGACGGCAGCGAAAAGGCCAAAATCACTCAGCTTCAGAATGTTGGCATATGAAAATGCCGCCATTGTTGTTTCCTCGCTACTCAGCATTTCAGAAGAAAATAAACAGTCCATACAGAAAGGCAGAGTCTGCGGGCAGCTACCATCTCACCATACTCCAATTTATTTTAAATTGCAGTCGATCGCTCCTACGTCTGAGCTTTCTCTCTCGCTTTCTCGTCCTCCCAGCCACACAAACAGAGGAAACTGGTGAGTTCAGCCATGCACATACGCACATACACACTCAGTGTGACAGAGAGCCAGGATGGAGGACACTACTTGCCAGCAGACTGTGCTGATAAAGACGGGCAGGGAAAAAAGTATGATACCGCTCCTCTCTATGTTTCTCCAACAGAGGGAAAAAAGGGAACAAGCAGAAACACATAGCAAAGCACATGGTAAACTCCAGCAGCAGCCTCACCCCCATCCCCCGTCTCCTCAGAATAGTTTTCTTGGACAGAGAGCGAGAGAGAGGTCCTAGCTTTCACGCTCGCTTTCTCATCCTCCCAGCCACAGAAACACAGGAAACCGGTGACATCCCCACCTACTCAGAACAGTTTTCTCAGACAGAGAGCGAGAGAGAGACAGCAGCAGCCCCAAATATGCAAATAAGCTAATGAATATTAAAACAATGTCTGCGTAAGGATTATTTTATCATAGATTAGGAACATTTCTACATTTTTTCTACATACAAGCATGCTTTTTCTATTGTAAAAAAGTAAATTAAAGATAGGATACCATTTTATAAGCACAATATGACACTCCAGGTGTGGCATGCAACACATTTTAGCCGGCACCAGGCCAGCACCACCAAGGCCCTTGTGCCTTTGTCACGCCCCTGGCCGTGTGGTAAAATATGTTCCATGCACACCCTGTCATGTCATATTGCTTACTTAACCTCTGAATTCTAATCTTATTTCATCTCTGCTATCTTTTATTTGATTACTTTTTTATGGTGTATGTACTTTATTATTCTTGCCTATTAAATTTCAATAAAGATTACTTAAGTTGAAAAAAAGGATGCAAGTGGGGTCTGTGGGATTCAAACCCAGGTTTCTAGGTTTGTAGCTCAGTGCACTAAACCACAGCACTATACTGCCTTCTAGGCTTCCTAGGTATAGGAAGGGGTTTTGCTTCTATTTGCACACAACAGTGGTGCGTCTTGTGTGGCCAGAGTTTTCAACATATGAGTTACTACCCTGGCCAGTTTCATTCTGCCTTTCTCCCCAAAGGGCGACCCATTTTTGCAATTCATGACAATGGTTCCGCCTTCCAGGTGGTTATTTACTGAGATTCTCGAGCCAGACCACTTGGCCTATTTCACTGTTTTCTACCATGAGGGCCATGTGGCTTGTCATGGGTCTGGTTAGGCTTCATAGCTAACCTGCTGATCATCCCCTTGAGGGAGGCCTATGGTCTGATTCTGCCCTGGAGGCTATTTAAGAGCACAGATTACCATAACCCAATGTGTCATGGTAATTGCCAGTGCAGACAGTTCCAAGGGGAGTTCCGCTCTCTTGGAAATTGGCTCCTGGAAATGGAGGAGCCCACTCTAGTAACCAGGTTACAGCATCAGAGGAGCACTGGACAGACACAAAACAGGAGGGCCCAGCATCTCAAGCATGGTGCCTCATTGATAGATTAGAGGAGTTTTTTCTCAGATGGGCCAGAATTGTGTCAGACGCCTTATTAGGGGTCACTTCTCCACTCCAGTTTTTAAGGGTGGTGGAAAGGCCAGATATCCTCAGAGCTCCTCTCTTCAGGCCAGTGTACAGGTCTCGCTATTCAATGACCTCGGGGGTCCTGTTAGTTTATGGGCTCCAGAAGTCTAGCAGTTGTCAGTTTTCTTAATTCAAGTCATTGACAGTTTGCCATGGTGGCAAGTTCTATTATGGATGTCTATCCTCTGAACTTGATCCCAACCTATGAAGAGCCTATATCTTTTTTGTGCTCCACAGTTCTCTGGATGGAGCCCTGGAGATCAATAACCAGGCTGCTCGGGGAAAGGGTCTCTTTCTTAAGCCCCAGTACATCAGACTGATGCCTGCAGTCACTCTCCCTGCATCAGTCCTAATCAGAGTATTTCAGGTTTTGATACTGGATCAACCCTCCAGCATAGGGTGTGTCTTCACCCAAGCATCAGCTTCTCTGAGTCCCTTGAGGGTGTTGGTAGTCCTGGTGGCTTATATCCTGATTGAATGACCTGCCTATTTATGCAGGAGGTTGGTACTCAGTACTGGATATGCCAGAGTCACATGGCTAAGGGTGAACTGGAAGCAGAGCTCTTCCAAGCCATCTCAGACCTTGGATGCTTGGTGGTAATTTTTGAGCACATGGTCAGAAAAGGTTTTGCATCCTTTTTTTCCCGGTTGGTGACTTTTATCAGTGGCCCACTGGCTCATTGCTGTCAGGCCTCAGAATAGGCACCGACAGTTTTAATACCGTAGGCCCACTTCTAGATGTGGCCTATTTAATGGGTTTATTGTAGGCTTGGGATCCCTCGGTGTATTATCAGCTAGTTTTTTCTTTTTACCCCTTAGCTTTCTCACTCCCTGAAACAGTGAGTGGATGTGCAAAATCTGAACAAATTTCACTAGATCTTCTCACAACAAATGTCAGCCTAGCTGGATGGGAGACAGGTCGGAGCCTTTTTCCCACTCAGGGATCCTGACCAGCCTACAAAAAGCATCTCCACATCACTGCCCTGGAGATGGAGTTGGCCTGCCTGGCTCCATTTTAGTGTGCATTCGTGATGCTACACATGGCAGGCACTTGTACATAGCCATTAAGGCATGTGAGATGTTTCAAGAGGTCACCAGACTATCGTCGGTTTCCCTGGCAGGAGTGTTTAACCTTTGGGCGGACTGCTTAAGTCGCAGTCTGTCAATTCCGTGCAGTGGAAGTTGGACCGGAGGTGTTTTTGGACCCCTGTTCAACCAGTTTGGTCGACCTCAGATCATTCTGTTCCTCCAGCCACAGTGCTCAGATCTGAGAAGGCTCTTTAGTCTCATAGGTGACCACAGACGGGACTAGTTCTAGGCTTTGTCCCATTGATGGCCTCCTCTAAGGAGCGTAATCTTGGCGTGGTTCTAGACGGCAGTTTGACAATGGAACATCAAGTGTCATCCGTTGTCAAGGTTAGTTTTTTTTCATCTGAGAAACATAACCAGGATTAAGCACCTGACTCCGCTCCTGGACCTCCCCACCTTGGTGCATGCATTTGAAACATCTAGTCTTGACTACTGTAATGCACTCTACCTCGGGGTCTCTGGAGGCGCTCTCCAGCAACTGCAGCTGGTGCAGAATGCAGCTGCCAGGTTGTTGACTGGACAGTCGAAATACTGTCACGTCACCCCGGTGCTGAGGGAATTGCACTGGCTGCCGGTTCGGTGGAGGGTGCTTTTTAAGGCGGGCTTGCTTACCTTTAAGGCCCTACATGGACTGGGCCCTTGCGACCTGGTGGACCTTCTTACACCCGCTGCTTCTGTCCGCTCCCTACGATCCTCCTCAAGGGGCTTCCTGGCGATTCCCAGGACGAGGTTGAAAACTGCCGATGATAGAGCTTTTAGTATCGCTGGCCCCATCCTGTGGAATTCGCTTCCACCATTGGTGAGGGAGGCCCCTTCTGTGGAGATATTTAAATCCCACCTTAAGTGTCACCTATTCAGCCAGGCTTTCTCAGACACTGGATGAGAGCATAGATTATTAGACCCTTTTTGAAGTAAATATTGCCTATTCTGACATGTGATTATTTATTATATTGCGATATATTTTTCTGAATTCTTGTGTGTTTGTACGGCGCCCAGAGCCTCTGGGATTGGGCGCCAGAAAAATAAAATTTGCCTTGCCTTGACAGTGATCACTCTGCCTCAAGAATGGGCTTTCAGTAGAGCATATTTCCCCCTATTGATACCTTTTCACAAAGGATACTGAGATGGTAATCAATTGAAATGAAGATGCTCTGGAGTGAGCTGTTCCTTGTTACCTGCTGAGTGGCTGAGTAGACTGTAGTTCTTGGACTTAGAGGATCTTGTTCAGCAAGCACTCTTATGCTTTTGTGGTGTGCAGAGACATGCTTAGGGCCTCTCTCTCTCTCTCAACCAAAAAAATCCAGGAATGATAGAGCTCGCGCCTTAGCTGCTGAATGGAGGAGGCCATCAAAAATAAAAGTAAACCACTGGATTCCTTGATGACTGCCAGAAATCCTCTGTGTCTGCAGCTTATGCTCCAATAGGGGCCACCTCACTCTTGCCCTTGGGCCAGTTGCAGAAGGTTTCTTCTTCAATGGCCCCTATTCTGAAATGTTTTAGTTTTCTCTAAGAAGGCAGAGAGGTTGCCTTAAGTTCATTGAGAGGCTGGGTTCTGCTATTGCAGTCCGGGTTCTTTTTGGCTTAGGAACTCATAAGCGTGTGTGTTTGTAGGACACATCTGCTGTTGGATCTGGCTTGTTGTGGGATCTCAGGGTTCTAAATGCTCCTTACAAGGAGTTTTCTGAACCAACCCCATCCACTTCGCTAAATGTGTTGTTTTTTTCAGGCTTCTGTTAAGGAGCTATAAGGAGTTCTCCGAACCACTCTCATCCACTTCGCTGGATGTGTTGTTTTTCAGACTTCCTGTTAAGGAGCCATACCTTGTTAGGCATAAGGACAGGTGGTATTCAGAATGGTGTTCATCCCTCAGGTGCGTATCGCCTTCCAGGAGTCCAGGACATAGATTTATGTCTGATTATCCATAACCTCCTCTATTCAAGGGAAGGAATTGCACACGTTTTGAATTATCTTGCACCATTACGATATACCTTAAATGTACATCTGAGTTTCATAAGTCAGATAGTTTATTTGTGCATTTTGAGCCAGCCAAACAAGGACAAAAGGCCCCTAAACCCACCCTAGCTAGGTGGGTAGGGGTCTGCGTTGCTAAGGCCTATGTGGTGCAAAAGAAGAAGCCTCTAGCTCTTATCAAGGCTCTCTCCACCAGGGCGATGGCAACTTCCTGGGTGGTAAATGGCAAAGCTACAGTTTCAGAACTATGCAAGGATCTATGTGGTCCTCAGTCCACACATTCAGATAACATTATAAATTGGATGTTCAGAGTTCTGCTGACGCAGCTTTAGGTCTCAGAGTGTTACAGGTAGCAATTTGCAAGTAATTCTGAAGCATCAGGCGTATGAGATAACATTCTCCCACGTCCTGTTTTTTTGTCTGGGTGCTGCTTCTTAGAACCCAGTTGTAATAATTACCCACTGACAATGTTTAGGAGGCAACATAGCACAGTGGTTTAAGGCTTTGAGCTGCAAACCTGGAGAGCTGGGTTTGAATCCCACAGCCTCCACTTGCATACTGTGCGACCCTGAGCAAATTACTTAACTTCCTTGTGCTCCCAGGTTGCACCTGTAAACAAGCTTCAGCTTAGTGTCTCTCTCCTGGTACAAAAAAAAAATATGGAGTGCTGCAGAAAGAAGATATTAACTTCATACTTACCATAATTTCGTTTTCTGTTAGCTTCAACATTGTTAATGGGACCCACCCAGGAGCCTGATTCCTGAGGGAGAATCTTATCCTGCATGCTAGGAGAGAGATCTGTTTTTTTAATAAAATCCCCTATGTGGATCTCTCTCTCTCTCTCTAGTTTGCTGCACTGCACTCTGATATGTATATTTATATGCTGATTTATTAATTCTCTGCGACAGCAGGTTAGCAGGTTTCGTTGGTTAATTGAGGTGTGTTTCTTGTTGCAGTTTAGTTCTCTGCCTTTAAAAAAAAAAAGGTGACGAGAATACATGTCTCATTGTATATTAGCTTCTGTTCACAGATGGTGACGTTGGTGACACATGTGGCGCCTGGGAAGTGCCTTAAGGTGGCATGCTTTCTCATCAAGAAGAGCCGAATACTTCAGACATCCTTTGTGGGTGCATAAAATGTATCTCTTCCCCAAAGGCCAGATAGGAAGGTAAGTCAGTTTTTTATTATGGTAAATATGCAATTTTTTTTATTGTTTTCTGTGTAGCTCTCATGTTACTGCATAGTAAGTAATAACTGGGGATCTGTTGATAGTGCAAGGAATCCTCAGGTGCCCAGCATTCTAAAACTTGGGCTGTGCCCATTCCCCTGGTAGGGGTGCACTATACCCAGCTGTAACGATTACCCATTGACAATGTTGGAACTAACAGAAAAGGAAATTACGGTAAGTATGAAGTTAATTTCTTCCTTTTTATTCAAAGGGAGCCACCCTAGGTTACTGTACAAAATAAAGTGGTGGGTATTATATTCACACTGTAGGGTAAATCTAGATACTCATTATACATTTATCAAGCTTTCCCTGGTCATTTTTATTAGCAGTAGAATAATTGTGGCTATCATAGTCTATAATAGGAACTAGCATTTAGATTATCTCCAAGATCTGGGAATGCAAAAGGAAATCCTTCTCATGGCTTCAATGCATTTACTCTTATGAGCTGCTGACACCTCAAAGAAGACTTTGAAAAACAGGGTACAGTAAACTCCCTATTTTACAAAAGCACTGGGGGACACTGAAAACTTTCGGATAATCGCAAGTTCATAAAATCAGGAGTCCCATTGAAAACAATGCACAGTAGCCCTGAAATCATCTAATGTTACTTTATTCAAAAATAAACTGAATAAAACATTTTTTAAACTTAGACTGCATAAATATATACCATTGTAGTGTTTTTATTTTATTCAAAAACACTGCTCCTTGAAAAAGTCCTAAATACTTACTGTAGCTGCCATTTTCTTCCGTTAATTTTCTTGATGCCTTTCAATCGGAGTTGCCACAGTAAGAGCATATGCAGATAGTGGTTGTCTGGTTGGCTTTCTAGCCACAAAAGACAAGTTTCAAATGAAGAGACAGCTTTGGAGGCTGTAGCAACCTTGACCTCCTCACTGTCATCCTCTTCGTCCTCGAGGTCGGGGGTCAACTCCTGTTGTAGTGACATCTTGTTCATGGTGATGGTTACAATGTCTTCATCTGTGAAGTCACCATATCCTTCATCCTTATCATCGCATGCCATCCAATCCTCCACAGTCATCTGTGGAATATCCAGGGAAGCAACATGTTTGTGCATGATTTTGTCAGTTTCATCCTGCTGTGGGACAGGTGGGTCCTCGCTGACTGTTGGGGCACTCAGCACCGCCGATTTCTCCCAGCATCTGAGTATGATGTCTGGATGTACCTCCAACCATGCTTTGCCGATGATGTAGCAGGCATCCTTATGTAACCCCTTTGTTACCCGGGGTTACTAGAATCCCAGTAAGACCTAGTGGTAGGCAGGGAAGGCAGCTTGTGAAACTCCAGTTAAATGGGTTTCACACTGTCTCACTCTGTCCTCAGTCACACTGAGACTTGAGAGATGACATCATAGTAGAATTGTTACAGCTGCATGAGCCACAGTTGGAATCTTCAGCTCAGAGTAGTTCTAGAACTTTGGGATTCAGAGCGGAGTCTTCCCTTTGTCCTTGAGCAAGAAGGAAGCATCAGACTGTAGTTTGAGTTTTGCCTCCACACAGAAGGAAGTTTTTCTGTGTTTCACCATTCTTCAAGTGGTGGAGACCGTCCCTCAGTCTCAGGCCCCCTCCGGGAAAAGGTCTCAGGGTTCCAGGGGCAATCCCCTTCACCCACCAAGGAAAGAAGCTGCCTGAAATTACTTTGTCTGTTTGGGTATACAGAAAAGGTTAAAGGACTTCGCCTGTGGGGCCCTGCAACGATTGGGTGAGTGTTTGGCTCCAGTTTAAGGGGCAAACAACTGTTTTCAGTCAGGAAATGTTATTGGGGACTGCTGTTTGGGAGCACTATATACATTAGAATGAACAAATGGAGCAGTCGGTTTAAAGTTTAAATGGACTTAGAGTTCACAGTAGAGGGGGTGCATCAGTTCATCCACCATGTAATCTACAGTTTTACAGTTCTGAAGTTTCTGTGTGTTCAGAGAAATGGCCGGGTATGGGCTGTGGGAGCTGGAGGTGGATAGATCCCCATCTTTAGTAACCAGGTCCACCTCTATGGATTTCTTCTGTTTTTGCTACTCGCCTCATGCACTTGGCCAGTGATGGGGTGGTACCCCAGACATGGGTCGCAACTTGAAAATCTCTCTGGGAGTCACAGACTTCAAGTGGTGTGGGGAGCCACAGTTTTGGGAGCTTCCTTGTTTGATGGGATGTCTTTCCAAGCAGAGTTTGGGTTCATTCGCCAAGTGGACCGTCAGTAGAGTGGCCGGCAGGGGAGCCGGGCCAGTCGGGCTGTGCATCTAATGCGCATGCGAAGTCCGGGCTGAGTGCCTGGTGGGTCCAAAGCCAGACAATTTTAAAGTGTTCATTCTCCAATGGACCACTGTGTTTAACCTCTAATCTGCATTACAGCTACGTAGCCCTTTGGGGGGACCATACAGAGCTTTGTTTGTGTTCAGTGAGTTAATAAATAAAGCCACACTGAAAAATCCCAATTCTGGTTCTGGACATTACAGTTATTGCTTCCTGTAGTTGGATTTACTTGGGTGCCCCTTTGCAGAGTAGTCAAACCTAGGTCTCTTGTGCCAGGTAACCTCATCCTTCCCCGAACCCGTAGAGACATATGTATATCCATGTTACAAAAATGGGCATATGCCGGTTACACTTAACACTGATCTTTTTTATTAAGTCTTGCAAGGGCAGTTTAGTGTTCTACTCAGCAAGCACAGATGACAGAGCTTGCTACATTAAATGTGCTTGAGAGTGGCCAGTATGCCCTGGTCCATTGGTTGTAGTTTTGCTGTAATGTTTGCAGGGAGAAAAAGGCAATGGATTATGACTTCTATTGTTTCCAAAAGCTCACAGTCAGGGTGTGCACCAGCATTATCCAACAGCAAAATGGCCCATGGTTGTAGCTTAAGGGACCTCAAGTGTGTGCAAACAGCTGTCACAAAGTCCTGGAAGAACCAGTTTTTGAAGATGGTCGAAGACATCCAGACACTTCTTTGTGGCCTGTATGTTACCTGCAGCTGTTCTAAATTTATGTGCTTAAAACATTGTAGCTTTAATGATTTTCTGATAACTAACAATTTAAGTTTATGGCTCCCTGTGGCATTGGTACACCCCAACACAGTTAACCTGTCTATTTTTTTAAAGCCAGGAGCAATCTTCTCGTTGCTACCAGCCAATGTCTTATCTAGCAACAATTTTCAAAAAATGGCAATTTCGTCTGCATTATAAATTTGAGATGCAGACAGCCCCTCCTGTGCCATGATTGCCTTGATATTTTTCCTGAATGGGGCAATTGATTCATTTGCAGAGGAAAGCAGCTCTCTTGCAACTGACAGCTGCCTTATCCTGTGCCACTGTTTAAAATGATTTAGCCAGCACTCACTGGCTGTGAAAGCATCGTCCTCCCCATTTAGATTCCGGTGGAACTGTAAAGCTTTTTCTTTCAAGATGGGACTGGAGATTGGAGTTTCTCGAACATGGTTTTGGATGAACCAAAGGTACAGTGCTCGGTCGAGCTGGTCATCTTTACAACCCTTTATTGTTTTGCGCTGTTTAGGAGTGTCGCTACAGCCAAGCGCGGAGGCGAAATCCCTTATTTTTCCTTTTGCCTTTTTTTTTTTAATTTACTGTACTTTATTAGTTTAGTGTTATAAACATAAGTAACATACATACATACTGTACGTAGACAGAGCATGTGGAGTACACAAAATGAACAGGTATGTACCGGGAGCAACTAAAACATTAGTATACAAGACACTACAATCCTTTGGCCTTTTTAATGTCACATGCTGTGGAGTTGCTGATGCCAAATTTATGGGCAACATCCACAGCTTTCTCTCTCTCCACTCTCCAATATCTGCAGCTTCTTGATGATATCAATTGCAGTGTGCTTTCATTTTGCTGTTGTGTTCCATAAAGTTTGTCAGGAAGGAGAGAGTTTATGTATTAGCACCTATTTAGCACATCTAATTGATAAATTAATTTTACTAGCTGATGTTGGGTGCTTAACAGAAAACCCATTAACAAATAATCAGCAGCAGTGCTTGGTACACTGAAAGAGCGAGGGACAATAAACGCGTTTCATTAAACCACAATTAGCCACTGGCCCAGTGGCACTGAGGGTGGAGGCGCTGGACGCCACACCTCACACCATGCTGGTGACCCTGGTTCGGGAGCAAGCCTGGGTCATCGGGGATCTGCAGGGGAGGAGAAGGATTGAGCATCCGTAGGACTGCTGTCCTTCTCCGGGGAGGGGGGCAGGACGCCTCGGTAGCCTAGTGGCTTCTAGCGGTGGCTGGGGGCGACGGCAAGCCATAGGCAGACTTCAGGGATGCAGTGGCAGGCGCTGGGAAGGGCGCATTTAGTAGTATGGCTCTTCTGTCCTCAAGCGTCATTGCACGCCTGAACATCCACGGGAAAAGAAAAAGGAAAATATAGGCATCAGATCGCGGGCGGCATGACCGGACGTCTCTGGGGGACTCTTTCGACACTGAGGTGCATGGCTCTACTGGATCTGATCCTGGTATGAGAACGCGAGGGGACCTCTCCACCTCCCAGCCGCAGGGGACAAGCCATGGGGGTATGCCTTGGGCCCGAATATGGAGCCAGGGGGTCCTAGGGACGGAGGCCAGAAAAACCTCAGGAGGATGCCTGAAAGTGTGAGGTAAGCAGACTGGCGGCCAGGGGGAAAAAAGTACCAAAAAAAAAAATCACAATTAGCGCTATGAAAAGCTGCTTTAAGCTTGGGGGACATGAAACGAATTTGGATTAACTGGAGATCAGGTTATTTGGAGTTTGTAAAATTGGGAGTTTACTGTATTTAGGTACAATTTAGCTTACATTTCATATGTATTATATAGATTTCTCCTCCCCATTATTTATTTCTGAGGAAATTTGCATGAATACATCATCTTTATCCCTTAGAGTTCATTTACCTGTATAGCTTACTCCCTACTTCAAGTCATAATCCTGTGTTGTGACATTACAGTCTGTTGCCCTGAGAGTAACTGTGATGTCTCAAGCAGTGCATTATGACCTCAGGTAGGTAGAAAGCAACAGGAATACATGAACTCTTCTGGAGCAAAGATCCTGTTTTCATGCAAATATTTTATTTACTTATTTTTATTTCATTTTTGTTGACCGGGAAAGTGCACTAGACAAATCCTGCCTATTTTTCAGGCACGACCCGGGGGAAGGGGATACAGATGAATGCCAACTGACCTTGAACCAGATTAAGCTGTTGGTGGTATTTTTAGTGAATGAGGGAAATTTGGCCAGAACACCGGGGAAATTCCCCTACTCTTTTCGATAAGTGTTATGGGATCTTTAACATCCACCTGAACTACCACCAATCCAGGCAGATGGGACCTCGGAAATTACACCAGTAATAAATAATGGGGAGCAGGAATACAGAACTAATGTGAAATAGAAGTTTGAATGTGTCTAAATATTATATTTTGTTAAAGTTCTCCTGCAGGTGTCAGCTGCTCTTTAATTTTGTGACAGATTTTGTATATGACAACTAAATTAATGTTTTCCGTCATTTGTTTATCCTCCTCGGGGACACCTGGGTGGCTGGTTTCACTCCTGTCCTGCCCCACACCACTGGCGTCCATCTCCTCCAGTGCTTACCTGCCCATGGTCCCCACAGATTACCCCTCTGTGGCAGGGTGGAGGGAGGAGGACCATCATCCCCTTACCCAGGCATGGATCAAACTCTCAGCCAGGCCTCCAGGAGTGATGTTGTAGGCCTTTAAGAAGTGAGCAAGGCTGCATATAGCCCAGGATACACTGTTTTTCCTCCTCCATTTTCTTTCTGGGTCCCTAACATCATCCCAGATGGCGAATGCAACCTCTGTCGGCCTTGACAGCAGCAACATGCTCTGGGCATGCGCTACCCATCGTGAAGGAACAAGCTCCCTGGCTTGCTGTGAGGGGGCTGTTTCTGCACTGGAGCTAGGCTGTCTCCCTGTCTGGCTGGCTTGTGCTCCCCTCAGATGCTTTTTCCAGCCTGGCTTCTGGATCGGTGCAGACCCAGGTTTGCTTCCAAACCTGACCCACTGGTATGTAAGTGCAAAGCACTTCCATTGAGCTAGCATTGTGCCAGCGGGTGGCCTGTATGAGAACTACATTTTAAATGCTGATCTACCCATAGTCCTAAGTATTTATCGTCACTCACTTGATATAATTTTTTATCTGCGTTAGTTTTTATAACAATTTTAGATAGGCTGGCATTCTTTACAGTCGGTTGTGGGGAAAAGATAACCTGTATTGTTTTTTATCGTATTCATTACACGTTTTGATTCCTGAAACCAGAATTGCATATTTATAAAATGTTCTTGTATATTTCTTTGGACTTCATTTACATCTTTGCCAAAAGATACCAACACATTATCATTGGCATAAAGCCATATTTCTGAATTTGTTATTTCTGGAAGATTGCTTATATAGATCAAAAACAAAAGTGGGCCTAATATAGAGCCCTGTGCAACTCCACATATCACAGAAAGCAGGTCAGATTTTACATCCCCAATGCCAACTGACTGAGTTCTATCTTTTAGGTAGGTGGCATGCCACTTTACAACCTCCCCTGCCAGACTAACTGCTCTCAGTCTCTCAAGTAAGATAGAATGATCTGCCAGGTCAGATGCTTTGGAAAGGTCTACGAACACCATGTCCACCACCTGCTCCCTTTCCAAAGAGGAATCTATTATACCAGTAAGGTCAGTGAGCATGGAGTCTGTGGAAAAACCTTTCCTAAAACCTGCTTGGTATTTTGTAATTAGTGAATATTTCTCTAACTATTCATAAAGCTGATCATGGATGACTCTTTCTAATATTTTAAATAGAAGAGACAATAATGCATCAGGCCGATAATTAGAGGGGGTGGGGGTGGCACAGATACTCGTCCCTTAAAAACTGGCACTACATTTACTTTCTTCCATAGTTCAGGGAATGCCCCCATGCTCAAACTCCAATTTAATTATCCAGTCAGAACTGATGTTATATCTATAGCTTCTTTAATAAATCTCATTTCAATATTATCAGGGCCATGTGCTTTGTTTACTTTGGGATTCCTAATTATATTATAAATCTCCTTTTTGTACATAATTACATGTTTCTTTTGTCCGTGGTTCTTCTTTTTCAGCAGGGGAAGGGCCCAGCCACCCACACCCATCTCCAACCACCCCACACTACACTCCTTTATAGGGTAGCACAGTCGTGACATTTCCTGTGGTAAAGCAGGACGGGGCGGATCAGAGAGGTAGCCACACAGTGACCTCATTTACAGTGGCACTAACAATTTAACTTGTTATAACAAGTTATACAAAAACAAACAAAACACAAAATCAAACTTTTACTTTCATTTTCTTCCTTCTAATTACTCTGACCAGGTTATAAACCCAGCAACTTATCTGGAATGGATATCATTAACTGCAGGTACTGCAGAACACTTTTCAGAAGGGCAGTTTTACAGGATTTAGGACACTGTCCTTCATGTTGGGCCATTGGAGATCTAAGGGCTCAACTCCAGGCAGCTTTGGTAGAGATTACGTGCCTCAAATTGCATATTCAAGAGGAAATATATTATAAGAACAGACCACCATTTCCTCAACATCCAACAGAAGCACCTCAACCGCAGAGGGTAGTAGGTCTGGGAGGATGGCAGGTGGTTAGGAGGTTGCCCCGTCACTCGGTGCACTCCAACATATTACCTCCACAAAACATATAAAAACTACAAACAGGTATCTGCCTCCATCTCCGAGATCAAACAAAGGGGCAGAGGACTCTGCAGAGCAGAACACCGCAGCACAGGAGCTAGCACAAAAAAACTCGCCCAAAACAGGAACCAAACCAAAAAAAGCAAAAAGAAAATCCAGAAAACTTCTGAGCATAGGAGACTCGATGATTCGGGGAGCTGATACCTATTTCCAGCCAGGGGAAATGGTCAGATGTCTCCCAGGTACATCAGCGTGGAGAGACACTGACTGCATTGCTAAAATTGTTTAGGAAGCAGGAGAAAACATTGATGTCCTGGTACACATGGGGACAAATGATCTCACCAGCCGGTCAGTTGTGGAGACCAAGGAACACCTGACCAGGATGGGCGACAAACTATCATCCATTTCGTCTGGCATCTCCTTCTCTGAGATCCTGCCAGTCTGGGAGAGGGGGGCAGATGGACGGAAGGTCAGAGAAGGGGAGATGGGGAGCTAAACATGTGGCTCAAGAGCTGGTGCCAGGAAAAAGGACACAAATTGTTAGGGAACTGGCAACAGTTTTGGAAGCGAAAGTTCTTTAAATTTGATAGACTGCATCTGACTAAGGAGGGAGTCAGTGCATTGGGGCAGAAGTTTGACGTCTTTGCAGAATATTTAAACTAGCAAATGGGAGAAGGTGCAGTACCCCATCGTCGAGATGGGAAAAACACGCCTCCCCTCAGCTAGTGGTCAAACAGGAGTTCAGCATGTCTGTAGTTCATTTGCATCACCAGGTAAGGAAAAGGTCTAGCTCCCCATATGATGCATAGGGGAAATGCCAGACCTCGCCCAACAACTAACACACTGAAATCTGGCCAATGGAAAATCATGTACACAAATGCTCGTAGTCTGGGAAACAAGATCCCAGACCTGCAGGCAATAATGACAGAGGCTAAACTGGACATAGTAGCAATTAATGAGACGTGGTTTACCAGTAACCACACTTGGGAGACTTTAGTACCTGGATATGTACTGTTTAGAAGAGACCAAGGTGCAAAAAGGGGGGTTGGAGTGGCCCTGTATGTCAATGAAAATATCAAAGCTACAGAAATTCAAAATACACATAAGGAGCCAGAAGAACTGTGGGTCACCCTGGAAACAAAAAATGGGACAGCCATACAAACTGGGGTTGTCTACAGGCCTCCAGACCAGGGGGAGGACATAGACACATTACTGTTAGAAGATATACAAAACATGACAGCTAAAGGGGAGGTTCTGATTATGAGAGACTTCAACATGCCAGATACAGATTGGTCAATACCAGCAGGAACATCTGCCAGAACTAAACACGTGGTGGATTCCCTGCAGGGGAAGGGCCTCAAACAACTGGTACAACAACCCACAAGAGACAGGGCTGTCCTAGATCTAGTACTGACTAACAGGGAAAGGATCACAGATCTCCTGGTAAAAGGTCACCTGGGGGCCAGTGACCATCACATGGTATGGTTCAATTTGGCCACTAGAACTAAATTATCCCAATACAAGGCAAAAATATGGGGCTTCAGAGGAGCTGACTTTGATAAGATGGCCAACAAAGTTAAGCTAGCCCTGGCAAAAAGAAATACAGGTGAGGGGGTACAGGCAAAGTGGGCAAGCATTAAGGATGCAATACTTGAAGCAACATCCCATTGTGTTAGAGAGAAAAGGAAGTGCAAAAGAAGAAGGAAACCACTTTGGTTCTCAAAAACAGTAGCAGAGCTGGCCTGGTGGCGTAGAGAGCTGAGGCGCTGGCACCTTCCCTCAACCCACGCTGGCGACCCAGGTTCGGGAATGTACTCGGGACATCGGGGGCTGGCAGGGGAAGGAAAGGATTGGCAGGGGAAGGAGAGGATTGATCGTCTGTAGGACTGCTCTCCTCTCCTGGGGGGATGGGGTAGACGTCTGTCGGCAGCGACCTCTGGTGGAGACTAGGAGCACTGCACGATGGTGTCAGGAGGGACGTGTACCAGAAAAACAGAAAATGGCTCCGTGTTACGCCGGATGATGGCTGCCTGGATCTCTGAGGCTATCAATGCCCCTGCATCCATCCACCTCAGCAGTACCTCAGCTAAGATGTTGTGCTGGTCTGATCCCCTGCCCAGGCTGGTGCCTTCCTCCTCGGAGGAGGGGGACCCACCCGGTGAAGGGTTACATCTGGTCACCTCAAGGTAGCTGCTATCTGAGAGTGGAGGATCAGAGGACAGGATGGGTGAGAAGTATCCTTGGCACGCCCAAAGGAGTGGCTAACACAGTAGCGTGTCGGGGAGAAAAGAAATCACACACACAAAAAAAAAACAGTAGCAGAAAAGGTCAGAGCCAAAAGGCTTGCCTTCAGGAAATATAAGGAAATGCAGCAGGATGAAGATAGGGAGGCATACCAAACTTCCCTAAGGGAAGCAGGGAAGGCAGTAAGGCAGGCAAAGACCCAAACCGAGGAAACACTAGCACAAACAGTAAAAGAAGATGACAAGACTTTCTATAGATACATTAGTGAAAGGAGAAAGTCCAGAGGGGGTATTGCTAAGATCAAAGGGATAAGGAGGCATGTGAGGAGGATGACCATGTAAAAGCATCTATCCTAAATAGATACTTCTGCTTAGTATTTACTGAAGAGAAGGTAGGGCAGGGCCCACAGCTCTGCACCATGGACACAGGGGGGAGGAAGATGTGCACTAGTCCCTTCACAAAAGAAAGGGTCCTACAAGAGTTCAATAAGCTCAGGGTGGACAAGGCAATGGGACCTGATAGCATACATCCCAGGGTACTAAAGGAGCTAAGGATGGAACTAGCAGAGCCATTATCAGAATTGTTTAGTGAGTCTCTGAGCACAGGAGAGGTCCCAGAGGACTGGAGAAGGGCTCATGTGATCCCGCTCCACAAGAGTGGTAGCAGGGAGGAGGCAGGGAACTACAGACCAGTCAGTTTTACCTCAGTAGTGGGCACAATTATGGAGGCACTCCTTAAGGAAAGGATAGTGCAACACCTGGAATCCATAGGAGCACAGGATCCAAGACAGCATGGATTTACAAAAGGAATGTCCTGTCAAATTAATCTCATAGATTTCTTTGGCTGGGTAACCAGAGTGGTGGACCAAGGGGGAGCAGTTGATGTCACCTACCTTGACTGAGCAATGCTTTTGATACTGTTCCACATAGAAGATTGATTAGTAAGCTGGGTAGACTTGGGGTGGGTCAGAAGTTGGTCAACTGGGTGGCAAACTGGTTGACGGGCAGAAAACAGAGAGTGGTGGTAAATGGTATACAGTCAGAAGAGATGCAAGTCAAAAGTGGGGTACCTCAGGGATCAGTCCTAGGGCCAGTCCTCTTCAATATCTTCATCAGTGACATTGCAGATGAACTGGAGGGTAAGGTTTGTCTGTTTACAGATGACACCAAGATCTGCAACAGAGTAGATGATCCAGATGGGGTGGGCAGAATGAAAGAGATCTGGATAAACTAGCAAAATGGTGAAAAGAGTGGCAACTGGGGTGTAATGCAAAGAAGTGCAAGATCATGCACATGGGAAGAAAACCTTGAAGCCACCTATAGGCTGGGAGGGGAGTTGCTGGCAGTCACTAGGGAAGAAAGAGACTTGGGCATCATCATCACCGATGACCTGAAATCACCAAGCAGACCACTAAAGCAGTAGGTAAGGCTAGGGGGATGTTGGAGTGTATTAGTAGGGGTATCACAAGTCAGAAGAGGGAGGTAATAATCCCTCTTTACAAGACACTGGTTAGGCCCCATCTGGAGTACTGCGTGCAGTACTGGAGGCCACACCTTCACAAGGACATTAACCAAATTGAGGCAGTCCAGAGAAGGGCAACCAAAATGGTGCAAGGACTGCATCAGAAAACATATGAGGACAGATTAACGGAGCTCAATATAAACATAACATAACATAACATAACATAACATAACATAACATAACATAACATAACATAACATAACATAACATAACATAACATAACATAACATAACATAACATAACATAACATAACATAACATAACATAACATAACATAACATAACATAACATAACATAACAAACTTTGACGGCAGATAATGACCGCTTGACTCACCTAGCCTGCCCGTTTCCCTACCTAGAGGATAAGCTGCAGATCCTATTTAACCAACAGCCTCTTCCTACCCCCTCCCCACAAAAATTGCCTTATATCTATCCCATGCATTCTTGAATTCTCCCACAGTTTTAGACCCACAACCTCCTCAGGAAGGCTGTTCCATGCATAACCCCAGCATCGCAAAGCTGCTGCCACCACCGTTAGGCACTTGGTAAACACCCTGGGTGCTGAGGAAAGGCCAAAGGGAGGGCACTGAATGAGGAAGTGGCAGTGGGCTGGAAAGACAGGAATATGCATATACGCATTCTGTGTATCCAGTGCACTGAGACACTGTCTCTGTTGAAGCGGTGGCAGTAGACCTGGGAGAGTTAGCATGCAGAATCTTTTGTATTTTACGTACAGATTTAGCGTGCTGAGGTCCAGTATTGGTTGAAGGTCTCCGGTCTTCTTGGGCACCAGAAAGAAGTGGGAGTAATACCCCCTTCTGGCTTGCCCCGAGGAACGGGCTCTGTGGCAGACTTGTCCAGCAGAGCCTCGATCCTTTTTCTGATGAGCAGGATGTGATTTTTCAGGTAGTGAGTGACCTGGGAGATTTTTCCGGCAGTCTCTCTACAAATTCCAATGTATGACCTTGGGCTAGGAGCTGAAAGACCCACAAGTCTGCCATGATCACCTTCCAAGAGGCGGAGGGAGGTTTGGGGAGTGCCCCCCCATCCCCAAGGCCCTCTGAGACTTGGCTGGGGGAGGTGGGGCCCGCTGAGGAAGCCCGTTTGCCCCGACACTTGACAAGCTGTTGCATTCTCTGATGCATTTGCTGGTGACAAAAAGGCTGCCAGGCGTTGGTATTGGGACGGTACAGCATTTACACAGAACGGAGGGCTTTCCCACTCTCTTGCAATTCCATCACTATATCCTTGACGTCCCAGCCAAAGAGAACTGAGCAGAGGGGCGCTGTTGAGCACACTGCCGCCAGACGCAGCTGAGACCTGCTCTGCACTTTTGGTCTTTATATCGTTTATTTTTCAGAACAAATATACTTCTTGCTAGTAAAACACTGCTTCACTTAGCTTATATTGTGAGGATCAGGTACATACCAAATTCAAGCAAGGGGCAAACGCAGAAAGGTGGAGGAAGCGGCCCCAAGAATGCAGCACCTCCAGATGCTCAGGCCACATCCAGCACCATGCTTCAAGAGGGGTCGGATCCACCGTGGAGAGCACTACAGGCCTCAATGAAAGCGATAGATCTCAAGATGGAATCAGTCATGCAATGTTTCACCGAACAGGGTGCAAAACTGGAAGTCGCTAATAACACAGCAGCTGCGGCCGAAAATACGGCATCACAGGTACTAACAACCACCAGTAAACTGGTGCAGGAAAACTTGCAGATTCATCATCGTTTGGAGGCCTTAGAAAATGCAAACTGGGCATCCAACATGCGCATAGTGGGACTGCCTGAAGCAAGTGAGGAAGACGACCTACTTGGATTTATCAGTAGCTGGAAAACTACAACTGTCATTAGGCTGCACCTGCTTCTGTAAGGCCTACAGGATCTCCAGTGTGGCAGGCCCTAGATCTGATCTTCTCAGAACAGTCTTAGTGATAACATCAAGGCGGATGATACGAGACCTCCTGCTGCAAGCTGCCCACTCGGCGGGTTTCTTAAACTGTCACAAAGCAACTACATTTATTTCAGGACCTATCCTATGCGACCAGAGCTTGCCGGAAGTTAGACACTGTGAGGGCCCGCCTGAAGGCGTTGGGAGTTGCCCACTCGCTTTTAATGCCTGCTCATCTTCAAATTCAGTATTGGGGACACTCATCAGTATTCTGACCCAGTGGCGGCAGGGAAAAAAGCAGAGGCCATCGCACGCAAGTTTGAGGCTGCGAGGCCCCGCTCTAACTCTGCTTCCAATATGATACTTGAAGCAGAACTTCAGAGCAAGTACTCTTACTTTATCTGTTCTTTTAACAAACGTTTCTTTTTTTACTGATCTAACAGTACAAGTTTGAACTGGCTAACAAGACGATTTAATAACAAGAAGTCTCCTTTCTCAGTTTGTTTTATGAATATGGAGGAGTTTATATTCCTAGTGTTTACCCAAGGCCAGAATAAACAAGCATTTGTCAATGCCGAATGTTTGCTTGCTGGCATTGGCAGTGGTAGTGTAGAAGTTACAGAGCTGCGTAATAGGAATGGCAGTGAAGTATTGAACTGAAGCCAACCCCACCACCACCCTGCAGAGAGTGACAGGCATTGGGGTGTGCCTTTGGGTTGTCAGGCATATCGGCCACGCCATTTCACCACACCCACCCTGCAGACACTGACAAGTGTCACGGTGTGCCTTAGGGTCTTTGGCCCTTATGCTTACCCATTCCATCAGAAATACGGTAAGATGAGTGCGTATAGGAGAATGGGTGAACTTTGGGCCAAAGAGTCCAAGGCATACCTCAATGCCTCTCACTGGCTGCAGGGTGTGAATGGTATGAGCATTACAGGCAAGAATCCCAAGTCACATCCCTGATGCCTGTCATTCTCTACGGGGTTGGGCGTTATGGTTGGAAACCATAATACCTCAGGCATTCGTTGGTATTTTCACTCCAAATTTTCAACATATTTTTTTTGTGACCCCACCTCGTGAACAGTGGCAATATCAGTTTGTTAGCCGAAAGCTGCTTATGCACAGCGACTACGGCATTTAGCACCTCAGGTGCAAACACATTCCGAACAGGATGTAAAAAATGACAGCTGTACTGTTCATGGGGAGGTATAAAAAATGGCAATGTTGCAAATCTATAGTAAAAGTATTAAAAAACTGGTGAAGTCAATGAAGCAGCATAGAAACTGTGTAACGCATCTGCACGTAATTAGTTTGTGATTTTTTACAGCAGATTGTCAACAGAGGCATTTTGGGACCTCCGATCATGAACAGTGTCACTGTGATTTTCTTTATCTGTCCCGAACAATGATTTCCCACAGCGACTACGCATCTCTGCACTGAAAGTGTGAAAACACATTTCGGCCATGCTGTGAAAAATGACAGCTGTACTGTTCATAAGGAAGTGTGGAAAATTGCCACTGGTGAAAATCTGGACTGAAAATATTACAAAGTCATGAACTTACAGGTGCGTGGAAACTGCACAATGCTCACTCGTAACACAGTCATTTATGGACTTTTGTCACCAAATTTTCAACATAGCCATTTTAAGACCTCTGCTCATGAACAGTGTAACTGTGATTTTCTTAATCTGTCCCAAACATTGCTTTCGCACACTGACTGCACCATTGTGCGCTACATGTGCAAAACACATTTTAGCAACGTGAAAAATGGCAGCTGTACTGTTCATAAGGAAGTGTTATAAAATGGCAATGGTGAAAATATTGAAAATCGAAACTTACGAAAGCGTATGAACTGCTAACACACGCCGTAGAAACAGTCATTTTTAGAAATTTTTTCACCAAATTTTCAACATAGCCATTTTAAGACCTCTGCTCATGAACAGTGTCACTGTGATTTTCTTAATTTTTTCCGTACATTGATTTCGCACACTGACTGCTCCATTGTGCGCTACATGGGCGGAAACACGTTTTGGGTGAGATATGAAAAGTGACAGCTGTTCTACTCATAAGAAGGTGTGGTAAAATGGCAATGTTGAAAATCTGGAGTGAAAATATTGAAAATTCACGAACTCCTGAAGCGCATGTAGGAACCAGTAACGCGACGCCAGAAAAGTCATTTTAGAATTTTCACCAAATTTCAACATAGCCATTTTAAGACCTCTGCTCATGAACAGTATCACTGTGATTTTCTTAATTTGTTCCGTACATTGATTTTCGCACACCGACTGTGCCATTGTAAGCTACATGAAGCGGAAACACGTTTGGGTGAGATGTGAAAAATGACAGCTGTACTACTCATAAGAAGATGTGGTAAAATGGCAGTGTTGAAAATCTGGGTGAAAATATTAATTCATGAACTTCTGGCGTGCGTGGGAGCTAGCATAGCATACGCTAAATAAAACAGTCATTTTGGAATTTTCTCACCAATTTTCAAAATAGGCTTCTTGAGAGCCACCTTATGAGACGCTGGCAGTGTTTCGTTAATCGGGCCGGAAAGGTGATTTCACACAGTGACTGCGAAATCACCCTTCGGGCCCAAATAACGCCATGACAGTGACATCATTCATGAGAAGGGGTCCCAAAAACCCCATGTTGAAAATTTGGTGCAAAAATTCCAAAAAATGCCTGAGATATGCAACAAAGTTGAAAAACCCTATCTATCCCATTATACAGCTTACCGGCATTTCCTCAGTTCACGGTCGGCTTTGAGTGCAGGCGTGTTCGGTCCACCGATGATCATCGCGCCAAGCTCGGAGGTAAGTATGGGGTAAGAGGGGTGTGGGGAGGCAGGATGCGCAGTGGGTGAGTGCGGGTTGTGGGGGCAGGAGACTGCGTGGGACCGTTTTTCTTTACAGGTTGTTTTTTTATTATGACGACACGGAGACGTTTGCCACGCTGGGTGGGCTCCCAGCGTGGCACAACAACGCTGGTTAGGGCGTGGAGCCAACGGGATTAGGCACCCGTCGGCCCATAATATCTATTGCCACACTGGGGTGGGCTCTCAGCGTGGTACCCAGTACTCTCGGGGAGGGAGAGGACAGTGAAGTCGGCTATACCATTAGTTGCCACACTGGGGTGGGCACCCAGCGTGTATGTGGCAGGGGCGCCCAGCACAGCCGGCCAGGGGATTGGGCCTCCGTCGGCTGCAGTACAATAATGCGTGGGCGCATGCCTAGTATGCATGCGTGTGTTTGTGTGTGGTAGGGGAGCTCCGCATGAGCAGGCGACATCTTATTGCTGCTCACTGAAGCGTAGCTCCCTCTTTCAACTGTACGCCACTGCATTTTGGAGCTGTCATAGACAGCTCCAGCATGCATTGGCGGACTGGGGCCTGGCCTGCCAACACACTGACTGAATTGGAAGAGGGAGTGACACACCTCCGAAAACTCGGATGATGGCACTGTTTCTTGCACATGCGTGCAAGCAAACATAAAAATCACTATTTGTATAAGAAACATATGTATTTTTTGCCTTGCAAAGTTCAAATCTCTGAGATGTTTCACATGCTATCGGTTCAAATATTTGGGTCAGTGGGTCACGTCATTAACGTTGAGTTTAATATTTTTCGGACACTTAACACAGATAGACCACCCACAGTCATGCGGTGTGTAGCATATTTGGAAGCTCTATCTGGACAATAAATTTTATAATGGGATTCCTCCACTTCCGAACACATGTCTGTATAGGTTAAGCTATTCTGTGTGCACTGGATGTATTTTGTAATGTCTATGTGATACTTTACAGCATTTTATTGATGCGTAATTGCATTTGATATCAAAAGTAATACATTTAAAAAAAAAAAAAAAAAAGTGACCTGAGCCTCTAAAGGGAGCATCCAGGATGGAGGCTTGAACATCCTGGGCAAATTCTGACACCCACAGCCAGGAGTGTCTACGTAAACAGACACGAGCAGAAGCATCAATGGCACTGTAGGTTGCTCATAAGGTATGAAGGCAGGTGATCGCTGTCCTAACCATCCACTCAGTCTTGCCCTCAGAATCTGGTAAAGCCTCAAACTCAGATTTGAACTGGCCCAGGATAGCCTTTTGGTAGCATACCATGTGGGCTACATAATTCAGAGCTCTCAGTGCCAACATGGAGGACTAGTAAACTTTACATCCATACTGGTCTAGTTGTCTGGACCTTATCTGGAGGGTAGGTACTCATGTGCTTAGGGTTAATAGAGCGGTCGTGAGCCGCCTTAATGACGAGCGAATCAGCTTTAGAATGGGCACTAAGGTGGTCTTTACCCTCCTATAATCTGTCTGCCTTCTTAACAACTGCTCCTACAGATGACGGTTGTTGCCAAATAGTGGCGATTAAATGGTCGTGTGGCCCCGTCCATGGGGGAATGAGGAGTGGAGTCAGCGCTGGTAAATAGAGGTGCTCCGCAAGTCTTCTACATTGAGGATCTTGGTCCTCTGTCTTCCATCCACTGGTCTCCTGTATTCGGCCCCCCCCCGAGCATTTCCGTAAAGGAAGGGTCCTCCAGGGAGACTTTGGTTTCTCCTTGGGTTTAGGGGCCTCAGACAGAGGGGATACATAGCCGAGTCCAACGAAGGGCTGCTGTCCAGAGACAAAGACCAATGGTGGGGAACCTTCCATCTGCCCCCACTGTCGCAACATCTTATCGCATGATAAGCCTATATCCATTTATGTGGGGTCATATCGTATATGTTATAATGCACTTTAGAATTAAGACACTGTCTCTTTAAAAGGCTTTAGGAATGAAATTACAAAAATAGCCTTCATTGTTCTAATGGCTAGGGGTGGATCTTGCAAATCTCCAGATAAGGGAGACAGTTTTATGGGACCCAGAAACCATAACTCTTAGAGAAAACTGGGTATCTAGTTTCCAACAACACCAGAAAGGTAATGTAGTGACCTAGGGGTCAGGGGTCAAGCCAAATGCATGGACCTGATGTCACTGGGGTTAACATGAAAGCTGACATGGAACAACAGTGAAACCTACAGGGAAACGTAAACTGTTGCACCCCATCACACAGTGGATGTGGTTTGAAAATGACCAGCATGTATTTATGAGAGACACTTTTTGAACGAAGAGCAATTGATAATCAGCTGGAAGTCGAGTCTGTCCAGCTGGCATATACCTGAAGACCGGAAGTATATGTGTAGGCCTGGAAAAATCTCTAAAACAAGACCAGAGTGTGTGGAAAGTTTGACTTGTCACATACTGAACAGAAAATTCTGATTTTAAAATCAGAATTTTGGAAACCAAGACTTTACACCAAGGAGAGCACCTGAAGATTCTTTTTAAAAGGACATTCAGAGGAATTGAACTTAGAATAAACACTTGCTACAGAACTGTTGCTTAAGGATGCATCTCTACAATGACATTTTAATATCTTGTCTGGACTCTAACAGCAAAACAAGGTATAGCTTAGAAGAACAGGTTACTCACCTGTAAAGGTAGTTCTAGGAGTGGTATATGTTGTTCATCCACACGCTCTGGCATGTCCCTTTCCCCTTTAAATCTGGCCGGAAAGTCTTCAAGCTGGCTCCTCCCACCCACCCGGGTGGTAAATACCTCGGCTCCGCTCCATGACACCAGATCTTAGCCCGCTGAAAGCAAGGTGGTGCGCCTAAAGCCGGGGAGGTCGGGGTGGGTGCGTGTGGATGAACAACATGTACCACTCCTAGAACTACCGTTACAGGTAAGTAACCTGTTCTAGGAGCGTGGATATGTTGTTCATCCACACTCTGGCAGACTCCAAGCAGTTCTCCGGGAGGAGGGAGGCAAGGCGCACACCCCCTATTTAGGGAACAGAGATTGGAGAACTGAGGCCCCAAAACCAGCATCCTGACATGACTCAAGGTTTATGTGGTAGTGGGTAATGAAGGTGTTTGCTGACTTCCAGGTAGCAGCCCGACAGATTTCCTGGATAGGTATGTCCCTGGAAGCAGCCACCGATGCAACAGTATGGCGGATAGAATTACCTCTTCTCCCTCTGGGAGGCTCCTTGCCCACCAATTCATAGCACAGATCTATGCATGATGTAATCCATCTAGCAATGGTCCACTTTGCTGCAGGTCTGCCAGAAGCGGCTTCAGCGTAGGCGACAAACAGCTGCTGAACCTCTCCACGAATTTCCGCCATCCTCTCCTTATAATAGGAGAGAGCACGTCTGAGGTCCAGAGTATGGAGCCTGTACTCGGCGTCCAAGGTGTAGTCATGGTATTATACCGGCAGAGTCAACACCTGGTTAAGGTGAAACTCTGACACCACCTTCGGAAGGAATTCCGGGTGGGGGCGCAGGACAACTTTGTCCCTGTGAAAGACCAGATAAGGGGAATCCACCGAAAGTGCCTGGAGTTCCCCTGTCCTTCTGGCTGATGTGATAGCCACCAGGAAGACCATCCTCCACGACAAGTGTAAGAGCTCACACTTGTGCATGGGTTTGAATGGCTTGCCCATGAGCTTTGTCAAAACCAGCAAGAGATCCCACGGAGGTGGAGGTCCACACACCGGAGGGGATATGTGATTCAGGCCTTTGTAAAAGCACCCGACCACTGTCTCCTGTGCCAGTGTCGGCTGACCGGCCCATGCTCGGTAAGCAGAAATGGCTGCCAGGTGCACCCTAAGGGTCGAAGACCGTAGACCCCCTTTGGAGAGAGACCAAAGGTAGTCTAAAATGTTAGTCACAGAGCAGGATAAGGGGTCCAGACTCTTACCCTGACACCAAATGGAAAATCTTTTCCATTTGAAGGCATAACATTTCCGGGTCGATTCCTTACGAGATGCCTCCACCACACTGTAGACATCCTCAGAAAGACCCAGAGCCTGGAACTCTAGCCTCTCAGGTACCAGGCTGTGAGGTGCAGGGATTGATGATCCGGATGGAATACCTTCCTCTGGTTCAATGATGTCAGGTCCAGGCATGCACAAAGCCACTCCGGGGTTCTGCAGCTGAGGCTGAGGAGATCTGGATACCAGAACTGGCAGGGCCAATCTGGGGCTACCAGGATCACCTTCACCTTGTCCCTCCTCACCTTGAGTAGCACCTTGTGGATCAAGGGAAATGGAGGGAAGGCATAGAGGAGGCCTGGTGTCCACGGCCTCGAGAAGGCATCCCCCTGCAGCGAGCCCTGCTGAGGGGGGGGCGGGCATGGTACAGTCTCTGCTTGGTGTTCTCCCTGGAGGCAAACAGGTCCACCAACGGTTTGCCCCAACAGTAGAACCGATTATAAGCTACCTCTGGAAGGAGAGACCACTCGTGGGATATCTGGCCTATGCGGCTGAGAGCAACCGCCAGTTGGTTCGAGACTCCTGTCACATGGATGGTAAGGAGATCTGCCTCCAACCGGCTGACGAGGGTCCAGATTCGGTGCACCTCCTTGCAAAGCAGATGGGAGTGCGTGTCGCCCTGTTTGTTGAGGTAGTACATGATCGTGGTATTGTCTGTCTGGACTTGAATCACTTGACCCCGGAGCTGAGGAGCGAAAGCTGACAGTGCCAGTCTGACCGCTCTGACTAGCAAAATGATTGAAAGAGTGGCAACTGGGGTTTAACGCAAAGAAGTGCAAGATCATGTACATAGGGAAGAGAAACCCTGAAGCCACCTATAGGCTGGGAGGGGAGTTGCTGGCAGCCACAAGGGAAGAAAGAGATTTGGGCATCATCATCACCGATGACCTGAAATCATCCAAGCAGACCACTAAAGCAGTAGGTAAGGCTAGGGAGATGTTGGGGTGTATTAGTAGGGGTATCACAAGTTTGAAGAGGGAGGTAATAATCCCTCTTTACAAGACACTGGTTAGGCCCCATCTGGAGTACTGCATGCAGTACTGGAGGCCACACCTTCACAAGGACATTAACCAAATTGAGGCAATCCAGAGAATGGCAACCAAAATGGTGCAGGGACTGCATCAGAAAACATATGAGGACAGATTAACAGAGCTCAATATGTATACCCTAGAGCAAAGGAGGGAGAGAGGTGATATGATCGAAACACTCAAACACCTTAAGGGCATTAACAAGGTAAAAGAGTCTGAATGTTTCAAGATAAGAAAAATAGCAGAACAAGAGGACACAGCATGAGATTAGAGGGAGGCTGATTAAGGGGTAATGTGAGGAAATTCTTTTTCTCAGAAAGGGTGGTGGATGCATAGAACGGCCTACCTCAGGAAGTGGTGGATATGAATACAGTGCAGGGCTTCAAACAGGTATGGGATAGGCATAAGGGAGCAATACAGATGAGTATGAATAGATAGGCCATTGACAGAGCAAAGGCTGATGGCACATTCGTAAGGTAGAAAAAGAAATATGCAGACTGGATGGGCCTTGCGGTCCTTATCTGCCATCAACTTCTATGTTTCTATCTGAATTTGGGTACTTTGCTTCTATTTTCCATTCTATCTATAGGCCAATTATTTACCCTAAGTTGAAAATTATACAACTTAGAGGAACTTGCTCTTCCCCTGTCTAAAATATTTAACTTCTCCCTGGAATCTGAAAAACCTCACTAGTCATGCCGGTGCACAACACTGGTGACCGCTCCAACATTGCTACCTACAGGCTTATATCAATCCTTTCTGCACTGTCCAAGGCTCTTGAAAGAATAATATCAGACCAAGTATAATAATCAGTTGTAAAAGCCCTTTGTCTCACCTTGGCTGTTCCAGGGCTCTCGGGGTCCATTCCACACTCACTTCCGAAGGGGCCGGCCTGGGTTCATTGGTGGATAAGACACCTGGATATGGAAATGGCGCAGTGCCTCCACCTAGGGTAGTGATAGGGGATACCTGTGTATAAATTGAAGGTTACCACCCCCCAGGAACATACAATAACTGCCCCACACAGTACCTACCCCACTCTCAGTAACAGGACACACTTTACAATGACCAGATGTATAACATAAACCAACTGCAATACTTATTATGGTGAGGGAGAAAGGGAAATATCGCAACAACAGTATTGTAGTAGTAAAAATCTTTATTTTTATACAGGATTACAAAAGATGGCCTTGTTTACATCATTAAGATAAAAATCCCGTTTTCAAGGTGATCCTGTTTCAGTATTCAGAGGTACTTACAGTAAGTAGACAATTAACTACAAAACTAATTAATAAAGTGCCATTTAAATTATACAATTACTACACATTTGGTCTACTAACATTCATTATAGTTAACACTCATATGAACACATTTGTAGCAAAGGTACACATAAAACTAATATTTTGTTTATCGCGCATTGCACATACGTCTACAGGAAAGTTCTTTCTTTACTTGAGTAGTGACTGGTGCAAACAATAATACTCCACAAATTATTTCCCACCTTCCATCTGTGAGTGCACCTGGCTTTTCCCCAAATTGCAGTTTCATAATACAGTCTAGCTGTAGCGGTGGGTACCACACCGAGGGTGCAAAGATGGGGACAGTCTGGGTACCTGCGTTAGGGCCCAATTCGTTAAAACACACAAACCTTTAACTGTTTTGCCTGGGGGCAGCTTGAAATTTGGCACAGTCCAGCCCAAGACCTAAACCCCTCTGAGTTACTAAAAGTTCAAAGCTTTGAATGGGGGTTTCAGAAACTTGTTTCATGGTACCATGCTGGTATCTGAGGTTTGCTGGTGGCGCACCATGGTAGCAGATCACTGGGAAGCAGCAGCTGGATGAAGAACTGAAGAACGCTGGTCTTCACCTGTCAAGCCTTTGTAATCTTCACCTGGCAGACCTTTGTGGACAGTGTTCACGTGACAGGTCTCTTGATGTCTTCCTCTCCAGCACCTCTTCGATAGTCTGGGGACAGGGCAGGCTTGGTCCCCTAGACTTTTCTGCCTGGATACCAGTACTGGACAAAGCACCTTCATCTGGATATCTGGTGCAGTCTCTCAC
Organism: Neoceratodus forsteri; assembly: GCA_016271365.2. Lineage (NCBI taxonomy): Eukaryota > Metazoa > Chordata > Ceratodontiformes > Ceratodontidae > Neoceratodus > Neoceratodus forsteri. Next base: position 1,625,567,064 of record CM028129.1, read on the forward strand.
CCAGTGTATACGATTTCTCTGGCTGGCAGCAATACAGCGGTCTCTGAATCTCTAACTCCTCTGAGGGGGAATACAGACCGCTCAAGCGCATTTCTCAACTGCAGGACATTTTATTTGCAAAGCTGCAGAACTTACAGTCTCTGCTCTCACGCTGCATCACCGAGCTCTCCCACTGTCTGAAGACTCCAAGCTCTCTTTCTCTGGGCAGCAAAACTTCAAAACCTCTTTCTTTCTGCAGAAAATGTCCAAACTCTGTCTCTCTGCAGGGACTGCTATTTGAGGCACTCTGCCTCTCCTTATTTGCTGGGGCTGATCAAGCCATTGGGCTCCAAGTGCAGGCCTAGGGATGGGTAGCCCACTGCAGTCTCTTCTGCACTCCAATCTCTCTCTCTCTCTCTCTCTCCAGTCTGACGCTGATCTCTCATTTTGGTGGGCTTACTGTCCTTTTTATAATTTTCTTTTGCTCCCCTCTGATTGGCTGCAGCTCCCCTGGGCAAATCTAGTGTACTCTGACATTTTACCCAGCAGTCCCTGCTGCCAGAGTCCATGGGGACTGCCATGTTTGTTTATTTTTAGTCTCAAACATTCCAATCCCTTTATTTTACATTATAATTCCTTACAAGGGCAGCCACTCTTCCCCCCCCTCCTGCCTGGAGGTGTTGTTCTAGAGATCCCCAGCTGTGCTGCTGCCCTGGAGCTGGGTATAACATTTAAATGTGACCGCTGCTGAAATACACATAAACGGAGCCTTGGCAGCTGCGCATGCACAGTAGGGTGCGTGCTGCAATGTTTTTTTATTTACAGATTCAGGATGGTTTTTCAGCTTTCACCAGGACCACAGAACCACCTGCCAAGTGCCCAGAGGTGCAGAATTAACAATTGGAGCTCAGGTCCCCTCTGACCATGGGGCCGAGACACCGGAAAATGGTGGCCACAGGTGAAGAGACCAGGCGGGGTGCTACACAGTCCAAAGCCCTCCCGGGACCACTGGAAAATGCCAGGAGCAGTGATGGGACCATAGCTCACAGGTAAGCCCCAAATGGGCAGGGGGGCTTATACAGTGTAAACAGCAACACAGATTCAGGAAGCTCCATAACACCAGTACTGCCCTTATTGAGTACACCAACTTCCTGAACAAGGCCCCTTGATGGTGCTCACCTAGTGGGTGCCATCTACATTGATTTGACAAAAATATTCAACCTGTTAAATCATTCACTGTTTCTTGACAAGCTCCTGACATTAGGCCTCTTCCTAGACACGGTCGCCTGATTTCATAGCTATCTCTGTGACCGCGCACAACAGGTAAAGATCAATGGCATATTATCAGATGTTAAAAGTGTCTCAATTGGGGTGCTGCAAGGCTCAGTACTCATCCCTCTCCTTTTTGGTTTGTTCATAAATAGTCTTCCAGAAGCTTGCACTTCTTCGAAGGTGCTTCTCTATGCTGATGATGCCGTCGTCTTTACCAGTAGTACACACCAAGAGATACTATCTAGTGACCTATAAAACAGCTTTGAGTCATTGGAGAAATGGTTATAGCTAAATAAGTAAGTCTTAAACTACAGGAAAACCAAGACTATGCTGTTCTGTAGTCCACAAGTGAAAAAAAGGCCCCACCCCTTGCCGTCTGTAATGCTAATGGTACAATACTGGAACAGGTGGATTCCTTTAAATACTGTACCTGGGAGTCGCACTGGATGAGACTCTTTCCTTTGCATGCCATGTGGACAGCATTGTTAGTCTTGCCAATAAAAACCTAGGCACGCTGTTCAGGTGATGTCTGAACCTCTCGTCAGAATCCAGGCCCTTTGTAGCATCCAGCATGGTTCTCCCACTTTTAGATTATGGCCTCCCAGTCTTCAGGGTGGCTACTGACTCTGTTTTTATGAAAGCCAGGCTGGTACTTAATAAGGCATGTCACTTTGCTGTTGGGGCTGACAAGCTCGCACATAGCTTCTCCCTGTAGTCCCTAACAAACTGGCTTCCTCTCCAGGACAGACTGAGGTACCAGACCTGTCTACTCACAAAAAAAAAGCTCTGATGGGTGTTACCCCTCTGCCCCTCTATACAAAACCTCCTATGCCCAGTTAACAACCAATACTCCACCAGGAGAATGTCTAGGAATGTTCTGATAGCCCCTTTCTGAAAAACAAACCAGGCCATGCGTTCCTTTGCAGTCAGATCACCTCAGTGACTGAGTGAATTTTCTGAATCCCTAGTGGGTCTACCCAAAATAGCCTTCTTTAGGAAAGAACTGAAAAAGGAACTCACTCTTGGATCCTAATATAAGTGTTACAACTGACATATTCATGTATATGTAACTGATAACATTGTATATATTGCTATCACTGTCTTCTCCTAACAGTTAATGTCATGTACTCTGTACTAGCTCTGCCTCTTTGATCAGTACTGTCCTTGCCCCCATGAAATGTTGTAACCTGGACCTACTAATACTGATACTTGACAGTGCTCCTCTGGAACTGCTGACGTCTGTAGTTTAACAGTAGTCTCCTTGTGTAGCTTGTCCTTGTTCTTGATGTGGGGTGTGCTCAAAGGTTTATTTCTGAATGAGAAAAAATAAATAAATAAATTCAATTTAGGGCAAAGAATTCAAATATAGTATTAGTTAACTTACTTGTTCTTAGTAGTTTTAGCCAAATAAGTTCTGATACCCCTAAAAATTCAAAAATAGGTGTCTCGAACCAAAATGTAGACTGCTGCCTCATGCCATAGATGTGAGAGAAACTCGCAACAACATTCAAACAGTGTGCCTGACATGGCACACTGAAAAAAACAGCATTGCTGATGCACCTCACACATTGGTGCCACCTATATTTCTTTAATTCATTCTTTCTTTCTTTCTTTACTTGCAATAAATTCACCTTGAGTGAATGGGGGTGAAGTGTCTTATCAATCTATTTAATGAGTACTGACACGATTTTTCTGAGCATTGTGTGCTCCAGTGAGACTTTTCATTGCCAGTGTGGCATACTGGCAAATACTGGAAGTATTGCTACCACTGCAGTTTGGCTTAGTACACAAGCTCTTCGTCTCCGAGTCAAATGCTGCCTAGTTAACTGTGCTCAGTATGTTGCAATGAGCATATAGTAGCTACCGGCTGTTTGTGTACGTACTGGGATGCAGAATGCTGCAGGGCATGGATTATTGCATGTGACACTGTTCCATACCGTTCTAGAATAGCACACAATGAGAAATATCCATGTTGGAATCTTCCATTTAGGACAGGCACAGGCTATCAACTGCTGAATACCCTCATTCTCAGCAAAGGAGTGTGGTACAAGATCAATTGCAAGCATTTCAGCAGGGCCTGCATTCAGCTCACATGCGTCAGCATGATTGAGATGATATTTTCCATGTCTCTCAAATGTGCTTGGTAGTTTAATCTACACCTCTCTTTGAGTGGGGCTATCAAACAGCTGGACTCATCACTGCTGCAGTGTCTGTAGAGTAATGTTTGACTCCTAGGACTGCACATTTGGTGTTCAGATGAAGTCAGTGATTTCTGGGTTCTTCCTCACTGGTGTGATTGTTTTTACTGTGCCAGGGGTGATACTGTACTACTCAACTTTCTGATAGTGGTATGCCCGCTACGAGGAAGCCCCCCCCCCCAAGATGCCTCCTCCTCTAACTCTCTGTATTCCTCTTCAGTCACATGAGCCTCATCCTCCGCCCCTCCCTTTCTCATCCTGGATCATTACTGCCATGGAAAATGAAGACACCCCTACAGCTGCACCAGCTAACTGCTGGTGTCCAGTCCAGCCTACAAAGTGCTATAACTTTAAATGTGTGTGTAGCCCAACAGTGCCTACATGATTGCCCCCTTTCTTCTGCTGACATGAGTGGGGGGGGGGGTACGGTAATAGAGGAGTATGGGTCAAAGGCTGTCATCCTTAATGATTATTTTAGCTCAGTTTTCACTAAGGAGAACTGTGGATCCTTGCCAGAGAGTCGCATCAAGGGGGCCACTAAGGGGCTCCTGGAGATGAGGCAGTCAGTATTTATAAGCGAAAAGATCCAGAAAGGCTGGCAGCAGTAAAAATAGATAAGGCCCTAGGACCATATGGGATGCATCTGAGATTACTCGGGGAGCTGGCACGAGAACTGAACTGAACCCCTGGTAGGTGTATTCAGCTCTCTAAGGTCAGGGGGTAGTTCAGAAGGATTGGAAGGTGGTGGATGTAGTTCTGCTGCATAAGGGGAGAGAGGGCAAGGAACCTGTGGGGAACTACACGTCTGTCATTCTCACCTCTATTGTAGGGAAGCTGATGAAGTCACTGGTCAAAGAGGACCTTGTGGACTACTGGAGAGCAGTGAGCTCCAGAATAGTAAACAGCATTGATTCATAACAGGGAGGTCTTGTCAGACTAACCTGATGGTTATCTTTGACTGGGTGATAAAGGCCATGCTGAGAATTTGCTATACTTCGACCTCAGCAAGACTTTCAACTCAGTGCCTCACAGATGCTTGCTGAAGAAGATGGAGGATCTGGGTGTGGCTAAGGTCACAGTAAACTGGGTAAGTAACAGGCTAAAGGGGAGGCAGCAGAGGGTTGTAGTCAGTGGGGCCAAGTCAGCAGAGAGGGAGGTCATGAGTGGGGTACCATAGGGATCTGTTCTGGGACCGGTCTTATTCAATTTGTTCATTAACAACATTGGTGAGGGTATTCAGGGCAGCCTGTGTCTCTTTGCAGATGACACTAAGCTCTGTGGGAAGGTAGGTAGTAATGAGGGAATCAGGGAAATGCCGTGTAATATACACAAGCTAGAGGGGTGGTCTAAAATTTTGCAGTTGAAATTCAACACCAAAATGTGCAAAGTAATGCACCTAGGGAACAAGAATGCAAGGACAGAGTTCTTGATGAATAGGGTGAGATTTGGCACTACGGCTAAGGAATAGGACCTTGGAATTATCATCAGTGACTCCCTCAAACAGTCAAGTCAGTGTAACAAGGCATACAGCAAAGTGAATGTGATACTGGGATGTATCGAGAGGGGTACTGATAGCAGAAGGGAAGAGGTAATACTTCCCCTTTATACAGTAGATCCTTAGTGAGGCCGCACCTGGAGTACTGTGTCCACTTCTGGAGTCCTCACCTCAGGAATTCTAGAGGTAGGCTGGAGATGGTGCACCGCAAGGTAACAAAAAATTCAGGGCCAGCAGAGTAGGTCATATGCCTCAAAACATTGAACATGTACTCACTGGATACCAGAAGGGAAAGGTGAGATGATAGAGACCTTCAGTTTCCTAAAAGAAATTAATAAGGTAAACTGTAGGGAAATATTTAGCTTGAATACTAGTTCATGGTCACATGAACATAAGTGGAAACTGACAGGAGGGAGGCTCAGAAGGGACATGAGGCAATATTATTTTAATGAAAGGGTGGTGAAGCCATGGAACAGTCTGCCTGTCCAAGTGGTGGGTGCTAAAACTGTAGTAGGTTCAAGCATGGTTGGGATAAAATGATGGGTATAGGTATAGTGGTTGCTTGGGACAGCAGAAACTGGAAGGAGAATGCAGGAAGGATGGGGAGGGCTAAGACACTGGAGGGACAGTAGGTCCCAGGGTTAAATAAGGAACTGGGGCAGACAGGATGGACTATTGGTCCTTTTCTGCCGTCATTGTCTATGTTTCTATGAGCTTGACAAAGCTGTCATGTTGCCACTGTATCATTCCCTGGATCCAGTACATAAAAATCACAAACAAGGTATTTGGAGGCCCTTGCTTTTACATGGGGCAGGAAAGAGGATTGGGTGATAGTGGCTAGAGCTGCTGTTTTTTTGTGATGCTTTACAAACTCTGTCTTGCCTTTTTGGGGCACTGGGGGTACTGGACTCAACAACAGAAGGAGAAGCAGGTGTAGTATTAGGGCTGAATTTAGGATTTGGTTAGACAGTGCAGGTCTCTGAACAGGATGTACCCCTCATCATTGCCATCCCTCCTCTTTTTGTTTTCTGGTTCCCACAGGGGATCCATATCATCATCACCAGCGCCACTCATATCCTCCTCCTCCGCACCTTCTTTCTATCCTCCTCATCCTCTTCTTCACCCTCCTCACACACACTTCTAACTGCTCATCTGCCTCCTTCAACTCATGCTCCAATCACTGCGCGGGACATGCTCATCAGCACCGTGTGGCTTCTGCACAGCAAGGACAGCACCAGCAGCCACAGTAACACCCACACCCTCCTTTTCCTCCTCCTCAACCACTCCTGACATGTTTCTACCTTATGTACTGCTCCTCCTACTCCTGCTTTGTCGCCCAACCACAATGGATACTACAGCCATAGTGGAAAACACTTTGAAACACTAATGTAACCCCTAGGTGGCGCTATCCCAAGGGCTACTACCCCTGCCTGATTTGCCACTAACAGGTTGAGGGGCCTGGATTCGATGGCGGTTGCCTCCAGCCAGAGGTCAGGGTTTGCAATAGTTAAACTAACTTGGTCACAGCCCTCTGGGACACTGCGACCCCCCCTTTCTTCCCACTAGTGGCCCACACAATATATCAGAATTACCTTTACAGTATACACTTACTCCGGGGACTCCTTGTAAAACAAGATGATACAGTGCAAAAACCACAGTACAATACTTTAACATAGACGAATACCTCAGGCAGTGTAACTTTACTGAAACAAACAGATCTGATTTATTTAGGGGGATATAACAAGGATAGGGGGAAATCACGTTAATTAGTTTAAACGCATTAATAATCACAGTACTGTGCACATATTTCAGAATCCCAAATGTCCCTAATGTCACTCTTACTGGGTACCCAGGCAATAAGAGACTAGCCTATTTGGTGCAGCTGGTTGGGGCCCTGAAGATGGAAAATGCATGCACAATACCCAAATTGTAATCTGGAGCCGGTAGGCTCAGTTCGTGGAGAAAGAGAGGAAAAGTAATCAGATGGAACACTTGCAATTAGATGATGGCAGGGAGCTACCCTGATTTGTACTCACAAATTCAGTGCTGAAACTGAATGGAAGGCAGATTGTCCTGGATTGCCAGGAGGAGCAGACCATGTGGACAAGGTCCTTGTGACTGGACCCCACGGCAGTTCAGAGCAAATGGATGTAGTCTGGATTAAGCTGGGGTTTACTGGCAGCTTCATGCACTCAATTCACTGTACAGGAATTTAAGGCGAGAATCCCCACAAGCACTACACACATTTATATGGAAAAAGAAAGTACTATACCAGGCAGGCTGCTTCTCTATCCCGATCGCAATTACTGCACAATACCTGGGAGAACACACAACAGATTCAGTTCCTGACAGACTGAGCGCGATTCAGCAATTTCTCCAGTCTTCTACAGGGTGAGCCTGGTTTCTACTCTTCAGATCTCCTTGATTCTCTACACAGGTCGGATTCAGTCCGAACAAGCACTTGCACATGCTGCAGACCAAAACTTGAGACCCTTATACGCGTTTTCGACTAAAACTGCGCACCCGAAGAACCAGAGGCTCCTTCCCTCTTCACTGCCAGAGCTAAACTGAAAACTCCAGTAGACAAAACCGGGCACTTCCTTTGAGTTCCTCCCAGTTCTTGGCTGGATTGGCTGTCACCACAATAGACTTCCCTGTTGGTGCAAAAAGGCGCCGAAGTCCAAACTACATTTCCCAGAGTCACTGCCCATACAATCCTCTTGTGGCTGGCTCAGATTATGAGTCCAAGTTCTGATTCATCCACAGGCACCATTTTAGAGCTCCCTTAACCCACACCGATTGCTCCAGTTCAGCAGTTTAAAATTAGAATGGGGAACTAGGCAAACACAGTTCTGATTGCAAAGAAAAGCGGGTTAGACTAACTGTATTTTCAGTATTACTCTAAATGATTTCTGGCAAACAGTTACATCTTTCAGATAGGTTCCCTTTGCACTCCTAGCGACTGCAAAAACGGAATGAATTGGCAGCAGCTGGAGTGGGACTCAAGCAGAGAAACACACAGTCCCTCCCATACAAACTAATTATGTCTGCAAGCAGACAGCTCTTAAAGAGACAGTACCAGAGGCTCTAAAAACACTCACAGATAAATAGCTTAAACGCCAAACACCATTCAGGCTAGGAGCATTCAAGCAAGCTCCTGGAAGTCTTTTGGGAACCCCCATTTGCAGGGGGTTACACCCTTTTTGGCCTGGGAAAGCTTGACGTCCGTGTCAAGCAAGTACCCCCATAAGTTTCAATTGCAACCATATACATTTGCATTAGGCTCACACATGTAATCATTAGTCAATATATCACTTTACCAGGAACACATTTCTGAAATGTTGCAGTACGTTACTCTTTACACAGTATTACACACACATTGTACCATAACTCAGGTTATTACCTCTTGTACATGAAACCTGAAGAGAGGGGGCCCTTCCCTATCCGTTACCTTGGGGCTGGTTGGGGCAAGGGCACCATACTTAGAGGGCAACACAAGTAACTTGGAGTTAGCACTGACGCTCAGTTTGGGCAATGAGCTCGGGGACATACACTCCTTTATGGACAACATTGAGAGGCAAGTCCACAGGCCTCCCAAGGGAATCATAACTGAGGTGCACCACAGGCTTTACAGCTCGACCAGTCTGTCTAGGGGGAACTGTTACAGTCTCTGCACTGTGAGCCTCATTTTCAGCATTGTCCTTACTTGTCAGGGGAGTCTCCGTGGGGGTAGAGAGGCTAGAACTTGGGGCAGTTTCAGCTCCAGGAGTTGCTGTCTCTGAGTCCACAACATTTGGCTCACATGGAGAGCTTTCGGACACTGGCAGTGGACCGTCAGGGCACTCAAAATACTCTTCTTGTTCTGGTGTATCACCAGTCTGTCCCAGTCCATCATTTCCCCCCCCCGAAAGCTCAAACAGTTCAACCATACACAATGATTCCATTTCATCTGACTTGATGCTTTGCACTTCACTTTCTGGGAGCATTGGCTCCAGGGACGAAGCTGGGACTTAGACAGTCCAGAAGGCCCAGCTTCATCTCCAGTATTGACTAGGGATTGCCCCAAACAATTGACTCAGTTCGTAAGAAGGTAGTTTCAAAGTCACACTCACTTCTTCTGATATGGACTGACAGTCATGCTCAACTGGGACTTGTGGAGGGGAACACTTTAACTCAGCTTCTGTAGGTGCAGACTTTCTTGATCTTTTCTTAGCAGCAGCTCTAGTCACTGGTCCAGAGGGGGCATCTTCTGGGGGCTCAGACTCAATCGAGATTTATCCAATGGGCAGTAAATGATTTCTATGCATTATTTTTACATCTTTTGAATTATTCTCAGGCCTTACTTTGTACACTGGCAGATCATCTAGTTTGCCCACTACAATGTGAGGGAGGTGGTGCCATCTGTCAGCAATCTTGTGTTTGCCATGCAGTCCCAGATTTCTTAGCAATACCGATCTCCTCCTGGAATTCCTGTGCTTTCACCTTTTTGCATACCTTTCTTTGTTGGCCTGAATTTCTTTTTGTAGCTAGTTTGAACCAGTTAGTGTATGAGTTAGCTGGGCCTTTAACTTTTGCATACTGTAAATAGTTGTCAGCTTGAACCCCATCAGGAGAGACCCCAAACACACATCTACCGCAGTCGAGCTTCTCTTCCAAACATCAGGCGGTAGGGGGAGAACCCAGTGGCATCACTTTTGGTGCAGTTATAAGCATGTACCAGGGTGCTAATTTGTTGGCTCCATCTAGGCTTGTCCTTTGGGTGTAGGGTGCCTAGCATATCTAGCAAAGTGTGGTTGAAACATTCAGGCTGTGGGTCCCCCTGGGGGTGGTAAGGAGTGGTTCTGAACTTTCGCACTCCCCACAGAGAAAGCATCTCTTTGATTAGATGACTCTCAAAGTCTCTCCCTTGATCAGAATGGATTCTTTGTGGGCCCCATAGTGAACAAAAAGTTTTCTACAAGTACTTTGGCCACAGTGGATGCTTTCTGGTCTTTGGTGGGGAAAGCTTGGGCATATCTAAATAAAATGGTCAGTGACCACCAGCACATTACTGATATTTCTTTGATCTGACTCCAAACTCAGAAAATCAATACAGACCAGCTCCATGGGTGCACTGGTGGTGATGTTAAAAAGGGGGGGGCAGCCCTCTGGGGCAAAGCATTCCTCTATAAGCAGCGACTACAAGTTCAAATGTGTTGCTCCACATCAGCCCCCATCTTAGGCCAATAGAATCTGGATCTCACCAAGTCAAGTGTTCTGTCTATATCAAGGTGCCCCATGTGGTTGTGCAAGGACCTCAGTACCGAGTCTCAAAAGGCAGTGGGCAGTTGTTGTTGTTTGTCTACTTGTTCCCCTCTGTCTACTGTTTCTCTGCATAACAGTTTATTGATCAGTTTCAACTTAGGACCTTCTTTGTATAACAGTGCAGTTTTCAAAATCAGTGGAACGTAATTTGGACACATCTTTTCCTGCATAGAGGGCTTCTAAAGCTGATTTGATCATGGGATCGTGGGATTATTTATTTATTTAGCTTTTGTTGACCGGGTAAGTGCAGTAGACAAATCGTGCCTATTTTCAGGCACGACCCGGGGGAGGGGGATACAGATGAATGCCAACTGACCTTGAACCAGATTAAACTGTTGGTGGTATTTTTAGTGAATGAGGGAAATTTGGCCAGGACACCGGGGAAATTCCCCTACTCTGCTGGCACTCTGTGGCCAGTAGAGGGCTGAGCATTTTCTGCGTTATGGCAGAAGCTCTGATCTCCTGTGAGGAGATGGACACTGGCAAGGACGCTCCCGCTAGCGATGCTTTTACTTGCTCTATGGATACCACTACTATTGCGGATAATGTTTCTACAGACCTGGAGAAGCCATCTAACGCCACGGAGGTGATCAGTATGCAGCCAATTCGAGAGACTTTTAACCCCATAACTGTTGATCCTGTATGCTCTACTTCCGCATTGGGAACTTTAGACTCTGCGACTCCTGTTTCCCCTACGGACCTCTTTCAGCGACGTACATTTCCGGGTGCATCTATGGACAGTCCGCCAATTCGGAAGCCCCTTGCTGCTCCAGTGAGGATACCTGCTGCTTCGCAAACTTTTAAAGAACAATTTAATTTACAGTCTCAGGATCCCTTTATTTCTAAGGATTGGTTGGAGGAAGACTCCTTGTAAAACGCCGGCTGGACTCAGAACGCTTTGGGAACTTGGGTGCCTGACCCTGCTTGGAATCCTGTCTCCTATACTTCTCCTAAGCATGCCACCTCCCTGAGCTCAGGTATTGACATTTTTCAACCTACTGTTTCTATTAATGGTGCGCACCCAGTAAAGGACAAGGAGGCTACTGGTAGCCCCAGTGTACCTATGGTGGGGGCAGGGTTTACGGTTCCTGCTGCAGCAGATAATGTTTCTCATTTAGGTATAGGTTCTGATAACCCTCCTCGCGTTCCTATGGCAGACCTGTTCAAACACAAACTTGAACAGGCTCCCAGGAGAAACGCCGTTAGATTGAGATATAGAGGGGGCCTCAGTTCTCATCCTGATAGGTATTATATTGCTAATACTCTGCTTAAAGGATCTATGTCTTTTCTCCCTTCGGACTTTTTGCACTTATTCATGTTTCAGGGGAGGAGTCCTTTAATATAAGTTTCAGACTTAATAGTAGCCTGGAAAAATTTTGGGAGAAATACTCAGTTCTTAAAACTACCCCTTTATGGCTTCCTTTTTTAGCCATTCCTCTTACTAGACCACAAATTAGGTATGTCACTGGAATGAAGGGGTGAACGTCAGTGATATTTACCACTGGATGCAGAAACGTTGCGATATCTTAGGCCCTCCTGAAGCCTTATTAGATTTAGAGGGTATCTGGACTGGGAGCTGGAAATTTAAAGTTAAATTGTTTCAGGTGAACTCTGATATAGTACATCTTCCTAATAGCTTTTTTCTTGGGAAAGATAGGGGTGTGTGTTTTTATAACGGTCAGCCCCAGGCTTGTTATAAATGCGGTTCTCGTACTCACATTAGTAGCTCTTGTGACATGATGAAATGCTCACTTTGTGGGGGGTTTGGCCATTCAATGGATTTATGTCAGAACATTTTTCAGTGTAATTTGTGTGATGAAAAGGGACATGCCTTTCATCAATGCCCCTGGGCCAAGCGTAATAGAACTGAGGTATGGGATCATGATGATTTAGTACTCCAAGCTCAAGATAAATTACATGTTCCTGGTCCTTCAGTATCTATTACACCGACACCTATACCGTTGGTGGTAACATCTGACTCTCTTTCTAATATACCTCAAACCTCTGACTTGGGGTCCAAGCCTGATAGACCCACAATGCCCCCCCCCCCACATTTGAGACTGTGAAAGGTCGGAGATTTACCAGATCTTCCCTAAAATTACCAACTCCCGGTACTCTTCCAACTTCTAATATTTGTTTACCCCTACAAGAAGATTTGGGGGACTCGGACTTAGAATCCGATACGTCCCATAGATCTGAGATAATTACAGAAGATGAGGATAGCAGATCTACAGAATTGGCTAAGGAAAAAAAAGGAGGAAAGAAAGGAAAAAAAAGAAAAGCTAGTAATAATTTAAAAGGGGGAACTGGCTGAATTTTGACATCCTATGTCTACATTACGACTCCTATCTTTTAATGTCTGCAGTTTAAAAACATATAGGAAGCAGATTTCTATCTTGTCCCATTTGTCAACCCTTCCTGTGGACATTATTCTTCTGCAAGAATGTTGTCTTTCCTCGCTTGCTGAGACTGAGGTACTTAAAAAGCGATGGCACTGGGTTCCCTCTTTTGTCTTTTGGCTTAGAACCCGCAGATGGGTTGGTATTCTTTTAAATCCACCAATATTCATATTTTTTGGTTGATAGATATTTGCCCTGGTAGAGCCTTAATTTTGGATGGCTTTATAGGAGATTTTTTTTTCCGTCTTATTAACCTTTATGCCCCACAAACAAAGTCTGCCAGGGTTGAATTATTTGGAGATATTAGACCCTTTCTTTTCACCAAATTGCATGTCATTTGGGGAGGGAATTTTGATTGTACATTAGATACCCCTTTATCTGGAGCCACCTAGAGAAAATGTACTGCGATTCTAATGCCCTGAAGCAAACCCTTACTGACTCAAATATGCAGGACGCTTTACGTAAATTACACCCTAAGGGTCTTGGTGCTACCTATCATAGATTTATTTACGCCACTAGAATTGATATGTTTTTCTTTTCCCAATATTTACATCCCATTTCTTGCCAATCTCAACCTTCTGAGTTTTCTGATCATAATATACTATTTTGTTCTTTTAGCCTGCATTCTATCCCTCCAAAATTTTTTCTAAATATAATCGCTGGAGATTGAATATGTCCCTTTTTGATACCCCTTCTTTTTTTTCTCAGACTGAATTTTTGTTTGCATACAGGAAATCTGTTTTTTGTGCATACTCAGATTCCTTAAACTGGTGGATAGACACAAAACGAGAATTAAAGAAACTTTTCCTTTCATTTGGAAAGGCTAGAGCTAATTCTAAATATATACAGTATCTGCTTACTCGTAACCAATTATATAAATTGATGTCTTCCCCTACTGAAGGTTTCCAAGCTTTGCTTCCTCAAATCAAAATTCTGAAGGAACAGATGAAATCCTATCAATATGATAGAGCAAAATCCCTAGAACTAGAGTTTAAATTTGGTACTAAGACTGTCCCTGCTTCTGACCCCTTTATGGCATGTAAACACAGGTTGGAAGCCACTCTTATGACTCAGCTTGTTGCACCTACTGGTATTATGCTCACCACAGATATGGATATGTTGACTCTAATTCAACAACATGTGGCAACCTCCTTTCAGGATACCTCAACCCCTGTTTTTCCTGATCTTTCTGATTTTACTGCTCCTGTTCCTCACCTGTCCACTTCTCAAATTATTCCATTGATTCAACCTATTTCTTCCCAGTAAGTTGAACTAGCAATCACACAGTTAAGTAAGGATACCTCGCCAGGGTGGGATGGCCTTCCCAATGAGTTTTATAAACTCTTTTTATCACACATGATATACTTTTTGCCTAAAGTATTTAATTTTTTATTGTTTTCTTCTGCTGAACTTTCTGGGTTTAATACTTCGCTCCTTTTTTTCCTATATAAATCTGGGAACAAGGCCTTACTATCTAACTGGAGGCCTTTAAGCTTGCTGAATAGTGACTATAAAATACTTACTAAAATTCTTAATAACAGATTATTACTAGTGGCTGGGTCTCTTATTCACCCAGCCCAAACATGTGCCATCCCTCATAGACGAATTCAACATAATCTATATCTTTTACAGGATTTATTTGAACTTAGTAATAAAGGACATATTTCAGGATATATTGTTGCTTTGGATCAGCCCAAAGCTTTTGACCGAGTTAAACATAACTATTTATTCTCTATACTTTTTCGTTACGGTATTCCTCCACCCTTTGTTTATTGGATTTCCACTTTATATAAAAGCTAGTTGTGTTCCCATGGTTAATGGATATTTTGTACGAAGTACCTATATCAATTGGAGTTCGCAGGGTTGCCCATTGAGCCCACTTTGTATTCCTTTGTTTTGGACCTGTTGTTAGGCAGATTATTTGGCTACGAATATTATTGGTTTGTCCCTCCTCTACTTTACCAGTGGAAAACTAATCATGCATGCAGATGATATTACTTTATTCTTGGGAGATATTCCTTCTCTGCAGAACGCATTGCACATTTTTTCTACTTTTGAGGCATTATCAGGAGCTCAAATCAATATGCATAAAAGTTTTATTTTTATTCTACAGTCTACACATTTAGACCCTTCTATTGTTGCAGGTATTCCTGTAGCTTCATCTCCTCGTAATATTTTAGGCATTTGGTTTGGAGCTGGAGATTTAGCTACTTATAATTGGGAAAAACAGCTGTACATTGGATAATTTAAAATCCATAGATGGAAAGGATGGAAATTTGGAAAGAAAAAAAGGATTTCTATTATAAAAAAATTCGTGTTACCCGTGTTTTTATATTTAAGTTATGTTTTTCCACCTTCTCTTCACTTGGAGACTAGACTGTTTAGCATTTTTTTCCAGATGTTGTGGGGTAATAGACTGAACCCAGTATGCAGGGATATTACTTATCTTCCCATTAATAAGGGTGGATTGGGTATGATTAACCCCACTGTTTTTTATCACTCCTTTTTTTTGTTTGACTCTCTTTCTTATCTTTGGTCTGCTACCACTATGTCTTGGCAAATATGGTCCAATTTTTTGTGGTCTACTTACTTAAATAAATGGTCGCTACTTCCCCCTAAGATATTACTGACAGATTCCTTGCCTTCATATGGTATTGCTACTTTTAAGAAATTACAGCAATGGAAGATATCGTTTCCACATCTGCTCACTCTTTCTAGGAAAACCTTTTATAGATTTGTTGTGTTTGAAGTGCAGAAATGTGTTCCCCTTTTTCCAGAATGTGTACCTACTCAAATGATTTTCTCTTTTCGGAAACTGACCGATTTTAGGATTCCCCCATATATCTGGGATATTGTATGGCTATCTATGCAGGGAAGGTTGGGGATTCGTGGTAATTTAAAATACAAACCCACTACAGAACGATTTTGTTTACGACCCACCTGTGTTAATTGCGAAGAAACTATGGTTCATTTTTTGTTTCATGCCCTTTAGTCAAAAATTTTGGCAGGGCGCTGCTGTACATTGAACCTCCTTTTTAGCCACTGTTACATACCAGACCATAGTTTTGGGCAATTATACTGGGATTTGAGTCAGCTATCATAGAAGTACCCTGAATGTGTTTTTTATTTATACAATATTATCTTTGGCAGGCTCGTTGTCAATTTATTTTTCAACAACTAACTGTTTTATCTCACACTTTGTTTACCCAAATTGAGAATGGTTTACTTTCTGTTAAAACTAGGGATTTGGATAAATTCTCCAAATCTAAAGTTGATTTGTTTTGGCAAAACTTTATAACTCTATAATGTATTGAGTTGTTCTATTTCTTTTAGCTGTTTTCCTTTTTCTGACGTTATATAATATGGTATTTTGTTTCTGCTTGCACTTTCCTTTTGTGATGTTATGTTTTTCTCTAATAAAACTACCCCTACTCTTTTCGATAAGTGCCATGGGATCTTTAACATCTACCTGAACTACCACCAATCCAGGCAGATGGGACCTTGGTTTAACGTCTCATCCGAAAGACGGCACCTCAGAAGTGCAGCACCCCTCTCATGCTGCACTACAGTGTCAGTATTGGGATATTAACCCAAGTGCCAGATGTGGAACTGAACCCACAGCCTCTGATCGCCCATCGAATACTGTCATTGTCCAGCTGAGGCAGTGCACCAATGTCTATTGCAGAAAAGTGGCAATAAGCAGCAGGTATGCAATTCTCAGAGGGTCCCAAGCAATCCACCATGTAGTCCACTGCGTCCGTGGACATTTGTTCCTCCCTGTCAAACTTCTGGCAGAGTGCCCGAATATCAGGTTCTGACAGTCTGACCCAATCATTCTGGGGAACAGGCCTCCGGGAGAGAGCATCAGCATCTATGTGGTTCAGGCCTGCTCGGTATTCAACAGCATAGTCGTATGTAGATAATGCAGAAAGCCACCTATGGCCAGTGGCATCCAACTTAGCTGAGGTCTGCACATAGGTCAAAGGATTATTGTCAGTTTTTACTAGTATTTTAGCCCCATACAAGTACTCATGGAATTGGTCAACAATAGCCCACTTCAAAGCTAGGAACTCTAACTTATGTACAGGATAGTTCTTTTCGGATGGGGTCAGGCTTCTACTGGCAAAGGCCACTGGTCTCAGGCCATTCTCGTGCTCTTGGTACAACACAGCCCCCAACCCTTGAAAGCTAGCATCAGTGTGCAGGACATAAGGTTTTCTTGGATCGGCATAGGGCAGCACTGGAGCGTGGGTAAGTTGATATATGATCTCATTAAAGGCAGTCTCACGATCAGGAGTCCAGCGGGCCCCAAATACTTCACTCGGACGAAAATACACTCTTTCAGTCTTGAGGGATGCTGACTTTTTGTATTTTTTGTGGGTTGGGGGATACCCTTGAGTAAGGTTAAGTAAAGGGTGGATCACTCTTGAATAGTCCTTGATGAAGCGCGAGTAATAACCATAGAATCCCAGGAATTTTTGCAGTTCTTTTAGATTTTGGGCTGTGGCCAGGTGGTCAAGGCCTCAACTTTACTTGGGTCGGTCTCTATTCCTCGGTGGATACTATAGTGTCCCACATACTTTACTGATGTTTGAAAGAATTGACACTTATCAATGGACAGTTTAAGGCCAAAGTCTTCCAGTCGGTCCAATACCTTAAATAATCTGCTCTCATGTTCCTCCAGTGAGCTGCCAAACACAATAACATCATCTAGGTATACCAGGCACTCTAGTAAGTTCATGTCCCCCACTGCATGCTCCATCAGTCACTGAAAAGTGGCTGGAGCACCTGAAATCCCTTGAGGCATCCTCGTGAATTCATGGAAGCCTAGCGGACAGATAAAGGCTGTCTTCTCATGGCCCTCTGGGGCCATCGGGATCTGGTAGTACCCACTGTGGAGATCCAGCACAGAGAACCACTTGCTCCCGTTTAGGCAGTCCCAAGCATCCTGAATGCGGAGCATTGTGTACTGATCAGGGATAGTCCGCCAGTTCAAGGTGTGATAATCAACGCACATCCTTACTGTCCCATTCTTTTTCCTCACTACCACAATGGGGGAAGCATAGGGGCTTCTGGATTCTTGTATTACACCAGCAGCAAGCATCTCTTGCAGATGCCATCTCACATCATCTATGTCAGCAGGTGCCAAGCGTCGAGACCTCTTACGAAATGGTCTTTCGTCATGCAGCCGGATATGGTGCTCAACTCCTTGCGTGCATCCTACGTCCCATTCCTTTAAAGAAAACACCTGGTCTCTCTGGGCAAGCTTCTCACTGATCCTCACTTTCCATTCAGCTGGCAACGGGGAGTCACCGAAATCAAACAAGTCAGGCGTTACTCTGTCATTCTTCCCGAACTCTTGCTGCTGGGTAGCACTGCAGTGTCTGCACAATGCACATTAGCCAGGGTGCAACCTCTATTTACTCGAATCTCTCTATCAGACACATTATGAACTTGAACCATTACCCTTCTGGCATAAGCATGGGCTCTAGCAGGCAAAATAATAGGCTTGACCAGCAGTCCCTCCGGCAATTTTCCATCGCCTGGTGCATCCAACATTAATATTTTATTCTTGACATCCTTTCTAATATGGACCTCTCCCTGTAAGGTACACTGGGCATTTGGCACCAGGATCAGAGACTCAAGATCCTTCTTCCAGACAATTCCAACCGGCTCCTCTGGTTCTACTGTTTCAACATCTCTGTGTGCCTCATAGGCCTTCTTAATCAAGGCCGAAATTCTTAAAGCCCTACCAGCCCTTGACCCCTGTTTTTCATAACACAACTGTGCCAGCCATCCAAACATATGTGCATTAGTCCCAATTAGTAGAGGAACCCCATCATACAGTCCAATAGGGGGACACACTAAGGCCAGGGTCTCTACTTGCTCAGCCACTCCAGCCACAGAGGTGGGAAAAGACAGCCAAATTCGTATATATCCAGAGTAGGGGTAGGCCTTCTCACTTAACCCCCAGACATGCAGCCCCTCCAACAGTTGTAAGGGTACATCAGACAAATGCTTCTGATACCAGTCTTGGAACATAATTGTCACTTGGGAGCCACTGTCTATTACAGCTCTTGTAGACACTCCATTCACCTTTACAGTGGTCTCCATGGAGGGACCCACTATTCTGGACCATTCTGGAGAGGCGGAAGCGGGGGCCTGGGCAACTGACCTTGCCACAAAGGAACGTGAGTTAGCATTTTTGGGGACCTCACTGGGATCATTGCGTGCACCCTTTAACCACTGATTTGTTCTCCGAAGCTCTTCCTGGTAGCCTATATGCAACTTTGTCTGTGTCTTTTGGGGACCGGCATTCTCTCTTCATGTGCCCATCCTTCCCACAATTATGACAAAACATACTTTCTGGAGATTGAGCTGGCCGAGGCATCACACTGGGAGTCAGGGCGGGGGTACTACTAACTGGAAACCTTGGTGCCATCTCTGTCTGCGGCGTGATAAGCATTTGGAGACATCTCGTCAATTTCCCCACTTCCATGGTCAAGACATCGAGTTTTGAGCTGTTGTCAGCAGGAGATGCATGGGTGGGTACCTCCACCCCCATAGCAGATGCAGTCGGATGAGGGTCGGGGCCTGTACTTGCAGGAGCGGCCTTCATAAAGGGACTGTTTTTTACTTCCCCGAACTCTCTCAACAGTTCTCCCCAGTGTGGCATATCTTTTTCCTTCTCAGAGCACTCATTAACTGCCAACCTCTGCCCCTGAACTTCACTTGATGGGTCACCCTCAGTCACTTGGGTCGTAGCCGCAGCTATTGGTGCAAGTCCCTCCCGAGTCGCCTTTTCTCAACTCTCGAATTTCTCTCATTAGCTCATCATGAGGTGGAGAGTTCCAGTCGATTTGCCAGCGTAACTGGAAGCAACAGCAGTTCTGAGAAGGGGGAGACTTAGGATCCTGTCTAGCCTGGTTCGGTCCAGTTCAATCGCTGGCAAACTACCCTTTCTGAGGCATTCTTGCAACAATTTTTCCAGCCGAGATACATACACAGACAACAACTCCCCTTGGTACTGTTGTGCATTTATTACTCTCCACCACAGGTCCTTATCAGAATCTGGGCTCCCATACACATTCTCCAAGGCCTTTAGGGTTACTGGCCCGTTTAGCATGGATGGTAGCCAGGGCAGGACCTCGGAGGCTCTCACTAACCCTCTTTCGCTTTTTGGCTTCCGAGCATTGCCATTCTAGCACTTGGGGGGCAACACAGTCTATCCAGGTCTCCCAGTCATCCTCCCCTTGGGGGGTGGGGAGGGTGCCAGAGAAGATCCTCAACCTTCGGTAAGAGTCGTGACTAATGGCAGGTGCAGAAATAGGAGCCTGCATTGGTTCAGCCACCATTACGGGTACTGGAGCAGGAGAGGGTGTTGGGGGAGGAACACCCCAGGTGGCAACACTAGTTTCTTCAAGTCCTCCACAGTTTTCCCTTCCCCCAGCAACCATTTAGAAAATTTCTCCTCAAAAGTTTCAGATAATGGTGGGGGCTCATTCCCCCCTGGGTCTTTACTGTCCTTAGTTATCATTCTCCAGGCAGTGAGGGCTCCCTCTGGGGTAATAGTCTGTGGCACTTTGGAGCTATCTATGGGATCCTTAAACTCTACTAGGGCCCGGAAAGTGTGGGTGAGCAGATCAGCATGCCGGCCCACCACCACTGGGTTTTGTAAACCTTCCACCTTGGAAAGTACTCCCTGTGTCCGTATTGATACCCAGGGGGATGTCCAGCATAAGCATAGCATTTTGGGGGTCGATCTCTTCCCCAGTACACCACTCCACCAGCTGGTGCACAGCCACTTCTATCGGGGTACCCATTCATTTATTTATTTTTTTTTCTTAACAGTGGTTCGTAAATATGGCCACTAGGGGACACACAATCCCAGCGGTGCCTCCAAGATGTAACTTCTAGGTGGCGCTATCCCAAGGGCTACTACCCCTGCCTGATTTGCCACTAACAGGTTGAGGGGCCTGGATTCAATGGCGGGTGCCTCCATCCAGAGGTCAGTACTGTATTTTCATTATTACTCTAAATGATTTCTGGCAAACAGTTACATCTTTCAGATAGGTTCCCTTTGCACTCCTAGCGACTGCAAAAACAGAGTGAATTGGCAGCAGCTGGAGTGGGAATCAAGCAGAGAAACACACAGTCCCCCCCCCCATACAAACTAATTATGTCTGCAAGCACACAGCTCTTAAAGAGATAGTACCAGAGGCTCTAAAAACACTCACAGATAAATAGCTTAAACGCCAGACACCATTCAGGCTCAGAGCATTCAAGCAAGCTCCTGGAAGTCTTTTTGGAACCCCCATTTGCAGGGGGGTAACACTAATGATGTCATTGCCAACCACTGCTTTACTACTTACCTGCATGTTACCAGCATGTGCTCAGCTGTATCATTGTAATTGCTACTAAATTGTATAAATGTATGAAACTACTATGTGCTACACTAAGTATGTCACTCTCATGCTGTAACCTAAAATTGTTCTGTTTGTCCTCAATGTGACAAGGTACCTTTGAAAATGAGCCTCTGGCTCAAAGGTTGTAAACCGATGTACAAATAAATAAAAATAAAACTTACTACCTGCCATACCTGAACATTATACTACAGACTAAATTTTTTTTTTTTACCTGCAGCAGGTGCAGCAAGACCTTTTCACCACACAGACACACAACTATATTTAGCCATTATCTACCTAGGTTACCCAGTTGAGATGCAGGATTTTGTTTCTGGTTTGGTCCTGCATTACAGTTTATTTACCCAGGATAGCCCAGCTGAGATGCAGTATCTCATTTCCAGTAGGGTCTTGCATTAAAATTTATTTACCGAGTATAGCCCTGTTAAGTTGCAACACCTCGTTTACAGTGGGGTCCTGCATTAAAATATATTTACCCAGGATAGCCCAGCTGAGATGCAGCATGTCGTTTCCTGTGGGGTCTTGCATTAAATTTATTTACCAGTGGGGTCCTGCATTACAGGTTATTTACCCTGGATAGTCCAGCTGAGGTGCAGCATCTCATTTCGTATGGGGTCATGCATTAGAGTTTATTTACACAGGATAGCCCAGTTGAGATGCATCATCTTGTTTTCATTGGGGTTCTGCATTTCAATTTATTTACCCAGGATAGGCCAGGTGAGATGTACCGTCTCGTTTCCTATGGGATCCTGCATTACAATTTAATTAAATAGGATACCCCAGCTGAGATGCAGCATCTCATTTTCCCTGGGGACTGCATTACAAGTTATTTATCCAGGATAGCCCAGCTGAGATGAAGCTTCTCATTTCCGGTGGAGTCCTGCATTACAATTTATTTACCTAAGATAGCCCAGCTGATGAGCAACATTTCATTTCCAGTGGGGTCCTGCATTACAATTTATTTACCAGGATAGCCAGCTGAGATGCCGACTCTTATTTCCAATGGGGTCCTGCATTACATTTTATTTAATCATGATAGCCCAGCTGAGATGCAACATTTCATTTCCAGTGGGGTACTGCATTGCAATTTATTTACCCAGGATCAATGATGTAGACAGGCATACTGACTGTACACATTTGTGTACAGTTTTGTTGAGTGCCTGTCACAAACCATATGTTTTTCTGTTAACATTAGAATGAAAATCTGTAGTACGTGAGTTAGTGTAGGCCACTGAGGTGTGTCTCTGTTTAAACTTCTATTGTTTATTTTTTATTTATTTGAAAGTCGGATTTACAACCTTTGAGTTGTGGACTCATTTACAAAGGCACCTCATCGCAGGGAGGGTAGAAATGAGTACAGTGTGAGGTATAGCAGTGGTAACATACAGGTGCGATACAGATAACAATTAGAATGCATTTATTTATTTATTTAGTTTTTGTTGACCGGGTAAGTGCACTAGACAAATCTTGCCTATTTTCAGGCACGACCTGGGGGAGGGGGATACAGATGAATGCCAGCGGACCTTGAACCAGATGAAGCTGTTGGTGGTATTTTTAGTGAATGAGGGAAATGTGGCCAGGACACTGGGGAAATTCCCCTACTCTTTTCGATAAGTGCCATGGGATCTTTAACATCCACCTGAATTACCACCAGTCCAGACAGATGGGACCTCGGTTTAACGTCTCATCCGATTTACAACAGTGGTTTACAAATAAGGTTGCATACAGTGAGTTACAATTGTATAAATATTACTGTAATAGAAGGTTCAGCTCTGGACATACCAGGGAGGAATACCTATGGGAAAAACAGGGAGTGGGGGGGGGGAATAGTCCAATGGACACTGTCAGGCTAAGGGCCAGGCAGGAGGGACCCCACCATTCCATTAATTAGGGGCAATTACAGCTTCGGGCGTCAAAGAGGAGGTTATGGAGTGTGACTTTGAAAGGACCGATTTTGGTAAGATTTGTGACAGAGGGCGGGAGGGAGATGAACCATGTTGGGGCGCGGTAGTGGAAGGACTTTGGGCTAAGAAGGTCTTGGTATGGGGCACCTGGAAGGTGGCCTTAACTATGCTATGGGTGGCAACAAATAGGGATGTACGCCGCAGGGACACAGTGACCCCTGGGGGGAGAGACCTAGCAGGGATTTTTTGGCAAGTAGGCAGGTTTGGTAGCGCAAGCGCTCCTTAAAGGTGAGCAGGTTGGTGGTGAAATAGAGCAGGCAAGTATGAGTGCAGTGGGATGCGCCGGTCAGGAGCCTGCAGGCCTTATTTATCGAGGTCTGAATTTTGGCGAGGGCGGTATTGACTGCCGCGGCATAGATGGGTAGGCTGTAGTCCACTAAGGACAGGACGGAGGAGTCGATGGCCAGTTGGAGGGCAGTTTGGGGGAGGCAATCTGTATGCCGATAGAGTAGGCCAATCCGAGAATTTATAGCTGAGGACAGGGTATTGATGTGGGTGTGAAAGATAAGAGCTGAGTCAAAGGTGATGCCCAGGTATTTGCAGGATGACACCTGCTCGAGAGGGTGTGGATTACTGGGGTGAATGCAGAGGGGGGCATTTTTGGCTTTATTCTGGTGATGAGAAAAAAGCATGGATTTGGTTTTTCTTGAGGTTAATGACCAGACGGTGGTCAAGGAACCACTTTTCGGCTTGGTTGAAAGTACGCTGCAGGGATTCCTATAGAGATGCAGGGTCAGGGTAGAATGCAAAGAGGACCACATCATCGGCATAGAGGAACATATTGCCCAAGCAGGAGCTGGGGAGAGTGTTGAGAAAGAGGCTGACCAGAACGGGGCCCAGGATGGAACCTTGGGGGACTCTGGAGCGAACAGGCTGGGTGTTGGACAGGGTGCCGTTTACCTTCACACGTTGGGATGTGGTAGAGAGGTAACTGGTAAACCAAGCAAGGGGGCCAGGGGAGAAACCAAGTTGGTGGAGGGAGTCAAGTAGGAGGGGGTGACAGACAGTGTCAAAGGCCTTGGAGAGGTCAATGAACACTGCATCTGCAACGTGACCAGTGTCGAGAGCAGAGTGGAGGTCCTGGGACAACTCCAGGAGGGCTGTAGTGGTACTGTGTCCAGGGCGGAAACCATGTTGTTCCGGACACAACAGGTCGTACTTGGCTAGGTGCTCAGAGAGCTGTGTGGACACTATTTTTTTCTAGTGCTTTGGAGAGCGGAGGGAGAATGGGCCTGAAATTGTTTGGGGAGGTTCTATCCCCACTCTTATGGATTGGGGTGATTTCTGCAACTTCCCAAGCACTTGGGAACTGGCCCAGATATAGGGAACCAGTTTAAGAGGTCATGAGAGGGGCTTGAACAGTATCCAAAACTAATTGAAGGATCTTGGAGTCCAGGGGATCACAGCTGGGGTTGTTGCTAGCTAGGGCTTTTAGCAGATGAGAGGCCTGGCTTCACGGAGGGATATGGTGCACAGGGAGAAAGGGGGGCGATCCAGGGTGGGGGGGTGGAGGCAGGGATAGGGTCGAAGAAGTAGTTGGGAAGAACAGAGCTTAGATCTGAGAAAGCCATATTGAGGCACTCAGCTATGCGGGGTGGATCAGTAGTGACGGTACCGTCTATTGACAGTTGTGCTGGGGGGGGGGGGAACGAGTCTTCCCATTGAGCTCCTTCATATTGTCCCAGAAGGCACGGGATGAGCCCCAAGTGGATGCACGGGTGGTTTGATAATATTCTGTCTTAGCCTGCCTTATAGCCCAGGTGCACCTATTACGTGCTGCATTATAGGCTTGTCTATCAGCCAGTTTGTCGCGACAGCAATATGCCAGAGATTATCTCTTTGTTTCAGTTTTGGTGTTATGTTTTTTGGTATGGGTTCTGGTCAAGGGGACGAAAAGGTAACCACCTCTGCTGAAGGCACTGGAAAAATAGGCTAGGGCAGAGTCAATATCTGCTGTGAGTAGGATTGGGGACCAGTCAAGCTAGGCAAGTGTATTTTTAGCTTTCTGAGACCCCTGGGGTGAAAGCGCCGGTGCGAGGAGACCTGGGACACTGGTTTCAGTGCTGGGGATAACCAGTGACAGAGGACGGGAGAGTGGTCACTAAGAGAGTCTGGTAGTACATTAATATCCCTGATTTTATGAGGGCGGTTTGACAGAATTACATCAAGGAGGGTGCTGGAACCACTTGACCAGTTAAATCTAGTAGGCAAGTTAACTAGTTGGGTCATATCTAGAACAGAAAAGGAGTCCCTGATATGGGAGGCAGAGGTACCCAGCCAATGGACATTAAGGTCACCTAGTATGAGCTGCTCCACCTTGTGTGGGAGTGTGGTGAGGTAATCAATGAGAGATTGGACAGCTTGTCCCTGGTCCCTCGGGGGTATGTAAGAGACTGTGAGGAAAAGGGGGCCCCTGGCTGGGTCAGGGGTAACCTTAAAGGTGAGGGCTTGGGCACTAAAACTGAGCTTGGTGGCTAGGAGTGCATGGCCTAAAAGTGTGTCACACATAAAGACTGCACACCCACCACCACGTTTGCCAATGCGGTCTTCCCTGAACAGAGTGTAGCCAGGAAGGGAGATAACAGAGTCGGAATTTTTTTGGGAGAGCCAAGTCTGAACTAGCGCTATAATATCTGGTCGGTGCTGTACAACCCAGCACTGGAGAGCGGCGGATATTTTTTAGGAGGCTGCAAATATTCATAGAGGCAATGCTGAGGCCAGTTCCAGTGAGAGGTGGCTAGTTGACAATGACCCGGGGTTGGGGTGTACGTTCCTGGAGAGCAGAAGGAGTAGAGCAATTAATCTGATGAGAGGACTGTGGCGACAAGACCCTTAGCCAGGAACCGATGCAGGTCCTATTAGCGGGGGTGCAGGGGATGGGTAGGGAGTGGAGGGTAGGTATAGCAAGGAAAGGGTGGGCCCAGGGTGTCCCAGAGGGGGATGGAGGAGAGGTGGAATTGGTTGGCGGTGGGTACTGTGGAGTAATAGGAGCGGCCAAGGTGGGGGGGGTTGGCTGCTGTGGAGTGGTAGAGGGGGTGGGGCTCAGGGCGAGGGGCAGGGGAGGAGGATGGGACATGGGCTGAGCAAAAAAAGTAGCCAACAGTAGGCTGAGTGTGATAGCCATGGTGCCCACTGCTATTTCCTATTAGGGGGATAACTGACCTTCAGTGAGGGAGACTGTCCCTGTGGTGTAGTGGTAGTGCTGCTGCCTTTGGTGCCAAGGGTACAAGGTTCGAATCCTAGGGGGGGTTGTGGGACCTTGGCATAGAGGCTGGTGGGCTTGGCTAGTGGGTAATGGGAGGCTGGAAAAAGGTGCTCAGAGGAAGGTGAAATAGCACTCCTAGTGGCCACTCTGGGTACTTAAAAAGGCTGGGGGGAACAGAGAGGGGTAGGCAGTGGCCGGTGGGGAGGTAGAGGAGAAAAGGGCGCAGAGAAGGGTGAGGTGGAGAGAGTGGCAAGAGAGGCAATAGGCAGGAGACTGGGCAGCGGAGTGGCTGGGAGGACAGAGTGCCTGCAAGTAGCAGTAGCAGAGACAGGGAATATATAGAGAGGTTGGTAAAGACAGGAAGGGAGTTCCCTCTGGTGGCTGAAGAGTATAAACTGCACATGGGAAAGTGGGGACTTCATTTCAGAGGGGTACAGGAAGTCATGTGACAGGATAAATAAATTGTGGGTCGGGCTGGGTGTGAGAGTGTGGTGTGCGCGTCGATGGGCTAACACCCCACACAAATGAAGCCTGCAGGGAGGACAGCCTTACCTATTAAGGCTCTCGTTTCTTCAGTATTTACAAATGAAGAGGGGGAGGTACCTAAAACAAACAACAGAAACACTCTGGATACAGAAGTTGATACCAGCCCATTTACAGAAGAAAGGGTTCTGAAAGAACTCTTAAAACTGAAGGTGGACAAAGCAATGGGGCCTGATGGGATTCATCCCAGAATTCTAAAAGAACTAAGGGTAGAACTAGTGACACCACTGACTACCCTCTTTAACAAATCATGGGAGGATGGGGTGGTACCCGAGGACTGGAGGAGGGCAGATGTGATTCCCCTTCACAAAAGTGAGGGCAAGGCAGAAGCAGGAAACTACAGACC
This sequence comes from Neoceratodus forsteri, assembly GCA_016271365.2. Taxonomy (NCBI): domain Eukaryota; kingdom Metazoa; phylum Chordata; order Ceratodontiformes; family Ceratodontidae; genus Neoceratodus; species Neoceratodus forsteri. The sequence goes on from CM028129.1 coordinate 1,625,594,192, forward strand.
TGTTAGTTTAACCTCAGTGATAGGGGAAATGATGGAATCACTACTGAAGGAAAGAATTGTCGAGTATCTAGAGGTCAGAGGGGCACAGGACCCAAGGCAGCATGGATTCACAGCAGGAAGGTTATGCCAGACGAATCTGATGGATTTCTTTGACTGGGTGACCAAAGTAGTAGATCAGGGAGGGGCTGTGGACATGGCCTACCTAGACTTTAGCAAGGCATTTGACACAGTCCCACACAAAAGATTAATATACAAGTTAGCCAGCCTGGGAGTGGGTCCCAAGATGACAGCCTGGATAAAGAAAAGGCTGGAGAATAGGACACAGAGAGTCCACTCTGAAGAAAGGGGGGTTACTAGTGGGGTACCGCAGGGTTCAGTATTAGGACCGGTCCTCTTCAATGTCTTTATAAGCGACATTGCAGAGGGACTGGAAGGAAAAGTATGTCTCTGCAGATGACACAAAGATCTGCAACAGAGTTGATGCACAAGGTGGGGTGGAAAGGATGCGAAGGGACTTGGCAATTTTAGAGGAATGGTCAAATGTATGGCAGCTTAGATTCAATGCTAAGAAGTGCAAGGTAATGCACCTGGGAAACAAAAACCCAGGGGAAGAGTACACAATGGGGGGGTGAGTGGGGAGTGAGATACTAACAACAACAAAAATGGAAAGGGACCTGGGGGTAATCATATCAGATGACCTAAAGGTGGGCAGGCAATGTGAGAGGGCAGCAAGGAGGGCTGGGGGGATACTGGGATGCATAGGGAGAGGCATCACCAGTAGAAAACAGGAAGTTATTATCCCTCTGTACAGACAGCTGGTGAGACCCCATCTGGAGTATTGCATGCAGTTCTGGAGACCCAGTCTCCGCAAAGGCATAGACAGGATGGAAGCTGTCCAGAGGAGGGCAACTAAAATGGTGCAGGGTCTGCACCGGAAGACATTTGAAGAGAGACTTAAGGAGCTTAATATGTATAGCCTCGAGGAAAGGAGGGAGAGGGGGGACATGATAGAAACTTTCAAGTACCTCAAGGGAATCAACAAAGTCAAAGAGGGTAGCATCTTTCAAAAAAAGAGGTGTGCAAGAACAAGGGGGCACAATTTGAAGATAGAGGGGGTGGCTCAGAGGTAATTTAAGTAAGTATTTTTTCACAGAGGTTGTGGATGCATGGAATGGCCTTCGGAGGAAGGTTGTGGAGTCAAAAACAGTGGTGGAATTCAAGCATGCATGGGACAGTCATAAGGCAATTCTAGGGGTGGGGTAGGAAAAAAGTAGGCTGCTGGTTAACTAGGATCTGCAGCTTATCCATTAGGTAGGAAATGGGCAGACTGGGTGAGCCAAGCGGTCCTTATCTGCGTCAAATTCTATGTTTCGTTCGGTTCCCTTGCTCCTGGAGCAAGGGGGGAGGGGGATCCTGAGGCCTATATGGAGGGGGAGAACAAAGAGGAAATTAGTATGCAGCGGGAGGGTTTACCAGCACCGAGACCCCTACTGTGCATGTGCTAAATGTTGGTCTATCTATCGGGACAGAGTCCCTTGTGCGCATGCGTGAGGTCTGGACAGCAAGAATGCCAGAAAGACTCCCTGTACCAGGTAAGACACAGCTAAGCTTTCACAATTAACACTGAAACAGGCACTACGATAACAGTATACATCCCCACCCAGGTTACAAGAGCAAGGAACACTGATTAGACTGCAACTAACATGTACAAGTAGTGAGTGAAATACGTGGCTAGACAGTCTCTGAGTACGCTGCACATTGTCTTAAAGTACCAGTTGTGAATGTAGACAATGCCCGGTGCAAACTCCCGGTGATTCCAGAGCAGAAAAACAATCAGTTGCTGTGTGGGGGCATTAAATGTCCAACACCCCACACAAATGAAGCCTGCAGGAAGGACAGTATTACCTGTTAAGGCTCTCATTCAGTTCCCTTGCTCCCGGTGGATGTGTTGCTGTGAGGTGTGTGTGTGGGGGGGGATCCTGAGGCCTATTAAGGATCTCGTTCGGTTCCCTTGCTCCCGGTGGAGCGCTGTGAGCTGCTGTGTTGCTGTGAGGAGACAGATACATGTATGACCTCTCTAGAGATTAGAGGAATCATCTGACAACAATCTGACTTGTTTGGAAAGGGGTACCATTTGGAGAGAATGTGTACATTTTTTAATTGGGGGGGGGTGTAACTGTTGGAGATTGTGTATACAAAATGGACATTTCTGGCTACACCCCTGCCCAGGATAGCCCAGCTTAGATGCAGCATCTTGTTTCCAGTGTGGTCTTGCATTAAAATTCCTTTACCCAGGATAGCCCAGCTGAGTTGAAACACCTTGCTTACAGTGGGGTCCTGTATTAAAATTTATTTACCCAAGATAGCCAAGTTGAGAAGCATCTAATTTCCAGAGTGGTCCTGCATTACAATTTATTTACCAAGGATAACCCAGCTGAGATGAAGCATCTTGTTTCCAGAGGGGTCTTGCATTACAATCTATTTCCTTATGATAGCCCAGGTGAGATGCAGCATCTTGATTCCTGCTGGGTCCTGCATTATAATGTGATTACCCGGGACAGCCCAGCTGAGATGCAACATGTCGTTTACAGCTGGGGTCCTACATTACAATTTATTTACTCTGGATAGCTCAGCTGAGATGCAGCATTTTGTGGGGTCCTCCATTACAAATTATTTACCCAAGATTGCCAAGTTGAGAAGCATCCAATTTCCAGAGTGGTTCTGCATGATAAATTATTTACCCAGGATTAAAGCTACCAACAGACCCTGTTTTCCTAGAACAGTCCCCATTTTAGGCAGCATGTCCCCGTGTCCCCACAAGTTTTGCAAAATGTCACTTTTGTTCTGGTTTTTGCTTACTTGTCCCAGTTTTGTCCCTTTTTTGGGATGACTGCTAATCTATGAGTGACAGTTATTTCAGCACCACTGTGGCGCTGCTCGAGCTGGACAACAGTTTGCAACTTTAACCCCTGTGCCTATGTTGCACCACAAGCATCTCAGCATGAGCACGGTAAAGCATGTTCCTTCCTGTTAGGTTAGACTTGGTAGTAATGCAGACTAGTGCATGTGGGCGTCTGCCTGCCAGCAGCTGAGATGGACTCTAGGCAGAAGAGACTGGCAGCAGTGAACTAAGGTACCCAAAACTGATCAGCTGCAGGGAAGAGTGTGAAAACAATCTGGTGTGGTGGTGGGAGTCACTGAAGTGAAGTTTGCTCGGCAAATGAGGGGAGTGTAAGCGGGTTGGGATGAGACTGTCAGGAGGAGCAATACATGCAACTCGAATGTCTGATCACAATTTAACGCAGGTTTGCTTCTAATGAAGTTTCTGTACATCATGATTTGGAACTTGCTGCAGCAGAATGATGTATTGTTGTAATCTGGATATTTGCTACTGGCGTTACTGAGGGGCGGCATGGCCAGAGCAAGCAGCTAAACTTAATTGTGTGCAGCATTGTCTGTGGCGGTGCCTGTGGGAGTGACACGGTGGGGAAGGGGGCAAGATCAGGATGGACCCTGTCCCAGTTTTAGGCCTCAAAAAGTTGGTAGCTTTACCCAGGATAGCCTAGCTGAGATGCAACACCTTTTTTTCAGTGGGGTCCTACATTACAATTTTTTTTACCCATGATAGCCCAGCTGAGATGCAATGCCTCAGTTCCAGTGGGGTCCTGCATTACAATTTATTTACAGAGGATAGCACTGCTGAGTTGCAATACCTCATTTTGCAGTGGGTCCTGCATTACAATTTATCCAGAATAGCTCTGCTGAGATGTAGCATCTTGTTTCCTGTGGTGTCCAACATTACAATTTATATACCAGAATAGCCCAGCTGAAATGCAGCATATCTATTCATGTGAGGTCCTGAATTACAATTTAATTACACAGGATAGCCAAGCTGAAATGCAGCATCTCATTTTCAGTGGGGTCCTGGATTACAGTTTATTTACCTAGGGCAGCCCAGCTGAGATGCAACATCTCACTTCCCGTGGAGTCCTGCATTACAATTTATTTACCCATGATAGCCCAAGCTGTGATGCAGCATTTCATTTCCCCTAGGGTCCTGCATTACAATTTATTTTCCAAGAATAGCCCAGCTGAGATGTAGCATCTCGTTTCCAATGGGATCTTGCATTAAAATGTATTTACCAGTGGGGTCCTTCATTACAAGTTATTTACCCAGGATAGCCCAGCTGAGATGCAGCATCTCGTTTCCTGTGGGGTCATGCATTACAGTTTCTTTACCCAGGATAGCCCAGCTAAGATGCAGAACCCCATTTCTCGTGTGTCCTACATTACATTTTATTTCCCCTGATAGCCCAGCTGTGATGCAGCATCTTATTTCCTGCTGGGTCCTGCACTGAAATGTATTTACCAAGGACAGCCCAGCTGAGATGCAACCGTAACCCCTAGGTGGCACTATTCTAAGAGCTACTACCCCCACCTGTATGGTAAAACACAGGTTGAGGGGCCTGAGTTCTGTGATCGGGTGTTTCCACCAGAGAAATGATATTGGGGTAGCTCAACTACTCTGGTATAGCCCTCTGGGAGGCTATAACCACCCACCAACCCTTCTACTGACCTAGACAATAACACAATGGTACATTTGCATTCAGAAGGTAGCAGTAATAATATGTTTACACCTCTTTCACTTACCACTAGGGCTGAATCTGCTGCTACTGCCCAGGAGACCCCCTGGAAAATAAGATCAGCAATGCAACAATACAATCTTACCACTGTAACCCAGCTAATAATATGCACACTAGCCAGGATAAACATGAAACAAGGCAATCAGATTTATTTAGGAGCAGTGAACAAGGGAGGGGCGTGAATCTAGCAGAATGATTAGCAATCTGATTTGAATCAGGATTTTTCAGCATGCACTGTAAGTACCAGTTAAACAGTTCAACAGTCCTGGGTACCCAGCATGTCATGCAGGCTAGCCTGAAGCATTGTCCAGGGTGTCTGGCATTGCAGCTGTTGTTGGGGCCCTTAGGAAAAGAAAGATAGCTAAACATGCACACAACCCAGTTATCTGTTATCCAAGCCAGATGGCTCAGTCCGTTGCGTTAACCTAAGAAAAGAAACAATTAGATGGTACAGTGATTTTGGCTTTTGTTGCAGGGAGCTACCCTGAATTGTATTCACACTACCCAGACCAGGATGCAGGACAGGCGAGATGCAGACCTCGTGGTGATGATCAGGAAGGCCAGGATAAGCAGGGCCTACATGAATCACCTCATGGTGGTCGCTACCTGCTCAATGGTGTTGGGCAGGAAGCTGAATCCCCAAGCTGGTATTTTGCCGAGATGATCTCTGAAGCAGGAGTAGCAGCCTAGACTGAGATGACAGGGCCCAGGCAGGATGAACAGTTCTGCAAAAGTCTGTGATCTTCTGCTGATGAAGCCTCCAGCTGGCATGATGGCATGTGAGGAACCAAATCATGACCCCCAACACACATTCAGCACATGTAAATCACTAATTTCTCAACAACAGTTCGACTATAGTCCATTTGCAAATTACAGCTTCGCTGTGCAAACCTTTCGATCCAAGTAAAGTCCTCTCACAAGCTGGGCTGATCTCTTCTGTAGCAAATCTTCGGTCCAAATACCAGTCTCACTAACAACAACTTCTTTCTTCTGCTGCAGATCCAAACTGGTTAATCAGAATGGATCCAACTTCTGTAATGGCAGTTCACTGGCAGGAGAACGTGGCAGGCAGGCCAGCAAAGCCTCTTCCCGCCAATTCCTCTACACTCTGGGAGCAGCTGCTTGAAAACTCAAACTGTTCACTCTTCAAACTCCAACCCTAACTGAGCCACTGCTTCATGCAGTTCTGAGGAGTTCCCAGGTAATCCAAAAGGTTTGGCTGGCTGAGGGAACTGTCAGTCACAGTAAGGGCTCCCCTCCAGGTCCATTTGGGCGTCAACACGGAAAACTGCAAAAGCTGGAGAATTCCTTCCCACAAGACCCCTGGGCACAATCTCTATTTTAGGTTCCCCAAAGGTTCGATTTGGTCCAAATACTGGAAGTCCAGAACCTAACATGGTGGCTCCCATCTAAATGTTTGAGCTGCTATAAAAGCAGGTTAGACACACTTTTCTATCTTTACTATAACAACAAATAAACAGCAAACAATCACAGTTCCTAAAAGGGCTTCCTCTGTGCAAGTAGCGACTGCAGAATGGAGCAAAATAAGAGACTGTCTGGCTGGTCACAAGCCTTTAATCATTCGGACCCAGCCCAGACTAATTTCCAAATACAGATTAGCCATTTTCTTAAAGAGACAGGAACAGAGGTTCGCTAGGGCATTCTCACAACACAAATAGAACTACTGAAGACAGGACACCAGCCGGACATTGGGCATTAGGAAACCCAGGAAGATATTATGGTAAACCCCAATTTATGTATGTGTGTGTGTGTGTGGGGTTACACAGCATCTCATTTAGAGCTGCGGTCCTGCATTACAAATTATTTACCCAAGATAGCCAAGTTGAGAAGCATCTAATATCCAGAGTGGTCCTGCATTACAGTTTATATACTCAGCATAGCCCAGCTGAGATGCAACACCTCTTTTCCAGTGGCCCATGGGATCCTGCATTACAATTTATTTACCCAGGATAGCCCAGCAGAGATGCAGCATTTCATTTCCTGCTGGGTACTGTATTACAGTTTATCCAGGACAGCCCAGCTGAGATGCAGCATATTGTTTCCAGTGGGGTTCTGCATTTCATTTTATTTACCCATGATAGCTCAGCTGAGCTGCAACATCTCGTTTCCTGCTGGGTCCTGCATTACAGTTTATTTACCCAGGACAGCCTAGTTGAGATGCAACATCTCATTTACAGCTAGGGTACTATATTACAATTTATTTACCCAAGATAGCCCAGATAAGATGCAGGATCTCATTTCCTGTGGGGTCCTGCATTACAGTTTATTTACCCAGAATAGCACTGCTGAGTTGCAATACCTCGTTTTGCAGTGGGGTCCTGCATTACAATTTATTTATCCAGAATAGCTCTGCTGAGGTGCAGCATTTCATTTCCAGTGGTGTCCAACATTACAATTTATATACTCAGAATAGCACAGCCGAAATAAGCATCTAGTTTCCAGAGGGGTCCTGCATTACAGTTTATTTCCTCATGACAGCCCAGGTGAGATGCAGCATCTCTGTTCCTGCTGGATCCTGCATTATAATGTATTTACCCAGGACAGCCCAGCTGAGATGCAACATGTTGTTTACAGCCGGGGTCCTACATTACAATTTATTTACCCTGGATAGCCCACCTTAAATGCAGCATTTCGTTTCCAGTGGGGTCCTCCATTACAAATTATTTACCCAAGATTGCCAAGTTAAGAAGCATCCAATTTCCAGAGTGGTCCTGCATTACAGTTTATTTACCCAGGACAGCCCAGCTGAGATGCAACACCTCTTTCCCAGTGGGGTCTTACATTGTAAGTTATTTATCCAGGACAGCCCAGCTGATATGCGGCATCTTATTTGCAATGGGGTCCTGCATTACAATTTATTTTACCCATGATAGCCCAGCTGAGATGCAATTCCTTATTTCCAGTGTGGTCCTGCATTACAGTTTATTTACCGAGGATAGCACTGCTGAGTTGCAATACCTCGTTTTGCAGTGGGATCCTGAATTACAATTTATTTACCTAGGACAGCCCAGCTGAGATGCAATATCTCATTTCCCATTGAGTCCTATATTACAATTTATTTACCTAGGATACCCCACCAGAGATGCAGCATCTCATTTCCCTGTTGCCCTGCATTAAAGTTTCTTTACACAGGACAGCCCTGCTGAGTTGACAACACCATGTTTCCAGTGGGGTACTGCATTACAATTTATTTACCCATGATAGCCCAGCTGAGCTGCAGTATCTCATTGTCTGTAGGGTCCTGCATTACAATGATTTTTTGCCCAGGATCGCCCAGCTGAGATGCAGTACCTCATTTCCAGAGGGGTCCTGTATTACAATTTATTTACCCAGGATAGCTTTGCTGAGATGCAGCATCTTGTTTTCAGTGGTGTCCAACATTATAATTTATATACCTAGAATAGCCCAGCTGAAATGCAGCATCTCAATTCCATTGGGGCCCCAAATTACAATTTACTTACACAGGATAGCCAAGCTGAAATGCAGCATCTCGTTTCCAGTGGGGCCCTGGATTACAATTTATTTACCCAGGACTGCCAGCTGAGATGCAGCTTCTCATTTTCCATGCAGTCCTGCATTACAGTTTATTTATCCTGGATAGCCCAAGCTGTGAGGCAGCATTTAGTTTCCCCTGGGGTACTGCATTGCAGTTTATCTAGGATAGCCCAGCTGAGGTGCAGTATTTCATTACCAATGGTATCTTGCATTAAAATGTATTTACCAGTGTGGTCTTGCATTACAAGTTATTTACCCAGGATAGCCCAGCTGAGATGCATCATCTTGTTTCCTGTGGGGTCATGCATTGCAGTTTATTTACCCAGGATGGCCCAGCGGAGATGCATCATCTTATTTGCAGTGGGGTTCTGCAGTTCAGTTTATTTATCCAGAATTGGCCAGCTGAGCTGCAGCATGTCATTTTCAGTGGGGTCCTGCATTACAATTTATTTACCCAGGATAGCTCAGCTGAGATGCAGAATCTCATTTCCTGTGGGGTTCTGCCTTACAATTTACTTAATCATGATAGCCCAGCTGAGATGCAGCACCCCGTTTCCAGTGTGGTCCTGCACTACAATTTATTTACCCAGGATAGCCCAGCAGAGAGATGCAGCATCTGATTTATCCTGTGGTCCTGCATTAAAATTTCTTTACCCAGGTTAGCCCTGCTGAGTTTCAACATCTTGTTTACAGTGGGGTCCTGTATTACAATTTATTTACCTAGGATGGCCCAGCTTAAGTGCAACATCTTGTTTCCACTGGGGTCTTGCATTACAGTTTATTTACACAGGATAGCCCAGCTGAGATGCGACATCTCATTTCCAGTAAGGTACTGCCTTACAATTTTTTTTTACCCAGGAAAGGCCAGCTGAGATGCAGCATTTCGTTTCCTGTGGGGTCCTGCATTACAATTTACTTAATCATGACAGCTCAGCTGAGATGCAGCACCATGCTTCCCATGGGGTCCTGCACTATAATTTAGTTACCCAGGATAAATCATTTAAGATGCAGCATCTCTTTTCTGCTGGGGTCCTGCATTACAATTTATTTACCCAGGATATCCTAGCTGAGATGCAGTGGCTAATTTTCCCTGGGGTCCTGCATTTTTAATTATTTTCCCAGGATAGCCCAGCTGAGATGTAGCATCTCAGGCCCTGTCCACACTACACCGCTTGTGCCCGGTAACGGATGCAATCCATTACGGCTGCGGAGCGGTGCAGTGCGTCCACACCTTGGCGGTGTCGGTTACAGGACCGGCACTGCTGGTCCACACATCGGGATCCGGGGTGACCGTTACAGCGGTGCCCGATCCCACAATGCAGCTTGCGCTGCGCTTGGTGCCCTGCAGAGGACCGTTACCGGCGGTCCTCACTGCCGTCATACGGTACCACAGCGGACCGTTTCATAACAGTTGTTGAAATCACCTCATATGTGGTTTCAACAACGGTTACAAAAATGCCTCCTGTAACGTTACAGGTGTAAACACGACCTGTTATGGTAACGTTTTACACCCTCTGTAACGTTACAGAGGCATAGTGTGGACAGGGCTTCAGTAGTTTAAGTGGGGTCCTGCATTACAACTTTATTTATTTATTTAAATCTCAGATTAACAATACCTTTGAGCTTCAAGCTCATTTGCAAAGTTTCCATGTCAAGGGTAGCAATAGACATACAGTAACATTTAATAAGGTACAATTACAATAATCACAATAAAGCTGCAGGGAGAAGCATATGGATTAAGCTGTTGGAGGGTAGGTGAGGATTTTAGGTAACAGGCAGGGAGAAAAGGCTAGAAAAATTAATAGGAACAGATGCAGATAGAGCGATGGGGGTATGGATGAGGAGGGTGGGGCATTAGGTGGGGATGGGAAGAGGGCAGGTGTGAGGGGAATGGGAGAGGAGAGGGGTGATGAGAGGGGAGGCAGATGGGGTAAAGAGGTGAGGGAGAATGGGGCAGATAGGGGTAGAAGGGTCGGACTGATTGGGGGGCAGGCTGTAAGTTGCATTCACAGCAACTAGTGGCAGTAATGTGTGCCCAAAGTTTATTTTTAAATGGTTCGATCTTGGGCTCATCAGCAATATCACCAGGAATTCCAGTAACCCAGAAGGGGGCTCTGTAATCAAATGTCCTCTGTCCTTTTGTTGTGCTATGGAAGGGTACTTGGTAGGAATGGCCGGACATGCCCCGGTTCTGTGGGGGTTACATAATGGGTTCAATGATTTCTGGAGGGCTGGGGGGGTTAGCCCAAGAACAATTTTCTTGGCTGGTAGGCAGGTCTGGTATATGACCCTCCAATTGAGGTGTAGCCAGTTGGACTGGGCGTATAGGTCACAGGTGTGCGTGAGACGGTGAGCACCTGTACCTAATCTGCAAGCTTTGTTTAAGGCGGTTTTAACCCTATTTAGGGTAGTGTCCGAGGCAGCACTGTAGACAACTAGACCATAGTCTGTGATGCGGATGATGCTACTGCAGACTCCGGCATGGAGCGCCTCTGGAGTGAGGCAGTGCTTGTGGCGGTGTAGTAGTCCTAGTCTGGTGTTGACTGTCTTTGTGATATAGTCAACATGGTGGCTGAAAGAAAGGGAGCTGTCTAGGGTGAGACCAAGGTATCTGAACGTTTGGACTAATTCCAGTGTGGCGCCTATAGTATTTTGAATGGTGAGGTGATGGGATTTGAGAACAGCATGATCTTTGTTTTTTATAGTTCAAAAGGAGTTTATGCTCTATGAACCAGGATTCCACCACAGAGAAATCTGTTCGTAGTTGTTTTCTGCAGGATGATAGGGTCTGGGCCGCTTGTAAAGAGGACAGCATCTGTGTATAGAAGGATGTTGTCCTTGCAGACAAGGGGGAGTCGATTTAGGAAGACGCTAAAAAGGAGTGGGCCTAAAACAGATCATTGCGGTACACCTGAGTGGACCTCATGGCTATCAGACAGTGCTTAGTTTATTTCAACCTGTTGGGTCCTGTCTTTGCTAGCGAACCAAGCCATGGGCTCATCTGAGAGTCCGGCAGTGGTGAGTTGTTCTAGGAGTAATGAGTGATTGACCGTACCAAATGCCGAGTAATGAGTGATTGACAGTATCAAATGCCTTGGTGAGGTCGATGTAGGGTGCCCCTACCACCACACCATGGTCAAGTGAGCGGTGAATGAAACCGGTGTATTCCAGGAGGGCTGCGGTTAGTGTTGTGCGATTTTTCAGAACCCATGTTGCTGCAGGCATTGGATTTGATATTTGTCCAGGTACTCGGCTAACTGATCGACTACAATTCATTCCATGGCTTTAGAGAAAGGAGGGTGTATGGATATGGGGTGATAATTACTGTGTAGTGCTCTGTCTCCACTCTTGTGGATGGGTGTGACCACTGCGGCCTTCCATTTTGGGGGGAATTGGAAGAGTCTTAGTGATAGGTTAAAGATTTTAGTGAGTGGGATGAGCACTTTGTTCAAAATAAGTTTGATGAGTTTGAGGTTTAGGGTGTCATAGCTGGGGCTGAGTTAACTTAGCACTTGCAAGAGGTAACGTCTGGCTTCTGCCTTGGAGATGGTTCTGAAGTGGAAAGGGTGGATTAGTAGGTGCGGCAATTTTTTATTTATTATATTATTTTGGGGCATTCTCATGGGCAGTGGAATGCTCAAAAATGTTTGGGGAAAGGACACTACTGAGGTCAGTGAAGGCATCATTAAAGATGTCTGCCATTTCTTTGGGGTCCTGGGTGACTTCCCTGTCAAACTCTTGCAATGCTGGTGGGCTTATGTTGAGTTTCCCTGTAAGGTTTCTCATGTTGCCCCAAGATTTGGAGAGCTTGTCCTTGAAATGACTGCTTTTTGCCATGCATATTGCACAGGTGCAGTCATTCTGGCACTTTTGTGTCCTCGGATATCAGCTTGCTTATTGGTGGCATGTGCTCGGTGCCATAGGTTATCCCTTATGGCCATGAGGTTGAGAAGGGCCGGGCTGATCCAAGAGTTCCTGGTGCCTTTTTGTCTACGCTTTCTCATGGGCGCATGGGTATCACAGGCATCGTTGAATGTGTTGATAAAGTACTCAAATGCACTATCCACAACATTAAGTATGTCGAACCATGACCAGTCTTGATGACTGAGATGGGATTTAAGTTGATCCAGTCGTCCCTGTTTTAGTACATGGCTGGTGATGGTTCTGGCTGGAGGTTTGGTGACTTTGTTGGAAAAGGTAAGCAACACTGGGCAAAGGTTGCTTATGGAGTCTGGGAGGACTGTTAGGTTGATAAGCCTCTCAGGGTGGTTTGGAAGCACCCAGTCGATCAGGGTACTGGTGCCGGTATGGTAGTTGCACCTTGTGGGGGAGTCTACCATTTGTGTCATATTGATGGACGAGAGAGCATCTTTGTAACGGGTAGCTTCGTGGGATTGCCAATTGACATTAAAATCCCCAAGTGCAATTATCTCAGTGTTATTCCGGTGAGTGTTGAGGAAGTCAAGGACCTTGTTGAGACCATCAGATTATTCTCTAGGTGGAATATAGAGGGAGATAATGGAAATTGTTTTATTCTGGGCTTCCAGTACTACTTTTATAGCAAGAGCCCGTTCGTAGTTTCCTGTATCCACTTGTGGAGGACATAGCTACGGAGCGTATCTCTAAAGTAGATGATGCAACCACCACCTTTGTTTTTTTTGAGCCTGTCACTCCTGTAGAGGATATAACCTTGGAGGGATATTGCTGAGTCAGGGACTTTTGGTGTGAGCCATGTCTCCACAATGGATAATACATTTGGTTGGTGCTGCTGGACCCAAATCTGGAGCACATCAAATTTTGCCTGCAGATATTGAGTGATGCCAGGGTGAGGGGACAGTTTGCCATGTAATTGTGTTTTGGTGGGTGCTATGGACCAGGGTTAGCATGGACGTTACCTGAGATTAGCAGGAGCACCAGGGTTATCCATAGCACCTGTAGTTTTAAAAGTTTGAGGGTTGTTGGACACCTCCTTCCACTTAAGAACCCTGTACGGACTAACCATAGCATAGTAAGTGGTTTGGGGGAGGAGTTTGAGGGGGGCTGCTGCCTTTGTGTGTGAGTGAAAATTCTAGTGGGCTGTTTGGGTGGGTGGTGATTTTGCAGCTGGTTCCCTGTGTTGGGAGGAAGTAATTGTCTGTGGCTGACTGGTTGTTCTTTCTTCTGCTCTCATGGTTGGCGAAGGGTAGTGCTAGTAGCAGGAGTGCAAGCAGGGCTAATAAATTGAAAGGGAGATTCATTGTAGGGGTGTAGGATGTGCTGTCAATTCAATTTCATTTCTCCAGGGACTGAGAGGAGGAAATGTTTTATTCAGTGGTGTCCCTCTAGTGGCCGAAGATTATAGTGGGCATATGGTAAAGTGGACACTTAGTATTTTGCTGCTACAGGAAGCAGGCGTGGCCAAGGAGCTTTAAATCAGAGCTCCCAGATAGGGCAGGTGGTGGGTGGGTGGGTGGGAGCTAGCACAGCTCAGTGGGACCATACCTTGTAACTTCTGTCCACAGAGGGATTGGGCTGGTGGCTGCTGGTGAATTCCCTAGTTCCCTGAGCCACCAGAGTGGCTTTTAGGAGAGGCTGGGCGGGGAGCCTGTTTAGGACTTCACTGTTCTGCCTGGAGAGAGAAAGACTCTAATTAGTTTTAAAGCCAGGCAGGGGGCAATTACAGTTTCAATAGGGCTTGGAGAAAGAGGAGAAAAACAAAGAGAAGGGCAGTAGCAGGCCAAGACAGGGCCGGGGGCGGGAGCGAGGGGGCAGGGGAGAGAAAATGAAGTGGGAGGTTAGATCAGTAAGCTGCAATTTACATTGAATATGATAAACGCAGTTCAGGCAGTGCAATCCTGTTTAAACAATTAAATTCAGCTAAACAAAATGCAATCCTGTTTAAATAATTAATTCAGTTAAGCAGACTTTGTGAATAAATTCTGAAAAGTTGGGGCAGTGCAGTGATAGGCATGAAAGGCTATGGAAAGAGAGCAGAAGCCAATCAGGAGTGAAGTGAAAAACATTCAGCCACCGGATTAAAATTCCTATGGTAGAATGCTGTGGCTCCTGTAATTATTTACCATTGATAGCCCAGCTGAGATGCAGCATTTCGTTTCCAGTGGCGTCCTCCATTACAAATTACTTATCCTAGATAGCCAAGTTGAGGAGCATCTAATTTCCAGAGTGGTGCTGCATTACACTTTATTTACTCAGGATAGCCCAGCTGAGATGCAACACCTCTTTTCCGATGGGGTCCTGCATTACAATTTATTTATCCAGGATAGCTCATGTGTGATGCAGCATCTTGTTTCCAGTGGGGTCCTGCATTACAATTTATTTACACAGGATAGACCAGCTGAGATGCAGCATGTCGTTTCCTGCTGGGTCCTGCATTACAATTTATTTACCCATGATAGCACAGCTGAGATGCAGCATAGATACATATACACTGTTGCAGATAAGGGCATATGGCCCACCCAGTATGCCCATTTGAGCTTGTAAATTCCCTTTACGTTTTTCTAGAAGTCTGTTGCCCCTTACCCCTGACCTCCAGGATTCCCTTTTGTCTATCCCATGCATCTTAAATCCTGTGATTGTTTCAGCTCCCACCACTTCCTCTGGCACGGTGTTCCACTTGTCCACCACTCTTTCTGTGAAGAAATTCTTCCTCATGTTTCCTCTGAATTGCCCTCCCTCCAGCTTCATCCCATGCCCTCTAGTCCTGGAAGTTCTTTTTCACTGGAAAATAGTGAATTCTTGCACCCTGTTGCTCACTGTAAGGTTCTGTATGTCTCTGTCATATCCTCTCATTCCCTTCTCTCCTTCAGGGAGTACATATTCAAGTCTTTCAGCCTGTCCTCATAGAACTTGTGATGCAATCCCTGTACCATCTTTGTTGCCCTCCTCTGAACCTTCTCTACTCTTTCTATGTCCTTACGTAGGTAAGGTCTACAGAACTGTACACTGTATTCCAGGTGGGGCCTCACTAGTGTCTTGTATAGTGGAATTATGACCTCCTTTTTCCCTGCTTGTAATGCCCCGGCCTATGCATGCCAGCATCCAATTTGCTTTACCTGCTGCCTGGTCGCACTGTTTCCCTACCTTGAGGTAATCAGAGATGATAACCCCAAGGTTTCTTTCCTGCTTGGTGCATGCTATATCCTCACCCCCTCACAACTGATATGCTGTTCCAGGGTTTTTGTGCCCCATATGTATTATCTTGCACTTCTTTGCATTGAATTTCAACTGCCAAACCCTTGACCATTCTTCAAGCTTCTGCAGGTCCCTCCTCATTCTGTCTACACCGTCTGGCGTGTACACTCTGTTACAGAGCTTCGTGTCATCAGCGAACAGGAAAATTCTGCCTGAAGACGTTGAATAGGACTGGTCCCAGCACTGATCCCTGTGGTACCCCACTGGTCACTCTTCCCTCTGTGGTGTGACAGCCTTTACCAACACCCTCTCTGTCCTGCTGCCCATCCAATTACCTACCCACCGTACTACTGTCCTGCCCACTCCCATATTTTTCAGTTTGTTTAATAGCCTTCTGTGTGGCACAGTGTCAAAGGCCTTGCTGAAGTCCAGCTAGGCCACGTCCTTGGCCCTCCCCTGATCCACCTCCCTTGTCACCCAGTCGAAAAATAAAATGAGGTTGGTCTGGCATGACCTCCTCTCCCCCCCCCCCAGTGAAACCACATTGCCTTGGGTCCAGTAGTCCATTGGAAACCAGATATTCCACCAATCTCTCCTTCCATAGTGCTTCCATGATCTTCCCCACTACTGAGGTCAGGCTGACAGATCTGTAGTTTTGTATAAGGGGACTACATCTGCTGTCCCCCAGGTGCTCCTCCACTGTTACCCCTATCACACTGTCACTATTTGTGAGCATGAGCCAGTATTGCCTTCTGCTGAGTTGGTTCCTTGATCAATTGCTTGAAGAAGGCACCTTGAAGGGAGTCCGTGATAAATCTGCTCCTGGTTGTTGCTGCTGCTGGGAGACTCCAGTCCATGTCTGGAATATTGAAGTCTCCAACCAACACCACCTCCCCCTTGTCTACCATCCTTTAGATGGCTAGCATTAAGTCCCTATCTGTCTCTTCCTCCTGGGCTGGTGGTCTGTAGACCACGCCTGTGCAGATGGTTGACCCCATTTTCCTTTCCAGCTTAACTCCAGTATCTCTCCCCTGTTTTGTTCCTCCTGGATCTTTGTGGTCTTTATGCCATCTTTCACATAAAGTGCCACTCCTCCTCCCTTCCTGCCTTCCCCGTCTCTTCTGAATATGCTGTAGCTAGGTGGCCATCTCCCAGTCGTAGTTATCATTACACCAGGTCTCTGTGATGGCCACAATGTCCAGGTTCAACTGCACCATGGCAGCCTCCAGATCTTCCATCTTGTTGCTAAGGTTCC
This sequence comes from Neoceratodus forsteri, assembly GCA_016271365.2. NCBI lineage: Eukaryota > Metazoa > Chordata > Ceratodontiformes > Ceratodontidae > Neoceratodus > Neoceratodus forsteri. Next base: position 1,625,610,737 of record CM028129.1, read on the forward strand.
TGGCATTGGCACACGTGACTTTCCATGCTGTGAACTCCCTGGACTGTTTAGCTGTTCTATTCCAGCCACCTCCCTGGTTGTTCTTTATCTCTGGTTCTCCCTACTGTCTGCCCTTCTGTTGAATTTTGCCACCTTTCTGCCTATCCACCCTTGGTCACTTATCTCCATCTTTTGCACACTGCTTTGTAGAGATATCCCCTCCACCTGTTCACTGGTTCCACTGGTAGCTATGGGGGTGGGCGATTATGTACCCTCCTTGCTGGCCTGCCACCCCTCTTGGCTATTTTAAATGCTTGTCCATGTAGCATTTAAACTTATCATTGAGTTCTTAGATTCCCCTCCAGGACGGATACAGGCTATCAGGCTTGAACAAGCCCCCATCCCTCCAGGTGGATCCCCAATCACCAATGAATCCAAACCCTTCCTTGCAGTACCGGTTTTTCAACCATGTGTAAAAGTTCCTGGTGCATGCACTCCAATGCCTCTCACAGGTGGTACTTCCGAGAAGGTGACAGATATAGCTACTTGCTTGAGACCCCTCCCCAATTTCGTAAACTCTTCCTGAACTTCCTTAGGCTCCCTGTTTGCCAGGTCATTAGTACCTAGGTGGATAATGACATCCAGCTCACCCTCCCGTCTTGCTTTCCCGGCGATCCCCAGGATCTTCCTTCCATCCCTCCACGCTGTGGCACTTGGTAGGCACCTCACCTCCCTGTCCTCTCCCTCTTGTATTCCTAGCCATATCCCTCTTATGATAGAGTCCCCCACCAGGATTCACTTCCTCCTACTCTGGGTTCCACTGCTATCCCCACTGAGGTCACCTCCTTGGTTGACCTCCATGTCCTTCCCTTCCACTTCTCTGGGTACATCTGTTTGGTTGACCCCATTTGTCAGTGCAACATATGTGTTCTGGAGTGGAACAGGATTTGAGATTTGCCTCTGCTTCTGCCTGACTGCCCTTCCCCTCCCCGAGCCCACTGTCATCCAAGTGTTCCTCGTTCTTGGCATCCTTTGATGCAGTGGCGTTGGACTAGGTGGTCTCTGGACATCTCTTAACATCTCGTTTACAGCTGGGATCCTACATTACAATTTATTTACCCAGGATAGCCCAGCTCAGATACAGGAACTCATTTCCAGTTGGGTCCTGCATTACAATCTTTTTTACCCAGAATAGCCCAGCTGAAATGCAATGCCTCATTTCCAATGGGGTCCTGCATTACAATTTATTTACCCAGGATAGCGCTGCTGAGTTGCAACACCTTGTTTTGCAGTGGGGTTCTGCATTACAATTTATTTATCCAGAATAGCTCTGCTGAGATGCAGCATCTCATTTCCAGTGGTGTCCAACATTACAGTTTATATACCCAGAATAGCCCAGCTGAAATAAGCATCTCAATTCCTGTGGGGTCCTGAATTGCAATTTACTTACACAGGATAGCCAAGCTGAGATGCAGCATCTCATTTACCATGGAGTCCCGCATTATAATTTATTTACCCAGGATAGCCCAAGCTACGATGCAGTATTTCGTTTCCCTTTTGGTCTTGCGTTACAATTTATTTACCCAGGATAGCCCAGCTGAGATGCAGCATCTCGTTTCCAGTGGGGTCTTGCATTAAAATTTATTTACCTGTGGGTTCCTGTATTATAAGTTATTTACCCAGGATAGCCCAGCTGAGATGCAGCATCTCATTTCCTGTGGGGTCATGCATTGTAGTTTATTTCCCCAGGATAGCCCAGCTGAGATGCAGCATCTTGTTTCCAGTGGGGTTCTTCATTTCAGTTTAGTTACCCAGGATAGGCCAGCTGAGCTGTAGCATCTCGTTTCCAGTGGGGTCCTCCATTACAATTTATGTACACAGGATAGCCCAGCTGAGATGCAGAATCTCATTTTCCCTGGGGCCTGCATTACAAGTTGTTTACACAGGATACCCCAGCTGTGAAGAAGCTTCTCATTTCCAGTGGGGTCCTGCATTACAATTTATTTACACAGGATAGCCCAGCTGAGATGCAACACCTCATTTCCCCATGGGGTTCTGCACTACAATTTCTTTCCCCCGGGATAGACCATCTAAGATGCAGCATCTCTTTTCTCCTGGAGTCCTGCATTACAATTTATTTACCCAGGACAACCCAGCTTAGATGCAGCACCTCATTTCCTGTGGGTCCTGCATTACAATTTATTACCCCATGATAGCCCTGGTGAGATGCAGCATTTCGTTTCCTGCTGGGCCCTGCATTACAATGTATTAAACCAGGACATCCCAGCTGAGATGCGATATCTTGTTTACAGCTGGGGTCCTAAATTACAATTTATTTACCCTGGAAAGCCCAGCTGAGATGCTATATTTCATTTCCAGTGGGGTCCTCCATTACAAATTATTTATCCAAGATAGACAAGTTGAGAAGCATTCAGTTTCCAGAGTAGCCCTGCATTATATGTTGCAAATTGTTTGCTTTTACTGTGGGATTGATTTTAGTTTAAGTGAAGTTGGGTAATTTCTGTGTGTAGTGAGCTTGTGAATTTGAAACCTCCAGTCACTCCAACAGCTCTCAGGACCTTAATTTGTTCAGTAGCCCCAGCTCCTTTGTTCGTCTCCCCCCACCCAACTCCCAGCCCGCCCTGCTACTTAATCGTTTTTCCTTCCCCTCTGCCTACTTAAACCCATTGTCTCTCTCCATTTTCTTCGCAGAACACCACCCGCCTCCCCCGTGGAGACCGGAGGTCGTGAAGGCCAGCCGAGAAGCCCTCCCTGCCCAAAGAAAGCACAGCACGCTGAGCCAGGTAATTTGCTGCTCACCTCCAAGGAATCCGTTGCTGTGTGGCACCTTTTTCAAATGGCCGCCAGCCCCCAGCCTTGCCGCTCGTCTCCCAGCAGAAAAGCAGCTGCCCTGCCCTGTGAGTTCCGGGCATTGCTGAGCTCCGCCAACGCCATGCTCGCCCCCACCACCACCTTGGTCGCTCTGAACTTATACCCTGTGCAAGTCAGGTGACAGGGTGAAATAACCTATCAGCCCACTTTTCCAGCTGCAGGTTATACAGTTCCAACCCTAGAGGCGGCTGTTTCACACTCTCTCTTGGAAAAAACTCACTATGCATTTCCTCCGAATCACAACGTTGCTGACTAGCAGGCTCACTCTCCTTGCTCTGCAACCCCCCTCTGTGGCTCCTCCACCTCATGACTTCAACACCTACCCTATTCCTTCACCTTTCTCAGACATTGGCTGGCTCAGACACCCCTACGCCACACGCCAATGTCCAGTTGTGCTAATTGACCTTCTCTGCATACTTCGCTTTACTTACCCTCTCTGTAAGCGGGTCAACACGTGCCTCTGCTATGCTCCAGCCTGCACCACAGCCCCCCTCCACCCACAAAGACACGACATTGGTCCCCCCCTCTGCAACCTCCCTGCTTCCCTGCGTCGTCTCTTGTCTGCCAGTACCCGCCCACAACAAAAAAATAAAAGTCACCCTATCATTCCCAGCTCGGGTCTCCCAAACTCTGCAGGCTCTCTCTACTATGACACACTTTACTCCTACTCTTACTATCTGGAAATATTCACCCCAAGCCTGGACCCCCCATCACAAAAACCTCCCCAAACAAACCTCAGGGAAGACTGCTGCTAGCATCACTTAATATTTGTAGCCTGCCTAAAAAACACACGCTACTACAGGTTGGATTGCCCAACATGCCTCTGACATTCTAGCCCTCTCAGAAACCTGGCTATCCAAAAAATCCCCAATGATGCAGTCTCCCTAAGTAACTATAACCTCTTTAGGGCAGATAGATCAGGTAAGCGTGGGGGTGGCTGCGCAATATTCGTTAAATCAACACTCGGTGCCACAGTCGTGGACCCCCCCCAGAACATGGGGCACAGACACTTACAGTCAAAATTAGTCTGGGCTCTAAAACTATCCACGTCATCTCAGCCTATATCCCCCCGAGAAACCAAAAACTTGCGTATGAAATATGAATCCATCCTACACACTATCTCTCACCTCCCTAATATTAACAAAACCATATTAATGGGCGACTTCAGCATTGATTGGTTATCCCCATCCTCCTCCACTTTCAAAGACGCAGCTCAGGCTATGGACCTCACCCAAATTGTTACCTTCCCAACAAGGTGTGACACAAGAACTGAGACATCCACCCTATTAGACCTTATTTTTACCAACAGACCATGTAACATCACCCGGGCCTCAGTGCTCCCTGACTCTATCAGTGACCACTCCCCGGTTATCTGCTGGTGGTTGGGTAAACTGTCCCCAGCACCACCTACAACCACATGGCATCGAGAGCTCAAAAAAGGAGGCCTTAATCACCTCAAAGAATACCTTGCAAATAGCAACTGGCTTCCCTTATATAACGCACAGTCAGTGGATACCGCCCTCACCCATTTTATAACTACTTTTAACAAAGCCTGTGATATATTTGCCCCCTTCTCAAAGCAGGTGGTGAAAACCAGGACTACCCCCTGGATCACACCTTCCCTTATAAACCTCATGCAACATAGGGACAACCTTTGGCACAGGGCCATAGACACCCAACGTATCAGGGACAGACAGCTATACAGGGAGGCGCGAAATAAATGCACCTGGGTCACACGCCAGGCAAAAGCTGAATACTACCAGCATACCCTCTCCACCTCCTGGGGAGACGGGAAAAAATTCTGGAGCAACATACAAGAAATCGGTGGCAAAACACGCTCCCCCACCCCTACCCAACTCAATTTGAACAGGGACATTACCCAAGACCCAGCTAAAATCGCTGAAGCCCTCAACGACTCCTTCTCCAACCTTTCACATATCCTCCCGCCAAATTTCTTCCATCCTCCCAAAAACCTCCCCACACCTCTTTCAGCGAGTATAGACCTCCCACCCCCTTTCCGGCTCCGAACCATTCCCTGCAACCTGGCCAAACGCTATATCTCCAAAGCTATCGCTAACACCCACTACAGCAATGAATCCCTGGACCTAAAACTCATTAGGACACCCTCGATGTCACACTACCCATCTCACAGAAATTCTTAACCATTCACTATGCCTCGGCCAGTTCCCCTCTACCTGGAAAAAAGCCTTGATCACTCCTATCTTAAAGAACGGTGACCCCACCCGCACCGGTAATTATAGGCCAATCTCAATACTCCCTCTTCTCTCCAAAGCGCTAGAAAAAATTGTCTCAGACCAGCTAACAGAGCATCTTACGAGACACAACCTCCTAAGTAAGGAACAGCATGGGTTCCAAGCTGGCCACAGGACCATCACGGCTCTCACTGAACTTACAACGTTCATCCATGGGGCCCTAGACCAAGGGTCAATTGCAGGGGCCATCTATGTAGACTTAACAAAGGCATTTGACACGGTCAATCACGATCTGCTCCTCCAAGTTCTGCCACAACTAAATGAGGCCTCGGCCTGGTTCAAGGACTACCTCTCGGGACGCTCTCAGCAAGTAAGAATCAACTCCACCATCTCCACCTCCAAATCTGTTTGCTCTGGCATTCCGCAGGGGTCAATTCTGGGCCCGCTGCTTTTCACACTCTTCCTTAACTTGTTCTCCAAAGCTTGCAGCGGTCATCTCTTACTTTATGCTGATGATGCTGTTCTTTACTGGCAACATCCACAGCCAAACACCCTCCAACTCACCCTCCAGGGGGTTTTCAGGGAGCTGGAGAACTGGATCGCTGATCATCGCCTGATCATTAACTATTCCAAAACAAAGTCCATGACCTTTGCACATCGCCAAAGCCCACACAGCCAGATGGCACTCCATATTGCAAACTTGGATGGTACCCATCTGGAACATGTTACTCATTTTAAATACCTGGGCGTCACCTTAGATATCTCCCTCTCCTACCACAAACATGTACGCCTCCTCTCGTCAGCGATCAACTCCAGAATTGGTACCCTCTACAGGATCAAAAACAGCCTGCCTGCCCAAACCATGCAGATAGTTGTCTCCTCCTCCTCCATCCTCTCACTTATCGATTACGGGATTATTATCTACGGCACTGATGACAACTCCACCCTAAGTAGCATAATCACAGCGCTTAATAAAGCCTGCCGCCTCGTTACTGGCTGTGACAGACTCACCCACACCTGCGATCTGTACACACTAACAGGTTGGCTTAATTTCCATCAAAGACTCAAATATCAAACCTGCATCCGAGCAAAAAAGATCCACCTCCAGCTTACTCCAGCGGTCTAATCCCCATCGTCAGCCCGGCCACACACAGGCGTATTACCAGACTCTCGACTACCTCATCCTTCATAGTCCCCCATGTCGAATCTAATAATTCTAGGCAGAGATCCTTCACTCACTGCCCCAAAATGGCTCCAACACTCTTCCCCTATTTCCCAGGCCCACAGCATCTCACTCTTCAAAACTGGCCTTAGAACCCACCTCTTTGAAAATGCTAACTGTGAATGCCAATAAGGCCTACCCATACTCCTCCCTCACCCCCTCCACTGACTCAGGGACTTCCTAGACCCTACGAACTGCCCTCCACGTTAACTCTGTCTTGGGCTCACATGTATGCCTCCTAATGCTATCAAGACGCCTCTCAACTACCATGTCAATTCTGTAACCAGTAAATAACCTAAGTGTATAAAAAAAATTGTCTTCTTTTCTTGTTGCTTCTTTTTATTGTTTTCTACTGTCTTGTGTCTCTCCACCCCATGTAACCACCGTGGAGCCATTGTATAAATATTGTCTGTACTGAAACCTGTATATAATTGCTCGTTCTGTCTGTCATCCTTGTACTTTGTTCTCCCTCCACCCCCTGTAAATGACGTGGAGCCTTTGCAAAAGAGTCTATGACTCAAAGGATTGTAATTCCGATTATACAGTAAATAAATAAATAAATAATATGTTATTTACCCAGGATAGGCCAGCTGAGATGCAACATTTAATTTTCCCTGAGGTCCTTCATTATTAATTATGTACCCAGGATAGCCCAGATGTGATGCAGGACCACATTTCCTGTGGGGTCCTGCATTACAAAATATTCACCTAGGACAGCCTAACTGAGATGCAGCATTTAATTTTGCCTGAGGTCCTTCAGTATTAATTATTTACCCAGGATAGCCCAACTGAGATGCAGCATCTCAGTTTAGGTGGTGTCCTACATTAAAACTTATTTACTCTTGATAGCCCAGCTGAGATGCAGCATTTCATTTCCAGTGGGGTCCTCCATTACAGATTATTTCCCAAGATAGTCAAGTTGAGAAGCAAAGCATCTAATTTCCAAAGTGGTCCTGCATTGCAGTTTATTTACCCAGGCTATCCCAGTTGAGATGTAGCACCTAATCTTCTGTAGGTCCTGCATTACATTTTATTTAACCAGGATAGCTCTGCTGAGATGCAGCATCTCATTTCCTGCTGGGTCCTGCATTATAGTGTATTTACCCAGGACAGCCCAGCTAATATGCAACATCTCATTTACAGCTGGGGTCCTACATTACAATTTGCTTACCCAGAATAGCCCAGCTGAGATGCAGCATTTTGTTTCCAGTGGGGTCCTCCATTACAAATTATTTACCCAAGATAGCCACGTTGAGAAGCATCTAATTTCCAGAGTGGTCCTGCATTATAATTTATTTACCCAGGATGGCCCAGCTGAGATGCAGCATCTTGTTTCCAGTGGGGTCCTGCATTACAGTTTATTTACCCAAGATAGCTAAGCTGAGATGCAGCATTCCATTTCCTGCTGGGTTCTGCATTACAATGTGTTTATCCAGAACAGCCCAGCTGAGATGCAGCATCTTGTTTCCAGTGGGGTCCTGTATTATAGTTTATTTACACAGGATAACCAAGCATAAATGCATTACCTCATTTCCTGTGTGTCCTGCATTACATTTTATTTACCCATGATAGCCCAGCTGGTATGCAACACCTCTTTTCCAGTGTGGTCCTGCATTACAGTTTATTTACCCAGGATAGCTCAGCTGAGATGAGGCATTCTCTCCTGCTGTTGTATTTAATGTACTCGTTATACCCTATTGCTGTATTGTTGTACCTGTTATACCCTATTGTACTCTCCCGGGTCGTTCCTGAAAATAGGCATAAAACTTGTCTAGTGTACCTACCCGGTTAACAAAAACTAAATAAATAAAATCTTGTTCCAAATGGGGTCTTGCATTACAATTTATTTACACAAGATAGCCCAGCTGAGATGTAGTACCTCATTTCCTGTGGGCTCTGCATTACAATGTATTTTTCCAAGATAGCTAAGTTGAGAAGCATCTAATTTCCAGAGTGGTCCTGCATTGCAGTTTATTTACCCAGGATAGCCCAGTTGAGATGTAGGATCTTGTTTCCTGCTGGGTACTGCATTACAATTTATTTATCCAGGACAGCCCAGCTGAGATGCAGCACCTTGTTTCCAGTGGGGTCCTGTATTACAGTTTATTTACACAGGATAGCCTAGGACAAATGCAGCATCTAATTTCCTGTGGGTCCTATATTACAGTTTATTTGTCCAGGATAGCCCAGTTGAAATGCAACATCTCTTTTCCAGTGTCGTCCTGTTTTACAAAATATTTACCCAGGATAGCTCAGCTTGCAGCATCTTGTTTCAAAAGGTGTCCTACATTACAATTTATTTACCCAAGATAGCCCAGCTGAGATGTAGCACCTCATTTCCGGTGGGTCCTACATTACAATGTATTTAGCCAGGACAGCCCAGCTGATAGGTAACATCTCGTTTACAGCTGGGGTCCTACAGTACTATTTATTTAACCAGGATAGCCCTGCTGACATGCAGCATTTCGTTTTCAGTGGGGTCCTCCATTACAAATTATTTTTCCAAGACAGCCAGGTTGAGAAGCATCTAATTTCCAGAGTGGTCCTGCATTATAGTTTATTTACCCAGGATAGCCCAGCTGAGATGCAGCATCACATTTCCTGCTGGACACTGCATTACAATTTATTCATCCAGGACAGCCCAGCTGAGATGCAGCATCTTGTTTCCAGTGGGGTCCTGCATTACAACTTATTTCTATTTTTTATAAAAAAAATTTATGAAATATTTCTGTTTTTTATAAAAATGAAAAAGATCCTCCAGGCAGACCAATCATGTCCAGTATAGGATCCTTGACACACAATCTGTGTCATTTTATTGACAGTCTATTACAACCTAAAGTGTTACAACGTGATTCTTGTCTTAGAGATAGCATGGATTTGTTACAGAAATTAAATGGCAAAGCGTAGAATATGGATTACTGCTGGCTCACAATAGATGTGAATAGTCTGTACACATCGATTAGACACAATCTGGTTATTGCAGCAGTAGATTATTTTTTTAAAGATCAAACATCAGTTTCTACACACTTTCTTAGATGGGCAATAGATTTTGCCCTTTCCCATAATTACTTCATTTTCAGTAAAGAATTCTATCTTCGATATGGAGTCACGTGATGCAGATCTCTTGCTAGCTGCACTCTCGAGGAGCTCTGCCTAACCCCTGCTAAAATCGCTCCAAATTACCTAACTCAGCGGAATTTTTATTCAGATCCAGCTAACAACTGCTTATCTACGTCTGGGCATCCCTCAGACTCGCAGATGGAAGCAGAAATGCCCAAGGCTCCACCAAAACACACCCCACCAGCAACCCCAAAGAAGGCCCCGAAGAAGTCACGGGCCTCAGCGCAATAGCACCCGCAGTCATCTAGCCCTGGTACCGGGGTGGAGGAGCCGCTGACTGTAACGAGGTTCCTGGAAGAATTTCACCCTTTTAAAGTGGAGATCTCTGAGATAGTTACTGAGATCAAAAGTATTACCTCAGCTCTTGACGACCTGACGAGAAAGACCTCCGATAATGAAGCTCGGATACGATCTCTGGAAAACCGAGCCAACAAGGTTGATCCGGCGTTCGCCCATATTAATCACCGCCTCACGAAGCTGGACCAAAAGTGGAGGATCTCGAGGGCAGAAGCCGTCGTAATAACGTAGTAATAATCGGCTTGCCAGAAAAAGAAGAGGGAGCAGATCCTGTGAAATTTATTCAGAGGCTCATGGAAAAGATAGCAGGCCCCTCACCATACGGGCCCTGTTACAGCATTGAGAGAGCACATCGTGCTCTGCACCCTGTTCCACCTCGAGGAGCACCCCTCCCCCGTACGTTAATTGCCAAGTTTCTGAATTATCAGGAGAAACAGCTGTTTATGGGGAAGGTTAAAGAGGCCAAAGAGCTGCAGTGGGAAGGGGCAAGTGTTTTAGAGTGGCTTAGGATCTCCCCTTGTCGGTTCATCAACGGAGGGCAGCCTTCCACCCGTTGGGTGACTAAGTTAATTGCTGCAGGCATTAAATTTAGAATGTCATACCTGGCAAAGCTGCATATCCTTACTGCAGATACATGGAAAGATTACGATGATGTGGAATCGGCAACTGCTGTGCTTCAATCCACACTCCCTAACCTATTTAAAGCTAAATGAGAACTTTATGTTTCCTCCCTTAAGAAGCGTGTTTTCTTTATAAATGCGGCTGGAAAGACTAATTTAAGGTCTCCATTTGGGGGTATGTTCCTCTTTTGTTTACAGGGGGGTTCTCCTCAGGTCTGCTCTATGACTGCCTTATAATATGTGCTGTCCCTCCACACGATAGTGGCTTGTATTTCAGGAAGCACAACACCACTCAGACTTTTGTCTTGTCGGTGTTTTGTCACTGGAGGGTTTTCGTAAATGTCAGTGGTGGTAAAATGGATGGGACTCTGAGAACTGAAGATGGGACTGGCCCCCAGATCGATAATACGGCTTAATCCGGCATGGAAAACAGGCGGTATTCAGCAGTGGTTACCGAGGATCCCAGCGAAGATCATGCTTACTGCCTTTTTTTTTTTTGCCTGACTGTAAATTGCATTTCCGCAGTTCCACAATTAGAGGGAGCCAGAGCTTTGGCTAAAAGACTTTCATTTGCTGTCTATATTGGTTTGGACACATCTAGGTGCTACAACCGCTGGATGATGGTTGTCAACCCTTTTTCCTTTTCTGGTGTCTCTCCCATAATGTAGGGCAGTGCATGTGTAACCCCCCTGCAAATGGGGGTTCCCAAAAGACTTCCAGGAGCTTGCTTGAATGCTCCAAGCCTGAATGGTGTTTGGCATTTAAGCCATTTATCAGTGAGTGTTTTTAGAGCCTCTGGTACTGTCTCTTTAAGAGCTGTCTGCTTGCAGACATAATTAGTTTGTATGGGGGGACTGTGTGCTTCTCTGAGTACCACTCGAGCTGCTGCCAATTCACTTCATTTTGCAGTCACTAGGAGTGCAAAGGGAACCTATCTGAAAGATGTAACTGTTTGCCAGAAATTATTTAGAGTAATAATGAAATTACAGTTTGTCTAACCTGCTTTCTTTGCAGTCAGAACTGTGTCTGCTAGTTCCCATTCTAGTTTTGAACTGCTGAACTGGACCAATCAGTGTGGGGTAAGCTAGCTCTAAAATGGTGCCTTGGACGAACAGAACTTGGACTCATAATCTGAGCCAGCCACAAGAGGATTGTATGGGCAGTGACTCTGGGAGATGTAGTTTAGACTTCAGTGCCTTTTTGGACCAACAGCAGCAGTCTATTGTGAGTGACAGCCAATCCAGTCAAGAACTGGGAGGAACTCAAAGGAAGTGCCGGTTTTGTCAGTTGGAGTGTCAGTTGAGCTTTGGCAGTGAAGAAGGAAGGGCCCTGTGCTTTTTCAGTGTGCAGTTTTAGTCAAAAAACGTGTAAGGCCCAGAGTTCCGGTCTGCAGCTTGTTAGGACTGAATCCGTCCTGTGAAAAGAATCAAAGGATCTCTGAAGAGTAGAAACAGGCTCACCCTGTAGAAGACTGGAAGAATTGCTGAAAATTGCACTCGGTCTGTCAGGAACTGAATCTGCTGTGTGTTCTCCGGTATTGTGCAGTAATTACGATCGGGATACAGATGCAGCCTGCCTGTATAGTGCTTCCTTTTATATGGATGTGAAGGTTTGTGTACCTCAGTGAGCCCTGCTGACATTGAAGGACCCTATCTTATTTGGAGGTCGTGAGTACTAATTCAGGGTCGCTCCTGTTGAATTGCCACATTAAATCCAAATGGAATTACTGTACTGCTGACTGTTTAATTCTCCTTTTCTCTGTGTGAAAGGGCCCCACCAGCTGCCACGGGTTTGGACTAGCCACTAGGGCTTGGGTACCCAGGGACAGTAACTGATAGGGATAGGCCTGTGCACAGAGCCATAGAGTAGATTATTAGAGTGATAAGCTAATTAACCTGATTTCCCCTGTCCTTGTTATATCCCCCTAAATAAATCAGAGCTGCTTGTTTCAGCAAAGTTATACTGCCTGAGGTATTTGTCTATGTTAAAGTACTGTACTGTGATTGTTGCACTGTATCTCATTTCACAGGAGGTCCCAGTGCGGAACCAGACCTGGGGTAAGTGTATACTGTGAAGGTAATTCTGATATATTGTGTGGGCCACTAGTGGGAAGAAAGGGGGGTTGCAGTGTCCCAGAGGGCTGTGACCAAGTTAGTTTAACTATTGCAAACCCTGACCTCTGGGTGGAGGCACCCGCCATTGGATCCAGGCCCCTCAACCTGTTAGTGGCAAATCAGGCAGGGGTAGTAGCCCCTGGGATAGCGCCATCTAGGGGTTACACATGTATTAACTGTCCCTGGATAAGTTTATTTTTTAAGGAGAGAGCATCTGTTAAACTTGCGATTGCTGTGTTTGCCACAGGAGACCAGTCTGGGGTACTCCATTTATCTTATTTTAATACCCAAGGTGCAGATTTTCGAGGGGCTCTGTCCCAGAGGCTGCTACAAGTTTATTTTGGGCACACAGAAGTTTAAATATGGATATGTTTGGGAATAGCAATGTAACTGCGAGAAGGGTTACGGTCCTTGTTCTTATTTGTATTCCTTATCCAAATTAGTTATTGAGTGTTTCCTTTTTTCTAGGATACTATGGGCTCATAAGGTTAAAGGGTATCTTATGGTTCAGTTTTTGGAGCGAGACAGGGGAGTGGTGGAGCATGAGAGGATACAGCTGGGCGAGCTGCCGTCATGGACCATGATAAAACAGGTGGGATAGGGGGGTGGGAGTAGTATGGGGTTTGGTTCACGCTTAAGTTTTTGGGTATAATGTTTGTGGGATATCTTTGTTTAGGGAGGTGGGTGGGGGGATGCACAAGACTCGAGTAAGGAAATTTGGGAGGAGCTGTTAAAATCAGAATGGACAGTTAACCATAATTTTAAGGGTGTAATAGCACTACCAAGTTATTAAATTCTTAGCTGGAATATTAAGGGGGCACGAGAAATCCAAGCAATATAAAATCTAAAACATTTAAATCTCTTAAAAAGCTGACATAGTGTTTTACAGGAGACACACCTGCTTAATAATGAAAGTAATAACATGAGGCGCCTCCAAATAGGACAAGTCTTTGCCTCTCAAGGTAACACACAAAGTAGGGGTGTTATGGTGTTAGTCCACAGGTCTGTGCCTTTTACCCCTCTTCAGGTAATACAAGACAGTGCAGGCAGATATATTTTAGTCAAAGGGAAGTTACATGCTCTAGAAATTCTGGTTGGATCTATCTACGTTCCAAATACAGATACACCGGCCTTTTTTGTGCAGCTGATGGAGGCATTAACATCCTTTGTAGATACCCCTATGATCATAGGTGGGGATCTCAACTTAGTACTGGATCCCTTATTAGACAGGTCTAAACCCACCAACTAGGGACTTTCGCCCGCCCAAAGAGCTATGAGAGAACTACTGGATCGATCTGGCCTTTCCGATGTATGGAGGGTTCTCCACCCAAAACTTCGGGAGTACACTTTTATTTCTCAAGTTCACGGCTCAGCATCTTGAATTGATTATATTCTAATCTCTCGTATTCTCCTTCCAGGAGTATTGGGTGCTGAAATCCATGCAGGGCCACCCTCCGACCACCCCGCAGTCTCCTCATCAGTTTCCTTTTCGTCCCTGCCTAGAAGAAGTAATAGATGGAAACTAAATAATCAAATCTTGAGGGATCCATATCTCAGTCAAATACATTTCGTCACAAATAGATGAGTTTGTTTCAAACAATTTGAATAGCATTACCCGACCAGATATGGTTTTGGGAGCATTTAAAGCCTTTATATGGGGCATTTTGATAGGCCAGGTGGTCAAAAAGAAAAAAGAGAAGGAATGATATATGTCGGAGCTCCTAACTCTGATTAGACTTAGAGAAGTTAATTTATCCCCTCAGTCTACGGAGGAAGATAAACAGGAGCTAATTAAACTGAGGGATCTTTACTTAAACTTATTGGGGGAGCAAGCTGAATTAGCACTAATTAAAACAAAGGCCAATTATATTGACCAAGGGGAGAAGGCGGGCCGGTTGCTGGCGAAGCGCATTAAGCAACTAGAAGCCTCTAGAATTATTCCGGCAGTCCAGCCCATGGATGGTGGTCTGGTTAAGACCTCCCCTAAGGAGATAGCAGAGGAGTTTAGAAGGTACCTTGAATCGCTTTATAGCGCAATGAAAAATTCCCCAATGGAGGGAAATATATATTCAAACAACATGAAGTCTTGCTATATTATGACAATTGCAGTTTGTCCCACCATTAGAACTGCTCCGGAGGTGAAAGAGTTAACTCCCATTCTAAGAATGGAACTTGGAGCGCGAGCTCGGTTAGAGAAGCTCTGTCTGGGTTATTTCAAACCTAAACTGTCAGATTCTTTACTCCGCCTCACTGAACAGTCGCTCCGGAGATTTCTCCTACTGCTCGGTTTATTTCTCGGTTTAAACAGTGTTTTCTCAGTTCAAATCAACCGAGAATATTATTATTTTAACCGCAAAACCGTTTGGTTCAAGCTCTGTCTATGGTATCGTAAGTAATTTAAGTTTATTTTCTGTGTGGAACTTGTAAATGTTATCGGTTCGGTTTTGAACCAATCAGCTTGTTTTAAAACTTGAATTGAAGGTTTTAGAGTGCGGTTCCTGGTTCTTATCGGTTCTAAAAAAAACGGATTTCATTACGTTTTTTTCCAAGACCCGTGACACGGTTAGGAACCGATAAGGGTGTCTTGCCTGGCACTGCCGTTTAAAAGGGCAAGTTTTTGGTTAGGCTGGCATTATGTCTGAAAAACCCAAAAGAAAAACCGGGCCCACTGGGTTTCAACACACTGTGATGCCTGTGGGGAAGTCTTTGCCAAGGCTGACCCACACACCACATGTGTATATTGTCTGGGGTTTGACCACCTCAATTCAGACTGCCAGATTTGTAAAATTTCCCTGCAGCCACCCTGGATAAGAGAGTTGGCAGGCTCAGGGAACGAGAGGCCAAAAAGTCCGCTGACCCGGATGGCCAGCCCGGTTCGGTGCCAACCGAACCGGAGGGAGTGCCCTCTGACCAGGGCGAGACTTCCTCGGGCAAACGTAAAGCTGGCTCAGAGGAGCCAGTTCCAGTAAAGAAAACAAGAAAATCAGCAGGTGTGGAGCCCAAAATTCCTTCTCCAACTGCTGCAGAGATAGCAAGAGCTATTCAGATTGTCCAGTCACTTTCTCCGGTTCCGTCCGAACCGCCACTGTCTGGTAAAAGGTCGGTTCGGTCGGTTCCACCGGTTCAAGAATATGTTGTTGAAGAATTTTATGAATCAGAGGAGGGAGAGGATGATTATGAACAGTATGAATGTGACTTTGAGGGTCTGGGTGTGCCCATTGAACCGGACATCTCCCCAGACAGAACTTTAGAATCTCCCCCTTTGCTTTCTGAGTCCCCCTCTCACTTTATGTTTTACAAAAAAGTTGCTGAAACCCTCCAGCTTCCATTGGAGGAAGCTGTGGATGAACAAGAGGAACCTGATTTTGTGGAAATGATGGATATTCCAGAGTCTAGGAGATTGTCTATTCCCTTGCATAAATCATTTAGGAAACAGACAATAAAAATTTAAAACCTCCTAATTCTGTGCCTCCTGTGGACAAAAAGATGGACAGGAGGTACACTCTGTCAGGTCCTGATACGAATTCCTTTCACAGCAATGCAGCCACGTTGTGTGGTTTGGCTGCAGCCTGTGATAAAGCTAATATTCCTTTGGCTTCACATCCTCCTGACAAGGATTCCAGGAAGATTGATGCCATGGCTATAAAAACAATACATGGCAGCATCCTTGGGACTCAGGCAAGCAAATTACATGGCTTATGTAGCAAGGTATCAGAAATCTAGATGGGACACTGTCATGGCCTTGGCCAAACAGGCCTCTGGCCAGCTTGTTAGTGAGCTGGAACAGGTGGCTGCTGATGGCATTGAGGCATCTAAGTGCAGTTTCATGCTGCTGTGGATTTTAATGATGTATCCTCTAGAGTCATGGCTACGCCTGTAGCTTTGCAGGTTGGCCTGGCTCAGGTGTACTAGCTTGTCACAGGATACTCAGACTAAGGCTATGGATTTTCCTGGGTTGGAAATTCTCTGTTTGGGAGCAGACAGAGAATTATATGAAGAAATGGATGAATATAGGACTACCTATAAGAGTGTTCAGGCTAAGGAGTGCAAGCCACCCTCAGAGGCAGGCCCCAGGGTAGAGGTAGGCCTTTCACCAAACCCAGGCCTCTGCTTATGCTCAGAGGGGTTCTTCAGAGGAGAGGCAGACGGGTTGGGCAGGCCTGCTCCCACCCCTCAGCCTAAAGCACCTGCCAACAGACACCCTGATGGGGTGCCCAGGGCCGATTCTCCTTACCTGTAGGGGCAGGTTGGCTTACTGTTCAGAACTGGGTGTCTCTAACTTCAGACAAGTGGGTCCTGGAAGTAGTAAGCCAGGGTCTGGTTCTCAGCTTCAAAAGTTCCCAAAGATGAGAATCAGGTCTTTCCACCTGCAAACTCTTTAGAGACCTTTACTTTGAAACAGAGGTCTCAACCCTCCTGGCTCTCAGAGCCGAGAAAGGGTTTCTCCCCTACACCAGGGCAAGGGTCTGTACTCCAGATATTTCCTTACCCCAAAAAAGACAGGAGAATGGCGGCCCGTTTTAGACCTGAGATATCTGAACAAACACCTTTTGAAACCAAAGTTCAAAATGGTAACTCTGGCAATGATTTTACCCTCTCTAAGGCCAGGGGACTGGCTAGCCTCCCTGGACCTCAAGGATGACTATTTTCATGTCCTAATCAGAAGCTCCCACCGAAAGTACCTCAGATTCGAACTGCCCTCAGGTCACTACCAGTTCAGAGCAATGCCCTTCGGCCTCACCTCTGCCCCAAGGGTATTCACAAAATGTCTGGCAGTAGTAGTGGCTCATTTAAGAAGGCAAGGGATTGCTGTCTTCCCTATCTGGACGACTGGTTTCATTGTAGGCCAGTCCCAGAACAGGTAAGATCTCACCTGCAAGTTACCCAGCAGCTGCTCTCCTCCCTGGGCTTCTTGCTCAATCTTCCAAAATCAGTTCTGGAACCAGTCCAGGTGCTCACCTTCATAGGTGCAGAATTGGACACAAAACAAGCCAGAGCCTTCCTACCCTTAGAGAGGGTAAGGAACTTGGTGGCTCTGGCCTCCTCCTTCACTCTGCAGGTCTCTCGACCAGCAAGACACTTTTTGCAGCTCCTGGGGCACAGGGCTGCATCCACAGCCGTAGTGCAAGGAGCAAGATTTCAGATGAGGGACATTCAGTTTCACTTGAGAGCCTTTTGGTCTCAGAGAAGAGACCCTCTTTCCAAGTTGGTCCCAGTGACCCGAACCCTGATCCAGGCCCTCCAGTGGTGGCAGGATCAGAGCAATTTAAGACTGGGGGTCCCCTTCATTCCTCTGTCTCACTCCTTGACCCTCACTACAGATGCTTCCTCCTGGGGTGGGAGCCACATGGCGACCTCTCCACTCAGGGAGTGTGGTCCCTCAGGAATCTCTGCTCCACATCAATTTGCTGGAACTCAGAGCTGTCTTTTAGCACTTCAAGTGTTTTCTGTGTCTGTTCAGAACAAAATGGTGCAAGTCAGAACAGACAACACCACAACAATGTGGTACATCAACAAGCAGGGGGGCACTCGGTCTTCGGCCTTGTGCACCGAGGTAATGAAATTGTGGTCTCTGGCCTATTCCCTGAACACTTCCCTCATAGCAGTTCACCTTCCAGAAAAGGACAATGTCCTAGCAGATGCTCTCAGCAGGATTTCCCAGGGCCATCACGAATGGTCTCTAGATCCTCAAGTACTGGGGATAGTTTTTGCCAGATGGGGCACCCTCAGATAGATCTTTTCAGCCCCAGACAATCACCAACTTCCACTGTTCTGTTGCAGGCCCCCAGTGTGGGGCTCAGTCCCCCTGGATGCCTTTCTCCTAGATTGGGAAGGGAAGTTTCTTTATGCCTTCCCCCCCTTCCCCTCTCCTATCCAAGGTGCTAGTCAAAATCAGATCCCAGCCTTGCAGGATGATTCTGATTGCCCCAGATTGGGCCAGGCAGCTCTGGTACCCACTACTTCTGTCACTAGCAGTCCATCTTCCCCTGTGTCTCCCCAGGAATCACAACCTGTTAACCTGTGCATGGGGAGAGTTTGGTATCCGAACCTCAATTCCCTCAACCTCAAGGCCTGGCTCTTGAGGAGTTAGAATTTGCTGACCTGCACCTTTCTCTGGGTGTTCTTGAATCCTAAAGGTTTAGGAAGCCTTCCACTAGGCTACTTACAATTCTAAGTGGAAAAGGTTTTCCATTTGGTGTTCTGGAAACATATTTCCCGGAATCTGCTGATTTGCCCATTGTTTTGGACTATATGGTCCACCTAATTCCTTGGGACTGAGACCAGCTACCCTGAAAGTACATTTGGCAGCTGTCTCTGCTTTTGTTTCAGCAGGAAAGCCCTCTCTCTTTCCGCTCACCCTGTATTTTCCAAGTTTTTAAAGGATTACTTCATTCTACTCCACCTTTTAGGATCCGCCCTCGCCTGGACCTTAATGTTTGCATTGCCCAGTTAATGCAACCTCCTTTTGAACCTCTGTCTTCTGCAGAGCTTAAGTACTTAACTTGGAAAACTGTTTTCCTGGTGGCTATCACTCTGCCAGGCGCAAGTGAGTTGCAAGCCCTGTCAGTAGAAACTGACTTTATTTCTTTCCATAGGGATAAGGTAGTCCTCAGGACTAACAGAAAGTTTTTGCCTAAGGTGGTTTCAGATTTCCATCTTAATCAATCTATCTCCCTTCCAGTGTTTTTCACTGACCATTCTTCCTCTGGTGAGAGGAGATTGCACAGTTTAGATGTTGAGGGCCCTAAGTTACTATATAGAGCGTACCAAGGGTCACAGGTTCGAATCCCTCCAACTTTTTCTCACTTATGGTGAGGTCGGAAAAGGGAAACCTGCCACTAAGAGATCCATTGCCAGGTGGATTGTCTCTTGTATCCAATTTTGTTATCAAAAACTGGGGAAAGTCCTCTCTCGGCCTGAGGGCTCATTCTACCAGAGGTAAGCTGCTCTCTAGCTGCTGCCAGAGACATCCCTATCTTAGAGATATGTCAAACAGCTACCTGGAAAAGGCATACTTTCACCAAGCATTACTCCCTGGATGTCCAGGCCAGGAGGGATGCTCGGTTTGGCACAGCTGCGTTTCAGAGCCTATTCCTAAGTAGGTTCTGTCCTCCTCCATGAGGTACTGCTGTGTATTTGGTAATTGTTTATAATATAGCAAGACTTCATGTTTGAAGAAAAAATACTCACCTTAGTAATGTTGTTTCTTCTAATGGAGTCTTCATATATTATGACCTCCCCAGCCTACCCTCTCAGAACTTCTACTGGGTATGGGGTGGCAGCCTAGTGTGGCGCTTAGTTATGCCCATTATATGTTTTCCACCCTTTCTTGGGGTTTTGGGGTGTGATGTTTTATTTTATGTCATATTATTACTTATATTATATTATTACTTCTGGTCCCTGACTTGAGTCTTTATGTTGGGACCAGGAGTATGTCTTAATAATCAGGTAGCCAGTTGGCTAGTGTAGGTTACAGCTTCCACACAGACCTTAGTGAGTTTTGCTCGTAAAGATCTGACAGTTTAGGTTTGAAATAACCCAGACAGAGCTTCTCTAACCGAGCTCGCGCTCCAAGTTCCATTCTTAGAATGGGAGTTAACTCTTTCACCTCCAGAGCAGTTCTAATGGTGGGACAAACTGCAATTGTCATAATATAGCAAGACTCCATTAGAAGAAACAACATTACTAAGGTGAGTAATTTTTTCTTCCTTTCTCAAGAGTCTGAACCTTCCTTCTCTTTCAGAGTCTCAGCGGGCATATCTTACCATCCCCATTTCTCAGAGTGAAATAGAGCAAGTTATTAAGGGTCTCCCTCTGGATAAAACACCAGGTCCAGATGGATTCTCTTCTAATTTTTATAAGGCGTTCTCTAAACAACTTTCCCCACTTCTGGTCTCCTTATTCCAATATATTCTCAATTGTCAGGCAACGGATAGCTCCCTATTTGAAGCGCTTATTGTCTTAATCCCAAAACCAGATAAACCTCCCGAACAACTCTCTAGTTATAGGCCCATTTCATTGCTCAATTATGATATAAAAATTCTGGCGAAGTTATTGGCTGACTGCATAAATAAAATCCTACCTGTTTTAATTGGAGTGGAACAGGTCGGCTTTATGAAAGGTAGATCAGCCAATGACCACTTAAGGACGTTGGCACATGTCTTCTCTGCGTCCGATGAGAGCAACTTCCCGATGGTGCTGGTCTCGTTGGACGCAGAGAAGGCTTTTGATAGGGTCTATTGGAATTATCTGTTAACCACAATGAAAACTTTTGGTTTCCCCGACGTGTTCCTGAAGTGGATTAGATCCCTATATCTAATGCCCTCAGCCAGAATCTCATGCAACGGGGTCATCTCAGACCCTTTCAAACTGCATGTGGTCACCAAGCAAGGATGCCCATTATCTCCTCTTCTTTTTAATCTCTATCTCGAGCCCCTTATAAGGAGTATATTGCGTAATCAGGAGGTACACAACATTAAAATTCAGGAGAATACGGTTAAAATAACTGCATATGCCGATGATCTTTTGTTGTATATTTTGCACCCTAATAAATCTATCCCGGCCTTACTGAGAACCATACATGAGTATAGTGAATTGGCTAATTATAAATTAAATTTGGAGAAGACAGTGGCATACCCCCTCAACAACAAAATTTTCAAACATGAAATTACTGATTTAGGATTAGCCTGGAGATCTGACTCCATTAAATACTTGGGTCTCACTTTGGCCAGGAGCCCAACCCGGATCCGTCAGTTAAATTTGGACTCTTTGGTGCACACAATTGATTTAGACCTGAAAAGATGGGCACTGCTTCCAATTTCCTTGCGGGGGAGGATAAACCTAATTAAAATGAATGTGTTTCCCCGGTTGTTCTATCCCCTTAACATGTTAAACATCTGGCTCCCACTCTCATGGTTTAAAAAAATCCATGGGCTTATTGCCAACTTTGTATGGGGTTATAAAAAGGCTAGGCTGGCCTATCACAAGTTAGCTGCTCCTAAGCTACTAGGTGGGCTAAGACTACCCCATTTTGGCCTGTATTTTTGAGCTGGTCATGTCAATAAATATCTTAGATGGGTGCAGGCCGCGGACCTTTTGACCCAAGATTTGTATATACCTTTATGGTTACAAATTGAATTATCCCTCATTAGGAAACATGGATTTTCACCGGAGGCCCTGTTGCATCTTAACCCTAAACTCTTACCTGTTGCTTTCAGGAAATCTCCGATAGGGGTATCGGTAAGGGTCCACTCACAGTTATGTGGATATCTAAAATATAACAACTCCAGAGATCAGTCTCAACCTATAAGAGGTAATCCGCGTTTTCTAATCCAGGATAAACCCCTCAATACCTCTTGGCTTGCACAATTGGGAGAGTGTCAACTAAAAGATTTAACTTCATCAGATGGACACTTACTTACCGCATTAGAAATTTTGAATAAATTTAAATTGTCAACTATGGTAATCTTTAAGGTTTACCAACGTCGCCACCTCATAGTTAAAAGGATGGGCAATGCTACAATACCTGCTCCAAAATTAGAATTTCAGTCAACCTTGTGCCCCTTAGTGGGCCTACTGCATGCTGTCTCTAATCTATACAGTAATTTATACAATTGGGCCTACTCCCAGAACCTGGCACCAAGTTCTTATTGGGCCTCTGTATTTCCCGAAGAGGATCTTAACTGGACAGCACTGTGGCACGGCTGTCATAAATTTATCCTCCAAGACCGGCTTAGACTGATGCAATTTAAGATACTTCACAACATTTATTATTCCCCCCAGAAGTTGGTGAGCTTAGGAATGGTTTCAGCCTCATCCTGTACAAGATGTCAACAAGGGGAAGGGGACCTGCTGCACATTTTTTGGAAATGTCCAAAGATAGTCCCGCTTTGGACAGCCATCAAAAGCAAGGTGGACCCTTTATTGGGTCTAGGGTATCTTTTCACACCGGAGATATGTTTGTTAGGAAATGTAGTTCATATTCCATTTAGGAACAGAAAATTCCATATATCTCTAATTTCGGCATCCCTTAAAAAGGTGGTCCTTAAACATTGGAAAGACTCCATGGAAATCAGTTATACTGAATGGTTACAGGAGCTACTCGCCAACCTCAGAGTGGAAAGGACGATAGCTATTCTCCAGAATAAGCTACCTAGGTTTAATAAGATTTGGGGCCCCCTTCATGCCATTTACTCCCTATAGAATAGGGTCTGCCCCTGCTGGGTAAAAGATGTATTACCAGGTGTCTTGTGCTGGGGATAGTGGGGAGAGGGGAGGGGGGAGGTAGTTGGGGTAGGACTTGGGGTAGGCAGAGAATGGATCCGTTTATTATCTGGGATATGTATGTATATCTATGCTGTATGTGTATGTCTCTCTTGGATGCAGTCTCTGTATTAAATATCCTTAATAAAATCTTAATGGAAAATAATTCTATCTTCAAACTTGCAGTACTGCAATGGGGGCAGTGTTTGCACCCTCTTATGCAAATTTATTTATGGGTTATTCTGAAGAGAGTTACTTCAGAGATGGCGACCACAATAGATTTCTAGAACACATAGATATCTGGTTCCGCTTTATTGATGATATTGTGATAATTTGGAAAGGTGATGAAAGTAAAATCTCTGACTTCATCTCCTACATCAGCAATAATGAGATGGGCTTAAGTTTCACACACCAGTCACATATAACTAATATTATTTAGATCTTGAACTTATGGGCAGTGTGGGAGTACCAATTAAAACCAAAGGGGCAAGAAAAGAAATAGCAGCAAATACAACCCTACGTGCTGCTAGTGCACATCCTAAAAAACTGATAGCATCAATACCTTATGGAGAAATGATAAAGCTTAAATGCAATTGCACAGATGAACATGAATTCCTGGTATAGACAAATAATTTAAAAAACAGACTGAAAAGCAGAGGATACTCAAATGAGACACTTGAGAATGCTTGGGAAAAGGTTCAAAACTTTATAGATATGACCTTTTAACATCTAATAAAGACAAACAGCACAAGGCTGGGAGCTTTAACAGGGAATTAGAGCATGGAGAGGAACACAATATAGTAACTTTTATTACTGAATACAGTCTAATATCAGGGAGAATTGGAGGGTTAGTTCGTAAATACTGGCCACTTCTTTCAAAAGACCCAATTCTAAACAAACATATCAACAAAAAGCCAAGAGTAACCTTTTCAAAGGGCAGAAATATCAAGGATAGAATCACCAATAGTCACTTTAAACCATCAGAAATATCACAAAACAACAATTGGTTAAGAAATAAGCCAAAATGGTTGCATAAATGTGGACGCTGCAATGTATGCCAATATGTTTCCAGAGAAAACTTTTGTCAAAGATGTTAAGTCATTCAAGCTGGACAGGTTTTTACTTGTAACACACCATTTGTAGATGTCTGCTGGTGTGTGTGCCCAGCTTATTATGTTGCAATGACTACCAGACCCGTCAAACAGAATACAGGAACACACATGTGCAATCATGAATGGGAATACCTATAATGCTTTAGCTTTACATTTTCTATAGGCACACAAATGCAAACCAGGTGGGTTTAAGTTCACAGTCTTAGAACATGTGGAAAGACACCCTAGGGGTGGGAATAGACTGAATGTTTTAGCACAGAAACAAACAAAAAGGATTCTAATGTTGAATACAGTTACTCCTTTGGGTCTAAATGAAGACGTTGATTTTTCTCCATACTCGTAATAATGTATAGTAGATTAACCATGTTTCCCCCTGTTTACTCCCCAGGAATATCACCTGACCCCAACTTCTGAAAACTGCGAAATGAGAGCTACTATGGTGTAAGCCCATGGAGCACAGATTAAGTCCTTTTCTTAACTGGACTTGGGGAAGGCTATTCCGACTATAGCTGACATTAACCAAGAAAAAGTATCTAATCTATAACAATTTGTCACTTATATTCTCTCCTCATCATGAAACTCACTAATTTGTTATTGAAACTTTTAATTTTTTAACTTGTCGCATCGAAATGTTCACATAATTCTCTCTTTTAAGAACAACCTACCTCTCTTTCCCCGATTCCCCTTCCCCCTCACAACTTCTTTCTTCTTTCCTCTCCTTTTTCATGTATTATTGTTATTAAAAGCAACCTGTAAAAAGTATTGCTCTGCAAAACTTCTTTAATTGATACATTTGGTTCAGTTAACCTTTTGCACTAATATATGACCTTCCACCTTGTGTTTAGAATTGATGAATCTGTTCAGCTTTTGGTGCTTATGGAACTACTTACTAAAGTTATATAAGTAGAGAGATATATAAAACATTTTTGTTTAGGTTCAAGTGATTTGCTAGAGTTTTTCTTAAGTGATGGAAATTTTGTCTCCAGAGGTCAAATTGATATGAACATAGGTTCAATTATAAAGATAAGAAATGAATTAACTTATGAAATAGAAGTATATAGATCTTATTTAGTAACAAGCACCCAGTTCAGAATAATCTGTACTTGAATGTTTAACAATGGGCAGTGTTTTATGCACTAATTTGCACATTAAGAATGTATCACTTTAAATGAAATTGTATAAATCATTACATGGTGTGTCAGTCTACAGATACGCCCCCGTTGGAAGGCCCGCTGAAGGGTTGAGGCACTAGGGGTTACTGGACTCAGTCAGGCCTCTTGCAAATAAAGTTTGCACCTTGCACTTTTGCACCAAACCAAACCTCGAGTGCTGAGTTTTCTTTTTGTTTTATTACAATTTATTTACACAGGATAGCCCAGCACAAATGCAGCACCTTGTTTCCTGTGGGTCCTGCATTACATTTTATTTACACAAGATAGCCCAGCTGAGATGTAGCACCTCATTTCCTACGGGTCCTGCATTACAATGTATTTACCAAGGACAGCCAAGCTAATATGCAACATCTCGTTTACAGCTGGGGTCCTACATTACAATTTATTTGCTCAGGATAGCCCAGCTGAGATGCAACACCTCTTTTTCAGTGGAGTCCTGCATTACAATTTATTTACCCAGGATAGCTCAGCTGAGATGCAGCATCTCGTTTCCTGCTGGGTATTGCATTACAATTTATTTATCCAGGACAGCCCAGCTGAGATGCATCTTGTTTCCAGTGGAGTCCTGCATTATAATTTATTTACACTGGATAAACCAGCAGAAATGCAGCCCCCCGTTTCCTGTGGGTCCTGCATTACATTTTATTTACCCATGATAGCCAAGCTGAGATGCAGCATCTTGTTTCCTGCAGGGTCCTGCATTACAATTTATTTATCCAGGACAGCCCAGCTGAGATGCAACATCTTGTTTAAAGGTGAGGTACTACATTCCAATTTATTTACCCAGGATAGCGCAGATAAGACGCAGGATCTCGTTTTCTGTTGCGTCCTGCATTAGAATTTATTGTACCCAGGATATCCCAGCTGAGATGAAATGCCTCATTTCCAGTGTAAATCTGCATTACAATTTATTTACCCAGGATAGACTATCTAAGATACATCATCTCTTTTCTACTGGGGTCCTGCATTACAATACCTAGGATAGTTCAACGGAGATGCAGCTTCTCATTTACCCTGTGGTCCTGCATTAACATCTCTTTACTCAGGATAGTCCTGCTGAGTTTCAAGACCTTGATTCCAGTGGGATCCTGCATTACAATCTATTTACCCAAGATAGCCCAGCTGTGATGCAGGATCTCATTTCCTGTGGGGTCCTGCATTACAATGTGTTCACCCAGGATAGCCTAACTGAGATGCCGCATTTTAGGTTCCCTGAGGGCCTTCATTTTTAATTATTTAAGCAGGATAGTCCAGCTGAGATGTAGCATCTCAGTTTAGGTGATGTCCTGCATTACAACTTATTCATCCTTGATAGCCCAGCTGAGATGCAGCATTTCGTTTCTAGTGGGTACTCCATTACAAATTATTTTTCCAAGATAGCTAAGTTGAGAAGCATCTAATTTCCAGAGTGGTCCTCCATTGCAGTTTATTTACCCAAGATAGCCCAGCTGAGATGGTACATCTCTCTTCCAGTGGGGTCGTGCATTACAATCTATTTATCCATGACAGCCCATCTGAGATGCAGCGTCTTGTTTCCATTGGAGTCCTGCATTACAATTTATTTACATTGGATAGCCCAGCAGAAATGCAGCACCTCATTTCCTATGGGTCCTGCATTACATTTTATTTACCCATGATATCCCAGCTGAGATGCAGCATCTCATTTCCTGCTGGGTCCCGCATTACAGTTTATTTATCCAGGACAGCCCAGCTGAGATGCAACATCTCGTTTACAGCGGGGGTCCTACATTACAATTTATTTACCCAGGATAGCGAGGCAGAGATGCAGCTTTTGATTTACCCTGTGGTCCTGCACTAACATTTCTTTACTCAGGTTAGCCCTCTTGAGTTTCAACACCTTATTTCCAGTGGGGTCCTGCATTACAATTTATTTACCCAGGATAGCCCAGCTGAGATGCACCATCTCGTTTCCAGAGAGATCCTGCATTACAATTTATTTACCCAAGCTAGCCTAGCTGAGCAACAACATCTCATTTCCAGTGGGGTCCTGCATTACAATTTATTTACCTAGGACAGCCCAGCTGAGCTGCAGCATCTCATTTCCAGTGGGGTACTGCATTACAATTTATTTACCCAGAAAAGCCCAGCTGAGATGCAACATGGTGTTTCCTGTGGGGTCCTGCATTACAATTTACTTAATCATGACAGCCCAGCTGAGATGCAACATCTCATTTCCCGTGGGGTCCTGCACTACAGTTTATTTACCCAGGATAGACCATTGAACATGCAGCATCTCTTTTTTTCCCTGGGGTCCTGCATTAGAATTTATTTACCCAGGATAGCCCTGCTGAGATGCAGCATCTCATTTGTATGTGGTTCTGCATTGCAATTTATTCACCCAGGATAGCCTAACTCAGATGCAGCATCTATTTTCCCCCAGGGTCCTGCATTATAAATTATTTATTCAGGATAGCCCAGCTGAGATGCAACATTTTTCCAGTGGGGTCCTCCATTATGCATTATTTATCAAATATAGGCAAATTGAGAAGCATCTAATATTCAGAATGGTCCTGCATTATGGTTTATTTACCGAGGATAGCCCAGCTGAGATTCAACACCTCTTTTCCAGTGCGGTCCTGCATTACAGTTTTTTTACGCAGGATAGCCCAGCTGAGATGCAACACTTCATATTGCAGTGGGGTCCTACATTATAATTAATTTACCCAGGACAGTCCGGCTGAGATCCAGGATAGCCTGAGATGTAGCATCTAATTTCCCCTGAGGTCCTGCATTATAAATTACTTACGAAGGATAGCTCAGCTGGGATGTAGCATCTCAGTTTAGGTGGGGTCCTGCATTGCATTTTACTTACCCTTGAAAGCCCAGCTGACATGTTTTTGTTTCCTGTGGGGTCCTCCATTACAAATTATTTACCCAATATAGCCAAGTTGAGAAGCATGTAATTTTCAGAGTGGTTGTGCATTACAGTTTATTTACCTGGGATAGCCCAGCTGAGATGCAACACCTCTTTTCCAGTGGAGTCCTGCATTGAAGTTTATTTGCCAAGGATAGCTCAGCTGAGATGCAATACCTGTTTTCCAGTTGGGTCCTGCATTACAATTTATTTACACAGAATAGTGTAGCTGACATGCTGCACCTCGTTTCCTCTGTGTCCTGCATTAAATTTGCTTTACCCATGATAGCCCAGCTGGGAGGCAGCATCTCGTTTCCTGCTGGGTTCTTCATTACAATTTATTTTTTCCAGGACAGCCCAGTTGAGATGCAACATCTCGTTTATAGCTAGGGTCCTGCATTACAATTTATTTGCCCAGGATAGCTCAGCTGAGATGCAGGATTTCATTTCCTGTTGTGTCCTGCATAATCATTTTTTTTTTTTTTACACAGGGTAGCTCTGCTGAGATGCAACATATCGTTTCCAGTGGTGTCCAACATTACAGTTTATATACGCTGAATAGCCCAGCTGAAATGCAGCATCTCAATTCCTTTTGGGTCCTGAATTACAACTTACTTTCACAGGATAGCCAAACTGAAATGCAGCATCTCGTTTTCAGTGGGGTCCTGGATTATAATTTATTTACCTAGGACAGCTCTTCTGAGATGCAGCATCTCATTTCCTAAAGAGTCCTGCATTAGATTTTTTTTTTTTTACTCGGGATAGCCCAAGCTGCGATGCAGCATTTCATTTCCCCTGGGTCCTGGGTTACAGTTTATTTACAGAGGATAGCCAGCTTTGATGCAGTATCTTGTTTCCAATGGGGTCTTGCATTTACATTTATCAGTGGGGTCCTGCATTACAAGTTATTTACCCAGGATAGCCCTGCTGATATGCAGCATCTTATTTCCTATGGGGTCACACATTGCAGTTTATTTACCCTGGATTGCCCAGCTGAGATGCAGTATCTCATTTCCAGTGGGGTTCTACATTTCAGGTTATTTACCCAGGATAGCCCAGCTGAGATGCAGCATCTAATTTCTGGTGGGGTCCTGCATTACAGTTTATTTACCCAGGATAGTCCAGCTGAGATGCACCACCTCATTGCCACAGAGACTCTCCATTGCAATTTATTTACTCAAGATAGCCCATCTGAGAAGCAGCATCTCATTTCCAGTGGGGTCCTGCATTGCAATTTATTTTCCCAGGATAGGCCAGCTCAGATGCAACATCTAATTTCCCACAGGGTCCTGCATTATAAATTATGTACCCAGGATAGGCCAGCTGAGATGTAGCATCTCAGTTTAACTGGGGTCTTGCATTACAACTTATTTACCCATAATAGCTCACTGAGATGCAGCATTTTATCCATCTAAGTCCTCCATTACAAATTATTTACCAAAAATAGGCAAGTTGAGAAGCATCTAGTTTTCAGAGTGGTCCTGCATTACAGTTTATTTACACAGGATAGCCCAGCTGAGATTCTACACCTCTTTTCTAGTGGGGTCCTGCATTACAATTTATTTACCCTGCATAGTTCAGCTGAGATACAGGATCTTGTTTCCAGAGGGATCCTGCATTACAACTTATTTAGACAGGATAGGCCAGCTGAGATGCAGCATCTCGTTTCCTGCCTGCTCTTGCATTACAATTTATTTATCCAGGATAGCCCAGCTGAGATGTAGGATCTCGTTTCCAGTGGGGTCCTCCATTACAATTTATTTATCCAGGATAGCCCAGCTGAGATGCAACACCTCATTTCCAGCGGGGTACTGTATTACAGGTTATTTACCCAGAAAAGGTCAGCTGAGATGCAACACCTCATTTCCTGTGGGTCCTGCATTACAATTTATTTACCCAGGACAGCCCATCTGAGATGCAACATCTCATTTACAGCTGGGTCCTGCATTACAATTTATTTACTCAGGATAGCCCAAATGAGATGCAGGATCTCGTTTCCTCTTGGGTCATGCATTACATTTACCCATGATAACCCAACTGAGATGCAGCATCTCGCTTCCTTCTTGGTCCTGCATTACAATTTATTTCCCTAGGACAGCCCAGCTGAGATTCAACATTTCATTCTGCAGCTGGGGTCCTACATTGCAATTTATTTACTCAAGATAGCCCAGCTGAGATGCAGGATCTCGTTTCTTGTTGGGTCCTGCGTTACAGTTTTTTACCCAGGATAGTCCAGCTGAGATGCAATGCATCATTTCTGCTGGGGTCCTGCATTATAATTTATTTACCCAGGATAGCTCTGTTGAGTTGCAAAACTTCATTTTGCAGTGGCGTCCTACATTGCAATTTATTTACCCAGGATAGCTTTGCTGAGATGTAGCATCTTGTTTTCAGTGGTGTCCAACTTTACATTTTATATACCCAGAATAGCACAGCTGAAATGCAGCATCTCAAGTCCTGTGGGATCCTGAATTACAATTTACTTACACAGGATAGCCCAGCTGAGATGCAACACCTCATTTCTAGTGGGGGGTCCTGCATTACAATTTAATTGCATAGGACAGCCTAGCTGAGATGCAGCATCTCATTTACTCTGTGGTCCTGCATTAAAATTTCTTTACCCAGGATATCCCTGCTGAGTTGACAACACCTTGTTTACAGTGGGGTACTGCATTACAATTTATTTACCCAGGATAGACCTGCTGAGTTGCAACACCTTGTTTACAGTGGGATCCTGCATTACAATTTATTTATCCAGGATTGCTCTGCTGAGATGCAGCATCTCGTTTCCAGTGGTGTCCAACATTACAATGTATATACACCAAGAACAGCCCAGCTGAAATGCGACTTCTCAGTTCCTGTGGGGTCCTGAATTACAATTTACTTACACAGGATAGCGAAGCTGACATGCAGCATCTCATTTCCAATGGGGTCCTGGATTATAATTTATTTACCTAGGACAGCCCAGCTAAGATGCAGCATCTCATCTACCCTGTGGTCCTGCATTAAAATTTATTTTCCCAGGCTATCCCTGCTGAGTTGACAACACCTTGTTTTCAGTGGGGTACTGCATTAAAATTTATTTACCCAGGATAGTCCTGCTGTGATGCAGTATCTTGTTTCCAGTGGTGTCCAACATTACAATTTATATACCCAGAAGAGCCCAGCTGAAATGCAACATCTCAGTTCCTGTAGGGTCCCGAATTACAATTTACTTACACAGGATAGTGAAGCTGACATGCAGCATCTTGTTTCCGGTGGGGTCCTTCATTACAATTTATTTACCTATGATAGCCCAGCTGAGATGCAGTATCTCATTTCCTGTGGGGTCCTGCATTACAGTTATTTTTTTCCCAGGATAGCCCAGCTGAGGTGCAGCATCTTGTTTCCTGTGGGGTCATGCATTACAGTTTATTTACACAGGATTGCCCAGCTGAGATGCAGGATCTCGTTTCTTGTTGTGTCCTACATTACAGTTTTTTTTTTTTTTGTTACCCAGGATAGTCCAGCTGAGGTGCAATGTGCCATTCTGCTAGGGTCCTGCATTATAATTTATTTACCCAGGATAGCTCTGCTGAGATGTAGCATCTCGTTTTCAGTGGTTTCCAACATTACATTATATATACCCAGAAAAGCACAGCCGAAATGCAGCATCTCAATTCCTGTGGGATCCTGAATTACAGTTTACTTACATAGGATATCCCAGCTGAGATGCAACACCTCATTTCCAGTTGGGTCCTACATTACAATTTATTTACCTAGGACAGCCCAACTGAGATGCCGCATCTCATTTGCTCTGTGGTCCTGCATTAAAATTTCTTTACCCAGGATATTCCTGCTGAGTTGACAATGCTTTGTTTACAGTGGGGTGCTGCATTACAATTTATTTACCCAGGATAGCCCTGCTGTGATGCAGCATCTCATTTCTGGTGGGGTCCTTCACTACAATTTATTTACCCATGATACCCCAGCTGAGATGCAGGATCTCCTTTCCTGTAGGGTCCTGCATTACAATTATTTTTTACCCAGGATCGCCCAGCTGAGATGCAATGCCTCATTTCCAGAGGGGTACTGAATTACAGTTTATTTACCCAGTATAGACCTGCTGAGTTGCAACACCTCATTTTGCAGTGGGATCCTGCATTATAATTGATTTACCCAGGACAGCTCAGCTGAGATGCAACATCTAATTTCCCATTGAGTCCTGGATTACAATTTATTTATCCAGGATAGCCCAAGCTGAGATGCAGAATTTAGTTTCCTCAGGGGTCTTACGTTACAATTTATTTATCCAGGATAGCCCAGCTGAGGTGCAGCGTCTCATTACCAATCGGGTCTTGCATTAAAATTTTTTAACCAGTGTGGTCTTCTATTACAAGTCATTTATCCAGGATAGCCCAGCTGAGATGCAGCATCTTGTTTCCTGTAGGGTCATCTATTATAATTTATTTACTCAGGATAGCCCAGCTGAGATGTAGGATCTCATTTCCTGTTGCATCCTACATTACAAATTTTTTTTTTTACCCATGATCGTCCAGCTGAGATGCAGTGTGTCATTTCTGCTTGGGTCCTGCATTATAATTTATATACCCAGGATAGCTCTGCTGAGTTGCAACACTTCATTTTGCAGTGGGGTCCTGCATTACAATTCATTGACCCAGGATAACTTTGCTGAGATTTAGCATCTCTTTTTCAGGGTGTCCAACATTGCATTTTATATACCCAGAACAGCCTATCTCAATTCCTGAGTGATACTGAATTACAATTTACTTACACAGGATAGCCCAGCTGAGATGCAACAGCTCATTTCCATTGGGGTCCTGCATTACAGTTTATTTACTTAGGACAGCCCAGCTGAGATGCAGCATCTCATTTACCCTGTGGGGTCCTTCATTACAATTTATTTACCCATGATATCCCAGCTGAGATGCAGTATCTCATTTCCTGTAGGGTCCTGCATTACAGTTATTTTTTTTCCCAGGCTAGCCCAACTGAGGTGCAGCATCTTGTTTCCTGTGGGGTCATGCATTACAGTTTATTTACACAGGATAGCCCAGCTGAGATGCAGGATTTCGTTTCCTGTTGCGTACTACATTACAATTTTTTTTTATCCCAGGATAGTCCAGCTGTGGTGCAATGTGCCAATTCTGCTAGGGTCCTGCATTATAATTTATTTACCCAGGATAGTTCTGCTGAGTTGCAACACTTCATTGTGCATTGGGTGTCCTGCATTACAATTTATTTACCCAGGATAGCTCTGTTGAGATGTAGCATCTCGTTTTCAGTGGTGTCCAGCATTTCATTTTATATACCCAGAATAGCACAGCTGAAATGCAGCATCTCAATTCCTGTGGGATTCTGAATTACAATTTACTTACACAGGATAGCCCAGTTGAGATGCAGCACCTCATTTCCAGTGGGGTCCTGCATTACAATTTACCTAGGACAGCCCAGCTGAGATGCAGCATCTCATTTACCTTGTGGTCCTGCATTAACATTTCTTTACCCAGGATAGCCCTGCTGAGTTGACAAAACCTTGTTTACAGTGGGGTTGTGCATTACAATTTATTTACCCAGGATAGTCCTGCTGTGATGCATTATCTCGTTTCCTGTAGGGTCCTGCATCACAATTATATTTTACCCAGTATCGCCCAGCTGAGATGCAATCCTCATTTCCAGAAGGGTCCTGTATTACAATTTATTTACCCAGGATAGACCTGCTAAGTTGCAACACCTCATTTTGCAGTAGGGTCCTGCATTATAATTTATATGCCCAGGACAGCTTGGCTGAGATGCAACATCTAATTTCCCATTGAGTCCTGCATTACAATTTATTTATCCAGGATAGCCCAGCTGAGGTGCAGCATCTCATTATCAATGTGGTCTTGCATTACAAATTATTACCCAGTATAGCCTAGTTGAGATGCAGCATCTTGTTTCCTGTGGGGTCATGCATTACGGTTTCTAGACTCAGGATAGTCTAGCTGTGATGCAGGATCTCATTTCCTGTTGGGTCCTACACTACAGTTTGTTTTTCACCCAGAATAGTCCAGCTGAGATGCAAGCATCATTTCTGCTGCGGTCCAGCTTTATAATTTATTTACCCAGGATAGCTCAGCTGAGATGTAGCCTCTCGTTTTCACTGGTTTCCAACATTACATTATATATACCCAGAAAAGCACAGCCGAAATGCAGCATCTCAATTCCTGTGGTATCCTGAATTACAGTTTACTTACACAGTGTTACATGAGGTCCCTGCACCCTAATTGATACCCTCAGGGGTACACCGTAGACAGCTAATGATTAGGCATAGGCTATACTAATACATAGGGCTAAAGGCATCTACCGTATAAGAGTAGATGTCAGGATATGAACGCATATTATTGTAACCCACTTTGCTTGCTAATGCACACACATTATATCATATATTTTCTTGTCTATTTCTTACTTGTCAGATGCCAAGACACCTGTCCTTGAAGTAATTGTAATATGTAAGGCAACATTGCCATCCTTTGGTGATGTGCACCACTTCACCCTGTTATGTAAGACTCTGTATAAGAACATCTTTGTTCTAAAACTGATAACATTATATAATTCTGTAAAGTCATCTTGGACCGTGGAGCCACCTCTAATTTAGCCAATAGGGCTCATCTCTGTAACTAGAAATGTTTCTATCTTTTAGTAACCATAGTAATTATCACAGGTATATAATGTTATGCACAGGCTTTACACCTTGGAGACCCGAGAGATCCCAAGAGACTACAGAGAAACCTCAAGGTGTAGGGAACGCTTAGCACTGGCTCCCCGGTTCGTATTGGTAAGAACTGCTTAGGGCAACTGTGATTTATCCCTTTTGTAGTAATAAACTTGTTTATTACTCGAATGCAACCTGTTTGTGATTATTTGTATTCCCAATATTGCCAAGAACCTGAAAGTGAGGTTCAGACCTCTTACAACAGGATATCCCAGCTGAGATGCAACACCTCATTTCCAGTTGGGTCCTACATTACAATTTATTTACCTAGGACAGCCCAACTGAGATGCAGCATCTCATTTACTCTGCGGTCCTGCATGCATTAAAATTTCTTTACCCAGGATATTCCTGCTGAGTTGACAATACTTTATTTACAGTGGGGGTGCTGCATGACAGTTTATTTACCCAGGATAGCCCTGCTGTGATGCAGCATCTCATTTCTGGTGGGGTCCTTCACTACAGTTTATTTACCCATGATAGCCCAGCTGAGATACAGTATCTTGTTTCCTGTAGGGTCCTGCATCACAATAATTTTTTACCCAGGATCGCCCAGCTGAGCTGCAATGCCTTATTTCCAGAGGAGTCCTGTATTACAATTTATTTACCCTGGATAGACCTGCTGAGTTGCAACACCTCATTTTGCAGTGAGGTCCTGCATTACAATTTATTTACCCAGGATCACTCGGCTGAGATGCAGCATCTCATTTCCAGTGGTGTCCAACATTACAATTTATATACCCAGAAGAGCCCATCTGAAATGCGACATCTCAATTTCTGTGGGGTCCCAAATTACAATTTAATTACACCGGACAGCGAAGCTGACATGCAGCATCTCATTTCCAGTGGGGTCCTGGATTACAATTCATTTACCCAGAACTGCCCAGCTGAGATGCAGCATCTCATTTTCCGGTGGGTTCCTTCATTACAATTTATTTACCCATGATAGCCCAGCAGAGATGCAGTATCTCGTTTCTTGTAGGGTCCTGCATTATAATTATTTTTTACCCAGGATCACCCAGCTGAGATGCAATGCCTCATTTCCAGAGGGGTCCTGAATTACAGTTTATTTACCCAGGATAGACCTACTGAGTTGCAACACCTCATTTTGCAGTGGGATCCTGCATTATAATTGATTTACCCAGGACAGCTCAGCTGAGATGCAACATCTAATTTCCTATTGAGCCCTGCATTACAGTTTATTTATCCAGGATAGCCCAAGCTGTGATGCAGAATTTAGTTTCCCCTGGGGTCTCACGTTACAATTTATTTATCCAGGATAGCCCAGCTGAGGTGCAGTCTCTCATTACCAATGGGGTCTTGCATTAACATTTTTTAACCAATGTGGTCTTGTATTACATGTTATTTATCCAGGATAGCCCAGCTGATATGCAACATCTTTCCTGTGGGGTCGTCCATTGTAATTTATTTACTCAGGATAGCCAAGCTGAGATGTAGGATCTCATTTCCTGTTACGTCCTACATTACAATTTTTTTTTTACCCATGATAGTCCAGCTGAGATGCAATGCGTCATTTCTGCTTGGGTCCTGCATTATAATTTATTTACCCAGGATAGCTCTGCTGAGTTGCAACACTTCATTTTGCAGTGGGGTCCTGCATTACAATTTATATACCCTGTGGGGTCCTTCATTACAATTTATTTACCCATGATATCCCAGCTGAGATGCAGTATCTCATTTCCTGTAGGGTCCTGCATTACAGTTATTTTTTTTTCCCAGGATAGCCCAGCTGAGGTGCAGCATCTTGTTTCCTGTGGGGTCATGCATTATAGTTTATTTCCACAAGATAGCTCAGCTGAGATGCAGGATCTCGTTTCCTGTTGCGTCCTACATTACAATTTTTTTTTTTATCCCAAGATAGTCCAGCTGTGGTGCAATGTGCCATTTCTGCTAGGGACCTGCATTATAATTTATTTTCCCAGGATAGTTCTGCTGAGTTGCAACACTTAATTTTGCATTGGTGTCCTGCATTACAATTTATTTACCCAGGATAGCTCTGTTGAGATGTAGCATCTCGTTTTCAGTGGTGTCCAACATTACATTTTATATACCCAGGACAGCACAGCTGAAATGCAACATCTCAATTCCTATGGGATTCTGAATTACAATTTACTTACACAGGATAGTCCAGCTGAGATGCAGCACCTCATTTTCAGTGGGGTCCTGCATTACAATTTACCTAGGACAGCCCAGCTGAGATGCAGCATCTCATTTACCCTGTGGTCCTGCATTAACATTTCTTTACCCAGGATAGCCCTGCTGAGTTGACAAAACCTTGTTTACAGTGGGGTTGTGCATTACAATGTATTTACCCAGGATAGTCGTGCTGTGATGCATTATCTCATTTCCTGTAGGGTCCTGCATCACAATTATATTTTACCCAGCATCGCCCAGCTGAGATGCAATGCCTCATTTTCAGACGGGTCCTGTATTATAATTTATTTACCCAGGATACACCTGTTGAGTTGCAACACCTCATTTTGCAGTGGTGTCCTGCATTATAATTTATTTACGCAGGACAGCTTGGCTGAGATGCAACATCTAATTTCCCATTGAGTCCTGCATTACAATTTATTTGTCCAGGATAGCCCAAGCTGTGATGCAGCAAATAGTTTCCCCTGGGATCCTGCATTACAGTTTATTTATCCAGGATAGCCCAGCTGAGGTGCATCATCTCATTATCAAAGTGGTCAGCAATTACAAGTTATTTACCCAGTATAGCCTAGTTGAGATGCAGCATCTTGTTTCCTGTGGGGTCATGCATTATGGTTTCCATACTCAGGACAGTCTAGCTGTGATGCAGGATCTCATTTCCTGTTGGGTCCTGCACTACAGTTTGCTTTTTACCCAGAATAGTCCAGCTGAGATGCAACCATAATTTCTGCTGGGGTCCTGCATTATAATTTATTTACCCAGGATAGCTCTACTGAGATGTAGCATCTCGTTTTCAGTGGTTTCCAACATTACATTATATATACCCAGAAAAGCACAGCCGAAATGCAGCATCTCAGTTCCTGTGGTATCCTGAATTACAGTTTAGTTACACAGGATATCCCAGCTGAGATGCAACACCTCATTTCCAGTTGGATCCTACATTACAATTTATTTACCTAGGACAGCCCAACTGAGATGCAGCATCTCATTTGCTCTGTGGTCCTGCATTAAAATTTCTTTACCCAGGATATTCCTGCTGAGTTGACAACACTTTGTTTACAGTGGGGTGCTGCATTACAATTTATTTACCCAGGATAGCCCTGCTGTGATGCAGCATCTCATTTCTGGTGGGGTCCTTCACTATAATTTATTTACCCATGATAGCCTAGCTGAGATGCAGTATCTCATTTCCTGTAGGGTCCTGCATCACAATTTTTTACCCAGCTGAGCTGCAATGCCTCATTTCCAGAGGAGTCCTGTATTACAGTTTATTTACCCTGGATAGACCTGCTGAGTTGCAACACCTCATTTTGCAGTGGGGTCCTGCATTACAATTTATTTACCCAGGATCACTCGGCTGAGATGCAGCATCTCATTTGCAGTGGTGTCCAACATTACAATTTATATACCCAGAAGAGCCCATCTGAAATGTGACATCTCAATTTCTGTGGGGGTCCCGAATTACAATTTAATTACACCGGACAGCGAAGCTGACATGCAGCATCTCATTTCCAGTGGGGTCCTGGATTACAATTTATTTACCCAGAACTGCCCAGCTGAGATGCAGCATCTCATTTTCCAGTGGGTTCCTTTATTTCAATTTATTTACCCATGATAGCCCAGCAGAGATGCAGTATCTCGTTTCCTGTAGGGTCCTGCTTTATAATTATTTTTTACCCAGGATCACCCAGCTGAGATGCAATGCCTCATTTCCAGAGGTGTCCTGAATTACAGTTTATTTACCCAGGATAGACCTACTGAGTTGCAACACCTCATTTTGCAGTGGGATCCTGCATTATAATTGATTTACCCAGGACAGCTCAGCTGAGATGCAACATCTAATTTCCCATTGAGTCCTGCATTACAATTTATTTATCCAGGATAGCCCAAGCTGTGATGCAGAATTGAGTTTCCCTTGGGGTCTTATGTTACAATTTATTTATCCAGGATAGCCCAGCTGACGTGCAGCGTCTCATTACCAATGGGGTCTTGCATTAACATTTTTTAACCAGTGTGGTCTTGTATTACAAGTTATTTATCCAGGATAGCCCAGCTGATATGCAGCATCTTCTTTCCTGTGGGGTCGTCTATTATAATTTATTTACTCAGCATAGCCCAGCTGAGATGCAGGATCTCGTTTCCTGTTGGGTCCTACATTACAATTTTTTTTTTACCCAG
Source organism: Neoceratodus forsteri (assembly GCA_016271365.2). NCBI lineage: Eukaryota > Metazoa > Chordata > Ceratodontiformes > Ceratodontidae > Neoceratodus > Neoceratodus forsteri. Next base: position 1,625,649,720 of record CM028129.1, read on the forward strand.
GATAGTCCAGCTGAGATGCAATGTGTCATTTCTGCTGGGGTCCTGCATTGTAATGTATTTACCCAGGATGGTTCTGCTGAGTTGCAAAACTTAATTTTGCATTGGGGTCCTACATTACAATTTATTTACCCAGAATAGCTCTGCTGAGATGTAGCATCTCATTTTCAGTGGTGTCCAACATTGCATTTTATATTCCCAGAATAGCGCAGCTGAAATGCAGCATCTCAATTCCTGTGGGATCCTGAATTACAATTTACTTACACAGGATAGCCCAGCTGAGATGCAACACCTCATTTCCAGTGGTGTCTTCCATTACAATTTATTTACCTAGGACAGCCCAACTGAGATGCAGCATCTCATTTACCCTGTGGACCTGTATTAAAATTTCTTTACCCTGGATAGCCCTGCTGAGTTGACAACACCTTGTTTACAGTAGGGTAGTGCATTACAATTTGTTTACCCAGGATTGCTCTGCTGAGATGCAGCATCTCATTTCCAGTGGTGTCCAACATTACAATTTACATACCCAGAAGAGCCCAGCTAAAATGCAACATCTCAGTTCCTGTGGGGTCCCAAATTACAATTTACTTACACAGGATAGCGAAGCTGACATGCAGCATCTCATTTCCAGTGGGGTCCTGGATTACAATTTATTACCCAAAACTGCCCAGCTAAGATGCGGCATCTCATTTTCCAGTGGAGTCCTTCATTACCATTTATTTACCCATGATAGCCCAGCTGAGATACAGTATCTCGTTTCCTGTAGGGTCCTGCATTACGGTTATTTTTTTACCCAGGATTGCCCAGCTGAGATGCAATGCCTCATGTCTAGAGGGGTCCTGAATTACAGTTTATTTACCCAGGATAGACCTACTGAGTTGCAGCACCTCATTTTGCAGTAGGATCCTGCATTATAATTGATTTACCCAAGACAGCTCAGCTGAGATGCAACATCTAATTTCCCATTGAGTCCTACATTACAATTTATTTATCCAGGATAGCCCAAGCTCTGATGCAGCATGTAGTTTCCCCTGGGGTGTTACGTTACAATTTATTTATCCAGGATAGCCCAGCTGAGGTGCAGCATCTCATTACCAATGGGGTCTTACATTAAAATGTATTTACCAGTGTGGTCTTGCATTACAAGTTATTTACCCAGGAAAGCCCAGCTGAGATACAGCATCTTGTTTCCTGTTGGATCATGCATTACAGTTTATTTATCCAGGATGGCCCAGCTGAGATGCATCATCTCATTTGCAGTGGGGTGCTGCATTACAATTTATTTACCCAGGATAGCTCAGCTGAGATGCAGAATCTCATTTCCTCTGGGGTCCTGCATTACAATTTACTTAATCATGATAGCCCAGCTGAGGTGCAGCAGCTCGTTTTCCAGTGGGGTCTTGCACTATAATTTATTTACCGAAGATAGATCATCTACGATGCAGCACCTCCTTTCTCATGGGTCCTGCATTAAAATTTATTTACCCAGGATAGCCCAGTAGAGATGCAGCATCTTATTTACCCTGTGGTCCTGCATTAAAATTTACTTACCCAAGTTAGCCATGGTGAGTTGCAACGTCTTGTTCACAGTGTAGTCCTGCATTACAATTTATTTACCCAGGATAGTCCAGCTTAAACACACCATCTTGTTTTCAGTAGGGGTCTTGCATTACAGTTATTTTTTACCCAGGATCACCCAGCTGATATGCAGTGCCTCATTTCCGGAGGGGTCCTGTATTGCAGTTTATTTACCCAGGATAGCCCAAGCTGTGATGCAGCATCTAGTTTCCCCTGGGGTCCTACATTACAAATTATTTATCCAGGATAGCCCAGCTGAGGTGCAACATCTCATTACCAATGGGGTCTTGCATTACAATTTATTTATCCAGGATAGCCCTACCTGTGATGCAGCATTTTGTTTCCGATGGGGTCCTATGTTACAGTTTATTTATCCAGGATAGCCCAGCTGACGTGCAGCATCTCATTATCAATGGGGTCTTGCATTACAATTTATTTACCAGTGTGGTCTTGCTTTCAAGTTATTTACCCAGTATAGCCCAGCTGAGATGCAGCATCTTGTTTCCTGTGGGGTCATGCATTACAGTTTATTTACTCAGGATAGCCCAGCTGTGATGCAGGATCTCATTTCCTGTTGGGTCCTGCATTACAGTTTGTTTTTTACCCAGGATAGTCCAGTTGAGATGCAACATCTCATTTCCGGTGAGGTACTGCCTTACAGTTTTTCTACCTAGGAAAGGCCAGCTGAGGTGCAGTATCTTTTTTCCTGTGGGGTCCTGCATTACAATTAACTTAATCATGACAGCTCAGCTGAAATGCATCACCTTTTTTCCTGTGGGGTCCTGCACTATAATTTATTTACCCAGGATAAACCATCTAAGATGCAGCATCTCTTTTCTGCTGGGGTCCTGCATTACAATTTATTTACCCAGGATATCCTAGCTGAGATGCAGCAGCTAATTTTCCCTGGGGTCCTGCATTTTTAATTATTTTCCCAGGATAGCCCAGCTGAGATGTAGCATCTCAGTTTAAGTGGGGTCCTGCATTACAACTTTATTTTATTTATTTAAATCTTAGATTAACAAAACTTTAAGCGTCAAGTTCATTTGCAAATTTTCCACGTCAATGGTAACAACAGACATACAATAATATTTAATAAGGTACAATTACAATAATCACAGTAAAGCTGCAGGGAGGAGCATATGGATTAAGCTGTAGGAGGGTAGGCAAGGATTTTAGGTGACAGGCAGGGAGAAAAGGCTAGAAAAATTAATAGGGAATAGATGCAGGCAGAGGCCTTGTCGTCGATGGGGGTATTGAGGAGGAGGGATGGGGGCGTTAGGTGGGGATGGGACGGGAGAGGAGGGGTGATGGGAGGGAAGGCGGGGGTGGTGAGGGAGAATGGGGCAGATAGGGATAGAGGGGTTGGACTGATTGGGGGTAGGCTATAAGTTGCATTCACAGCTACTAGTGACTGTAATGTGTGCCCAAAGTTTATTTTTAAACGGTCTGATCTTGGGCTCAGCAGGAATATCACCAGGAATTCCAGTAAACCAGTAGGGGGCATGGTAATCAAATGTCCTCTGTCCTTTTGTTGTGAGACGGAAGGGGTCTTGGTAGGAATGACCGGACATACCCCTTGTTCTCTGGGGGTTACATAATGGGTACAATGATTTCTGGAGGGCTGGGGGGTTAGCCCAAGAACAATTTTCTTGGCTGGTAGGCAGGTCTGGTATATGACCCTCCCATTGAGGTGTAGCCAGTTGGACTGGGCATATCGGTCACAGGTGTGCGTGAGATGGTGAGCACCTGTAACTAATCTGCAAACTTTGTTTATGGTGGTTTTAACCCTATTTAGGGTAGTGTCCGAGGCAGCACTGTAGACATCTGGACTGTAGTCTGTGATGCGGATGATGCTACTGCAGTCTGGAGTGAGGCAATGCTCATGGCGATGTAGTAGTCCTAGTCTGGTGTTGACTGCCTTTGTGATATAGTCACCATGGTGTCTGAAAAGAGAGGGAGCTGTCTAGGGTGAGGCCAAGGTATCTGAACGTTTGGACTAATTCCAGTGTGGCACCTATAGTATTTTGGATGGTGAAGTGATGGGATTTGAGTTTACTATTGTGATTTGAGAACAGCATGATCTTTGTTTTTTTATAGTTCATAAGGAGTTTATGCTCTATGAACCTGGATTCCACCACGGAGAAATCTGTTTGAGGTTTTTCTGCAGGGTGTTAGATTCTGGGCTGCTGGTACAGAGGACAGCATCATCTGTATATAGAAGGATGTTGTCCTTACAGACAAGGGGGAGTCAATTTATTAAGATGCTAAAAAGGAGTGGGCCTAAAATAGATCACTGCGGTACACCTGAGTGGACCTCATGGCTATCAGACAGTGCTTTGTTTATTTCAACCTGTTGGGTCCTGTCTTTGACATAGCTAGCGAACAAAGCCATGGTCTTGTCTGAGAGTCCAGCAGCAGTGAGTTATTCTAGGAGTAATGAGTGATTGACAGTATCAAATGCCTTGGTAAGGTTGATGTAGGGTGCCCCTACCACCTCACCATGGTCAAGTGAGCGGTGAATGAAACCGGTGTATTCCAGGAGGGCTGTGGTTAGTGTTGTGCGATTTTTCAGAACCCATGTTGCTGCAGGCATTGGATTTGATATTTGTCCAGGTACTCAACTAACTGATCGACTACAATTCATTCCATGGCTTTAGAGAAAGGGGGTGTATGGATATGAGGTGATAATTACTGTGTAGTGCTCTGTCTGCACTCTTGTGGATGGTTGTGACCACTCCGGCCTTCCATTTTGGGGGTAATTGGGAGAGTCTTAATGATAGGTTAAAGATTTGAATGAGTGGGATGAGCTCTTCATCCAAAGTACGTTTGATGAGTTTGAGGTTTAGGGTGTCATAGCTGGGGCTGAATTAACTTAGCACTTGCAAGAGGTAACGTCTGGCTTCTGCCTTGGAGATGGTTCTGAAGTGGAAAGGGGTGGATTAGTAGGTGCGGCGATTTTTTTTATTTATTTATTATTTTGGGGCATTCTCATGGGCAGTGGAATGCTCAAAAAAAGGGTTTTGGGAAAGGACACTACTGAGGTCAATGAAGGCATTATTAAAGATGTCTGCCATTTCTTTGGGGTCCTGGGTGACTTCCGAGTCAAACTCTAGCAATGCTGGTGGGCTTTTGTTGAGTTTCTCTGTAAGGTTTCTCATGTTGCCCCAGGATTTGGAGAGCTCATCCTTGAAATGACTGCTCTTTGCAATGCGTATTGCACAGATGCAGTCATTCTGGCCCTTTTGTATCCTTGGATATCAGCTTACTTATTGGTGGCATGGGTGCCATAGGTTATCCCTTATGGCTATAAGATTGAGAAGGGCCAGGCTGATCCAACAGTTGCTGGTGCCTTTTTGTCTACACTTTCTCATGGGCACATGGGTATCACAGGCATCGTTGAATGTTTTGATGAAGTGCTCAAATGCAGTATACACATCGTTAAAAATGTCGAGCCATGACCAGTCTTGATGGCTGAGGTGGAATTTAAGTTGATCCAGTCGTCCCTGTTTTAATACACGGCTGGTGATGGTTCTGGCTGGAGGTTTGGTGACTTTGTTAGACCAGGCAAGCAACACTGGGCAGTGGTCGCTTATGGAGTCTGGGAGGGCTGTTAGGTTGATAAGCCTCTCAGGGTGGTTTGTAAGCACCCAGTCGATCAGGGTACTGGTGCCGGTATGGTAGTTGCACCTTGTGGGGGAGTCTACCATTTGTGTCATATTGATGGACGAGAGAGCATCTTTGTAATGGGTAGCTTCGGGGTATTGCCAATTGACATTAAAATCCCCAAGTACAATTATCTTGGTGTTATTCCGGTGAGTGTTTAGGAAGTCAAGGACCTTGTTGAGACCATCAGATTATTCTCTAGGTGGAATATAGAGGGAGACGATGGGAATTTTGTTCTGGGCTTCAAGTACTACTTTTATAGCAAGAGCCTGTGCGTAGTTTCCTGTATCCACTTGTGGAGGACATAGCTACGGAGTTTATCTCTAAAGTAGATGACGCAACCACCACCTTTGTTTTTTTTGAGCCTGTCACTCCTGTAGAGGATATAACCTTGGAGGGATATTGCTGAGTCAGGGACCTTTGGTGTGAGCCATGTCTCCACAATGGATAATACATTTGGTTGGTGCTGCTTGACCCAAATCTGGAGCACATCAAGTTTTGCCTGCAGATATTGAGTGATGCCAGGGTGAGGGGACAGTCTGCCATGTAACTGTTGTGTTTTGGTGGGTACTGTGGGCCTGGGTTAGCGTGGATGTTACCTGAGATTAGCAGGAGCTGAAGGGTTATCCGTAGCACCTGTAGATTTAAAAGTTTAAGGGTTGTTGGACACCTTCTTCTGCTTAAGAACCCTGTATGGACTAATCGTAGCACAGAAGGTGGTTGGGGGGGGGAACTGCAGCCTTTGTGTGTTAGTGAAAAATCTAGTGGGCTGTTTGGGTAGGTGGTAGTTTTGCAGCTGGTTCCCTGTGAGGGGAGGGTGTAATTGTCTGTGGTTGAGTGGGTGCTTTTTCTTCTGGTCTCATGGTTGTTGAAGAGTGGAAGTAGGCGTGGCCAAGGAGCTATAAATTAGAGCACCCAGATAGGGTAGGTTAGGGGTGATTGGGGAGCTGGCGCACAGCACCGGTGGGGACCATACCTTGTAGCTTCTGTCCACAGAGGAATCGGTCTTACGGCTGCTGGCGAGTCCCTTAGTTCTCTGAGCCACCAGAGCGGCTGTTAGGAGAGGCTGGGCGGGGAGCCTGGTCAGGGCTTCACCGTTCTGCCTGGAGAGAGAGAGAAAGACTGATTAGTTTTAAAGCCAGGCAGGGGACAATTACAATTTCAATAGGGCTTGGAGAAAGTAGGGAAAAACAAAGAGAAGGGTGATGGCAAGCCGAGACTGGAGCTCAGCACGGGGGTTGGCAGAAGGGGAGAGAGGAAAAATTAAGTGGGAGGTTAGATCAGCAAGTTGAACTTTACACTGGATATGAAAAAAGCAGTTCAGGCAAAGCAGTCCTATTTAAACAGTGAATTCAGTTAAGCAAAAATGCAATCCTGTTTAAACTATTAATTCAGTTAAGCAGATTTTGTGAATAAATTCAGAAAAGTTGGGGCAGTGCACTGATAGGCAAGAAAGGTTATGGTTAAGAGAGCAGGTGCCAATCAGGATTGAAGTGAAAAAATTCAGGCGCTGGATTCAAATCCCTGTGATAGAATCCTGTGGCTCCCATACTTATTTAGTGTTGATAGCTCAGCTGAGATGCAGCATTTTGTTTCCTGTGGGGTCCTCCATTACAAATTATTTACCCAAGATAGCCAAGTTGAGAAGCATTTAAATTTCAGAGTGGTCCTGCATTGCAGTTTATTTACCCAGGATAGTCCAGCTGAGATGCAACACCTCTTTTCCAGTGGGGTCCTGCATTACAATTTATTTACCCAGGACAGCCCCGCTGAGATGCAAAATCTTGTTTCCAGTGGGGTCCTGCATTACAATGTATTTACCCAGGATAGTTCAGCTGAGATGCAACACCTCTTTCCCAGTTGGGTTCTGCATTACATAGAGAATAAAGTATGGGGTGATGTGTGTAGCAGTTTACACACCCAAAGGGTTAGATGCTTCATAAGCGAGGAGGCGGCTCGAGGGGTTTGTGCAAGCATCTAACCCACAGTGTGTGTGTAAACTTCGAGTTTACACACATCACCCCATATTTTATTTTATGTAATTGCTGGGTTTCCCTTTTTCACCACAGCAATTTTATAAAATAAGAGGTTCTTGCCGAGGGGTGCCACTCTTAGTTTTCTCCGTTTTCCTTTGGTGACCGTACAAGTGGTTTTGAAATCTTTAGAAATGTCTGTTTGTCCCTGTAACTGTGGACTTTGCACAGAATTCTTAAAAAATAATGTAAGTTACCGCTGAGTTACTGTGGCGGATGGCAGTTGAATTTTCATCGAGAGAGCAAGCGGCGTGGTTGGGAAGTGGTGGACTGTGCCGGGCACATGCGCAGAGTGAGGGAAACAGTGCACGTGTTTGCCGTTATAAACGCTCCTTTACAACAGCAAATTACACCACGGTTTCCCGATGGGAAAAAGGCAAGGCCGGTTATTATCATTTATTTACTCAAGATAGCCCAGCTGAGATGCAGCATCCTGTTTCCAGTGGGGTCCTGCATTACAATTTATTTACCTAGGACAGCCAAACCGACATGCATCATCTCATTTACCCTGTGGTCCTGCATTAAAATTTCTTTACCCAGGATATCCCTGCTGAGTTGACAACACCTTGTTTATAGTGGGGTACTCCATTACAATTTATTTACCCATGATATCCCAGCTGAGATGCAGTATCTCGTTTCCTGTATGGTCCTGTATCACAATTATTTTTTTACCCAGGATCGCCCAGCTGAGATGCAATGCCTCATTTCCAGGGGAGTCCTGTATTACAATTTATTTACTCAGGAAAGACCTGCTGAGTTGCAACACCTCATTTTGCAGTGGTGTGCTGCTTTGCAATTTATTTACCCAGGATCGTTTCCATTGGTGTCCAACATTACAATTTATATACCCAGAAGAGTCCAGCTGAAATGCGACATCTCAGTTCCTGTGGGGTCCCAAATTACAAGTTACTTTCTCACAGGATAGTGAAGCTGACATGCAGCATCTCATTTCCAGTGGGGTCCTGGATTACAATTTATTTACCCAGAACTGCCCAGCTGAGATGCAGCATCTAATTTTCTGGTGGGTTCCTTCATTACAATTTATTTACCCATGATAGCCCAGCTGAGATGCAGTATCTGGTTTTCTGTAGGGCCCTGGATTACATTTATTTTTTTTTACCCAGGACCGCCCAGCTGAGTTGTAATGCCTCATTTCCAGAGGGGTCCTGAATTACAGTTTATTTACCCAGGTTAGACCTGCTGAGTTGCAACACCTTATTTTGCAGTGTGGTCCTGCATTATAATTTATTTACCCAAGACAGCTCAGCTGAGATGCAACATCTAATTTCCCATTGAGTCCTGCATTACAATTTATTTATCCAGGATAGCCCAAGTTGAGGTGTAGCATCTCATTGCCAGTGCGGTTTTGCATTACAAGTTATTTACCCAGGATTGCCCAAGCTGTGACGCAGCATTTAGTTTCTGATGGGGTCCTACGTTACAATTTATTTATCCAGGATAGCCCAGCTGAGATGCAGCATCTTGTTTCATGCGGGGTCATGCATTACAGTTTATTTACTCAGGATAACCCAGCTGAGAGGCAGAATCTCATTTCCTGTTGGGTCCTGCACTACAGTTTGTTTTTTTACCCAGGATAGTCCAGCTGAGATGTAAGCGTCATTTCTGCTGGAGTCCTGCATTGCAAGTTATTTACCCAGGATAGCTCTGTTGAGATGTAGCATCTCATTTTCAGTGGTGTCCAACATTACATTTTATATTCCCAGAATAGCACAGCTGAAATGCAGCATCTCAATTCCTGTGGGATCCTGAATTACAATTTACTTACACAGGATAGCCCAGCTGAGATGCAACACCTCATTTCCAGTGGGGTCCTGCATTACAATTTATTTACCTAGGACAGCCCAACTGAGATGCAGCATCACTTTTACCCTGTGGTCCTGTATTAAAATTCTTTACCCTGGATAGCCCTGCTGAATTGACAACACCTTGTTTACAGTGGGGTAGTGCATTACAATTTGTTTACCCAGGATTGCTCTGCTGAGATGCAGCATCTCGTTTCCAGTGGTGTCCAACATTACAATTTACATACCCAGAAGAGCCCAGCTGAAATGCAACATCTCAGTTCCTGTGGGGTCCTGAATTACAATTTACTTACACAGGATAGTGAAGCTGACATGCAGCATCTCATTTCCAGTGGGGTCCTGGATTAAAATTTATTTACCCAAAACTGCCCAGCTGAGATACGGCATCTCGTTTTCCAGTAGAGTCCTTCATTACCATTTATTTACCCATGATAGCCCAGCTGAGATACAGTATCTCGTTTCCTGTAGGGTCCTGCATTACAGTTATTTTTTACCCAGGATCGTCCATGCTGAGATGCAATGCCTCATGTCCAGAGGGGTCCTGAATTACAGTTTATTTACCCAGGATAGACCTGCTGAGTTGCAACACCTCATTTTGCAGTGAGGTCCTGCATTGTAATTGATTTATCCAGGACACCTCAGCTGAGATGCAACATCTAATTTCCCATTGAGTCCTACATTACAATTTATTTATCCAGGATAGCCCAAGCTCTGATGCAGCATGTAGTTTCCCCTGGGGCCCTACGTTACAATTTATTTATCCAGGATAGCCCAGCTGAGGTGCAGCCTCTCATTATCAATGGGGTCTTACATTAAAATGTATTTACCAGTGTGGTCTTGCATTACAAGTTATTTACCCAGGATAGCCCAGCTGAGATACGGCATCCTGTTTTCTGTGGGGTCATGCATTACCGTTTATTTATCCAGGATAGCTCAGCTGAGATGCATCATCTCATTTGCAGTGGGGTGCTGCATTACAATTTATTTACCCAGGATAGCTCAGCTGAGATGCAGAATCTCATTTCCTCTGGGGTCCTGCATTACAATTTACTTAATCATGATAGCCCAGCTGAGGTGCAGCAGCTCGTTTTCAGTGGGGTCTTTCACTATAATTTATTTACCGAGGATAGATAATCTACGATGCAGCATCTCTTTTCTCATGGGTCCTGCATTTAAATTTATTTACCCAGGATATCTCAGTAGAGATGCAGCATCTTATTTACCCTGTGGTCCTGCATTAACATTTATTTACCTAAGTTAGCTATGGCGAGTTGCAACATCTTGTTCACAGTGTAGTCCTGCATTGCAATTTATTTACCTAGGATAGGCCAGCTTAAATGCAGCATCTTGTTTCCAGTGGGGTCTTGCATTACAGTTTATTTACCCAGGATAGCCCAGCTGAGATGCGGCATCTCATTTTCTGGTGGGGTCCTTCATTACAATTTATTTAGCCATGATAGCCCAGCTGAGATGCAGTATCTCGTTTCCTGTAGGGTCCTACAATACAGTTATTTTTTACCCAGGATCGCCCAGCTGAGATGCAATGCCTCATTTCCGCAGGGGTCCTGTATTACAGTTTATTTACCCAGGATAGACCTCCTGAGTTGCAACACCTCATTTTGCAGTCGGGTCCTGCAATATAATTTATTTACCCAGGACAGCTTGGCTGAGATGTAAAATCTAATTTCCCATTGAGGCCTGCATTACAATTTATTTATCCAGGATAGCCCAAGCTGTGATGCAGCATGTAGTTTCCCCTGGGGTCCTATGTTACAATTTATTTATCCAGGATAGCCCAGCTGAGGTGCAGCATCTCATTACCAATGGGGTCTTGCATTACAATTTATTTATCCAGGATAGCCCTAGCTGTGATGCAGCATTTTGTTTCCAATGGGGTCCTATGTTACAATTTATTTATCCAGGATAGCCCAGCTGACGTGCAGCATCTCATTACCAATGGGTCTTGCATTACAATTTATTTACCAGTGTGGTCTTGCATTACAAGTTATTTACCCAGTATAGCCCAGCTGAGATGCAGCATCTTGTTTCCTGTGAGGTCATGCATTACAGTTTATTTGCACAGGATAGCCCAGCTGAGATGCAGGATCTTGTTTTCTGTTGGATCCTACAGTACAATTTTTTTTACCCAAGATAGTCCAGTTGAGATGCAATGCATCATTTCTGCTGGGGTCCTGTATCATAATTTATTTACTCAGGATAGTTCTGCTGAGTTGCAACACTTCATTTTGCAGTATGGTACTGCATTACAATTTAATTACCGAGGATAGCTCTGCTGAGATGTAGCATCTTGTTTTCAGTGGTGTCCAACTTTACATTTTATATACCCAGAATAGTACAGCTGAAATACAGCATCTCAATGCCTGCGGAATCCTGCATTACAATTTACCTACACAGGATAGCCCAGCTGAGGTGCAACACCTCATTTCCAATGGGATCCTGCATTAAAATTTACTTAGGATAGCCCAGCTGAGATGCAGCATTTCATTTACCCTGTGGTCCTGCATTAAAATTTATTTTCCCATGATATCCCTGCTGAGCTGACAACACCTTGTTTACAGTGGGGTACTGCATTGCAGTTTATTTACTCAGGATAGCCCTGCTGTGATGCAGCATCTCATTTCTGGTGGGGTCCTTCACTACAATTTATTTACCCATGATAGCCCAGCTGAGATGCAGTATCATGTTTCCTGTAGGGTCCTGCATCACAATTATTTTTTACCCAGGATCGCCCAGCTGAGATGCAATGCCTCATTTCCAGAGGGGTCCTGCATTACAATTTATTTACCCAGGATAGACCTGCTGAGTTGCAACACCTCATTTTGCAGTGGTGTTCTGCATTATAATTTATTTACCCAGGACAGCTCGGCTGAGATGCAACATTTAAGTTCCCATTGAGTCCTACATTACAGTTTTTTTTATCCAGGATAGCCCAAGCTGTGATGCAGCAAATAGTTTTCCCTGGGGTCCTATGTTACAATTTATTTATCCAGGATAGCCCAGCTGAGATGCAGCATCTTGTTTCCTGTGGGGTCATGCATTACAGTTTATTTACTCTGGATAGCCCAGCTGTGATGCAGGATCTCATTTCCTGTTGGGTCCTGCACTACAGTTTGTTTTTTTTACCCAGGATAGTCCAGCTGAGATGCAACATCTCATTTCCGGTGAGGTACTGCCTTACATTTTTTTTGCCTAGGAAAGGCCAGCTGAGGTGCAGCATCTTTTTTCCTGTGGGGTCCTGCATTACAATTAACTTAATCATGACAGCTCAGCTGAGATGCAGCACCATGTTTCCCCATGGGGTCCTGCACTATAATTTATTTACCCAGGATAAACCATCTAAGATGCAGCATCTCTTTTCTGCTGGGGTCCTGCATTACAATTTATTTACCCAGGATATCCTAGCTGAGATGCAGCAGCTAATTTTCCCTGGGGTCCTGCATTTTTATTTTCCCAGGATAACCCACCTGAGATGTAGCATCTCAGTTTAAGTGGGGTCCTGCATTACAACTTTATTTATTTTATTTAAATCTTAGATTAACAAATCTTTGAGTGTCAAGTTCATTTGCAAATTTTCCACGTCAATGGTAACAACAGACATACAATAATATTTAATAAGGTACAATTACAATAATCACAGTAAAGCTGCAGGAAGGAGCATATGGATTAAGCTGTAGGAGAGTAGGCAAGGATTTTAAGTGACAGGCAGGGAGAAAATTCTAGAAATTAATAAGGAACAGATGCAGGCAGAGGCCTTGTCGGCAATGGGGGTATTGATGAGGAGGGTGGGGCGTTAGGTGGGGATGGGATGGGAGAGGAGGGTGATGGGAGGGAAGGCAGGTGTGGAGAGGAGGGGGGTTGGTGAGGGAGAATGGGGCAGATAGGGATAGAGGGGTTGGACTGATTGGGGGTAGGCTATAAGTTGCATTCACAGCTACTAGTGGCTGTAATGTGTGCCCAAAGTTTATTTTTAAACGGTCCGATCTTGGGCTCAGCAGGAATATTACCAGGAATTCCAGTAAACCAGTAGGGGGCATGGTAATCAAATGTCCTCTGTCCTTTTGTTGTGAGACGGAAGGGGTCTTGGTAGGAATGACCGGACATGCCCCTTGTTCTCTGGGGGTTACATAATGGGTACAATGATTTCTGGAGGGTTGGGGGGTTAGCCCAAGAACAATTTTCTTGGCTGGTAGGCAGGTCTGGTATATGACCCTCCCATTGAGGTGTAGCCAGTTGGACTGGGCATATCAGTCACAGGTGTGCGTGAGATGGTGAGCACCTGTAACTAATCTGCAAACTTTGTTTAAGGCGGTTTTAACCCTGTTTAGAGTAGTGTCCGAGGCAGCACTGTAGACATCTAGACTGTAGTCTGTGATGCGGATGATGCTACTGCAGTCTGGAGTGAGGCAATACTCATGGCGGTGTAGTAGTCCTAGTCTGGTGTTGACTGCCTTTGTGATATAGTCACCATGGTGGCTGAAAAGAGAGGGAGCTGTCTAGGGTGAGGCCAAGTTATCCAAACGTTTGGACTAATTCCAGTGTGGCACCTATAGTATTTTGAATAGTGAAGTGATGGAATTTGAGTTTACTATTGTGATTTGAGAACAGCATGATCTTTGTTTTTTTATAGTTCATAAGGAGTTTATGCTCTATGAACCAGGATTCCACCACAGAGAAATCTGTTTGTAGTTTTTTCTGCAGGGTGATAGGTTCTGGGCTGTTGGTACAGAGGACAGCATTGTCTGTGTATAGTAGGATGTTGTTCTTGCAGACAAGGGGGAGTCAATTTAGGAAGATGCTAAAAAGGAGTGGGCCTAAAATAGGTCACTGCGGTACACCTGAGCGGACCTCATGGCTATCAGACAGTGCTTTGTTTATTTCAACCTGTTGGGTCCTGTCTTTGACATAGCTAGCGAACAAAGCCATGGGCTTGTCTGAGAGTCCAGCAGCAGTGAGTTGCTCTAGAAGTAACAAGTGATTGACAGTATCAAATGCCTTGGTGAGGTTGATGTAGGGTGCCCCTACCACCTCGCCATGGTCAAGTGAGCGGTGAATGAAACCGGTGTATTCCAGGAGGGCTGTGGTTAGTGTTGTGCGATTTTTCAGAACCCATGTTGCTGCAGGCATTGGATTTGATATTTGTCCAGGTACTCGGCTAACTGATCGACTACAATTCATTCCATGGCTTTAGAGAAAGGGGGGGTGTATGGATATGGGGTGATAATTACTGTGTAGTGCTCTGTCTGCACTCTTGTGGATGGGTGTGACCACTGCAGCCTTCCATTTTGGGGGTAATTGGGAGAGTCTTAATGATAGGTTAAAGATTTGAATGAGTGGGATGAACACTTCGTCCAAAGTACGTTTGATGAGTTTGAGGTTTAGGGTGTCATAGCTGGGGCTGAATTAACTTAGCACTTGCAAGAGGTAACGTCTGGCTTCCACCTTGGAGATGGTTCTGAAGTGGAAAGGGGTGGATTAGTAGGTGCGGCAATTTTTTATTTATTTATTAATTATTTTGGGGCATTCTCATGGGCAGTGGAATACTCAAAAAAAGGGTTTTGGGAAAGGACACTACTGAGGTCAATGAAGGCATTATTAAAGATGTCTGCCAATTTCTTTGGGGTCCTGGGTGACTTCCCCGTCAAACTCTAGCAATGCTGGTGGGCTTTTTTTGAGTTTCTCTGTAAGGTTTCTCATGTTGCCCCAGGATTTGGAGAGCTCGTCCTTGAAATGACTGCTTTTTGCACTGCGTATATTGCACTGGTGCAGTCATTCTGGCCCTTTTGTATCCTTGGATATCAGCTTGCTTATTGGTGGCATGGGTGCCATAGGTTATCCCTTATGGCTATAAGATTGAGAAGGGCCAGGCTGATCCAACAGTTGCTGGTGCCTTTTTGTCTACACTTTCTCATGGGTGCATAGGTATCACAGACATTGTTGAATGTGTTGATGAAGTGCTCAAATGCAGTATACACATCGTTAAGGACATCGAGCCATGACCAGTCTTGATGACTGAGGTGGGATTTAAGTTGATCCAGTCATCCCTGTTTTAGTACACAGCTGGTGATGGTTCTGGCTGGTTTGGTGACTTTGTTAGACCAGGCAAGCAACACTGGGCAGTGGTCGCTTATGGAGTCTGGGAGGACTGTTAGGTTGATAAGCCTCTCAGGGTGGTTTGTAAGCACCCAGTCGATCAGGGTACTGGTGCCGGTATGGTAGTTGCACCTTGTGGGGGAGTCTACCATTTGTGTCATATTGATGGACGAGAGAGCATCTTTGTAACGGGTAGCTTCGGGGTATTGCCAATTGACATTAAAATCCTCAAGTACAATTATCTCTGTGTTATTCCGGTGAGTGCTTAGGAAGTCAAGGACCTTGTTGAGACCATCAGATTATTCTCTAGGTGGAATATAGAGGGAGACGATGGGAATTGTTTTGCTCTGGGCTTCCAGTACTACTTTTATAGCAAGAGCCTGTGCGTAGTTTCCTGTATCCACTTGTGGAGGACATAGCTACGGAGCGTATCTCTAAAGTAGATGACGCAATCACCACCTTTGTTTTTTTTTTGTTTTTTTTGAGTCTGTCACTCCTGTAGAGGATATAGCCTTGAAGGGATATTGCTGAGTCAGGGACCTTTGGTGTGAGCCATGTCTCCACAATGGATATTACATTTGGTTGGTGCTGCTTGACCCAAATCTGGAGCACATCAAGTTTTGCCTGCAGATATTGAGTGATGCCAGGGTGAGGGGATAGTTTGCCATGTAACTGTTGTGTTTTGGTGGGTATTGTGGGCCTAGGTTAGCGTGGATGTTACCTGAGATTAGCAGGAGCTGAAGGGTTATCCGTAGCACCTGTAGATTTAAAAGTTTGAGGGTTGTTGGACACCTTCTTCTACTTAAGAACGCTGTATGGACTAATCGTAGCATAGAAGGTGGTTTGGGGTGGGGGGAACTGCAGCTTTTGTGTGTTAGTGAAAAATCTAGTGGGCTGTTTGGGTGGGTGGTAGTTTTGCAGCTGGTTCTCTGTGAGGGGAGGGAGTAATTGTCTGTGGTTGAGTGGGTGCTTTTTCTTCTGGTCTCATGGTTGTTGAAGGGTGGAAGTAGGCGTGGCCAAGGAGCTATAAATTAGAGCACCCAGATAGGGTAGGTTAGGGGTGATTGGGGAGCTGGCGCACAGCACCGGTGGGGACCATACCTTGTAGCTTCTGTCCACAGAGGAATCAGTCTTACGGCTGCTGGCGAGTTCCTTAGTTCTCTGAGCCACCAGAGCGGCTGTTAGGAGAGGCTGGGCGGGGAGCCTGGTCAGGGCTTCACCGCTCTGCCTGGAGAGAGAGAGAGAGAGAGAGAGAAAGACTCTGATTAGTTTTAAAGCCAGGCAGGGGACAATTACAATTTCAATAGGGCTTGGAGAAAGTAGGGAAAAACAAACAGAAAGGTGATGGCAGGCCGAGACAGAAGCTCAGCGCGGGGGTGAGGAGAAGGGGGGAGAGAGGAAAAATCAAGTGGGAGGTTAGATCAGCAATGTGCACTTTACACTGGATATGAAAAAAACAGTTCAGGCAAAGCAGTCCTATTTAAACAGTTAATTCAGTTAAGCAAAAATGCAATCCTGTTTAAACTATTAATTCAGTTAAGCAGATTTTGTGAATAAATTCAGAAAAGTTGGGGTAGTGTAGTGATAGGCAAGAAAGGTTATGGAAAGAGAGCAGGTGCCAATCAGGAGTGAAGTGAAAAAATTCAGGTGCTGTATTCAAATCCCTATGATGGAATGCTGTGGCTCCCATACTTATTTACTGTTGATAGCCCATCTGAGATGCAGCATTTTGTTTCCTGTGGGGTCCTCCAGTACAAATTATTTACCCAAGATAGCCAAGTTAAGAAGCATTTAATTTCCAGAGTGGTCCTGCATTGCATTTTATTTACCCAGGATAGCCCAGCTGAGATGCAACACCTCTTTTCCAGTGGGGTCCTGCATTACAATTTATTTACCCAGGACAGCCCAGCTGAGGTGCAACATCTTGTTTCCAGTGGGGTCTTGCATTAAAATTTATTTACCCAGGATAGTTCAGCTGAGATGCAACACCTCTTTTCCAGTTGGGTTCTGCATTACATAGAGAATAAAGTATGGGGTGATGTGTGTAACAAGAAGTTTACACACACTCGAAGGGTTAGATGTTACATAAACCCCGAGAGCGAAGCTCGAGGGGTTTGTGCAAGCATCTAACCCAGAGCGTGTGTGTAAACTTCTCGTTACACACATCACCCCATATTCTATTTTATGTAATTGTTGGGTTTCCCCTTTTCACCACAGCAATTATATAAAATAAGAGGTTCTTGCCAAGGGGTGCCACTCTCAGTTTTCTCCGTTTTCCTTTGGTGACCGTACATGTGGTTTTAAAATCTTTACAAATGTCTGCTTGTCCCCGTAACTGTGGAATTTGCACAGAATTCTTAAAAAATAATGTAACTTACTAGTTAGTTACTGTGTTACAGAGTTACTGTGGCGGATGGCAGTTGAATTTTCATCGAGAGGGCAAGCGGCTTGGTTGGGAAGTGGTGGACTGTGCCGGGCACATGCGCAGAGTGAGGGAAACAGTGCACGTGTTTGCCGTTATAAACGCTCCTTTATAATGGCAAATTACACCACGGTTTCCCTATGGGAAAAAGACAAGGCCGGTTATTATAATTTATTTACCTAAGATAGCCCAGCTGAGATGCAGCATCTTGTTTCCAGTGGGGTCCTGCATTACAATTTATTTACAGAGGATAGCCCAGCTGAGATGCAGCATGTCGTTTCCTGCTGGGTATTACATTACAATTTATTTACTCATGATAGCACAGTTGAGATGCAATGTAGATACATAGACACTGTTGGCAGATAAGGGCCTGTGGCCTACCCAGTATGCCCATTTGAGCTTGTAAGTTCCCTTTACATTTTTCTAGAAGTCTGTTGCCCCTTATCCCTGACCTCCATGATTCCCGTATGTCTATCCCATGCATTCTTAAATCCCGTAATTGTTTCAGCCCCCACTACTTCCTCTTGCAGGGTGTTCTGCTTGTCCACCACCCTTTCTGTGAAGAAAGTCTTCCTCATGTTTCCTCTGAATCACCCTCCCTCCAACTTCATCTCATGCCTTTTAGTCCTGGAAGTTTTTTTTCCCTGGAAAATACTGTATTCCTACACCCTGTTCCTCCCTGTAAGATACTTGTATGTCTCTACCATATCCGCTGTCTCCCTTCTCTCCTCCAGGGAGTACATAAGCCTGTCCTCATAGGACTTGTGATGCAATTCCTGTACCATCTTTGTTGCCCTTCCCTGAACCTTCGCTACCCTGTCTATGTCCTTATTTAGGTAAGGTCTCCAGAACTGTACACTGTACTCCAGATGGGGCCTCACTAGTGTCTTGTATGGTGGAATTATGACCTCCCTTTTCCTGCTGGTGATGCCCCGCATATGCATCCCAGCATCCTATTTGCTTTACCTGCTGCCTGGTCGAGTTTCTACTGCGTCATCAGAGATGATAACCCCAACATCCCTTTCCTGCTTGGTGCATGCTATATCCTCACCCCTCAACTGATATGCTGTTCCAGGGTTTTTTTGCCCCATATGCATTATCTTGCACTTCTTTGCATTGAATTTCAACTGCCAAACCCTTGACCATTCTTCAAGCTTCTGCAGGTCCCTCCTCAGTCTGTCTACACCCTCTGGCATGTCCACTCTGCTACAGAGCTTCATGCCATCAGCGAACAGGAAAATTCTGCCTTCTAGGTCCTGCGCAATGTCACTGATGAAGATGTTGAATAGGACTTGTCCCAGCACTGATCTCTGTGGTACCCCACTGGTCACTCTTCCCTCTGTGGTGTGACAGCCATTTAACCAACATCTTCTCTGTCTTGGTGCCCAGCCAATTACCCACCCACCGCACTACTGTCCTGCCCACTCCCATATTCTCCAGTTTGATTAATAGCCTTCTATGTGGCACAGTGTCAAAGGCCTTGCTGAATTCCAGCTAGACCACATCCATTGCCCTCCCCTGAACCACCTCCCTTGTCACCCAGTCGAAAAATTCAATGAGGTTGGTCTGGCATGACCTCTCCCCTGGTGAAACGTAGAAACATAGACTTTGGCGGCATATAAGGACCGCTTGGCCCACCTAGTCTGCCCATTTCCCTACCTAGAGGATAAGCTGCAGATCCTATTTAACCAACTGCCTATTTCTTCCTACCCCCCACAAAAATTGCCTTATGTCTGTCCCTTGCATTCTTGAATTCTCCCACAGTTTTAGACCCCACAACCTCCTCAGGAAGGCTGTTCCATGTGTCCACCACCCTCTCTGTGAAAAAATACTTCCTCACATTGCCCCTGAGCCATCCCCCCCTCTATCTTCAAATTGTGTCCCTTTGTTCTTGCACATCTCTTTTTCTGAAAGATGCTACCCTCTTGGACTTTGTTGATTCCACTGAGGTACTGAAACGTTTCTATCTTGTCCGCCCTCTCCCTCCTTTCCTCAAGGGTATACATATTAAACTCCTTTAGCCTCTCCTCGTATGGCTTCTCTTGCAGACCCTGCACCATTTTAGTTGCCCTCATCTGAACTGCCTTCATCCTGTCTATGTCTTTGCAGAGATGGGGTCTCCAGAACTGGAGGCAGTACTCCAGATGGGGTCTCACCAACTGTCTGTACATTGGGATAACAACTTCCTGTTTTCTGTTGGTGATGCCTCTCCTTATACATCCCAGTATCCCCCCAGCCCTCCCTACTGCATTCTCACATTGCTTGCCAACCTTAAGGTCATCTGATATGATTACCCCTAGGTCCCTTTCCATTTTTGTTGCTGTTACTACCTCCCCCCCCCCCATTGTGTAATCTTTCTCTGGGTTTTTGTTTCCCAGGTGCATTACTTTGCACTTCTTTGCATTGAGTCCAAGCTGCCATACTTCTGACCATTCCTCCAACCTTGCCAAGTCCCTTCTCATCCTTTCCACGCTTCCTTGTGCATCAACCCTGTTGCAGATCTTTGTGTCATCTGCAAAGAGGCATACTTTTCCTTCCAGTCCCTCTGCAATGTCAGTTATAAAGACACTAAAAAGGACTGGACCCAGTACTGAACCCTGCGCTACCCCACTAGTAACCCCTGTTTCTTCAGAGTGGACTCCATTTACAATTACCTTCTGTGTCCTGTTGTTCAGCCAATGTTTTACCCAGGCTACCACCCTGGGACCCACTCCAAGGCTGGTTAATTTGACTACTAATCTTTTGTGTGGGACTTTGTGAAATGCCTTGCTAAAGTCTAGGTAGGCCGTGTCCACAGCCCCTCCCTGGTCTACTACTTTGGTCACCCAGTCAAGGAAATTCATTAGATTCGTCTGACATGACCTTCCTGCTGTGAATCCATGCTGTCTTGGGTCCTGTGCCCCACTGGCCTCTAGGTGCTCAACAGTTCTTTCCTTCAGAAGTGATTCCATCACTTTCCCTACCACAGAGGTCAAAGTGACAGGTCTGTAGGTTTCTGCCCTCTGTTTTGCCCCCACTTTTGTGAAGGGGAATCGCATCAGCCTTCTTCCAGTCCTCAGGTACCACACCATCCTCCCATGATTTGTTATAAAGGGTAGTCAGTGGTGTCACTAGTTCTCTGCTTAATTCTTTTAGAATTGTGGGGTGAATTCCATCTGGCCCCATTGCTTTGTCCACCTTCAGTTTTAGGAGTTCTTTCGGGACCCTTTCTTCTGTGAAAGGACTGGGATCGAACCCCCCCTCCAGAGTGCTTCTGTTAATTGGATTAGGCACCTCCCCCACGTCCTCTTTTGTGAATACTGAACAGAAGTACTCATTCAGTGTCCCTGCTTTTTCACTGTCAATCTCTGCCCACCCACCATCCATTCTATTCAGCCTCACTATCCCTCCCTTTGTCTTTCTACAGTATGCTCCCTGAACGATGCTGCCTTGGGTCCTGTAGTTTGTTGGCAATGAGATATTCCACCAATCTCTCCTTCAGTAGTGTTTCCATGATCTTCCCCACTACCGAGGTCAGGGTGACTGGTGTGTAGTTCTCCACTTCCTCTTTGTTCCCGCTTTTGTATAAGGGGACTACATCTGCTGTCCTCCAGTCTTTGGGTACATCCCCTGTTTCCAGTGATTGGCTAAACAGGATTGCCAGAGGTTCAGCCACCACCCCTCTCTTAGTTCCTTTAGGGCCCTGGGGTGCACCCCATCTGGTCCCATTGCTTTATCGACTCTTATTCCTTCCGTTTTGTTTGGGACTCTTTCCCGTGTAAAGGGACTTGTGTCCATTTCTGCACCACTCCCACCCCTTGTACTCCCTTCAGGCCCATTACCCTCCTCTTCCTCAGTAAAGACTGAGCAGAAATATCTGTTCAGTATGTCAGCTTTAGTGCTCTCATCCTCCACGTGGCCCCCATCTTCCCCCTTCAGTCTTACTGTCCCTCCCTTTGCCCTTCTTTTTTTACTTATGTTATAAAATGTATTATCCCCTCTACCAACTGATTTTGTGATGTGCTCTTCTGTCTGAGCTTTGGCTTCCCTTGCTGACCTCCCTGCCTCCCTTTACTTCTCCTGGTACTTGTCCTT
Organism: Neoceratodus forsteri; assembly: GCA_016271365.2. NCBI lineage: Eukaryota > Metazoa > Chordata > Ceratodontiformes > Ceratodontidae > Neoceratodus > Neoceratodus forsteri. The sequence continues at coordinate 1,625,671,427 of CM028129.1, forward strand.
ATCCCCTTCTGCCTGCATCTTTTTGTATTGCCTGAATGCAGTATTTTTGGCTTTCACTTTCTCTGCTACCTCCTTGGAAAAACCATACTGGCCTCGTCTTCCATTTCCCCTTGCTAATCTGCTTAATGCATAATTCTGTTGCTACTGTAATCCTGGTTTTAAATATTTCCAACTGTTCCTCCACCCGATTGCCTCCCTATTCCCATTAGTGCCTCTTTCAAGCATGTCCCCATTTTCCCAAAGTCAGCCTTCTTAAAATCCAGGATATGTGTTTTTGTGTGGTTTGGTTCTGCTCCTTCTGTGATTTCAAACCATAGTGACCGGTGGTCACTGTTCCCTAGGTGCTCCCCCACTGTTACCCCTTGTCATCGAGGCACAGGTCAGAAAGCATAGGAAAAACCAGAAGCAGTTGTAGAATTCACATAAAGTATTTTATTTTTACTAGCAGTAACAAAAAAATAAACTTGTTCTGTACAACTATTTACAAAGGCAGAATAAAATAGTGAAGATCTATCAGAGTTTTCCTTCAATCTCTGTCCATCTTGCAAGCAATTGCAGCTCTGTCTTATTAGTCCTTCCAACCCCCCATTCTTAACAAGCATCTTCCAAAGTGTTCTTGTATGTTTCAGGCAGGTGCTGGCAGGAACACAGTGTGCCTGAGCTGAGGCCCCTTTTCCACAGCTCTTCTGCAAAAGGCTTTAAAATTGCACTAAGGTAACCTCTTGATTTTCCAGTAGCTTTTTGCAATCATCTCAAACTATACATACATTTCAAAAATTAACACTATATAATTTCTAAACAAAGGGATCCCAGTATCAGTTACATTTCCATACAGTGATTTGCGTATATTTTTATATCAGCAGATATGCAAGGGAGAAAAAGACAGCTAGGGAGACTGAGAAATAGCGAGAAGCAAATAATTGTGAGACTGTCATGGTGATCAAATCCTAGGTCTCACAGGAAAATTTGATTGCGCGACAAGAGACAGAAAAGGAAAGGACAGAACAGATTCCTGCATTCAAATTCTCCATAACAACTGGTACAGGGTCCTATTCCACCCTGTCACATAGACCCCCTCTCCTTAAGAGGGAACCTGTTTTATTAAACAGGTTTCCAAAACTTTCTATTAATTCTCTACTAATATTTGCTGCTAACTTTCAGAAATTAAGCACATGTGCATTATCCTTTTTTCTATAATAGTACAGAAAACAGTAAAGTTTAAACTCATACATTTGTTATTCAACCTTCAGAATCCTCAATTCCTGATCCATATCTTGACAGAAATTCAGCATTGCTATTCTCTTTACCAGATTTGTGTAGCACCATAAATTTAAATGTCTGAAGTGCCGGGTACCACCTTGTGATTCTGGAATTTTTATCTTTCATTTGGTTAAAGAGTAGGTATTCACTTGTTTATGTGCTTTCTTTTTCATGGTTAACTGCTATCTTGTCTAATAAAGAATGTTTTCCTACTTACTGGTGTGTATTTATTGACTGCTTTTTATTTACTTAAAGAGCTAGTTTTTATCTCGATGCAGAAACCAGGTCTGTTTTAAAAAAAAAATCAAAGCCACGTAGAATACTGAAGCACGAGTGAAACTGACGTAAGTTAAAGAAAGAATCCCACTGTCTCTGGAGTTCATTAATATGCGCATGTGCAGTATTATTGTGGAGCCTCTACGTGATCATACCTGTGCAGTTGAATGACAACTGTTGACCCTGGTGACTTTTCCTGCACAGCGCAAGCATAGACTTGTTGAGCAGCTGCCTGTCAGATCGAAAATGGTTTCAAAGAAGCAAGAAGGACGGCACCTTTGACACTTGATTTCATTCAGTTGTTATATATGTGCATAAAAAGACAACTCTGCAGTATATTTGGACATTCAAAGTAACATAGTAACTCTGAGTTCCCAAGTTAGTGGTGGTGCCATTTTACCACACTTGTTATCTTAGACAACTCTGACTAGATTGACTGAAGTCTGAAATGTACACAAACCGGATTCTACTCTCCTTAAGTTATTATCTTTAAATTTTCTTTGTGGGCTATTTTTTTCCCCTCCTGATCAGACTGATTCCTCTAGACACAAGCAGTCATAAGGTTTTATTACTTGACCGATCTAGACAAACCCCTGCGTATGCTTCCTTTAGCTGGGGAGGGAGGGAGGCAGACTCATCAGAATTCACTGTTCACTGTGTAGACCTCCTTACAGTGATGAAAAGTAGTGGCGATGAGAGGAAAAGTCTATATCAGGCTCAAACAGCTCCTCTCGTGCAAGCCTGATTCTTCGTCTTGGGATTGCTTTCTCCACTTACTGACACTGCATTAAAATTGTGAACAACTTGCGCAGGCAACAGTTTAAATTATTTGTCAAAATGACACAGCAAGTTGGGGGTGAACTGTGAAGAACTGCCTTCCAAGTAAAGCACAGCAAAATTGGGGAGAATAAATAAGGAGATACATAAGAGTATAAAAAAAGCATGGAATAAAGATCCAGAAAAAGTAAATTCTGATTTAAGCCAAGAACAACAACAGGTTATTAAAGAGAACACTGACCCTCATTCTCTGTGGTGCTTTTGTAGCCAGAGTGAAAAAGTAAAGAAATGTGCCTAGCTGCTGTAAATATGCCTCTCAGAATGTCTTGTGCTCATTACTACAGCAAAAAAAAAAAAAAAGAAAGAAATGAATAATCCAAGGTGCTGTTTTGATTCACAGCTACTAACAGTGACATATATATATATATTTCATGAATCATTTTTAATGATGTAGTAACTTCTTTACATCAGGAGGCAGGGTTGCATATATGACGGGACTGAGAAAGGAGCTCTCTTGGATAAAGTCTGATAGCTCTCTGTCCCTTTCAGTTAACCTGAGAAAAGGCCCTAGTGGTATGGCAAGAAAAACAGAAGAAATTACCTATGTTTAAATAAAGTTATAATGTTCACTTTGTATTCCTCCCAAACGAAGTACAGTCAGTCCACATAATTTCACCTGATGACTGCTTGGGTTCATGAAGGTATGGGGCTGCTTGTGTGGTGGTAGTGTGTTTCCAAGTCTGTAGCCACCATAATAATAAAACTATAGTGTATGGTGGAACGCTGTTCTGCATGGAAATCCATGCCTGGAACAGCGTTGTTGTGCTGCACTTGGTGCGTCACAATGTTGTGCCGCACCGAGTAGATCACTAGTGCAGCACAACAACATTGAATGAGGGCATGCATGTGTCACCCCTAGGTGGTGCTATCCCAAGGGCTACTACCCCTGCCTTCTTGGCTAGTAGCAGGTTAAGGGGTCTGAGTTCTGAAACGGGCACCTCCACCCAGAGGTCAGGGTTGGTAGTGGTCAAGCTAACCTGGGCACAGCCCTCCAGGACACTGTAACCCCCCCTTTCTCCTTTAGTGGCCTGAACACTGTACAACAATCACTTTCACAATACCCCTGGTACACCACACAAGTACCCACACTGTTTTCACTTACCACCAGGGCTGGTTCTTCTGGCTCGACCCTGGTGACCCCCCCTGTAAAACAAGGTTAAGCACAGCAAATAGCAACTGTACAGTACTTTGAGCACAAACTGGAACCACAGTCAGATTACATGCAGAAAAAGTTAGATCTGATTTATTCAGGGGACTTGAACAAGGGAGGGGCAAAACCAGGTTAATTAGCTTAAAGGTTATATCAAGCAAGTAATTATGCATGCGCTTTGAGTCCCCCCCACACAGTCCTCTTCTGGGTACCCAGGCAGAGAAGAGATGGGCTAGCCAGGACAGTTGCCTGGGGTTGCAGCTGGTTGGGGCCCTATGATGGAAAACTCAACATGCACAGTACACAATATTTGTAATACGGAGCCAGAGGGCTCAGTTCATAAAGGAAACGAAACAACAAGACAATCAGATGACACACTCAGATTAAGCTGCTGTTGTAGGGAGCTACCCTGGTATTTACTCACGATACCCAAGACTGGACACAGGCTGGACGAAAATCAAGACTGCAGGTGGTTGATCTGGAATGCCAGGAGAAGCAGGGCCCACACAAGTCACAGAGGCATCGTTCCTGTTCAAGCATGGAGCAAGGAGCTGATCCCCAGGCAGTCCTCCCGTTGATGGCTTCTTGGTGCAGTGGGTAGTCTGGCAGGGCCAGTCTGGCAAAGCCCAGACTGCATGGAGACAAGTTCGGAAGCAGTTCATTTTGGGCTGGATACAGCTTCCAGCAAGCAGAACACAGTTCACACAGTGGGGAACAGCTCATAGCACATTTACATGTACGGGAATTCTACTGTACCAGGCAAAGCGCTCCCCAGGCACAATCGCAAAGTCTCTGCACACACCGGGAGCTTAGGGGTAGCTGGAACTCCTGACAGGCTGATCGCATTCAGCAAAAATATTTGGTCTTCTTCAGGTTGAGCCTGGCCCACTTCAGTAGCTTACTTTAGTCACACAAATTTGGATTTAGTCCAAAATAATTCTCTTCTTGCCCTCTCAGGAGCAGCAGGCAGACATGGAGGGCAAACTCTTAGCCTTTTCATAGCTCTTCCATGTGAATCCACTCAGGATTGTTCTCAGAATCACTTCAGCTCCTTCTTGCTCAGCTTCCAGCTTAGTTCTAACTGAAAAATGCAAGCAGCCCGGGACTTCCCCAAGATCTAAAAGCTATGGTTGGCTGATTTGGCTGTCAGTCAAAGCAAGAGCTCCCCCTTCAGTTGCAAAAAAGCTGCAAAAACTCAAACCACAGTTCCTAAAGATTTTGAATTCAGACAGCTCCTGTAGTCCGGCTACATTTTAGGGCCCACCAGAACGGATTGGTTCAATTTGCAGTCCAGGACCAAGATAGTGGAGACAAACAAAACAGTGCTTGCTACAAAGAAAGCAGGTTAGACAAACTACATTATCATTGTCATTCTAAATGGTTTTCAGCAAATAGTTACATCTTTCAACAGAACTCCATCTCAGGTTGCTTAAGCTGCAATTAGGCAGCTCTTAAAGAGACAGCACACAGAGGCTATACAAGCTCTGGTAATCACATTTAAACTGCTAAAACGCAGGACACCAGCCTGGCAGTGAGCATTTAGGCCAACTCAAGGAAGACTTTTTGGGAACCTCCATTTGTAGGGGGGTTACACATGCACATTTGAGCAGCTGCGGTGGTGAGGAAGTAAGCGGCGCGATGGAACTGCTGCCTAAGTAAGGCTTTTTCTTTACTGAGGACCTGTTTGGGGGATAAAGGAGTGCCACTGATGGTTGCCCATACACTATAAAAGATTCTGTATGAGCAACCATACACAAGCAAGACAGTTGAACAATCTCGAGTTTTTCGTGGTAATGGGACCTCTCGAGCATCGCTCTGGAGGTCTCTGGTTACCACGGAAACCTCTCGATCATACAAGTGCCTTGTTGTACATGATTGCTCATACATAGTCCTCTACAATGTATATGGTAGAATGTTACTATGGATAGAAATGCATAACTACAATGGAGTTGTTATGCTGCAGTAGCTATGTCATCACAGCGGTTACGCTGCACTAGCTATGTCACTACTGCAGCATAACAACTTGGAATGCTGCCACATAGTTGCTTTCCTCAATCCAGTTAAACTGGAAGTTGCATTTTTTTTTAAAACTTGAACTTGCAGAAACATCTGCAGCACACTGTGTCAGTTAAAGAAAAAAAAAAAGAAAATGTTAAAATTTCTATTCTCTGTTGTCTTCTCCAGCTGGTTTTGTGTGATTTTCTATGCTGTGACTGCCCATACACTATAAAAGATTGTGTATGACCAGTCATACACAAACAAGGAAATTCTTGTATCTTGAGGTTCCCTTGGTAACAGAGTACCTCTCGAGCTGCGCTCTCGAGGTCATCTATTTCCAAAGAAACCTCTCGATACAAGAATATCCTTGTTATGTATTACTGCTCATACACAGTCCTCTGTGTTATTTCAAGCAGCTTCAAAATACTGACTATTCAAATTGGAAAAAAAAAACGGCATAAAGGCATTTTGAACTAGAAAAACACACATACTGCTACCAGGAATTAAACTCCCAATCTAACCTAATGCTTCTCAACAAGTCTCTCATTCTAACCCCTGCACCATCAGTGTCTAGTGACTGGTTGGATTGCCCTAGTAAATCTATCTTCCCCTGATGTTGTCTCACTGATAGTTAATTTGTTTTAGAAGAAAAAATATGACCATCTGCTGCTGAGTGTTAGTGTTAATTACTTTTGCAACCTTAACTTACTTGATCTGATTAATTACAGATGCAAGAAGTGGGAGAACATACTTCTCATGCAAGTCATGTGACTTTACAGAGAGTTGTCTCCCAAAACAACACTGTTTGCCCACTACCAGATTACTTTTTCCACAGATGTTGTCTATAATGTGAATTTTTATTTATCTTTTTAACAAAATGTTGGATGCTTTTGCATTTAAAAAAACAATTAATTTTTGAAGGAACTGAACCCAAAACCTTTGACTGCAAAAACAAGCACATATTCTAGTGAGATACGCCATCTATTTGACAGAACTGTCTTCTTTAGGATATTTGTAACTAGTAGTGGCTCACTGAAATTACAACAGCATGTGGAAAAAAAAATATATACAAGCTTTATCTGGGGATAGAGGACTCAATCTTTATCATAAAACAGAACTGCTTTTTTTAACTTTTGTTTTGAATTTTAAAATTCCCAATTGAAATAAGAATAGCATACAGTTTGTATAAACACAGTGTAATTTTCATTAGTGATTTCTTTTATTTTCACATTTCATGCTCATTGGATTTTTATGATTTAGGTCCCATTAAGTTGCTAATTTATGGAATGTGTGTTTGCCCAGCCTTACATGGTAGGAATGTTTGGGTATGAATTTTCCCTATGGCAGCGGGGTGTTCTGTGTGATGTGAGCATTTTTTTATTTTTCTTGGCATGGGGGGAGCAATAGTTGGATTCTTAGCGTCAGATGCTGACATTCGCTTCTTCCTCTGACTCTATTCAGACAACGCCTCACCCTAAGCTGCCGAGTGTAAAGTCAGAGGGGTCCCTGATGCAAGGATGTCATATATCAGCTTCGCCTATGCACTCACCTCGTTCACCAGCCAAGCTGGCGTCACCAACCCAGATGCCAGAGGAGCTGCTGTCTGAGGTTCTATACACACACCAGACCTGATGACCGGCCTGATGCCCTAAAACTTTCCATCATGGGATCTGACGATGGGGGGAACCCTCAGGCACCAGTTGAAACGCCATGGCCCAGTACTCCCTTGGGCCTGACACCGGACCTGCCAAAAGGTTACAGAGGAATCAGACCATCCACAGACCTCTTTAGTCTCCCTAGCTGAGGTATGGATGCTATTAATGCATGGTTGAACACAGTTAAGGAGACCTTGTGCCACCCGCACCAGTGCCGCCACCCTTGGCTCCGGCTCCAGTGCCTCCACCAATGCCACATCTCACAGGTAGGAGACATATTCTACAACCTCCTTATCTAATAATTTAGTTACTTAGTCACAGACGTTAGATTTGCTTGTCTGAATCTTCCCACCATGAATCAATGCTGTATTTTATTCTGTTATCTGATTGTTTCATGGTGTTGCACAATCCATTTTTATGTTGATTGCGTGCATGCGCAAGAAACATATTGCACCAGCTTTCTCCACAAGTAGGTTGTGGAGGCGTGGCACTGTTGTGCCCAATGCCCCCACAGCATGCAGAGGCTTGTCCCCCATCCCCCAATGCCGTGGCACACTGCTGCTGACACTAGTTCAGCCAGCGTGCCACAACTTTCTAAAAAATCAGCTGCTGCAATCAGGGGCCACCTCGTCATTGCAGTGTCAGCCATCCACTGCAATGAGGGAGTGACCTGTCATTACAGGGCGGGATGTAAGACCCCTGATATTGTTTGTGACCATGGCAGCAGCTTGCCGCCGTATTCACAAACAATATCTACCCCCCCATGTTTATTTGCCAATGGGGGAGCCCACTCCCTGTCGGCATAATGTAACACCCCCTCCCCACTTTTATTGTCTGCTGATGAGGTGCCCAATCCCCGTCGGCAGAAAGGAATCCCCCCCACTTTTGATGTTTGCCAACAGGGGTGCCCAATCCCTGTTGGCAGAAAAGAATTTCTGTTCTTTTGTTGTTTGCCAACAGAGGTGCCTAATCCCCTGGCTGGCAGCTGCCCCCCAAAAAAATAGACTCCAGTGCCACGCTGGGAGCCCACCCCAGCGTGCTACATGCCCTTTGGTTGTTTGCCAATGGGGGTTCCCAATCCCCCATCGGCTACAGCTGCCCCCTCAAAGCCAGACTCCAGTGGCACACTGGGAGCCCACCCCAGAATGCCACATGCCTCTGTAAAGTGAAAAATGGTCCCGCGGCATGTTTTTGGTTTTTTTTTCCCTGAAAAAAGGAAATGGTCCCTCATAGTCTCCCTGCATCCCTCCCACAACCCGCGCCCACCCACTGTGCACCCTGCCTCCCCACACCCCCTCACCCCATACTTACCTCCGGAGCTCGGCGCAATGATCTTCTGTGGACCGGGAACACGTCTGCACTCTTCAAAGCCGGTCGCGAATTGAGGAAATGCCGATAAGTTGTATAATGTAATGAATAGGGTTTTTTCAACTTTAGTGCATATCTCAGGCATTTTGGGGAATATTTGCACCAAATTTTCAACATGGGGTTTTTGGGGTCCCTCTTCATGAATTCTTGAGCTGTCATGGTGTTAGTGGCCCGAAGGTGGTTTCGTGGTCACTGTGCAGAATCACCCTTGGCAGGGCCGATTAGCAGCGACAGTGCCACTGTTCATGAGGTGGGCTCTCAAAAGCCTATGTTGCAAATTTGGTGGGAAAAAAACAAAAAATGACTGTTTTACAAGCGTGTGTTGCGCAGTTGCTACATATGCTCATAACTTCGCGAATTTACAATATTTTCACGCCAGATTTTCAACATTGGTATTTTGTCACACCTCCTTGTGAGCAGTACAGCTGTCATTGTTCCCATCCTGGACGAAATGTGTTTTCGCACTTCTGGTGCAGAATAGTGCAGTCGCTGTGGGAAATCAGTGTTCAGGAGAGATTAAGAAAATGACAGTAACACTGTTCATGAGCAGAGGCCCTAAAATGCCTATGTTGAAAATTTGGTAACGATACTCCATAAAATGACTGTGTTACGAGCGTGCATTGCGCAGTTGGCATGCACGCTCGTAACTTCGAGAATTTATAGTATTTTCACTCCAGATTTTCAACATTGCCATTTTCCCCAGACCTACTTATGAATAGTACAGCTGTCATTTTTCCCATCCTGGCCGAAATGTGTTTTCGCACTTCCAGCGCTGTGGGAAATCGCTGTTCGGGACAGATTAAGAAAATGACAATGATACTGTTCATGAGCAGAGGTCCTAAAATGCCTATGTTGAAAATTTGGTGATGATAGCCCATCAATTGACTGAGTCACAAGTATGCATTGCGCACTTTCCACGCATCCTTGTAACTTCGCAGATTTGTAATATTGTCACACCAGATTTTCAACAGTGCCATTTTTTCACACCTCCTTATAAGCAGTATAGCTGTCATTTTTCACATCCTGACCGAAATGTGTTTTCACAGTTCTGGCGCAGAATAACGTAGTCACTGTGGGAAATCAGTGTTCGGGACAGATTAAGAAAATGACAGTGGCACTGTTCATGAACAGAGGTCCTAAAATCCCTATGTGGAAAATTTGGTGACGAAACTCCATAACATGACTGTGTTACAAGCGTGTGTTGAACTGTTTCCACATACCCTTGAAACTTCGCAACTTTGTAATACTGTCACGCCACATTATCAACAGTGGCATTTTTTCACAACTCCTTATGAACACTACAGCTCTCATTTTTCACATCCTGGCTAAAATATGTTTTTGCACTCCTGCCGGACAATAGCACGGTCACTCTGGGAAATCAGTGTTTGGGACAGATTAAGATCGACCGAGTGACAGAGAGGAGTGACCGAGCTCAATTGAGGTCTGTCGGGACTGCTGCAGATTTGTTTGTGGGCAGACAAAGGCCCCAACACAAGAGCCCAGTACAAAAGGGCAGCCTGCAGCACTGGGAGAAACAAAATGAGAGAGCAAGTGAGGGAGGGAGAGTGAGCGAACTCACCGAAGCGCTGTCAGGAGTGCTGCGGATTTCTTTGTGGGCAGAAAAAGGCATCAATACAGGCAGGGGCCCAGTACAAAAGTCCTGCCTGCAGCGGTGGGAGAAACAGTACGAACGAGTGAGACAAGGGGACTTAGTGAGCTCAACGGAGCTCTATCAGGACTGCTGAGATTTCTTTGTGGGCAGAAAAAGGTGCCAACGCAGGCAGGAGCCCCATGCTAAAGTGCAGTCTGTGGCCCCAAGAGAAACAGAACCAGCGAGTGACAGAGCGGTAGTGAGCGAGCTCAGCGGAGCTCTAGTGTGACTGCTGCAGATTTGTTTGTGGGCAGAAAATGTGGCAATGCAGGCAGGAGCCCAATACAAAAGGCCAGCTTGCAGCGCCGGCAGAAACGGAATGCAAGAGTGACAGAGGGGGAGTGAGCTAGCTCAGTGGAGCTGTGTCAGGACTGCTTCAGATTTCTTTCTGGACAGAAATAGCCGCCAATGCAGGCAGGAGCCCAGTACAAAAAGGCAGCCTGCAGTGCCAGGAGACACAGAATGAGCGAGTGAGGGAGGGGGAGTCAGTGAGCTGAACGGGGCATTGTTGGGACTGCTGCATATTTGTTTATGGGCAGAAAAAGGCAGCAGTGCATGCAGGGGCCCAGTACAAAAGGGCAGCCTGCAGTGGCAGGAAAACCAGAATAAACAAGTGAGTGAGCTCAACAGAGCTGTATTGTAACTGCTGCAAATTTCTTTGTGGGCATAAGAAGGCAGCAATGCAGGCAGGAACCCAGTAGAAAAGGGCAACCTGCAGCACCGGAAGAACAGAATGAGCAAGTGAGAGAAGGGGAGTGAGTGAGCTCAACGGAGCTTTGCCGGGACTGCCATAACATGACTGTGTTACAAGCGTGCATTGAACTGTTTCCACGCACCCTTGTAACTTCACAAATTTGCAATACTGTCACGCCACATTTTTAACAGTGGCATTTTTTCACAATTCCTTAGGAACACTACAGCTGTCATTTTTCACATCCTGGCTAAAATATGTTTTTGCACTCCTGCCAGACAATAGCACGGTCACTCTGGGAAATCAGTGTTTGGGACAGATTAAGATCGACCAAGTTAGAGGGGGGAGTGACCGAGCTCAACTGAGCTCTGTCGGGACTGCTGCAGATTTGTTTGTGGGCAAACAAAGGCCTCAACACAAGAGCCTAGTACAAAAAGGCAGCCTGCAGCACTGGGAGAAACAGAATGAGAGAGCGAGTGAGGGAGGGGGAGTAAGTGAACTCACCGAAGTGCTGTCAGGACTGCTGCGGATTTCTTTGTGGGCAGAAAAAGGTGTCGATTCAGACAGGGGCCCAGTACAAAAGGCCAGCCTGCAGCAGTGGGAGAAACAGTATGAGCGAGTGAGACAAGGGGACTTAGTGAGCTCATCGGAGCTCTATCAGGACTGCTGGGATTTCTTTGTGGGCAGAAAGAGGCACGAATGCAGGCAGCAGCCCCGTACAAAAAAGCAGCTTGCAGCGCCAGGACAAACAGAATGAGCAATGAGAGAGGGAGACTGAGTGACCTCAACGGAGCTCTGTCAGGACAGCTGCGTATTTCTTTGTGGACAGACATAGGTGCCAACGCAGCCAGGAGCCCCATACAAAAGCGCAGTCTGCAGCACCAAGAGAAACAGAACAAGCGAGTGACAGAGCGGTAGTGAGCGAGCTCAACGGAGCTCTAGTGTGACTGCTGCAGAATTCTTTATGGGCAGAAAATGCGGCAGTGCAGGCAGGAGCCCAGTACAAAAGGCCAGCTTGCAGCGCTGTCAGAAACGGAATGCAAGAGTGACAGAGGGGGAGTGAGCAAGCTCAGTGGAGCTGTGTCGGGACTGCTTCAGGTTTCTTTCTGGCCAGAAATAGCCGCCAGTGCAGGCAGGAGCCCAGTACAAAAGGGAAGCCTGCAGCACCATGAGACTTAGAATGAGCGAGTGAGGGAGGGGGAGTCAGTGAGCTGAACGGGGCTTTGTTGGGACTGCTTCATATTTGTTTGTGGGCAGAAAAGGCAGCAATGCATGCAGGGGCCCAGTACAAAAGGGCAGCCTGCAGTGGCAGGAAAACCAGAATAAGTGAGCGAGCAAGCTCAACAGAGCTGTATTGTAACTGCTGCAAATTTCTTTGTGGGCATAAGAAGGCAGCAACGCAGGCAGGAGCCCAGTAGAAAAGGGCAGACTGCAGTGCCGGCAGAACAAAATGAGCGAGTGAGAGAAGGGGAATGAGCGAGCTCAACGGACCTTTGTCGGGACTGCTGCAGATTTCTTTGTGGGCAGAAAAAGGTACCAACAGAGGCAGGAGTCCAGTACAAAAGGGCAGCCTGCAGCGCCAGGAGAACTAGAATGAGTGCGTGTGACAGGGGGAGTGAGCGACCTCAACGGAGCTCTATCGGGACAGCTGTGGCTTTCTTTGTGGGTAGAAAAAGCCACCAACACAGGCAGGAGCCCAGTACAAAAGGGCAGCCTGCACAGCCAAGAGAAACAGGTTGAGCAAGTGAGGGGGGGGGTGAGCCACCTCAATGGAGCTCTGTCCGGACAGCTGAGGATTTCTTCCTCAGCAGAACAAGGTGCCAATGCAGGCAGCAGCCCACTACAAAAGAGCAGCCTGCAGCACCGGGACAGACAGCCAGTGACAGATGGCCACTGAGCGAGCTCAACAGACCAATGCAATCAACATTCAGCATTGACAAATGCTTGTTTAAGTAGTGATACCATGGCCAGCTTGTTGGTGCTAAGGGTTGTGGCTCTGGGCACCACACCTTGTGCCACTTTGGTAACCCGGTATTGGGTAAGGACTTGGACCACTGATGGTTGGCAGAGGATGGAAGAGACTGAGTGCCCGAAGTAATGTTTTCCCTTCCTTGGGGGTGATCCAGGTCCCGTGCTACTCCTCAGTGGCCCCTGATGGAAATAGGGTGCATAGCAGGGACATGGTGCCGTAACATGGGGATGTAGCAGTGATGGACGTCGGCACATAGGTATCATGACATCATTCCACATCCGTTCTCCCGAAGGGGAAACTAATGGAAAAAATTCCCAGAGGATTGTGGAGGCAACAAAGGACCCCAGGATCTGGATTAACATCTCCAAGGCCAGACCATTGATCTGATGGTCCAAGGCACCATTCACAGAGACAGACCATCTAATTTCAGAAAGAGCCACCAGGAAGGTTAGGTGGTCTTTCCCCCTGAGGATGATCTGGGATTTTGTAAAGACCTGGTTGGGGGGGAGAGATCATAGGAAGATGGTTTCAGCAGGGATTAGAAGGTCCACATATAGTGGGCACCTCTGATAGACACCCCTGACCAACAGAGCAAAAATAGAGTTAAAAAAAACCTTTTGTAATTACATATTTCTCCAAACTGTTGAGGTGAGGCTGACTGTTGTATTGTTTCCATCCTAATCTGTGCTTCAACAATTGTGAAGGAGGACTACACCTGCCATTCTCCAGTCATCTGGAACTACTCCTTTCTCAATTTAATTTGTTGATCATTCCTGCCAGTTATGCTGAGATCACTTTATGTATCTCTCTTAATATTCTTGGATGTACCTCATCCTGTCATATTGCATTGCCAGCTATTAGTATTATATAATTGAATTGAACTGTCTGGCATGTAAATAAACTTGGACTGCATAGTCTCTGCTCAGTATTGTACATATGTGTGCGATAGTTGTACATTCAACTGTTATTAGAGTTTGATACCTATTTTTAATAGCTACTTGTATTACACTTTTATACTTTTCCTTTTTTTTTAATTTAGGGAATTCCTTAACAACAATGCCAAGGTGGTGTGTTGTCACTGGTTGTGGTAAATCATATAGCAGCCGAGTTAGCCTGCACACCTGGCCAAAAGACCAAGCATTACACCATGAATGGGATGAATTTGTGAGGATTACATGTCCTACATGGCATGGAGGAAGTGACACAACAGTAGTATGCAGAGATCACTTCATTTCACCTGATGACTTTTAAGCAATAAGGCATGACCAAGGGTTATGATAATGGTCTGTTAATCACGTTCTAGAGGTGTACTGTGGCACGAGGTGTAGCCGAGTGCCACATGCCCCTAGAAGGTGATTAACTGACCATTAACATAATGCCTGGGAGTGCCTTATTGCTATTATAATAAAAAATGTTTTTAAGCAGTGGTAAACCTTGTTCAGTATATGGCTAAGCTCTACATGTATGATAATAAAATATTAACATAAGGCTGTTAGAATGTTTGTAGCCAATCAGAAAGCTCCATTTCTCAGACCCTTGTTATAATATTGGATATCAGCAGTGGTGTGCAGGGTTCAAGCGGAAACTTGATCTTGTACCTGGTGCTTGTCCTTCAAAAATTATTAAGTGCATTGAACATCCAGTATGCTTCATTGAAAATGAGCAGGAACTAGATAATATTAATGAACTATATGCCAGTGTAGTCTGCTCAGATAACACAGTAAGTAATGTACCTCTTGTTAATGCATTGTAAATAGGGAATACTGGATGGGTGATTGCATTTCATCAGTGCTTTCTGAGACGTAGGATTATGATACCCTCACCTTTAGAGAGAAGCTATAGAGTACCATGGGTAATCCGTATCTCAATGTGGAAGAACTCAATGGTTGTGTATTAAAATTTAAATCATATAATTTTTTTATGATGTACGGGACTATGCAAAATGAACAAACAGCAGTACCCTAGCTTTCAGAATGAAATTTATTTGTGTAAAATCTTTTTTTTTGTTACGGCTCTGTACAATACAAGAGTGAAATCACATACAAAGATCTTTGATCTGTGGTATAACAACATGAACAGTATTACACTTCAGAATGTTGATTGTTAGTGATTACATATGACATATGGAATTCTCACTCATGAGCTGCTGATTCACACCTTTTATTAAACATGCGATTGTTCTACAACACACACAACCATCACTATGAATGGTCTTATTGCTTACATAGTGGTTATCTACAGCTGGCGAGCTCTAATAAGAACAAAACCTCAATCTTGAGGTCCTGTAGTACCAGCTTGCTCAGAATTCCTGCCTACTTTGTTCAGATTACCTTATCATTATATGTGGACTACATATGTGTCACCCTTCCCCAGATGATCGATCTGCCCTGGTATGAAGTGGAAAACACTACCTCCTAGTTGATTCAGCGGTTCTGGATGGCCATTGTCACAACTTCCTGCACACCTCCACTGCTGGTGGTCATCCAACTGATGATGGGCGCTCTTCTCTAGATAGAGGCGATGCATTCCCTTAATCATTTGGGTGGCCCGGTGCCATAGAGCTATGCAGCGGCATGTGTCACTGTTCGTCCTGAGCCATTTCACTGTCTGGATAATATGGGCTTAGTTGAGAGGGGGGTGATTGTCTGTGTTGTGTGTGAATGGGGCGACCACTAGCTGGCTATGGTCATGCTGGCTTACTGAGTTAGGGCATAGTGCATTAGTTACCAAATGTAGAACTATGTGCTTATTCTCCTTAGCCCTCCTAGCATACCTCAGGACAGATTTACCCACCATTTCCGATGTCATGCCTGGCATGGCTTCCTCCCATATTCGACTGTGCTTCTCCCCCTTGCTCCCCCATCAATTCTCCTTCAGAATTAAATCCCCCAACTCTAGAATCCCACCCTTCTCTGAGGCACTCCTGTATGCCCTCAGTCCAGTATTGTACCATCAATCTTTTCATTTCCCTCTTCTTATCACTGCCATTAGCCACTTAATCTGTTCCTCAGTTTCCTTAAGCTGCCTGCATAGCATGCATCCTCCTGCTCTCCATGCTAACTCTAAGAAGATAGCTGCCCAATAGTTGTTTCAGTCTGCTACCCTCCCAGTGCCCTTACCTTGCTACTTTTCTAGCCTGTCTCCTCTTCATACCGCCTGCCCCATACCCTAGAATGCCCCCCCGACTATGCTAACCATGTTATTTCTTTCCCTTGTCCACCTTTTGACCTGGTCAGGAATGATCATTCAATCATGAGGTAACACAAGTTTATACTGACTACCAATCCTGATCCAGCATCTCCCCTAGAAAGCAGATAGTACCGGGAGGGAGGTATTGGAGGATTGTTGATATGGTCTATCCAACTCTCTCTTGACGCTACTTGCTAATGCTCTCCCCCTTGCTGAAATGTGCTGTCAACAGTTTGCATCAGAGGTGGAAAAGAGCTCTATGCTCTATTTCTGTAGGTGTTTTTTTTTATAACTACGAATACCGTCCCCAATCATGAATAAGTATTGATAAGTGTTGACCCTCAATGTTAATGTGCTTTGGAGTGCTTGAGTAGTTGTAATTGTTACAGTCTCCTACAGAACCTAGCAAAATAGTAGAAAAGATTATTTTTTCTTTTCATTTAAATCTAGGACATTGTCAGTGGCTCAGCAGGTAGCACACTCGCCTCTGAGAGCGGGAGATCAGAAGGCTGTGGGTTCCATCCCCACACCCAGCACTTTGGTTAAATCCCAGTACTAACCCTGTAGTGCAGCATGAGGGGGGTGCTTCACTCCTGAGGTGCTGTCTTTTGGATGAGGTGTTAAAGGGAAACTCCAATTAAGTCCCTCAGTGCAGCAGCGGCTACGGAAACGCCCGATTAGGGCTTTCAACATAAAATAAATTTTTTTTAGTACCTGGTGCCCTGGAATTTTAATTAAAAAGATCCGCTCGCTCCATCATGGCGGCAGACCTGCAGGCAGACATTTCATGTACCTCGGGTGACTTCTGCCACGAAGGTTATGCTAATGAGGGCTACCAACAAGTGGCAGATGTTGGTAGCCCTCATTAGCATAACCTTCGTGGCAGAAATCACCCGAGGTGTGCAAGATGTCTGCCTGTGGGTTTGTCGTCATGATGGAGCGAGCGGATCTTTTTTATTAAAATTCCAGGGCACCAGGTACTAAACAAAATTTATTTTATGTTGAAAGCCCTAATCGGGCGTTTCTGCAGCTGCTGCTGCACTGAGGGACTCAATTGGAGTTTCCCTTTAAACCGAGGCCCCATCTGCCTGTTCTGGTGGTAGTTCAGGTGGAAGTTAAAGATCCCATGGCACTTCTCGAAAAGAGTAGGGGGAATTTCCTTGGTGTCCTGGCCAAATTTCCCCCCATTCACTAAAAATACCACAAACAGCTTAATGGACAGTTGGCATTCTTCGGTATCCCCCTGTGCCTGAAAATAGGCAGAATTTGTCTAGTGCACTTTTTTTTTTATTTAGTTGTTTAACCAGGTATAGCACACTAAGCTGAAAGCTTTTTTACAGGAGCGACCTGGGAGCACAAGGAGGTTAAGTGACTTGCTCAGGGTCACAAAGTATGCAAGTAGAAGCTATGGGATTCAAACCCAGATCTGGTCTGCTGGATGTCACCAGATTTACAGCTCAGAGCCTTAGACCACTGCGCTATACTGCCTTGCCCGCATTTACCCGGTCAACAAAAACTAAATAAAATAAATAAATAAATATGGCTACACTGAGTAATGAGCATTCATTTGACATGTCAGAAAACAGTGAAAAACAAGATACAAACGCAAATGTTGATGATGGTCTTGATATGTCCAACTGTAGTAGCGTGACAGAAATGGAAGAGTCATCAAATGACCACGCATATGCATTGCATTTTGATTCATCAATAACATGTAATCGCAGGACACAGTGTAACCTAAGAAAACCTAGGTGGAGTACTGGTAATTAGTGATTTAGACTATTTTATTTGTTTTATGGATGGTGAGGAAATATTTAGAATGCAAAGTTAGCTAAGAAAAGGTGATTGCCATGATGCAGACTGCAGTGGTGTGCTACTGGAGTCATATGTAGTAAATATTAAGAATGGCCCTGGCAGCTGCGAACAGAATATTCTGAAACTAGGTGGTCAGTTATCATGCAGTTCGGTCCACATTTGTCAGGTATTGGATGCACATAGCCATCTGTTTACATTTTATTGTCCAAATTAGAAATTAAAATCACCAAGTGTCATTAACCACACTATTACAAATGGGAATATCATTGCAGATTGCCTCACCGATTGGGTGGGGTGGGGGGGAGGCTGGACCTAAATCCACATCGTACCAATAATGGGTCAGGGAATCCCCCCCCATGAGAAAGATTGATGCACGAGCTGCATCCATACAGGGGAACAATGGAGGCAGCTTTCATAAGAGGTAGGGGAGGCAGTGCACAGATTAAGTGGTGTGTTCCTGAAACAACTGGTTGTGGAGCCTACTGGAGTGGGCAGTCTGCTATATGTGGACTTGAAGAATGGTGAGAATATGGAGGAAGCGGTGGTAGGGAAAAAAAGTAGGGAAAAGTGATCACAGGACATCACACCTCTAGTGGGTGATTAACAGATTGTTAATCTATACCCTGATCGCCACAGAAACCACTCGATGAACTAACTAGCTTGTTGCCGACAGTTAGTCATTCATTGTTTTTTATAGTGTAGGATGGAAAATTAAGTAAAAAAGTGCCATCTTTAAATATATGAAGTTTACTCTTGGCTTTTTTTCTCTTGGAAGGATGAGCTCTCAGTGCTGTGGCTGCTGCCGAGTAGGGGGAAGATCGCCCGCTGCCCATGCGCGATAATGTTCTAAGTTGTTATGCTGCACTAGCTACGTAGCTAGTGCAGCATAACAAGCTAGCTGACGTAGCTAGTAGACTATAACGTTTTTAAAATGATGGAATTCAGAGAATAACAATGTTCCATCATACACTATAGACTGTTAATCTATACCCTGGTTATTTATTACTCCTTAATTTACATTGTATTGTGTTAAATTTCATAATTTGAAAAAAATGTTTGAACGTGTTATGTATTCCTGACATTATCTGGTATGCTATATTGAACAGTATTACTCAGCATCACATCGATTGATATAACATTTAGAATCAAATAGCAGGGAATACTCAGTATTATGAAACGGTTAAAAAGAATGCTGAATTCTGATTGGCTGAGAACTTCTTTCGGCTGGGCCTTTATTCCATCACAATGGCCCAGATGAAGTATTATGTTTAAAAATGTATAACATTTACTGAAAAATACCCATTTCATAATCAAAATAAGGCACTCCAGGGGGTGTGTTATGGTGGGCTGAAAGGGTTGATGCACATTAAATGTGACTTTGTTGTTCTCTTTCAAGCCTCACAGTCAACAACACAGATGAGAGAAAAAGAAGTACAGGTGAAAGAAGAAACAAGATCAGTCAGTACACAATGTAATTGGTTCACTGATCTTCGATATGTTTAACATAGAGGATAAATATGGAATATCAGAAGAACCCACCAGTGATATTAATGAACTATCGTCGGATACAGTTGCAGTTTTAGATGATAACAAAATTGATCCAGACTATGTTCCTAGCAGTTTTAATGAAGAAGATAAGAGCATACAAGAGGGACTTGAAAAGTATGAGCAGTATTACTATTAATGTTACTTCACTTAAAGTCACAATTTTTGTAGCATTTGTCTGTATTGGTCCCTATGCACGAAGGGACAGAGTGAATATGCATCTCATAACTGCGGATCGTAACCACTCCACACACATTGTTCCTCCCACATTGGATGTACCAGTGTGAGGTATGCGATGCTGTAATGAACCCGATCCGCTGGCCACACAGACTGCTACACATCATGGCCACCTGGCGTAACCTGCCCATGTACACACTGGTGGACAGCCACCACCAGACGCCACCATAACCAACATACACCACACATTATGGAACCAGGCTAGGGATGCGGCCATAAAATGTATGGCACAGCCCCCGTTCCCTCTTGGCATATGGTGGGGTGATTCACCCCCTCCTCACCTGTCTACATGGGAACTGAAGAGTAAAGCAAGAATTAATTTGTTGTTAGTAGATGCATATTGATAAGAATGAAATGCATTTTTTTGTGTTGTTTTCTTTCAGTGCATCAGACTCACCTAAGCTTACACCAGATAAAGAAGAAAAATATATAGTGTTTTCAGCTGCTTAATGGAGCATTTTAATAATTGCCCTTCATGTAACACACTCACAGAAGGTCATATTTATTGTAGATGTGGAACTGCAATTCATGTATTGCAAACTTGTGAAGTATGCATTACCAAAGGACATGGGCCAGCCAGCCATTCATTGGATGAATCCCAGCAAGGAATTTGATTTTATCTGGAGCCATTCTGTTTTCTGGAAACTACCAACCGAGGCATTGTGATTGTTTAACTCAATGAAAATCCCCATTATTGACAAAAGCATGTTTTTTAAACTCCAGCGTAATTACCTACAGCCTGTAATATTCCATGCATGGGAGCATCACCAGTCAACAATGATTTCTGAATTAAATGACAATTAATCCTAGCTGGAGACTGTATATCAGATAGTCCAGGGCACTCTGCAAAATATGGAGCATACAGTGTAATTGAGCAACATCTAAATAAGGTTTTACATATTGAGATTGTCCAGGTATTATCATTGTTTCAATTTGTTACATCATTTGGAATAAAATAATTAATTAATTCTTGCATAACGTTGATAATGTAAAGATCAGTACGCTAGTACTGTATGGCTTGATTTGAAAGTATTCTGAAACAAATCAAGTAGTACATGCAGAATAATTGTTACGAGATTGTGTGTTATGATTTTTTTCCTACACCTGAGATGTCTGATGACTAAGACACCTTAAAGGGTACCTAAACTATGGATAACAATATTATTAGCAGGAGTCATCCCAGCCTGGGAACCCACATTCATAGTTCCTGCTGCATCTTAATATTGCTTCCCTACTTTTAATCTGTCGGGTGCTCATTTTAATTCTCATCCCTCTCCTCTGGCCCTCCTCCCTTTGCCAATGTCTTTCCGTGCACTTCCCCTGCTAGCCTTGAACAGCCATGTCAGCATCTCCTATGCCCTGGCTAGACGTACCTCAATGACTGAACACCACACAAGAACCCATACGAATTGAGCCCACTTCTACCTGATAAATGCCCTCAAGAAAATGTTTCTAATTCTCCTTTTCTGTTCAGGCAATGTCGAACTAAATCCAGGTCCCCCAACTCAAATCACTTCTTCATCGGAGTTTGCAGCTGCTCCTGGGGTGAAACTGATGATGGTCAATATTCTAAGCCTGCTCAAAAAACTTGATCATCTTCAAGTTTGGGCAGCCCACACTGACCCAGATCTGATTATAATTACAGAGTCATGGCTGAAAAAGACCAACACTGATCCGCAAATTACTATACCGGGCTTCAAGCTCTTTAGGGCTGATAGGGATTCATGGGGGGGGAGTGGTTGTATACACCAAATCAAAATTTGATGTTAGCAGCATTTCCTGTAAAACTAAGTCCAAGGAATACGAGATTGTCTTGGTTAAACTTCACCTTCCATCCTCAGAGTGCATCACAATCATTGGTGGCTATAGACCCCCGTCAGGAGGCATAGAAATTCTTAACGTGTTGAAATCCATAACTTTGGCTGCTAACACGGAAACAATAATCTTAGGGGACTTCAATATGGATTGGCTCCCTGCTAAATCCCACTCCCTAAAAGCCATCTGTGATGAGCTGGGTCTTACACAGATAGTAACTGAACCCACAAGAATCAATGTTTTTAGTTCTGCCAACAACTCACTCTTAGATGTCATCTTAACTTCGCATCCCCATAAAATCTCACATTCTGCAGTGTTCCATAATGACATGAGTGACCACAGTATTGTTGTATGTACAAGATTCCAATCTAAAACCCAGCAGCACCCTAAATTCAGAATCAAATGCTCGTTCTGTAAATTCAACTCAGTAAACTTCAGATCAGGTGGCAAGACCTATATCCTACCAAATCTGCTGATGCCGCCATCTCTGTCCTAAATGACAACCTCACCACCCTAATTAACAAGCATGCTCCTCTTATTAAAATGAGGGTGTGGAAAATTTCGCATCCGTGGTTCACCCAAGAGCTCAAATCTGCACTTACCAATAGAGACAAGCTATGGGCTAGGGCCAGGCACACACAGGACCCGGCAGACTGGCAGGCATTTAGAACTGCCAGAAATGCCTGTGTTAAAAGTGTTCATGCTACTAAAGCAAACCTCTACATCTCCACTCTGGAGCAGGCCAAAGGGAACTCCCCAAAAATCTGGAAGACACTGAGATCCATTGAAGGCCATCCTGCTGCCTCCACCCTTCCCACCAAGATTCTGGCCAAGGATGGGATGGTTGAAAATAAACTGCGAATCCTCGAAGAACTTAATCTTCACTTTGCCACTGCCGGGTTGGCATTTGACTGCTCCCCATACACTAGCCGAGTGAATAGCAACACTAGCCCAGATACTACACATGCAACTCCACCTCATCTGTTCCAGTTGTGCCTGTTTAGCTACAAAGAAGTCAAAGACATAATTCTTAGCCTTGACACCAAGAAAAGTGCAGGGGATGATGGCCTTGAATCATTTTTCTTGTGGTTAGGCTATGCCCAGCTCACAGCCCCCATCCTTCACATCTTCAACCTCTCTATTACCACAGCCACTGTTCCATCCTGCTGGAAATCTGCCCATATTCTTCCTCTCTTCAAATCAGGAGATCCTTGTGACTTAAACAACTACCGTCCTATCTATATCTTGCCTGTTCTTTCCAAAGTGCTGGAAAAACCTATATACAACCAACTAAAAAATCACCTTGAAGCGCACTCTCTCTTAAACCCGGCCCAATCTGGCTTCAGATCGAAGCACAGTACCATCTCAGCCTTGGCTAAAGTCTCTAATGACTGGATCCATGCTATGAACACCAAGAAGGTTACTGGTGCAGTCTTTCTAGACCTCAGTAAGGCCTTCGATACTGTAGACCATCACCTCCTAATCACCTGTCTTGCCTACATAGGTGCCACTCCACTTACCTTACAGTGGTTTAACAGTTATCTCACAGGAAGGATACAAAAAGTCAAAGCTGATGGCTTACTATCTGCCCCCCTTCCAATTGCCAGAGGAGTCCCTCAAGGCTCCATCCTAGAAGCAATCCTTTTTTCCCTGTACATCAACAACCTTGACTCCCACATAAAGAACTCTAGCATACATTTCTTTGCAGACGATACGGTTTTGTACGCATCAGGCTCAAATCCTTAACTGAAGTCAGGGAAGCACTCCAAGCTGACTTTATCCAGTTAGAAAGCAACCTTATCAATGCCAAGCTTCTCTTAAATGCCAAAAAAACAAGACAATGATTTTCTCGAGACTTGCCTTGTCTGGTGCCCTACCTACCCACCTAAAAACTTCATAGTTACCTCCCTAGGTGAACCCTTGGAAGTCGTACCTAAATTTAAATATCTAGGTATGTGGATAGACAACAAGCTTTCCTTCAACGACCACATCGAGGATCTATCAAAGAGGCTTAAAAGCTTGGGTTTCTTCTTTAGAAATAGGACCCTCTTTTCTCTCGTGACCCATAAAGACTTGTCCAAGCAACATTCCTTCCCTGTTGACTACGGAGACATTATCTTTATCTCCTCCCCAACCTTGAGCCTATCTAAACTGGACGTACTATCACCGTGCTCTTCACTTCATTACTAACTCTGCGTACAGGACCCACCACTGTGATCTTTATGCAGCAGTTGAGTGGATCTCTCTTGCCACCAGACGCCTCCGACATGCTGGCATTTGGACCCTCAAATTACTACTCCACAAACTGCCTGTCTATTTAACATCTCTCATACACATCTCGCATAGCATCTACTCCCTAAGGAAATCTGACCTTATCCTACTAGATGTTCCCAGGACATGTACCACAGCTGGCCAAAGAGCTGTCTCATATGCCCTCCCAAACATTTGGAACCAACTACAAGCCATGCTGAAGCTAACCAGCATCGTATCAATTAACTCCTACAAAACACTAGCTATCTCTAAATTAAAAGACATATGTAGGTGCCACTAGGCCCCCAATGCCAAGTCAACTTCCTAGGTACCAACTGGCCTCTACTTATTAAGCTGAAATGTGTTGCATAATTTAGGGCAAGGTTAAAGCTGGAATGTACTGCATATATAGCATAAGGACTTCTATTGTGTATACCTCTTGTATTACATATTTTTTTTCTTTGTTGTTCTACATTTTATATTTCCTGTCTATGTAATTGCAAACTGTATGTGTATGTGCCTCAGGACCTCCTTGTGAATGAGCTTGCTCAACGGAGTCTTTCCAGCAATAAACTTGAACTAATGCCTTGAGTGAATCTACCTGACATCCAGTGTTTGTCTACTCCTTCACCTGTGATCTACAGAACCCTGCAGGATAGTTCCCATCAATTCTTCTCCATTACTTTTCTGTGTCCTACTCCACAATGTGAGTTGGCTAGCTACCACCCTACCAAATCTTAAATGATCTATACACAGCTCCCTCGTTACTGTCCTAACAAACGTCAACATCCCCCGACCTGGGTAATCTCTTTCCACTGAATTTAATTAACAGTTTAGGTGCAACCCTGCCACTCTGCGTATTTGTCATCACTGGCTGCTCTCATCCACAGTCAGATAGTGATCACGGTGCTGGCATCCCCACATCTCAGATCTCACAATGATCTGCTCAACGTCTCCCTTCCTGTCTTCCCCTAACATGAATATAGATGTACTCTGCTGGAATGGCCTCTTCAGTCCCTCTCTGGCATTCATTCTTCTCACTTGCTCCCCACTCCAAGAACTGGTGTGCTCACTACCCTTCCGCATCATGAATGCGGTTAGTGCTGTCTCCCGTGTTATTTTTACATAATAATAAATGTGATCTTCTGTACACCAGGCTGATAGCAGCAGGGCACAAGGGGATAAACAGGCTTTCCCACCCATATAAGATCTAAACCACCTATGATTATGCGCTATTAAATGATTTGCATAATGATGTGCACACCTGTCATTTAGTAGTGCATAATCAAACGTAGCCTAGATCTTTTAAGGATCTTTTGCCTTGTTCCCTGCTGCTATCAACCTGACTTGCTGGAAAGATTGGTTTATTTTTGATATGTCAAAAAACCTGGGGACTATACTACCTGCATTCATGATACAGAAGGGTGATGAACTCACCAGTTTTTGGCATGGGGAGACGGAGTTAGGAATGAATACCAGAGGGGAACTGAGAAGGCTACTCCTGCAAGGTATTGCTATATTCAGGGAAGGGGGAAGAAAGGGGGGGAGAAATGTGAGCAGATCACTGTGAGAAATGCAATGTGGTCTGCCAACACCATGATCACTACCTGACCCCATTGTCCTTGCCAACACTCCCCTTCCCATTAAACCAGTTCATGCAATTGTCCAAGGCTGTCTGTCGGTATTAATGTGTGAAATGGCTGCCACTACACATTCAGTCACTTCACTACCAGTCTAGCATTGCTTGTAAATCACTTTGGGATACAATGTGTATAAAAAACACTATATAAATGCTTTGTTGGCCTATTCCTTTTTTAATTACTAGTACTTTTTTTTTTTAATCTCTTGATTAGAATACGGTTAGAGACATTTGGGAAACATCTGCAAATCCCCATGCGAGAATTTGGACTGGCTCTACTTTAAGCAGAATTGCATGGTGCCAGAAGGCCTCACAGTGCAATCAGCAAAGTCTAAGAACAGCAGACACATACACGTGTTTCATCCTCATTTTGGACTCATCAGTGTGCCATATCTGTGTCTTAGCCCAGGGAGAGGGAGCCAGACACCCCTTAAGAGGGATGTTATTTGCTTGGGTCATGGGGACCCCGAAATAGAGAAGGAAAATAACTATAAAAGAAGCCCAGAGCAAATGCCCTGAGGCATAGGTTATCCATGATGCTTTGCATTATTGGGGTATGTGCAACTGTGTTTCCTTTAAAACTTGGCTGTATGGCCAATATCCTCTGGGATAACCCATGCCTCAGGGCATTTGCTCTGGGGTTCTTTTGTAGTTCTTTTCCTTCTCTATTTTGGGGTCCCCATGACCCAAGCAAATAACATCCCCATCACCGTAAGGAGGCATACACAGTGAACAGTGAATTCTGATGAGTCCGCCCTCCCTCCCTCCCCAGCTAAAGGAAGCATACACAGGGCTTTGTCTAGACCTGTCAAGCAATAAAACCTTATGACTGCTTGTGTCTAGAGGAATCAGTCTGATCAGGAGGGGTAAAAAAATAGCCCACAAAGAAAATTTAAAGATAATAACTTATGGAAAGTAGAATCCAGTTTGTGTACACTTCAGACTTCACTTCTCCACAAGCAGATTGTGGAGGTGTGGCACTGTTGTGCCCAATGCCCCCACAGCCTGCAAAGGCTTGTCCCCTGTCTCCCAATGCCGTGACATGTTGCTGCTGACACTAGTTCAGCCAGCATGCCACAACTTTCTAAAAAATCAGCCACTGCAATCAGGGGCCGCCTCGTCATTGCAGTGTCAGCCATCCGCTGCAATGAGTGAGCAACCCGTCATTGCAGGGCGGGATGTAGGATCTGTGATATTGTTTGTGAATATGGCGACTTGCTGCCATATTCACAAACAGTATTTACCCCCCCATGTTTATTTGCCAACAGGGGAGCCCACTCCCCATCGGCATAATGTAACCCTCCCCGGGTTTTGTTGTTTGCCGACGGGGGTGCCCAATCCCCTGTCGGCTACAGCTGCCCCCTCCCCAAAAACAAGACTCAGGTGCACACTGGGAGCCCACCCCAGCGTGCCACATGCCCCTTTTGCTGTTTGCCAACGGGGTGCCCAATCCCCCATCGGCTACAGCTGCCCCCCCAAAGCAAGTGTCCAGTGGCATGCTGGGAGCCCACCCCAGCGTGCCCCATGCCCCTGTAAAGTTGAAAACGGTCACGCAATATTTTCTTGGTTTTTTTTTACCTGAAAAAAAGGAAACAGTCCCTCGTAATCTCCCTGCACCCCTCCCACAACCCGCACCCACCCACTGTGCACCCTGCCTCCCCACACCCCCCTCACCCCATACTTACCTCCGGAGCTCGGCGCGACGATCTTCGGTGGACCGGGAACACGTCTGCACTCTTCAAAGCCGACCATGAACTGAGGAAATGCCGGTAAGCTGTATAATGGAATGAATAGGGTTTTTTCAACTTTAGTGCATATCTCGGGCATTTTTGGGAATTTTTTCATCAAATTTTCAACATGGGGTTTTTGGGACCCCTCCTCATGAATTCTTGAACTGTCATGGCGTTAATCGGCCCCGAAAGGTGGTTTCGCAGTCACTGTGTGGAATCACCCTTCAGGGCCGATTAATGAAATGACAGTGCCAGTGTTCATGAGGTGGGTTCTCAAAAAGCCTATGTTGCAAATTTGGTGGAAAAAATCCAAAAAATGACTGTTTTACGAGCATGCATTGTGCAGTTACTACGTACGCTCATAACTTCACGAATTTACAATATTTTC
Organism: Neoceratodus forsteri; assembly: GCA_016271365.2. Classification (NCBI taxonomy): domain Eukaryota; kingdom Metazoa; phylum Chordata; order Ceratodontiformes; family Ceratodontidae; genus Neoceratodus; species Neoceratodus forsteri. The sequence goes on from CM028129.1 coordinate 1,625,698,893, forward strand.
ATGCCAGATTTTTGACATTGGCATTTTGTCACACCTCCTTGTGAGCAGTACAGTTGTCATTGTTCACATCCTGGCCGAAATGTGTTTTCGCACTTCTGGCGCAGAATAAGTGGTCACTGTTGGAAATCAGTGTTCAGGACAGATTAAGAAAATGACAGTGACACTGTTCATGAGTAGAGGTCCTAAAATGCCTATGTTGAAAATTTGGTAATGATACTCCATAAAATGAATGTGTTACGAGCATGCGTTGCGCAGTTGGCATGCACGCTCATAACGTCGAGAATTTATAATATTTTCACGCCAGATTTTCAACATTGCCATTTTCCCAGACCTACTTATGAACAGTGCAGCTGTCATTTTTCCCATCCTGGCCGAAATGTGTTTTCGCACTTCCGGCACAGAATAGAGTGGTTGCTGTGGGAGATCACTGTTCGGGACAGATTAAGAAAATGACAATGATACTGTTCATGAGCAGAGGTCCTAAAATGCCTATGTTGAAAATTTGGTGATGATAGCCCATCAATTGACTGTGTCACAAGTGTGCATTGTGCACTTTCCACGCATCCTTGTAACTTCGCAGATTTGTAATATTGTCACACCAGATTTTCAACAGTGCCATTTTTTCAAACCTCCTTATAAGCAGTACAGCTGTCATTTTTCACATCCTGACCGAAATGTGGTTTCACAGTTCCAGCGCAGAATAACGTAGTCACTGTGGGAAGTCAGTGTTTGGGACAGATTAAGAAAATGACAGTGGCACTGTTCATGAGCAGAGGTCCTAAAATCCCTATGTTGAAAATTTGGTGACGAAACTCCATAACATGACTGTGTTACAAGCGTGTGCTGAACTGTTTCCACACACCCTTGTAACTTCGCAAATTTGTAATACTGTCACGTCACATTTTCAACAGTGGCATTTTTTCACAACTCCTTAGGAACACTACAGCTGTTAATTTTCACATCCTGGCTAAAAAATGTTTTTGCACTCCCGCCAGACAATAGCACGGTCACTCTGGGAAATCAGTGTTTGGGACAGATTAAGATCGACCGAGTGACAGGGGAGAGTGACCGAGTTCAACTGAGCTCTGTCGGGACTGCTGCAGATTTGTTTGTGGACAGACAAAGGCCCCAACACAAGAGCCCAGTACAAAAGGGCAGCCTGCAGCACTGGGAGAAACAAAATGAGAGAGCGAGTGAGGGAGGGGGAGTGAGGAAACTCACTGAAGTGCTGTCAGGACCGCTGCGAATTTTTTTGTGGGCAGAAAAATGTGTCAGTACAGGCAGGGGCCCAGTACAAAAGGCCTGCCTGCAGCGGTGGGAGAAACAGTACGAGCGAGTGAGACAAGGGGACTTAGTGAGCTCAACGGAGCTCTATCAGGACTGCTGGGATTTCTTTGTGGGCATTAAAAGGAGCCAATCCCGACAGGAGCCCCGTACAAAAGGGCAGCTTGCAGCGCCAGGACAAACAGAATGAGCGATGATAGAGGGAGACTGAATGACCTCAACAGAGCTCTGTTGGGACAGCTGCAGATTTCTTTGTGGACAGACAAAGGTGCCAATGAAGCCAGGAGCCCCATACAAAAGCGCAGTCTGCGGAGCCAAGAGAAACAGAACAAGCGAGTGACAGAGTGGTAGTGAGCGAGCTCAACAGAGCTCTAGTGTGACTGATGCAGATTTCTTTGTGGGCAGAAAATGTGGCAACGCAGGCAGGAGCCCAGTACAAAAGGCCAGCTTGCAGCGCTGGCAGCAACGGAATGCGGAGAGTGACAGAGGGGGAGTGAGCAAGCTCAGTGGAGCTATGTCGGGACTGCTTCCGATTTCTTTCTGGCCAGAAAAAGCCGCCAGTGCAGGCAGGAGCCCAGTACAAAAGGGCAACCTGCAGCACCAGGAGACACAGAACGAGCGAGTGAGGGAGGGGGAGTCAGTGAGCTCAACGGGGCTCTGTTGGGACTGCTGCATATTTGTTTGTGGGCAGAAAAAGGCAGCAATGCATGCAGGAGCCCAGCACAAAAAAGGCAGCCTGCAGTGGCAGGAAAACCAGAATGAGTGAGTGAGCGAGCTCAACAGAGCTGTATTGTAACTGCTGCAAATTTCTTTGTGGGCATAAGAAGGCAGCACGCAGGCAGGAGCCCAGTAGAAAAGGGCAGCCTGCAGTGCCGGCAGAACAGAATGAGTGAGTGAGAGAAGAGGAGTGAGCGAGCTCAACGCAGCTTTGTTGGGACTGCTGCAGATGTCTTTGTGGGCAGAAAAAGTTGCCAACAGAGGCAGGAGCCCAGTACAAAAGGGCAGCCTGTGGCGCCAGGCGAACCAGACTGAGTGAGTGAGACAGAGGGAGTGAGCGACCTCAATGGAGCTCTGTTGGGACAGCTGTGGATTTCTTTGTGGGTAGAAAAAGCCACCAAAACAGGCAGGAGCCCAGTACAAAAGGGCAGCCTGCAGCGCCAGGAGAAACTGAATGAGCAAGTGAGAGAGGGAGAGTGAGCCACCTCAGTGGAGCTCTGTCAGGACACCTGCAGATTTCTTCTGCGGCAGAACAAGGTGCCAATGCAGGCAGCAGCCCAGTACAAAAGAGCAGCCTGCAGCACCAGGACAAACAGACTGAGCCAATGACAGAGGGCCACTGAGAGAGCTCAACAGACCAACGCAATCAACATGTAAACATTAATCACCGATGAAGGTGGCATCTAATGGGGAGTTAATGCATGGTTGGGACCGTTGTGTCACGAGGCTGGAGGCCGAGTGCGTACAACGGTCCAACCATGCATTAACTCCCCATTAGATGCCACCTTCAGAGGGGATTAATGTGCTTGTAACATGGACATCACTATGCTCAGTATGCACTGCACATCTTGATGCTCATACAAGACAAAAGACTACAAGAGTGATATCGTCTGCTGTGATTTCTAATGTTACTTTCACATTTTTTAACAGTACTGTCTTACATACATATGTGGTTATTATTGTTTTTTGATCCACTGAACTATTGTTTGTTCCCTTACGATTGCTGCAGATTTCAACGATTTGTGTGCGGCTGTTTCAGTAATATGTTCGCTGGGATGACTGTAATTCTACCGGTTTCGCCATTTGCACAGTGTGTGCGTGTCTAATTTGCATACCGGCAGCGTCATTTCCTCAATCGATTTTCTAATTCTATGCTACTTGCTCTCTGTTGCCCACTACTCGTTTCTTTACCTTCCCAGAGTTATTCCGTCTGTCTCGTATGGTCTCGGTGTGTAAAGTCGCTCTCTATCCATTTGTTTATTTCCATTGCTCCACATACACTGAGCACTACTGCCATCTCTTTGCTCACTATGTCCGTCTTTCTACCCCTCGCTACTATTTTTTCCCCCTGCCTATCTATCAGACTCTCTTGCACTTCATACACTCTGTTGGTCTTATTTTTTACCGCTGACAACAGTACAGACTGGTGATTTCCTTCTGGTGGCTGCTTTCTGTACTTCAGAAGCAACACGGCATTGTCATCTCATAATGCCGTGTTGCTCCTGTACCACCTGATGTGTTCTGTCCTATCGGCGTTGCTCCTCACCGTTGTCAGACTTGTGCCATGTTACAATCGGCATTGACAAATGCTTTTTTTATTTCAGTTTGGGATTAAATACCTTTGAGCCATAGGCTCATTTACAAAGTTTCCAGGTCAGACATTATACAAAACAGATAAGACAGACAACAAGAGTAGTGCAGTGGTAATACAGAATCAAGTAAAAGACAACAGTAATGAAATGCTAGCACAAACAGTAGCATTTGTTACTTCATAGGTAAAAATCACTATGAAGAAGATAATAATTATAGGTTCCCAGATAGCTTAGAATTCTTCAAGGGGATTTTAGTGTTGTTACATTTAGAATGGGGGTAGGGCATGCTCACTGGCTGTAGAAGGCAGCAGCAGTGTTGTGCAGGCAGGCAGAGGGTGGCCAACAGGCCTGAGCAACAATGGGGAAGGGGCAGCCAGTGCGGGTCAAGGGGTTGGAGCGAAAATAGCAGCCAGGGTAGGCATTGTCAGGGCAGGCAGGGGAAAGAGAAGGGGGAGGGGGTTAGAAGGGAATGAAAGGAAGATAGCTAAGGAAGAAAGAAGGAGATAGAAAGTGGGGGAGAGGAGAAAGGGGTGGAGGGTGGGTGTGGGGTGGAGGGAGGGAAAAAAGGAGGGGGTAGGGTAGTAAGTGGTGAGTTAGCTGGGGCAAGGGAGAGAAAGAGGGAGAAAGAAAGAAAAACAATGAAAAAACAGAGGGATGGGAGGAGGGGCAAGGGCTAGTCAATTATGGGTGTGGTAGGTGAGAGGAGTGGCCGAGATACAGGTCAGAGGTTTCAGGAGCAGAAGAGTGTTGAGAATGGCTCAGGATTACTCACATGTACTTGGAGGGGTAAAATGGGCACAGAGACCAGCTCTGAATTGTCTGATCTTGTTGCTTCCGAGGAGATCAGGGGGTAGGTTGTTTATCCACCTGGGACCCCTGTAAGACAGGGATTTTTGAGCTGTTGAGGTACGCTTGAAGGGTACTAGGAGTATGCCCTTGGAGGTCCTCCTAGTGCTGATAGGAAGTTGGACTTTTTTAAATAGACACTTGGTGGAGTCTGGAGCAAACCCAAGGATGGCTTCATTCCCACAAGGCAGCATTGGCACCGGGCTCTAAGATGAAGGGGTAGCCAACCAGCTGCTTCATAGAGGTCACGGGTATGGGTCAGGCAATCTGCACCCAGGACTAGCCTACACGCTTTGTTGAGGAGGGTTCTTACCCTATTCAGGACGGTGTCAGTGGCTGTGCTGTAGATTGCAAGGCTGTAGTCAATAGAGGATACCACAGAACTGTAAGTAACAAGCTTTAGTGCCTCAGACGACACGTATTGACGGTGTTTATACAGAACACCTAGTTTTGCATTGGCTGATTTGACTAACTGATCAACATGTGTTGAGAAAGAAAGGGAGCTGTCCAGATGAATACCAAGATATTTGAAGGCGTCAATCTGCTCCAATACGTTCCCTTTGGAGCTCAGTATCTGAAGTTTTCCAAGGTAGTTCTTACTCTGTGGCAGGGAGAAGAGCATACTCTTGGTTTTCTTGTAGTTGAGCAACAGTTTGCTATCACTGAACCATTCCTCAAGTCTGTGGAAGCTTGCTTCGAGTTCAAGGGAGATTGCGGGTAAGTTTAATCCACTTACAGAGATGACCACATCATCTGCATAAAACACAATGTTTGTTTAATTGTTTAATTAGTATTTCGGAAAGAGCTTTGAGTGTGAGCTCTTTTACAAAGGTTCCACATCAGTGTGGACAATAAGACAATACACATATTCAGTGGTTACAGAGGCCTGATCGTTAGGCATTAAAGAGCGATTACATGACAATTAGACAGATAGGAGAAAAAAAACTGAGTAGTTGTAATTGAATACTAAGCTATTTGTAATTGGTTGCCCTAGGAAGCACACCCCTGGAAACCTCCAAATCCATTGATAGACTATGGCAGAGTAACTGCATAGGGGTTTAACGCTATCCCAGATGGCGAGAGGCTGGGAGACAGTGAAACAAGGGTACTGGGTTTGAAACCAACCTCATAGAGCGAGAGGTGGGGATAGTGAAACAGGGGGGCTGTGATGGAGGAGCAGCTCCAGAGGGCTTTGTCAAGTATGGTGTGTGTGTGTGTTGGGGGGGTTTGGGAGGGGCAGTACCAAGTGCATTTAAAGAGGACTGATAGCTTACTTAAGCCCTTGGCTTGGCTGGAATGGAGGCAGGGTTCTCTAAGTAGCCCTGCTGGGTGTTACCTTGGGGGTAGGCCTGTCTATCAAGTGGGGCCTGAGAAGCAGTTGCATTTTGAGTTAGACATTAGGTGCTGTTTGAGGCCTGCTTTGAATTGAGACAGGCTGTTGTTTGTTTGTAATTTCATCGGGAGTTCATTTATCCAGAGGGGGGCCCGATAGGAGAAAGCACGCTGCCTTAGTGAGGTTCAGCGGAATGGTATGGACAGTGCTCCATTCTTCCTTCCTCTGGTGATGTGTGATGAGAGAGAGAAGCCTCGAGCAGGCTTCCTATACAGGGTGGGTTTTTTACGAGGAGTGCCTTCTTTCCCAGGAGGCACGATTGGTATTTGATTCTGTCTTTTAGGTTAAGCCAGTTTGTACGCTCATACAGGGTGCAAGTATGAGTGTACTGATCTGCACACAGGGTGAGGCAGCATGCCTTATTGAGTGAAATCTGGACTCTTTTGAGCACTGTATCAGTAGCAGAGCCATAGACCACCAGCCCGTAGTCTATCATAGAGAGTATGGAGCTGGAGACTGAGATTCGGAGTGCTTCCGGGGTGAGGGATTTCTTATGCCTATAGAGGACCCCGATCTTTGTGTGTACCACTTTAACAAGGGAGTCTATGTGGTGCGTATAAGTGAGAGAGTCATCAATGGTGACTCCAAGGTACTTGAACAAGTGCACCTGCTCAATCTGCTCACCAGCCTTGTTGGTGATTACGAGAGGAGCATGCTTGTGTTTGTTGTAGGAGCTGGATTGTAGCATGGCCTTGGTTTTCTTGTAATTTAGTAGCAGCTTTTGCCTACTGAACCAATCCTCGAGTTTACTGAAAGAGTTCTGTAGTTCTGTTTGTAGGGCAACCTGAGAGGTGCTGCTGCTCAGCAGCACAGCATTGTCCGCATACAGAATAAGTTTGGTGTCACAGGCTGTGGGTAGGTCATTTACAAAGAGGCTGAAAAGCAGGGGCCCTAGAATTGATCCTTGAGGGACTCCTAGGAATACATCTCTGGAGTTGGATAACGTCTGCCCGATTTTGACTCACTGGCTCCTGTGTGTTAGGTAGTCATAGAACCAATTCACGGCGTTTAGTGCCACGCCCAATCTTTGGAGCTGGAGTACTAGTAGAGAGTGGTTGACGGTGTTGAAGGCTTTGGTGAAGTCAATGAAGATGGACCCCACCAATTTGCCTTCATCCAGCCCCTTGTGCACATAGTCAGTGTATTCCAGCAGTGCCGTGGTGGTACTGTGTTTTTGCCTAAAGCCATGTTGGTTAGGGCAGAGAAGATTGTACTTACTGAGGTATTCTGTGAGTTGACTTGCCGCAATTTTTTCTAAAGCTTTGGATAGTGGGAAGAGGATAGATATTGGCCTGTAGTTTGACACCAGCACCTTGTCACCATTCTTATGCACTGGAGTTACCAGGGCTTGCTTCCATACCTCTGGAAATTAAGCTAGGGCCAAGGATTTATAAATAGCATTGTTATGGGCATAATAAGAATATCAAGGGTGAGAGATAGTAACTTCATGCCTAGCCCATCACGCCCCAGTCTGGTTTTGCCTAGGACTTTCCTGACCATCATTAGGGCCTCCTTCACCGTCACCTTCTTAAAGTAGAAGGCTAGGTGGTTAGTTATGAGCAGGTTGGTGCAACCTTGGTCCTCCACAGGCAGAAGGTAGTCTGGAGGCAGCACTGAGGATGGGTCTGTAAAGGCCTGGTTAAAGGCATCAGCAATGGCTAGCAGATCTGAGGAGGATGAGTGCTTGGCAGAGAGTAGGCAGTTGGTTGATGAATATGCTGAACAGGAGTGGTCCCAGGATAGACCCTTGTGGAACTCCAAGAGTCACGTCAATGGGTTCTGATAGTATGCCACTAACTTTGACTGTGTCCTGCCGGATAAGTAGCTTTTGAACCATGTGACTGTGTCCAAGGACATGCCCTTTGAGTGAAGGTTGTGTAGGAGGAGTTGATGGTTGACTGTGTCTAACACCTTGGTGAGGTTGATGAAAATAGACCCCACTGCTAAACCATCATCAAATGACTCGTATATCTGGGAGGTGTAGTCAATTGGGGCGGTTATAGTTGAGTGATGTTTCAGGAACCCATGTTGTTGCCTACAGAGTACGTTGTACTTCGTTAGGTACTCAGTAAGCTGGTCCAAGATCACTCATTCCAGTGCTTTGGACAGAGGGGGGAGAATTGAGATGGGCATGTAGTTGGTTAGGTTTGTGGCATCACCTTCTTTGTAAATGGGGGTGACAACTGCCTTCTTCCATTTATCAGGGAACACACCTGACCTTAACGAGGCATTGAAGACTTTGGTAAGGTGATCCGCCAGCTAATTTATTGTGAGTTCCACCAGTTTCATGTCTACAAGGTCACTCCCTTGTCTAGTCTTCTTTAGAACAGCTTTAACATGTTTAATGATATCCTGTCAGTTCAACTGTTTGAAGTAGAAGTGGGGACATTGAACTGGGGTATGGGTGGCGGGGCATTATGGTGGGGTGAGTTGAGGGTACAGTGGGATAGGTATTCCTTGGGAAGAACAGAACTTAGGTCAGAGAAGGCTTGGTTGAAGGCGTTAGCAATGTCTACAGGCTCCAGGAGTGTCCCCTCAGTTGTGACTATTAACCCTGGTTGTGCTTTGGAAGCTTTGCTGGTGTGGGTTTTTATCGAGTCCCAGAATTCCTTACGCCTACCCCAGCTCTTTTTCAGTAGGTCATGGTAGTAGCTTGCCTTAGCTTGTCGGATGATCCTGGTACAATAGTTTCTTTCAGACCTATATTTGATGTAGTCATCTTCCTTACCAGTAGCTTTGGCTCTATGCCACAAGTTGTCCCTATTCCTCATACGCTGTAGTATGGGGCCTGTAAGCCATGGGTTGGTAGTTCCTCTTATTATTTTGGTTCTGTGGGGGGCAAAGATGTCACAAGCCTTGGTAAAAATGGTGATAAAGAAGTTGGGGGCTTGGTTCCTGTCCGTGGCTCTGTCCAGTGGTGACCAGTCAATCAAACTCAGATAATTCCTGAGAGAGTCAAGCTGTGCAGGTCTCATGGATCGATTTCGAGATACCTGGGGGGCATGAGTACTGGCTTTATTTGACCAGGTGCCCATCACTGGTGAATGATCGCTGAGGGTGTCAGGAAGGACAGTGACCTTGGAGATATGCTCTGGGCTGCTCACAAGAAGCCAGTCAATTAGAGTACTTTTGCCTGTTTTGTAGCTAAGCCTGGTTGCTTGGTGGACTAGCTGAGTAAGGAAGGGATATATGGTCTTGGACAGCTAGAGTGTCATTGGACAACCAGTTAGTGTTAAAGTCGCCAACTACTATGTGTTTCCAGTTTTTATTGTACTGCTCGAAGTTGCTCAGCACTTGCTGGATGCCCATTTTGGAGGTTCCAGGGTGTATTCATACGGTGGACAGTAGTAGGGTTTTGTGTTACTTACCCAGGGTGAGTTTGAGGTTAAGAGTTTGCGCTTCCTTGTTTAGGAAACTGCTAGGCATGAGTTGGGCCTTAAAGTCATTCTTCAGGTAAACTGCGCATCCACCCCCTCGCTTAGTCAGTCTGTCCTGCTGGAACACTATGTAGCCATCCAGTGCTATGGAGGCATTGCTAACGTTTGGTGAGAGCCAAATTTCCGTGAGTGCAGTTATGTCAGGTTGTATTAGCTCTCCCCAAGCCTGTAACTGTGGTAGTTTGTTTATGAGGCTGTGTATATTTAATGAGACTATCGAAAGGTGTCCCTGAGCCTGTTTTGGCCAGGTACCGGGTGGGCCTGGGTTAGGGTGGACATTTCCAGAGATTAGCAGCAGTAGTAATATCAACTTTCTTAGGATGTATGCCCAGAGCAGCCTACGTGTCCCCTTTACCTTTACCCAGTGTGGTTCAAAGGAGTTTAAAGTCACCACAGTGGTATGGCAGCATAGGATGGCAGCAATGCTAATTTTATGTGGAACTGAGGATGTGTAGATGGAGGGTAGGATTTTGAAGTCATGAGTAAGGCATCCATCAGTGCGAGTACTGCTGGGTTTAAGATTGGCAGGGAGAGTGAGGCACAGGCTAGTGTCAGTGTGGGGGGTATATGTAGGGGTTGTCCAGCCAGCTACCCTTAAGAGAAAGGGGAGGAAGAAGGTCAGAAAACCAATTTATGCGACTGACATGTTAAATTTTGCTAAATGTAATAGTATAAGTAAATCTGTGACAGAAGGTAGGGATCCACCAGTGTTCCTTTTAGGGGCTGGTAATAGACCCATGGGGAGGAGCCAAGGGCTGTCTTAGGAGCAGGAGGGGGTGGGGAGAGGGGAGGAGGGGTATTTAATAGAGGCTGGGGTTGGGGTAGGCGAGGTGGGACAAAAAACAGTAACTATACAGTAGTGCCTGGTGAGAGCTAAGGTGCCAAAGCACCGAAGCAGTCCAAAAAAGCTGCCGGGATGGGCCTGACCAATGGCAGGCTGGGCTGAGGGAGAACGTCCAATCACCAGCCAGCTCCAAACACAAGCGGAGCCATTGAAATTGTCAGCCTATGAGCCATGGCTGTCAGAGAGCCAAGCGTACCTTTCTAGGTAGTGGACGGGCGGGAACCAGAGAGATCGGCCACCGGAGAGATGCTGGGAAACTCAACCCACTTGACTGCGGGCTTGGAGGGAGAGGGCTAGAGCACTGAGGTCCTGTGGTGGCCACTGGAGGGCCGAAGCGGCGGCAGCGCTGCCTGCTGGGTGGCAGTCTGTAAGAGAGGGGAGAGGAAAAGCAAGAGATTCATTTTAAGGCAAGTGCTGGTGCCTCCGCTTAAATCAGTGGGAGGTCTTAGAGCTTGGGACAAAAGTCTGGGGGGGAGGGAAGGTCATTAGGGAGTGATTTAATTTAGAATGGGGGGAAGGTGGAAGGTGAATAGTGTGATAGCTAGCAAAAAAAAAAAGGGGGGGTTGGAATGCCAGAGGATCAGGTCTGGGCAGATGCAGGGGGATATAGGATTTTAGCATGGGAGCAGCTATGTAAGGTAAGAGCTAATTGGTAGCAGGAGGGAGCAGGGAGGTGGCACTAGGGTGGCTGAGAGAGAGAGAGAGAGGCAGCGAGGAAAAAATGGAGTAAAGAGACATGGGCAGAAACAGGTAGCAGCCTGGAGATGTAACTTTAGCCACAAGTCCCTACAGCAGTACCACTAACACAAAGTTAACAAGCTAGCGAGAGATAAGAAAATTGTCAGGTTAGAGGAAGACAACTATGTTACTGAGCTCACAGTCACATAATCAGGATTTGGGCAGGTTGACATTTCACTTGTGGCCAAGTAGTAATAAAATTCTCGACATCCTACATCGGTTTTAGGCAGGTTAAATATTACATAAGAGGCCTGGTAATACAAAGCACACTACCTCCTAAACAGACTTTAAACACAGCAAGCATTTAAAATGTGTTCTAAAAAAACAGTAACTATACAGTAGTGCCCAGTAAGAGTTAAGGAGCCAAAGCACCGAAGCAGTCCAAAAAAGTTGCAGGGACAGGCCTGACCAATGGCAGGCTGGGCTAAGATAACGAGTGTGGTAAAATGGCACCACCGCTAATCTGGGAACACAGAGTTACTACGTTACTTTGAATGTCCAAATATACTGCAGAGTTGTCTTTTTATGCGCATATGTAACAACTGAATGAAATCAAGTATCAAAGGTGCCTTCCTTCTTGCTTCTGTGAAACCACTTTCGGTCTGACAGGCAGCTGTTCGACAACAAGTCTATGCTCGCGCTGTGCAGCAAAGGTCGCCAGGGTCAACAGTTGTCATTCAACTGCACAGGTATGATCACGTAGAGGCTCCATAATAATACTGCACAGGCGCATATTAATGAACTCCAGAGACAGTGGGATTCTTTCTTTAACTTACGTCAGTTTCACTCGTGCTTCAGTATTCTACGCGGCTTTGATTTTTTTTAAAAAACAGATCTGGTTTCTACATCGAGATAAAAACCTAGCTCCTTAAGTAAATAAAAAGCAGTCAACAAATGGGAGTCAATAAATACACACCAGTAAGTAGGAAAACATTCTTTATCAGACAGGATAACAGTTAACCATGAAAAAGAAAGCACATAAACAAGTGAATACCTACTCTTTAAGCCTACAGAGAGGATTGTGATCTGTTATAAGTATATAGTCAGTTCCTAGTAAATAAAACTCAAGTGACTCCATGGCCCACTTTGCTGCTAAACATTCCTTTTCAATGGATGAGTACCTTTTCTCTCTGTCATGCAACTTCCTGCTTATGTACAGAATGGGATGTTCTTTCCCATCTATATTTTGACTCAGGACTACACCTAGGCCTACCTTGGATGCATCTGTTTGTAACAAGAATGGTTTCTCAAAGTCTGGGCTTCTTAAAATGGGCTGAACATAATACAGCCTTAATGGCTGGAAAAGCTTCATCACACTCTGGGATCCATTTCACATTATTTGAGTACTGTTTTTTCATGAGTTCAGTGAGGGGAGTAGCTAACTCGGCAAAGTTGTGAACAAATCTCTAATAATAACAAACCAGCCCTAAAAATGACCTGACATTTCTTTGTTTTAGGGACAGGGCTGTTAGCTACAGCTTCTGTTTTAGAAACCTCTGGCTTAACATCTCCATTTCCCCAACACATAGCCCAAATATCTGGTTTCCTGCAATCCCAGTGCACATTTGGTAGGATTAATTGTCAGACCTGCATTTTTGATAGCTTGGACAACTTCTTGTAGGTGTTCCAGGTAGCCTAGTACAGTGGGTTAAGGCTCTGAGCTGTAGATCTAGAGACCTGGGTTTGAACCTCACAGGTTCTAGGTACATACTGTGTGATCCTGAGCAAGTCACTTAACTTCCTTGTGCTCCCAAGCTGCATCTGGAAACAAGCTTTTGGCTTAGTGTGCTACTTCTGGTTAAACAATGTTCCCTTCCCTTACCTGTCTGGACTGTACACCATGACATCATCCAGGTATGCAGCACAATAACCAGTGTGAGGTGATAAAATTACATCTATGTACCGCTGGAATGTAGCTGGCGCACCAAATGGCATGGTGGTGAACTGATAGAATCCTACAGGACTGGCAAGTGCAGTTTTGCCTCTGGATTCTTTAGCTAAAGGTATTTTCCAGTAACCCTTGGTGAGATCGAGGGTACTGATATACTTTGCACTCCCCAGTCTGTCCACCAAATCATCTATTCTGGTCATAGGATAACTGTCAAATTCTGACACTTGATTAAGTTTCCAAAAATCAAGGCAGATTCTAACACCCCCTTCTTTTTTGTTTACAGTTACCATTGGAGATGACCAAGCACTCCTTAACTCTTCTGTGATACCCAAGTCTTTCATTTTTTGTATTTCCTTAACCACATCAGCTCTTAACTGCTCTGGTAAACTGTATGTCTTTTGCCTAATAGGTCGAGCATTCCTTGGCACTATTACGTGCTTGACCCCTTTTGTTTGGCCTGGTACTGTGCAAAAAGTATTGTTAAATGTCTTTAGCACATTATGAATGTCTGCAGTTTGTTCTGAGGTTAAGGAAACATTCACCTTTACAGCATCAGCATTTACAGTTTGTTCCAGTCTGTCATAAGCTACATCAATATCTTCCTTATCAGTTTCTGGTAAAACTAGCAAGGCAGCTTTTGGCATTTTTTCAATCCATGTCTTGAGGAGGTTAGCATGGTATATCTTAGTAGGATTTTTCCTGTCAGGGGTCTCAATCTCGTAGTTAACGGAGCCAGTATGTCTAAGAAACTTATAAGGCCCTTGCCACTTCATTAATAGTTTATTTTCTGTTATGGGTAACAGTAGCAAAACCTTTTCACCTGGCTCCAAAACGTTTTCTTTAACCCCATGGTCATAATATACCTTCTGCTGGTTTTGGGCCTTTTCCTGATTACTATGGGCAATTTCAACATATTTTGCCATCTTCTTTCTTAGGGCACGCATATAAGAAGTTATAGATTGTTTCTGAGTGGGGTTATCTTCCCATGTTTCTTTCATCACATCCAGTGGCCCTCTTGGCTGCCTACCATACAACATTTCAAATGGCGAAAACCCTGTTGATGCCTGTGGCACTTCTCTGTAAGCAAAGAGTAGGTAAGGCAAGTATTGGTCCCAATCTTTCCTGTCCCCTTTTACAGACCTTTTTAACATGCGTTTTAGGGTTTGGTTAAAACGCTCAACAAGACTGTCTGTCTGAGGGTGATAGGGGAAGGTTCTTATGGCAGTGATACCTAGTAGTCTGTACAGCTCCCTAAGTAATGCAGCACCAAAATTACTACCCTGATCAGTATTAATTTCTTTAGGTATGCCCACTGTGCTGAAAATTTTTGAAAGCGCTGCTGCCACTTTTGGGGCTGTAACAGTACGCATTGGAGCAGCCTCTGGGTATTGAGTAGCATAGTCACATACTACCAGGATAAATCTATTACCTTTTTTACTTTTGTCTAAAGGACCAACCACATCTACTGCAGTTCTGTCAAAAGGCAATCTATCAAGGGTAGGGGCACAAGTGGCACTTTATCTTTTCTAGTGACTGGGGCTACTTTCTGACACTCAGCACAAGAATTACAATAGGTAGCAACATCTTCATGAATTCCAGGCCAGTAAAATCTATACAGCAATCTAGCAAGGGTGTGATCCTTCCCTGAGTGACCAGCCATAGGACTATCATGTGCTATCTGTAACAATTCTGTTCTATACTTCTGTGGTATAACCCTGCCTCCATTCCAGCCTAGCCAAGGGCTTAAGTAAGCTAGCAGTCCTCTTTAAATGCTCTTGGTACTGCCCCTCCCTAACCCCCCTCCACACACACACCCTACTAGACAAAGCCCTCTGGAGCTGCTCCACCCCATCACAGCTCCCCCATTTCACTATCTCCCCACCTCTCACTCTCTACGGTAGGTTCAAACCCAGTCCTCCTTGTTTCACTGTCACCCAGCCTCTCGCCATCTGGGATGGCGTTAAACCCTATGCAGTTACTCTGCCATAGTCTATCAATGGATTTAGAAGTTTCAAGGGGTGTGCTACCTAGGGCAACCAATTAGAAATAGCTTAGTATTCTATTACAACTGCTCTGTTCTTCTCCTATTTGTCTAATTCTCATGTAATCACTCTTTAATGCCTAATCATCAGGCCTCCGTAACCACTGAATACGTGTATTGTCTTATTGTCCACCCTGCTGTGGAACCTTTGTACAAAAGCTCATGCTCAAAGGTCTTCCAAAATACTAAATAAATAAATAACCAATTGTTCTGTCTGTTCCTGTGTTTGAGGTTTAACCCAAACTCTGTACAGTAACCCATTAATTTTTTTAAACATTGGTCCACCCTGTTTTGGTTTCACCCCCAGCTGCTTAAAATAACCCTGGAGAGAAACATTGTTAGCTTGTTCGGAAAGAAAATCACAATCAGTTATCAATTTAGTTTCAGCATTTTCATATTTTAACCCTTAGGTTCATAGGTTCATAGGAAAATTACGAGATTGAGGGTCTAGCCCATTTTGATCACGTCATCCTTACCTTGGTGTTAATTGTATTTTGATTCACCCATATGTAAATCTAATTTTTGTTTAAACTGGCATACATTTTCACTTTGCACAACCTCTTGTGGGAGGGAATTTCAAAATGGAACTACCCTCTGAGTGAAAAAACTATTTCTCTTAGAGGTCTTGTTTATATTAGCCCTTAATTTCATATTGTAAGATCTTGTTGTACAAACTGAAGGATGCCAATCCATATATGTGGATTCAAACAGAACGTTATCATTTGTAGCCCTATAAATTAAACACAAGTCTCCTCTCATAGAGCGATATTCAAGTGAGTAAAGCTTTAATTTTTTTTATCTATCTTTATATGAAAGAGAACTCATATTACTAATGTGTTTAGTGAATCTCCTTTGTACTTTTTTCTGGACTGTTTGTCCTACGAACATACGAAATTTGCCAGCAGATAAAGGCCTAGAGGTCTATCAAGTCTGCTCGAATGTGCAGCTAGCACCCCTTATTCTGCAGCTGCCCCTCCCTTCCACCCTTCCCCTTCATTAACCCTCCCCCTTGTCCTGTCCCATCCTTGTTTGAAGCAGTCCACTGTTTTACTGCATACCACTTCTGCAGGTAACGCATTCCACCCAGCCACCACCCTCTCTGTAAAAAGTGTCTCTCGTCTCCCTCCTGAACCTTCCTCGCTCCAGTCTCATATCATGGCCTGGTGGCCCTCCCTCCACCACTTTGAACAGCCCCTCTGTACCTGTCTTGTTTATTCCTTTCATGTATTTAAAGGTTTCAATCATGTCCCCTGTCTCTCCTCTCCTCCAGTGAGTACATGTTCAACTCCTTCAACCTCCTCTCGTGTGATAAGTCCCCAGACCCCTGATCATCTTTGTCGCCCTGCACTGCACTCCTCCAGTAACTAATGTCCCTCTTCAGATCACGGACGCCAGTACTGCATGCAGTACTCAGGTGTGGTCTAACTAATGACCTATACAGTGGCAGAATCACCTCTTCCTCCTCGAGGATATACCCTTGCAACACAACCCAGCATTTTGTTGGCCTTTGCAGCTGCCTTCCTACACTGTGCCAAGTTGTTCATTGACCCTGTGATAGAGCACACCCAGATCCTTCTCCTCCTCTGTCTGGGTTAGCTGCACTCCCCCTAGCTGGTAAGTCCTCCTTGGGTTCTTCATCCCAAAATGCATCACCTTGCACTTTTTGGCATTAAAGCCCAGTTGCCAGGTGTCTGACCAGGTTTCAAGCTTTGCCAGATCATCCTGCAACCCCTGCCATCCCCCTAGGTCATCCACCACTGCGCCAACCTTGGTATCATCAGCAAACAGACTGATCTTGCTCTTGATGTCCCATGATATGTCTGCAATGAATATCCCAACAACACTGGTCCCAACACCGAGCCCTGTGGGACACCACTCGTCACTGCCCTTGGGTGTGAGCTCCCCACCCACCACCACCCTCTGTTGCCTTCCCTGCAGCCAGTTTCCTACCCATCTTACCAGCATTGCACCTGCCCTGTGCCTACTAGCTTCCTTCCCAGCCTTCCATGTGGCACTGGGTCGAATGCCTTACTGAAGTCCAGATACAGGACATCCACTGCATGTCCCCTGTCCAGTTTCCTAGTTACCCAGTCATAGAACTCGACCAGGTTGGTTTGGCAGGATCGCCACATATGAAGCCATGCTGTCTGCTGTTCTGTAGTCCTTGGCCTCTAGGAGGCCACCAGACTCTCCTTCAGGATAGTCTCCATTAGCTACCCACGATGGATGTGAGGCTCACTGGTCTGTAGTTTCCCGGTTCATCTTTGGGGCCACTCTTGTGGAGGGACCACATGAGCCATCCTCCAGTCCTGAGGTACACACCCCGAATGTAGTGAGGCATTAAATAGGTCTGCCAAGGTCCTGCAAAGACCTCTGCCAGCTCCTTCAGTACCCTGGGTGGATGCCATCTGGGCCTGGCGCCTTGTCCACCCTCAGTGCCTTCAAACCCTCTTGAACTCTGCCTCCATGATTTCCCCATCTGTCACCACTTCCCCCCTCGTCTGCCATTTCTCCCCATCTTGGGTGTCACCCCTCTTCTCTTTAGTAAATACTGAGCAGAAGTACTCATTTAGTGCTTCCGCCTTATAGTACCCTGCTTCCACCCAACCCTCCTCCTTCCTAATCCTTACTATGTGGTCCTTACAGCTCCTTTTCTCCTGATGTACTTAAAAGTCCTTCTCCCCCTTCTTAATGCCTTGTGCCAGCCTGAGTTTCGTAGATCGCTGGCTCCCCTTACTGCCCTTGTCACCTCCTTCGATTCTGTCAAGTACTCCTCTCTGTCCTCCCCTCCTGTTTTCTTGTACTTCCTAAAGGCAGCTCTTTTCCTCCTTACCTTTTCCATGACCTCCTTGCTCAACCAGCTCGGTTTCTTAGCCTAGCCTTCTTGCTCTGGGCTTTGCAGCAGGTTTTGGTTGCCTCCACTATCCCCAGCTTTATGAGCTCCCATCTCTGGTTAGTATCCATACTAGATTGAATTCTGGCCAGGTACCCTTTTACCACTTCCCCCATCCTCCCAAAGTCGGCCCTCCTGAAGTCCAGCACTCTTGTGCCAGATTCCACTCCTTCCTTGCCCATATCCAATGTGAGCCATACTGAGTGGTGGTCACTCCCTGACAGCGGTTTCTCCACTGTAAGTTCTCTCACAAAGTCCCCATTTGCCAGCACAAGGTCCAGGGTATTCCCTAACCTGGTTGGTTCACTGACCATTTGCAGCAGGAAGCTGTCCTGGAAGGCATCCAGCAGTACCTGCTCCCTTCTGTTCCTGGTTGTTGGGGTGCTCCAGTCCACTCCTGGCATGTTGAAGTCCCCCACAATCACCACACTACCCTTCTCTGAGGTCCTCCTGATCTGTCCCGCTAGTTCCCTGTCTAACTCCTCCATCTGAGATGGTGGCCTGTACACCACTCCCATTCTAAGAATCCTATTCTTGGAATCCTGGATTTGCACCCAAAGTGACTCTGTACTACCCTCCTCCCCTTCCTCCTTTACACACTTCAGTCCTTCCTTCACATATAGTGCCACCCCCCCTCCTTTCCCAGTCACCCTGTCCCTACGAAATAACCTGTACCCTGGTACAGACAGGTCCCAGTCATTATATTGGGTGGCCCATGTTTCCGTGATGGCTGCAATGTCCACCTCTCCCTCTGCCAAGAGAACCTGCAACTCTGCAGTTTTCCTCCCAAGGCTCCTAGCATTAAGGGTAACCACCTTCCACCCTTTCCCCCTCCTCCCATCCTGCCCTCCTTTCCTAGCATCACCTTTCCTAGCAAATTACCTGTACTAGAGCTGGAGCACAAAAAGAGGAACAATAATTAAAATTAGATCTCACTATGCTACTATATAAAGGAATTAATACCTCAGGCTCCCTTCTCTTGATATTTTTCAAAATACAATTAATTAAACGGTTACATTTTTTAACTGTTTTGTTTGAATGTTCCGAGAATTTCAAATTATTTGTAATAAATACACCTAAATATTTTTCAGAACTTACCTTACTTAATATACTATCGTTTATAACATAGTTGAATCTTTTATTAGTTTTTCCAAAATGAATCACTTTGCATTTTGTAAGATTGAAGTTTAATTTATACTTATTAGCCCAATCAGAAATATAATTCAGGTTTGCCGGTAGATTTTGAGCAGAGATCATGTCATTTACAATGCCACCCAACTTAGCATCGTCTGCATATTTGTTTAGCCGTATTCCATCTGTGGTGGTCATACTTGAGATTAGAACATTAAATAAAACAGGGCCCAGAACTGAGCCCTGGGGCACTCCACTAGTGATCTTGGTCCATAGATACATACATACATAGATACATAGATACATAGATACATACATAGACAGTGTCGGCAGATAAGGGCCTATGGCCCACCTAGTCTGCCCATTTGAGCTTGTAAGTTCAGTTTGTTTTCCTAGAAGTCTATTTCCCCTTACCCCTGACCTCTAGAATTCCTTTATGTCTATCCCATGCATTCTTAAATCCCGTGATTGTTTCAGCCCCCACCACTTCCTCTGGCAGGGTGTTCCACTTGTCCACCACCCGTTCTGTGAAGAAATTCTTTCTTATGTTTCCTCTGAATCGTCCTCCTCCAACTTCATCCCATGCCCTCTAGTCCTGAAACATCTTTTTCGCTTAAAAATAGTGTTTTCCTGCACCCTGTTCCTCCCTGTAAGATACTTGTATGTCTCTATCATATCCCTCTCCTCCCTCTCCTCCAGGAGTACATGTTCAGTTCCTTCAACCTGTCTTCATAGGACTTGTGATGCAACCCATGCACCATCTTTGTTGCCCTCCTCTGAACCTTCTCTACCCTGTCTATGTCCTTACGTAGGTATGGTCTCCAGAACTGTACACTGTACTCCAGGTGGGGCCTCACTAGTGTCTTGTATAGCGGAATTATGACCTCCCTTTTCCTGCTGGTGATGCCCCTGCCTATACATCCTAGCATCCTATTTGCTTTACCTGATGCCTTGTCACACTGTTTCCCTACCTTGAGGTCATCAGAGATGACAACCCCAAGATCCCTTTCCTGCTTGGTGCATGCTATATCCTCACCCCCCAACTGATATATTGTGCCAGGGTTTTTGTGCCCCATATGCATTATCTTGCACTTATTTGCATTGAATTTCAACTGCCAAACCCTTGACCATTCTTCAAGTTTCTGCAGGTCCCTTCTCATTCTGTCTACACCCTCTGGTGTGTCTACTCTGTTACAGAGCTTTGTGTCATCAGCGAACAGTGAAATTCTGCCTTCTATATCCTGTGCAATGTCACTGATGAAGATGTTGAATAGGACCGGTCCCAGCACTGATCCCTGTGGTACCCACTGGTCACTCTTCCTCTGTGGAGTGACAGCCATTTACCACCACCCTCTGTGTCCTGCCACCCAGCCAGTTACCTACCCACCACACTACTGTCCTGCCCACACCCATATTCCCCAGTTTGTGTAATAGTCTTCTATGTGGCACAGTGTCAAAGGCCTTGCTGAAGTCCAGATAGGCCATGTCCACTGCCTCCCCTGATCCACCTCCCTAGTCACCCAGTCAAAATATTCAATGAGGTTGGTCTGACATGACCTCCCCTGGTGAGAACCATGCTGCCTTGGGTCCTGTAGTCCATTGACAACCAGATGTTCCACCAATCTCTCCTTCAGTAGTGCTTCCATGATCTTTCCCACTACCGAGGTGAGGCTGACTGGTCTGTAGTTCCCTGCTTCCTCTTTGTTCCCACTTTTGTATAAGGGGACTACATCTGCTGTCCTCCAGTCTTTGGGTACCTCCCCTGTTTCCAGTGATTGGCTGAACAGGATAGTCAGAGGTTCAGCCACCACCTCTCTTAGTTCTTTAAGGACCCTTTGATTCCATGACCAGTTGCTTAAGAAAGGCATTTTGAAGACAGTCCAGGATAAATCTGCTCCTGGTTGATGCTGCTGCTGGGAGGCTCCAGTCCACATCTGGAATATTGAAGTCTGCAACCAACACTGCCTGCCCCTTGTCTGAAGGTCCAGGGAGACTTATATCCCCTTAAAGTAACCTGCTGTCTTCTGTCAGTTAACCACAATGAAATCCAAACAATTATATGTTTATTCAATTTCATTTTGACTAAACAATCAATTAAAATGTTATATGACATAGAGTCGAAGGCTTTTTCATAATTCAAGAAAATGACATCTACAGGAAATCCTAGATCCAGTGCTTCACTAATGGGTTCGAAAAAATTGATTAAATTAGTATGGCAAGATCTTCCTGGTTGAAAACCATATTGAGAAATAGCTGACTGCTCTTGGTTCACTATGTGAGTGCTCATTTTTTTGGGAAATACGTTTTTCCATTACTTTACCTATACAGGATTTTAGACTTATAGGTCTATAATGTTTCACTTCTTGCTTTACTCCGCCCTTATGAATAGGGATTACCAGTGCTTCTTTCCATTCATTGAGGACCACCCCATTTACAATGGATTTATTAAATAGTAACATTAGTGCTCTGGCTAGTTCATATGATACTTTTTTAGAAATATGAAAGGAATATTATCAGGTCCAACTGAAGGAAAGGATTTAAATGAATTGATAGTTGAATAAGTTTCAGCATCAGTAAATCTAACTATAGGATCTATAAAGTCGTAACCTCTTGATTTTGCAATAGCTTTTTGCAATCATCTCAAACTACAATTATATACATTTCAAAAATTAACACTATATAATTTCTAAACAAAGGGATCCCAATATTAGTTACATTTCCATACAATGATTTGCATATATTTTTATATCAGCAGATATGCAAGGGAGAAAAAGACAGACAGCAAGGGAGATTTAGAGATAGTGAGAGGCAAATAATTGTGAGACTGTCGGGGTGATCAAATCCTAGGTCTCACAGGAAAATTTGGTTGCGCAACCAGACGGATAAGAGACAGGAAAGGAAAGGACAGAACAGATCCCCACATTCAAATTCTCCATAACAACTGGGACAGGGTCCTATTCCATGCTGTCACACTCCAATCACATTGTCCCCATTTGTGAGCATGAGCCAGTATTGCCTTCTGCTGAGTTGGTTCCATGACCAGTTGCTTAAGATAGGCATTTTGAAGACAGTCCAGGATAAATCTGCTCCTGGTTGATGCTGCTGCTGGGAGGCTCCAGTCCACATCTGGAATATTGAAGTCTCCAACCAACACTGCCTGCCCCTTGTCTGCCATCCTTTGGATGACTAGCATTAACTCCCTATCTGTCTCTTCCTCCTGAGCTGGTGGTCTGTAGACCACCCCATGTGGATGGCTGACCCTATTTTAATTTCCAGCTTAACCCACAGCATCTCTCCCCCCCATTTTGTTCCTCTTAGATCTCTATGACTTTTATGCCATCTTTCACATAAAGTGCCACTCCTCCTCCCTTCCTGCCTGCCCTGTCGGGTCTGAATATGTTATAGCTGGGTATGGCCATCTCCCAGTCATGGTTATCATTACATCGGGTCTCAGTGATGGCCACAATGTCCATGTCCAACTGCACCCTGGCAGCCTCCAGATCCTCCATCTTGTTGCTAAGGCTTCTGGCATTGGCACACATGGCTTTCCATGCTGTGAACTCCATGGCCTATTTAGCTGTTCTACTCCAGCCCCCTCCCTGGTTGTCCTTTATCCCTGGTTCTCCCTGCTGTCTGGCCTTCTGTTGAATTTCCCCCTTGGGTGCCTATCTCCATCTTTTGCACACTGCTTTGTAGAGATAGCCCCTCCTCCTGTTCACTGGTTCCACTGCTAGCTATGGGGGGTGGACAGTTAGGTACCCTCCTTGCTGGCCTGCCACCCCCCTTAGCTAGTTTAAATGCTTGTCCGTGTAGCATTCAAACTTATCATTGTGTGCTTGGATTCCCTTCCAGGATGGATGCAGGCCATCAGGCTTGAACAAGCCCTCATCCTTCCAGGTGGATCCCCAGTCACCAATGAATCCAAACCCTTCCTTGCAGCACCACTTTTTCAACCATGTGTAAAAGTTCCTGGTGCGTGCACTCCTATGCTCTCCAATGCCTCTCACAGGTAGTACTTCCGAGAAGGTGACAGATGTAGCTACTTGCTTGAGACCCCTCCCCAATTTCCTCAACTCTTCCCGAACTTCCTTAGGCTCCCCGTTTGTCAGGTCAATAGTACCTAGGTGGATGATGACATCCAGCTCACCCTCCTGTCTTGCCTTCCTGGCGATCCCCAGGATCTTCCTCCCATCCCTCCACACTGTGGCACCTGGTAGGCACATCACCTCCCTGTCCTCCCCCTCTTGTATTCCTAGCTGGATCCCTCTTACAATAGAGTCCCCCACCAGGATTCACTTCCTCCTCCTCTTGGGTCCACTGCTCTCCCCACTGAGGTCACCTTCTTGGTTGATCTTCACATCCTTCCCTTCCACTTCTCTGGGTACCTCTGTTTGGTTGTCCCCATTTGCCAGTGCGGCATATGAGTTCTGGAGTGGAATAGAATTTGAGATTTCCCTCTGCCTGACCGCCACTACCCTCCCTGAGCCCACCGTCATCCAAGTGCTCCTTGTTCTTGGCATTCCTTCTCACAGCAACATTGGACTGGGTGGTCTCTAGACATCTCTTTATATCTCGTTTACAGCTGGGGTCCTACATTACAATTTATTTACCCAGGATATCCCAGCTGAGATGCAGGATCTCATTTCCTGTTGGGTCCTTCGTTATAATTTTTTTTTTAACCAGGATAGCCCAGCTGAGAAGCAATGCCTCATTTCCAGTGGGGTCCTGCATTACAATTTATTTACCCAGGATAGCCCTGCTGAGTTGCAACACCTCATTTTGCAGTTGGGTCCTGCATTACAATTTATTTACCCAGGATAGCCCTCCTGAGTTGCAACACCTCATTTTGCAGTTGGGTCCTGCATTACAATTTATTTACCCAGGATAGCTCTGCTGAGATGCATCATTTCATATCCAGTGGAGTCCAGCACTATAATTTATTTCCTCAAGATAGACCATTTAAGATGCAGCATCTCTTTTCTTCTGGGGCTCTGCTTTACAGTTTGTTTACACAGGGGAGCCCAGCTTAGATCCAGCATCTTTTTTTCAGTGGGTTCTTGCATTAAAATTTCTTTACTTAGGATAGCCCTTCTGAGTTGCAACACCTTGTTTACAGTGGGGTCCTGTATTACAATTTATTTAGCCAGGATAGCCCAGCTGAGATGCAGCATCTTATTTCCAGTTGGGACCTGCATTACAATTTATTGAACTAGGAAAGGCCAGCTGAGATGCAACACCTCATTTCAAGTGGTGATCTACATTACAATTTATTTAACTTGGAAAGGTCAGCTGAGATGCAACACCTCATTTCCCATGGGGTCCAATACTATAATTTATTTACCCAGGATAGACCATCTAAAATGCAGCATCTCATTTCTCCTGGGGTTCTGCATTACAATTTGTTTACCTAGGATATCCCAGATTAGATGCAGCATCTTGATTCCAGTGGGGTCTTGCATTCAAATGTCTTTACCCAGGACAGCCCTGCTGAGTTGCAACACCTTGTTTACAGCGGAGTCCTGCATTACAATTTATTTACCCAGGACAGCCCAGCTGAGATGCAGCATCTCATTTCCACTGAGGTCCTGCATTACAATGTTTCACCTTGGATAGCCTAACTGAGATGCAACATCTAATTTCCCCTGGGGTCCTGCATTATAATTTTTTAATGCAAGATAGCCCAGCTGAGATGTAGCATCTCAGTTTAAGAGTGGTCCTGCAACTACAACTTATTTACCCAGGATAGCCCTGCTGAGATGCAACACCTCTTTTCCAGTGGGGTCCTGCATTACAATGTATTTACCCAGGATAACTCAGCTGAGATGCAGCATCTTGTTTCCAGAGGGGCCCTGCATTACAATTGATTTACACAGGATATCCCAGCTGAGATGCAGCATTTCATTTCCTGCTGGGTCCTGCATCATAATATGTTTACCCAGAACAGCCCAGCTGGGATGCAATATGTTGTTTTTGAGCTGGGATCCTACATTACTCTTTATTTACCCAGGATAGCCCAGCTGAGATGCAGGATCACGGTTTCTGTTGGGTCGTGCAGAACACTTTTTTTTTACCCTGGGTAACCCAGCTGAGATGCAATGCCTCATTTTCAGTGGGGTCCTGCAGTACTATTTATTTACCAAGGATAGCCCTGCTGAGTTGCAACACCTCATTTTGCAATCTGGTCCTGCATTACAATTTGATGCAGCAAATTGTTTCCGCTGGTGTCCAACATTACAATATATATATACCCAGAATAATCCAGCAGAAATGCAGCATCTCAATTCCTGTGGGGTCCTGAATTACAATTTACTTACACAGGATAGCCAAGCTGAAATGCAGCCTCTCGTTTCCAGTGGGGTCCTGGACTACAATTTATTTACCTAGGACAGCCCAGCTGAGATGCAGCATCTCATTTCCTGTGGGTTCTGCATTTCAGTTTATTTACCCAGGATAGACCAGCTGAAATGTAGCATCTATTTTCCAGTGGGGTCATCCATTACAATTTAAGCCCTGTCCACACTACACCGCTCCAACCCAGTAACGGATACAGACCGTTACGGCTGGGGAGCGGTACAGTGTGTTGACACTGCCGCAGTGTCCGGCACGGGACAGTTACCGCCGGTCGACACTGTAGGTGCCGGGTGACCATTATGGCAGCACCCGATCCAACAATGCAGCTCGCGCTGTGCTATGGGCACTGCTGGGAACTGCTCTCACATGTCCACACTACAGCCGGTAAGGGTACAGCGGCAGATCCGGTTCCATAACCATTGTTGAAACCACCTCACGAATGGTTTCGACAATGGTTACGGAACCACCTCCTGTAATATTACAGGTGTAAACGCAAACCATTGCGGTACCGGTTTGGACCCCCTGTAACATTACAGAGGGGTGGATTTGGTGTTGTGTGGACAAGGCATTATTTACACAGGTTAGCCCAGCTAAGATGCAGCATCTCATTTCCCCCCTGGGTCCTTGCTTACAATTTAGTTACCCAGGATAGCCCAGCTGGGATGTAGTATCTCGTTTCCAATGGGGTCATACATTAAAATTTATTTACTGGTGGGGTCCTGCATTACAAGTTATTTTCCCAGGATAGCGCACCTGAGGTGCAGCATCTCATTTCCTGTTGGGTCATACATTACAGTTTATTTACCCAGGATAGTCCAGCTGAGATGCACATCTCATTTCCAATGGGTTCTGCATTTCAGTTTATTTACCCAGGATAGGCCTGCTGAGATGTATCATTTCCTTTCCAGTGGGGTATTCCATTACAATATATTTACACAGGTTAGCCCAGCTGAGATGCAACATCTCATTTTCCCTGGGGCCTGCATTTCAAGTTATTTATACAGGATAGCCCTGCTGAGATGAAGCATCTCGTTGCCGGTGGGGTCATGCATTACAATTTATTTAACCATGATAGCCCAGCTGAGATGCACCATGTTGTTTCCAGAGAGACTGTGCATTACATTTTCTTTACCCAAGATTGCCCAGCTGAAAAGCAGCATCTCATTTCCAGTGCAGTCCTGCATTATAATTTATTTACCCAGAATACCCAGCTGAGATGCAGGATCTCATTTCCAGTGGGGACCTGCATTACAATTTATTTAACTAAGATAGCCCAGCTGAGATGCAACATTTCATTTCTAGTGGGGTCCTGCATTGCAATTTATTTACCGAGACTAGCCCAGCTAAGATGAAACATTCCTTTTCCAGTGGGGTCCTGCATTACAATTTATTTGCCCAGGATAGCTCATCTGAGATACAGCATCTTGTTTCCAGAGGGGTCCTGCATTACAATTTATTTACACAGCATAGCCCAACTGAGATGCAGCACCTCGTTTCCTGCTAGGTCCTGCATTGCATTTGTTTACCCAGGACAGCCCAGTAGAGATGCAGTATCTCATTTACAGCTAGGATCCTACATTATAATTTATTTACCCAGGATAGCCCAGCTGAGATGAAGGATCTCGTTTCCTATTGGGTCCTGCATTCCAATTTTTTTTTTACTCAGGATAGCCCAGCTGAGATGCAATGTCACATTTTTGGTGGGGTTCTGCATTACAGTTTATTTACATAGGATAGCTCTGCTGAGTTGCAAGAGTTTGTTTTGCAGTGGGGTCCTACATTACAATTTAGTTACCCATGATAGCTCTGCTGAGATGCAGGATCTCATTTTCAGTGGTGGCCAACATTACAATTTATATACCAAGAAGACCCCAGCAGAAATGCAGCATCTCAATTCCTGTGAGGTCCTGAAATGCAGTTTACTTACACAGGATAGTCAAGCTGAAATGCAGCACCTGATTTCCAGTGGGGTCCTGGATTACAGTTTATTTACCCAGGACAGCCCAGGATACGTTGCAGCATTTTGTTTCCCCTTGGGTCCTGTATCAGAATTTATTGTCGTAGGATAGCCTAGCTGAGATGCAGCATCTTGTTTCTGGTGGGGACCTGCATTAAAATTTATTTACCCATGAAAACTCTGCTGAGTTGCGACACCTTGTTTACAGTGGGGACCTGTATTATAAGTCATTTACCCAGGATAGCCCAGCAGAGATGCAGCATCTCATTTACCCTGTGGTGCTGCATTAAAATTTCTTTACCCAGGATAGCCCTGCTGAGTTGTAACATCTTGTTTACTGTGGGGTAGTGCATTACAGTTTATGTACCTAGGATAGCCCCAGCTGTGATGCCGCATCTCATTTCTGGTGGGGTCCTGCATTACAATTTATTTATCCATGATAGCCCAGCTGAGATGTAGTATCTTGTTTCCTGTTGGGTCCTGCATTACAATTATTTTTACCCAGGATTGCTCAGCTGAGAAGCAGAGCCTCATTTCCAGAGGGGTCCTGCATTAAAATGTATTTACCCAGGATGGCCCTGCTGAGTTGCAACATCTCGCTTTGCAGTATGGTCCTGCATTACATTTTATTTACCCAGGACAGCTCTGCTAAGATGCAGCATCTCATTTTCAGTGGTGGCTGACATTACAATTTATATACCCAGAAGAGCCCAGCTGAAATGCAGCATCTAAATTCCTATGTGGTCCTGAAATACGATTTACTTAGAAACATAGTAACATAGAATTTGACGGCAGATAAGGACTGCTTGGCCCACCTAGTCTGCCCATTTCCCTACTTAATGGATAAGCTGCAAATCCTAGTTTACCAACAGCCTACTTCCTCCTACCTACCACTAGAATTGCCTTATGTCTGTCCCATGTATTCTTGAATTCCCCCACTGTTTTTGACTCTACGACCTCCTCAGAAAGGCTGTTCCATGCATCCACAACCCTCTCTGTGAAGAAATACTTCCTCATATTACCTCTGAGACGTCCCCCCTCTATCTTCAAATTGTGCCCCCTTGTTCTTGCACACCTCTTTTTTTGAAAGATGCTACCCTCTTGGACTTTGTTGATTCCCTTGAGGTACTTGAAAGTTTCTATCATGTCCCCCTCTCCTCCTTTCCTCGAGGCTATACATATTAAGCTCCTTAAGTCTCACTTCATATGTCTTCCGGTGCAGACCCTGCACCATTTTAGTTGCCCTCCTCTGGACAGCTTCCATCCTGTCTATGTCTTTGCGCAGATTGGGTCTCCAGAACTGCACGCAGTACTCCAGATGTGGTCTCACCAGCTGTCTGTACAGAGGGATAATAACTTCTTGTTTTCTGCTGGTGATGCCTCTCCCTATGCATCCCACTATCCCCCAGCCCTCCTTGCTGCCCTCTCACATTGCTTGCCCACCTTTAGGTCATCTGATATGACTACCCCCAGGTCCCTTTCCATTTTTGTTGTTGTTAGTATCTCACCCCCCATTGTGTACTCTTCCCTGGGTTTTTGTTTCCCAGGTGCATTACCTTGCACTTCTTAGCATTGAATCTAAGCTGCCATACATTTGACCATTCCTCTAACCTTGCCAAGTCCTTCTCATCCTTTCCACCCCACCTTGTGCATCAACTCTGTTGCAGATCTTTGTGTCATCTGCAAAGAGACATACTTTCCTTCAGTCCCTCTGCAATGTAGCTATAAAGACATTGAAGAGGACAGATCTAATACTGAACCCTGTGGTACCCACTGCTAACCCCCTTTTTTCAGAGTGGACTCCATTTACTATTACTCTCTGTGTCCTATTCTCCAGCCAATTCTTTACCCAGGCTGTCATCTTGGGACCCACTCCCAGGCTGCCTAATTTGTTTATTAATCTTTTGTGCAGGACTGTGTCAAATGCCTTGCTAAAGTCTAGGTAGGCCATGTCCACAGCCCCTCCCTGATCTACTACTTTGGTCACCCAGTCAAAGAAATCAGTTAGATTTGTCTGGCATGACCTTCCCACTGTGAACCCATGCTGCCTTGGGACCCGTGCCCCATTGGCCTCTAGGTACTCAACAGTTCTTTCCTTCAGAAGTGATTCCATCATTTTCCCTACCATTGAGGTCAAACTGACAGGTCTGTAGTTTCCTGCCTCTGTCTTGCTCCCACTTTTGTGAAGGGGAATCATATCCGCCCTCTTCCAGTCCTCATGTAACCCCTAGGTGGCACTATCCCAAGGGCTACTACCCCTGCCTAACAGGTTGCGGGGCCTAGGTCCAATGGCGGGTGCCTCCACCCAGAGGTCAGGGTTTGCAGTAGTTAAACTAACTTGGTCACAGCCCTCTGGGACACTGTAACCCCCCCTTTCTTCCCACTAGTAGCCCACACAGTGCATCAGAAATATCTTCACAATATACACTTACCCCCAGGTCTGGCTCTGTCGACTGGGCTCCGGGAACCCCCTGTAAAACAAGATGATACAGTACAAAAGCCACAGTACAATACTTTAACATAAACGAATACCTCAGTCAGGGTAACTTTGCTGAAACAAACAGATCTGATTTATTTAAGGAGCTGTAACAAGGAAGGGCGGAAATCAGGTTAATTAGGTTAAACACATCAATAATCACAGTACTGTGCGCATATTCAGAGTTTCAAATTGTCACTTTCACTAGGTACCCAGGATGGGGAGAGCTAGCCAGGATTGGTGCAGCTGGTTGGGGTCCTGTGATGGAAAAACACTTGCACAATACCCAATTGTAATCCGGACCCGGAGGGCTCAGTTCATGAAGAAATGAAAAAGCAACAATTAGATGACACACTTGCAATTTGACAAACAGATGGCAGGGAGCTACCCTGCTTTGTACTCACAACTCAGTGCTGGGAACTGGATGGAAGGCAGATTGTCCTGGATTGCCAGGAGGAGCAGACCATGTGGACAAGGTCCTTGTGACTGGACCCTACTGCAGTTTAGAGCAAATGGATGTAGTCTGGATTAAGCTGGGGTTTATTTCCAGCTTCATGCACTCTATTCACTGTACAGGGGATTTGAAATGCGATTCCCCACAAGCACTACACACATTTATATGTAAAAGTAAAGTACTATACCAGGCAGGCTGCGTCTCGATCCCGATCGCAATTACTGCACAATACCCGGGAGAACACACAGCAGATTCAGTTCCTGACAGAACGAGCGTGATTCAGCAATTTCTCCAGTCTTCTACAGGATGAGCCTGGTTTCTGCTCTTCAGATCTCCTTGATTCTCTTCACAGGTCAGATTCAGTCTGAACAGGCACTTGCACAAGCTGCAGACCGAAACCTAGGGCCTTACACACAATTCCCGCACTAAAACTACACACCGAAGAAGCACACAGCTCCCTGTCTCTTCACAGCCCAAACTGATCTCATCTTTCCAGTAGACAGAGCAGGGCATTTCCTTTGAGTTCCTCCCAGTTCAATTGGCTGGTTTGGCTGTCATTCACAGTAAACTCCCCCTGCTGGTGGAAAAAAGGTGCCGAAGTCAAAACTACATTTCCTAGAGTCACTGTCCTTACAATCCCTTAAAATGGGAGGCAGTATAGTGAAGTGGTTTAAGGCTCTGAGCTGCAAATCTGGTGACATCTAGCAGACCAGACCTGGGTTTGAATCCCACAGCTTCCACTTGCATACTGTGTGACCCTGAGCAAGTCACTTAACTTCCCTGTGCTCCAAGGTTGGTCCTGTAAAAAAGCTTTCAGCTTTGTGTGCTACTTCTGGTTAAACAACTAAAAATAATAAAAAAATAAAATAAATCCCCTTACAGCAGGCTCCAGAGGAGAGTCCAAGTTCTGATTCGCACAGAGCAGGCTCCATTTTAAAGGATCCCTACCATGATTGGTCCAATTCAGCAGTTCAGAACCAACATGAGGGAGCTACTCTGCACTGTCCTTGCTACAAGAAAGCAGGTTAAATCAAACTGCATTTTCATTATTACTCTAACAGGTTACAAGCAAACATTTACATCTTTGAAGAGTGCTCCTTCTGCCTACTTTGCGACGGCAGAAACGGAGCGATTTGGCAGCAGCTCGAGTGGGACTCAAGCAGGGAAACACACAGTCCCCCCATAGGAACTAATTATGTCTGCAAGCAGACAGCTCTTAAAGAGACGGTACCAGAGGCTCTAAAAGCACTCACAGATAAACGGCTTAAACGGCAAACACCATTCAGGCTTGGAGCATTCAAGCAAGCTCCTGGAAGACTTTTTGGGAACCCCCATTTACAAGGGGGTTACACTCAGATACCACACCATCCTCCCTTGATTTATTAAAAAGGGCAGTCAGTGGTGTTACTAGTTCTTCCCTTAGTTCTTCTAGAATTCTGGGATGAATCCCTTCAGGCCCCATTCCTTTATCCACCTTCCGTTTTAAGAGTTCTTTCAGAACTCTTTTTTCTGTGAAAGGACTAATATCAACCCCCTATCCAAAATGCTTCTATTGACTGGATTAGGTATCTCCCCCTGCTTTTCCATTGTGAATACTGAGCAGAAGTATTCGTTCAGTATCCCTACTTTTTCACTGTCGCTCTCTGCCCAACCACCTTCCTCTTTATTTAGCCTCAGTATCCCTGCCTTAGTCTTTCTTTGCTCCCTAATGTACCTATAAAAGGTTTTATCCCCCTTCTTAACTAAGTTGGCGATCTTTTCCTCGGTTTGTGCCTTTGCTATTCTGACTGCCTTTCCCGCTTCCTTCTGCTTTAACTGGTACAGTTCTCTGTCCTGCTCCTTCTGTGTTTCCTTATACTTCATGAATGCTGTCTTTTTCTCCCTTACCTTCCCCGCCACTTCTTTTGAGAACCATAGTGTTTTTTTCTTTCGTTTTGATTTATTTGCTTTACTCAAAGGCTTGTTGCCTCTGTGATGGCGGTTTTGATGTTTCCCCATTGTTGCTCCACTCCACCTTCTTGCCTGTTTGCTAGTGCTTTTCTGAGGCACTCTCCCATTTTGACAAAATCAGCCCTCCTGAAGTCCAGTACCTTCACTTTTGTGTGGCTTGACTCTACAGCTAAGTTTATTGTGAACCACACTGTTTGGTGGTCGCTTGTTTCCAGATGGCTACCCACTTCAAGATCAGAGATCCTCTCTCTGTTCCCATTTGAGAGTACCAGGTCTAAGATTCTTCCCTCCTGAGTTGGTTCCAAAACTAGCTGCCTGAGACATGCCCCCTGTAGGGCATCGAGAATGACCCTGCTTTTGGATGTGGCTGCAGCAAAGGTCTCCAGTTAACATCTGGCATATTCAGGTCCCCCATCAGCAATATCTCACCTTTCTCTGCCATCCAAAGGATGCCTTCTATCATTTTCTTGTCCATTTCCTCCCCCTGAGATGAGGGTCTGTAAACAACCCCTATGCGGATTGTGGAGCCATTTTCAGTCTCCAGGGTGATCACAGTGCCTCCTCTCCTCCCTGTTTACCCTTTAGTTCTGTTGCTTTGATCCTTTCCCTTACATAGAGAGCTACTCCTTCTCCTCTTCTTCCCTCCCTGTCCCACCTGTAGACTGTGTACTCTGGTATGCTGACATCCCAGTCATGGTTCTCTGTGTACCATGTTTCTGTGACTGCCACAATATCCAGGCATCCCTCTTCCATCAAGGCCACCATTTCGGGGAGCTTCTTACCTGGACTATGGGTATTGGTACTCATTACCCTCCATTTTTTTATGACTTTTTTTTCTTTTTGCACCATCCCTTTCCTTACTGCCTTTGTTTTTTTCTCCATTTATCCCTTCCCTTCTCCCTATCGACTGCTCTATCTTGGTGTTTACCACACTAATTACCCTGATTTGTTTTGGGGGGGCGCTAGGATTTCCTTTCTCTCTACTTACACAGGATAGCCAAGCTGAAATACAGCATCTCATTTCCAGTGGGATCCTGGATTACAATTTATTTACCAAGGAGAGCCCAGCTTAGATGCAGCATCTCATTTCCCGGGGAGTCTTGCATTACAATTTATTTACCCAGATAGCTTGAGCTGCGATGCAGCATTTAGTTTTCCTGGAGTCCTGCATTACAATTTATTTACCATTGATAACCCAGCTTAGATGCAGCTTTTCATTTCCAGTGGGGTCCTCAATTACAAATTATTTTCCCAAGATACCCAAGATGAGAAGCATCTAATTTCTGGAGTGATCCTGGTTTACAGTTTATTTACCTGTCTCAAAACAAGTGTTAGTCCTGGGAGATTCAATCATTAAGCACATTGACAGGGCGGTATGCAATAGTGACAAGAGCAACCGCACTTGTTCTAGCTTCCGTGGGGCCAGGGTATCTGACATTACCTCCATGATGCCTAAAATTTTACAAAATGCGAGAGAAAATCCACTGGTTATCATACATGCCGGTGTTAATGATATAAACAACACCCGCTTAATCAGTTACAACAGGACTATGTGGCATTATGTAACCTGTTACTTGATAGGGGATGCTGTGTATGTATATCTGAAATTCTACCTGTCCCGAGAGCAACATCTACCATGATGCAGAAAATCAAAGCCCTAAATGAATGGCTGAGAAAGTAATGTTTTAAGCAGGATATACCCTGTATTACCCACTGGGAATCATTTTCAGATCATTCTTCCTTGTTTTGCTGGGCCAGTTTACATCTCAGTTGTAGGGTAGTACACTTATGGGGAAAACTATCACTAAAATCATAAATCATTGTTTAAACTAAAAACAATGGGGGAGAATGGGTCTATTCCCAAGTCTCTGAATACTTACCAAAATATTATTATAACTAAATGTAAATTCCTAGCTTTGAAAGCAAGATCTTTAAACCAACTCAAGTTAGCAGAACTCGAAGCCAAATGTAAAACTTTAAATGTAGGTGTGGTGGGAGTAACTGAAACTTGGTGGGACGCATCCTCAATTTGGTCCAGAGAAATTCCAGGTTAAAAGTTATATCATAAAAACAGATTAGATAAGCAAGGCGGTGGAGTTTGTATGTACATACGAAATGATATTCCTTCTTTTGAAATGTGTTCTCTGTTTCCTTTGGAAAGTATATTGATTAAAATCTTATTGAAAGAGCAGTCCTATATAACTATTGGTAACATCTATCGACCTCCATCTGCAAATTCAGATTACACAACTGATATGTTTAAAGAAATTACACATTTTTCAGAATCTCAAGATACTGTAATATTTGGCGACTTTAACCTCCCTCATATTAACTGGGACTCATTCTCAGGACAGTCCTATGCCGAGAAAGGACTAATAGATGTGGTAGTCAGTACTGGATTACAACAACTTGTTACTGAACCCACGCGAGGTCCTAATATTTTGGATCTATTATTTACTAACATAGAGCAACAAATTAGCAATTTACAAATTTGGGATCCACTTGGGACCAGTGATCATTCATCTGTTCTTTTTGAAATTAACAGTTTAAAACTACATAAAGGAAGTTATACTGTACAAAAAATTATAATAATGCAAATTTTTCTAAAATCAATGAATACTTACAAAACATAAACTGGGAATCTAATTTTCTTAATTGTACAACACAACAAGCTTGGGACTTTTTAAAAAACATTGTACATTATTTGGAAAATACCTTTTTTCCATCTAAGAGGAAATTTAATAATAAAGGAAAAATCCCCTTGGTTCAACAAGACAATTAAAAATCAGATTAAAATAAAAATTAAACTTTTAGGAAACTTAAGAATAGTTCTGTTCCATTTAAAACTACTCTATTACATAAATACAGACTATCTGTGAAAAACTTAAAAAAATCTATTAAATTGGCAAAAAATAAGCTAGAATTTAAACTAGCTCACACAAAAGACTGTCACAAATCTCTTTTCTCCTATATAAATAGTAACAAAGGTGTATCAAGGACCATTGGTCCCATTATAACCAATGGCTCTTCTCTATCTGATAAAGAAACCTCGAATCTCTTTAATAAGTACTTTCGTTCTATCTTCTTTCAAAAATCACCTATTAGTACTTTTAAAGTTCACCACATAGATTACCATAGGTTCTATCCAACTGACATTATACAGGCTATCAAAAAACTAAAAAAAAATACTAGTCTGGGCCCAGACAGTATTCATCCATGGTTTCTGATCGAAACCTCTAAAAATATTTCTATACCTTTGTCAATTATCTTCAACAAATCCTTACAAGAAAGCATTGTACCAAATGATTGGCGTTCAGCAATAGTTACTCCCATATTTAAAAAAGGCAACAGAGGTTCTGTGCAAAATTATCGTCCAGTTAGCCTGACCTCAGTGGCTGGTAAATTAATGGAACAAGTAATGAAGTCCCTAATAGATCAAGATTGTAAAAAATTAGGCATTTATGATTCAATCAGCATGGGTTTACTCCCAAGTATTCCTGCACCACCAATCTGATATCTTTTTACAATAATATAAGTACACTACTAGATGTGGGTATCCCTAGTGATGTAATTCTTTTGGACTTTAGTAGAGCTTTTGATAAAGTCTCACATGAAAAACTCATTACTAAAATGCACAATCTAGGTTTATCACCTGATATTGTCAACTGTACTTTAACTTGGTTGAGAAATCGTTTTCAGAGAGTCAGAATTAATTATATTTTGTCTGATTCGGGTAGTGTGACAAGTGGTGTACCACAGGGGTCGGTCTTGGGACCAACATTGTTTAATCTCTTTATCAGTGATTTACAAACAGGTCCAAATAACTTCATGGTTAAATTTGCAGACAATACTAAATTGGGGGGCAAGGTTAATAATCAAGAAAATATTTCTGCATTAAAGAAGGATTTGGAAAAATTAACACTTTGGGCAAATGAAAATCATATGCAGTTTAATCAAGACAAAGGTTTAGTAGTGCATTTCGGTGTAAATAATCCAAAAACAATATATTATAATGGACTACCACTTCACTCATCAAATTATGAAAAAGATTTAGGGATATATGTTAATAATAAACTTACATCAAATGATCACTTTGTTAGAACTGCTTGTATGACCAACAGACTTTTGAGGCAAATAAAACGCACTTTTGTTAATCGCACTGAACAATGCTTTATTCCATTGTATAGGGCATACATTGGACCGTATCTAGACTATGGCTCCCCTTTCTGGAATCCAAACCCAAAAAAAGACATAGCAATTCTTGAACAGATTCAAAGGAGAGTAACTAGAATGATTCCAAGATTAACAAACTTGGATTATCAGAACAGATTTAAAAGCTACTGGTCTCTTCTCTCTTCAAACTAGAAGATTAAGAAGTGATATGCTTATGGTTTTTAATTTAATAAATTCACCAGATCTAATGGAAAAATGTGGTCTAACACTCTCCCAAAGGAGACATGTTCCGGGACTGCATAATAAACAGCTTGAAGTAAAAACTTATAAAACCAGCAAAAGCGGAAACTTTTTTCCAATAAGAGCATCCGTTGTATGGAACACCTTGCCACAAGAATTGGTAGAGGCAACTAGTGCCACTGTCTTTAAAAACAAATTAGATGTTTGGTTGAGGGATAATAGATAAATAATGTCCCACATAGTGTGGAGAACAGTTTTGATGGGCTCTGGCATTCTTCTGTTCTTTCATAACAAGTAATACCAAGTAAGTAAGTAATACCCAGGTAGCCCAGCTGAGATATAGCACCTCTTTCCCAGTGGGGTCCTGCATTACAATTTATTTAAACAGGATAGTCTAGCTGACATGCAGGACCTCGTTTCCTGTGGGTCTTGCATTACATTTTATTTACCCAGAAGAGATGTTGCATGTTGCATCTCGTTTCCTGCTGGGTCCTGCATTACAGTTTATTTTCCCAGGACAGCCGAGCAGAGATGGAACATCTTGTTTACAGCTGGGATCCTACATTACAATTTATTTTCCCAGGATAGCCCATCTCAGGTTTAGGATTTCATTTCCTGTTGGGTCTGTTTAACAATTTTGTTTTACCCAGGATAGCCCAGCTGAAATGTAATGCTTAATTTCCTGTGGGGTTCTGCATTACAATTTATTTACCCAGGATTGCCTCGTCTTTCAGTGGGGTCATGCATTACAATTTATTTAACCATGATAGGTCTGCTGAGCTGCAACATCTCATTGCCGGTGGTGTCCATCATTATAATTTATATACCCAGAATGGCTCAGCTGAAATTCAGCATCTCAGTTCCTGTGGAGTCATGAATTACAATTTACTTACACAGGATAGCCAAGCTGAAATGCAACACCTCATTTCCAGTGGGGTCCTGCATTACAATCTATATACCCTGGTTAGCCCAGCCAAGATGCAGGATCTTGTTTCCTGTTGAGTCCTGCATTCCAATTTTTTTTACCCAGGATAGCACAGCTGAGATGCAATCTCACATTTCCAGTGGGGTTCTGAATTACAATTTACTTACACAGGATAGCCCAGTTGAGATGCAACACATCATTTCCATTGGAGTCCTGCATTACTGTTCATTTACCTAGGACAGCCCAGGTGAGATGCAATGTCTCATTTCCCATTGAGTTCTGCATTACAGTTTATTTACCCAGGATAGCCCATGCTACGACGCAACATTTCATTTTCCCTGGGGTCCTGCATCTCAATTTATTTAACCAGGACAGCTCAGCTGAGATGCAGCATCTCATTTCTGGTGGGGTATTTCATTCAAATTTATTTACCCATGATAGCCCTGTTGAGTTGCAACACCTTGTTTACAGTGGGGACCTGTATTGCAAGTCATTTACCCAACATAGCCTAACAGAGATGCAACATTTCATTTACCCTGTTTTGCTACATTTGAATTTCTTTACCCAGAATAGCCTAGCTCA
Organism: Neoceratodus forsteri; assembly: GCA_016271365.2. Lineage (NCBI taxonomy): Eukaryota > Metazoa > Chordata > Ceratodontiformes > Ceratodontidae > Neoceratodus > Neoceratodus forsteri. Next base: position 1,625,736,808 of record CM028129.1, read on the forward strand.
GATGTAATATCTTGTTTACAGTGGGGTAGTGCATTACAATTTATTTACCCCTAATAGCCAAGCTGAACTGCGGTATCTCGTTTCCTGTTGGGTCCTGCATTACAATTATTTTTTTACCCAGGATCGCCCAGCTGAGATGCAATGTCTCATTTCCAGAGGGGTCCTATATTAAAATGTATTTACCCAGGATAGCCCTGCTGAGTTGCAGCACCTCGTTTTGCATTGCGGCCCTGCATTACAATTTATTTAACCAGAAAATCTTTGCTGAGAGTCAGCATATTGTTTCCACTGGTGTCCAACATTACAATTGATATACCCAGAATAGCTCAGCTGAAATGCAGCATCTCAATTCCTGTTGGGTCCTGAATTACAGTTTACCTACAGGATAGCCAAGCTGAAATGAAGCATCTCGTTTCCAGTGGGGTCCTGGATTACAATTGATTTACCCACGATAGCCCAGCTGAGATGCAGCATCTCATTTCCCATGGAGTCCTGCATTACAATTTATTTACCCGGAATAACCCAACTGTGATACAGCATTTCGATTCCCCTGGGTTCCTGCATTACAATTTTGTTACCCAGGATAGCCCAACTGAGATGCTGGATTTTGTTTCCAGTGGAGTGTTGCATTAAAATTTATTTACTAGGATAGCCCAGCTGAGATACACCATCTCGTTTCGAGAGAGATCCTGCATTGCAATTTATTTACCCAAGACAGCCCAGCTGAGAAGCAGCATCTCATTTCCAGTGGGATCGTGCATTGCAGTTTATTTACCCAGGATACCCAGCTGAGATTCAACACCTCATTTCCAGTGGAGTCTTGCATTGCAAATTATTTAACTAAGAATCGCCAGGTGAGATGCAACACCTCATTTCCAGTGGGGTCTTGCATTACAATTTATTTACTTAGGATAGCCCATCTTAGATGCAGCATCTTGTTTCCAGTGGAGAGCTGCATTACAATTTATTTAATTAGAAAAGGCCATCTCAGATGCAACACCTCATTTCCAGTGGGGTCCTGTATTACAATTTATTTACTCGTGATAGCCCAGCTGAAATGCAACACCTCATTTTCAGTCGGGTCCTGCATTAGAATTTATTTACCCAGGATACCCAGCTGAGATGCACCATCTCGTTTCCAAAGAGATCCTGCATTACAATTTATTTACCCAAGATAGCCCCGCTGAGAAGCAGCTTCTGATTTCTAGGGGGTCCTGCATTACAATTTATTTACCGAGGATACCCAGCTGAGATGCAGCATCTTATTTCAATTGGGGACCTACATTATAATTTATTTAACTAGGAAAGGCCAGCTGAGATGCAACACCTCATTTCCAGTGGTGGTACTGCATTACGGTTTATTTACCCAGAAAAGTTCAACTGAGATGCAACATCTCGTTTCTTGAGAGGTTCTGCATTACAGTTTACTTAATCATGATCGCTCAGCTGAGATGCAACACCTCATTTCCCGTGAGGTCCAGCACTATAATTTATTTTCCTAGGATATACCAGCTAAGATGCAGCATTTCTTTTCTTCTGTGGTTCAGCATTATAATATGTTTACCCAGGAAAGCCCAGCTTAGATGCAGCATCTTTTTTCCAGTGGGGTCTTGCATTAAAATTTCTTTAGCCAGAATAGCATTACAATTTATTTACCTAGGATAGCCCAGCTGTGATGCAGCATCTCATTTCTGGTGGAATCCTGCATTACAATTTATTTTCCCATGATAGCCCAGTTGCAATGCAGTATCTTGTTTCCTGTTGTGTGCTGCATTACAATTATTTTACCCAGGATCGCCCAGCTGAGATGCAGTGCCTCATTTCCAGAGGAGTCCTGCATTAAAATGTATTTACCCAGCATAGCCCTGCTGAGTTGCAACACCTTGATTTGCAGCGTGGTCCTGCATTGCAATTTATTTACCCAGGACAGCTCTGCTGAGATGCAGCATCTCATTTTCAGTGGTGGCCAACATTACAATTTATATGCCCAGAACAACCCAGCTGAAATGCAGCATCTCAATTGCTGTGAGGTCCTGAAATACAATTTACTTACACAGGATAGCCATGCTGAAATGCAGCATGTTGTTTCCAGTGGGGTAATTGAGTACAATTTATTTAATCAGGGCATCCCAGCTGAGATGCAGCATCTCATTTCCCATGGAGTCCTGCATTACAATTCATTTACCCAGATAGCCTAAGCTGCGATGCAGCATTTAGAAACATAGAAACATAGAATTTGACGGCAGATAAGGACCACTTGGCCCACCCAGCCTGCCCATTTCCCTACCTAATGGATAAGCTGCAGATCCTAGTTAACCAGCAGCCTACTTCTTTCTACCCCCACCCGCTAGAATTGCCTTATGGCTGTCCCATGCATGCTTGAATTCAGTCACTGTTTTTGACTCCACAACCTCCTCCGGAAGGCCGTTCCATGCATCCACAACCCTCTCTGGAAAAATACTTCCTTACATTACCTCTGAGCCTCCCCCATCTTCAAATTGTGCCCCTTGTTCTTGCACACCTCTTTTTTTGAAAGATGCTACCCTCTTGGACTTTGTTGATTCCCTTGAGGTACTTGAGAGTTTCTATCATGTCCCCACTCTCCCTCCTTTCCTCGAGGCTATACATATTAAGCTCCTTTAGTCTCTTCATATGTCTTCCGGTGCAGACCCTGCGCCATTTTAGTTGCCCTCCTCTGGACAGCTTCCATCTTGTCTATGTCTTTGCGGAGATTGGGTCTCCAGAACTGCACACAGTACTCCAGATGGGGTCTCACCAGCTGTCTGTACAGAGGGATAACAACTTCCTGTTTTCTACTGGTGATGCCTCTCCCTATGCATCCCAGTATTCCCCCAGCCCTCCTTACTGCCCTCTCACATTGCTTGCTCACCTTTAAGTCATCTGATATTACTACCCCAGGTCCTTTCCATTATTGTTGTTGTTAGTATCTCACCCCCATTGTGTACTCTTCCCTGGGTTTTATTTCCCAGGTGCATTACCTTGCACTTCTTAGCATTAAATCTAAGCTGCCATACATTTGACCATTCCTCTAACCTTGACAAGTCCCTTCTCATCCTTTCCACACCACCTTGTGCATCAACTCTGTTGCAGATCTTTGTGTCATCTGCAAAGAGACATACTTTTCCTTCCAGTCCCTCTGCAATGTCGCTATAAAGACATTGAAGAGGACCGGTCCTAATACTGAACCCTGTGGCACCCCACTAGTAACCTCCCTTTCTTCAGAGTGGGACTCCATTTACTATTACTCTCTGTGTCCTATTCTCCAGCCAATTCTTCACCCAGGCTATCTTCTTGGGACCCACTCCCAGGCTGGCTAACTTGTATATTAATCTTTTGTGTGGGACTGAGTCAAATGCCTTGCTAAAGTCTAGGTAGGCCATGTCCACAGCCCCTCCCTGATCTACTACTTTGGTCACCCAGTCAAAGAAATCTATTAGATTTGTCTGGCATGACCTTCCGCTGTGAATCCATGCTGCCTTGGGTCCTGTGCCCTCTGGCCTCTAGGTACTTGACAATTCTTTCCTTCAGAAGTGATTCCATCATTTTCCCTATCACTGAGGTTAAACTAACAGGTCTGTAGTTTCCTGCTTCTGCCTTGCTCCCACTTTTGTGAAGGGGAATCACATCGGCCCTCCTCCAGTCCTCTGGTACCACCCCATCCTCCCATGATTTGTTAAAGAGGGTAGTCAGTGGTGTCACTAGTTCTACCCTTAGTTCTTTTAGAATTCTGGGATGAATCCCATCAGGCCCCATGGCTTTGTCCACCTTCAGTTTTAAAAGTTCTTTCAAGACCCTTTCTTCTGTAAATGGGCTGGTATCAACTTCTGTATCCAGAGTGTTTCTATTGTTTGTTTTAGGTACCTCCCCTCTTCGTTTGTAAATACTGAGCAAAAATATTTGTTTAGTATCTCTGCCTTTTCACAGTCACCCTCTGCCCACCACCCTCCCCTTTATTAAGCCTCACTATCCCTCCCTTAGTCTTCCTTCGCTCCCTGATGTACCTAAAAAAGGTTTTATCCCCCTTCTTAACTGAGTTGGCTATCTTTTCCTCAGTTTGGGCCTTTGCTGTTCTGACTGCCTTCCCAGCTTCCTTTTGCTTTAACTGATACACTTCTCTGTCCTGTTCCTTCTGTGATTCCTTGTACTTTCTGAATGCTTTCTTTTTCTCTTGAACCTTCACTGCCACCTCCTTCGAGAACCATAGTGATTTCTTACATCATTTTGTTTTGTTTATTTTCTTCACACAAAGGCTTGTTATCTCTGTGATGGCAGTTTTTATTATTCCCCATTGTTCTTCTACCCATCCTTCCTTCCTGCCCATTTGCTAGTGCATTCCTTAGGCACTCACCCATTTTAGCAAGTCAGCCCTCCTGAAGTCCAGTACTTTTGCCTTTGTGTATGGCTTGACTCTATTGCTGTGTTTATTGTGAACCATACTGTTCGGTGGTCGCTAGTTCCCAGATGGCTACCCACTTCTACATCTGTGATCCTCTCTCCATCTCCATTTGAGAGGACCAGGTCTAAGATTGCTCCCTCTCGAGTGGGTTCCAATACTAGTTGTCTAAGGCATGCCCCCTGTAGGGCATCTAGAATAACCCCACTCTTAGAAGTGGCTGCTGCAACTGCACTCCAGTTAACATCTGGCATATTCAGATGTTAGGTCCTGCATTACTTTTTTTTTACCCTGTTAGTTTTCCTGGGGTCCTGCATTACAATTTATTTACCCAGGATAGCCCTCCTAAGATTCAGCATCTCATTTCCAGTAGGGTACTGCATTGCATTTTATTTACCCAGGATAGCTCAGCTGAGATGCAGCATCTCATTTCCAGAGGGGTCCTGCATTGCAATTGACTTACATAGGATAGCCCAACTGAGATGCAACACCTGATTTCCAGTGGGGTCCTCCATTACAATGTATTAACCTAGGACAGCCTAGCTGAGATGCAACATCTCATTTCCCATTGAGGCCTGCATTACAATTTGTTTACCCGTGATAGCCCAATCTATGATGCAGCATTTCGTTTCCCCTGGGGTCCTGTGGCACAATTTATTTACCAAGGATAGTCCAGCTGAGATCACGATATATCGTTTCTGGTGGGGTCCTGCATACAATTTTTTACCCAGGATAGCCCAGCTCAGATACAGGATCCCGTTTTCTGTTAGGTCCTGCATTACTTTTTTTTTTTTTACCCTGGATAGCCCAGCTGATATGCAATGCATAATTTTCAGTGGAGTCGTGCATTATTATTTATTTACTAAGGATAGCCCTGCTGAGTTGCAACACCTCATTTTGCAATCTGGTCCTGCATTACAGTGTATTTATGCAGAATAGCTCTACTGAGATGCAGCAAATAGTTTCTACTAGTATCCAACATTACAATTTATATACCAGAATAGCCCAGCAGAAATGCAGCATCTCAATTCCTGTGGGGTCCTGAATTATAATTTACTTACACAGGATAGCCAAGCTGAAATGCAGCCTCTTGTTTTCAGTGGGGTGTGGATTGCAGTTTATTTACCTAGGACAGCCTAGATGAGATGCAGCATTTCATTTCCCTAGGGGTCCTTGCTTACAATTTAGTTACCCAGGATAGCCCAGCTGGGATGCAGTATCTCATTTCCAATGGGGTCTTACAATAAAATGTATTTACCAGTAGGGTCCTGCATTACAAGTTATTTTCCCAGGATAGCCCACCTGAGGTGCAGCATCTCATTTCCTGTTGGGTCATGCATTATTTACCAGGATAGTCCAGCTGAGATGCACCATCTCATTTCCAGTGGGTTCTGCATTTCTGTTTATTTACCCAGGATAGGCCAGGTGAGATGTAGCATATCTTTTCCAGTGGGGTCATCCTTACAATTTATTTACACAGGTTAGTCCAGCTGAGATGCAGCATCTCATTTTCCTTGGGGCCTCCGTGTCATGTTATTTACACAGGATAGCCCTGCTGAGATGAAGCATCTTGTTGCCGGTGGGTCATGCATTACAATTTATTTAACCATGATAGCCCAGGTGAGATGCACCATGTTGTTTCCAGAGAGATTGTGTATTACATTTTCTTTACCCAAGACAGCCCAGCTGAAAAGCAGCATCTCATTTCCAGTGGGGTCCTACATTACAATTTATTTACCCAGGATACCCAGCTGAGATGCAGGATCTCATTTCCAGTGGGGACCTGCATTACAATTTATTTAGCTATGATAGCCCAGCTGAGATGCAACATATAATTTCCAGTGGGGTCCTGCATTGCAATTTATTTACCGAGGATAGCCCAGCTGAGATGCAGGATCCTATTTTCTGTTGTGTTCTGCATTACAACATTTTTTTTTACCTTGGATAGCCCAGCTGAGATGCAATGCCTCATTTTCAGTGGGGTCCTGCATTACTGTTTATTTACCAAGGATAGCCCTGCTGAGTTGCAACACCTCATTTTGCAATCTGATCCTGCATTACAATTTATTTATGCAGAATAGCTCTGCTGAGATGCAGCAAATCGTTTCCACTGGTGTCCAACATTACAATTTATATACCAGAATAACCCAGAAGAAATGTAGCATCTCAATTCCTGGGGTGTCCTGAATTACAATTTACTTACACAGGATAGCCAAGCTGAAATTCAGCCTCTCGTTTCCAGTGGGGTCTTGGATTACAATTTATTTACCCAGGATAGCCCAGCTGGGATGCAGTATCTCATTTCCAATGGGGTCTTGCATTAACATTTATTTACCAGTGGGGTCCTGCATTACAAGTTATTTTACCAGGATAGCCCACCTGAGGTGTAGCATCTCATTTCCTGTTGGGACATGCATTACAATTTATTTACCCAGGATAGTCCAGCTCAGATGCACCATCACTTTTCCAGTGGGTTCTGCATTTCAGTTTATTTACCCAGAATAGGCCAGCTGAGATGTAGCATCTGTTTTCTAGTGGGGTATTCCATTACAATATATTTACATAGGTTAGCCCAGTTGAGATGCAGCATCCCAAATTCCCTGGGGCCTGCATTTCACGTTATTTACACAGGATAGCAGCTGAGATGCAGGATCCTGTTTTCTGTTAGGTCCTGCATTACAATTTTTTTTTTACCCTGGATAACCCAGCTGAGATGCACTGCCTTATTTTCAGTGGGGTCCTGCATTAATATTTATTTACCAAGGATAGCCCTGCTATGCTGCAACACCTCAATTTGCAATCTGGTCCTGCATTACAATTTATTTATCCAGAATAGATCTGCTGAGATGCAGAAAATCGTTTCCACTGGTGTCCAACATTACAATTTAAATACCAGAATAGCCCAGAAGAAATGCAGCATCTCAATTCCTGTGGGGTCCTGAATTACAATTTACTTACACAGGATAGCCCAGTTGAGATGCAACACATCATTTCCATTGGGGTCCTGCATTACTGTTCATTTACCTAGGACAGCCCAGGTGAGATGCAATGTCTCATTTCCCATTGAGTTCTGCATTACAGTTTATTTACGGATAGCCCATGCTCTACGCCTTATTCATTTTCCTGGGGTCCTGCATCTCAATTTATTTAACCAGGACAGCTCAGCTGAGATGCAGCATCTCATTTCTGGTGGGGTATTTCATTCAAATTTATTTACCCATGATAGCCCTGTTGAGTTGCAACACCTTGTTTACAGTGGGGACCTGTATTGCAAGTCATTTACCCAACATAGCCTAACAGAGATGCAACATTTCATTTACCCTGTTTTGCTACATTTGAATTTCTTTACCCAGAATAGCCTAGCTCAGATGTAATATCTTGTTTACAGTGGGGTAGTGCATTACAATTTATTTACCCTAATAGCCAAGCTGAACTACGGTATCTCGTTTCCTGTTGGGTCCTGCATTACAATTATTTTTTAACCCAGGATCGCCCAGCTGAGATGCAATGTCTCATTTCCAGAGGGGTCCTATATTAAAATGTATTTACCCAGGATAGCCCTGCTGAGTTGCAGCACCTCGTTTTGCATTGCGGCCCTGCATTACAATTTATTTAACCAGAAAATCTTTGCTGAGAGTCAGCATATTGTTTCCACTGGTGTCCAACATTACAATTGATATACCCAGAATAGCTCAGCTGAAATGCAGCATCTCAATTCCTGTTGGGTCCTGAATTACAGTTTACTTACACAGGATAGCCAAGCTGAAATGAAGCATCTCGTTTCCAGTGGGGTCCTGGATTACAATTGATTTACCCACGATAGCCCAGCTGAGATGCAGCATCTCATTTCCCATGGAGTCCTGCATTACAATTTATTTACCCGGAATAACCCAACTGTGATACAGCATTTCGATTCCCCTGGGTTCCTACATTACAATTTTGTTACCCAGGATAGCCCAACTGAGATGCTGGATTTTGTTTCCAGTGGAGTGTTGCATTAAAATTTATTTACTAGGATAGCCCAGCTGAGATACACCATCTCGTTTCGAGAGAGATCCTGCATTGCAATTTATTTACCCAAGACAGCCCAGCTGAGAAGCATCTCATTTCCAGTGGGATCGTGCATTGCAGTTTATTTACCCAGGATACCCAGCTGAGATTCAACACCTCATTTCCAGTGGAGTCTTGCATTGCAAATTATTTAACTAAGAAACGCCAGGTGAGATGCAACACCTCATTTCCAGTGGGGTCTTGCATTACAATTTATTTACTTAGGATAGCCCATCTTAGATGCAGCATCTTGTTTCCAGTGGAGAGCTGCATTACAATTTATTTAATTAGAAAAGGCCATCTCAGATGCAACACCTCATTTCCAGTGGGGTCCTGTATTACAATTTATTTACTCGTGATAGCCCAGCTGAAATGCAACACCTCATTTTCAGTCGGGTCCTGCATTAGAATTTATTTACCCAGGATACCCAGCTGAGATGCACCATCTCGTTTCCAAAGAGATCCTGCATTACAATTTATTTACCCAAGATAGCCCCGCTGAGAAGCAGCTTCTGATTTCTAGGGGGTCCTGCATTACAATTTATTTACCGAGGATACCCAGCTGAGATGCAGCATCTTATTTCAATTGGGGACCTACATTATAATTTATTTAACTAGTAAAGGCCAGCTGAGATGCAACACCTCATTTCCAGTGGTGGTACTGCATTACGGTTTATTTACCCAGAAAAGTTCAACTGAGATGCAACATCTCGTTTCTTGAGAGGTTCTGCATTACAGTTTACTTACTCATGATCGCTCAGCTGAGATGCAACACCTCATTTCCCGTGAGGTCCAGCACTATAATTTATTTTCCTAGGATATACCAGCTAAGATGCAGCATTTCTTTTCTTCTGTGGTTCAGCATTATAATATGTTTACCCAGGAAAGCCCAGCTTAGATGCAGCATCTTTTTTCCAGTGGGGTCTTGCATTAAAATTTCTTTAGCCAGAATAGCATTACAATTTATTTACCTAGGATAGCCCAGCTGTGATGCAGCATCTCATTTCTGGTGGAATCCTGCATTACAATTTATTTTCCCATGATAGCCCAGTTGCAATGCAGTATCTTGTTTCCTGTTGTGTGCTGCATTACAATTATTTTACCCAGGATCGCCCAGCTGAGATGCAGTGCCTCATTTCCAGAGGAGTCCTGCATTAAAATGTATTTACCCAGCATAGCCCAGCTGAGTTGCAACACCTTGATTTGCAGCGTGGTCCTGCATTGCAATTTATTTACCCAGGACAGCTCTGCTGAGATGCAGCATCTCATTTTCAGTGGTGGCCAACATTACAATTTATATGCCCAGAACAACCCAGCTGAAATGCAGCATCTCAATTGCTGTGAGGTCCTGAAATACAATTTACTTACACAGGATAGCCATGCTGAAATGCAGCATGTTGTTTCCAGTGGGGTAATTGAGTACAATTTATTTAATCAGGGCATCCCAGCTGAGATGCAGCATCTCATTCCCATGAGTCCTGCATTACAATTCATTTACCCAGATAGCCTAAGCTGCGATGCAGCATTTAGAAACATAGAAACATAGAATTTGACGGCAGATAAGGACCACTTGGCCCACCCAGTCTGCCCATTTCCTACCTAATGGATAAGCTGCAGATCCTAGTTAACCAGCAGCCTACTTCTTTCTACCCCACCCGCTGAATTGCCTTATGGCTGTCCCATGCATGCTTGAATTCAGTCACTGTTTTGACTCCACAACCTCCTCCGGAGCCGTTCCATGCATCCACAACCCTCTCTGTGAAAAATACTTCTTACATTACCTCTGAGCCTCCCCCATCTTCAAATTGTGCCCCTTGTTCTTGCACACCTCTTTTTTGAAAGATGCTACCCTCTTGGACTTTGTTGATTCCCTTGAGGTACTTGAAAGTTTCTATCATGTCCCCACTCTCCCTCCTTTCCTCGAGGCTATACATATTAAGCTCCTTTAGTCTCTTCATATGTCTTCCGGTGCAGACCCTGCGCCATTTTAGTTGCCCTCCTCTGGACAGCTTCCATCTTGTCTATGTCTTTGTGGAGATTGGGTCTCCAGAACTGCACACAGTACTCCAGATGGGGTCTCACCAGCTGTCTGTACAGAGGGATAACAACTTCCTGTTTTCTACTGGTGATGCCTCTCCCTATGCATCCCAGTATTCCCCAGCCCTCCTTACTGCCCTCTCACATTGCTTGCTCACCTTTGAGTCATCTGATATTACTACCCCCAGGTCCCTTTCCATTATTGTTGTTGTTAGTATCTCACCCCCCATTGTGTACTCTTCCCCTGGGTTTTTATTTCCCAGGTGCATTACCTTGCACTTCTTAGCATTAAATCTAAGCTGCCATACATTTGACCATTCCTCTAACCTTGACAAGTCCCTTCTCATCCTTTCCACACCACCTTGTGCATCAACTCTGTTGCGAGATCTTTGTGTCATCTGCAAAGAGACATACTTTTCCTTCCAGTCCCTCTGCAATGTCGCCTATAAAGACATTGAAGAGGACCGGTCCTAATACTGAACCCTGTGGCACCCCACTAGTAACCTCCCTTTCTTCAGAGTGGGACTCCATTTACTATTACTCTCTGTGTCCTATTCTCCAGCCAATTCTTCACCCAGGCTATCTTCTTGGGACCCACTCCCAGGCTGGCTAACTTGTATATTAATCTTTTGTGTGGGACTGAGTCAAATGCCTTGCTAAAGTCTAGGTAGGCCATGTCCACAGCCCCTCCCTGATCTACTACTTTGGTCACCCAGTCAAAGAAATCTATTAGATTTGTCTGGCATGACCTTCCCGCTGTGAATCCATGCTGCCTTGGGTCCTGTGCCCCTCTGGCCTCTAGGTACTTGACAATTCTTTCCTTCAGAAGTGATTCCATCATTTTCCCTATCACTGAGGTTAAACTAACAGGTCTGTAGTTTCCTGCTTCTGCCTTGCTCCCACTTTTGTGAAGGGGAATCACATAGGCCCTCCTCCAGTCCTCTGGTACCACCCCATCCTCCCATGATTTGTTAAAGAGGGTAGTCAGTGGTGTCACTAGTTCTACCCTTAGTTCTTTTAGAATTCTGGGATGAATCCCATCAGGCCCCATGGCTTTGTCCACCTTCAGTTTTAAAAGTTCTTTCAAGACCCTTTCTTCTGTAAATGGGCCGGTATCAACTTCTGTATCCAGAGTGTTTCTATTGTTTGTTTTAGGTACCTCTCCTCTTCGTTTGTAAATACTGAGCAAAATATTTGTTTAGTATCTCCCTTTTCACAGTCACCCTCTGCCCACCCACCCTCCCTTTATTAAGCCTCACTATCCCTCCCTTAGTCTTCCTTCGCTCCCTGATGTACCTAAAAAAGGTTTTATCCCCCTTCTTAACTGAGTTGGCTATCTTTTCCTCAGTTTGGGCCTTTGCTGTTCTGACTGCCTTCCCAGCTTCCTTTTGCTTTAACTGATACACTTCTCTGTCCTGTTCCTTCTGTGATTCCTTGTACTTTCTGAATGCTTTCTTTTTCTCTTGAACCTTCACTGCCACCTCCTTCGAGAACCATAGTGATTTCTTACATCATTTTGTTTTGTTTATTTTCTTCACACAAAGGCTTGTTATCTCTGTGATGGCAGTTTTTATTATTCCCCATTGTTCTTCTACCCATCCTTCCTTCCTGCCCATTTGCTAGTGCATTCCTTAGGCACTCACCCATTTTGGCAAAGTCAGCCCTCCTGAAGTCCAGTACTTTTGCCTTTGTATGGCTTGACTCTATTGCTGTGTTTATTGTGAACCATACTGTTCGGTGGTCGCTAGTTCCCAGATGGCTACCCACTTCTACATCTGTGATCCTCTCTCCATCTCCATTTGAGAGGACCAGGTCTAAGATTGCTCCCTCTCGAGTGGGTTCCAATACTAGTTGTCTAAGGCATGCCCCCTGTAGGGCATCTAGAATAACCCCACTCTTAGAAGTGGCTGCTGCAACTGCACTCCAGTTAACATCTGGCATATTCAGATGTTAGGTCCTGCATTACTTTTTTTTTTTTACCCTGTTAGTTTTCCTGGGGTCCTGCATTACAATTTATTTACCCAGGATAGCCCTCCTAAGATTCAGCATCTCATTTCCAGTAGGGTACTGCATTGCATTTTATTTACCCAGGATAGCTCAGCTGAGATGCAGCATCTCATTTCCAGAGGGGTCCTGCATTGCAATTGACTTACACAGGATAGCCCAACTGAGATGCAACACCTGATTTCCAGTGGGGTCCTCCATTACAATGTATTAACCTAGGACAGCCTAGCTGAGATGCAACATCTCATTTCCCATTGAGGCCTGCATTACAATTTGTTTACCCGTGATAGCCCAATCTATGATGCAGCATTTCGTTTCCCCTGGGGTCCTGTGGCACAATTTATTTACCAAGGATAGTCCAGCTGAGATGCGATATATCGTTTCTGGTGGGGTCCTGCATACAATTTATTTACCCAGGATAGCCCAGCTCAGATACAGGATCCCGTTTTCTGTTAGGTCCTGCATTACTTTTTTTTTTTACCCTGGATAGCCCAGCTGATATGCAATGCATAATTTTCAGTGGAGTCGTGCATTATTATTTATTTACTAAGGATAGCCCTGCTGAGTTGCAACACCTCATTTTGCAATCTGGTCCTGCATTACAGTGTATTTATGCAGAATAGCTGTACTGAGATGCAGCAAATAGTTTCTACTAGTATCCAACATTACAATTTATATACCAGAATAGCCCAGCAGAAATGCAGCATCTCAATTCCTGTGGGGTCCTGAATTATAATTTACTTACACAGGATAATGGCTGAAATGCAGCCTCTTGTTTTCAGTGGGGTGTGGATTGCAGTTTATTTACCTAGGACAGCCTAGATGAGATGCAGCATTTCATTTCCCCAGGGGTCCTTGCTTACAATTTAGTTACCCAGGATAGCCCAGCTGGGATGCAGTATCTCATTTCCAATGGGGTCTTACAATAAAATGTATTTACCAGTAGGGTCCTGCATTACAAGTTATTTTCCCAGGATAGCCCACCTGAGGTGCAGCATCTCATTTCCTGTTGGGTCATGCATTATTTACCCAGGATAGTCCAGCTGAGATGCACCATCTCATTTCCAGTGGGTTCTGCATTTCTGTTTATTTACCCAGGATAGGCCAGGTGAGATGTAGCATATCTTTTCCAGTGGGGTCATCCCTTACAATTTATTTACACAGGTTAGTCCAGCTGAGATGCAGCATCTCATTTTCCTTGGGGCCTCCGTGTCATGTTATTTACACAGGATAGCCCTGCTGAGATGAAGCATCTTGTTGCCGGTGGGTCATGCATTACAATTTATTTAACCATGATAGCCCAGGTGAGATGCACCATGTTGTTTCCAGAGAGATTGTGTATTACATTTTCTTTACCCAAGACAGCCCAGCTGAAAAGCAGCCTCTCATTTCCAGTGGGGTCCTACATTACAATTTATTTACCCAGGATACCCAGCTGAGATGCAGGATCTCATTTCCAGTGGGGACCTGCATTACAATTTATTTAGCTACGATAGCCCAGCTGAGATGCAACATATAATTTCCAGTGGGGTCCTGCATTGCAATTTATTTACCGAGGATAGCCCAGCTGAGATGCAGGATCCTATTTTCTGTTGTGTTCTGCATTACAACATTTTTTACCTTGGATAGCCCAGCTGAGATGCAATGCCTCATTTTCAGTGGGGTCCTGCATTACTGTTTATTCCAAGGATAGCCCTGCTGAGTTGCAACACCTCATTTGCAATCTGATCCTGCATTACAATTTATTTATGCAGAATAGCTCTGCTGAGATGCAGCAAATCGTTTCCACTGGTGTCCAACATTACAATTTATATACCAGAATAACCCAGAAGAAATGTAGCATCTCAATTCCTGGGGTGTCCTGAATTACAATTTACTTACACAGGATAGCCAAGCTGAAATTCAGCCTCTCGTTTCCAGTGGGGTCTTGGATTACAATTTATTTACCCAGGATAGCCCAGCTGGGATGCAGTATCTCATTTCCAATGGGGTCTTGCATTAACATTTATTTACCAGTGGGGTCCTGCATTACAAGTTATTTTACCAGGATAGCCCACCTGAGGTGTAGCATCTCATTTCCTGTTGGGACATGCATTACAATTTATTTACCCAGGATAGTCCAGCTCAGATGCACCATCACTTTTCCAGTGGGTTCTGCATTTCAGTTTATTTACCCAGAATAGGCCAGCTGAGATGTAGCATCTGTTTTCTAGTGGGGTATTCCATTACAATATATTTACATAGGTTAGCCCAGTTGAGATGCAGCATCCCAAATTCCTGGGGCCTGCATTTCACGTTATTTACAGGATAGCAGCTGAGATGCAGGATCCTGTTTTCTGTTAGGTCCTGCATTACAATTTTTTTTTTACCCTGGATAACCCAGCTGAGATGCACTGCCTTATTTTCAGTGGGGTCCTGCATTAATATTTATTTACCAAGGATAGCCCTGCTATGCTGCAACACCTCAATTTGCAATCTGGTCCTGCATTACAATTTATTTATCCAGAATAGATCTGCTGAGATGCAGAAAATCGTTTCCACTGGTGTCCAACATTACAATTTAAATACCAGAATAGCCCAGAAGAAATGCAGCATCTCAATTCCTGTGGGGTCCTGAATTACAATTTACTTACACAGGATAGCCAAGCTGAAATGCAGCCTCTCGTTTCCAGTGGGGTCTTGGAGTACAATTGATTTACCTGGGATAGCCCAGCTGAGATGCAGCATCTCATTTCCCCTGGGGTACTTGCTTACAATTTAGTTACCCAGGATAGTCCAGCTGGGATGCAGTATCTCGTTTCCAATGGGATCTTACAATAAAATTTATTTACCAGTAGGGTCCGGCATTACAAGTTATTTTCCCAGGATAGCCCACCTGAGGTGCAGCATCTCATTTACTGTAGGGTCTTGCAGTGCAGTTTATTTACTCAGGATAGTCTAGCTGAGATGCACCATCTCATTTCCAGTGGGTTCTGCATTTCATTTTATTTACCCAGGATAGGCCAGCTGATATGTAACATCTCTTTTCCAGTAGTGTCATCCATTACAATTTATTTACACAGGATAGCCCTGCTAAGATGATGCATCTCATTTCCGGTGGGGTCGTGCATTACCATTTATTTAACCAGGATAGCCTTGCTAAGATGCACCATGCTGTTTCCAGAGAGATCGTGCATTACATTTTCTTTACCCAAGATCACCCAGCTGAAAAGCTGCATCTTATTTCCAGTGGGGTCCTGCATTACAATTTATTTACTCAGGATACCCAGCTGAGATGCAGGATCTCATTTCCAGTGGGGACCTGCATTACAATTTATTTAACTAAGATAGCCCAGCTGAGAGGCAACATATCATTTCCAGTGGGGTCCTGCATTGCAATTTATTTACTGAGAATAGCCCGGCTGAGATGAAACGCCCCTTTTCCAGTGGTGTCCGGCATTACAGTTTATTTACCCAGGATAGCGGAGCCGAGATGCAGCATCTTGTTTACTGAGGGGGTCCTGCATTACAATTTATTTACACAGCATAGCCCAGAGATGCAGCACCTCATTTCTTGCTAGGTCCTGCATTCTTTTTTTTTTTTTACTCAGGACTGTCCAGCTGAGATGCAATATCTCATTTATAGCTGGGATCCTACATTATAATTTATTTACCCAGGATAGCCCAATCTGAGATGCAGGATCTCGTTTTCTATTGGGTCCTGCATTCCAGTTTTTTTTTTACTCTGGATAGCCCAGCTGAGATGCAATGTCACACTTTCGTTGGGGTTCTGCATTACAGTTTATTTATACAGGATAGCTCTGCTGAGTTGCAACACTTTGTTTTGCAGCGGGGTCCTGCATTACAATTTATTTACCCTTGATAGCTCTGCTGAGATGCAGGATCTCATTTTCAGTGGTGGCCAACATTACAATTTATATACCGAGAAGACCCCTGCTGAAATGCAGCATCTCAATTCCAGTGAGGTCCTGAAATACAGTTTACTTACACAGGATAGCCAAGCTGAAATGCAGTATCTCTTTTCCAGTGGGATCTTGGATTATAATTTATTTACCCAGGATAGCCCAAGCTGCGAAGCAGCATTTCATTTTCCCTCGGAATCAGTGTTACAATTTATTTACTGAGGATAGCCCAGTAGAGTTGCAGCACCTTGTTTACAGTAGGGTCATGCATGATGATTTATTTACACAGGATAGACCAGCTGAGATGTAGCATCTCATTTCCAGTGGAGTCATGAATTGCAATTTATTTACCCAGGATATCCCAGCTCAGATGCAGCATCTCATTCCTGACTAGGTCCTACATTACAAATTATTTTCCAGAGGTAGCCCAGCTGATATACAGCATATATTTTCTAGTGGGGTCCTGCATTATAATTTGTTTTCCCATGATAGTCCAGCTGAGATACAGCATCTCATTTCCAGTTGGGACCTGCATTACAATTTATTTACCCAGGGTAGCCAGCTGAGATGCAACATCTCATTTATTGCGGGGTCATGCATGACAGTTTATTTATCCAGGATAGCCCAATTGAGATGCATCATCTCATTTCCAGTGAGGTTCTGCATTTCAGTTTATTTTCCCAGAATAGCCCAGCTGAGATGCAGCATCTCATTTTCTGCTAGGTCCTTCATTCTTTTTTTTTTTACCCAGGACAGTCCAGCTGAGATGCAATATCTCGTTTACAGCTGGGATCCTACATTATAATTTATTTACCCAGGATAGCCCAATCTGATATGCAGGATCTCGTTTACTATTGGGTCCTGCATTCTAATTTTTTTTTACTCTGGATAACCCAGCTGAGATGCAATGTCACACTTTCGTTGGGGTTCTGCATTACAGTTTATTTACACAGGATAGCTCTGCTGAGTTGCAACACTTTCTTTTGCAGCAGGGTCCTGCATTACAATTTATTTACCCTTGATAACTCTACTGAGATGCAGGCTCTCATTTTCAGTGGTGGCCAACATTACAATTTATATACCAAGAAGACCCCAGCTGAAATGCAGCATCTCAGTCCCTGTGATGTCCTGAAATACAGTTTACTTACACAGGATAGCCAAGCTGAAATGCAGTATCTAGTTTCCAGTGGGATCTTGGATTACAATTTATTTACCCAGGACAGCCCAGCTGAGATGCAACATCTCCATATTTCCCATGGAGTCCTGCATTACAGTTTATTTACCCAGGATAGCCCAAGATACGAAGCAGCATTTCATTTTCCCTCTGAACCTGTGTTACAATTTATTTACTGAGGATAGCCCAGTAGAGTTGCAGCACCTTGTTTACAGTTGGGTCCTGCATGATGATTTATTTACCCATGATAGCCCAGCTGAGATGCAGGATCTCGTTTCCTGTTGGGTACTGCATTACAATTATTTTTTCTCAGGGTAGCCCAGCTGAGATACAAACCCTTATTTCCAGAGGGGTCCTGCAATACAATTTATTTATCCAGGATAGCCCTGATGAGTTATAACACCTCGTTTTGCAGTGGGATCCTGCATTACAATTTTTTTACCCAGGATAGCTCAGCTGTGATACAACATGTCATCTCCAGTGATGTCCAACATGACAATTTATATACCCTGAACAGCCCAGCTGAAATGCAGCATCTCAATTCCTGTGTGGTCCTGAATTACAATTTATTTAGACAGGACAGCCAAGCTGAAATACAGCATCTCATTTTCCGTGGGGTGATGGAGTATAATTTATTTACCCAGGAGAGCTCAGCTGAGATGCAGCATCTCACTTCCCATGGAGTCCTTCATTACAATTTATTTACCCAGGATAGCCCAAACTGCAATGCAGCATTTCGTTTTCTTTTGGAACCTGCATTACAGTTTATTTACCCAGGATATCCCTGTTGAGTTGGAACACCTTGTTTTGCTGTGGGGTCCTGCATTACACTTTTTTTACCCTTAATAGCTCAGCTGAGATGTAACATTTTGTTTCCAGTGTGGTCCTCCATTACAAATTATTTACCTAAGATAGCAAGTTGAGAAGCATCTAATTTCCAGAGTGGTCCTGCATTGCGGTTTATTTACCCAGGATAGCCCAGCTGAGATGCAATACCTATTTTCCAGGTGGGTCCTGCATTACAATTTATTTACACAGCATAGCCCAGCTGAGATGCAGCACCTTGTTTCCTGTGGGTCCTGCATTACATTTTATTTACCCATGATAGCCCAGGTGAGATGCAGCATCACGTTTCCTGCTGGATCCTGGATTACAATTTATTTACCCGGGATAGCCCACCTGAGGTGCAACATCTCGTTGACAGCCGGGGTCCTACATTATAATTTATTTATCCAGGATAGCCCTGCTGAAATGCATGATCATGTTTCCTTTTGGATCCTGTATTACAATTTTTTTTTTACCCAGAATAGCCCAGCTGAGATGCAATGCCTGATTTCTAGAGGGGTCCTGCATTACAATTTATTTACCCAGGATAGCCCAAGGTACAGTACACCATTCGTTTCCCCTGCGGTCCTGCATTACAATTTTTTTACCAAGTACAGCTCTGCTGAGATGCAGCATCTCTTTTCTGGTGGGGTCCTGCATTAAAATTTATTAACCCAGGATAGACCTGCTGAGTTGCAACACCTTGCTTACAGTGGGGTCCTTCATTACAATTTATTTACCAAGGATAACCCAACTGAGATGCAGCATCTCATTTCTAGTGGGGTCCTGCATTACAATTTATTTAACCAGGATAGCCCAGCTCAGATGCAACATCTCATTTACCCTGTGGTTCTGAATTAAAATATATTTACCCAGGACAGCCCTGCTGAGTTGCAACACCTTGTTTACAGTGGGGTCCTGCATTTTAATTTATTTGCCCTGGATAACCCAGCTGAGATGCAGTATCTCATTTCCAGTGGGGTCCTGTATTACAATTTATTTACCTAGGATAGCCTAACTGAGATGCAACATCTAATTTCCCTTGAGGTCCTGCATTATAAATTATTTACTCATGAGAGCCCAGCTGAGATATAGCATCTCAGTTTAGGTGGTGTCCAGTATTACAACTTTTTAACCCTTGATAGCTCAGCTGAGATGCAGCATTTCATTTCCAGTGGTGTCCTCCATTATAAATTATTTACCCAAGATAGCCAAGTTGAGAAGCATCTAATTTCCAGAGTGGTCCTGCATTGCAGTTTTTTTACCCAGGATAGCCCAGCTGAGATGCAGCACCTCTTTTCCAGTGGGGTCCTGCATTACAATTTATTTACATATGATAGCTCAGCTGAGTTGCAGCATCTTGTTTCCAGTGTGGTCCTGCATTACAGTTTATTTACACAACATAGTCCAGCTGAGATGCAGTACCTCGTTTCCTGTGGGTCCTATATTACAGTTTATTTATGCATGATAACCAGTTAAGATGCAACATCTCGCTTCCTGCTGGGTCCTGCATTACAATTTATTTACGAAATCCAGGACTATTACTGCGCACCTGCAAAAGCTGCTGATACAGCTCTGTATTGGAGATAGCTAATCTCCACAAGTAAGAACAAACAGCAACAACCCCTTTGAAGACTCATTGAGGAGTGGAGGTGCTAGAGTTTGCCTGGAGACTGATTTTGTTGTGGCAAAAAAAGTAAAAGAAACACACTGGTGTTTACTATTTAACTTTATTTGCCTTGTTTTCCTTTACTTGCACACCGTATTCTGCTGCTGTTTGTTCTTACAATTCATTTATCCAGGATAGCCCACCTGAGATGCAACATCTTGTTTACAGTCGGGGTCCTACATTACAATTGATTTACCCAGGACAGCCCAGATGAGATGCTGGATCAATTTTCCTTTTGGATTTTGTATTACAATTTTTTTTTACCCAGGATAGCGCAGCTGAGATGGAATGCCTCATTTCCAGAGGGGTCCTGTATTACAATTTGTTTACCTAGGATGGCTCTGCTGAGATACAACATTTCGTTACCAGTGATGTGCAACATTATAATTTATATACCCAGAACAGCCCAGCTGAGATGCAGCATTTCATTTCCAGTGGGGTCCTCCATTCCAAATTATTTACTGAAGATTTTTGATGGGCAGATTAGATGGACCATGCGGTCCCCTTCTTCCATCAATTTATGTGTTTCTATGTTTCTATGTAAGATAGCCAAGTTGAGAAGTATCTAATTTCCAGAATGATCATGCATTGCAGTTTATTTACCCAGGAAAGCCCAGCTGAGATGTAACACCACTTTTCCAGAGGGATCCTGCATTACAATTTATTGACCCAGGATAGCTCAGATGAGATGCAGCATCTTGTTTCCAGTGGGGTCCTGCATTACAATTTATTCACAAAGGACAGCCCAGCTGAGATGCAGCACCTTGTCTGCGCTGGGTCCTGCATTACATTTTATTTACCCATTATAGCAGAGTTGAGATTCAGCATCTCATTTCCTGCCTGGTCCTGCATTACACTTTATTTACCCAGGATAGCCCAGCTAAGATGCAACATCTTGTTTACAGCTGCAATCCTCACATTACAATTTATTTGCCCAGGATAGCCCAGCTGAGATGTAGTATCTCGTTTCCTGCTGGGTCCTACATTACAATTATTTTTTTATTAAGATGCTGTCCTCATTTCAGGAGGGGTCCTTCATTACACTTTATTTTCCCAGGATAACCCTGCTGAGTTGCAACACCTCATTTTGCAGTGGGGTCCTGGATTACAATCTTTTATACCCAGGATAGCTCTGATGAAGACACATCATGTCATTTCCAGTGGTGTTCAACTTTACAATTTATATACCCAGAACAGCGCAGCTGAAATGCAGCATCTTAATTCCTGTGGGGTCCAGAATTTCAATTTATATACACAGAAAAGGCAAGCTTACACTGAATATGCAAGCTGAAATGCACCATCTCATTTTCAGTGGGGTCCTGTATTACAATTTATTTACCCAGGACAGCTCAGCTGAGTTGCAGCACATCATTTCCTGTGGGTCCTGTATTACAGTTTATTTATGCATGATAACCAGCTGAGATGCAGCAACTCGTTTCCTGCTGGATCCTGCATTACAATTTATTTACCCAGGATAGCCCAGATGGAGATGCTGGATCATATTTCATTTTGAATCCTGTATTACAATTTTTTTTTTACCTAGGATAGCCCAGCTGAGATGCAATGCCTCATTTCCAGAGGGGTCCTCCACTACACTTGTATTTACCTAGAATGGCCCTGCTGAGTTGGAATACCTCATTTTGTAGTGGGGTCCTGCATTACAATGTTGTCACCCAGGATAGCTTTGCCGAGATACAGCATTTTGTTACCAGTGGTGTGCAATATTATAATTTATATACCCAGAATAGCCCAGCTGAAATGCAGTATCTTAATTCCTCTGGGGTCATGAATTAGAATTTGCTTACACAGAATAAGCAAGCTGAAATACAGCATCTTGTTTCCATTGGGATCCTGCATTACATTTTATTTACCCAGGACAGTCCAGCTGAGATGCAACATCTCATTTCCCATTGAGTCCTGCACTACGATTTATTTACCCAGGATAGCCCAATATGCGATGCAGCATTTTGTTTACCCTTGGATCCAGCATTAAAATTTATTTACTGAGGATAGCCCAGCTGAGATATAGCATCTTGTTTCTGGTTGGGTCCTCCATTAAAGTTTATTGACCCAGGATAGCCCTGCTGAGTTGACAACACCTTGTTTACAGTGGGGCCCTGTATTACAATGTATTTACCGATGAGAGCCCAGCTGACATGCAGTATCTCTTTTTCTGTTGGGTACTACATTACAATTATTTTTAACTAAGATGCCTTGCCTCATTTCAGGAGGGGGCCTTCATTACACTTTATTTTCCCAGGATAATCCTGCTGAGTTGCGACACCTCATTTTGCAGTGGGGTCCTGGATTACAATCTTTTATACCCAGGATAGCTCTGATGAAGACACATCATCTCATTTCCAGTGGTGTTCAACTTGACAATTTATATACCCAGAACAGCGCAGCTGAAATGCAGCATCTTAATTCCTGTGGGGTCCAGAATTTCAGTTTATATACACAGAAAAGGCAAGCTGAAATGCAACATTTTAGATCCTGGGTGGTCCTGAATTACAGTTTACTTACACTGAATAGGCAAGCTGAAATGCACCATCTCATTTCCAGTGGGGTCCTGTATTACAATTTATTTACCCAGGACAGCCCAGCTGAGATGAAACATCTCATTTCCCATTGAGTCCTGCATTATAGTTTATTTACCCAGGATAGCCCAAGCTGTGATTCAACATTTTGTTTTTCCTGGAAACCTGCATTACCCAGGATAGCCCAGATAAGATGCAGCATCTTATTACTGGTGGGGTCCTGCATTAAAATGCATTTACCCAGGATACCCTGCTGAGTTGCAACACCTTTTTTACAGTGGGGTCCTGTATTACAGTTTATATACCCAGGATAGCCCAGTTGAGATGCAGCATCTCATTTCTGTTGGGGTCCTGCATTACAATTCATTTACCCAGGATAGCCTAACTGAGATGCAGCTTCTAATTTTCCTTGAGGTCCTGCATTATAAATTATTTACTCATGAGAGCCCAGCTGAGAGGTAGCATCTCAATTTAGGTGGTGTTCAGTATTACAGCTTTTTTACCTTTGATAGCTCAGCTGAGATGCAGCATTTCGTTTCCAGTGGTGTCCTCCATTATAAATTATTTAGCCAAGATAGTCAAGTTGAGAAGCATCCAGTTTCCAGAGTTGTCCTGCTTTGCAGTTTTCTTTGCCCAGGATAACCCAGCTGAGATGCAACACCTCTTTACCAGTGGGATCCTGCATTACAATTTATTTACGCATGATAGCTCAGCTGAGTTGCAGCATATCATTTCCTGTGGGTCCTATATTACAGTTTATTTACGCATGATAACCAGCTGAGATGCAGCACCTAATTTCCTGCTGGATCCTGCATTACAATTTATTTACCCAGGATAGCCCACCTGAGATGAACATCTTGTTTACAGCCGGTGTCCTACATTACAATTTATTTACCCAGGACAGCTCAGATAGAGATGCTGGATCATGTTTCGTTTTGAATCCTGTATTACAATTTTTTTTTACCTAGGATAGCCCAGCTGAGATGTAATGCCTCATTTCCAGAGGGGTCCTGCATTACACTTGTATTTACCTAGGATGGCCCTGCTGAGTTAGAACACCTCATTTTGTAGTGGGGTCCTGCATTACAATTTTGTCACCCAGGATAGCTCTGCTGAGATACAGCATTTCATTACCAGCGGTGTGCAACATTATAATTTATATACCCAGAACAGCCCAGCTGAGATGCAGAATTTCATTTCCAGTGGGGTCCTCTATTCCAAATTATTTACTCAAGATTTTTTATGGGCAGATTAGATGGGCCATGCGGTCCCCTTCTTCCGTCACTTTCTGTGTTTCTATGTTTCTATGTAAGACAGCCAAGTTGAGAAGTATCTAATTTCCAGAACGGTCCTGCACTGCAGTTTATTTATCCAGGAAAGCCCAGCTGAGATGCAACACCACTTTTCCAGTGGGGTCCTGCATTACAATTTATTTACCCAGGATAGCTCAGCTGAGATACAGCACCTCATTTGCTCTGGATCCTGCATTACATTTTATTTACCAATTATAGCCCAGCAGAGATTCAGCATCTTGTTTCCTGCCTGGTCCTGCATTACAATTTATTTACCCAGGATAGCCCAGCTAAGATTCAACATCTTGTTTACAGCTGCAATCCTGCATTACAATTTATTTGCCCAGTATAGCCCAGCTGAGATGTAGTACCTCGTTTCCTGTTGGGTCCTGCATTACAGTTTTTTTTACCCAGGATAACCCAGCTGAGAAGCAATGTCTCATTTCCAGTAGAGTTTGGCATTACAATTTGTTTACCCATGATAGCCCTGCTGAGTTGCAACACCTAGTTTTGCAGTGTGGTCCTGCATTGCAATTTATTTACCCATGACAGCTCTGCTGAGATGCAGCATGTCATTTACCGTGGTGTCCAACATTACAGTTTATATACCCAGAATAGCCCAGCTGAAATGCAGTATCTTAATTCCTCTGGGGTCATGAATTAGAATTTGCTTACACATAATTGACAAGGTGACATGGAGCATCTAATTTCCATTGGGGTCCTTCATTACATTTTATTTACCCAGAACAGCCCAGCTGAGATGCAACATCTTATTTCCCATTACAATTTATTTACCCAGGATAGCCCAATATGCAATGCAGCATTTTGTTTACTCTGGGGTCCAGTGTTACAATTTATTTACCGAGGCTAGCCTGGCTGAAATGCAGTATCGTGTTTCTGGTTGGGTCCTGCATTAAAATTTATTGACCCAGGATAGTCCTGCTGAGTTGACAACACCTTGTTTACAGTGGGGTCCTGTATTACAATTTATTTACTCATGATGACAGCCCAGCTGACATGCAGTATCTCTTTTCTTGTTGGGTACTACATTACAATTATTTTTTACTTAGGATACCCCAGCTGAGATGCAATGCCTCATTTCCAGAGGGGTCCTGCATTACACTTTATTTTCCCAGGATAACCCTGCTGAGTTGCAACACCTCGTTTTGCAGTGGGGTCATGCATTACTATCTTTTTTTACCCTGGATAGCTCTACTGAAGACACAGCATCTCATTTCCAGTGGTGTTCAGCTTTACAATTTATATACCCAGAACAACGCAGCTGAACTGCAGCATCTTAATTTCTGTGGGGTTCAAAATTACAGTTTACATACACAGACTAGGCAAGCTGAAATGCAACATCTCAGATCCTGTGTGGTCCTGAATGACAATTTACTTAGGAATAGGCAAGTTGAAATGCAGCATCTCGTTTCCAGTGAAGTCCTGTATTACAATTTATTGACCCAGGATAGCCCAAGCTGTGATGCAGCATTTCGGTTCCCCTGGAGACCTGCATTACAATTTATTTACCCAGGATAGCCCAGCTAAGATGCAGCATCTTATTACTGGTGGGCTCCTGCATTAAAATATATTTACCCTGGATACCCTGCTGAGTTGCAACACCTTATTTACGGTGGAGTCCTGCATTACAGATTATATACCCTGGAGAGCCCAGCTGAAATGCAGCATGTCATTTCTGATGGGGTCCTTCATTACAGTTTATTTACCCATGATAGCCCAGTTGAGGTGCAGTATTTAATTTCCTGTTGGATACTGCATTACAATTACTTTTTACTCAGGATAGCGCAGCTGAGATGCAATGGCTCATTTCCAGCGGGGTTCTGCTTTACAGTTTATTTACCCAGGAAAACCCCGCTAATTTGCAACACCTCATTTTGCAGTGTGGTCCTGGATTACAATCTTTTTTTACCCAGGTAATCTATGCTGAAGACACAGCATCTTGTTTCCAGTGGTGTTGAACATTACAGTTCATATACCCAGAACAGCCCAGCTGAAATGCAGCATCTCAATTCCTGTGGGGTCCTAAATTACAGTTTATTTACACAGGATAGCCAACTGAAATGCAGCATCTCATTTCCAGTGGGGTCTTGGATTACAGTTTTTTTACCTTGGACAGCCCAGCTGAGATGCAGCATCTCATTTCCCGTGGAGTTCTGCATTGCAGTTTATTTACCCAGGATAGCTCAAGCTGTGAAGCAGCATTTCATTTTCCCTGGGAACCTGCGTTGCAATCTATTTACCCAGGATAGCCCAGTAGAGTTCCAGCATCTTGTTTACAGTAGGGTCCTGCATGACAATTTATTTACAGAGGATAGATCAGCTGAGATGCAGCATCTCATTTCCAGAGCGGTCATGAATTATTATTTATTTACCCAGGATATCCCAGCTCAAATGCAGCATCTCATTTCTGATTGGTAAATAATTTGTAATGCAATACCCAAAGATAGCCCAGCTGAGATGCCACATCTCATTTCTAGTGGGGTCCTGCATTACAATTTAGTTACCCAGGGAAGCCCAGCTGAGATGCATCATCTATTTTCCAGTGGAGTTCTGCATTTCAGTTTATTTATGCCTGATTTTCAGAGGGGTCAGAGGGGACCTGCGTTACAATTTATTTTCCCAGGATAACCCTGCTGATTTGCAACACCTCGTTTTGCAGTGAGGTCCTGCATTGCAATCTTGCTTACCCAGGATAACTCTGCTGAAGACACACCATCTCATTTCCAGTGGTGTTGAACATTACCATTCATATAGCAAGAAGAGCACAGCTGAAATGCAGCATCTTAGTTCCTGTGTGGTCCCGAATTACAATTTACTTACACAGACTAGGCAAGCTGAAATGCAGCATCTCATTTCCAGTGGTGTCCTGCATTACAATTTATTTTTCCAGGACAGCCCAGCTGAGATGCAACATCTTATTTCCCATTAAGTCCTACATTACAATTTATTTACACAGGATAACCTTGCTGAGTTGCAACACCTCGTTTTGCAGTGGGGTCCTGGATTAAAATCTTTTATACCCTGGATAGCTCTGCTGAATACTCTGCGTCTCATTTCTAGTGGTGTTGAATATTACAATTCATATAGCCAGAACTGCCCAGCTGACATGCAGCATCTCAATTCCTGTGGGATCCTGATTTAATATTTACTTACACAGGATAGCCAAGCTGAAATGCAGGATCCCGTTTCCTGTGAAGTGTTGGATTACAATTTATTTTCCCAGGATATCCCAGCTGAGATGCAACATCTAATTTTCCGTGGAGTCCTGCATTACAATTTATTTTCCCAGGACAGCCCAGCTGAGATGCAACATCTAATTTTCCGTGGAGTCCTGCATTACAATTTATTTTCCCAGGACAGCCCAGCTGAGATACAACATCTTATTTCCCATTAAGTCCTACATTGCAATTTATTTGCCCAGAATAGCCCAGCTGAGGTACAGCATCTCATTTCTGGTGGGGTCCTGCATTACAGTTTATTTACCCATGATAGCTCAGCTGAGATGCAGTGTCTCATTTCCTGTTGGATACTGCATTACAATTACTTTTTACTCAGAATAGCGTAGCTGAGATGCAATGCCTCATTTCCAGAGGGGATCTACTTTACAATTTATTTACACGGGATAACTCTGCTGAGTTGCAACACCTCGTTTTGCAGTGGGGTCCTGCATTACAATCTTTTATACCCTGGATAGCTCTGTTGTAGACTCAGCATCTTGTTTCTAGCAGCGTTTAATATTACAATTTATATAGCCAGAACAGCCCAGCTGACATGCAGCTTCTCAGTTCCTGTGGGATCCTGAATTAATACAAGTTGTGGCCAAAAATATTGGCGCCCTTGCAGTTTTTTCTAATAATACACCGTTCCTTCCAGAAAATTGTTGAAATTAAAAAATATTTTGGTATCCACATATGTATTTCTTTGGTTTGCAGTGGAATAAAACACAAAAAGCAAAAAAATTTACTAAGTCTTAGCTTTTTCCACGCAAAAATCCATAAATGGCCCAGACAAAATTATTGGCACCTTTTAGAAGTAGTTAGAAATAATTAGATTTCAAGCAGGTGATTCTCCTTCACTTTGGAATTGAACTCACCTGTGGTGAGTTGCAGGTGCCTGCAATATAGAAATCACTCATTCAACCAGTTTGAATAGAGAAAAGGACTCATTCTCCTGTTTTGTGTCACTGTGTGTACCGCAATGAGCATGGAGAAAAGAAAGACAGCCAGAGAATTGTCTGAGGAGGTCAGACAGAAGATTGTAACCAAGCATGGACAATCTCAAAGCCACAAATCAATCTCCAGAGACCTTGATGTTCCTGTTTCCACCGTACGTAATGTTATCAGGATGTTTAAGGCCCATGGCACTATAGCCAACCTCCCTGGACATGGCCGCAAGAGAAAACTTGATCGAATATTGCAGCGCAGGATTGTTCAAATGGTGGAGAAAGCACCTCGATCAACTGCCAAACAGATTCAAGCTGACCTTCAGACACAAGGTACAACAGTTTCAACTCGCACCATCCGTTGCCAACTCAATGAAAGGGGGAAAGGGGGTTATATGGTAGGAGGCCCAGGAGGACCCCACTGCTGAGAGAGAGACATAAGAAAGCCTGACTGGGGTTTGCCAAACACACCTGAACAAGCCAAAATCCTTCTGGGAGAATGTCCTGTGGACAGATGAGACCAAATTAGAGCTTTTGGTAAAGCACATCATCTCTATGTTTACAGAAAACAAAATGAAGCCTTCAAAGAAAACACCTTCCCTACAGTCAAACATGGAGGAGGTTCAGTGATGTTTTGGGTTGCTGTGCTGCCTCTGGCACTGGGTGCCTTGAGAGCGTGCATGGCATCATGAAATCTGGAGATTACCAGGCCATTTGGAGCGCAATGTTGAACCCAGTGTCAGAAAGCTGGGTCACCATCGAAGGTCATGGGTCTTCCAGCAGGACAATGACCCCAAACACACTTCAAAAAGCACCCAGGAATGGTTCAAGACAAGACGCTGGACTGTTCTGAAGTGGCCAGCAATGAGTCCAGATCTAAATCCCATTGAAAACCTGTGGAGAGATCTGAAAACAGCAGTTGGGAGAAGGCACCCTTCAAATCTGGGAGAACTGGAGCACTTTGTGCAAGAAGAGTGGGCCAAACTGCCAGTAGAGAAGTGTAGGAAGCTCATCCATGACTATAGGAAGCGGTTGAGAGCAGTTATTTTGACCAAAGGCTGTGTTACCAAATATTAAGTCTAGGGTGTCAATAATTTTGTCAATGCCATTTCTTTTCATTTTCTGATTTAAAAGGATATATTAAATTCTGAATCAAAAACAAAGGTTCTGTAATATTAACAGAGAAATAAAGAATTGTGGAGACCAAATACTGTACTGTTAATTTCAACTTATGTTTAGGGAAATTGTGAGTTATTTGAAAAAATGCAAGGGCGCCAATATTTTTGGCCATGACTTTTACTTACACAGGATAGCCAAGCTGAAATGCAGGATCCCGTTTCCAGTGAGGTCTTGGATTACAGTTTATTTTCCCAGGATATCCCAGCTGAGATGCAACATCTCATTTTCTGTGGAGTCCTGCATTACAGTTTGTTAACCCAGGATAGTCCAAGCTGCGATGTAGCATTTCATTTTTCCTGGGAACCTACATTTCAATTTTTTTACCCATGATAGCTCTGCTGAGATACAACATCTCATTTCCAGTGGTGTTCAAAATTACAATTTATATACCCAGAACAGCCCAGATTAAATGCAGCATCTCAATTTCTGTGGGGTCCTGAATTACAATTTACTTACACAGGACAGCCAAGCTGAAATACAGCATCTCGTTTCCAGTGGGGTCATGAAGAAAAATTTATTTACACAAGACAACCTAGCTGAGATGCAGCATGTCATTTCCTTTGGAGTCTGTGAATGGGTGTGGGTAGTGACAACACTTGACACAAGTTTTCTCTTAAAACTACACCAATTGATGTAGTGTGACTTTTATTAAAGCAAACAAAATAAAGAAAACTTCAGGGAAACAAGAAAATAAACTTAATTCCAAAAGAAATAGCTTCAGATACTCTTCTGTGAAAAAAAAACAACAAATGTCACAGAGTGGTACTAGCTCCCTCTCAGCATGACCACCATCATCTGTGCTCCACACCCCATCTGACCACATACTGAGTCCAAGTCTTTTTATATACTGAAAACCGTGACATCATCAATCATGTGATCTGCCCCCTAATCTAATACAGAAAATAATCCTATACTAATACAGGAAATGGGGCTTCAGACTCTGCTAGATCTATCACACTTGAAGAGTACTGCAATATTCTTTACAAACTATAAAACAGCATTATTCATAGGCAAAATAAATAGAGATGAATAAGCAAAGGCCCTATAATGACCCATGCCTCCTCCTCCAAATCATGACATCACCATAAATGTATAATAAATGGAGTCCACTAGGGGGCCTGCAGCCCTTACAGAAACTCATTTTCATCTGAGCAGGCATCAAGGGCATACAGGTACCTCCTTTATTTCTTGCTTAAATTAACTTGAAAACAAAACATGCCCTAAGAATGTCATCTTTATCAGAACCTTTAAATGTATTACCAACCACAAAACAAGGCTGGTTTCTAAGAAGTATTTTCTTTAGTTTTAAGCCCCCAAAGCCTCCAAAAGTCTCAGTCTGTATGCAATATAATTTAAGCCCTAAACAACTGAACAGCACCACATTAGCAGTACAGATATGGGTGGTACAGGGTAAGGGAAAAGTACTGATGAGAAGTGTGCACATAATTAACAGGGCCTGTTTGGGAATGTGAATGCATTTATCAAGTGGGGCAAAGCAACCACCCCTTTTCTATATTCCAACCAGTCTTTGCTTTACTGCATTTTACTTAAACAGTATAAATTCTTTTCCAAGCTTTTTAAAACTGAAAGGGATGTAACTTAATTTGATTACTTCCCAGTATTCATTTTGCCAAAACAGGCAGCTAGGTCAGCCTGTACAGTATCACCACCTAGACAAAAAGTAGAAAATTAGTGGTAGAAAGGTAAAAAAGGTCAAGGGAGACCTATAGAGAAGACAAGTACTACTGCAGTAGATTTTTTTAGAAATAAGGTCCAGGGTAGAGAAGAGTGTCTAGTGGTGATGGGGGGGGGGTCCACAAAAAACTGTCACAGAGTCCTGCATTACAATTTATTTACCCAGGATAGCCCAAGCTGCAATGCAGCATTTTGTTTCCCCTGGGTCCTGCATTACAATTCTATTTCCAAGTACAGCTCTGCTGAGATGCATTATCTCGTTTCTGGTGGGGTCCTGCATTAAAATTTATTTAACCAGGATAGCCAAGCTGAGATGTAGCATTTCATTTACCTTGTGGTCCTGAATCAAAATGTATTGACCCCGCTGAGTTGCAACACCTTGTTTACAGGGGGGTCCTGCATTGCAATTTATTTACCCAGGATAGACCAGCTGAGATGCAGCATCTCATTTCCAGTGGGGTCCTGCATTACAATTTATTTACCTAGGATAGCCTAACTGAGATGCAACATATAATTTTCCTGAGGTCCTGCATTATAAATTATTTTCCCAGGATAGCCGAGCTGAGATGTGGCATCTCAGTTTAGGTGGTGTCCAACATTACAACTTTTTTACCCTTGGTAGCCCATCTAAGATGCAGCATTTCATTTCCAGATGGTAATCCATCACAAATTATTTACCCAAGATAGCCAAGTTGAGAAGAATCTAATTTCCAGAGTGCCCCTGCATTACACTTTATTTACCCAGGATAGTCCAGCTGAGATGCAGCATCTCATTTCCAGTGGGGTCCTGCATTACAATTTATTTACCCAGGATAGCCCAGCTGAGATGAGACATCTAATTTCCTTGAGGTTCTGCATTATAAACTATTTACCCAGGATAGCCCAGCTGAGATGCAGTATCTCAGTTTAGGTGATGTCCAACGTCACAACTTTTTGCCGTTGATATCTCAGCTGAGATGCAACATTTCGTTTCCAGTGTGGTCCTCCATTATAAATTATTTACCCAATTTAGCCAAGTTGAGAAGCATCTAATTTCCAGAGTGGTCCTGCATTGCAGTTTATTTACCCAGGTTAGCCCAGCTGAGATGTTACACCTCTTTTCCAGTGGGGCCCTGCATTACAATTTATTTACCCAGGATTGCTCAGTTGAGATGCAGCATCTTGTTACCAGTTCGGTCCTAGAATACAATTTATTTACAAAGGATAGCCCAGCTGAGATGCAGCACCTCATTTCCTTTGGGTCCTGCATTACATTTTATTTACCCATTATAACCCAGGTGAGATTCAGTATCTTGTTTCCTGCCTGGTCCTGCATTACAATTTATTTGCCCAGGATAGCCCAGCTGAGATGCAGTATCTCATTTCCAGTAGGGTCCTGCATTACAATTTATTTACCCATGACAGCCCTACTCAGTTGCAACAACTACCTTTGCAGTGGGGTCTTGCATTACAATTTATTTACCCAGAATAGCCCAGCTGAAATGCAGTATCTTAATTCCTCTGGGGTGCTGAATTACTATTTGCTTACACAGAATAGGCAAGCTGAAGTGAAACACGTCGCTTCCAGTGTGGTCCTGCATTACATTTTATTTACCCAGGACAGCCCAGCTAAGATGCTTATTTCCCATTGAGTCCTGCATTACAATTTATTTACCCAGGATAGCCCAATGTGTGATGTAGCATTTTGTTTACTCTTGTGTAACCCCCCTACAAATGGGGGTTCTTAAAAGCCTTTCTGGAGCTGCTTAATAGCTCCTTGCCTAAGTGGTGTTCGGCGCAATGCGGCCCAAAATTCGGCCGTTGTGAGTGCTTTCTAAGCCTCCGGCACTGTATCTTTGAGAGCTGCCTGCTCGCAGGCTCCAGCGGGTTGGTATGGGGGGATTGGTGTTTCCCTGCTTGAATCCCACCAGAGCTGCAGTGTAATCGCCCTATTCTATAGTTGCTGAAAAGTGCAATGGGAGCCCACCTGACAGATGTAACTGTTTGGCTGTAATTATTTAGAGTATTAGTGAACTTACAGTTTGTTTAACCTGCTTTCCTTGCAGCTGGGACTCTGTGTATTTGGCACCTCCATTTTGGACCTGGACTTCTGAGATGAGCCAATGGGAAGGGGGGACACTGAAATGGAGATCTTTTGAGCCAACCAGGAGCAGGACTCATTTTGGAGCTGGCTGGCCATAGGGGATACAGCCAGTAATTCTGGGAAATTAAGTTCTGGACTACGGCACCCTTTTTTGCACCAGTAGGGGCCGACTTAAGTGTTTGGTATCTGCAGCCCACCAATGGGATCGGGTGGCACCCAAACTGAGAGTCTTTGCCCAAACTGCCAAGGGGCAGAGTCGTTGTGGTTGTGAGCGAGGAAGGAGCTCTGTGCTCCTGCACTGTTAAGCTTTCACTCAGGAAGCGCGTGTGGAAGGCCACATTTCGGCAGGTTGAACGCCAGCAAGTGTCGGACAAAATCTGCTAAGCAGTTGTCAGAGGAGGCTATGCAAAAGTACAGCTACCTACCAGGCTCACCTTGTAGAGGACTGGAGAATCTGCTTCAATCACGCCCGGTCTGTCAGGACAAGTGAAGCTGCGTCATTTGGGCCCAGTGTTCTGTGGTAAAAGCAATCGGGATTATACAGCAGCTGCCTGGTATGGTACACCTCTGCTCTTCATATAAATGTGTGGAGAAGTGGCTGAATTCCAGGCTCGGTCCTGCATATGGTGTGAGAGTGATTTTCTGCTGGAGTCGTGAGTATTAAATCAGGGTAGCTCCCTGTTAGGTGTTCATAGTGAGGGCACTATTTGTCTGGCTACACAAACTGAGCCCGCTGGCTATACTTAATCCTCTTAGGAATCAAATGCTAGTTTTCTGCATCAGGGTCCCAACCAGCTGCATCGAGAGGCTAGCCTTCTATTGCCTGGGTACCCAGAGACAGTGACTTATAGGTCAGACCTGTGCACAGTGCCCTAGATATAGATCCAGATATATGTATATATTAGAGTGGTAAGCTAATTAACCTGATTTCCCCCAGTCCTTGTTATCTCCCCCTAAATAAATCAGATTGGTTGTTTTGCAAAAGTATACTGACTGACCTGTGTGTCTATGTTAGATTATTGTACAGGTGGTTATTGTCTAATTGCATCTTACTTTACAGGGGGTCCCCAGAGGCAACGGATTGAACCAAGCCTGGGGGTGAGTGTATATGGTAAGGGTACTGAGATTGACCTGTGTGGGCCACTAGTGGGAGGAAAGAGGGGTTGCAGTGACCCAGAGGGCTGTGACCAAGTCATACTGGACTGTCCTAACCCCCACCTCTGGGTGGAGGCACCCGCCATCGGATTCAGGCCCCTCAACCTGGTAGCTGCTAGTCAGGCAGGAGTAGTAGCCCTTGGGATAGCGCCCCCTAGGGGTTACATTTTGGAGGCACTGTGGGATTAGCGTCCCCTAGTGGCCGAGTAGACGAAGTACCTCAACATGGCCAAACTAAAAGAAAAACTGGAGGGGGACATCATGACTAAGATTAAGTTGGACCCTGCTAAGACAATGGTGCATAATCTGATGGGGTGGGGTGAAGCCGAGGAGTTGAATTCCCAGAAAATTGTGTTATTACTGGATATACCTCTGGGGACAAAGAATGCTGGTCTTGTTTCTGCAGTGGAGCGTGTTAAATGTCTAGGCAAGGTGGAGGTGAAGGGGCGTATGGCTGAGCTACTCGACCAGACCTTGCAGGTGCTACTGTTATGCAGTATAGTTATAGACCCCGAGAGGGTACCCCCAGTGATCTACCCGGAAGGTGCCCAACAGGGGTGGATGGTCATTCACATCCGGAGTGGGTCAGTCACCCCAGGGGTGTCCCCCAAGACTAATAGCTTTAAAGATAAACTGCTTAAATTGCTAGCTGTGGAAGGGAGGACTACCCAGGAGTTACTGCAGGTGCTAGACCTGTCTAGTGATCCCACCCCCCAGACCTCCCCAGGTACCTCTCCTGGGCCCCCCAAGAGTTCTATTCTGGCTTCACCCCCTTTAGTTGTTCCCCCCATACAGCTAGACTCCTATCGTAGACTGAAACTTTTTTCTGGTACTGAGCCTGTACCTTCGGGGGAAGATGATTTAGAGGCTTGGATGGACTATGCTACCCCTCTAGTCCAAGCGTGGCAATGCTCTGAGGGGGAGAAATGAAAGAGACTGATGGAGAGCTTGAGGGGCCTAGCTTTGGAAGCCATTCATTTCTTGCAAGCTACTAGCCCTGACACCACTGCAGAAGAGTACCTTTCTGCTTTAGAGGGAGTGTTTGGGAGTACAGAAACTGGGGAGGACTCATTATGGAAGTTCAAGTCCACTAAACAATGGAGGAATGAGAAATTGTCAGCCTTTGTCACCCAGGTGGAAAGGGCATTGCAAAAAGCTTGTCAAAAAGGGGGGATAACTGCCACAGCCTTGAACCAGGTCTGGCTGGACCATATTTTGAAATCTGTTAGGTTTTCCAGTGTGATGTTGTTAAAACTCAAGTTACATGACCAACGGGCTGCCCCTCCCGAATACTGTCAAATGATGAGAGAGAGATCTGAGAAGTAGAGACTGATGAAGAGGGGTGGGAACCCTATGTGGGAGTTGTGAATCTATGCCAGACCCCTGAGTCCAGCGAACCAGATGAGACCCACCCCTCGAGGGGGCTGAGTCAGGGGCCTGATGTTTTTTCTGTGCCCCCAGAGGCCCAAGGTGGAGTGGGGGTGCATGCTGTCTCCTCTGACCCCCGGGTGGAAAGTGATTTGAGGGCTGAGATTAGAGATTTATGAGAAATGGTGAGGGACTTGAAACAAACTGCTACCCACCCTGGCAAGCTGGGGGAGCCTGAGTTATCTAGAAATAAACAACCTAGTCAGGAGGAGCCCTCCAGACCCCCTGACGCCTCCCGGCAGGTGAGATATTTCCCTCCCAACAAAGACCCCCGAGATCCTAAGTTCTGTTATCATTATGGGGAGGATGGGCATTTTCAGACTGAGTGCCGGTTACCCGAGAATTTAAGGAGGGTCAACAGCAGGCTAGTCGTGTGGCATCACAAGGCTTATACCAGACCTCCGGGAGGGCCTCCTCGGAAGGGTTTTGTGACCAGGGCCAATGCCCAAGCAACCTCCCAAACCCCACTCCCCGAATGGTCTGATGTGGTTCGGCCCTCAATGGAAATCACCGTGAGAGTGAATGGAATACCCACCCAGGCTGTGTTGGACAGTGGCTCTCAGGTAACCATTATGTTCCAGGACTGGTATCGAAAACACTTGCCTGAGATACCTCTGCAACCTTTGGATGGACTACATGTTTGGGGGCTGAGCGATAAGGCTTACCCTTATTCTGGATATATTCGGATCTGGTTGTCTTTTCCTACTTCTGTGGCTGGGGTGGCTGAACAAGTGGAAACCTTTTATTTATTTATTTATTTGTAAAATCAGTTTACAACCTTTGAGCCAGAGGCTTGTTTCCAAAGGTACCTCGTCACATTAAAGACATACATAGAGTTTTAGGTTACATAGCATAGGTTTGCAAAACAATAGGCGTTCAACAGAGGCGCCACGTCACACTGAGGTCAGACAAAATACATTTAGGTTACAGGGTACATGTAATTGAGAACAGGTGTTACACAAGTTGGAATCAAAAATTGAGCAATCTAGTAGGTATACAATGAGACAGCTGGCACTGGCCAGGTTAGACATAGGCACGGTGTACCGGGAAGCGATGGTGGGGATGGCTAGGTGGAGAGCTGCCCGGTGGGTGTTGTCACCTTGGCCCTAGTGTGTCCCCCCACTGGACTGTATGATGGGGTGCCCTAGTTAATTGGAACCAATGGCCACATATTTGGTCACTTAGCACAGCTGTGCTCTGAAAAACAGATGTCCAGGCCTGGGCAAGATCTCAGAATACCCGCTTTGATTCAGAAGGCCTATGAGACTCAGAGAAAGGCCGGCCAGGTGGAACCTGAAGGCCCGGTGGGGTCATCTGGAAGAAGGATCCAGAACCACTACTACTAGCCCCAAATGCCCAGTGTGTTTTGCAGGGGGAAGTCCAGATTAACAAGGATGTTAAGAATAAGATATTGATGCTGGATGCACCAGGTGAGGGAAAGTTGCCAGAGGGGTTGTTGGTTAAACCCAGTATCTTACCTGCTAGAGCCCATGCCTTTGCCAGAAGGGTAATGGTTCAAGTGCATAATGTATCTGATTGAGAGATTCGAGTGAGATGGGGTTGCACCCTGGCCACGGTGCACTGTGCCGATACTGCTGTGCTGCCCCACAACAAGACTCCAGTGAGAGGTGACCGAGTGACCCCCGAGCTGTTTGATTTCAGGGATTCCCCACTACCAGCAGAATGGAAGAAAAGGATCAGTGAAAGGCTTGCCCAGAGGGAACAGGTGTTCTCCTTGAAGGAATGGGATGTAGCATGCGTGCAAGGGGCTGAGCATCACATCCGGCTACAGGATGAGCAACCTTTCCATGAGTGATCTCGACGCCTAGCCCCTGCTGATATAGATGATGTAAGGCGACACCTGCAGGAAATGCTTGCAGCTGGGGTGATACAAGAGTCCAGGAGCCCCTATGCCTCACCTATTGTGGTAGTGAGAAAAAAGAATGGAGCTGTCTGGATGTGTGTGGATTACCGTACTCTAAACTGGTGGACCATACCAGACCAGTACACCATGCCCCGCATTCAGGATGCCTTGGACTGTCTAAATGGCAGTAAATGGTTCTCTGTGTTAGATCTTCGCAGCGGGTACTACCAGATCCCGATGACTCCAGAGGATCGAGAAAAGACTGCTTTTATTTGCCCCCTAGGCTTCTACGAATTTATGTGGGTGCCCCAAGGAATTTCAGGTGCCCCTGCTACTTTCTAGCATTTGATGGAGCGTGCTGTGGGGGACATGAATCTGCTCGAATGTCTGGTTTACCTAGATAATGTCATAGTGTTTGGCAGTTCCTTGGAAGAACATGAAAGCAGGCTGTTCAAAGTCCTGGATCGACTGGAAGATTTTGGTCTCAAATTATCTATAGATAAGTGCCAATTCTTTCAAACCTCTGTAAAATATGTGGGGCACATTGTATCCACTGAAAGCATAGAGACTGACCCCACCAAAGTAGAGGCTTTGACTACTTGGCCCCAACCAAAGAATTTGAAGGAGCTGCTGCGGTTCCTGGGGTTTTGTGGGTATTACAGATGATTTATCAAAGACTACTCTCGGGTGATCTGACCTCTGCTTAACCTTATGCAAGGATATCCCCCAACCCATAAAAAGTATAAGAAAATTGTACAATTGGGGACTGAAATAACTTATTTCTGCCCAAATGATGTGTTTGGCACCCGCTGGACTGCTGATTGTGAGGAAGCTTTCCATGACATTATATATCAACTTACTCATGCCCCAGTGCTGACCTATGCTGACCCTGCCAAACCATATGTTCTTCATACTGACGCCAGTCTGCAAGGGTTGGGAGCCGTACTGTATCAAGAGCACCCAAACTATCTAAGACCTGTAGCTTTTGCAGCCAAAGCTTGACTCCTTCAGAAAAGAACTACCCAGAGCACAAACTAGAGTTCCTGGCTCTGAAGTGGGCCATTGTTGATCAATTTCATGACTACTTGTATGGAGCTAAGATATTGATGAAAACTGATAATAACCCCCTGACGTATGTGCAGACCTCAGCTAAGCTAGATGCCACTGGCCATAGGTGGCTTTCCGCGTTGTCAACCTACAGCTACACTGTTGAATACAGAGCCGGCCTGAACCATATAGATGCTGATGTCCTTTCCCGGAGGCCTGTGTCCCGAGTTGATTGGGTATGGTTATCAGAACCTGACATAAGCGCTCTTTGCCAAAAATTTGACAAGGAGGAACAGGCATCTCCTGATGCTGTGGACTGCTTGGTGGACTGCTTGGGGCCATCTGAGAACTGCTTACCTGTTGCTTACTGTCGTTTTTCTGCCATAGACACTAGTATGCTGCCCCAGTTCAGTAATGATAGCCTCCAACGGGATCAATCCCGAGATCCCATGATAAACCCTGTCCTGGAAGCCCTGCAGAGAGGGTGAGATGTGTCAAAATTATGTTCCACTGACTTGAGAACTGCGCTGTTGTATAAAGAAGGACCTACAACTGCGCTGTTGAATATAGAGCCGGCCTGAACCATATAGATGCTGATGCCCTTTCCCGGAGGTCTGTGTCCCGAGGCTATTGTACAGGGAGACTGTGGGTGAAGAGGGGTGAGTAATCAAACAACAACTGGTGTTGCCCACTGCTTTTAGAGAACTGGTGTTGAGGTCCCTACATAACCACATGGGACATCTTGGCAGAGACCGAACCCTTGACTTAGTGCGGTCTCGATTTTATTGGCCCAAAATGAGTGCTGACATGGAGCAGTATATCAAGACCTGTGGTTGATGCTTACAAAGAAAGGCCCTGCCTCAGAGGGCTGCCCCCTTGGTCAACATCACTACTAGTGCCTCTATGGAACTGGTTTGCATTGATTTCTTGAGTTTAGAACCAGATCTAAAGAACATCAGCAACATATTGGTAGTTACTGATCATTTCACCCAGTATGCCCAGGCTTTCCCCACTAAAGATCAGAAAGCAACTACAGTGGCTAAAGTCCTTGTTGAGAATTTCTTTGTTCACTATGGGGCCCCCCAGCGAATTCATTCCGATCAGGGGAGAGATTTTGAAAGCCGTCTGATTAAAGAAATGCTATCCTTGTGGGGGGTACGGAAGTCAAGAACCACCCCGTACCATCCTCAGGGCGATCCCCAACCTGAAAGGTTCAACCGCACCTTGCTCGATATGTTGGGCACCCTGCACCCTAAAGACAAACCTAGATGAAGCCAGCAGATCAGTGCCTCGGTCCATGCCTATAACTGCACTAAAAGTGATGCCACTGTTTTTTCCCCATATAGACTGATGTTTGGAAGGGAAGCTAGATTGCCAGTAGATGTTTGTTTCAGGGTTTCTCCTGATGGGGTTCAGGCTGCTAATCATCTACAGTATGTGCAAAAGTTGAAAGCCCAACTCAACCATGTCTACCAACTAGCCCAGATCATGGCGGCTGAGCGAAACCTGGCCAATAAGGAAAGGTATGATAAAAAGGTAAAAGCAATGGAATTGAGAGAGGGGGACAGAGTGCTGTTGAGGAACTTGGGACTGCATGGCAAACATAAGATTGCTGATTGATTGGAAGATCTACCTATATATAAAGTGCGGCCTGAAAACAATTCAAAAGATGTGAAGACTATATATAGAAATCATCTGCTGCCAATCGGACAAATTTTGATAGAAACTGAACCTCCCAATGCCCCCCCTCCCGGGCCTATCACTACAGCTGCGGCCAAGAAAAAGCCAAGATCGGTTGTCTCCTCAGAAATCAAACTAAAGGGGCTTCCTCCACCCCCCTCTGATGAAGTTGATCAACAGTCTGTGTCTGAGGACAGTGAGAACAATGTTGAGTACTACCCCTCTTATGAATTGAGCCAACTGTTTATGGGCAATCCCCTAATTAACTCTGGGGATGAAGTTGGGCTTCCTATACTGTCTGAGCCCCCAGCTTTGTCTCTGGAGCCAGTGCTCCTAGAGGATGACGTGAGTGGCATTAAAGCTGAAGAGGTGGGATCCTTGAGCCTGGCTGAACTGTCTGGCCTGGCTGAGCTATCTGACTTTTCAGAAGAAGGCAGTAATGTGGGGGAGCAAGCTAGTGATATGCTACAACCTGAAGAATATTTTGAGTGCCCTGATGGTTCCTTGGCAGTACCAGAAAATTCCCCCACTGACCCAAATGCTGCGAGCTCAGAAATAGTAGGACTAGGCACTGAAGGTACTGTGGACTGTGGGTCCCCTCCTCCTGTAGTGGTTTACCCAACCCATCCCAGTGGGGCTGAGAAGGTGTCAGAACCAGCAGAGAGTTTCTCCGAACCCCCTAGACGGACTGACCGAGAAGTACGGCTGGTAGTGAGGTTGAGTTATGAGTCCCGGGGTCAGCCTGTGGATCTGCCTCTGAATGTGGTCCATAAAGGGATGTATGTGTCCCTGAGCTCCTTGCCTAAATTGACCCTGGGCAATGATTCTCAACTGTTGGTATCGCCCTCTGAATGTGGTGCCCTTGCCCCATTTAGCCTGCACATACCTGATAGGGAAGGGTTCCCTCTATTCTTGTTTCAGGGGCAGGAAGCAATGACCTGATTTATAAAAGAAAAAAGTTGTCTGTATGTGTAATGTTGTATAAACCATAGTAAACTGTGTATTATAGTATCAATGTATGTAACCAAAGGTCTGATGTTCTGTCAGTGTAAACTGTTTGCCTTAAAGTGGTTTAAGGGTAACTACTTGACTTGATTAGTGTTATCATGGAGTCTCCAAACAATTATTGTCTGTCATGTTCAATGTATGCCGCTGGTCCCCAGATTACTAACTTTGTATGTAACAAATGCTTAATGGTTGAAACTCTCCATGAAGAAATAAATCATTTCTTGGCTTCTACAACAGTTAGTCCTGAGATTGAAGCATTGGAGGACTATATTGACTCCATGCTGGGTCAGTCTTTATCTTCAAATCCCCCATTGGCTGACGAGACAGCATCCTCTGTTACATGTAACAAGTTAATTACGTCTTCTACACCTGCTGTAACTTTTGAGGACTCTGACAATTGGGCGGTGGTGCCCAAGGGCAAATCTAAACGTGGGGGCAAATTGGTTGCAATGTTCCATTCCTACCCTTATTTAATAAATATGATGCCCTCAAACATGACAGAAATGTTCCATCCCATGATGCTTTCATTAATATCCCCCATAGTGAACCTTTAGATTTTAGTCCATCCCGTAAAACGGTGGATAGTCATACTATAATCCCCACACCTAAACAAAACAAATCTCAAATAAGAGACCAAAATCATGAATCGGTTACTTTGTCACCTACTCCTAGTAATATGGATCTCCATCCATCATCTAAACAAATCTTTGTTATTGGCGACTCAATTATTAAACATCTGGATCGCCCTATATGTAACGTGGACAAATTCAACCGTACCTGCTCCAGTCTGCGAGGTGCCCGTGTATCAGATATCACTTCTACTGTGAAAAATATACTGAAGGGGGTTGGTGAAAACCAACTGTTTATAGTACACGCAGGTACTAACTATATAAATAGAGGTAGTATAGACGAGCTTAAACAGGACATTATAGCACTCAATAATGTGTTAGCTGAAAAAAATAGCCTTGTATGTTTCTCAGAAATTCTTTCTGTACCCAGAGCTCCTGATGTTATTACAAATAAGATTAAAGCCTTTAATGATTGGCTGAGACATTGGTGTCTTCAACAGAACATTCTTTGCCTTGCTCATTGGGAAACTTTCTATCTAAAAGACTCACTGTTCTGCTGGGATGGACTCCACCTCAGTCGTAGGGGTAGCTCTGTCTTGGGTAAAAGCTTCACAACAGCCATCAATAAACTTTTAAACTAAAATCCAGGGGGTCAGAACAGTGACAAAAGATCTTGTTCTCTAAAGAGACCTATTACTGATTTTTCTGAGTGTGAGGTACTTCGTTTAAACGCTAGATCTTTAAACCAGGTTAAGATGGCTGAACTGGAAGCTATGTGTCATTTGAATAAATACGGACTCATTTCTATTACTGAAACTTGGTGGCATCCCGATACTACCTGGATCCAGCGTATTCCTGGGTATAAACCATATCGTAAGGATCGCCAAGGCCAGATGGGGGGTTGGGGTATGTCTCTATGTTAGGGACGACATATCTTCATTCCAACTCCCTATTACTAGTAATATTGAAACTATCTGGGTAAATATCCAGTTTAAGGGGTACCCACAACTGCTGGTAGGGACATGTTATAGGCCCCCAACATCCAATAAAGAATATTCTATATGCCTACATAATGAGATCTTAGATATGGCTTCTAAAGGAAATATCCTTATACTGGGTGACTTTAATATGCCTACTATAAATTGGAATTCATTAACTGGTAGTGCGCATGCCGAGAAAGACTTAATTGCACTCATAGTTGATATGGGACTTGAACAAATTATTACAGAACCAACGCGAGGTGTCAATATTCTGGACTTAGTTATTACCAATATAGGGAATCTAATATCCAAGGTGATAGTCGGTGCCCCACTAGGATCAAGTGATCATTATACTATTTCCTTTTCACTGTTATTCTGTCAATATATCACCAATTTTACTGAATTCAAGAATTATAATAAAGCTAACTTTAACGCTATTAATGATCAAATAAATTCAATTTCTTGGGATACAATATTATCTCCTCTCTCCCTGGAAGAATCCTGGGACCATTTCAAATCTTCCATTTATTATTTGGAAAACTTACACGTTCCTACTACAAAAAAGTATAATAAAAAGGGGAAAATACCCTTGTGGTTTAAT
The DNA here is from genome assembly GCA_016271365.2 of Neoceratodus forsteri. Classification (NCBI taxonomy): domain Eukaryota; kingdom Metazoa; phylum Chordata; order Ceratodontiformes; family Ceratodontidae; genus Neoceratodus; species Neoceratodus forsteri. Next base: position 1,625,780,184 of record CM028129.1, read on the forward strand.
AAAACTATCAAAGTCTTAATTAAGGATAAACAGAGGCTTTTTTCACGTATAAAAAACAGTGAGGGAGAACTAAAGAATTATTATTCATTCAATATAGGAAAACTTTAAAATTACTAAAGCAAGCCATTTTGCAATCTAAAAAGAAACTTGAGTTTCGTTTGGCCCATACCAAAGACAGCTATAAATCATTATTTTCCTGTCTCAACAATAAACAAGCATTTGTCAATGCCGAACGTTCGCTTGCAGGTATTTGCAGTGGTGTTTGGCATGTATGGTGCTTTACCCTAATGCCCTGTGCGATTGCTGGTATTTGCACAATAAATTGTCAGCATGACCTTGTTGCTACCCCCATTGTGCGCTACGTAGGCGGAAACACGTTTTGGGCAGGATGTGAACAATGACAGCTGTACTGCTCATAAGGAAGTGTGGTAAAATGGCAATGTTGAAAATCTGGAGTGGAAATATTGAAAATTCGCAAACCTACGAGCGTGCGTGGGAACTGTGCAACGCACGCTCGTAAAACAATCATTGTAGGATTTTTTCGCCAAATTTTCAACATTGCCATTTTAAAACCTCTGCTAATGAGCAGTGTCACTGTGATTTTCTTACTGTCTCCCATACATTGATTTCGAATACCTACTGCGCCATTGTGCACTACATGGGCGGAAAGACGTTTTGGACAGGATGTGAAAAATGACAGCTGTACTGCTCATAAGGAGGTGTGGTAAAATGGCAATGTTGAAAATCTGGAGTAAAAATATTGAAAATATGCAAACTTACGAGCGTGTGTAGGAACTGCGCAATGCAGAGTCATAAAACAGTCATTTTTAGGAATTTTTTCACCAAATTTTCAGCACAGCCATTTTAAGACCTCTGCTCATGATCAGTGCCACTGCAATTTTCTTAATGTGTCCCATACATTGAGTTCGCACACCGACTGCGCCATTGTGCGCTACATGGGCAGAAACACATTTTGGGCAGGATGTGAAAAATGACAGCTGTACTGCTCATGAGGAGGTGTGGTAAAATGGCAATGTTGAAAATCTGGAGTGCAAATATTGAAAATTCGCAAACGTACGAGCGTGCGTAGGAACTGCACAACGACAAGTAAAACAGTCATTTTAGAATTTTTTCACCAAATTTTCAACATAGCCATTTTAAGACCTCTGCTCATGAACAGTGTCACTGTGATTTTCTTAATGTGTTCCATACATTGATTTCACACACCGACTGCGCCATTGTGCGCTACATAGAGGAAACACGTTTTGGTGAGATTGAAATGACAGCTCATACAACTCAGAAGAATGGTGATAAAATGGCAATGTTGAAAATCTGGGAGGAAAATATTGAAAATTTGTGAACTTACGCGCTCGCGTAGGAACTGCATAGCATAGCTAAATAAAACAGTAATTACGAATTTTGCACCAATTTTCAACATGGGAGTTGGGACCCTTCTCATGAATGATGTCACTGTCATGGCATTATTCAAGGCTAAAGGGTGATTTCGCACAGTGATGGTGCAGTGCCTGTGAAATCACCCTTCAGGCCCAGAATAACGCCATGACAGTGACATCATTCATGAGAAGGGTCTGAAAAACCCCATGTTGAAAATTTGGTGCAAAAATTCCAAAAAATGACTGAGATATGCATTAAAGTTGAACCCCCCCTATGTAGCCCATTATACAGCTTACTGGCATTTCCTCAGTTCGTGGTCGGCTTTGAAGAGTGCAGACGTGTTCCCGGTCCACCGAAGATCGCTGCGCCGGAGTCTGGAGGCATGGGGGTGGGAGGCTGGGTAATCATGGGTGGGTGCGGTTGTGGGAGGGGGCTGGGAGACGCCATGAACTGTTTTTGTTTTAGGTTTAAAAAATGACGACGGTAGACGTTGGCCACGCTGGGGTGGGCTTCAGTGTGGCAGAAGATGGCTGGGGGGCAAGGAGCTGACGGGGATTGGGCACACGTCGGCAAAGTAAACGGAGGTTTGCCACGCTGGGGTGGGCCCCAGCGCGGCAGCAGGACGGCTTTGGGGTGTGGAGCCGACGGGGATTGGGCATCCCGCCGGCCAAACAACATTTGCCATGCTGGGTGGGCTCAGCGTGGCACCAAAGTTTGGGGTGGTGTGGACGTGGTGCGGGGGAAGGTAGCGCCGTGATCTAGCAGGCGGCGCCAGTATGCAGCAGCGCTTTCCCTTGAAGCAGAGGAACACCGCTGTCATACTGAGCTCCTGCCCATTGGTGCGGATACGCCACCTACTACTCAAGGAGCAGTGCATTGGGTAGAGAGGCACACCTTCAAGTGTGCTACTCTCCCAAAAAGTTCCTTGCGCATGCGCGCATGCACGCAAGCAAACGTAAAAAATGAATAATAGGGATATGGGGCCCTTATGCGTAAATGACACAATTATATCTATGGATAGGGACATAGCTGACACATTCAATAAGCAATTCTGTTCCGTTTTTACTAAGAAAGAAGTTCCTAAATTCTTTAAGCATTTAAATAATGTTACTCCCTCTTACACTATTACTGAAGATGATACACTAAAAGCAATTTTGTCCCTAAAACCTAATTCTAGTCCAGGACCAGATAACATCAATCCCAGATTTTTAATTGAGACAGCTGCTGCAATTACTAAACCCCTTTCAATTATTTTTAATAAATCCTTATACGAAGGAGTTATTCCTCAGGACTGAACAATGGCTACAGTAATCCCAATCTTTAAGAAAGGTAATCACTCTAAACCAGAAAATTATCGACTTATAAGTTTAACATCTGTTATAAATAAGATCATGGAGAAAGTTATTAAGAAATTGTTAGATTATGAATCTACCTTGGGTAACATAACTGATATTACACAACATGATTTTAGACAAAGATATTCCTGTACTACTAATTTGGTTTCCTTCTATAATCATATCAGTATGGGTCTGGACTGTGGCATACCTATAGATGTAATACTTCTCGACTACAGTAGAGCATTTGATAAAGTTCCTCATGACATCCTGCTTGATAAAATAGAAAAAAATGGGTTTTTCACATTATATAGTCAATTGGGTGTCAGGTTGGTTGAATAAAAGACATCAGCAAGTTAGAATAAATGGCACACTTTCTGAGGTGCTGAGTGTGACCAGTGGGGTCCCCGCAGGGATCTGTGTTGGGACCGACCCTGTTTAACATCTTTATCAGTGATCTACAGGTTGGCCCCGAGAAGGTTCTCTCGAAATTTGCTGACGACACCAAGTTGTGTGGCTCTGTTCTTACATTATTAAACAGAGAATCCATGAGAAACAATTTAAAATCTATTGAAGAATGGGCAGTTTTAAATAAGATGACACTCAATTCAGACAAGTGCCATGTCGTACATTTTTGGTAAGAACAATCCCAGGCAGACTTATTTACTGAACAATGTTGCCCTTCATGTGTCACCGCTAGAACGAGATCTTGGGGTAATTATTAATAACAAATTATCTTCCAATGATCATTGTATGATGATAGCTAGGAAAGCCAATGCCTTGCTTACTCGGATCCAACGTTCATTTGTTTCAAGGACCCAGGAATGTGTAATTCCACTGTACAGAGCTTTTGTTAGGCCCCACTTGGACTATGGATCTCCCTGCTGGAATCCCTACTTAAAGCAGGATATTGATAGAATTGAGAGGGTGCAGAAAAGAGCCACAAAAATGGTCCCATATCTATCCAAACTAGACTATGAGGGAAGATTAAAGGTTACAGGGTTACATTCACTCTGTACAAGACGTACAAGAGGAGATCTACTCCTCTTATATAAAATCCAGAATTCCCAGGAGTTAATGCATCACTGTGGCTTACATTTTTCAACTAGTTGGACTTCCCCACGGTACCATAACAAACAGATATTTGTTTCAAAAACTAGAACAACAAAAAGGTTAAACTACTTTACAGTGAGAACACCCAAATTGTGGAATCTTCTTCCTCAATACTTAGTAGATAGCCATTCTAATTTAATCTTCAAGAAAGGGTTGGATTGTTGGCTGGAGTGTAATAACCTTAAGGTATAATTATCCCACCAATGTGGTGGGGGACAATCTCGATGGGCAGTAGCCTTCTTTTGTCCTTTGAAACCAAGTAATTCAAGTACTTGACATGGACGCCAAGTTCTTTGCAGGCCAGGAAGAGTGTAACCCCCCCTACAAATGGGGGTTCTTAAAAGCCTTCCCAAAGCTGCTTAATAGCTCCTTGCCTAACTGGTGTTCAACGCAATGCTACCCAAAATGCGGCCATTGTGAGTGCTTTTTAAGCCTCCAGCACTGTATTTTTGAGAGCTGCCTGCTTGCAGGTTCCAGTGGGTTGGTATGGGGGGATTGGTGTTTCCCTGCTCGAATCCCACCTGAGTAGTGGTGTAATCACCCTATTCTGTAGTCACTGAAAAGCACAACGGGAGCCCACCTGACAGATGTAACTGTTTGGCTGCAATTCTTTAGAGTATTAGTGAACTTACAGTTTGTTTAACCTGCTTTCCTTGCAGCTGGGACTCTGTGTGTTTGGCCCCTCCATTTTGGACCTGGACTTCCAAGATAAGCCAATGGGGGGACACTGAAATGGAGATCTTTTGAGCCAACCAGGAGCAGGACTCATTTTGGAGCCAGCTGGCCATAGGGGATACAGCCAGTAATTCTGGGAAATTAAGTTCTGGACTACGGTGCCCTTTTTTGCACCAATGGGGGCCGACTTAAGTGTCTGGTATCTGCAGCCCACCAATGGGATTGGGTGGCACCTGAACTGAGAGTCTTTGCCCAAACTGCCAAGGGGCAGAGTCGTCGTGGTTGTGAGTGAGGAAGGAGCTCTGTGCTCCTGCACTGTTGAGCTTTCAAGCGGGAAGCGCGTGTGGAAGGCCACATTTCGGCGGGTTGAATGCCAGCAAGTGTCAGACTAAATCCGCTAAGCAGTGGTCAGAGGAGGCTATGCAAAAGTACAGCTACCTACCAGGCTCACCCTGTAGAGGACTGGAGAATCTGCTTCAATCGTGCTCGGTCTGTCAGGACAAGTGAAGCTGCGTTGTTTGGGCCCAGTGTTCTGTGGTAAAAGCAATCGGGATTATACAGCAGCTGCCTGGTATGGTACCCCTCTGTTCTTCATATAAATGTGTGGAGAAGTGGCTGAATTCCAGGCTCGGTCCTGCAAGTGGTGTGAGAGCGATTTTCTTCTGGAGTCATGAGTATTAAATCAGGGGAGCTCCCTGTTAGGTGTTCATAGTGCGGGCACGATTTGTCTGGCTACACGAACTGAGCCCGCTAGCTATACTTAATCCCCTTAGGAATGAAATGCTCGTTTTCTGCATCAGGGTCCCAACCAGCTGCATCGAGAGGCTAGCCTCCTATTGCCTGGGTACCCAGAGTCAATAACTTATAGGTCAGGCCTGTGCACAGTGCCCTAGATATAGATCCAGATATATGTATATATTAGAGTGGTAAGCTAATTAACCTGATTTCCCCCAGTCCTTGTTATCTCCCCCTAAATAAATCAGATTGGTTGTCTTGCAAAAGTATACTGACTGACCCATGTGTCTATGTTGGATTATTGTACAGGTGGTTATTGTCTAATTGCATCTTACTTTATAGGGGGTCCCCAGAGGCAGTGAATTGAACCAAGCCTGGGGGTGAGTGTACATGGTAAGGGTACTGTGATTGACCTGTGTGGGCCACTAGTGGGTGGAAAGGGGGGTTGCAGTGACCCAGAGGGCTGTGACCAAGTCATACCGGACTGTCCTAACCCCCACCTCTGGGTGGAGGCACCTGCCATCGGATTCAGGCCCCTCAACCTGGTAGCTGCTAGTCAGGCAGGAGTAGTAGCCCTTGGGATAGCACCCCCTAGGGGTTACACTTGGGTCCAGCGTTACAATTTATTTACCCAGGATAGCACGGCTGAGATGCAGAATCTCGTTTCTAGTTGGGTCCTGCATTAAAATCTATTTACCCAGGATAGCCCTTCTGAGTTGAAAACATCTTGTTTACAGTGGTGTCCTGCATTATGATTTATTTACCCATGATAGCCCAGTTGCAATGCAGTATCTCTTTCCCCTTTTAGGTACTGCATTACAATTATTTTTTTACTTAGGATAGCCCAGCTGAAATTCAGTGCCTCACTTCCAGACGGGTCCTGCATTGCAATTTATTTTCCCAGGATAACCCTGCTGAGTTGCAACACCTTGTTTTACAGTGGGGTCCTGCATGACAATTTATTTATCCAGGATAGACCAGCTGAGATGCAGCATTTCATTTCCAGTGGAGACATGAATTACAAATTATTTACGAAAGATAACTGAGCTGAGATGCAGCATCTCATTTCTGGTGGAGTCCTGCATTACAATTTATTTATCCATAATAGCTGAGCTGAGATGCATTATTTCATTACCAGTTGGGTCCTGCATTACAATTTATTTACCTAGGATCGCCCAATGGAGATGTAGCATCTCGTTTCCAATGGGGTGCTGTGTTAACATGTATTTACCAATGGGGTCCTGAATTACAAGTTATTTATCCAGGAAAGCCCAGCTGAGATGCATCATCTCGTTTCCTGTGGGGTGATGCATGACAGCTTATTTACTCAGGAAAACCTGGCTGAGATGCATCATCTCATTTCCAGTGGAGTTCTGCATTTCAGTGTATTTACCAAGGATAGCCTAGCTGAGATGCAGGATCTTGTTTCCGGTGGGGTCCTGCATTACAATTTATTTACCCATGATAGCCAGGCTGAGATGCAGTATCTTGTTTCCTGTTGGGTCCTGCATTACAATAAAAGTTTATTCAGGTTAGCCCAACTGAATTGAAATGGCACATTTCCAGAGGGGTACTGCACTATACTTTATTTACCCAAGATAGTCCTGCTGAGTTGCAACACCTCGTTTTGTAGTGGGGTCCTGCATTACATTTTTTTTACCCAGGGTAGCTATGCTGAGAGATGGAATCTGATTTCCAGCGGTGTCCAACATTACAATTTATATACCCTGAACAGCCCAGCTGAAATGCAGTATCTCAAGTCCTGTGGGGTCCTGAATTACAATTTACTTACACAGGACAGCCAAGCTTTAATGCAGCATTTCATTTCCAGTGGAGTCATAGATTACAATTTATTTACTCAGGAGAGCCCAGCTGAGCTGCAGCATTTCTCGTGGAGTCTTGCATTATAATTAATTTACCCAGGATAGCCCAAGCTACAGTGCAGCATTTTGTTACCTGAGCTGTCCTGCATTGCAATTTTTTTATCAAGTACAGCCCAGCTGAGATGCAGCATCTTGTTTCCGTTGGGGTCCTGCATTAAAATTTAATTACCCAGGATAATCCTACTGTGTAGCAACACCTTGTTTCCAGTGAGGTCCTGCATGACAATTTATTTACCAAGTATTGACCAGCAGATATGCAGCATCTCATTTCTGGTGGGGTCCTGCATTAGAATTTATTTACCCAGGATAGCCCTGCTGCGTTGCAAAACCTTGTCTGCAGTGGGTGCTGCATTACAATTTATTTACCAAGGATAGACCAACTCAGATGCAGCATCTGATTTCCAGTGGGGTCCTGCATTACAATTTATTTAGCCAGGATAGTCCAGCTGAGGTGCAGCATCTAATTTCTGGGGGGGTCCTGCATTAGAATTTATTTACGCATGATAGCCCACCTGAGATGCAACATCTCATTTCCATTTGGGTCCTACATTAGAATTTATTTAACCAGGACAGCCCAGCTGAGATGCAGCATCTCCTTTCAGGTGGGGTCCTGCATTACAATTTATACAGGACAGCCCTCTTGAGAGCAGCATCTCATTTCTGGTGGGGTCCTGCTTTACAGTTTATTTACCCATGATAGCCCAGCTGAGATGAAGTATCTCGTTTCCTGTTGGGTCCTGCATTACAATTATTTTTTTTGTTTATTTTAGCCCTGCTGAGATGCAATACGTCATTTCCAGAGGGGGCCTGCATGACAGTTTATTTACCCAGGAGAACCCTGGTGAATAGCAGCACCTTGTTTAGCAGTGGGGTCATGCATTACAATGTTTTACCCAGAATAGCTCTCCTGAAGATATAGCAACTCGTTTACAGTGGTGTTGAACATTACAATTTATACACCCAGAACAGCCTATCTGAAATGTTGTATCTCAAGTCCCAATGGGTCCTGAATTACAGTTTACTTACAATGGATAGCCAAGCTGACATGCAGTATCTCGTTCCCAGTGGGGCTTGTGATTATAATTTATTATCCAGGACAGTCCAGTTCAGATGCAGTATCTCATTTCCTGCGGGTTCCTGCATTACAATTTATTTACCCAGGATAGCCCAGCAGAGATGCAGCATATAGTTTCCAATGGGGTGCTGCATTAAAATTTATTTACCAATGGGGTCCTGCATTACAAGTTTTTTACCCAGGATAGCCCAGCTGAGATTCAGCATCTTATTTCCGGTGGGGTCATGTATTTCAGTTTATTTATCTAAGATAGCCCACTGAGATGCAATATCTCGTGTCCTGTTGTGTCCTGCATTACAATTATTGTCTACCAAGGGTATCCCTGCTGAGTTGCAACACATCGTTTTGCAGTGGGGTCCTGCATTATAATTTATTTACCCCGGATAGCTCTGCTAAGCTACAGCATCTCATTTTCTATTGTTGTCCAACATTACAATGAAACATAGCCCAGGTGAGGTGCAGTATTTCGTTTCTGGTGGGATGCTGCATTAAACTTTATTTAGCCAGGATAGCCCTGCTGAGTTGCAACACCTTGTTTACAGTGGGGTCCTGCATGAGAATTTATTTACCTAGGATAGACTAGCTGAGATGCAGCATCTTGTTTTCTTTGGGGTCATGCATGACAGTTTATTTACCCAGGATAGGCCTGCTGAGATGCATCATTTTGTTTCCAGTGGGGTCCTGCATTGCAATTCGTTTACCCATGATAGCCCTACTGAGATGCCGTAACCTGTTTCCTGTTGGGTCCTGTGTTACAATAATTTTTTACCCAGGGTAGCCCTGCTGAGATGCAATGCCTCATTTCCTGAGGGGTCCTGCATTAAAATTTATTTCCCAGGGTAACCCTGCTGAGTTGCAACACCTCGTTTTGTCGTGGAGTCCTGCATTATAATTTTTTTACCCAGGATAGTTCTGCTGAGATGCAGCATCTCATTTTCCAGTGGTGTCCAACATTACAATTTATACACCCAGAGCAGCCCAGCTGAAATGCAGCATCTCAATTCCTGTGGGGTCCTGAATTACAATTTACTTACATAGGATAGCCAAGCTGAAACGCAGCATCTCGTTTCCAGTGGGGTCTTTGATTATAATTTTTTCACCCAGAACAGCCCAGCTGAGATGCAGCATCCCATTTCCTGTGGAGTCCTGCATTACCATTTATTTAGCCAGGATAGCCCAACCTGTGATGCAGCATTTCATTTCCCTATGGGACCTGCTTTACAATTTATTTACCCAGGATAGCCCAGGTGAGGTGCAGTATCTCATTTCCTTTGGGGTCATGCATGACAGTTTATTTACCCAGGCTAGAACAGATGAGAAGCATCATTTTGTTTCCAGTAGTGTTCTGCATTTCAATTTATTTACCCAGGATAGCCCCGCTGAGATGCAGCGTCTCGTTTCCAGTGGGGTCGTGAATTATAATTTATTTACCCAGGATAGCCCACCTGAGATGCACTATCTTGTTTCCTGCTGGGCCCTGCATTAGAATTATTGTTTACCCGGGGAAGCACACCTGAGATGCAAGGTGTCATTTCCAGAGGGGTCCTGCATTAACATTTATCTACCCTGGAGAGCCCTACTGAGTTGCAACACCTTGTTTTGCAGTGGTGTCCAGCATTACACATTTTTTACCAAGGGTAGCTCTGCTGAGATACAACATCTTGTTTCCAGAGGTGTCCAACATTACTATTTATATACATAGAACAGCCCAGCAGAAATGCAGAGTCTCAATTCATGTGGGGTTCTAAAATACAATTTACTTACACAGGACAGCCCAGCAGAGATGCAGCATCTCATTTACCCTGAGGTCCTGAACTAAAATTTATTCACCCAGGACAGCCCTGCTGAGTTGGAACTCCTTGTTTACAGTGGGGTCCTACATTACAATTTATTTATCCAGGATAGCCCAGCTGAGATGCAGGATCTCATTTCCTGTTTGGTCCTGCATTACAATTTATTTACCCACAATAGCCTTGCTGAGAAGCAGCATCTAATTTCCCCTGAGGTCCTGCATTATAAATTATTTCCCCTGGGGTAGCCCAGCTGAGATGATGCATCTCAGTTTAGGTGGTGTCACGCATTACAACTTATTTACCCTTGACAGCCCCGCTGAAATTCAGCACCTCAGTTCCTGTGGGATCCTGAATTACCATTTACTTACACATAATAGCCGACCTGAAAAGCAGCATCTTATTTCCACTGGGGTCTTGGATAATAATTTATTTACCCAGCACATCCCAGATGAGCTGTAGCATCTCATTTCTCATGGTGTCCTGCATTACAATTTATCTACCCAGGATAGCCCAAGCTGCGATGCAGCATTTCATTTCCTTTGTGGTCCTGCATTACAATTTATTTACCCCAGACAGCCCAGCTGAGGTGCAGCATCTCGTTTCTGGTGAGGTCCTGCATTAAAATGTATTTACCTAGGTAGGCCCTGATGAGTTGCAATACCTTGTTTACAGTGGGGTCCTGCCAGACAATTTATTTACCCAGGATAGACCAGCTGAGATGCAACATCTCATTGCTGATGGGGTCCTGCATTACAAATTATTTACCAAGGATAGCCTGGATGAGATGCTGTATTTCATTTCTGTTGGGGTCCAGCATTACAATTTATTTACCCATAAAAGCCTAGCTGAGATACGTTATCTCATTTCCATTTGGGTCCTGCATTCAAATATATTTACCCAGGATTGCCCAGATGAAATGCAGCATCTTGTTTCTAATGGGTTCTTGTATTAAAATATATTTACCAATAGTGTCCTCCATTAAAAGTTATTTTTCCAGGATAGCACAGCTGAGATGCAGCATCTTGTTTCCGGTGGGGTCATGCATGATAGTTTATTTACCCATGATAGCCAACCGGAGATGCATCATCTCATTTCCAGTAGGGTTCTGCATTTCAGTTTATTTACCCAGGATAGCCCAGCTGGGATGCAGCAGGTAGTTTCCGGTGGGGTCCTGCATTACAATTTATTTACCCATGATAGCCAGGCTGAGATGCAGTATCTGTTTTCTTGTTGGGTCCTGTATTACAATTAATATTTTCTCAGTGTAGAACAGCTGAGATGAAATGCTTCATTTCCAGAGGGGTCCTGTATTTCAATTTATTTTACCCAGGATAGCTATGCTGAGATACAGCATTTTGTTTCCAGTGGAGTCAAACATTACAATTTATATACCCAGAACAGCCCAGCTGAAATACAGTATCTCAATTTCTGTGGGGTCTTGAATTACAGTTTACTTATACAGGACAGCCAAGCTGAAATACAGCAACTCGTTTCCAGTGGAGTCCTGCATTACAGTTTGTTTACCCAGGATAGCCCTGCTGAGTTGCAACACCTACCTCATTTTGCAGTAGGGTCCTGCATTAGAATATTTTTACCCTGGTTAGCTCTGCTGAGATACAGCATTTTGTTCCAGTGTTGTCCAACATTACAGTTTATATACCTAGAATAGGCAATTGGAAATGCAGTATCTCACTTCCTGTGGGGTCCTGAATTACAATTTACTTACATAGAATTGGCAAGCTGAAATGCAGCATTTTGTTTCCAGTGGGGTCCTGCATTACAATTTATTTACCCAGGACAGCCCAGCTGAGATGCAACATCTCATTTACCATTGAGTCCTGCATTACAATTTATTTATCCAGGATAGCCCAACCTGTGATGCAGCATTTAGTTTCCCATGGGTCCTACATTACAGGTTATTTACTGAGGATATCCCAGCTGAGATGCAGCATCTGATTGCCGGTGGGGTACTGTATTCAGATTTATTTACCTAGGATAGCCCTGCTGAGTTGCAGCATCTTGTTTACAGTGGTGTCCTGGATTTCAATTTATTTACCCAGGATAGCCCAGTTGAGATGCAGCATCTCATTTCTGGTGTGGTACTGCATTACAATTTGTTTACCCGTGACAGCCCAGCTGAGATGCAGTATCTCATTTCCTGTTTGGTACTGCATTACAATAATTTTTTACCCTGGATAGCCCAGCTGAGATGCAATGCCTCATTTCCAGAGGGGTCCTGAATTCTAATTTATTTACCTTGGATAACCCTGCTGAGTTGCAACACCTCATTTTGCAGTGGGGTCCTGCATTACAATCTTTTTTTTACAGAGGATAGCTCTACTGAAGACACAGCATTATGTTTCCAGTGGTGTTGAACATTATAATTTATATACCCAGAATAGCCCATCTGAAATGCAACATCTCATTTCCTATGGTATCCTAAATTACAATTTACATATACAGGATAGCCGAGCTGAAAGACAGCATATTGTTTCCACTAGAGTCTCAGATCACAGTTTATTTATCCAGGACTGCTCAGATAAGATGCAGCATCTCATTTCCCATGGAGTCCTGAATTCAGTTTATTTACCCAGGTTAGCCCAAGCTGCAATACTGCATTTCATTTCCCCTGGGTTCCTGCATTACAAATTATTTACCCAGGATAGCCCAGCTGAGTGCAGCATCTCATTTCCAGTGGTGTCCTGCATTAAAATTTAGTTAGCCAGGCTAGCCCTGCTGAGTTGCAAGATCTTGTTTACAGTGGGATCCAGCATGACAATTTATTTACCCAGGAGAGACCAGCTGAGATGCAGCATGTAATTTCCAGTGGGTCATGAATTACAAATTATTTATAAAGATAACCCAGCTGAAATGCAGCATCTCATTTTTGGTGGTGTCCTGCATTACAATTTATTTACCCATAATAGCCCAGTTGAGATGCATTATCTCATTTCCAGTTGGGTTCTGCATTACAATTTATATGCCCAGGATAGCCCAGCTGAGATGCAGCATCTCATTTCAAATGGGTTCCTGTATTTAAGCAATACGGCATGACAGGGTGTGGTATATCATGGGATATCATCACGCCTGGAGTGGTTGGGCACGAGGCAGCAGGCCGAGTGCATCAAACCATCTGAAAAGTGACGATATCCCATGATATAACACACCCTAGAGTGACTTATTGCTATTATGAACTGATTTTGAAGTTTTATACTGTAAATAACAAAAATAAAAGAAACAGGTTTTAAAAGATTGTATGAATGAGTTTTTGGGTGGTGTAGGAGTACATTTTGAAAAAATAGTTTTCAGACAGTAGGTGGCACTGGCTGGTGGAGCCAGAGCTTTTCTGAAGCCATGATGATGTAGCCCGATATCATTACAGTTTCAAAGAGCTCTCGACCAATCAGAGTCCTCTCTTTATGATTATGAGTTCATAATAACATTTATTTAATAATAGTTTCCTGCATTAAAAGTTATTTTCCCAGGATAGCCGAGCTGAGATGCAGCATCTCATTTCCTTTAGGGTCATGCATGATAGTTTATTTACCTAGGATAGCCCACTGGAGATGCATCATCTCGTTTCCAGTGGGGTTCTATATTTTAGTTTATTTATCCAGGATAACCCACCTGAGATGCAGCATCTCATTTCTGGTGGGGTCCTGCATTACAGTTTATTTACCCATGATTGCCAGGCTGAGATGCAGTATCTTGTTTCCTGTTGGATCCTGCATTACAATTGTTTTCCTTGGTTAGACCAGCTGAGATGAAATGCCTATCATTATCCAGGATAGCCCTGCTGAGTTGCAACACCTCGTTTTGCAGTGGGGTCCTGCATTACAATTTTTGTTTAACCCAGGATAGCTATGCTGAGATACAGCATCTTGTTTCCAGTGGTGTCCAACATTACAATTTATATACCCAGAACAGCAGAGCTGAAATGCAGCATCTCAGTTTCTGTGGGGTTCTGAATTACAATTTACTTACACAGGACAGTCAAGCTGAAATGCAGCATTTCGTTTTCAGTGGGGTCCTGCATTACAATTTGTTTACGCAGGATGGCCCTGATGAGTTGAAACACCTCATTTTGCAGTGGGTTTCTGCACTATAATATTTTTACCCTGGATAGCTGTGCAGAAATACAGCATTTCATTTCCAATGTTGTCCAACATTACAATTTATATTCCCAGAATAGCCAATTGGAAATGCAATATATCAGTTCCTGTGTGGTCCTGAATTACAATTTACTTACACCGAATAGGCAAGCTGAAATGTAGCATCTTGTTTCCAGTGGGGTTCTGCATTACAATTTATTTACCCAGGACAGCTCAGCTGAGATGGAACATTTTGTCTCCAGTGGGATCCTGCATTACAGTTTATTTACCCAAGATAGCCAAGCTGAGATGTAGCATTTCATTTCATTTCCCCGGGGTCCTGCATTACAAGTTATTTACCCAGAATAGCCCAGATGAGTTGCAGCATCTCGTTGCCGGTGGGGTCCTGCATTAAAATTGATTTACCTAAGATAGCGCTGTTGAGTTGCAGCATCTTGTTTACAGTGGAGTCCTGCATTACAATTTATTTACCCAGGATAGCCCAGCTGAGATGTATCATTTAATTTCCGGTGGGTTCCTGCATTACAATTTATCTACCCGTGATAGCCCAGCTGACATGCAGCATCTCGTTTCCAGTCGGGTCTTGTATTAACATTTATTTACCAATGTGGTTTAGCAATGATAGCCCAGCTTAGATGCAGCATCTCACTTCCAGTGGAGTTCTGCATTTCAGTTTATTTGCCAAGGATAGCCCAGCTGAGATGCAGGATCTCGCTTCTGGTGGGGTCCTGCATTACAGTTTATTTACCCATGATAGACAGGCTGAGATGCAGTATCCCTTTTCCTGTTGGATTCTGCATTACAATTAATATTTAAAGAGGGTTGCCCAGGTTAGATGAAATGCCTCATTTCCAGAGGGGTCCTGCATTACAGTTTAATGTGGGGTCATGAATTACAATTTACATGCACAAGAGAGCCAAGCTGCAATTCAGCATCTCATTTCCAGATTGATCATAGATAACAATTTATTTACCCAGGACAGCCCAGCTGACATGCAGCATCTAATTTCCTATAGAGTTCTGCATTACAATTCACTTACCCAGGATAGCCCAAGAAGCAGTGCAGCATTTTGTTACCTGTGGTCTCCTGCATTTCAATTTGTTTACCAAGTACAGCCCAACTGAGATGCAGCAACTTGTTTCCAGTGGGGTCTTGCATTAAAATGTATTTACCCAGGATAGCCCTACTGTGTTGCAGCACCTTGTTTACAGTGGGGATTCTCCAATACAATTTATTTCCCAAGGATTGACCAGCTGAGATGCATCTCATTTGCAGTGGGGTCCTGTATTACAATTTATTTACCCTGGATAGCCCAGCTGAGATGCAGCATCTCATTTTTGGTGGGGTATTACTTGGTATTACTTGGTATTACTTGGTATGAAAGAACAGAAGAAGGCCAGAGCCCATCGAGACTGTTCCCCACACTATGTGGGACATTATTTATCTATTATCCCTCAACCAAACATCTAATTTGTTTTTAAAGACAGTGGCACTAGCTGCCTCTACCAATTCTTGTGGCAAGGTGTTCCATACAATGGATGCTCTTATTGGAAAAAAGTTTACCCTTTTGCTGGTTTTATAAGTTTTTACTTCAAGCTGTTTATTATGCAGTCTTGGAACATGTCTCTTTTGGGAGCATGGTAGACCACATTTTTCCATTAGATCTGGTGAATTTATTCAATTAAAAACCATAAGCATATCACCTCTTAATCTTCTAGTTTGAAGAGGGAAGAGACCAGTAGCTTTTAATCTGTTCTGATAATCCAAGTTTATTAATCTTGGAATCATTCTAGTTACTCTCCTTTGAACCTGTTCAAGAATTGCTATGTCTTTTTTTTGGTTTGGATTCCAGAAAGGGGAGCCATAGTCTAGATACGGTCCAATGTATGCCCTATACAATGGAATAAGGCATTGTTCAGTGCGATTAACAAAAGTGTTTTATTTGCCTCAAAAGTCTGTTGGTCATGCAAGCAGTTCTAACACAGTGATCATTTGATGTAAGTTTATTATTAACATATATCCCTAAATCTTTTTCACAATTTGATGAGTGAAGTGGTAGTACGTTTATATGATATATCATTTTTGGATTATTTAAACCGAAATGCACTACTAAATATTTGTCTTGATTAAACTGCATGATTTTCATTTGCCCAAAGTGTTAATTTTTCCAAATCCTTCTTTAATGCAGAAATATTTTCTTGATTATTAACCTTGCCCCCCAATTTGGCATCATCTGCAAATTTAACCATGAAGTTATCTGGCTCTGTTTGTAAATCACTGATAAAGAGGTTAAACAATGTTGGTCCCAAGACCAACCCCTGTGGTACACCACTTGTCACACTACCCAAATCAGACAATATACAGTATCATTAATTTTGACTCTCTGAGAACGATTTGTCAACCAGTTTAAAGTCCAGTTGACAATATCAGGTGACAAACCTAGATTATGCATTTTAGTAATGAGTTTTTCATGTGAGACTTTATCGAAAGCTCTACTAAAGTCCAAAAGCATTACATCAGTAGGGATACCCACATCTAGTAGAGTACTTATATTATTGTAAAAAGATATCAGATTGGTGGTGCAGGAATACTTGGGAGTAAACCCATGCCGATTTGAATCATAAATTCCTAATTTTTTACAATCTTGATCTATTAGAGACTTCATTACTCATTCCATTAATTTACCAGCCACTGAGGTCAGGCTAATTGGATGATAATTTTGCACAGAACCTCTATTGCCTTTTTTAAATATGGGAGTAACTATTACTGAATGCCAATCATTTGGTACAATGCTTTCTTGTAAGGATTTATTGAAAATAATTGACAAAGGTATAGAAATATTTATAGAGGTTTCGATCAGAAACCATGGATGAATACCGTCTGGGCCCGGACTAGTATTTTTTTTTCAGTTTTTTGATAGCCTGTATAATGTCAGTTGGATAGAACCTATGATGATCTATGTGGTGAACTTTAAATGTACTAATAGGTGATTTTTGAGAGAAGAGAGAACAAAAGTACTTATTAAAGTGATTCGAGGTTTCTATATCAGATAGAGAAGAGCCATGGGTTATAATGGGACCAATGGTCCTTGATACACCTTTTTTACTATTTATATAGGAGAAAAGAGATTTGTGATAGTCCTTTGTGTGAGCTAGTTTAAATTCTAGCTTATTTTTTGCCAATTTAATAGAATTTTTTAAGTTTTTCACAGATAGTCTGTATTTATGTAATAGAGTAGTTTTAAATGGAACAGAACTATTCTTAAATTTCCTAAAAAGTTTAATTTTTATTTTAATCTGATTTTTAATTGTCTCGTTGAACCAAGGGGGAATTTTTCCTTTATTATTAAATTTCCTCTTAGACGGAATAAAGGTATTTTCCAAATAATGTACAATGTTTTTAAAAAAGTCCCAAGCTTGTTGTGTTGTACAATTAAGAAGATTAGATTCAGTTTATGTTTTGAAGTATTCATTGATTTTAGAAAAATTTGCTTTGTTATAATTTTTTGTATAGTATAACTTCCTTTGTGTAGTTTTAAACTGTTGAATTTCAAAAAGAATAGATGAATGATCACTGGTCTCAAGTGGATCCCAAATTTGTAAATTGCTAATTTGTTGCTCTATGTTAGTAAATAATAGATCCAAAATATTAGGACCTCGAGTGGGTTCAGTAACAAGTTGTTGTAATCCAGTACTAATTATCACATCTAGTAGTCCTTTCTCGGCATAGGACTGTCCTGGAATGAGTCCCAGTTAATATGAGGGAGGTTAAAGTCACCAAATATTACAGTATCTTGAGATTCTGAAAAATATGTAATTTCTTTAAACATATCAGTTGTGTAATCTGAATTTGCAGATGGAGGTCGATAGATGTTACCAATAGTTATACAGGACTGGTCCTTCACTAAGATTTTAACCCATATACTTTCCAAAGGAAAGGGAGAACACACTTCAAAAGAAGGAATATCATTTCGTATGTACATACAAACTCCACCTCCTTGCTTATCTAATCTGTTTTCTGATATAACTTATAACCTGGAATTTCTCTGGACCAAATTGAGGATCGCCCACCAAGTTTCAGTTAATCCCACCACACCTATATTTAAAGTTTTACATTTGGCTTTGAGTTCTGCTAATTTGAGTTGGTTTAAAGATCTTGCATTCAAAGCTAGGAATTTACATTTAGTTGTAATAATATTTTGGTAAGTATTCAGAGGCTTGGGAATAGACCCATTCTCTCCCATTGTTTTTAGTTTAAACAATGATTTATGATTTTAATGATACTTTTCCCCATTAGTGTACTACCCCTACGACTGAGATGTAAACCGTCCCAGCAAAACAAGGAAGAACGATCTGAAAATGATTCCCAGTGGGTAATACAGGGTATATCTTGCTTAAAACACTACTTTCTCAGCCATTCATGTAGGGCTTTGATTTTCTGCGTCATGGTAGATGTTGCTCTTGGGACAGGTAGAATTTCAGATATACATACACAGCATCCCCTATCAAGTAACAGGTTACATAACACCACATAGTCCTGTTGTAACTGATTAAATGGGGTGTTGTTTATATCATTAACACCGGCATGTATGATAACCAGTGGATTTTCCCCTGCATTTTGTAAAATTTTAGGCATCATGGAGGTAATGTCAGATACCCTGGCCCCATGGAAGCTAGAACAAGTGCAGTTGCTCTTGTCACTATTGCATACCACCCTGTCAATGTGCTTAATGATTGAATCTCCCAGGACTAACACTTGTTTTGCGACAGTAGGGGTACAAGAATTAGAAACAGGTGATTGTTTAACACACTCTGGAGTGATTAACTTAATAGGTATTAATTTGGTAGCTTGAGACTTACTAGGACAAGTATTCATGGGCATTAACTCCTGATTTAAAAGTGTTTTTGAACCATTATTATCAACAGAGGGTGATGCACAGGACAAATCATGTAGCACTTCATTATTTGATACAGTCAATTGCTCAAAGCTATTACGAGTTTCAATAGGGGCACTATTGTGTATTTGACTGCCCCTGCTTTTTTTAAGAGGCTTTGTAACAATGGTCCAGTCATCATTATCATGAGAAGAGGGCAGATAATCATTCACCTTATAAGAGGGGGCAGAGGCAACAGGTATACTAGTACTAGTTGTTACAATTGTCTCCTCATCAGGAGGCATAGAAATGCTACCTAAATGTGAAGGAAATTGTTCATTAGAATGAAGTTGTTCATCCATAAGATAAACGTAACTTTCCAATTCCCTAATATCAGCAGAAACTTGTTTAATATTAAGCAGAAATACTATCTCTGCTTCAAGAGTAGTAATCAGATGGCAATTAGCACATACATACTCGCTCCCATACTTTCCCTCACTATACATCAGACATTGCATACACTTACTAAATTCTTTTTCCATTATTAATGGTGTATATTTACTAAGTAGAGGATATGCTAAAATTATCTTATCCAAGTTTGTCTAATGACTGCAGTTTCAGCGTGCCCAGCGGACACAGCAGACACAGCAGACACGCGTAAATGCAAATGTAGCTACTTTTAGTTAGCTGCTTTCTGATCTACAAGCTAGGCTAGCAACAGGAAGTTGTAATTTGAGTCACCTGCTTTTATAGTGTCTAAGCCACACCCCCAATTTATCTCTCTCTCTCTCTCTCCTCCTACTGGTTTAGCAAAGTAAGTTGATACAGTACCCTTCACAGCACAGAACACACACTGACTTTCTTTCTTTTCTTTCTTTTTTAACCCTAAATAAGACCCCTTCTACTTCTAATAAAGTATCTGTCTTGCTTAATCTCAAAGACACTGACTCCTGCTGAGATATAAGTGTTAAATTAATAAGAAAATGTGACGTCTTTTAGTTAGCTGCTTTCTGCTCTACAAGCAAGTCTTCGCCAGCACTGGGGAATGTTCAGGACACAAGACAGTAGCATTTTGGGGATGCAGATTAATGCTGGTGACTGTGTGTGACACTGCCCGCATGACAGAGCGCACCATTAATTCTGGGAGACTTTGCATTTTTTGTTACCCTCTCTACAAGCAAGGCTAGCAACAGGAAGTTGTAATTTGAGTCACCTGCTTTTATAGTGTCTAAGCTTCACCCCCAATTAAGCTCTCTCTCCTCCTACGGGTTTAGCAAAGTAAGCAGCTAACTAAAATGTTCTTATTAATTTAACACTTATAACTCAGCAGGAGTCAACTTCATTCTAATGAACAATTTCCTTCACATTTAGGTAGGGGTCCTGCATTAGAATTTATTTAGTTATGATAGCCAAGCCGAGATGCATCATCTCATTTCCACTTGGGTACTACATGGCAATTTATTTAACCAGAACAGCCCAGCTGAGATGCAACATCTCATTTCCAGTGGTATCCAGCATTACAATTTATTTATCCAGGATAGTCCTCTTGAGATTGAGCATCTCACTTCTGGTGTGGTCCTGCATTATAATTTATTTATCCATGATAGCCCAACTGAGATGTAGTATCTCATTTCCTGTTGGGTCCTGCATTATAATTATTTTTTACTCAGAATTGCCCAGCTGAAATACAATGTCTCATTTAGAGATGCAGTGAAATAAAATTTTGCTGGCGAAGTGAACGTGAAGTGGCCACTTCGTGTTGTCACTCCACTACGTGGATTGGCCAGTAGGAAAGGCTCACTTCACCTTGTAACTATTACTTTGCATTGTCATTCCACCTTAGCGTGAAGTAAGGTGGAGTGGCAACAATATTGGCAGCCCCCCAGTTCCCCCACATACACACAGTCACCAGAATTAAAGTGCATCCCCAAAATGCTACGTCTTGTGTCCAGAAAACTCCCCAGTGCTGATGAAGTGAAATGAGAGCACAACAAGAAATACAAAGTCTCCCAGAATTAATGGCGCCCTCAGTCATGTATGCAGTGCACGTGGTCACATCACGCACAGACACCAGAATAAATGTGCATACCCAAAATGCTACTGTCTTGTGTCCAGAAAATTCCCCATTGCTGATGAAGTGAAAGGAGAGCATACCAAGAAATGCAAATTCTCCCAGAATTAACGGCACACTCAGTCATGCGCGCAGTGGTCACACACAGTCACTAGAATTAATTTGCATCCCCAAAATGCTACCGTCTTGTGTCCAGAAAATTCCCCTGTGCTGGCGAAGTGAAATGAGAGGGTACCAAAAGATTCAGTCTCCCAGAATTAATGGTGTACTGCAAATGCACAGACAGATTAAGATTGTGCTGTGCACTCAAGAGATGCAGAGTCAGATGCAAAGGCACAACAACACCTAACCAGTGCTCACAAGTCAAAATCCAAATCTGGAAAAGAATATCTTTTACTGGTTGGGGTAGTGCACGGCAGTAACATTCCACTACCAGTAAAGATGCCACAAAGCAGTATAAAAAATTCATGCAGGTGCGGTGGATAACAGGTTCACACTGCTGCAATTACTCTTGCACGATAAAAGTTGTCTGATTTAATGGTACGCATCACATACTCACACAACAAGTATTGTGTAGCAAATTGAAAACCTTTAGCATTATAACCAAATGTTTTAAACAAACTGAAATTATGCACTGCTGCACCACTACAATCAGCAAAAAAATTTCAAGAATTACTGAAAATATTACTGTGTGTACATTAACACAGTTATGCAATAAAAATATAACCAAAACAGAAAGACTGCCTTTTTCTCCCAGTTAATCTACCTACACCACAGATACGCCCTTCCCCCAAAGCACATTTCACAGTACACAGACAGACTGTTCTAAATTAACATTCAAAATCCACACACAAACAATAAACTCTCGATGATATGAGGACAGAAGGGTTTCCTACAATTGATGCATTAAATTTTGAGCAAAAAAAAAAAAGGCTCAAAAAGGCTTTAACAACTTTTAGAGGAGTTGAATCGCAGAGCTCTGACAGGAAACTGTCTCCATCTTCCACTACACACACACTACACAGAACTGAGGCTGTGCAGAACAGTCTAGAGCCCATGTGACCTACAATCCCATGAAGCATTGCAAATTCGCCTTGGAGGTCAATAACAAGGTGAAGCGATGCGAAGTACATTGATTTTAATGTACTTCTCCTTAAAATTGGTGGAGAAGTGGTTTGAGGAAGGCGGAATAACGCAAAGTCATTGGTTTCAATGGACTCCGCGTTCTCCATTATGCCGCGAAGTACTCCGCTTTGCATTGCCGAGCACTTTGCGGATTCTGCCTTACTCCGCGAATCACTCTGCGGAGTGAATTTCGGCCACTTTGCCCATCTCTAGTTTCATTTCCAGAGGGGTCCTGCATTACAGTTTCTTTACCCAGGATAACCTGGCTGAGTTTCAGCACCTTATTTAGCAGTGGGGTCCTGCTTTACAATTTTTATTGCCCAAGATAGCTCTGCTGAAGACACAGCAGCCCATTTCTAGTGGTGTTCAACATTACAATTTATATACCCAGAGCAGTCCAGCTGAAATACAGCATTTCAATTCCTGCAGTGTCCTCAATTACTATTTACTTACACTGGATAGCCAAGCTGAAATGCAGTATCTCGTTACCAGTGGAGTCCTGCATTCCAGTTTATTTAGTAGGCTAGCCCAAGCTCTGATACAACATTTCACTTCTCCTGTGGTCTTGCATTACAGTTTATTTACTCAGGACATCCCAGCTGAGATATAGCATCTCGTTTCCAAAGGGGTGCTACATTAAAATTTATTTACCAGTGGGATCCTGCATTACAGGTTATTTACACAGGATTGCCCAGCTGAGATGCAGTATCTTGTTTCCTGTTGGATCCTGCATTACATTTATTGTTTAGCCCTGCTGAGTTGCAACACCTCGTTTTGCAGTGGAGTCCTGAATTACAATTTTTTTTACACAGGAGACCGCTGCTGAGATACAGCATCTTGTTTCCAGTGGTGTCCAACATTACAATTTATATACCCTGAACAGCCCAGCTGAAAGCAGCATCTCAATTCCTGTGGGGTCCTGAATTACAATTTACTTACACAGGACAGGCAAGCTGAAATGCAGGATCTCATTTCCAGTGGGGTCATGAATTGCAATTTCTTTTTACCAAATTCAGCCCAGCTGAGATGCAGCATCTTGTTTCCGGTGGGGTGCTGCATTAAAATTTATTTACCCAGGATAACCCTGCTAAGTTGTAACAAATTGTTTATAGTGGAGTCCTGCAAAAAAAAATTATTTACCCAGGATAGCCAAGCTGAAATGCAGCATCTCGTTTCTGGTGGGGTCCTGCATTACAATTTATTTACCCACAATAGCCCAGCTGAGATGCCTAATCTCATTTCCAGTTGGGTCCTGCATTACAATTTATTTAACCAGGATAGCCCAGATGAGACTGAGCATCTCATTTACAGTGGAGTGCTGCATTGCAATTTATTTACCCTGGATAGCCCTGCTGAGATGCAACATCTCATTTCTGGTGAAAACTCATTTCTAGGAAAACAAACTGAACTTACAAGCTCAAATGGGCAGACTGGGTGGGCCATAGGCCCTTATCTGCCGACACTGTCTATGTATCTATGTATCTATGTATGGTGTGATCCTGCATTACAATTTATTTACCCATGATATCCCAGCTGAGATTTAGTATCTTCTCTCCTTTTGGGTCCTGCATTACAATTATTTTTTACTCAATATAGCCCAACTGAGATGCAATGCCTCATTCCCAGGGGGTCCTGCATTACAATTTATTTACCCAGGATAACCCTGCAGAGTTGTAACACCTCGTTTTGCAGTGTGGTCATACATTGCAATCTTTTTACCCAGGTTAGCCCTGCTGAAGACACAGCATCTCATTTCCAGTGGTGTTGAACATTACTGTTTATATACCCAGAATGGCCCAGCTGAAATAAAGCATCTCAATTCTTGTGTGGTCCAGAATTACAATTTACTTACACAGAATAGGCAAGCTAAAATGCAACATCTCAGATCGTGTGGTGCTGAATTACAATTTACTTACACAGAATAGGCAAGCTGAAATGCAGCATCTGATTTCCAGTGGGGTTCTCCATTACAATTTATTTACCCAGGACAACCCAGCTGAGATGCAACATCTCATTTCCCATTGAGTCCTGCATTATAGTTTATTTACCCAGGATTGCCTAAGCTACAATGCAGCATTTTGTTTCTCCTGGAGTGCTACATTACAATTTATTTACCCAGGATTGCCTAGCTGAGATGCAACATCTCTTTGTAGGTGGGGCCCTGCATTAAAATTTCTTTACCCAGGACAGCCCTGCTGAATTGCAACACCTTGTTTACAGTGGGGTTCTGCATGACAATTTATTTACCCAGGATAGACCAGCTGAGATGCAGCATCTCATTTCCAGTGGAGTCATGTATTACAAATTATTTACCAAAGATAGCTGAGCTGAGATGCAGCATCTCATTTCTGGTGGGGTCCTGCATTACAATTTATTTACCCGTAATAGCCGAGCTGAGATGCATTATTTCATTTCCAGTTGGGTCCTGCATTACAATTTATTTACCTAGGATAGCCCAGTGGAGATGCAGTATCTTGTTTCCAATGGGATGCTGCGTTAAAATTAATTTACCAATGGGGTCCTACAATACAAGTTATTTACCCAGGATAGTCCAGCTGAGATGTATCATCTCGTTTCCTGTGGGGTGATGCATTTCAGTTTATTTACCCATGATAGCCAGGCTGAGACGCAGTATCTCGTTTCCTGTTGGGTCCTGCATTACAATAAATGTTTACCCAGGGTAACCCACCTGAGATGAATTGGCACATTTCCAGTGGGGTCCTGCATTACAATTTATTTACCCAGGATAGCCCTGCTGAGTTGCATCACCTCGTTTTGCAGTGGGGTCCTGCATCACATTTTGTTTTACCCAGGATGCTGAGAGACAGAATCTAATTTCCAGTGGTGTCCAAGATTACAATTTATATTGTTTATTGTTTATTAGTAATTCGGAACACCTTTGAGTCAAAGACTCATTTACAAAGGATCCACGTCACAGAAAAAAAAAAGGTACAGACAGATGTAACTAACATTAGAACACTGTATAAAGTTCATCTTATTTACAATGAGAAGTAGGCAGGTATTCAATGAGAAATTAACACATACAAATACTAGGGATGACTTAGATTAAGGCTTCTACATAACAGAATAAAACAGGTAGGAAACAAATACTAACACTACCAGCTTGGGCTGAGAAACAGGCAAAGGGTGAGGTAGTTTCAGGCAAAGGGCCATCGTTAGAGGTAATTATTAGCTCAAGAGCAGTCACAGGTTCTTGAGGTCAGGAGATGTTCCCTAAGGTGGGTTTTGAATGGCCCACGTCTAGGTTCATTTGCTAATGAGGCCGGAAGGCTGTTCATCCACTGAGGTGCCCTATAGTTAAAGGACCTTTGGAATAGGGAGGTCCAGCAGCCAGGCACTGAGAAGAGGGGTTTGTCAGAGCTGCAGGTGTGCTGCACCTTGGGTTCAGGGTTGACTAGAGGGGCTAGCCCAGAGAGGGAGAGATGAAGGGCAATTGTTTTAGCCATGAGGCATGTGTGGAACCTGATTCTGTTGTCAAGGTTGAGCCAGCCGGCATCATTATAAAGTGAGCAGGTGTGTGTGAGATGGTCACATCCCAAGACAAGGCAGCAAGCTTTATTTAGGGACAGACGGAGACTATCTAGGACTGTGGTGTTTGCTGCTCCATAGATCAGTAAGCCATGCTCCAGCAGCGAGAGAACTGAGGAGGAGACAGCAAGCCTGAGGGCGTCTGGAGTGAGACAGTGTTTGAAGCCATATAACAGTCCCAACCTGACATTTAGGGACTTGGATAGGTGGTGAATATGAAGGTGGAAGTTAAGTGCAGGGTCCAAGGTGATGCCCAGGTATTTGAAGGAGCCCACTTGCTCCAGAGGGGTCTGGTTTGAAGTTAGGACTGGAGGGCAAAGCTCCTTTCTTGTGTTCTGTGGGTGGGAGAACAGCATACATTTGGTTTTTGAATAGTTGAGAGTAAGGTGCTGAGCGGCGAACCAGTTCTCAGCACAGCTAAGGGCGGCCTGGAGGGAGCGGTGGAGTTGAAAGGGGTCAGGGTTGGAGGAGAAGAGGACAGCATTATCCGTGTGCAGTAATAGATTGCTGGGGCAGGACATTGGGACGGAGTTGAGGAAAAGGCTGAAAAGTAATGGCCCAAGAATGGACACCTGAGGAATGCCAGAGAGGACAGGCAGGCTATTGGATAAGGTGTTCCCTATTTTGACCTGCTGGGACCGGTTCAAAAGGTAGTCCGTAAACCAGCCCATTGCATCATGGGAGAAACCCAGGTTGGACAAGGTGGCAAGTAGGAGGGAGTGGCTGATGGTGTCAAATGCGTTTGTGAGGTCTATGTAGACTGCACCAGTGATGTGACCCTTGTCCAACACGGCATGTATGTGAGTGGTAAACTCAAGAAGGGCAGTGGTGGTACTGTGCCCTTTGTGGAAGACAAGTTGTTGTTTACAGAGTAGGTTGTATTTGGTGAGGTGAGCAGTGAGTCGGTCTGACACTATCCACTCTAAGGCCTTGGATAGGGGTGGGAGTATGAAGATGGGGCGGTAATTATTGGTATTGGATCGACCCCCACTTTTAAGGATAGAGGTAATGGCGGCAGATTTCCACTTGGAGGGAAATTTACCTAGGCACAGAGAGCAGTTTAATATGTGAGTTAGTGGGTATAGGACCTCCCAAAGGGTGAGTCGAAGGACCTTCACATCTAGGGAGTCGCTGCTGAAGGAAGAGTGGCTCAGTGCTTTAGAGAGATATGGCTCTGTAGATTTGGGAGTAATTTGGTGTAGGTAAAAAGGGGGGGCTTCTGGGGGAGTACAGGAGCAGGAAGAAAGTGGATCAAAGAAATTAGAGGAGAGAACCTGGTTGAGAAGGCGTTATTGAAAGCCTCAGCAATTTGGGTGGGGTCAGAGGTCAAAGACCCATTGACCAAGACCTGGTTGGGAACAGGGTTAGGGTCTTTGCCACAGATTTCCTTAATGTTGTTCCAGAACTTATGCTCTGAGCCCTAGGAGGTGGTTAATAAGGATTTATAATAATCTGCTTTTGCTTTTTGCATGGCCCAGGTACACTTGTTCCGAGCCTCTCTGTACTTTTGTCTATCGAGCAAGAGGCCGGACTCAGTGGAGAGTTACCACAATGAGTCCCTCGCCCGCAACAAGGCCAGGAGGCGATCGGAGATCCAAGGCACAGTTTTGCCTCTGACTATTGTTTTGGTGAGAGGGGCATATTTGTCACATATATTGTTGAAAGCCAGGATGAAGAGGTCAAGTGCTCTATCAGGGTCGAAGGAGTTTGTAACAAAAGACCAATCCATCCTGCTGAGGTGTGCTTTAAGAAGTGTCAGCTTACCAGGGCCTAGTTTGCATTGCTTTATTAATATAGGAGGAGATCTAGAAGCTTTGCAAGTCCAGGAACAGAGAACGGGGCAGTGGTCACTAAGTACATTTGGGAGGACGGTGACATTAGTGATTTTGTGTGGACGGTTGGTGAAAATGAGGTTTAGCAGAAAAGAAGACCCAGTGCGCAGGTACCAATGGATGGGGGACAAGACCACTTGGGATAGGTCTTGGGCTGTGGCAGCATCCATGAGTGGTGAGGCGTCCCTACTTAGCCAATTAATATTGAAGTCACTGAGTATAATCTTTTCTGTATGCGATGGGAGGGTGTCCAAGTAGGACAGTAATGAGAGGAAGGACACCTTTTGGTCCCTGGGGAGAATGTAAACAGTGATCAGGAGCGGGATTTGGGAGCATCCCAAGGTTAGTTTAAGTGTGAGTGCTTGTGGTCCTGGACCCAGTATGGGGTTGGGGAGCAGCTGCTCGTGTAGTAAAACCTTGCAGTAAATGGGGCATCCACCCCCACATTTACCCTTCCGATCAATGTGGTAGAGGTTGTAGTCAGAGAGGGCAATGGATGAGTTGGGATCCTAGGATTAAGCCAGGTTTCGCTAATAGCTATGACATCAGGCTGATGCTGAAGGACCCAGCCCTGGAAGGAGTCCCACTTTTTCAAGAGACTGCAGACGTTAAGGGAAAATTCAAACTGTAGAGAGCTGGAACAGAGGGGCTCCTCGTGGCAAGCCGCACACATACCTTTGCGAATTCGGTGGGTGGGGGAGGGCATCTTGCTGCCCGTGCCCTCTCGACCTCAGGGACCCTCGGATCAGGTCTGATTAGCTGTGGAGGAAAGCACAGGGAGGTAAGCAACTTATATTATGGGAGTGGAGAGCAGGAGCGGGGAGGGGGTGTGGGCAAGGACAGAAACGCTCAGCAGAGACCAGTTCTCAAGATGGATTAAATTGCAGCTTTCTTGCAGCCTCAGAACTTTTTTACTCTGGCAGAATTAGGGGTCTGAAGTTGGATTAAATTTCTGTTATCTTGCAGCCTCTGAAATCTTTTTTTTTTTTTTTGCTCTGACAAATTAGGGGACTGAAGTCTAAATGGGGCTCAACATTCAATTGTAAATGCAGGGGACCGGAGGTTTCAGGGCTCCTTAATGCACAGTAGAATACAGCAGAACATTAGTACTATATGCTAAATTATAAGGTCCTAAAGGCAGTTATAGACTTAAAACACAGCAGGAATAGAGCCATATAATATGCTTTAGGGCACAGAAATGTGACTAAAAAAAACTATCTCCAAGCCTATGCTGACAGAAATAGATTAAGGCAACAAAGCAAGCAGCAAAAAAGGCGCCAAGGCCAGGGAAAATTCAAACTGTAGAGAGCTAGAACAGAGGGGCTCCTCATGGCAAGTCGCGTACATACCTTTGCGAATTTGGGGGTGGGGGAGGGTGTCCCTCTCGACCTCAGGGACCCTTGACCTCAGGGACCTCATATACAGTACCTTGAACAGCCCAGCTGAAATGCAGTATCTCAATTCCTGTGGGGTCCTGAATTACAATTTACTTATACTGGACAGCCAAGCTTCAATTCAGCATCTCGTTTCCAGTGGAGTCATAGATTACAATTTATTTACCCAGGAGAGCCCTGCTGAGATGCAACATCTCCTGTGGAGTCCTGCATTACAATTAATTTACCCAGGATAGTCCAAGCTGCAGTGCAGCATCTCATTACCCGTGCTGTACCGCATTGCAATTTTTCTTATCAAGTGCAGCCCAGCTGAGATGCAGCATCTTGTTTCTGTTGGGATCCTGCATTACATTTTTTTTTACCCAGGATAGCCCTGCTGAGTTGCAACACCTTGTTTCCAGTGAGGTCCTGCATGACAATTTATTTACCAAGAATTGATCAGAAGAGATGCAGCATCTCATTTCCAGTGGGGTCCTGTATTATAGTTTATTTACCCAGGATAGCCAAGCTGAGATGCAGTATCTCATTGTAGTTGGGTCCTGCATTACAATGTATTTACCCAGGATAACCCAGCTGAGATGCAGCGTCTCATTTCTGGTGGGGTCCTGCATTAGAATTTATTTACCCATGATACCCCAGCTGAGATGCTGCATCGCATTTCCAGTAGGGTTCTGCATTTCAGTTTATTTACCCAAGATAACCCAGCTGAGATACAGCATCTAGTTTCCGGTGGAGGCCTGTAGTACAATTTATTTTCCCATGATAGCCCAACTGAGATGCTGCATCTCATTTCCAGTGGGGTTCTGCATTTCAGTTTATTTACCCAGGATAATCCAGCTGAGATGCAGCATCTAGTTTCCAGTGGAGGCCTGCACTGCAATTTATTTACCCATGATAGCCGAGCTGAGATGAAGTTTCTCATTTCCTGTTGGGTCATGCATTACAATTATTCTTTATACAGGGTAGCCCAGCTGAGATGCAATGCCTCATTTCCAGAGGGTTCCTGCATTACAGTATGGCCCTGTCGACACTACGCCTCTGTAACGTTACAGAGTGCCCAAACCATTACCGCAGTGGTTTGCATTTACACCTGTAATGTTACAGAGGGTATTTTTGTAACCGTTGTTGAAACCACATATGAGGTGGTTTCAACAACGGTTATGAAACCGGTCCCACCTTGATAACGTTACGGCGGTAGTGTAGGACGGGTGGTAATGGTCCCCTGCGTATGTCCGAGCGCAGCGTGAGCTGCATAGTGGAATCGGCACCGCCGTATCGTGCCGCCTAGCTCCCCGAGGTGGACCAGCGTGCCGGTCCCGTAACGGACACCACCGCGGTGTGGACACACTGCACCGCTCCCCAGCTGTAACGGATTGCATCCGTTACCAGGCCGGAGCTGTGTAGTGTGGACAGGGCCTTTATGAGGAGGTTTCAACAACAGTTACGAAAACAGTTCTGCCTCTGTAACGCTACCAGCTGCAGTGTGGACACGTGAGCGTGTAGTCCCAGCATTACCCTCAGTGCAGCACGAACTGCATTGTGGGATAGGGTGCCGACCGTAACAGTCACCTGTCACCCACAATGTGGACCGGCTGTAACAGTTCCAAACCGTTATCACAACGGTGCACTGGCAGTGTGGACACACTATCGTTTACTGTCTATAACGGTTTGAAACCGTTACAGCGTTTTAGTGGCGTAGTGTAGGCGGGGCCTTTGTTTCCCCTGGGGTCCTGCATTACAACTTTTTTACCCAGTGTAGTCCAGCTGAGATGCAGCAACTTATTTCTGGTGGGGTCCGGCATTAAATTTATTTACCCAAGACAGCCCTACAGAGTTGCAACATCTTGATTACAGTGGGGTCCTGCATTTCAATTTATTTACCCAGGATAACCCAGCTGAGATGCAGCGTCTCATTTCTGGTGGGGTCCTGCATTAGAATTTATTTACCCATGATACCCCAGCTGAGATGCTGCATCGCATTTCCAGTAGGGTTCTGCATTTCAGTTTATTTACCCAAGATAACCCAGCTGAGATACAGCATCTAGTTTCCGGTGGAGGCCTGTAGTACAATTTATTTTCCCATGATAGCCCAACTGAGATGCTGCATCTCATTTCCAGTGGGGTTCTGCATTTCAGTTTATTTACCCAGGATAATCCAGCTGAGATGCAGCATCTAGTTTCCAGTGGAGGCCCGCACTGTAATTTATTTACCCATGATAGCCGAGCTGAGATGAAGTTTCTCATTTCCTGTTGGGTCATGCATTACAATTATTCTTTATACAGGGTAGCCCAGCTGAGATGCAATGCCTCATTTCCAGAGGGTTCCTGCATTACAGTATGGCTCTGTCGACACTACGCCTCTGTAACGTTACAGAGTGCCCAAACCATTACCGCAATGGTTTGCATTTACACCTGTAATGTTACAGAGGGTATTTTTGTAACCGTTGTTGAAACCACATATGAGGTGGTTTCAACAACGGTTATGAAACCGGTCCCACCTTGATAACGTTACCGGCGGTAGTGTAGATGGGTGGTAATGGTCCCCTGCATGGCCCGAAGCGCAGCGTGAGCTGCATTGTGGGATCGGGCACCGTCGTAACGGTCGCCTAGCTCCCGAAGTGTGGACCAGCGGTGCCGGTCCCGTAACGGACACCACCGCGGTGTGGACACACTGCACCGCTCCCCAGCTGTAATGGATTGCATCCGTTACCAGGCCGGAGCTGTGTAGTGTGGACAGGGCCTTTATGAGGAGGTTTCAACAACAGTTACAAAAACAGTTCTGCCTCTGTAACGTTACCAGCTGCAGTGTGGACACGTGAGCGTGTAGTCCTAGCATTACCCTCAGTGCAGCACGAACTGCATTGTGGGATAGGGTGCCGACCGTAACAGTCACCTGTCACCCACAATGTGGACCGGCTGTAACAGTTCCAAACCGTTATCACAACGGTGCACTGGCAGTGTGGACACACTATCGTTTACTGTCTGTAACGGTTTGAAACCGTTACAGCGTTTTAGTGGCGTAGTGTAGGCGGGGCCTTTGTTTCCCCTGGGGTCCTGCATTACAACTTTTTTACCCAGTGTAGTCCAGCTGAGATGCAGCAACTTATTTCTGGTGGGGTCCGGCATTAAATTTATTTACCCAAGACAGCCCTACAGAGTTGCAACATCTTGATTACAGTGGGGTCCTGCATTTCAATTTATTTACCCAGGATAAACCTGCTGAGATGCACCATCTCATTTCTAGTTGGGTCCTGCATTACACATTATTTACCCAGGATATCCCAGCAGAGATGCAGCATCTCATTTACAATGTGCCTCCTGAATTAAAATTTATTTACCCAGGACAACCCTGCTGAGTTGCAACACCTTGTTTACAGTAGGGTCCTGTATTACAATTTATTTACCCAGGATAGCCCACATTGCGATGCAGTATTTCGTTTCCCCTGGGTTCCTGCATTACAACTTTTTTACCAAGTATAGTCCAGCTGAGATGCAGCATCTCATTTGCAGTGGGGTCCTCTATCAAAATTGATTTACCCAGGAGAGTACTGCTGAGTTGCAACACCTTGTTTGCAGTGGGGTCCTGCATTACAATTTATTTACCCAGGATTGCCCAGCTGAGAAGCAGCATCTCATTTCAGGTGGGGGTCATACATTACAATTTATTTACCCAGGATAGCCCAGTTGAGATGCACCATCTCGTTTCCAATGGGTCTTGTATTAAAATTTATTTACAAGTGGGGTCCTGCATTACAGGTTATGTACCCAGGATAGCCCAGCAGAGATCAGATTTATTTACAGACCACAGGCCTGCTGAGTTGCAACACCTTATTTACAGTGGTGTCCTGCACTGCAATTTATTTACTCGGGATAGCCCAGCTCAGATGCAGCATCTCATTTCCAGTAGGGTCCTGCATTACAATTTATTTACCCAGGATAGCCTAACTGAGATGCAGCATCTAATTACCCCTGAGGTTCTGCATTATATATTATTTACCAGGACAGCCCAGCTGAGACGTAGCATCTCAGTTTAGGTGGTGTTCTGCATTAAAACTTATTTACCCTTGCTAGCCCAGCTGAGATGCAGCATTTCGTTTCCAGTGGGGTCCTCCATTGCAAATTATTTACACAAGATTGTGAAGTTGAGAAGCATCTAATCTTCAGAGTGGTCCTATATTACAGTTTATTTAACGAGGATAGCCCAGCTGAGATGCAACACCTCTTTTCCAGTGTGGTCCTGCATTACAATTTATTTACCCAGGATAGCTTAGCTGAGATACAGCATCTTGTTTCCAGTGGGGTCCTGCATTACATTTTATTTACTCATGATAGCCCAGCTGAGATGAAGCATCACAGCTCCTGCTGGTTCCTGCATTACAGTGTATTTACCCAGGATTGCCCAGCTGAGATGCAATGTCTCGTTTACAGCTGGGGTTCTACATGTAAGCAATAACACGCGATGAGGTGTGGGTTACGTTTTGATAAGAGAACGCATAGGGGTGTACTAAGACATGAGGTGCTTGTGCTGAGTGCCTTATGCCCCTGGGCGTGCTCTTATCAGCATGCAACCCACACCTCGGAGTGTGTTATTGCGCTTATAAAATGGGTCTCCACGTTAAAGACTTTGATTGATAAAAAGTTTACATACTGGTAAGTGTAAATAAAAAACAGAAAGAAATATGAGTATATAATTTGAAAAAATAAGAAAAATTAGTCCCTGTTACTGCTTTGGAATGTGTGTGTGTTTTTTTAATGAAAGTTATTAGAGGAGACTGGTGTTCTTCTGTGTTTCTAATGCTCCCTCCACACACGCACACACACAGAAGCACTGAATAGCATGTTTTTTTTTCTTTAATATTTTTTATCTTGATCATGAGTTTTATTTAAATGCAGGCAGCTGGAGTTTTACTATTATGCAGCCATGGGGGGGGGGACGGACCGCTCCATTATGGGAAGATGTGTTCACACACACACACACACACACACACACACTTTTTGTTTTTATTTTACTTTGTTCTGTGTTCAATTACTGTACATTGATTGCATCATGTTCAGTGCGACCGAGCGTGTTCCTCAGCAGTCACCGTACACATTGACTTCCTACTTTGCGAATCGCACGACTCTGCTATTGTAATTGTCTGTGTCTTCGCATGACACAAAATTAAGAGTTTTGGGGGGCTTACTTTTTTAAAAGTCATATAGGACTGGCACAGGTCTGGGGAGTTGTGGAGGTGCAGGTGGGTAATTTTTTTTTCGAAAGCTGCATCCTCCCCGCACAAGCTTCACAAGTACCAGAGGGGAGAGTGACATTTTTAAATGAGGGAAAACATGTTTAAAATCTGTTACTGTGCTGTTGTTGTGTTTGTTTGCTGAAGTAACGGACATTGAGGAGGGGGCAGGCAGACCGGCATCTTGGACATGGAGATATTGTGTTGTGAGGTGTGCGAGGCTGGTTGTGTGCCCACTTATAAAACAGTTTGAAGCTCAGTTAGGTTATTGATTTACAGTTGTTGTTAGGTTGCCCAGGGAAGAATAGTGCCAGTTGGCATAAATATCGGCTGATAAGGACACAGCTAGTAGGTCCTTTCAGCCAATCAGTTTGAGGCATTTTGTTGATCCATTTTATAATACAATATATTTACCTATAATAGCCCAACTGAGATGCAGCATCTCAGCTACTGCTGGTCCTACATTACAATTTATTTACCCAGGATAGCCCAGCTGAGATGCAGGATCTTGTTTCTTGTTGGCTGGGGCATTACATGTTTGTTTTTACCCAGGAAAGCAGAGCTGAGATGCAGTATCTCGTTTCCTGCTGGGTATTGCATTTCAATAATTTTTTACCGAGGATAGCTCTGCTGAGATGCAATGCCTCATTCCCAGAATGGTCTTGAAATACAATTTTTTTACCCAAGATAGCCCTGCTGAGTTGCAACTTCTAATTTTGCAGTGGAATTTGATCCCCAGGATAGCTCTGCTGAGATGCACCATGTCATTTCCAGTGGTGTCCAACATTACAATCTATATAACCACAACAGACCAGCTGAAATGAAGCATCTCAGTTCACCTAGGGTCCTGAATTACAATTTACTTACACAGAATAGGCAAGCTGAAATGCAGCATCTCGTTTCTAGTGGGGTCCTGCATTACAATTTATTTACTGTGGCTAGCCCAGCTGAGATGCACCATCTTGTTTCCAGAGACATCATGCATTACAATTTATTTACCCAGGATAGCCCAGCTGAGATCCAGCATCTGATTTCCAGTGGGATCCTGCATTACAATTTATTTATCCTGGCTAGCCCACCTTAGATGCAGTAACATGTTCTCAGGGGGTCCTGCATTATAATTTATTTAGACAGGATAGCCCAGCAGAGGTGCATCATCTTGTTTCCAGAAGTATCCTGCATTCCAATTTATTTACCCAAGATAGCCCAGGTGAGAAGCGACATCTGACTTCCAGTTCAGGTGCTGCATTACAGTTTATTTACCCAGGATGCCCAGCTGAGATGTAGAATCTCATTTTGAATGGGGTCTTGCATTAAAAAAATTTACAGCGGGGTCCTGCATTCCAGGTTATTTACCCAGAGGTCTGCCCAGCTGATATGCACCTTCTCATTTCCTGTGGGGCTATGCATGACAGTTTATTTTCCCAGGATAGCCCAGCTGAGATGCATCATCTTGTTTCCAGTGGGTTTCTGAATTTCAATTTATTTACCCAGGACAGCCCAACTGAGATGCTGCACCTCATTTCCATTTTGGTCCTGCATTAAAATTTATTTACACAGGATAGCTCAGCTGAGATGCAGCATCTCATTGTCCCTGGGCCTGCATTTCAAGTTATTTACCCTTCATAGCCCAGCTGAGGGGAAGCATCTAATTTCCAGTGGGGTCCTGCATTACAAATTATTTACCCAGGATAGCCCAGCCAGAGATGCAGCATCTGATTTCCAGTGGGGTCCTGTATTACAATTTATTTAGCTAGGATAGTCCAGTTGATATGCAGCATCTCATTTCTGGTGGGGTCCTGCATTATAATTTATTTACCCATGATAGCCCACCTGAGGTGCAGTATCTCATTTCGTGTTTCGTCCTGCATCATAATTATTTTTGATTGAGAATAGCTCAGCTGAGAAGCAATGCTTCATTTCTGGAGTTGTCCTGCATTACAATTTATTTACTCAGGATAACCCTGCTGAGTTTGAAAACCTCGTTTTACAGTGGGGTCCTGAATTACAAGTTTTTTCTCCTCCAAGGTTGCTTTCCTGAAGATATAACATCTTGTTTCCAGTGATGTTGATCATTGCAATTTATATACCCTGAACTGCCATCTGAAATGCAGCATCTCAGTTCCTGTTGGGTCTTGAATTACCATTTACTTCCATAGGATAGTCAAGCTGAAATGCTGCATCTTGTTTCCAGTGGGGTCCTCTATTACAGTTTATTTACCCAGGACAGCCCAGCTGAGATGCAGCATCCCATTTCCCATGGAGTCCTGATTTACAATTTATTTTCCCAGGATAGCCCAAACCGCGATGCGGCATTTCATTTCCGCTGTGGTACTGTGTTACAATTTATTTACCAGGATAGCCCAGCTGAGATGCAGCATCATATTTCTGGTGGGGTCGTGCATTAAAACTTATGTACCCAAGATAGCCCTGCTGAGTTGCAACATCTTGTTTCCATTGGGGTCCTGCATTTCAATTTATTTACGCATGATATCCCAGCTGAGATGCATCATCTCATTTCCGGAGGGAGCCTGCATTAAAATTTATTTACCCAGGACAGCCTAACTGATATGCACCATCTAATTTCCCCTGAGATCCTGCAGTATAAATCTTTTACCCAGGATAGCCCAGCTGAGACGTAGCATCTCCGTTTAGGTGGTATACTGCATTACAACTTATTTACCAGTGATAGCCCAGCTGAGATGCAGCATTTCGTTTCTAGTGGGGTCATCCATTACAAATTATTTACCCAAGATTGTAAAGTTGAGAAGCATCTAATTTCCAGAGCAGTCCTGCATTACAGTTTATTTACCTAGGATAACCCAGCTGAGATGCAGGATCTTGATTCCTGTTGACTCCTGCATTACAATTTTGTTTTACCCAGGATAGCCCAACTGAGATGCAATGCCTCATTTCCAGTAGGGTCTTGCGTTAGAATTTATTTACCCAAGATAGTCCTGCTGAGTTGCAACTCCTAATTTTGCAATGGGGTCCTGCATTACAATTTATTTACCCAGGATAGCTCCGCTGAGATGCAGCATGTCATTTCCAGTGGTGTCCAACATTACAATTTATATACCCAGAATAACGCAGCTGAAATGCAGCATCTCAATTCCTCTGGGATCCTGAATTACAAGTGAACTTATACAGAATAGGCAAGCTGAAATACAGCATCTCTTTTCTTGTGGGGTCCTGCATTACAATTTATTTATCCAGTTTAGCCGAATATGCAATGCAGTACTTTATTACCCCTGGGGTCCTGCATTACAGTTGATGCCCTAATCAAACTGGGAGTACACGGGAATATATCCCATTTGACTGAGACATGGCTGAAGGGCAGGAAACAGAGGGTCTGCATCAAGGGGAAATTCTCTGGGTGGGCAGACGTGACCAGTGGGGTCCCACAGTGCTCTGCCCTGGGTCCCTGTCTTTTTAATCTGTACATTGCTTCAATGAACACTCTGTCAGATGTGTGGCTTTCTATATTTACCGACAATACTTGTATCGGCTATGCAGTTAACAACCATCATATCTGTCAACTGCTATGAATTCCGCATACTGCTGTGATTTTCACACTCAAATTTATCCTTGCTCCTCACAAGTTTACCAATGTTCCTCATGATGTTTGAGCTATTTCTGGACACACAAACTATCAAATCATCAAACTAAGCTGATAGAAACATTCCTTATCATTGACTATATGGGTTCCACTATCTGTAGACATAATATTATTTAATAAGAAGTCAACATTTAACATCGATAAATGCACCGTGATGCATTTAGGGAAAAATAATATGCAATACCAATATGGGCTGGGGAGTAACGTACTAAGGGGAGTCAATGAAGAGAGAGACCTTGGCATAAGAGTGAGCAATGACCTTAACTTTAGGCCGCACTATAACCAGGTCATTAAAAAAAGCCAGCAGTATTACTGCATCCAGAAACATACAAAAAGTAGAAATAGGGAGGTCTTGCTCTCCCTTTATAGCTCATTGCTGCGCCTCCATATGGAGTATTGTACCCAATTTTGGGCACCTGGGGGCAAAGGTGATATCAATGCCTTGGAGAGGGTTCAGAGGAGGGCACCACATAGAATAAAGGAAGTCCAGCCTCAGGATTATCAGCAGTGGCTACAACATTTGGCAATGTATTCACTGGAGTTTCGTAGACTGCAGGGCGATATGTGCCTGATCTTTAGGGCCCTTAACGATGTACTTGATGTGGGAACAGTTGAACCTGGCACTGAGGAAACAGATACATAGTACCAGAGCCCATCTATTACAGATAAGTGTGGAGAGATGTAACACATATAGGAGAAAACAATGGTTTACTGTTAGGGTAACTAAGATCAGGAATGAGCTCCCAATTAAGGTGGTGCCTAGTAAAACCATGGGTGAATTTACGGTAAAACTAGACAATTACCTGATTGGGAAAAAAATTCTTGAGTATTCTTAAGGTAAATTTGTGTCGAGTAAAAT
Source organism: Neoceratodus forsteri (assembly GCA_016271365.2). Lineage (NCBI taxonomy): Eukaryota > Metazoa > Chordata > Ceratodontiformes > Ceratodontidae > Neoceratodus > Neoceratodus forsteri. Next base: position 1,625,818,849 of record CM028129.1, read on the forward strand.
ATACCTCGGTCTTCAAATGCTCCATATCAACCTATGAAACCTACAAATTTATTGACCCAGGATAACCCTGCTGAGCTGGAATACCTCGTTTTGCAGTGGGGTACTGGATTACAAGTTTTTTGTACCCAGGGTAGCTCTGCTGAAAATATAGCATCTCGTTTCCAGTGGTGTTGAACATTTCAATTTATATACCCAGAACAGTCCAGCTGAAATGCAGCATCTCAATTCCTGTGGGGTCCTAAATTTCAATTTACTTACACAGAATAGCCAAGCTGAAATGCAGCATCTTGTTTCCAGTGGGGTCCTGGATTACAATTTATTTACCCAGGACAGTCCAGCTGAGATGCAGCATCTCATATCCCATGGAGTCCTGGTTTACAATTTATTTTCCCAGGATAGCCCAAACTGTGATGCAGCATTTAATTTCCCCTGTGGTACTGTATTACAATTTATTTGCCATGATAGCTCAGCTGAGATGCAGCATCTTATTTCCAGTGGGTCCTGCATTAAAATTTATGTACCAAGGGTAGCCCTGCTGAGTTGCAACATCTTGTTTACATTGGGGTCCTGCATTTCAATTTATTTGCCCATGATATCCCAGCTGAGATGCATAATCTCATTTCCAGTGGGGCCCTGCATTAACATTTATTTACCCAGGACAGCCTAAGTGAGATAATAAAATAATAATATTTTTAATTTATATAGCGCAATTCCAATTACAAAGCACTGCACATACAAAACACATCATAATAATTTAAAAACTTAACACCGATTCAGCATCAGTGTAAAAACATCACCAATTTTAAATATTAATCATTAAAAGCTTGTTGCAAAAGATGTGTTTTCAGGCTGGTTTTAAAGCTCTCCACGGTCCTGCACTCCCTAATCTGACGAGGTAGAGCATTCCATAGGGACGGTGCCGCAAACAGAGATGCCCAGGCACCAGATGTTTTTAAGTGAACCCTGGGAACCTCTAACAACCCCTCACCAGATGAGCGGAGGCGCCAGCTAGGGCTGTAGGGAACCAGGAGTTCTTGCAGGTAACTCGGTCCCAGTCCATGCAGGGGTTTTATAGGTCAACAGACCGAGATGCACCATCTAATTTTCCCTGAGATCATGCAGTATAAATTTTCCACCTAGGATAGCCCTGCTGAGACGTATCATCTCAGTTTAGGTGGTGTCCTGCATTACGACTTATTTACCCATGATAGCCCAGCTGAGATGCAGCATTTCGTTTCCAGTGGGGTCCTCCATTACAAATTATTTACCCAAGATTGCAAAGTTGAGAAGCATCTAATTTCCAGAACAGTCCTGCATTACTGTTTATTTACCCAGGATAGCCCAGCTGAGATGCAAGATCTTGTTTCCTGTTGACTCCTGCGTTACAATTTTGTTTTTACCCAGGATAGCCCAGCTGAGATGCAATGCCTCATTTCCAGTAGGGTCTTGCATTAGAATTTATTTACCCAAGATAGCCCTGCTGAGTTGCAACTCCTCATTTTGCAGTGGGGTCCTGCATTACAATTTATTTACCCAGGTAGCTCTGCTGAGATTTTATTTATTTATTTATTTAGTTTTTGCTGACCGGGTAAGTGCACTAGACAAATCCTGCCTATTTTCAGGCTTGACCCGGTGGAGGGGGATACAAATGAATGCCAACTGACCTTGAACCAGATTAAGCTGTTGGTGGTGTTTTTAGTGAATGCAGCATGTCATTTCTAGTGGTGTCCAACATTACAATTTACATACCCAGAATAACGCAGCTGAAATGCAGCATCTCAGTTCCTCTGGGATCCTGAATTACAGTTAATTTATACAGAATAGGCAAGCTGAAATACAGCATCTCATTTCCAGTGAGGTCCTGCATTGCAGTTTATTTACCCAGGACAGTGCAGCTGAGATGCAACATCTCATTTCTCATTGAGCACTGCATTACAATTTACTGTATTTACTCATTTAGTCAAATATGCAATGCAACATTTTATTACCCCTGAGGTCCTGTGTTACAATTTATTTACCCAGGATAACCTTGCTGAGCTGAAACACCTCGTTTTGCAGTGGGGTACTGGATTTCAAGTTTTTTGTACCCAGGGTAGCTTCTTCTGAAAATACAGCATCTTGTTTCCAGTGGTGTTGAACATTTAAATTTATATACTCAGAACAGCCCAGCTGAAATGCAGCATCTCAATTCCTGTGGGGTCCTAAATTTCAGTTTACTTACACAGAATAGCCAAGCTGAAACGCAGCATCTCATTTCCAGTGGGGTCCTGGATTACAATTTATTTACCCAGGACAGCCCAGCTGAGATACAGCATCTCATTTCCCATGGAGTAGTACATTACAGTGTATTTAACCATAATAGCCCAAGCTGTGATGCAGCATTTCATTTCCCCTGGGGTACTGTGTTACAATTTCTTTACCCAGGCTTGCTCAGCTGACATGTAGCATTTCCGGTGGGGTCCTGCATTAAAATGTATTTACCCTGGATAGCCATGATGAGTTGCAACACATTGTTTATAGTGGGGTCCTGTACTGCAATTCATTTACACAGGATAGACCAGTTGAGCTGCAACATCTAATTTCTAGTGGTGTCCTGCATTACAATTTATTTACCAAGAAAAGCCCAGCTGATGTGCAGCATCTAATTTCTGGTGGGCTCCTGCATTACAGTTTAATTACCCAGCATAGCCCAGCTGAGATGCAGCATCGTGTTTCCATTGTGGTTTTGCATTAAATTCTTTTTGACCATTGGAGTTCTGCATTCCAAGTTTTTTACCTGGGATAGCCCAGCTGAGATGCATCATCTCGTTTTTGGTGGGGTCCTCCATTAAAATTTATTTACCCAGGATTGCCCTGCTGAGTTGCAATACCTTGTTAACAGTGGGGTCCTGCATTACAATATATTAGCTAGTATAGTCCAGTTGAGATGCAGCATCTCATTTCTGGTGGGGTCCTGCATTACAGTTTATTTACCCATGATAGCCCAGCTGAGATGCAGTATCTCGTTTCCTGTTGGGTCCTGAATTAGCATTATTTTTTGCTTGGAATAGCCCAGCTGAGATGCAATGCCTTATTTCCGGAGGGGTCCTGCATTAGAGTTTGTTTACCCAGGATAACCCTGCTGAGTTGGAACACCTCATGTTGCAGTGGAGTCCTGCATTACAGTTTGTTTACCCAGGATAGCTCTGCTGAAGATATAGCATCTCACTTCCAGTGGTGTTGAACATTACAATTTATATACCCAGAACAGCACAGCTGAAATGCAGCATCTCAATTCCCGTGGGGTCCTGAATTATAATTTATTTACACAGGATAGCCAAGCTGAAATGCAGCATTTCCTTTCCAGTGGGTCCTGTGTTGCAATTTATTTACCCAAGTTAGCCGAGCTGAGATGCAGCATCTCATTTCTGGTGTGGGCCTGCATTAAAATTAATTTACCCAGGATAGCCCTGCTGAGTTGCAACACCTTGTTTACAGTGAGGTCCTGCATTACAATTTATTTACCTAGGATAGTCCAATTGAGATGCAGCATAGAAACATAGAAACATAGAATTTGACGGCAGATAAGGACCGCTTGGCCCACCCAGTCTGCCCATTTCCCTGCCTGATGGATAAGCTGCAGATCCTAGTTAACCAGCAGCCTACTTCTTCCTACCCCCACCCCCTAGAATTGCCTTATGACTGTCCCATGCATGCTTGAATTCCACCACTGTTTTTGACTCCACAACCTCCTCTGGAAGGCTGTTCCATGCATCCACAACCCTCTCTGTGAAAAAATACTTCCTTAAATTACCTCTGAGCCACCCCCCTTCTATCTTCAAATTGTGCCGCCTTGTTCTTGCACACATCTTTTTTTGAAAGATGCTACCCTCTTGGACTTTGTTGATTCCCTTGAGGTACTTGAAAGTTTCTATCATGTCCCCCCTCTCCCTCCTTTCCTCGAGGCTATACATATTAAGCTCCTTAAGTCTTACTTCATATGTCTTCCGGTGCAGACCCTGCACCATTTTAGTTGCCCTCCTCTGGACAGCTTCCATCCTGTCTATGTCTTTGCGCAGATTGGGTCTCCAGAACTGCATGCAGTACTCCAGATGTGGTCTCACCAGCTGTCTGTACAGAGGGATAATAACTTCTTGTTTTCTGCTGGTGATGCCTCTCCCTATGCATTCCAGTATCCCCCAGCCCTCCTTGCTGCCCCTCTCACATTGCTTGCCCACCTTTAGGTCATCTGATATGACTACCCCCAGGTCCCTTTCCATTTTTGTTGTTGTTAGTATCTCACCCCCCATTGTGTACTCTTCCCCTGGGTTTTTGTTTCCCAGGTGCATTACCTTGCACTTCTTAGCATTGAATCTAAGCTGCCATACATTTGACCATTCCTCTAACCTTGCCAAGTCCCTTCTCATCCTTTCCACCCCACCTTGTGCATCAACTCTGTTGCAGATCTTAGTGTCATCTGCAAAGAGACATACTTTTCCTTCCAGTCCCTCTGCAATGTCGCTTATAAAGACATTGAAGAGGACCGGTCCTAATACTGAACCCTGTGGTACCCCACTGCTAACCCCCCTTTTTTCAGAGTGGACTCCATTTACTATTACTCTCTGTGTCCTATTCTCCAGTCAATTCTTTACTCAGGCTGTCATCTTGGGACCCACTCCCAGGCTGGCTAACTTGTATATTAATCTTTTGTGCAGGACTGTGTCAAATGCCTTTCTAAAGTCTAGGTAGGCCATGTCCACAGCCCCCCTGATCTACTACTTTGGTCACCCAGTCAAAGAAATCTATCAGATTTGTCTGGCATTACCTTCCTGCTGTGAATCCATGCTGCCTTGGGTCCTGTGCCCCTCTGGCCTCTAGATACGCAACAATTCTTTCCTTCAGAAGTGATTCCATCATTTTCCCTACCACTGAGGTTAAACTAACAGTTCTGTAGTTTCCTGCTTCTGCCTTGCTCCCACTTTTGTGAAGGGGAATCACATCGGCCCTCCTCCAGTCCTCAGGTACCACCCCATCCTCCCATGATTTGTTAAAGAGGGTATTCAGTGGTGTTACTAGTTCTATCCTTAGTTCTTTAGAATTCTGGGATGAATCCCATCAGGCCCCATTGCTTTGTCCACCTTCAGTTTTAAGAGCTCTTTCAGAACTCTTTCTTCTGTAAATGGGCTGGTATCAACTTCTGTATCCAGAGTGTTTCTACTGTTTGTTTTAGGTACCCTCTTCCTTTGTAAATACTGAGCAAAATATTTGTTTAGTATCTCTGCCTTTTCACAGTCACCCTCTGCCCACCCTCCTCCCTTTATTAAGCCTCACTATCCTCCCTTGGTCTTCCTTCGCTCCCTGATGTACCTATAAAAGGTTTTATCCCCCTTCTTAACTGAGTTGGCTGTCTTTTCCTCGGTTTGGGCCTTTGCTGTTCTGACTGCCTTTCCAGCTTCCTTTTGCTTTAACTGATACAGTTCTCTGTCCTGTTCCTTCTGTGATTCCTAGTACTTCCTGAATGCTTTCTTTTTCTCTTGAACCTTCACTGCCACTTCCTTTGAGAACCATAGTGGTTTCTTACCTTGTTTCGTTTTGTTTATTTGCTTTACACAAAGGCTTGTTTACCTCTGTGATGGCAGTTTTATTATTCCCCATTGTTCTTCCACCCTCCTTCCTGCCCATTTGCTAGTGCATTCCTTAGGCACTCACCAATTTGGCAAAGTCAGCCCTCCTAAAATCCAGTACCTTTGTCTTTGTATGGCTTGCGCTCTATTGCTGTGTTTATTGTGAACCATACTGTTCGATGGTCGCTAGTTCTCAGATGGCTACCCACTTCTACATCTTGTGATCCTCTTCATCTCCGCTTGAGAGAACCAGGTCTAAGATTGCTCCTCTCGAGTGGGCTCCAATACTAGTTGTCTAGGCATGCCCCTGTAGGGCATCCAGAATAACCCCACTCTTAGAAGTGGCTGCTGCAACTGCACTCCAGTTAACACCTGGCATATTCAGATCACCCATCAGCAATATCTCCCCTTTATCTGCCATTCTGAGTATACTTTCTATCATTTCCTTGTCCATTTCCTCCCCCTGAGAGGGAGGTCTGTATACAACCCCTGTGCGGATTGTGGTGCCATTGCCTGCCTCCAAATTGACCCACAGTGCTTCTTCTCCTCCCTGTTTACCCTTTTGTTCTGTTGCTTTGATTTCTTCTCTTATGTAGAGAGCTACTCCTCCTCCTCTTTTAACCTCCCTGTCCCTCCTGTAGATAGTGTATCTCATTTATGGTGGGGTCCTGCATTACAATGTATTTACCCATGATAGCCCAGCTGAGATGCAGTATCTCGTTTCCTGCCTTAGCATTATTTTTTTCTCAGACTAGCCCAGCTGAGATGCAATGCCTCATTTACAGAGGGGTCCTGCATTACAATTTATTTACCCAGGATAACCCTGCTGAGTTGAAACACCTTGTTTCGCAGTGGGGTCCTGCATTACAATTCGTTTACCCAGGATATCTCTGCTGAAGATATAGCATCTTGTTTCCAGTGCTGTTGAACATTACAATTTATATACCCAGAACAGACCAGCTGAAATGCAGCATCTCAATTCCTGTGGGGTCCTGAATTACAATTTACTTGCACAGGATAGCCAAGCTGAAATGCAGCATTTCGTTTTCCGTGGGGTTCTAGATTATAATTTATTTACCCAGGACAGCACATCTGAGATGCAGCATCTCATTTCGGGTGTGATCCTACATTAAAATTGATTTACCCAGGATAGCCCTGCCGAGTTGCAACACCTTTACTACTTTACAGTTTACCCAGAATAGACCAGCTGGGATGTAACATCTCATTTCCATTGGGGTCCTGCACTACAATTCATTTACCCAGGATAACCTAGCTGAGATGAAACATCTTGTTTTGAATGGGATCTTGCATTAAAAAATGTTTACCAGTGGGGTCCTGCATTCCAAGTTATTTACCCAGGATGCCCAGCTGAGATGCACCATTTTGTTTTCTGTGGGGTCATGCATGACAATTTATTTACCCAGAAGATCCCAGCTGAGATGAATCATCTCTTTTCCAATGGGGTTCTGTATTTCAGTTTATTTACTCAGGATAGCCAAGCTGGGATGCAGCTCCTCATTTCCATTGGGGTCCTGCATTACAATTTATTTAGACAGGATAGGCCAACTGAGATGCACCATCCTGTTTACATACGAACATACGAAGAAGCCAGCAGAAGAAGGCCATTTGGTCTATTAAGCCTGCTCATATTGCAAGGTCCGCAGCTTGAGCTAATGTCCCTGCCCTCCCTCCCCACTCCTCCAATCCTCGCTACCCATGATCCTTACCTTCCCCCTAAGCCTATCCCATCCTCTCTTAAAGCTGCCCACTGTCTTTAACGAGATGTCCTCTTCCGGCAGCACATTACAAGTTTCTACCACTCTCTCTGTGAAGAAGTGTTTCATGACCTCCCTCCTAAACCTTCCACCGTCCAGCTTAAGACTATGCCTCCTCGTGTTATGGTTGCCACTCAGCTTAAAGAGACCCTCCTTATCAACCTTATTTATCCCTTTCAAGTACTAGAACATCCCAATCATGCCCCCCTCCCCCCATCTTCCAGGGAGTATACGTTCAGTGCCCACAATCTCTCCCCATATGCCTCACTCTGCTGACTGGCTATCATCTTTGTAGCCCTCCTCTGGACCTTCTCCAGCAGGTTAATGTCCTCTTTGAATTGTGGGCACCAGTACTGAACTCCATACTCCAGATGTGGCCTTACCAGTGACCTGTACAAAGGCTACTACTACTGATCCCTACTACTACTGATCCCTACTACTGATCCCTACTACTACTGATCCCTACTACTGATCCCTACTACTACTGATCCCTACTACTACTGATCTCTCCTACTACTGATCCCTACTACTACTGATCCCTACTACTGATCCCTACTACTACTGATCCCTACTACTACTGCTGATCTCTCCTACTACTGATCCCCCTAGATATGCATTCCAGCATCTTGTTTGCCTTTGCAGCTGTTTTCTTGCACTGTGCCAAGTGCTTCAGGTTGCTAGTGATCATCACCCCCAGATTCTTCTCCTCCTGTGATGCAGATATACTCAGACTCCACCCAGGCAGTACACTGTCCTGGGATTCCTGGCTCCAATATGCATTTCTTGGCATTGAAGCCAAGCTGCCAGATCCTGGACCACCTCCTTAGCTTTTCCAGATCTTCCTGTAGGTCCTGTATCCCTTCAGCTGTGTCCACTCTCCCACAGAGCTTGGTGTCATCCACGACTAGCCACATTTTGCCCTTAATGCCATCTCCACAGTCATTGATGAAGACATTGAACAACACCAACCCCAGCACTGTTTCCAGAGGGATCCTGCATTACAATTTATTCACTCAAGATAGCCCAGGTGAAAAGCAACATCTGATTTCCAGTTGGGTCTTGCATTAGAATTTATTTACCCAGGATAGTCCAGCTGAGATGAAGCATCTCATTTCCAGTAGGGTACTGCATTACAGTTTATTTACCCTGGATAGCCCAGCTGAGATGCAGCATCTCTTTTACTGTGGTGTGTTGCATTACAATTTATTTATTCATGATAGTCCAGCTGAGATGCAACACCGCCTTTTCTGTGGGGTCCTGCACTACAATTTTTTTACCCAGGATGGACCAGCTCAGATGCACCATCTTGTTTCCAAAGGGATCCTGCATTATAATTTATTTACCCAAGATATAACCCAGGTGAGAAGCAGCATCTGATTTCCAGTGGGGTCCTGCATTACAATTTATTTACCTAGAAAGCCCAGCTTAGATGCAACAACCTGTTTCAAGGGGGTCTTGCATTATAATTTATTTACCCAGGATAGTCCAGCTGTGATTAATCATCTCATTTCCAGTGGGGTCCTGCATTACAATTTATTTACCTTGGACAGCCCAACTTAGATGCAACAACCTGTTTCCAGGACGTCTTGCATTACAATTTATTTACCAAGGACAGCCCAGCTGAGATGTAGCATCTCATTTACAGTTGGGTACTGAATTACAATTATACAATGGCATGAAAGAATGCTGACCTGTCATTGGTCAGTCTGCAACAGGACCCATGATGTTATCCCAGTACAATATCACGGGTCTAGTCCCAGTACAGAGATGACCACATCAGCTGTCATTAGAATCACTCCACGGGTCCATGCAGCCCATCTTGATCCCTGCTTGCAAGCCTTCAGTGGTCCTGCCCACCCCGCTCAAGCTTTCCGGAACCTAAGGCATTTTAATTGGCCCCTCATAACCACAGCAACTTAGAGCTGCCATAATTTCCTGGGTCCAGCAGCCGAAATGCCATCATTTAAAAAACTCCACAGTCTATAAAATCCAAACTGCCACAGTGAGCGGCACGCACTGGCACATCCCCCGCTCCCTGACCTGCTGCAACTCACTGCCACTGCCGATCGCCTTCTACAACTCACCACTGCTTCTGATCGTCTGACAGTGGTTCTTCTAAATGTCCAGTCCTGAAGGAAAATACAACTATGTTTTCCATCCCCAGTCCTGCGATCCTCCGAGCGCAAAAATAGTTCAGACCAAGCCTTTCATTTTTGAGAGCTACAACATTAAAATTTATCCCAACCCTGCATGTGCTGGCAGGTTAGGGGTAGGAAGTTGGGCTGCAAAAAAAATAAAAAGTACAGTATTAACGTGTGTGTGTGTGTGTTGGGGAGGGAGAGACCCCTTAACAAAGGGAAATGTTTGGAAGGACAGAGCACACATACCAACAGAGCTGCTGACCTGGAGATGTCAGGGAGCATGTAGCAGCAGCACCTAGTGGACAAATAAAAAACTGTGCACTTTCTTTTTATAAGATATACTTCCACATCAGAAAATTAAAGAAAAAAATGTAAACATTTTTTAATATTTTGTTGTAGTTGTTAATAATTGAGCAATTGTATAACAGCAATAATGCACTCCAGGATGTGTGTTGTGATAATGTCACTTCTGGGGTTGTTGGACGCACCTGGCCTGCAGCCTCATGCCCAACCACCTGAGGCATGATGTTATCCCGGCACAACACACATCCTGGAGTGCATTATTGCTTGATTTATTTATCCTGGAAATTCCAGATGAGATGCAGCTGCTCTTTTCCTGTGGGTTGTTGCATTACAATTTATTTAATCATGATATTCCAGTTAAGACTCAAACACTTCATTTTCTGTGGGGTCCTGCACTAAAGTTTTTTTTTTACCCAGGATAGCCCAGCTGAGATGCAGCATCTCATTTCAAATGGGATCTTGCATTAACATTTTTTTACCAGTGGGGTCCTGCATTCTAAGTTATTTTCCCAGGATAACCCATTTGAGATGTACCATGTTGTTTCCAGAGAGATCATGCATTGCAATTTATTTGCTCAGGATAGCCCAGCTGAGATGCAGCATCTCATTTTCAGTGGGGTCCTGCATTACAATTTGTTTACTCTGGATAGCCCAACGTAAGTGCAGCAACTTGTTTCAAGGGGGTCTTGCATTACAATTTATTTACTCAGGATCACCCAACTGAGATGCCACATCTCATTTCTGGTGGAGTCATGCACTATAATTAATTTATCTAGGATAGCCTAGGTTAGATGCAGCAACTTGTTTCCAGCGGGGCTTGCATTACAATTTATTTACCCAGGATAGCCCAGCTGAGATGTAGCATCTGATTTCCAGTGGGGTGTTGCATTACAATTTATTTAATCATGATTGTCCAGCTGGATGCAACACCTCATTTTCTGTAGGGTCCTGTACTACAATTTTTTTACCCAGGATAGACCATCTAAGATGCAGCATGTCACTTTTCTTGGTGTCCTGTATTTCAATTTTATTTACCCATGATAGCCCAGCTGAGATGTAGCATGTCATTTCCAGTGGGGTACTGTATTGGAATATATTGAACCAGAAATGGAAAGACGAGATGCAGCATCCCATTTCCTGTGGGGTGCTGCATTATAATTTATTTAATCATGATTGCCCAGCTGAGATGCAACACCTCATTTCCCGTGCGTTCCTGCACTACAATTTATTTACCCAGGATAGACCATGTAAGATGCAGCATTTGTTTTTCCTAGGGTCCAGCATCACAATTCTTTTACACAGGATAGCCCAGCTGAGATGCAACATCTCATTTCCAGTGAGGTCCTGCATTACAATTTATTTACTCAGGATAGCTCAGCTGAGATGCAGCATCTCATTTCCCCAGGGGTCTTGCATTACGAGTTATTTACCCAGGACAGCCCAGCTGAGATGTATTATCTTGTTTCCAGTGGGGTTCTGCATTTCAGTTTATTTACCCAGGATAGCCCAGCTGAGATGCACCATTTTGTTTTCTGTGGTGTCATGCATGACAATTTATTTACCCAGAAGATCCTAGCTGAGATGAATCATCTCTTTTCCAGTGGGGTTCTGCATTTCAGTTTATTTACTCAGGATAGCCAAGCTGAGATGCAGCACCTCATTTCCAGTGGGGTCCTGCATTACAATTTATTTACACAGGATAGCTCAGTTGAGATGCAGCATCTCATTTTCCCTGGGCCTGCATTACAAGTTATTTACCCAGGATAGCCCAGCTGAGATGAGGCATCTCATTTCCGGTAGGGTCCTGCATTACAATTTATTTACCCAAGATAGCCCAGGTGAGAAGTCGTGTCTGATTTTCAGTGGGGTTCTGTATTACAGTTAATTTACCCAGGATAGCTCAGCTGAAATGCAGAATCCCATTTCCAGTGAGGTCCTGCATTACAATTTATTAACCCTGGATAGCCCAGATTAGATGCAGCAACTTGTTTCCAGGTGGTCTTGCATTATAATTTATTTACTGAAGATAGTCCAGCTGAGATGCAGCATCTCATTTCCTGTATGGTCCTGCATTACAATTTATTTACTCTGGATAGCCCAGCTGAGATGCAGCATCTCATTTCCAGTGGGTCTTGCATTACAATTTATTTACCCAGGATAGTCCAGCTGAGATGTAGCATCTCATTTCCAGTGGGGTCCTGCATTACAATTTATTTACTCAGGATAGCTCAGCTGAGATGCAGCATCTCCTTTCCCATGAGGTCTTGTATTATGAGGGTTTTTACCCAGAACAGCCCAGCTGAGATGTATTATCGATGCAGCAACTTGTTTCCAGGTGGTCTTGCATTATAATTTATTTACTGAAGATAGTCCAGCTGAGATGCAGCATCTCATTTCCCGTATGGTCCTGCATTACAATTTATTTACTCCGTAGGTGTCAGTTTAGCCATTACATTACAATTTATTTACTACAATTTAATTTAATTTATTTATTACAATTTATTTATGTAATTGCATTACAATTTATTTACTCTGTAGGTGTCAGTTTAGCCATCGCTACTGTGAAGGCCAAACCTGTGTTATGATTTTAAAACAAATGGATCTGCTAGAGTTTTTTTGGGGTGCTACTTGAAAAGGTTGTTAAAGGTCAAAGTTGAAGTCTTTCTGTGGTGGAGAAAGTACCTTTATTTTGGAGGCACACAAAATAACTAAAGGATTGATTAATGAGGGTTTAAAACTGCTGATGTCTGAAAGGGTGCTTGAAGGTGGGTTTTTGAATGCTGCATTTTGGCAGCAGTTCTTTCCCGTGAGTGGCATGCAGCACCACCATGTTTTCTGCACATCCACACCTGGGGGCTGTGGGGCGTCTTTATTTATTTTTTTTAAAACCTCATACCCACTCTCCTTCCCCGGCAATGTTGGAGGTGGTATGGGGTATCCACACAAGCACAGAAACATCTACAGTGTTTAAGCTCCCTGAGGAGGGCAGATGTGATTCTCCTTCACAAAAGTGGGAGCAAGGCAGAAGCAGGAAACTACAGACCTGTTAGTTTAACCTCAGTGATAGGGAAAATGATGGAATCACTTCTGAAGGAAAGAATTGTCGAGTATCTAGAGGCCAGAGGGGCACAGGACCCTAGGCAGCATGGATTCACAGCGGGAAGGTCATGCCAGACAAATCTGATAGATTTCTTTGACTGGGTGACCAAAGTAGTAGATCAGGGAGGGGCTGTGGACATGGCCTACCTAGACTTTAGCAAGGCATTTGACACAGTCCCACACAAAGATTAATATACAAGTTAGCCAGCCTGGGAGTGGGTCCCAGGATGACAGCCTGGGTAAAGAATTGACTGGAGAATAGGACACAGAGAGTAATAGTAAATGGAGTCCACTCAGAAGAAAGGAGGGTTACTAGTGGGTACGCGAGGGTTCAGTATTAGGACCGGTCCTCTTCAAAGTCTTTATAGGACATTGCGGAAGGACTGGAAGGAAAAGTATGTCTCTTTGCAGATGACACTAAGATCTGCAACAGAGTTGATGCACAAGGTGGGGTGGAAAGGATGAGAGGGACTTGGCAAGGTTAGAGGAATGGTCAAATGTATGGCAGCTTAGATTCAATGCTAAGAAGTGCAAGGTAATGCACCTAGGAAACAAAACCCAGGGAAGAGTACACAATGGGGGTGAGATACTAACAACAACAAAAATGGAAAGGGACCTGGGGGTAGTCATATCAGATGACCTAAAGGTGGGAATGCAATGTGAGAGGGCAGCAAGGAGGGTTGGGGGGATACTGGGATGCATAGGAGAGGCATCACCAGTAGAAAACAGGAAGTTATTATCCCTCTGTACAGACAGCTGGTGAGACCCCATCTGGAGTACTGTGTGCAGTTCTGGAGACCCAATCTCCGCAAAGACATAGACAGGATGGAAGCTGTCCAGAGGAGGGCAACTAAAATGGTGCAGGGTCTGCACCGGAAGACATATGAAGAGTGACTTAAGGAGCTTAATATGTATAGCCTCGAGGAAAGGAGGGAGAGGGGGGACATGATAGAAACTTTCAAGTACCTCAAGGGAATCAACAAAGTCCAAGAGGGTAGCATCTTTCAAAAAAGATGTGTGCAAGAACAAGAGGGCACAATTTGAAGATAGAGGGGGGCGGCTCAGAGGTAATTTAAGGAAGTATTTTTTCACAGAGAGGGTTGTGGATGCATGGAACGGCCTTCCGGAGGAGGTTGTGGAGTCAAAATCAGTGGTGGAATTCAAGCATGCATGGGACAGTCATAAGGCAATTCTGGGGGGTGGGGGTAAGAAGAAGTAGGCTGCTGGTTAACTAGGATCTGCAGCTTATCCAGTAGGTAGGGAAATGGGCAGACTGGGTGGGCCAAGCGGTCCTTATCTGCCGTCAAATTCTATGTTTCTATGTTTCTATGGATAGCCCAGCTGAGATGCAGCATCTCATTTCCAGTGGGGTTCTGCATTTCAGTTTATTTACCAAGGATTGCCGAGTTGAGATGCAGCAGCTCATTTCCAGTGGGATCCTGCATTACAATTTATTTACACAGCATAGCTCAGTTGAGATGAAGCATTTCATTTTCCCTGTGCCTGCATTACAAATTATTTACCCAAGATAGCCCAGATGAGAATCAGCATCTGATTTCCAGTGGGGTCCTGCATTACAATTTATTTACCCAGGATACCCTAGCTCAGATGCACACTCTTGTTTCCAAAGAGATCCTGCATTACAATTTATTTATCCAAGATAGCCCAGGTGGGAAGCCTTATCTGATTTTCAGTGGGTTCCTGCATTACAATTAATTTACCCAGGATAGCTCAGCTGAGATGTAGAATCCCATTTCCAGTGGGGTCCTGCATTATACTTTATTTACCCTGGATAGCCCAGCTGAGATGCATCATCTCATTTCTAGTGGGGTCCTGCATTACAGTTCATTTACCTTGGATGGCCCAACTTAGATGCAGCAAAGTGTTTTCAAGGGGTCTTGCATTACAATTTATTTACCAAGGACAGCCCAGCTGAGATGTAGCATCTCATTTATAGTTGGGTACTGAATTACAATTTATTTACCCTGGAAATTCCAGATGAGATGCAGCAGCTTTTTTGTTGTGGGTTCTTGCATTACAATTTATTTAATCATGATATTCCAGCTGAGATGCAACACTTCATTTTCAGTGGGGTCTTGCACTACCATTTTTTATACCCAGCATAGCCCAGCTGTTATGCAGCATCTCATTTTGAATGGGATCTTGCATTAAAATGTTTTACCAGTTGGGTCCTGCATTCTAAGTAATTTACCGAGGATAGCCCAGCTAAGATGCACTATCTCGTGTTCTGTGGGGTCATACATGGCAGTTTATTTACTGGGGATAGCCAGCTTAGATGAATTATCTCATTTCCAGTAGGGTTCTGCATTTCCGTTTATTTACCCAGGATAGCCCAGATTAGATGCAGCAACTTGTTTCCAGGTGGTTTCGCATTAGAATTTATTTACCCAAGATAGCCCAGCTGAGATGCAGCACCTCTTTTCCAGTGCGGTCCTGCATTACAGTTTATTTAGACAGGATAGCTCAGCTGAGCTGCATTATCTCGTTTCCAGAGTGATCCTGCATTACAGTTTATTTACCCACGATAGCTTAGCTGAGAAGCAGCACCTAATTTCCAGTTGGGTCCTGCATTACAATTTATTTACCCAGGACACCCTAGCTCAGATGCACAATCTTGTTTCCAAAGAGATCCTGCATTACAATTTATTTACCCAAGATAGCCGAGGTGAGAAGCCATGTCTGATTTTCAGTGGGGTTCTGCATTACAATTAATTTACCTAGGATAGCTCAGCTGAGATGCAGAATCCCATTTCCAGTGAGGTCCTGCATTACAGTTTATTAACCCTGGATAGCCCAGATTAGATGCAGCAACTTTTTTCCAGGTGTCTTGCATTGTAATTTATTTACTCAGGATAGTTCAGCTGAGGTGCAGCATCTCATTTCCAATGTGCTCCTGCATTACAATTTATTTACCCTAGATAGCCCAGCTGAGATGCACATCTCATTTCCAGTGGGGTCTTGCATTACAGTTTATTTACCCAGGATAGCCCAGCTGAGATGTAGCATCTCATTTCCAGTGGGGTTTTGCATTAATGGAATAATGCCTGACAGGGTGTGTGTTATGCTGGGATATCATCCCACCTCGGGTGGCTGGGCCCGAGGCCACCGGCCGAGGGCATCCAACACCCGAGAAGGGATGTTATCCCAGCATAACACCCACCCTGGATGGCATTATTCCTATTATACAATGGCTCATTGTTTTAAACAGAAAAAAAAATTCGAAATAATTTTTTTTAGTGTTTAAAAAATATTTTTTTAAGAAAAGATCGAAACAATTATCAAGTCTGTCCATGAGATCATCATCTAGTTGATCAGCAGGGATGTTATGCCAGGATAACATCCCTGCTGTGATTGCCAACTGACCAATCAGGAGCCAGGATTCTTTCTTGCCATTGTATAATACAATGTATTTACTCAGGAAATTCCAAACAAGATGCATCATCTCTTTTTCTGTGGGGTGTTGCATTACAATTTAGTTACCCTGGATAGCCCAGGAGAGAAGCAGCATCTGATTTCCAGGGAGTGCTGCATTACAATTTATTTACCCAGGATAGCCAAGCTGAGATGCAGCATCTCATTTCCAGTGGGGTACTGCATTACAATTTATTTACTCAGGATAGCTCAGCTGAGATGCAGCATCTGATTTCCCTTGGGGTCTTGCATTATGAGCTATTTACCCAGGACAGCCCAGCTGAGATGTATTATCTCGTTTCCAGTGGGGTTCTGGATTTCAGTTTATTTACCAAGGATTGCCCAGCTGAGATGCAGCATCTCATTTCCAATGGGGTACTGCATTGGAATATATTGATCCAGGAATGGAAAGATGAGATGCAGCATCCCATTTCCTGTGGTGTGCTGCATTATAATTTATTTAATCATGATTGCCCAGCTGAGATGCAACACCTCATTTCCCGTGTGTTCCTGCACTACAGTTTATTTACTCAGGATAGACAGTGGAAGATGCAGCATTTTGTTTTTCCTTGGATCCTGCATTGCAATTTATTTACTCAGGATAGCTCAGTTGAGATGCAGCATCTCATTTCCCCTGAGGTCTTGCATTACAAATTATTTACCCAGGACAGCCCTGCTGAGATGTATTATCTCATTTCCAGTGGGGTTCTGCATTTCAGTTTATTTACCAAGTATCGTCCAGCTGAGATGCAGCACCTCATTTTCAGTGGGGTCCTGCATTACAATTTATTTACACAGGATAGCTCAGTTGAGATGCAGCATCTCATTTTCCCTGGGCCTGCATTACAAATTATTTACCCAGGATAGCCCAGCTGAGATGAGGCATCTCATTTCCGGTGGGGTCCTGCATTACAATTTATTTACCCAGGATAACCTAGCTCAGGTGCACAATTTTGTTTCCAAAGACATCCTGCATTACAATTTATTTACACAAAATAACCCAAGTGAGAAGCCGTATCTGATTTTCAGTGGGGTCCTGCATTACAATTAATTTACCCAGGATAGCTCAGCTGAGATGCAGAATCCCATTTCCAGTGGGGTCCTGCATTAGAATTTACCCTGGATAGTCCAGCTGAGATGTATCATCTCATTTCTAGTGGGGTCCTGCATTACAATTTATTTACCTTGGATGGCCCAACTTAGATGCAGCAAAGTGTTTTCAGGGGGTTTTGCATTACAATTTATTTACCAAGGACAGCCCAGCTGAGATGTAGCATCTCATTTATAGTTGGGTACTGAATTACAGTTTATTTACCCTGGAAATTCCAGATGAGATGCAGCAGCTCTTTTGTTGTGGGTTCTTGCATTAAAATTTATGTAATCATGATATTCCAGCTGAGATGCAACACTTCATTTTCAGTGGGGTCCTGCACTACCATTTATTTACCAAGCATAGCCCAGCTGTTATGCAGCATCTTATTTTGAATGGGATCTTGCATTAAAATGTTTTACCAGTTGGGTCCTGCATTCTAAGTAATTTACCAAGGATAGCCCAGCTGAGATGCACCATCTCATATTCTGTGGGGTCATACATGGCAGTTTATTTACTGGGGATAGCCAGCTTAGATGAATTATCTCATTTCCAGTGGGGTTCTTCATTTCCGTTTATTTACCCAGGATAGCCCAGATTAGATACAGCAACTTGTTTCCAGGTGGTTTTGCATTAGAATTTATTTACCCAAGATAGCCCAGCTGAGATGCAGCACCTCTTTTCCAGTGTGGTCCTGCATTACAATGTATTTAGATAGGATAGCTCAGCTGAGATGCATCATCTCATTTCCAGTGGGGTTCTGTATCACAATTTATTTACCCAGGATAGCCCAGCTGAGATACACCACCATGTTTCCAGAGTGATCCTGCATGACAGTTTATTTAGCCAAGATAGCTTACCTGAGAAGCAGCATCTAATTTCCAGTTGGGTTCTACATTACAATTTATTTACCCAGGATAGCCCACCTGAGATGCACCATTTTGTTTACAGTGGGATCCTGCATTACAATTTATTTACCCAGGATAGCTCAGCTGAGATGCAGCATCTCATTTCCCCTGGGGTTTTGCATTACAATGTATTTACCCAGGAAATTCCAAACAAGATGCAGCATCTCTTTTTCTTTGCGGCATTGCATTACAATTTATTTACCCTGGATAGCCCAGGAGAGAAGCAGCATCTGATTTCCAGTGGAGTGCTGCATTACAATTTATTTACCCAGGATAGCCAAGCTGAGATGCAGCATCTCATTTCCAGTGGGGTACTGCATTACAGTTTATTTACCCTGGATAGCCCAGCTGAGATGCAGCAACTTGTTTCCATGGGGTCTTGCATTACAATTTCTTTACCCAGGATAGCCTAGCTGAGATGTAGCATTTCATTTCCAGAGGGGTACTGTATTATAATTTATTTACCCAGGAAATTCCAGATGAGATACAGGGCCTGTTTTCCTGTAGGTTGTTGCATTATAGTTCATTTAATCATGATAGTCCAGCTGAGATGCAACACCTCATTTTCCGTGTGGTCTTGCACTACAGTTCTTTTACACAGGATAGACCATCCAAGATGCAGCATGTCTTTAACTCGTGGGGTCCTGTATTTCAATTGTTTTACCCAGGATAGCCCATCTTATTTCCTGTGGGGTACTGTATTACAATTTATTTATCCAGGAAAGGACAGATGAGGTGCAGCATCTCATTTCCTGTGGGCTGCTGTATTACAATTTATTTAATCATGATAGCCCAGCTGAGATGCAACACCTCATTTCCCATGCATTCCTGCACTTGAATTTATTTACCCAGGATAGGCCATCTAAGATGCAGCATGTCTTTAACTCGTGGGGTCCTGTATTTCAATTGTTTTACCCAGGATAGCCCATCTTATTTCCTGTGGGGTACTGTATTACAATTTATTTATCCAGGAAAGGACAGATGAGGTGCAGCATCTCATTTCCAGTGGGGTTCTGCATTACAATTTATTTATCCAGGATTGCCCAGCTGAGATGCAGCATCTGATTTCCTCTGAGGTCCTGCATTATAAATTATTTACCCAGGAAAGCCCAGCTGAGATATTGTATCTCAGTTTTGGTGTGGTCCTGCAGCATCTCATTTCCATTGGGGTCCCGCATTACAATTTATTTGCTCTGGATTGCCCAACCTAGGTGCAGCAACTTGTTTCCAGAGGGTCTTGAATTACAATTTATTTACCCATGATAGCCCAGCTGAGATCTCATTTCCAGTGGGGTTCTGCATTACAATTTATTTACCCAGGAAATTCCAGACAAGATGCAGCATGTCTTTTTCTGTGGGGTGTTGCATTGCAATTTATTTAACCTGGATAGCCCATGTGAGAAGCAGCATCTGATTTCCAGTGGGGTCTTGCATTGCAATTTATTTACCCAGGATAGCCAAGCTGAGATGCAGCATCTCATTTCCAGTGGGGTACTGCATTACAGTTTATTTACCCAGGATAGCCTTGCTTAGATGCAGCAACTTGTTTCCATGGGATCTTGCATTACAATTTCTTTACCCAGTGTAGCCCAGCTGAGATGTAGCATCTCATTTCAGTGGGATACGAATAATAATACCCGATAGGTGGGTGGGTATTGGGAATACCGGATCACCCAGGGGTGTAAATGAGGCCTCAACGTTGCAGGAGGGAGAGCCTTATAGCCCCTGGAAGGTCTGGTATTTCCCAATACTGCCCACCCTGTCAGGTATTATTGCTTACGTGCACCACTGGAAATGAGATGCTACATCTCAGCTGGGCTATACTGCGTAAAGAAATCAGGAGTTAATGCCCATGAATATTTGTCCTAGTAAGTCTCATGCTACCAAATCAATACCTATTAAGTTAATTGCTCCAGAGTGTGTTAAACAATCACATGTTTCTGATTCTAGTACCCCTACTGTCTCAAAGCAAGTGTTAGTCCTGGGAGATTCAGTCATTAAGCACATTGACAGGGCGGTATGCACTAGTGACAAGAGCAACCGCACTTGTTCTAGCTTCCGTGGGGCCAGGGTATCTGACATTACCTCCATGATGCCTAAAATTTTACAAAATGCGGGGGAAAATCCACTGGTTATCATACATGCTGGTGTTAATGATATAAACAACACCCCATTTAATCAGTTACAACAGGACTATGTGGCATTATGTAACCTGTTACTTGATAGGGGATGCTGTGTATGTATATCTGAAATTCTACCTGTCCTGAGAGCAACATCTACCATGATGCAGAAAATCAAAGCCCTAAATGAATGGCTGAGAAAGTGGTGTTTTAAGCAGGATATATTTCTACAAGTGTCACCAAAAATTCCCCACAGACAAGGCTTTCGTGCTCACTAGTTGTACACCCAGGCATGCTTAGTTGGACTTGCTGGTTGGACATACTATGCAACTTGCTGACTTTCCAAACATGTCTGTAATTAAAGCTCCCACCCTGGACCAAAAATGGGATCTTGGCATATATCATTTCTTGTTGCACACCCCTCACCCCCAAACTGAATTTGTCAGGAAAGCAATAGGTCATCAAAGCATCAGTAAATCTGTAAGGTCAGTTGGCATTCGTCTGTATTCCCTTCCCCTGGGTTGTACCTGAAAATAGGCAGAATTTGTCTAGTGCACTTACCCGGTCAACAAAAACTAAATAAAAAATACCCTGTATTACCCACTGGGAATCATTTTCAGATCGTTCTTCCTTGTTTTGCTGGGATGATTTACATCTCAGTCGTAGGGGTAGTACACTTATGGGGAAAAGTATCACTAAAATCATAAATCATTGTTTAAACTAAAAACAATGGGGGAGAATGAGTCTATTCCCAAGTCTCTGAATACTTACCAAAGTATTATTACAACTAAATATAAATTCCTAGCTTTGAATGCAGTATCTTTAAACCAACTCAAATTAGCAGAACTCGAAGTCAAATGTAAGACTTTTAAATACAGGTGTGGTGGGAGCAACTGAAACTTGGTGGGACGCATCCTCAATTTGGTCCAGAGAAATTCCAGGTTATAAATTATATCATAAAAACAGAATAGATAAGCAAGGCGGTGGAGTTTGTATGTACATACGAAATATTCCTTCTTTTGAAGTGTGTTCTCCCTTTCCTTTGGAAAGTATATGGATTAAAATCTTATTGAAGGACCAGTCCTATATAACTATTGGTAACATCTAGCAACCTCCATCTGCAAATTCAGATTACACAACTAATGTGTTTAAAGAAATTACACATTTTTCAGAATCTCAAGATACTGTAATATTTGGTGACTTTAACCTCCCTCATATTAACTGGGACTCATTCTCAGTACAGTCCTATGCTGAGAAAGGACTAATAGATGTAGTAGTTAGTACTGGATTACAACAACTTGTTACTGAACCCACTCGAGGTCCTAATATTTTGGATCTATTATTTACTAACATACAGCAACAAATTAGCAATTTACAAATTTGGGATCCACTTGGGACCAGTGATCATTCATCTATTCTTTTTGAAATTCAACAGTTAAGAACTACATAAAGGAAGTTATACTGTATAAAAAATTATAACAAAGCAAATTTTTCTAAAATCAATGAATACTTATGAAACATAAACTGGGAATCTAATCTTCTTAATTGTACAACACAACAAGCTTGGGACTTTTTTTAAAAACATTGTACATTATTTGGAAAATTCATTTATTCCATCTAAGAGGAAATTTAATAATAAAGGAAAAATTCCCCCTTGGTTTAACAAGACAATTAAAAATCAGATTAAAATAAAAATTAAACTTTTTAGGAAATTTAAGAATAGTTCTGTTCCATTTAAAACCACTCTATTACATAAATACAGACTATCTGTGAAAAACTTAAAAAATTCTATTAAATTGGCCCAAAATATGCTAGAATTTAAACTAGCTCACACAAAAGACTGTTACAAATCTCTTTTCTCCGATATAAATAATAAAAAAGGTGTATCAAGGACCATTGGTCCCATTATAACATATGGCTATTCTCTATCTGTTATAGAAACCTCAAATCTCTTTAATAAGTACTTTTGTTCTGTCTTCTCTCAAAAATTACCTATTAGTTCATTTAAAGTTCACCACGTAGATTATCATAGGTTCTATCCAACTGACATTATACAGGCTATCAAAAAACTAAAAAAAAAATACTAGTCCGGGCCCAGACGGTATTCATCCATGGTTTCTGTTCGAAACCTCTATAAATATTTCTATACCTTTGTCAATTATCTTCAACAAATCCTTACAAGAAAGCATTGTACCAAATGATTGGCATTCAGCAATAGTTACTCTCATATTTAAAAAAGGCAATAGAGGTTCTGTGCAAAATTATCATCCAATTAGCCTGACCTCAGTGGCTGGTAAATAAATGGAATGAGTAATGAAATCTCTAATAGATCAAGATTGTAAAAAATTAGGAATTTATGATACAAATCAGCATGGGTTTACTCCCAAGTATTCCTGCTCCACCAATCTGATATCTTTTTACAATAATATAAGTACTCTACTAGATGTGGGTATCCCTACTGATGTAATTCTTTTGGACTTTAGTACAACTTTCGATAAAGTCTTACATGAAAAACTCATTACTAAAATGCACAATCTAGGTTTGTCACCTGATATTGTCAACTGGACTTTAAACTGGTTGAGAAATCATTCTCAGAGAGTCAGAATTAATGATATCTTGTCTGATTTGGGTAGTGTGACAAGTGGTGTACCACTAGGCGGTCTTGGGACCAACATTGTTTAATCTTCTTTATCAGTGATTTACAAACAGGCCAAATAACTTCATGGTTAAATTTGCAGACAATACTAAATTGGAGCAAGGTTAATAATCAAGAAAATATTTCTGCATTAAAGAAGGATTTGAAAAATTAACAGTTTGGGCAAATGAAAATCATATGCAGTTTAATCAAGACAAATGTTTAGTAGTGCATTTCGGTAAATAATCCAAAACGATATATTATATAAATGGACTACCACTTCACTCATCAAATTATGAAAAAGATTTAGGATATATGTTAATAATAAACTTACATCAAATGATCACTGTGTTAGAACTGCTTGCATGACCAACAGACTTTTGAGGCAAATAAACGACTTTGTTAATCGACTGAACAATGCCTTATTCCATTGTATAGGGCATACATTAGACCTTATCTAGACTATGGCTCCCCTTTCTGGAATCCAAACAAAAAAAAGACATAGCAATTCTTGAACAGGTTCAAAGAAGAGTAACTAGAATGATTCCGAGATTAACAAACTTGAATTATCAGTACAGATTAAAAGCTACTGGTCTCTTCTCTCTTCAAACTAGAAGATTAAGAGGTGATATGCTAATGGTTTTTAATTGAATAAATTCACCAGATCTAATGAAAAAATGTGGTCTAACACTCTCCAAAAGGAGAGATGTTCCAAGACAGCATAATAAACAGCTTTAAGTAAAAACTTATAAAACCAGCAAAAGGGGAAACTTTTTTCCAGTAAGAGCATCCTTTGTATGCAACACCTTGCCACAAGAATTGGTAGAGGCAACTAGTGCCACTGTCTTTAAAAACAAATAAGATGTTTGGTTGAGGGATAATAGATAAATAATGTCCCACATAGTGTGGGGAACAGTCTCGTTGGGCTCTGGCCTTCTTCTGTTCTTTCATACCAAGTAAGTAATACCGCCAATCCTGAAGGGTATTATTGCGCTTAGAAAATGGACCATAGATAACGTTTTGAAAAAAAAAAAAATATATATATATGTAACCCCCCTGCAAATGGGGGTTCCCAAAAGACTTCCAGGAGCTTGCTTGAATGCTCCAAGCCTGAATGGTGTTTGGCATTTAAGCCATTTATCAGTGAGTGTTTTTAGAGCCTCTGGTACTGTCTCTTAAGAGCTGTCTGCTTGCAGACATAATTAGTTTGTATGGGGGACTGTGTGCTTCTCTGAGTACCACTCGAGCTGCTGCCAATTCACTTCATTTTGCAGTCACTAGGAGTGCAAAGGAACCTATCTGAAAGATGTAACTGTTTACCAGAAATTATTTAGAGTAATAATGAAATTACAGTTTGTCTAACCTGCTTTCTTTGCAGTCAGAACTGTGTCTGCTAGTTCCCCATTCTAGTTTTGAACTGCTGAACTGGACCAATCAGTGGGGTAAGCTAGCTCTAAAATGGTGCCTTGACGAATCAGAACTTGGACTCATAATCTGAGCCAGCCACAAGAGGATTGTATGGGCAGTGACTCTGGGAGATGTAGTTTAGACTTCAGTGCCTTTTGACCAACAGCAGCAGTCTATTGTGAGTGACAGCCAATCCAGTCAAGAACTGGGAGGAACTCAAAGGAAGTGCCTGTTTTGTCGGTTGGAGTTCAGTTGAGCTTTGGCAGTAAGAAGGAAGGAGCCCTGTGCTTTTCAGTGTGCAGTTTTAGTCAAAAACGTGTGTAAGGCCCAGAGTTCCGGTCTGCAGCTTGTGTAACAGCTTGTTAGGACTGAATCCATCCTGTGAAAAGAATCAAAGGATCTCTGAAGAGTAGAAACCAGGCTCACCCTTGTAGAAGACTGGAAGAATTGCTGAAAATTGCACTCGTCTGTCAGGAACTGAATCTGCTGTGTGTTCTCCGGTATTGTGCAGTAATTGCGATCGGGATACAGATGCAGCCTGCCTGGTATAGTACTTTCTTTTATATGGATGTGTGAAGAGGTTTGTGTACCTCAAGTGAGCCCTGCTGACATTGAAGGACCCTATCTTATTTGGAGGTCGTGAGTACTAATTCAGGGTTGCTCCCTGTTGAATTGCCACATTAAATCCAAATGGAATTACTGTACTGCTGACTGTTTAATTCTCCTTTTCTCTGTGTGAAAGGGCCCTACCAGCTGCCACGGTTTGGACTAGCCACTAGGGCTTGGGTACCCAGGACAGTAACTGATAGGGATAGGCCTGTGCACAGAGCCACAGGTAGATTATTAGAGTGATAAGCTAATTAACCTGATTTCCCTGTCCTTGTTATATCCCCTAAATAAATCAGAGCTGCTTGTTTCAGCAAAGTTATACTGCCTGAGGTATTTGTCTATGTTAAAGTACTGTACTGTGATTGTTGCACTGTATCTCATTTCACAGGAGGTCCTAGTGCCGGAACCAGACCTGGGGTAAGTGTATACTGTGAAGGTAATTCTGATATATTGTGTGGGCCACTAGTGGGAAGAAAGGGGGGTTGCAGTGTCCCAGAGGGCTGTGACCAAGTTAGTTTAACTATTGCAAACCCTGACCTCTGGGTGGAGGCACCCGCCATTGGATCCAGGCCCCTCAACCTGTTAGTGGCAAATCAGGCAGGGGTAGTAGCCCCTGGGATAACGCCATCTAGGGGTTACATATATATATATATATGTATAGAAATAATGAATCAGATATAACATTTATAAAAAAATGTTTAATTAAGTTCTTTGGTAAAGTAGTCCCTGTACTGGCAGACTCACCAGTGGAGGGCACTGGTGTTCTTTTCTTAATAGTTTCTTTGTGATATGGATTTCTTCCACGATATGGTTGCTTGCTGCTTTTTCGCCCACCCTCCCCCCACACACACACACACACATAACAGTGGAGAACTGCTTCCTTTGTCAGTTTAATCAGCACCGAGTCAGAACAGGGAACTGTAGTGCGAAAGACCGGTACTGAACTGAGGTATCTTTCACTTTTTTTATATAGGAACAGCTTTCAAATCTGCTCCGTGCTGCTGTTGGTGCCAAGCAAATTCAGTATCCTCAGTCCAGCTCTACACTGTATGTGGTAGGGTCTAACTGTAGCCATGCTGAGAGAGCAGTCTGAACAATGATCAGAGTGAGTGCAGTCCTACCATAGGGGCCGGGGGATAGTAGATGTGATGGTGATCAGCTGGCAAGGAACAGGGTCGCGCTTGGTTTTAAAAAGAAAAAGCCTGTTTCTGTGGAGCATGGTGGCCATGAGTCAAGTGAAGAAAAATAAAGTATAAAGCGAGGTATGTTTTGGGAGGGGGGCTTATGATGGTCAAAATTTAATTGTGATTATGAGCAGCTGAACAGCTGTTATTTGGTGACTCGCTGTGTCGACTGAGTCGGGGGTGACTCTCGCGCTTGGAAACTTTTTTTTTCTTGAGGCAGTTACTGAATCAAATTTGCATTCAGACCGCATGACACAGGCAGGAGAGTGGGGCAGTGAGCGACTGAGTGAAAATAGAAAAAAGGTGAATTTCGGTTTTGAAAATGCCAACCCTTACTTGAATTTTTTAGGTAAACTGCAGGTGGGTGAAGGCTTGCGGCTGGTACCGGCAAAACAGATTTCCGCACAGACGGAGCATCAGCAGCTGGGCGATCGCAGACATGAATGGACACTTTGAGGTGTACTTTAGTTTTATATTTAGTTGCCAGCTCGGTGCAAATTAAGATTGTGGATCTTGATGTGGTATTATTGCTTACTTGAAAAGGGAGGGGAGTCGCTCGCTAAGGGAGATAAATCATGATGGTGTTGCTAACCAGGTCAATGTTCTAGTGACCCCCCCTAATTCTTAGAATGTTATAAGGCAACCGAGACTGAACTAGTTATTTGCCGGTCTCTGCTGTCTCATACCGGACTGGGTAATTGGCGAGTTCAGCCAATCAGCAACAAGGATTTATGTTGCCTATTTTCTAATGTATTACAATTTATTTACCCAGGAAATTCCAGAAGGGGTGCAGTACCTGTTTTCCTGTAGGGCGTTGCATGACAATTTATTTAATCATGATGGTCAAGCTGAGATGCAACACCTCATTTTCTGTGTGGTCCTGCACTTTAATTCTTTTACCCAGGATAGACCATCTAAGATGCAGCATGTCTTTTACTCTTGGGGTCCTGCATTTCAATTGTTTTACCCAGGATAGCCCATCTGAGATGGAACATCTCATTTCCTGTGGGGTACTGCATTACAATTTATTTATCCAGGAAAGGACAGATGAAATGCATCTCATTTCCTGTGGGCTGCTATATTACAATTTATTTAATTATGATAGCCGAGCTGAGATGCAGCACCTTGCTTCCCGTGCGTTCCTGCTTTACAATTTATTTACCCAGGATAGACCATCTACGACGCAGCATTTCATTTCTCCTCGTGTCCTGCATTACAATTCTTTTAACCAGGATAGCCCAGCTGAGATGCAGCATCTGATTTCCAGTGGGATCCTGCATTACAGTTTATTTACCTAGGTTAGCACAGCTGATAAGCAACATATCATTTCCCCTGGGGTCCTGCATTACATGTTATTTACCCAGGATAGCCCAGCTGAGATGCAGCATCTTATTTCAGGTGTGCTCTCAAATAAAAATTTATTTAACCAGGATAGCCCTGCTGATTTGAAACCCCTTGTTTATAGTGGGGTCCTGCATTACAATTTATTTACCAAGGATGGACCAGCTGAGATGCACCATCTCATTTCCAGTGTGGTCCTGCATTGCAATTTATTTATCCAAGATAGCCCAGCTGAGATGCAGCATCTCATTTTGAATGGGGTCTTGAATTAAATAATTTTACGAGTGGGGTCCTGCATTCCAAGTTATTTACCCAGGATAGTCTAGCTATATGCACTATCTTGTTTCCTGTGGGGTCATGCATGACAGTTTATTTACCTAGGATAGCCCAGCTGAGATGCATCATCTTGTTTCCAATGGAGTTCAGTATTTCAGTTTATTTACCTAGGATAGCCCAACTGAGATGCAGCACCTCATTTCCATTTGGGTCCTGTATTACAATTTATTTACACAGGATAACTCAGCTGAGATGTAGCATCTCATTTTCCCTGGGCCTGCATTACAATTTATTTATCTAGCGTAGCTCGACTGAGATGAAGCATCTTGTTTCCAGTGGTGTCCTGCATTACAATTTATTTACCCAAGATAGCCCAGGTGAGAAGCAGCATCTGATTTCCAGTGGGGTCCTGCATTACAATTTATTTACCCAGGATAACCAAACTGATATACAGCATCTCATTTCCAGTGGGGTCCTGCATTACAGTTTATTTACCCTGATGAGATGCTGCATCTCAGCTGGGCAATCATGGATAAATAAAATGTAATGCAGGACGCTGGACTATCCTGTACAAATAAATTGTAATGCAGGACCCCACTGGAAATGATATGCTGCATCTCAGCTGAGCTATCCAGAATAAATACATTTTAATGAAGGATCACACTTGAAAAGAGCTGTTGCATCTCAGCTGGGCTATCCTGGGTAAATAAATTCTAATGCAGGACCACTCTGAAAATGAGATGCTACATCTCAGCTGGGCAATCCTGGATAAATAAATTGTAATGCAGGACCCCAGGAGAAACGAGATGCTGCATCTTAGATGGTCTATCCTGGGTAAATAAATTGTAGTGCAGAAATGCATGGGAAATGAGGTGCTGCATCTCAGCTGGGCTATCATGATTAAATAAATTATAATACAGCAGCCCACAGGAAATGAGATGTTGCATCTCAGATGGACAATCGTGGGTAAATAAATTTGAAATGTGGGACCCCAAGAAGAACAGCATGCTGCATCTTAGATGGTCCATACTGGGTAAAAAGATTATAGCGCAGGACCCCACAGAAAATGAGGCGTTGCGTCTCAGCTGGACTGTCATGATTAAATAAATTGTAATGAAACACCCCACAGGAAAAGAGATGCTGCAGCCTATCTGGAATTTCCTGGGTAAATAAATTGCAATACAGTACATCATTGGAAATGAGATGCTACATCTCAGCTGGGCTATCCAGGGTAAATAAATTGTAATTCAAGACCCCTTGGAAACAAGTTGCTGCATCTAAGCTGTGCTATGAAGAGTAAATAAATTGTAATGCAGGAGTCCCCAGGGAATCAGATGCTTCATCTCAGCTGGGTTATACAGCAGTGGACAACACCTCCCCTGAAAGCAGTGCTGCTGCCTGAAACAAAAGCAATGAAAAAAAAAACTTATCAGACTAGTACAACAAAAAAATATAAAAATCATTATAAACTGGCAGTCACAAGTCACAGCTTACCTCTCCACAACTATGTGACGGAATACCGTCACCTTAAGAACCCAAGTGTTGGAAAAGATAAATATATAGAAAGAAAAAATGACTTGACATTAACACACTTAAGTCACTATAATTAAAAAAAATGAATTAACTTAGCAAGTGCGACAGATCCCTATCACATTAACAGCAACTCCTACATCAGTGTTTGTCTCTGACTGAAAAATAGCTCAAACTGAAAACACAGTTTTACATTAAATAGCATTATTAAACAGGATAAACTACCATACACCAGATGCAGAATGCACTGTAGATAAGTTCTGTGACCAGTTTAAAAACACACAAACCACTATAGAGGAATTTACCAAAGTGACCAAAAGACACCCAAAGGGACGGGCTTAACTCCAGCTCTTTCTACTGAAGAATGCATTGAACACATCATCCTCATTATCTACATGTAGCTCTGGTACCATGTGACCTGTAGTCTCTGCATGTCACATGATACATTATTTACTAGTTCCAGTACTATGTGACCCGCAGTCTCTGCATGTCACGATACATCATTTACTTCTTGAAAACTTCACCTGAGTCAACAAGAATTTCACTAGCAAAGTTCTCAAGTTGCAGCTTCACAAAGTTGATCTCTTTTCATGAAGTGCCCCTTCGCTGAGCAAATTGACTCTGTAAAGTGGCAGATCTTCATGAAATAATTTGAAAAGTGAAATCTTCATCGAGTGTATCTCTTGCATCAAGGAACACCTATGGAGCTATAGCCACCGGGCACTAGGACCACACAGAAATGTTTTAGCTAGCAGTCTACTAGGAGCAACCTATGACAACGTCAGCCAACAACATCCTTCCTATATAAATGTGTGGGGCCCCACACCCTGCTCAGTTCTTTTCCCATCGTTGACCATCACACATCAGACACCATGGAGATACCATCATTTCAGTTTGACCGCCAAAATCTTTAATTTGTACTCTCTTTTATTTTCTTTTGTTTCCTCACCCTAGTTCATCAGTCACCTTATTTTTTAAAGTGATTTTCACTTCTGTTTATGCCAACTAATCCCAAGAAACCCTTCAGATACTGTGGGTGCAGTAAAAAGATTTATGATAACAATGACCATGGTGCCTGTGTCCATTGTCTCAGTGCTGACCACGACGTTAAGGCCTGAATGATCTGCCATGGATTCAACCAGGCTACCCAGCAACACTGTCAAAAGGCCATAGAGTCCTTCCTCCAGGAACAGAAGTTTGCCAGAATGGAGAGGGAGCTCTAGGCAAGAAGCTCCTCTGCATCACCAGCTCCATCTATGGGCTCCCAGTCCTCCAAGGCGTGGGACAAATCTGCTTGCAAACACAAGCACCAGGAGAAGGATAGGTGTAAGAAGTCCTCCCTGGTGCACTCTCAGTCACCGCTTTGAGCGGCAACCAATTCTGGGCCATTGTCTGCTTTGGCAGTGACCCCCTCTGCCACTCATACCCTCTCTTCCACAGGGTCAGATATGGCAGTACCACCTGCTGGTCCTTCTGGGGCCGGCACTGGCTCATCGATGTCGGGCCTCCTGTCATCCCCTGTTGTTGTTCTGACACCTGTCATTCAGACGCCTTTTTGCTTAGAGCTAAGAGACAGGGTCCTCTGCTGGACCTGTTTCGGCAACGATGGCCCATCAGTGCCAGAATTTCTGCCTCCACTGTCGATGCCCTTGGTAATTTTGTCGATACCAGGAATCCAGTCTCCCCCATCGACATCTCAGGCTGACATGTCAATCTGAGACCTCGGTCTCTTTCATCGATGACTCAGGCTGCACTGCCAATGCCAGGGATCCCCATCGATGCTGTAAGATGCTCCAACATAGGAGGCAGTATAGCGCAGTGGTCTAAGGCTCTGAGCTGCAAATCTGGTGACATCCAGCAGACCAGACCTGGGTTTGAATCCCACAGCTTCCACTTGCATACTGTGTGACCCTAAGCAAGTCACTTAATCTCCTTGTGCTCCCAGGTCGCTCCTGTAAAAAAGCTTTCAGCTTAGTGTGCTATACCTGGTTAAACAACTAAATAAAATAACATTGCCGATCACCATTGACTTCCAGGCTATGCTCTCCTCCTTTTGGGAGTTTATGCACTGCATTACCCCTGCTCTGGGCCTATTGATGCAGGGGCCTACCAGGCCAACTCCTACACCGACACCCTCTACGTTGTCATGACCTGCTCACTCTCAGCGCGAGCGCCACTCGGTAACAGAAAAAGGTATTTTAAATTAATCCTGTAGTAACAAACGAGGTCCTTTTTAAGATTTAATAATGATTAAGGGGCACTTTTTTTAAAATGGGATAATTTTCAGCCCATAGATATCATTTGAAATGTTAGGATAAGGTAGCCCTTAATGTTTTAAGCTATAATTAACAAGTTGATATACTCTCAAAAGTTTGCTTGCTGAATAGAGAAACTTGTATTATAAGATTAGTGATTTCAGTGTTTTTGTTTGTTTCTCTTGTTTTTAAAGAAAAATGAAACAAAACAAAATGAAGAGTAATTTTGCAAGCCTGATGGTATTGTTGGTGGGAGTAATATGCTTAATGCAATTTTGTAAATTAGTCATATTTAAATCTACAGAGAGCAAATACGGGATGCTTCTGAATACTTATCAAATAAGCAGAGAGCAATTAAGAACAAAAAATTCAATGAGAGGGAGGAATCCCTTTAATTTGGTTAAACAACAAATTCAGAGCTCTTTTCGGGTAGCCCCCTGTAGAAATGTTCCCTTAACTTATCAGATACTCTTGACTTCTCTGGTTCTCTGTGGGGACATCGAAACCAACCCAGGGCCTGAAGATGGGACCATAAAACTTGTATTAGATAATGCCAGAAGCTTAATTAACTAAAACAGATCTCCTCAGAGCTTGGGTTGAACTAGAGAAACCAGATATAGTTATTTTTACAGAAACCTGGTTAAAAAATTATATTTCTCAATCTGAAATTGAACTTACTGATTTTTATTGCTTTAGACAAGATCGGGGGTCACGGGGAAGGGGTTATGATTTACATTAGATACAATTTGGGTTCTTCTGAGGTAATATATACAGGAAAAATAGAAGGAATTGAATGTTTGCTGTTGAAATTCCATATGATTAATCTTATTGTAGGAGTTGTTTACTCTCCACCAAGGATTAACACTAGGTCTTTTGAAAAATTTTCACATACTATTAGGGGCTGCATAGGTCAAACTGATATGATAATGATGGGTGATTTTAGCGGCAGGGATGCCTAAGGGAATGAGCTTTGGAAAATTCTATGAAATGTTTAAATCTGGTGCAGATAATTGATGTTTCTACAAGAAAAGGGAAACTAACAAGCAAAGGTAGTATATTGGACTTGTGTTTTGTATCCCCTGAAATGACTGTAGTAGATAAGGGAGTCAGGGAACCAAATTTGGGGGACCATAATGTAATTAGATGTGTTATAAACTTGGGATTTAAAAAAGTTCCAAAAATGAAGACATCGATTGAATATAAAAGAAGTTATGTAAAGTTCAACAACAACTTATTTCGAAAGCATCTGCAGGGATTACCATGGCATAGAATTTTCCTAATACCTGACCTAAATTTAGCAGTACAGGAGTTTACACATGTTTATTGCTGCATGTGATCAATTTGCACCTTGGAGGAAAGTTAAACAGAAGCAGAATCATCTGCCCTGGGTAACTCCTACCATAAAGAAGTTAATTAGGGTATAAAATCAACTTTGGAAAAATGCTAATAGGACCTTGAAAATTGAAGTATGGGATAGTTTTAAAAAAGTAAGAAATAGGGTGATCCACGAAATTAGGAAATCAAAAGCAAAATATTATAAACTAAGGATAAATGAAACAACCGAACCCAAAAAATACTGGTCTTTGATAGAGTCTTATAAATCCTGGTAAAAATCAAAAAGAAATAAAATTGAGACAAAATGGGTCTATCTTTGCCGATGAAAGAGTGGCGGAAATGTTAAATCAATACTTTATTGAACTTCCAGACTTGGATACTGAACTTGAACCTAAAAAGAATAATGTGCAATATGCTGACTCAAATATAAAATCTGATAACAACAAAGAAAATCAAATTCCAATGTTTAGGTTTAAAGTAGTGACTATTTCTGAAGTACATAAATTAGTAAGTAACTTAAAGATCAATAAGGCTTGTGGTCCTGATGAGATAGAAAATAGATTTTAAAGGAAGCTGTACAAGAAATAGCACCCATTTTGACTGGTATTTTTAATTGGAGTTTAAGGGAGGCATTTTTTTCCCTCAATATGGAAGCAAGCAAAAATAATTCCTATAGATAAAGGGGGTGACTCTATGGCTACATCTAACTATCGTCCTATAGCACTATTGTCAACTGTTTCAAAAATCTTGGAAAAAATTGTTCATGGACAACTAATGCAGTATTTGGAGAAATATCAGAAAATAACCCCATTTCAGTCGGGATTTAGACAGGGTAGGTCCACTGATACCGCACTCACAGACTTCCTAGATTTAGTTGCTACTCCCTTAGGGAAGGGGAGGTCGGTGGGTGCGGTATACGTGGACCCATCAAAGGCTTTTGATTTGGTGAATCATTGTACCTTGATCAAAAAATTGAAGAGCATGGGAATAGAGGAAGAGACTTGTGGATGGTTTACATCATATTTAGATAAGAGGACTCAATTTACTATAGCAAATGGTTATAAGTCTGGATTGGATTATGTGACCGGGGGGTACCCCAGGGTTCAATCCTGGGGCCCCTCTTATTCTTGGTTTATTTGGATGACTTACCAAGATTGATAAAAAATTCACAAGTTAGACTTTACGCAGATGACACAGTTTTGATTGCATCAGGTAAAAATTCTGAAGAAATTGTACAACAATTACAAGGTGATTTCTTAACAATTGAATATTTTTTTTCTTCACTTGGACTCTTGATAAACAGTAAAAAAACACAAACTATGCTTTTTGGTAGTGAGAAGAAAAATCAAGTGTCCTCAAAATTAATAATTAAGACTCTGGAAGGAAATATTATAGAACAAACACAAGTCTATAAATATTTGGGTATATACATTGATCAAGGTTTAAATTTTGAACGACATATAACAGAATTAATTATAAAAACTAATTCAAAACTAGAGGGTATGAGAAGGATTTCAAATTGTCTATCAAAAGAAATGCGATTAAATATAGAAAATCAACTTATATTACCAATGATAGATTATGGGAGCCATATTTATAGACATACTTCCAAAAAACAGTTACATCATCTGGATGTTCTTTACAATAAAATAGCAAGATTTGTATTGAAATGTGACATTGGCACCCACCATTGTGATATGTATACAGAACTAGGTTGGAATTCATTACATCAGAAAACTGAGAGAAATTGGTTGAACCAGATAAAAGGATTAATTAAAATTCATCACAGTACTACTTGACTAAAACATTAATAAAACCTGATCATGGATTAAATCTGCGGAAACAAGGTGCTAGAGATTTTCTGGTCCCAAAAATAAAAAATGGTTTTGGTAATATGACCTTCCAAAATAAAGTTTCTACAAGTTGGAACAGACATTCCCCTTACCTTAGAGACCCAGACTTGTCTTTTACAGAATATAAAACTTCAATAAAACACGAATTATGTTTTAGATGTTTGTGTAATAGGTAGTTATATGTTTAAGAGGTTTGACTTATGTCTTGTATCCTTTGATGTGATGTGCATTGAGTGTTATGTATATTCTGAATGATATGTTTTTGTACATTTTGTGATTATTTAAAAATTTGTACGACACAGGATTGCCTTGTAAATAGGGACTTTTTGAACCCTAATGGCAAATTTCTCTGTATAAATAAAAATGTTACTACTACTACTACTACTATCTTCTGTGCCCTATTCTGAGTCCACTGATGAGGATGAGTACCATCCTGATCTCATCCCATGGGAGGAGGAGGAGGGCAAGGAGGATGAAGAAGAGAGGGATAGGAGCTCCTCCAGCACTGTCTCCACTGTTTCTTTGGGGGTGAGGACTCCACAAGATAGAGCCCGAGGCCTCCCCTGCCGATGAGCCCTCCTTCATCTCATTGATGAAGCAGCTGCAAACAGCAATGGGATTTGATGCTGGGGAGCAGGATATTACTAGGAGAAATCCAGCAAAATATTTGGAATTGCCAGATTCTCCCTCTCTGATTATTCTTCCTCTACTGGCTGCATTTGAGGATGCCACCATGGCTGCCTGGTATAGACCAAATATGATTCCTGCCATGCCCAGAAAGGCAGACAAATTGTACCCCCCATGGGAAGCCTTTTTTTTTTACAGAGCAGCCTAAGGCAGATTCAGGTGGTGATAAATGCTGTCCATGATAGGTCCAAGAGACCTCAGCACCTCATCTCTCTTCTCCCAGATGAGTCCAGAAAGCTGGATCTTATGGGCAAGAGGGTCTATGCTTCTGCCACACTGGCCTTCAGAATGATTAATTACATTGCCCATATGGTTAAATATCAGAATACTCTCTGGAAAAAGGTCAAAGCTGCACCACAGGCCCTTCCAGAGGCAAGAGCTGTTTAAAGCCCTGCAGTCTGAGGCAGTTATGGGCAAGCAACTCTTGAAGTCTGCCTATGACATTTCAGATGCCTTTGCTAGCACAACTGTGGTTTGCATCTGCCTCAGAAGGCATTCTTTTCTCAGGGTGTCCTGTTTTGCTACTGATGTACAACAATTCATCCTAAATGCCCCCTTCAGAAGCTATAAACACTTTGGGGTGGATATACATGACATCCTTTCTGACCTACCTGCCTCAGGAGGACCCTTCTGTCATCCTCTTCCTTTACTATACCCAGTCAAGAAGTGGGCAGAATGTGCCTTTTCGTTGGACCCCCCACAGACCAAGCCAGGTACCTGACAGCCAGGAAAGCACAGAGCAGGAGCCTGCCCCTACCTCCACCACTGGGAAAGCACCCAGAGGTAGAGGTGCAGCCTCAGCCGCTGGTTCTGCCTCAGCATGACTCCTTGCCAGACTCCAACCCTCCAGTACCACAGGAGGTGGTGGTTGGGGTCACTTCTCCCTTCACCTGGACTGGTGGAGGGAGATTACAACAGATGCTTGGATGCTGCAGCTCATAGAGCATGGCCACACTCTAGACCTTCTGGTGTGGCTTTCAGATTTACCTCCAGTTCCTTCAAACTACCCTACAGATCACATTCCAGTGCTGCAGGTGGAAAGTCACACACTGCTGCAAAAAAGGGCAATAGAATCAGTTCCCGAGAATCATAAGAACAGATGGTTCTGTTCTCACTTCTTTCTAGTTCTCAAATCCACAGGGGATTTGCAGCCCATCCTTGACATGAGAAACTTGAACTTCTACATCTAATACAAGAAACTCAGGATGGCAACTCTACAGAGCCTGCTGCCTCTATTACACAAGGCAAGCTGGATATGCTTCCTAGACATGCAGGATGCATACCTGCACATAAAGATTTATGTCTCCCACAGACAGTACCTCAGGTTCCTGTTCCAGGGGGAGCATTATCAATTCAGGGCTTTGTCCTCTGGCTTATATTCTGTGCCATGGGCCTTGACCAAATGTTTGGTGGTGGTGGCAGCAGCACTCAGGAAGGAGGGAGGGACTGTATGTCTTCCCTTACCTGGATGAGTGGTTGCTCAAAGCTGAGTCTGAGGAGCAACTACTGCATACCCTAGTGCATAGCAGAGAGCTGTTTCATGTGTAACCACCCAGTCCCTTGGGGTTACTAGAATCCTATCAGTATTAGTGTTAGGAAGGTAGCAGGCAGCTGGTGGGGAGCTCATTAGTGGCTTCTCACACAATTATGTTGTTTTTTACTCAGCTAGCCTGAGAGAAGAGTGATTATGTCATTTAGAACTCTCATAGCAGCATAACCCTTTACTGTGTACAGCTGATCTGGGGAGCTTAGAATGTTGAGTTGAAGTTAGTTGGCAGTTAGAGTCTGAGTGTGGAGGTAAGAGTGGCAGAAGGTCAGCCAATGGGCTGTGAGCTGAGGGCTCAGATCTTCTCACCCTAGTCTGGAGTACAATTTCCAGATGCTAGTGAAGTGGTGGAGACCTTTCTAAAGCAGGATTTCCTGATTTCTACTCCCAGTGAAGTGGAAGGAACTGCTTTTCTCTCAGTGGGTTCAAGGAGTAATCCCCTGAAGATCCTTTGTGTGTTTCAGCAGTTTTGGAAAAT
The DNA here is from genome assembly GCA_016271365.2 of Neoceratodus forsteri. Taxonomy (NCBI): domain Eukaryota; kingdom Metazoa; phylum Chordata; order Ceratodontiformes; family Ceratodontidae; genus Neoceratodus; species Neoceratodus forsteri. The sequence continues at coordinate 1,625,856,456 of CM028129.1, forward strand.
AACTTTTGAGAGATTGTCTTGACCTGCTACCCAGGAGAGGTGCCTTTTGTTGTTTCAAGCCCAGTGGATGGAACAACTAGTTCATGAGTACTGTTTTAAGGAGACAAGTTCTCCACATATTTAGGGAAATCATTTCTGGGGTGTGTGTGCCCATAGATAAGGCTAGAACGTACCTGTCAGTGCCCCTAGTTCACCCAGGAGAGTGAATTTATGTACACTGTTCACCCAGGAGAGTGCAGTTTGTACTGTGGTCACCCCAGTGAATGACAGAAATGGAAAGTATGGGACCTCTAGCATTTCAGTAGGGAATGGGGGTTTCAATGGTGTAACCCTGAAGGAATGGCAGAGATTGTTGGTTGGGGCAAATGGTGGAAGGAACGCCATCTGGATGCTTGCAAGGCAGGGCTTACTGATTCACGAAGGGCACCAGTTTTTAATACTGAGCAAAGGCTAGTGCTGCAGGTTTAGGTGCATGGCTGAGTTTCACTTAATTGCACCTATTTTCGAAGAAAAGTTCTGAGTGTGTGGCTTAGTTTCACAGTATGTGCACTCATGGAAGGAAAATGTTCGAGTGCATGGCCAGGTGTCCACTGGGAAATGGGAAGAAGATGTTCTTTTGTGTGTTCTGGAACTGTAATGCATGCAAGAAGAGTTTGTGAAATGTATCAGTCCTGCCTTGACCGACCCACGGGGGTCCACTACTGCTTTTGTTTTACATCTGTTAAATAAAGTCATACTGCACAATCCCAGTTCTTCTTCTGGACATTCTAATTCTTGCTTCTGGTTGTTGGATTTATTGGGGCCCCCTCAGCAGTTTAGAGCTAGCATATGCCTAGCAGCCTCCACCCTGGACCTGGGTTGTAATTTTTATACAAGGTTCATGTGTTTTGTTCTTGTACCCCAACCCCCCTTCCTCTAGATATGAGCCGGGTGTATGCACCCCCGACAGTGACAGCAATATAGTGACCTACCACGCTGCTGACTAAATCAACAGTTCATCAACACATCGCTATATTGGTGTGCCAGAGACATTGGCACACTGTCTCCCGGTCCTGCACCCCCTCCCCAAATCAACTCAGACTTGGAGTTGATTATAAATAGAACAGAGATTGTGGGGGGCAGAGCCCCCCACATGGGTGGTTGGGGGGGCTTTAAAATATTGACTGGGAGTCCATCAGGATTTATGTTGACCACAACTTGCGGTGACATAAATTCCGTTGCTGTGATGCCGGTTTACAAAACTGATGTTGAACTGGCTCTGTAGAGCCTGAGCCGGGTACACATCCTAAGGCCATGGGTGGTGCCAACCTTTGTAAAGTAAATGGTATGACAATATGTGGGTACCAGTGTCCAGATTTAATGGGGGGGGTGCTAACTTGTAATAAGTGGCATGTGAGTTACTAAAAATGGGGGCTCGTCTGGTGATATTTAATTTGGGCGAGAGTTGCAAAGAATGAAGACTCATCCAAAAGAAATATGTTTTGGGGTGAGAGGCAATGCTGAGGGTATGTCTAGGATCTTCCTGTCTGGTGGGTGCACCACCCAACAGAAGATTGTTTACCAGAAAGCAAAGTTGTGCCAAGAAAAATGCCACCTAAAAGTCTTTTGCTGCCTGTGTTTCTGTGAAAAGGAAAGTGAAAAAATATGCTGCTTGTGTGTTTAACTTGAAAATGTGGACTGTTGGAACTGAGCAATGATTGCCCTTGCCTTATTGTAAAGTGCTTAAAAAAACTGTTTATAAGTTACAAATTTCCAGGAAAAAGTATTTGTGGACATAAAGGACAGTGTTTTGTAAGTGTGTACAGTGAAAATTCGGGAAGTCGCTAAGGAAAATGCACTAAGTACTGAGTGAAAATGCCTTAAAATGCTTGCCCCACTGAAATTGCCATCAGAGATAAAAAGTGACAGTTTTAAGTTTAAATTTTGCCTTCTCAGCCAGCCCACCAGCACAGCGGTTGGATTTCCATCTGCGACGCCAGTAACCCAGGTTCGGGAATGGACTAGGATTGCTAGAGGGTCGGCCAGGGGGAGAAGACTGGAGCATCCAGCGACAGCTCACCTTCTCTGGGGAGAGGGTGGGATTATGGCCCGGCACTTGCTGGCCCCTGGAGGAGGCCAGGGGCATGGCAAGACATCAGGCCTCAGATGTCTAGGTGGAGTGGCGGATGTTGGCGCAAGCCATAACATCTGTGGCACACCACTTCTTGGGAGAAAACATGAAAAATGGTGCCTTGGTTGGGTCAGATGACAGCCTCCTGGACCCTCACTACGGCACTCATGAACCCCTATCACCACCTCAGCAGCACCCAGGAGCATTGGTATAGCCGTACAGGCTCTTCCCCTACCAAGGTAAGGGACACTCCCGATGCAGGGATACATCGAGGTTACCTGGGTTGGCTGTGATGTGGGGTGGGGTGGTGAGGTCGGGGGTTGCCGAGTAAGCAAGGTCCATGTGGGGCCTGAAGGAGAGACTGGCCAAGGTGCGGGCGGGAGCATATAAAAAAAAATACAATTTTGCCTTCTCGACGATCGCCGTGCAGGAGTGCATCTGAGAGACAGAGACAGAGAGAGAGATCATTTGCATGGTGTCAAGTGATTGGTCCCAGTATACCTAAGCTCCGCCCTTGCCTGAGTCCCAGAGTTGTGGAACCTTCGAGGAGGAGCAGCCAGTAGTATGTGAGCAGAGTGTAGTTCATGCAGCAGCAGGAGGAATCACTTACAGCAGAAGCGCTTCCGAACCAGCAGTTTTTTCTAACTTTTTGCAGTAAAACCAGGCTCAACCCATATTCTGACTGACTGGAAAGTGATCGAGGCAGCTGTAGCTATGATCAGTGGGACCACAAGCCCGTTTCACCCCAGAGGCCTTCCTAGAGTCAGCAGCAGGCCATATTACATCGACAGTGAAAACCAGCTACTGCCTGTAAGTACCCTGTTCAAAAGTAAATGGCTGTGGTGCTAAAGGTTGGAAAATTATGTAAGAATTTGAGCAAATGCAGCAAAAAGTACCGAAAGAGAGAGTTTTGTGAACATTTAAATCTTGGACTGTGTGTGTGAAAGTTCTGCTTTCAAAGACAGTGAACTTTAAGACAAACGATCTCTCTGGTCCAAGTGCTAGTCAATGTAATGGTTTGAGAAAAATAAAGTGAAATTGTGCTTTGAAAAAATCAGTTGAAATGCAAAAGATCCAGCCAGAATCCTAGCAATTTTTATGTTGCTTGCACGCATGTGCAAGAAACATAGTGCCATCATCGGAGATTTTGGAGGTGTGTCACCTCCTCCTCCTCCAATTCAGTCAGTGAGCTGGCAGGCGCTGCCCCTGTAAGCCAATGCATTTTGGAGCTGTCTATGACACGCTCAAAATGCAGTGGCCTCCCAGTTGAAAGGGAGCTACGCTTCAGTGAGCAGAGATAAGAGCGTAGCTCCCCACGCAGGCGTGTGCTTCGCACCTACTGTTTAGCTGACGGGTGCCCAATCCCCGTCGGCTGAGCTGTGCTCCTCCAGTTGTAGGTGCCACGCTGGGAGCCCACCCCAGCGTGGCAATCAATCCTTTTGCCGACAGAGTGCCCAATCCCCTTCGCTGAATGCTAGCGTCATTGTTGCCATGCTGGAGCCCACCCAGCGGGCAAACAGTCCCACGACGCCTTTTTTTTATTTTTACCTGAAAAACGAAAATGGTCCTGCTAGCGTGTCTCCGACCCCTCCCACAACCCACACCACCCACTGCGCACCCAGCTCCCCCCCCCTCACCCCATACTTCCTCCGGACTCTGGCGCGACGATCTTCGGTGGACCGGGAACACGTCTGCACTCTTCAAAGCCGACCGCGAACTGAGGAAATGCCGGTAAGCTGTATAATGGGCTAGATGGGGGGGGTTTCAACTTTGTTGCATATCTTAGGCATTCTGGGGAATTTTTGCACCAAATTTTCAACATGGGGTTTTTGGGACCCCTTCTCATGAATGATGTCATTGTCATGGCGTTATTCAGGCCCAATGGGTGATTTCACGCAGTGACTGTGAAATCACCCTTTGGGCCTGAATACTGCCATGACAGTGACATCATTCATGAGAAGGGGTCCTAAACCCCATGTTGAAAATTTGGTCAAAATTCCAAAATGACTGTTTTACTTTAGCTGCAGGTTAAGTAGTTCCTATGTAGGCTCGTAGTTCGCTGAAATTTCAATATTTTCACCCAGATTTTCAACATTACCATTGTACCACACCTTCTTATGAGCAGTATAGCTGTCATTTTTCACATCTCACCCAAAATGTGTTTCCGCCCATGTAGCTCAGAATGGCGCAGTCGGTGTGTGAAATCAATGTATGGGACAAATTAAGAAAATCACAGTGACACTGTTCATGAGCAGAGGTCTTAAAATGGCTATGATGAAAATTTGGTGAAAAAAGTCCTAAAAATGACTGTTATACGAGCGTGCATTGCGCAGTTCCCACGCAGGCTCGTAAGTTCGCATATTTTCAATATTTTCACTCCAGATTTTCAACATTGCCATTTTACCACACCTCCTTATGAGCAGCACAGCTGTCATTTTTCACATCCTGCCCAAAATGTGTTTCCGCCCATGTAGTGCACAATGGCACAGTTGGTGTGCAAACTCAATGTATGGGACACATTAACAAAATCACAGTTACACTGTTCATCAGCAGAGGTCTTAAAATAGCTATGCTGAAAATTTGGTGAAAAAATTCCTAAAAATGACTGTTTTACGAGCGTGCGTTGCGCAGTTCCTACGCACGCTTGTAAGTTCGCAAATTTTCAATATTTGCACTCCAATGACTTTCAAATACCTAAACAGCACATAGAAGCAAGCAACATTCGGCATTGACAAACGCTTGTTAACTGAGTGTGAGGAAAAGTTACAGTCACCATGTTGGGGTGTAGCCAGCAATGTAAACAATGCAGTGCAATTTTAGACCAATGTTTTCAAACCCAAAGTTTCAAGTGGTTTTGCTAAGTGTTGTGGAATACAAATGCAGCAGCCAGGCAGCCTGTTAGCAAACTGTACCAGTGTGTTAAAACCAAATCTCTGAGTGATTACAAAAAACAGTAATTTTGGGACTTGTGTGTTCAATTTGTAAAAGATGGCACAGCAACCCACTCACTTCCTGCTCCATGCTAGGGCGTGGATAGCCCAACAAGAACAAGAGCTAGCCAATTTTGAGAATTTGTGTGGCTGCTCAACAGCATCTGCCATGGTGGCTTTGCAGAACTATCTGGTTAATGTGGGTGTAGTATGACTAAAGCCATGGAGAGATGTTTTGCCAGTTCCACATTGCACAGACTGCCAAAAGCTATTTGGGGGAGCAAGTCATGTGGCACAATGTTAGGTGAAACCAAACACATCTGTTTAGCTCCAACTTGGACATTGGCAGGAACCCTGTCATATCAGAGCAGCAGCAGGCTGGGTGCAGTCAGAGAGACCCCATAGAGTTTGTTACGGAGTTCTTGGAAACTGTTTGTGTCGATGCTATGCAAGGTCCAGAAAAAGTTGAATGCTCCATGCCACAGAGTGTGGAGTTAGACTCTGCAGCCGCAGATTCAGCAGATATTTGTGTGGAAGGCCTGAGTCTAAGCCACGTGGTAGAGTCTGAGGTGGAGGAAGCATGCTGTTGGGAGGCCAATGCCTCTGAGGAGAGTGGCGAATTGACAGTTTTATGGGCTGGCACAATCACCAGCTCCTGGGCAGAATGTGTGAAAGAAGAAGAAGAAGCTTCAATGGCTGCAGTGGGACCCAATGAGTCGCCATTGGCATTGGCTTCTATGGAGCCTCCCGATGTCTGTGTGGAGGAAGGCTCTAGAGATGTGCCCCTGAGTGCAGAGGTGGACTGCTTTTACTCTGCACTATGTGCTCATAGCTGGCTCAACCAGGACTGGCTACCCCCAAGATGTGCTTCTGGTTTGGAGTTGATCAAAAGCAGCAAAGAGGAGATAATTGTTCATAGATGAGCTGTGGCCAAGTATGGACCATCATACCCTTCTTCTCTTGCCAGATACGGGAAGAAATTGAGGAAAACAGGCATTCCTGGTTGTGGGAGGAAGCTTGTGCCAACCTGCGCCCTAGAGTAAACAAGTGGGTCCAAATTAAAGTGTGTAATGAGAGACTGAAATTCTGGAAGCATGGCAGGACCTTGTTAATTGGCTCTGTGAGAACTGTGGGCAAAACTGGCCAAGAGATATTCTACAATGTTCCTGTGGTGCATCCAGATGGGGTAACAGTCTATGCCCCACATCCTGAGTGGTACTACCCCTGAATTGGAGCCATTCATCTGAAATTGTTCTTGCTTACCAAAAGTGAATGCAGCCATGCCAGCCAAGCAATTTGCCACCGAAGAGGCAGCAACCCAGGATGGAAGTGCCTTTCTTCTAATGATCCAGGTTCAGCTCCAGCAGCATCCAGGTTTATCTGTAAAAACATCCAGGTTCATTAGCCCAGCAGTTGGAGAAGATTTCCAATCTGGGTCCAGTAGGAGGTCGTGGAAGCATCTGATCTGAAGATTTCGTCTATTCAGCAGCTGAAGATCATCAGGCCGCAGGTCCAGAAAGGTGATGTTGACATCCTTTAGTTGCCTAGAAACTGGTGACATTTTTTTCATTTAAATTTGACTATTTTCCTGCAATTGAGGATATCCTTGGAACTTTATTCACCAACTGACTATCCTGATCTGGACTGTAGTGCAAGCAGGCCTTGTGCCTGTTCCAGAACTGTACTTCAGCAGACTCTGGCCTAGGAGAGACTTATTCATTTATTTTGTTTTTGTTACCAGGTGGGTGCAGTACCCACAAAGTGACTATTTTCAGGTGCGACCCGGGAGGTTATAAACAATAAGACATTTTGTAATACAGATCAGGGAATACAAATGTGACAAATAGCTTAAGGGAAACACATATTACAGGTGATGAGAAAAAAGTATATACACAAAAAATCATGAGCAAGTACAGTCAAGTAATGAGCACATTCAATTCAGATACATGTAGGCATAATACACAAATTCATATGGCGTTAGTGGAGTTTCAACATTACAGTCTAACAACAAGTGCCATAGTGGATAATAGCTTTAGATTAAGAGAGAGCAAAATAGTAAGCGGAGTACTGGGTGATCTAAGGAGGGGGGGGTTAAAGCAAGTACATTGGGTACGACTGATGAAACAGTTTTAATGCAATCTTTCAAAGGTAGTATAAGTGGGTGCAGAGTGAACTTCAACTGGTAGGGAGTTCCAGTATTTTGGTGCCATGCTAGAGGAAGCAAGGGTTCCATTCTGTGTTCTGCACCTCGGGTGCAAAGAAGTGAAAGTTCATGAGAACAAAGGCCATAGGAGGAGGACTGTGGCACCAACATGGAGGCCAGAGAGGAGGGTAGGTTGGATCTAATAATGTTGTTGAGCAGAGACCCAAAGGCAATATGTCTATGGGCTGATGGGGAGGGTCAGTTTAGGTCAGCGTATAGCAAGCAGTGGTGCTTTAGTAGAGGGGAGGCCGAGACATAGCGGCAAATGTTATTGTATGTGGTGTCCCATTTTCCTAGGGTGCTTTTCGAGGCATTTATAAGAGTAACTGCGCCATATGCCAGAGATGGAACTAGGATGCCCCTAGCTATGGCAAGCCTGGCTAACAGAGTAAGCTTTCGACTGGTCCTCTAGGCGATACCAAGTTTCATGTTTACTGCCTTGCAACGTGACTATAATGTGCTCATCAAACCTGAGAGCTTCGTCAAGCAGGACACCTAGATACCTAAAAGAGATTACTGTCGTGAGGGATGAGCCATCGGCACAGGAGACTTCATAGAGGCTGCGGTATAAGTTGAGTTTGGTGAAGGACCTAAAGAGCAAACCCTGTGTTTTGTTGATGTTTAGAACAAGCCTGTGTTTATGGATCCAGTCTTGAATGGAGATAAATGCAGAGGTAAGGCAACTGTTTATAGCTAGTATATCTGCTGATGAGGTATATAGCACAAGATCATCAGCATATATAATTGTTTGGCACGATGGTGAGTTGTGGGATATGCTATTTATGAAGACTGAGAAGAGAAGGGGCCCCAAAATGGACCCCCTGCAGAACAACAACATTTATGGGAGCTGGGTCAGATATGGCAGAGTTAAATTTCACCTGTCGGCATCTGTTAGTTAGGTAGCTGTGGAACCATTTGATGGATTGTGAAGAGAAATCGAGAGATGAAAGGCAGGCAAGCAGGACAGGGTGATCCACCAGATCAAATGACCTGTAGTGCCTTTGTACTCTGGACTCTTCCCTAGATATGGACTTTGCAGGGACCCCACCCCAAAAAATGTTCTTGCAAATGCTTTTATGTTTTCTATTTTTGTAGACAAACCTTTTAAAATGCTTTTTGGGCTTGTGCAGTATCCAGTGGTAGGGTGTTAGGTCACTGTTTTGGCTTTACAGGTTGTAGGTGTGTGTAGAAATGTGTTTTGTAGTGTTTTCTTTTTCAGGTGTTTCTGGAAGAAGACAAGAAGACACGAAGAGGATTTTTGGGACTCATCAGAGTCCCCGTTGTGTAGAATTGTTAGGCTTTGTGAAAATGTGTAGTACAATGTATAACCTTTTTCATTTTATAGATGTTGGTGTAAAATGTTTTTTGGGTTTGGGCACCTGGTAGGTAGTATAGGTCAGATATATTTCCCCTAGAGGGTTAGGGGGAAGGCAGGTTGGTGGTCCTGATACTAGATAGGGGTTACCAATGCTGTCTGTTAGGACATGCTTCAGGCAGTTTCTTGAAGCCACTGAGAATCCATATAGAGTACAGTAGTAGGATAGGAACTGAAGTTTTTTCAGTGGGCCTCTATCCTTTAGTGTTTCCTGCCTGTGCATAGCACATAGTAGGGGAGGACTTACACAACCTCTCTGTAGGGAGCACAGAGGTAGGATGGCCTGGTACTAGGCTGTGTACTGGCTGCGGACAGCCAGTGGTCTGGTCACGGTGAGTGTAACCACCCAGTCCCCTGGGGTTACTAGAATCCTATCAGTATTAGTGTTAGGAAAGTAGCAGACAGCTGGTAGGAAGCTCATTAGGGACTTCTTACACAATGACATCATTGTTTACTCAGCTAGCCTGAGAGAAGAGTGATTATGTCATTTAGAACTCTTGCAGAAGCATAACCTTTTCCTGTGTATAGCTGCTCTGGGGAGCTTAGAATGTTGAGTTGGAGTTAGTCGGCAGTTAGAGTCTGAGTATGGAGGTGAGAGTGGCGGAAGGTCTACCAGTGGGCTCTGAGTTGAGGGCCCATATCTTCTCAACCTAGTGTGGAGTACAATTTCCAGCTTCCAGTGAAGTGGTAGAGACATTTCTACAGCAGGGTTTCCTGATTTCTACTCCCAGTGAAGTGGAAGGAACTGCTTTTCTCTCAGTGGCTTCAAGGGCCAATCCCTTGAACATACTTTGTGTGTTTTAGCTGTTTTGGAAAATAACTTTTGAGAGACTGTTTTGATCTGCTACTCAGGAGAGGTGCCTTTTGTTGTTCCATGCCCAGTGGATGGGACAACTAGTTCGTGAGTACTATTTTAAGGAGACAAGTTCTCCACATATTTAGGGAAATTGTTTCTGGGGGGTGTGTGTGCCCATAGATAAGGCTGGAACAGACCTGTCAGTGCCCCTAGTTCACCCAGGAGAGTGAATTTCTGTAAACTGTTCACCCAGGAGAGTGCGGTTTGTACTGTGGTCACCCCAGTGAGTAACAGAAATGAAAAATATGGGACCTCTAGCATTTCAGTGGGAATGGGGGTTTCAATGGTGTAACCCTGAAGGAATGGCAGAGACTGTTGGTTGGGGCAAAGGGTGAGAAGAACACCATCTGGATGCTTACAAGGCAGGGCTTACTGGTTCATGATGGGCACCAGTTATTACCTGAGCAAAGGCCAGTGCTGCAGGTGTGGCTGAGTTTCACTTAATTGTACCTATTTTTGAAGAAGAATTCTGAGTGTGTGGCTTAGTTTCACAATATGTTCACTCATTGGTGGAAAATGTTCGAGTGCATGCCCAGGTGTCCACTATATGCACCATTGGGAAATGGGAAGAAGATGTTCTTTTGTGTGTTCTGGAACTGTACTGCATGCAAGAAGAGTTTGTGAAATGTACCTGTCCTGCCTTGACTTACCCACGGGGGTCCACTTCTGCCATAGTTTTCCATATGTTAAATAAAGCCGTACAGCACAATCCCAGTTCCTATTCTGGACATTCTGATTCTCACTTCTGGTTGTTGGATTTACTGGGGCCCCCTCATCAGTTTAGATTTAGCATATGCCTAGCAGCCTCCAACCTGGACCTGGGTTGTAATTTTTATACAAGGTTCATGTGTTTTGTTCTTGTACCCTCACCCCTCTTCCTCTAGATATGAGCTGGGTGTATGCACCCCCGACAGCGACAGCAATACAGTGACCTACCACGCTGCTGACTAAATCAACAGTTCATCAACACATCGCTGTATTGGTGTGCCTGAAACATTGGCACACTGTCTCCCGGTCCTGCACCCCCTCCCCAAATCAACTCAGACTCGGAGTTGATTATTAATAGAACAGAGATTGTCAGGGGCAGAGCCCCCCATATGGGTGGTTCCTCTAGAAATGATCTGGGTATACATCCTAATGCCAAGGGTGGTGCTAACCTTTGTAAAGTAAATGGTATGCCAATATGTGGGTACCAGTGTCCAGATTTAATGTGTGTGTGTGCTAACTTGTAATAAGAGGCATGGGGGTTACACATGCATTGGGGATCATGGTCAACCTGCACATGTCAGTCTTGACCCCCTGTCAGCACCATCAGTACATAGGGGCCATAATGGATACTGCCCAGGGTGCGGCTTTCTTGCCCCAAGGCAGGGCAGAATGTCTGATGGAACAGGCCAGGTTGCTTTACAGCAGCTGGTATGTCACAGCCAGGACATTCCTATAGCTGCTGGGTCTGATGGCTGCAGCCATTGTCACAGTGCCCCTGTTGAGGCTGCACATGTGGATACCCCAATGGACTTTAAGAGTCCAATGGGATCATTGCACCAACAATCTAGAACAGAAGGTGGTGGATAGAACCCAGCAATTTACTCAAAGGGGTTCCTTTCCTGATTGCCTCCCCTCATCAGATCCTCACCACAGACACTTTGAGGATTGGCTGGGGAGGACCCCCTGAGCCCTCACCAAACCTTGGGTACTTGGACTGCAGTGGAGAGTTCCCATCACATAAACACCCTAGAGATGAGAGACGTTTTTTATAGCCTGCAAGCCTTTCAGGGCTATCTGCCTCTGGGGCCTGTGCTAGTGCAGACAGATAACATCAGTATAATGCACTATATCAACAAGCAAGGGGGACCCATTCATAACCCCTGTGCAGAGAAGCAATGAGGGTCTGGTACTGGGATCTAGACCACAGTCTAGAAGTGTTGGCAGTCCATGTTCCAGGCACTCAGAATGTCTTGGCAGACAGGGTAAGCAGCCTGCAGTCCCAGATACATGAGGGGAAGAATACACAATGGGTGGGGAGGTAGTAACAACAACAAAAAAGGAAAGGGACCTGGGGGTAATCATATCAGATGACCTTAAGGTTAGTAAGCAATGTGAGAAGGCAGTTGGGAGGGCGGGGGTATACTGGGATGTATAGGGAGAGGCATCAGCAGCAGAAAACAGGAAGTTGTTATCTCTCTGTACAGACAGTTGGTGAGACCCCATCTGGAGTACTGTGTCCAGTTCTGGACACCCCATCTCCGCAAGGACATAGACAGGATAGAGGTAGTCCAGAGGAGGGCAACTAAAATGGTGCAGGGTCTGCAAGAGAAGCCGTATGAGGAGAGACTAAAGGAGCTTAATATGTATACCCTTGAGGAAAGAAGGGAGAGGGGGGACATGATAGAAACTTTTAAGTACCTCAGTGGAATCAACAAAGTCCAAGAGGGTAGCATCTTTCAGAAAAAGAGACTTGCAAGAACAAGGGGACACAATTTAAAGATAGAAGGAGGGCGGTTCAGGGGCAATGTGAGGAAGCATTATTTCACAGAGAGGGTAGTGGATGCATGGAACAGCCTTCCTGAGGAGGTTGTGGGGTCTAAAACTGTGGGAGAATTCAAGAATGCATGGGACAGACATAAGGCAATTCTTGTGGGGGGTAGGAAGAAATAGGCTGTTGGTTAACTAGGATCTACGGCCTATCCTGTAGGTAGGGCAATGGGCAGACTAGATGGGCCAAGCGGTCCTTATCTGCTGTCAAAGTCTATGTTTCTATGTAGGAACTGCTGACATCAGTCATAGAAGACCTGTTCGACAGGTGGGGTCATCCAGAGTGGGACCTTTTTGCATCCCCACTCAACGCAAAACTGCCACTTTTCTGCTTGCTTACTCCAGGTCCTGGAGTTTTCTGGTGAGATGCGTTGTCCCTCTCTAGGAAAGGGAGGTTCCTCTGCACCTTTCCTTCCTTCCTACTAATTCAGAGTGCTGATCAAGCTTCAGATGGAAGGAGTGACTATGATACTCATTGCTCCCTTCTGGCCTCATCAGATCTGGTTCCCCTTACTGCAGCAGTGGGTGGTGGAACCTCCAATGCCCCTGCCACTGTGCAAAGGCTTGCTCTCACAGAAGCAGGACACCCTGGTCTATCCAGACCTCAAGTCACTGCACCTTCATGCCTGGCTCCTGAGGACACAGCCATGGCTAGATTTGAGGTATCCCAAAAGGTGGATGATGTCCTGGTGGTTGCTAGGAAGCCGTCCAGCACTGCCTCTTATTCCATGAAATGGAGTGTTTTGTCTGTGGGTGGCTTCCCATAGTTTGGATCATTTCACTTGTCCAGTGAATCAGAGAATCAGATTCCAGAGTACTTGCTTTCCCTGTCAGATTCAGTCCTGTAATACTTCTTTATTAAACTGTACCTGGCTGCTATTTTAGCCTTCCATGTACCTGCTGATGGGCAAGCGGTGGCACAATTGGAGGTGTCCAGTACATTTTTGAGAGGCATTCTTTATCTGAAGTCTCCCATCCACAATCCAGTCCCACATTGGGACTTAAATGTTGTATTAGAGAAACTTACTTTGGCTCCTTTTGATCCGACCACGACATGTGAGTTACACTTTCTGTTGTGGAAAGCATTATTTTTAGTTATTGTTATGCCTGCTTGAAGGATTTCTGAGCTTCAGGCTGTGATGTGCGAGTCTCCTTGTTTGGTTTTCCTTAATGACAGGGTGTCTTTGGGGGTATGGCCAATAGCCAAGCTTGCAGCAGCATACTTGCAGAGCTCCATGGGGTAATGCTTAAAGCACCTACTTTTAAGGGTTTAAACTATTTTCACCAACTCCAGTGTAGCTACAGTGAAAGATGACTCTCTCAGGAGAAAAGCGATTATTAATTGGAAATGATCTCACTGTCTAAACCAGAGATATAGGCAGATGCAACTGACCAGGCGCAGGAAGAGATGGGGTCTGACCAAAAGACCCGAAGCTTGGCACAAGCAAAGAGATCAATAAGGAGCCTACTCAGGGAATGGGAGATGAAGCCCTCTCGCAGCCTTCAAATGTTGCACTATTAAAAGTCATATAATGTCAGGACCAAAAAGTGGAGGACTTCACTGCACAGTTCAAAGTTTTAGATACAAAAGTGGGTTACTGGCGGGTGAAACAGAAACTTCCTCCAATTCGTCTGAGATGGTGCTATCAGTGCCTGTGGGTCTTATCAAGCAGAACGTTTTGCTGCACGTAGGCTGGAAAATTTGGACAATATCTTCCATGCCACACGCTTACATATTTTATGACTGACATAAAGTAGTGGGACTGGCAGTATAGCCTAGAGGTTAGAGTAATGAGCTGTGAATGAGCTTGGTATATCCAGCAGACCTGGGTTTGATTCCCACAACCTCCACTTGCATACTGTGTGACTCTGAGAAGTCACTTAACCTCCCCAGTGCTCCCAGGTCACCCCTGAAAACAGGCAGTTGTGTCTAGTGGATCTTATCTGGTTACCAAAAGAATAAAATAAAAAAAAATACATTAAAATAAAAAAATCCAAGTCAGTTGGTTCCATCTTTGTTCTGGGAAGCCTTACATGTGGAAAATGCAATTAAGATACTTAAAATATACCAGATTAGTCCATGAGGTGGGAGAAGCCGAACGGCAACTAATGAGATCACTCCACATACTCTTCTTGTTGTCTTGGGAACAGTGTTGGACAGAGACCTTATCCTCATGCAGGCTAAAAGGCATGATCTGGTGGACTGGCAAGGTAACAAAATCCATTTTTCCCCAGGCCTGAGCTATGCGACCTGGCAGAGAAGAAAACGTTTTGATGGGGTTTGTGCCCAGTTGTGCCAGCTTGGGGTATATCATATTATGCACATGCCGGACAGCCTATGCATAGTCTATGGGGAGAAGGCATACCAGTTTGCAGATGTAGATGATGCAGGGATAATGGTGGATCACATCAAAAAATAATTTCAGACCAAAGGTGAAGATTCCGAACATGACTCCAGGGACAGTGAGTAATGGACTGTGGTTCAAACTTAAATCAGTATTGTGACTTTTTCTCCCTGATCTCCCTGATCCTTGGCTGTTGGACATTTACTACTTAAATGTTTAGATAAATGTTTCAATATGCAGTCGTTGGTTTCACTATTTTTGGAAGATAGGCCATGGGTCGGGGGGGGGAGACAAGAGATCGTTCAAGATGGCGATCATCTATGGCGCAGTGCTGTGGCTCCTGATGGTGCTTTTTTCTCCATGAAGAAACCAGTTTGGCACCTTCTAAAACTCTGAACATGCACACTATCATTATTCTGAAGTGTCGTTTGTCGCACTAGAGTTCGTTTTTCTGCTAGCTAAGTTCTGGAATTGCTTAAAAGTCTGATTTATAACCATAACCATAACATAACTACTAAGGGTTGGTGTTTAATAAAGATGGGTGGTTGATTACTGTACCCCTTGCAGCATGTCGGCCATGGAGTACTGCATTACTCTCCATGTTGTTTTTTATGAGTTTTGGTATAGGGGATGTTAAACCTTTTCACAGAGTGCATGATTCAGTATTATAATAGATATGTTGGTAATCCCTGCTCATGGCTGTAGTGGCTGTTCCTACTTTTAATGTTGGTACACATGTTAAATTCAAGAACCCCCCTGGTGATGTAACATAGATTAGGGGCACAAAAATTCTTACTGTAAAAATGATGTATTACTGGGCTTTTCTATGTGCCTACCTATAGGAGGGCAGTACTGTGTATTGTATACAGTAAAATAATAAAAATGAAGTTAATCAAAAAAAGACAGCATGTCTTTGTGTACCAATCCCAGGTTTTTTGTTTTGTTTTTTTTTTACCGAAGGTGGTGTCTGAGTTTACCCCAATTGAACCATCCACTTGCCTGTTTATTTTCCAGAGTATGCCAATCCAGGGTAAACATTGCTCCATACTTTAGATGTACATAGAATACGCAGATATTATGTTCCTCGAGCGAGGGACTGCAGGATGTCCTTGCAGCTGTTTGCTCTTTCACCCCTGGGAAAGAGGGTGTACCAGTTTCTAGACAATGCCTGTCCAAATGGTTGGCTAACTGTATTATTTTCTGTTACAGGAAGTATGGTAAGGAACTTGTGCATGTCCACTCCACCAGAGGCAAGGCCACCTCTGCTGCTTGTTTCAGGAAATGTGACAGCTGCTGAAATCTGTGCCACTGCCACTTGGAGTACTGTCCACACTTTCACAAAGCACTTCAGTCCTGACATTGCCTCTAGTAGAAGGACAGGCTTCGGCCTGGCTGTGCTTCAAGCCCTCTTGTCTTAGACCTTTAGCCACCAGCCACCCAGGCTGTTTCTCTGTTAGTACTGCTTGGGACTCATTCCATAGGTGTGGTCTTATGCAAGAGATACCCTAAAGGAAGGTAGTACAGTTATGCAAGAACTTGCCGTAACAGTAGATCTTCAAAAGGATCTCTTGCATCAGACCATGCCGGCCACCCTCTGTCCCCCTTGGCCTTTGGGCTTCTGTCTCTTCCTGTCTCTCTCTCTCCAGGAAGATTTATCTTTTGTTACAACTTGCTTAGTGGTGGGAACCTCTGGCTATCCCTCAGTTCCCCAGGAGGGGATCCTCTGTATACGGTCTCTGGTGGGGGAACTGACGAGGACGCAGGGTCACCTATGTTTATACAGGAAAGACGCCGTCATGGGTGGCCCCTTGTAGACTACTGGCTAAAAAGTTTCCATGTGATCCTAGTGCCTGGTGGCTATGGTTCCATAGGTGTGGCCTGATGCAAGAGATCCTCTTGAAGATCTAGTGTTACAGTAAGTTCTTACGTAACTGTACTTTTTATGGACTTTGCATACCACTAATTGTCAGCTGGGTGCACAGGTAATGTGCCATCATGCGCATCCCTCCTTGCATCTCTAGCACACCAACCACCTATGGGGAGAAACCAGAAAAAACCTCAGTGCGGAGGTGAAGGACATTAGTACATCAGTGTCTGTCACACTGCCACCTGACGAGACTTGGGATGTTGGGCAGTATATCCCCCTGTCTGCCCCTGATCCTGCCCAGGGGGGCAGTTCCTGGCTCATGGAGGGGCAGTCGTCATGTGTAGATGTGGGAGAGCCAGAATGTGCCATAGGGCTCTGGAGAGAATGAGCACTGGAGACAGAAGGGGACATGAAAAATGTAAGTAAAAAAAAAAGGAAAACATCCACTTAATAAAAAAATAAAAACACTCACAAAGAAACTTGAGAACTCGCAACTTTCTTTACATTTCAAGAATTATTTTGTTATAAAAATTCCTGGCACTTCAGGGAAGGGAGTATTTATTTATTTATTTTATTTATTTAAGATTTTATTGACTGGATAAGAACCCAAGGACAAACACTGTTGATTTTCATAGAGAACCTGGAAACAGAGAATATTTACAAGACATAAAGAAAGAAAAGCAATTGACTAGATAATTCTATGAGCTATGCTGTGCTCCTGTTGCCTACAGGTGACAGTCTATTTTCCCCTGTCCTTGGTTAGCATCCCAATACCAAGACCATTATTAGCTCTATAGCCAAGATAAGCTGTCCAGAGCAAGTGGTGTGACAGTGGCTACATTCATTTGTGAATGCACTCATATTATACTGCATTCATAAGGCATGCGGGCATGGCAGTAGCTGAGCATTATTAGCAGCCATGATGTACGTGGCAGTACTAGGAGCTGAGCAAGCAGCTGCAAGCACCTTCCAGCAGTGCGGTGATTAGATACTTGCAGCTTGTGGGAGGAGCTAGGATGTAATGCCCCCTTCTCTGGAGATCGAGGAGACCTGGCAGATATACATAGGGACTATTCAGTGCTTGTGTGTCACCAAGTACAGACTGGTTTACAGCAGCAGCCCAAGAGCAGGGGCTTGGAGACAGTTCACAGCATAGCAATACAAGTATAATTTGATGGTTTTCTGCACAAAAAGTTGAACTTGCTGTCCCACTTGTTTTATAGGTCTAAACAATGTCTGCTGTATCCCTCCAACAAAAAGGGCACTCTTGAAATAGTGAAGTGTGATGCTGGCAGAATACCTGTGCTTTTAGTGTTTAGGAGTGGGACTCCCATCTGTGGAAGGTGAAACTTCTGTAGTATTCAGTAGTGACGGGTGTCAGGATAGCTCTGGAAACTTGCAACTCAGTCAGCCAGTCATAGTAAAACCTAAATAAAAATAAACCCTCATAAAGCTCTGTAAGTGGGGGGGGGGGGGAATCTGTGGGTTTTCTTGCCCAGTTAAACACCTGAAGCTGAAGCTGCAAATGTGGGGACCGGGCCTAAATCCTACCAGAGCCACTTTCTCAGATAAAGGATTACCCCTACACTGTCTCCGTTTACCTTTAAGTAAAGAGTAGGCTGAGTGTGCAGACACTAACATGATTCATTTGCAGATACACTGCTTTCTCACAAAGGTGCAAAAGTGCTTTGAAGTACCTGTACTACAGTAATACAGTAATAATAAAGGCACTCCTGGACCTACCTCTTTAACTTTTGTAAAAGAGGAGGCAAAGTTATGTGCAGTTGCTAACAGTAGCGAATTGCAGATAACTGTGTTTCCTTAAAAGGGCTTAAAAGTGCCTCCTGTACTAATAGCGTACAAGCACACAATTTACAAATAGTTCTGGTGCTTGTTTACATGGCCACAAACCACTGCCCTACACTGGATAGCAAAACTGAAGACAGGATATCCCCTTTTTCTGCTTGAGTTGGGGGTCTGTAGATAACACCCACTCTAATAGAGGCAGTATAGTGCAGTGGTCTAAGGCTCTGAGTTGCAAATCTGGTAACATCCAGCAGACCAAACCTGGGTTTGAATCCCACAACTTCCACTTGCATTTTGTGTGACACTGAGCAAGTCACTTAACTTCCTTGTGCTCCCAGGTCGCACATGGAAACAAACTCTGGCTTAGTGTGCCTTTCCAGGTTAAACAATTTCCCCTTTCCCCTAATTGTAGATCTTTCCCATTTTCAATCACTATCCATAGTGTCTCTGACTCTTCTTGGGTCACCTGTAACTCTGTTGCATTTAAGCCCTCTCTGATGTAGAACGCTTACCCCTCCCCCCCTTTTTTCCTTTCCTGTCCCTCCGGAATAGGATGAATCCTTGGGTGGCTGTGTTCCAACTATGGTTATCCATGAACTCTAAGATTCTACTACCTAAAATACAGTCTCAGCCTCTCCTCCACAGGTAGACGTGAAGTCAGTGGGCCAAGATTCTACTACCTACAATACAATCTCAGCCTCTCCCTCACAGGTAGACATGAAGTCAGTGGGCCATGATTCTACTACCTACAATACAATCTCAGCCTCTCCCCCACAGGTAGATGTGAAGTCAGTGGGCCGAGACTCTACTACCTACAATACAATCTCAGCCTCTCCCCCACAGGTAGATGTGAAGTCAGTGGGCCATGATTCTACTACCTACAATACAATCTCAGCCTCTCCCCCACAGGTAGATGTGAAGTCAGTGGGCTGAGACACTACTACCTACAATACAATCTCAGCCTCTCCTCCACAAGGCATAACTCCAAGTCCATGTCATGGGCTTCATACCATCCCCCAGTGCCACCCAGAGGCTCTCAGGTACATCACGCTATAACTCATACTTTCTCCCACCATCTAACAACACCCCAAAAAAGCCCATGGAAGTGCAGCTAGCTGCTCCTAATTTCTGGTGCTTCCACTGGACAGTGACACGGAGTGCAATGTGGGCCTGTCCACCATTCCAAACAGAGACCCCTCCTCCTATCCAAGGGTCTTAGAACTTACCATATTAATATCAGGAGCCTCCTCCCCAAAAATGACCTAATCAGAACCTGGGCAATCTTGTACCAGCCTGACTTCCTGATATTGATCAAAACCTGGCTCTCAGCCCACATCACCTCCTCTACCATGGATGTACCAGGGTTTATATCTCAGGCAAGACCACTCCATGCGAGGGTAAGGTGTCTTCATTTAATCAGAATGCTCCTGTAGCTTCACTATTATAAACAAAGAAGCTACACCAAAATCATATGAACTCATATTGGAGTACATGCCTGCCCACAATCCATTCCAATGTAGATAAGGGGGTCTACTGCTCCCCAGGTATTTCCTACCGTGCAGTCATGGATCTAGTTCACAGGGTACTGGAGTTGGCCCAAAACTCAACCTTCATTTCAAAGTCAAAATTCTGAACCTGCAACAATTAATTTCCTCACCCACCTGCTTTAATCCTAAATCCTGATATCTCACTCCCAAGGAATCCTAACCTGTGTAACCTTGCCAGATATCTTCAGTGACCATTTCATGACTTACTGTGTACAGATAATAAACACCACAAAAGTCCCCCCCCGATTAACACTTAAAAGATCCTTCAAATCCTTCTGCCCAGACAAATTCAAATAGGATCTCCTTGCAGCCAACTGGGCCCCCCTTCCTGTTGGCCCATGACATGGAGAGGCAATGGAGTACTTCTCCTCCAACTTCCTAGACATCTGTGACTGGCACACCCCAGTTAAACAGTCTAGAGACTGGGGCCACCACTTCCCCTGGATTATCCCAGACAAAATTGATATCTTCCAACAAAGAGACTCAGTTTGAGTCAGGCATAAGTTAAGTGGGTAAGCCCAGGACAGGCAAGTCCACACTGCCCTCCAGAATCACTGCACTAGGATCACACAACTAGCCAAAGCCAGTTGTTTCCAGAACAAGTTATCTTGTAATGCCTTAGATCCATCTAAATTCTGGAAGATGATCAATGGCTTAATCAACCCTATAGCCTCCCCCAGTGGAGCTCAGTCCACCCGTGGTGTTGGATTGACTGCCAAAGCCCTCAACAAGTACTTCACTGAAAGCCCCAGGGCCATTATCCCAACCACTCCAAACTCCCCACAAGCCATTCCCATCACTAATGGTAGTCTCCATCTGCAGGTAAGCACAGCTTACATGGTCTTCAAAGAGCTAGTCACTAAATGCAGCATCTAGTAGTAGCTCTGATGGCATCTCACCCAAACTTCTCAAAACTGGTGCATCGGCAATAGCTGTCCCCATTGCCCATTTTGTTTCAGTTAGTCTCTGTGCACAAGGTTCTTCCCATGTAGCTGGAAGCATGCACTGGTAGTACTGATCTACAAAGGTGTCCCTGCCAGTTCACCTTCAAACTACTGCCCCATCTCTCTGCTACCCATCATTTCCAAAACCCTTGAGAGGTTTTTCTGTATGTAGCTATCTAACTTTTATGCACAAATTAGCTTCCTAACATCTTACCAATCTGGCTTCTGCTTCTACCACTCAACCTCTGACAAATTAATTATTTCAGGTGTTAAAATTAGTTATTATTAAATATTAAGGAGCAATCATGGGCATCTAAACCTCCTAGCTCCTTCATCTCCTTAGTATGAACCTTAGTACTCAGAGTCACTGACCACATTCATACTAATATGGACAAGGGGCTGAGTGTGGGGGCCATATTTATAGAGCTAGCAAAGGCCTTTGACACCATGGACCATCAACAGCTCCTACACAAACTAGCAGACTCTGGTGTCTCCCCAACAGCCCTTACATGGTTTCAGTCCTACCAGTCTAATCGTCTTCAATCTTTCAAGCTTGGCCCAAACTTCTTCCCTACCCTACCAGTTTCCCTAGGGTTCCCACAAGACTTGGTCTGGGGGCCATTGCTCTTCATGACCTTAATGAATGACTTTCTCTGCCTATTTCCACCAGTAGCATCCACACATGCAAACATAGCTACATAGAAGATGTTGGCAGATGGGGACCACTGATTCATCTAGACTGCCCATTTGGTTTTCTCTTTCTTTAACTCCCCCTTCATGTTTTCCCTATCTTTGTTGTCACAATTTACTATAATCTACTCATCAGGCTCCTTCACCCCTTCCATTGAGAGCTACCACCAACAGGACTTCACTGCAGTCTAAAAATGGTTCCAGGACAACTGGCTTGTCATGAACCAAAAGATAACAGTCTCCATACCGTTAGGCACCAGCAAAAGGCTGAGCTCTCCATCCTCCACCTTGTCCCTTCATTTGCTGAATGGGGCATATTTAGACTCAGTCTCCCCTATAAAGACCTCAGACTTCACCTAGACTAGCACCTAGAATATATGGGGCACATGTCTCTAGTAGTAGCCATATTTTTTCCAAGCTTGGTGCCCTCTACAGAGTAAAAGACTGACTCTAATCTAATTAAATATTCGGAAACATGTTGTTGAGTAATCAATCCTCCATATTGGGATGTCCCCCCATACTCACCACTGTTACATGAACAACAAGCTAGGTTGTGGGGGCAAGCAATGCACACTGTGCTCATCAGAGTCAACTGTTAGATGGACAAACTGCCTAGTTACTTGTCTGTCTTCGTCTCCCCATCGTGAATCCTAACTAATCACTCAGATTCAAAGCAACCTACTGTACAATGTTCCACAACACAAGTTCACCTAGGACAAGCTGCTGCAAGCTACTGGCTACCAAATATCTGGAACAACCTACCCTCCAAAGTGATGGCCACTCCCTCCCTCCCCTAAAGCAAGCAAGGCTCTGATCAAGTCCTATTATAAATCTCCAGCAGCCTGTCCTCATTGCTTAGCATGTACCCCAGAGAAGTCCAGAGCTCACCCCCTGTGGTATTACTCAGGATCCCCCTGGAGCAGACCCCATTGGGAGGGAACTGTTGAAGGACAGAAGTTCTGTAACTGAAACCTAACAAAGTTAGCACAGGAAGGCTAGCAAGTAGACTGTTTCTGTCCATCACTCCTCCATATAAATACATTTTTATACAATAGGGGACGATAATGCTGCTCTGTGATTGATCACTTGGCACCTCTCACCCATTGTAAATCCTCCACAGTACCAATGGGAAGAGGTGCCAGCATACCTAATCGCATGCCAACCTCACAGAAATCACCACCACCCCCCACACACCCTGAAATGCCGTCATTGTTGTTCCATTCGGCTAGTACAAAGCGGGAGATTTAAAAAAATGAACTCCAGCTTCGAGGTTATACACTTGGATGAATTAGAAGCTATTTTTTTAATAGTGACTAATGAACCCAGCACTGTAAACACAGAAATATCACTGAACAACCCCAATTTCAACTTACCTGATGCTGTGCTGAGCACTGCGATCCCAGGCGAAATAACATCACTGAAGGTCATGCAGAAACTGCTCAATAAGCTCCCCTCACATCTGTGGTTCCAACGAACCCAGTAAACACTACAGACACTGCCTTGGAACATGTACCTGGGTGGGGAGCTTCAGAACTCTGAGCGGCAGTCAGTCTGAAAGACCAACTCTTTCATTATGAGCTTTCATCTCGCATGCAGCTTCTCTGCTTAGTTTTGCATTTCTATGACCATGTTATTCCCCTGTATCATGGTGATACAGTTTTTATCCTGAGCGGGAAGTGAACCTGGAAGCACTGGGTCTCATCCAAATCTGCCCAACAACAAGGAACTATTTAACACCAAGGAAGGATAAATGAACAAAAAAAAAAATTAAAATACTTAAAACAAGAAACTACACATTTAATTTTTTTAATTGTTTTATTTTATTTTAGGGAGATATTGTATAATCGCAATTTAGAAAATGGGCTTTTTATTTTCTGGCATCTGATTGGCTGGTACCCTTGCCAGGGGGGTACATTAACTTTCCATAGATGCCCAGGAAATAAAAAGTACCAGCATATAGTGCCCTTAACCCAGTGAAATATCACAGTGCTTACCTTACCTCCTAATTGGTCAAAATACTTAATTTTCATTTAAAATTGCAGCCATTTTTTTACCGTCGCTTAGTGAGAGCCACACACACACACACATACACATATTCATTCCATAGCCCAGACACTATACCCAGTAACATAAAAAAAGAAAATCACAGCAGTATAAAAAAGAAAATAAATGCAAATTTTTTTTTCTTAATCACTCACTGACAGAGTGATAGCGTGAGCATGCCAGTTCCACACTACAGCCCTTCCTCACTGTCTTCTGCCCCTGATCTCCCCGTGTGTTAAGCAAACAGCCCCTTACAGAGATCTACCTAATGTTTTGTGTCCACTAGCAGGGATGTTGTTCTTTGTAGCTCCACAGAACCGAATGTCAGTTCTCTTCATATTCCCGGTCCTCAGGGCAGGCAGCGAGGATCAGGAATCAGCAAAGTAAAAACAAAAAAGTAAATGGTAAGGGTGGAATCCAGCTCCACAGGATAGGCAACGAGGACAGTGATACTTAAAAAAAGCCATTAGTGAAAATCCCCACCACAAACAGCAGAGATCGAAGTGCGCTTTCTACTGCCTAACGTTGGCATTTTTTCTAACGTGGTCAGAGTGCCTCCCAATCACAGTCATGCTATCAACGGCCACCAAAGTAACACAAATAAATAAACACATGAAAAAACTATTACCGCTGCTCTTGTTTCTAGTTCATCCATCTTTTCTTAAGACAGTAGTGCAGGGGTGGTGGAAGCAGAACAGAATACTTCTGTGGAGAGGGCAACAGCAGATGGAACAGCTTGTAAACAGAGGGACTACTTTACAAAAAAAATGTTTTCCTGCTCTTTGTGTTTATTTGTAGTCACTTTCTCTGTTGTTTAATTACATATTTAAAACTGACACACATGCCCATTTTCTAAGTGCAATAATACCCTCCAGAGTGGGTGGTATGGGTAATACCGGACCACCTAAAGGCTATAAGGCCCTCCGCCTTCGGCGTTGGGCCTCATTATGCCCCTGGGCAGTCTGGTATTGCCCAATACCACCCACCCTGTCGGGTATTATTGTTTGCATACCACTGCAGGATGTGGGTTAATGCTAGGATTTGCAACGCCTGTCGTGGTATATTGCATAATTATCTGTGCAGTTGCTGAGCTTTCCTTGAGGAACTGTAGTGACTGTCCATTTTCCACCTCAGTGTACTCATTATATCTCCTAATGTATGCATGATGACAAAAACTAATGTACCTTGTACTGCATGCATGCTGTATTATTCCCTATTCTCCCATTTCTAATGTATGCTCTATGATACTGACTCAATGTATTTGAATTATATGCTGCCAGTGTTCTTTTCCTAGTTCTCCCCCCCCCCCAGGTTGCAACTGGAAATGACCCTGGGCTCTGTGTGCTTGCCTGGTAAAATATGTCTGAATAAACACAAACATACATACAAATGTACATAAAAAATAAATAGGTCTGTCTTTTTCCTTAGTGAATACTGAGCTGCAGAAGTATTCATTCAACACTTTTGTCTTTCCTCTGCTGTCCTGCACCCATTCGGGACCCTTCCTCAGCTTAACTACCTTTACCTTTGTCCTTTTTTCTCAGACGTTCAAAAAAAAAAACCTTGTTTTCTCACTTCTATTCTTACTGTACTAGCTTCTAATCTTCATTGTCTTTATTTGAAATTTCTTTACAGGTGAGCAACCAGAATTCAGTAAGATTAATCACCGCAGAGGAGGGCTTCACCGGTGATTAATGCCTGCTGGCAAGACGAGGCTAAGCCCGAGGGTTCAATCCTTGCTGGCATTAATCACCGTAGAGCCTCCTCTGCCGTGATTAATGCCCTTGTAACACGGACAAGGTCTACACGGCCCTACCTTTTCTCCCTATGTGTGTCCTGCATTTCTGCGGCACAGTTTCGCTGCTCGCTGGCTCCATCCCCGCTTCTCCCCTAACCCCTCGCCGCACAGCGCCACTTGCACCCAGTGGTTGTCGAAAGACAGAGAGCAATACGACAGAGACGACACGTTGCGAAGAATTTTTACATGTCCTTGATCGCCAAGAAGAGCAACACGGCATTATGAGAAATAATGCCGTGTTGGGCTCGGGAACGCGCAAGAGCAACATGGCATTATGAGAAATAATGCCGAGTTGGACTCGTGCCCGCGCTTCCCACAACACCAACACAGCATTATCGGCTCACAATGCCATGTTGCTCCTGCACCACGTGACGGCATTGCGCCCATCGCGGGGCTCCCTGGCATGGCTGTCCATAATGCCGTGTTACAAGAAGGTTTAATATCGGGGGGGGGGGGAGATAATGCATGGGAAAAGCAGGGAGTGCCGTCCACAGCACATGGCAGTCAAAATATGCAAGGTCAGATATGTACTGATAGCTATCTATAGATCCACCAACCGATTTCTGCTTTCCACACACTGTTTATCTCCGGCTTTCTGCCTAATATTTCAATAACTATATTTCCTTTTTCCTTATTGATTAATCCTGACGAAGACCTAAGATGGAAGCATCATTATGCCTTTATTTTCTATTTCCAGACAGCATTTGATCTAGTAGATTCCTATAATACTCATCCTACTTGTGTGCACTATCCCTTTAAAGGCATTTGAGCCTGTAGCTGATTACATGAGGGGTTGGGTGGGCTGGTTACTGAGCGCCGCCTAGCTGTGCAGAATTTATAACCACAGTTCTTGGCTGCAGCCTCAGCATGAATGAAGTGCCTTGAATGGTGTCCATTGCACCGGAGCAAAGCGTGAGCTGATCAAGTGTCCCTGGCAGCTACCTCAACCAGTGAAGGCCGCGGTTCGCACCGTGTCATGGGAGCTGTTCACGGCGCTGAAGTCGTCTTCTAGCACACAGTGCTGGAGCTCGTCTCACGCAATTGTTAACTATCCGGGTAAATCAAGATGTGATTATTATTATTAACAGCAGCAGCTTGCGGGACAATATCTGCATTGGATTACGAAAAATATTTGAAACAGTTTCATTTGCGACTGACTTGTAGATCCTGATCTGACTGGTTGCCTGATCGCTGGACCTTTCAGACAGAGGATGATCACTGGGGAGCTCGAGCTGGGAATGGCTTCGGTGGGACCCTTTCTGGCACTTATGTAGAAATGTCGCTTTAAATGCTTGTACTAGAGAGCAGCAGCAGCCCTTCCACTTCTACTGTGATGCAGTATCATAAAAAGGAAATCACTGCTCTAAGATGGGTAATAAGCAGACGATATTTACAGATGAACAGCTAGATGCCTATCAGGTAGGGACTCTATATATTTTTTCTTGTTGTGGTTTCATCATTAAATGGAAATTCTGCTTCCACGCTGGCTGTGTTAAAACTTGTTAGAAACACTATTTACCATCCTATCCCGATTATTTCTACAAATTGTAGAGCTCCTTCCAAATGTCACAGTTAGGAAGGAACACTTTGCAGCACTGCTACAGTATTTGTGGTTTAGTTGGGGTGAGGGATTTTAAGGCACTGCTGTTCGAAATCTGTTACCCCCTGGCTTTTGTTTCCTAATCCCCTTGAAAGATATTCTGTTACAGACAGTTTGATATTTTCAAATACAAAGTGTTCCGCGATGTTTTTTTTTTTTTTTTTTTGGGGATTGTCTGGTTGCAAGAAGTAAACCTCATTTTAGTATTCTTTTGTGTATTTTACAAACACAGTTGTAGCTGCTGAGGATCGAAATCCCCATCTGTTTTAACAGGGTAAGGCCCACTAGACTGAAGTGCCTGTTTTCTGGGGCGACCTCGAAGCACTGGGGTGGTTAAGTGACTTGCTTATAGTCACACAGTATGCAAGCAGAGGTTTTGGGAATCAAACCTAGGTCTGCTTTATGTACCAAACTCAGTCATAGCTCTTTACTGTAACCTCTAGGCTTTACCGTAACCTCCCTCTAGGCTATACTGCCAGCCCCCTATATACAATTTTATTGGATGTGTGTGTTGCCTGCAGTAGTTCAATTGTAAGCTTTCAGATTTCTTCACTCACAGATATCTGTTTTCTTATTTAAAGAATTACTTAATGCAACAGAAACATAATTTGTGGGTTGGGGTTTATTTAGTATTGGGGGGGCTTTAAATATTTTAGTGCCGATTTACTCACTGACCTTTTTGAAGTTTTATTAAATAAATATTTTGATAGCCATAAATGTCATCAGAAATATAAATATATATTGTCAGAAAACAGCAACATTAATAGCTTTTAAAAAGTCAGTCGAAAAGATGATCATCAAACAATTCTTAGCTTTGTCTCACAAAGAAGTGAGTCTTTTGGAAATGTAAATGAAGGAACTTAGAAAATGAAACTGCTAGCAGTGGATTTATCACCAGAAAGCTCCCTGCAGCCATCATTTTAAAAAGTAATTGGCATCCTGATAAACACATTTAGTGCACCCCCAACACACACATGCTTACAAATGGAGGCATTAATAAAATGTGCAGCAATGCAAAACTGACCTTAGATTAATTAAATTTACTGGTAGATCTAATCCATTTTAGGGCACAGGTGCAGTAGGGTCAAGTTATCAGTAAGCCTAAATGGCAAAGATATGTCACACTAGGCATTAGGTGTGCCTTTCAGCGTCTGATAAACGGCAAACTGAACCAGATGCCAGTAGCAGCAGGCATCAAAAAACTATTTAAATTATTTTTTTATTAGTTTTTTTGTTGCCTTTGTCTCAGGTGGCAATACATTTATCTTCAGCTACAAACCTCAATCTACAACATGTTCAAATGCTTGTAAGACATAGATTGTATTGTAATCATGTGAAACAGCCCCCCAGATGACTACCTGAGCTTCAAGAGCAGTGTAGTGGTGATAGAAAGCAGTGGATTTGGGGGTTGTGAAGATTAGTTTGAACTTTGCTGGAAACACCTACATTAGAGGAAAGGCATTTTCTTCACCTTATGGCAAGATGACCTAAATCATAAAATGACCTGCCCCATGTCTTCAAGAGTGGTTTATGTATTTTAACGAACCTTAGAAACCCAAACAGTAAATCACAAATGCATATCAGTGGTCTTTGTTTCACATCATAGTTTATTGATTCAGAATGCCTGGAACAGAGAAGATAATATATGGGCAGCCATACACAACAAGCATGTGTCTGCATCACAGAGTTTCCATGCTAAGCAGGAGCCTTAACAGCAAAACTTGAGAGGTTCCATGGATGCCATAGAAAACTCAAATTGAAGACATAGATTTGTCTGTGTATGGATGCCCATACATTCTCTTTTATAGTGTATGGGCATCCATTCCCATTTTGGACACTCTGCTTCCTTTAGTGAGCTGGTGGTTTGGGGGGAGGCACTTGAGAGTTGGTGGCTGGTTCAAATTATTGATTCAACTAACTACTGCAGCATCAGCTGTTTTTGTAAGTTCAAGTTTAAAAAGAAAACATAGCTTCCAGATCAGTAGGCTAGAGGAAAGCACCTGTGCAGCAGCATTCTGAATTGTTGTATTGTAGCACAACACATATTGATGTCACTACTGCAGCACAACATAAAGGATAATGTATGGGTCGCTATTGGTAACCAGCTTGTTAACCATTGAGAGGTTGCCATGGCGACCTTGTAAACCTCAAGAGCAAAGCTCGAGAGATTTATGTCACCATGACAACCTTGAGATGGTTAAACCAGCTGGTTGCTGATAGCGAATCATATATTATATTTTATAGTGTATGGTTCACATAACCAATTAAAAAAAAATAAAGCAGGAACCTTACTGCTACTGTTAGGGCAGTCACTGCTGCTATTTCTGGGTCATGCTCTCACCACCATGGCCATTTCAAGAAAGCTTTCGATTTGGGTAGCACACATGTGCAGACTGTTACCAGTTGTTAACCCATCGATATGACATACCATCAATGGGTTAACAACATTGTGACGTCACATCAGTGGTAAAATGTTATAAAAAGGTCGATTTCAACATATAACAACATTCTACCATACATTATATATAGAATAGTGGATGGGTGAACATCCACAACAAGGCTGTGTTTCCATCGAGGGAGTTGATGACATCAAGAGACCTCGAGGCGGCTTCGAGAGGTCTAGCAATATGTCATCAACTACCGAATGGGACTATAACTTAGTTGGATGTTCACCCATCCACTGTTTTATATAGTATATGTTTTTTTTTTTGTTTGTTTTACATAGTTATTTTTCGTTACTTGCTGTATGCACGCGCTGCTCCTGTTCCGTCTGGTGCTCCTGCTCGCTTACGTTCCTGCTCCATGCGGCTTGTCAGTTTCTCCTCTGCACATCGCTCAGTTTTAAAATCGTGGAGAAAAAAACCCCAGTGTGTTCAGAAAGGGAGCCATGTATAGCTCTCCGTGTCCTGACTCCCGACTTCAAAAGTCGATGGCTTTCAGCTGCTTTCATTTCGCTTCATCGGCGCCCGCCATGTTTTTTCATTTTTTCTGAGAGAGCCGCGTCTGAGCCAATCGAGGTGGAAGGTTTAAGTGTAAAAGTTGTTGTACTATCGATGTGACGCCAGAACGATAGTACAACAACTTTTTGACCTTGAACTGTACTACAACAAGATTTCAGCAGTTGCTGAAATCCATGCACACTAGGCAGTACCCATATACTATAACCCTATTCTAGGCATGGATTTCCATGCAGAACAACACTCCACCATACAGTATAAGCAGTTTTAGGGTTCCAGTGTCAACTATGGCATAAGTACGCTATGTTTTACATTGTTTATGACTTTAAATTTGTCTGGTATATATTTGCAATTCATTTCTTCTTGATTAGATTTGGTTCCTAGCTGATGCCTTTACTAATCATCAAGCTTTCTCAACTGTGGCTTAGGCCTCCAACTGCCAGTGGGCATTTTCTCTATGTTCAGCCCTTGGAAAGGAATGCTTTACGTTAAGGGTGTCCTACCCAATCCTGGGTTAAGAGGTTTTTTTTCAGATTGTTTAGGCAAGTCATAAAAATACAGGCAACAAGATGAACATTCACAAACGTTAAAATTGAGGAGTGTAAAGTGACTTGAGACCTTCAGAAATTTAGATTTGGCTAACTCTGAAATTCTTAGGTCAAAGTCTATTATTCTTCAGTCTGGAACTGAACCTTCTTGTTTCTTTTGTTATTTATCATCAGGTCTCAAATGTAATGGAACCAACTAGCCACTAGCCCAGAAATAGGGACTGCTGTAAAGTGTTAACTACTTTCTGGCTTTACCAAGCTCATTTGGTGTTAAGGCACTGCATTTGGAAATTACAGGCTATTCAACAGTTTCAACAAAAGTTTCACTTAGCAGTGATTTTGTTTTGTTTAAACTTCATATATCAACAGATATAATCTCTGGCATGCATCAAAACTCACACTTCTTGTAGGCTCTATTATTTATCTTAGTCTTTAGAAAAAGCTGCAGAGCTGCCTCAAATAATCAATCAATCAATCAAGTCTTTATTTAACCAGGCGTTCATCATTGAGCAGAAGCTCATTTGCAAGATGGACCTGGGTGGAACGTGAACAATTGTATATACAGGTCAACACAGGTATTTACAAGGCAATACGGATAATACTGTTTACAGAGAGGAAGAAAAAGAAGTTCATATGTACACAGAATTATACAGATATTGTACAGATTACAGGGTATTTACATACATAGAAGTGTCTATAGGAAGATAAAGCAGGTTATCTAAGGTTGCAGGAGGAAGTAACAGAAGAAAAAAAAATATACACCAGGTAGAGGGGAAGGGAGGAAGGGAGGTAGGAGGAGAAAGGCTAGGAGGGCATGGTGCACAGACAGGAGTTGGTAAAATGGGAAGTAGATAAGGTGGATGGAGAAAAGGAGTGAGTGTGAGCCCCGGGATTGAATGCTATAAAGTACGGGGTATGGTAGGATGTCACAACCCAGGGGTAGTGAGCTCCTATCCGAGGTTGGGAAAGGAAGGATAAGGGGATAGACGTGCCTAGTGTTGATAAGACAGGGGGATAAGAGAGAGAGAACAATTAGACTTGTGAGGAGCAAGCTGGGGGGTCAGTACTTAAAATTGGGTCTAGGCGTGGCTATATAACAGTGCAGATGCCGGTACTGGGTCTGAGTGGATGAAGCAGTTACATACTTCTCTGACTGACTGTACAGAAATGTAGCACATGTATATTGATTGTAAACAATTGTATAAGTAAACATTTGTTGCAAATTATATGAATGCATCTGTTAAGGTTAAAGCTCACGAAGTAGGGAAATCAGAAGTTAAAGGAAAAATCACCGGCGCCTTAGTGAATTGATGGTGTGGAATTCCTTGGGGTTTGATGATCATGCTACGCAGTGTTGGCATTACCCAAATATCAATCCTTTCTTGTCTGACAAGTAAATACCACAGCAGTGCTAGTATAGCAGATCCTGCTATTAGGTGTTGCCAACACTGTGTCACATGATCATTCAACCCCAAAGGAACACATCACTGATTTGCCATAGTTTAGGGGCTTTTTACCCTAATTTTTCATATTCCTACTTTTTATACTTGGTGCTTTATCCCTCATTAATGTTGCTTTTTGCAATATATATAAATGTGTGAAGCAGTGATCCCATTTGCAGGAGGCCAGACTTAAGTAGCTTGCATCATGTAGTGCCTTGCGGGCCCCACTCAAAGCAGCACACCTGTCAGCACAGCCCTGGAATGTAGCTTGCTTCATACAGAGCCTTGTGGGCTCTACATGATGCAGTACTTTTATCTGGCAGATGTTAACTTGCAAATTTGGAATTCATGGGAAAGGGAACTAAGTACCTTGTCTCTCCAATCTGGTTAAAAATATATTTAAATGTTTAAAAAGTTGTAAGTGCTAGAAAATAAACCCTGTTTTAAAAAAAAAAAAAAAAAAGTCAAAAAGTCCTTGAGCGTGTACAGTATGCATTTTTTAGAGAGCTTCATTTTTGTGTGTGTGTGTGTGGGGGGGTAGTTTTTTTCTAACACCAACAACATAGAGTAGGGAGAGAAGTTGGAAAGTGGGTGGGGAGAAAGGTTATCAGACTGGGGTCCATTGGGATACTGCAGCATGGTCAGGTACACATTGTTGGTTTTATTAAAAACTGATTGGGCAGGAGCGGGGTGCTGGCAGTTTAGGCACCCACCACCAGATTTCTTAACTTGTGGTGGGTTGGCAGGAGAATATCAGTTGCAGAGATGTACATCTGCTACCAGATTTCCTAAACTTGTGGCAGGCAGGTAGGAGGTGGGGCCACCAGCAGATTCCTCAAACTTGTGGTAGGCAGGAGAGTGGGATTATTAAATTTGCAGTGGGCAGGTGGAAGGCCCTGGTGGTTGGGCTAAGCTCATGCTGCTGAATTTGTTAAAGTTTTGGCAGGTGGTTTGGGGGGCATGTGGGCATCAGGCTTGGGCACCCACTGCTGGATTTTTATTAAACTTGTGGTGGGCAGGAGGGAGGAATCAGCAATGGGTTGGGCACCTGCCACCAGATGTGTCAAAGCTTGTGGCAGGTGAGTGGAAGGGAGGTACTGGTGGTGTCGTTTGGCACCCATTGCTGAAATTTGTTAAACTGTGGCAGGCAGGAGGGGGCTACCTGTGGTGCTTTTGGGCAAACTCCATTGAATTTGTTAAAGTTGTGTTGGGCATTCAGGAGGGGATCTACCAACAGAGGTGTTGTTCTGGGTGAGAGGGGTTTACTAGTGGCTTGTTAGGCACTGGATACATCTTTGGTGGGTCAGTATCAGCAGTGGGGATGGGCTCCCAATTACTGGCACTTGAAAGACAGCAGGGGGCAGTTTTCATGGCTTGAAACTGCATGAAAATGAGTCCCAAAATTATGCACCAATCAGAAAACTGATGTACATACAGTTTTGCAAAAACTCCTGAATAAAGTAGGTACCCTAAACCTTTCTTGAATGATCACCGAGCCTACTCGTCTGAACCACAAAATACTTAATCTCTCACTCCTTGATTGGTCACTCACCACCCACCCACATTAGATACTAGCTGCTGGCCTCCTCTCCGACTCCCTTAGCAACAACCACATGACTTACATGGTCAGAAAATCTTCAGGCCCAAGGCACCACCCCCACACATCGTGCTGACCAGGTCCTACAAATCCCTGGACCTCGCCTCTCTTCTACATGACCTGACCATTACAGACTGGTCCTTCATCCACCAAGCTTCCTCCACTGAAGCTGCTCTGGAGGGTTTTCAAAACTAGGTTCCTTGCTGTCTGGAACCACTATGCCACGCTTAGATGGTCCAGGGTGCATGGTGCCCACCTCCCCTGGATCACAGCTAATGTCACTGCCAACCTCAAAGCAAGAGACATGGCCTGGAAAGCTTTTAAGGAATCTGGCTTACCCCAAGCTCACCTAAAGTACTGTGCTCTGTGCAGCGCATGCACTAGGCAAATCTGCCAGGCAAAAGCCAAGTACTTCGGTACTGCCTTCCACACAAACATAAACCATCCTGTTAAATTCTGGAAGGTCCTCAAATAATTTTTGTACCCCCCACTCCCAGCCTCCAATGCCTACACTAAACAGAGGCACATCCATGGTTACCGACCCTCCTGCAGTAGCCACAGCTTTCAACTCCTACTTCACTAACTCCACTGCTATCCTCTCTCCCTTCCCCCAACCCCTCCTTCCCATCCCATCACACCCGGCCAAGTCCCGCCACCCACCTACTCCTTCTCCTTCCATCCTGTTACATCACTTGGAGTGTACAATGCTCTACTTGCTCTCAACCATCCAAGGGCAAATGCCGCTCTTCCCTTGATGCTAAAATATTGTACCTATCAGCCCCTGCCGTTGCTCCCCCTGGAAGCGTTTTTCAACTTATCCTTCTCTCTAGCCTCTGTATCAGCTGAGTGGAAGCACACCACGGTCATCCCACTCCCCAAAGGAGGTGATCCCTCTGCCCCAGGAAACTACCGCCCTATTTCCTTCCTTCCCATACTTGCTAAAGTCCAAGGAAAACTTGTCCTCTCACAACTCTCCTCATCTTTCTACACCCCTTACCAGTCTGGTTTCAGGGAGTCCCATTCCACCACCACCACCTCCTCCTCCCTTCTGAGGATCACGGACTCCATCCTCTCTGTCATGGATAATGGACACATCACCTCAGCCATCTTTGTCGACCTAGCAAAGGCATTTGACACAGTATCCCACTCCCTCCTCCTGGCTAAGCTCACCAGCTCAGAGTTCTCTAGTTCAGCCACCAACTGGTTCCAAGCCTACCTGGTTGGCCGAATGCAGTCTGTCAGGATTGGTAATTCCATCTCTGATCCTCTCCCTGTCTCTGGCTCTATCCTATGGCTACTCCCATTCTCTATCTTCTTAAATGACCTGCCCTCTGCCTGTCCACACAAATCCAGTCACATGTATGCAGATGACACAGTGCTGTATTCATCTGGCACCTCCACTACTGATGTGGCAACCACATTGTAGCAGGACTTTAACAGAGTCCAGCTCTGGTTTTGCTCCAGTCAGCTTCACCTCAGTGCCAAGAAGACAGTCTCCATGATCTTCAGCACAAGGCAGTGACTTTCGCCACTCCCCTCCTCCCCAACCTTCCACACCCTGGACGGGACTTCGTTAGAGGCCTGCGCCTCCTTCAGATACCTCGGGGTCTGGCTCGACCAGCACCTCAACTTTTCTGTACACATTGATGACATCCACAAAAAACGTCACCCCAGACTGGGTGCACTTTGCCATAACTGTGGTTACATCCTGCTGCCGGCCTGCTGAGCAATTGTACAGAAAATGATTCTGTCAATTTTTGACTATGGCGATATGGTCTACAGTGCTGCCCCAAGTCCTCCCTGACCGGACTGGACTCCCTCTTCCATTCCTTCTGTCATTTCACCCTCAACTGTCCTTACTCCACCCATCACTGTACTCTATATCAGTCCCTGGGACTACCCTCCCTACAAGACCACAGATCGTCACACTGAGAACGCCTCACTGCCAAGTTCTGGTATCAGTCCTTGCCCCCCTACCTCTCTTCAGTCCTGTCCACCTACTCCCCCCCAGCCTATAAGCTTAGACAAAATGACACTCATCTCCTACACATTCCCCACTAGTCCACCTCAACAGGCCAAGCAGCTTTCAGCTACTGTAGGCCCAAACTATGGAGCTCCTTCCCTAAAGACATTTGGCACATTGCTCCCTCCCAGCACCTCAGTAGTCCTCTCAGTGCATTTCTCCTCCACCTGCTCATGCGCCCAACACATCCTCAGCTCCTAGGCCAGTTACCCCTTCTTGGACTTACTCTGTGCCACTTTTTATACCAATCTTATGATGTCAAGCACTTGTCTCTTGCCTCTCCTCTCTTTATTGCGCATCATTGTAAAGGCTACACTATTTGCCTGTATAATCCCGCCATTGTCCTTATTTACATTGCTGTACTGTATTATTGCTACCAAATTTTTACCATTGCTGTATTATTGCATTATTATTGTTGTCCTCCTTATTTTCGTGTACTGTCCCCAGGACGCATATGGAATCGAGTGGTACTGTGCTCAGCATGCCTTTCTGGTAAAACTCTTAAATAAATAAATAAATAAGAAATCCAGTTATGGAAAGAATGTTTGAAAATATTCTGCCCATGCACTGAAATGGCACTTTATTTTTAAAATTATTTAAAAACTACACATTTTGCTGTAAAATCGCGTATCAGAGAATTATCCTTATGCCAAACTCAAATGAACCTGAAAGTTTTAAGTTTCATTCTTGTGTTATTGGTGGCAAAAAATGTTTTCATGTCCATATTTCTATGTGTTTTCAACTTTCTAGAACTTTTAAACTGCTGAACCGATCATTACCAAATTTACAAGAATATCGTCAAGCCAAAATATATTGTCAAGCCATTACTAACATTTCCTCAAAAATAACAAGCATTTGTCAGTGCTGAATGTTGCTTGCTTGTATGTGCTGTTTAGGTATTTGGAAGTCATTGGAGTGCAAATATTAAAAATTCGCGATCTTACGAGCATGCGTAGGAACTGCGCAACGCACGCTCGTAAAACAGTCATTTTTAGGAATTTTTTCACCACATTTTCAACGTAGCCATTTTAAGACCTCTTCTCATGAACAGTATCACTGTTATTTTCCTAATGTGTCCCATACATTGATTTCACACACTGACTGCGCCATTGTGTGCCACATGGGCGGAAACACGTTTTGGGCAGGATGCGAAAAATGACAGCTGTACTGCTCATAAGGAGGTGTGGTAAAATGGCAATGTTGAAAATCTGGAGTGAAAATATTGAAAATTCGCGAACTTACGAGTGTGCATAGGAAATGCACAACGCGCTCGTAAAACAGTCATTTTTAGGAATTTTTTCACCAAATTTTCAACATAGGCTGTTTGAGAGCCCACCTTATGAACACTGACAGTGCCATTTCATTAATCAGCCCTGAAAGGTGATTTCGCACAGTGATGGTGGAGTCACCCTTCGGGTCCGATTAACGCCATGACAGTGCAAGAATTCATGAGGAGGGGTCCCAAAAACCCCATGTTGAAAATTTGGGCCCAAAATTCCCAAAAATGCCTGAGATATGCAACAAAGTTGGGAAAAAAAAAACTATTTATTCCATTAAACAGCTTACCGGCATTTCCTCAATTCGCGGTCGACTTTGAAGAGTGTAGATGTGTTCCTGGTCCACTGATGATCATTGCGCCAAGCTCCAGAGGTAAGTATGGGGTGAGGGGTGTGGGAGGCAGGGTGTGCAGTGGGTGGGTGCGGGTGGGAGCAGTGAGACTGCAGGGACCGTTTTTTTTTTTTTAATTAATGACGGACATTTGCACGCTTGGGTGGGCTCTGAGTGTGGCAGCTGGAAAGGCTGTTTGGGGCTGGAGCTGACGGGGATTGGAATTCCATCAGCCATAATGATTTGCCACGCTGGGGTGGGCTCCCAGCGGGCACCTGGAAAGGTTTTGGGGCGTGTAGCAGTGAGCCAACAGGGATTGGGCACCCTGTTGGCGATAACATTTTGCCACGCTAGGTGGGCCTCAGCATGGCACCTGGACAGCTTTTGTTGAGGGTGTGGAGCCGAGGGGAATTGGGCACCCCATCGGCCATACAGTGTGTGTGGAGGCATCAGCACGCATTATGCGGTTTGCATGCGCGGCAGTGTGGGGAGAACTCTGCTCACTGAAGGGAGCTCTCCCTTTCAACTGTATGCCACTGCATTTTCAACGCTGTCATAGACAGCTGCAGCAGTCATTGGAGAACTGTGGCCGCGCCTGCAAACTCACTGACTGAATTGGAAGACGGGGTGCCACACCTCCGAAAACTTGGATGATGGCACTATGTTTCTTGCACATGTGTGTAAGCAACATAAAAATGTGGTTGACAAACAGTTTTGTTATGGTGCTTAGATACTTTGAGGACCACTTCTCTACTGTCCTAGTAGATAGCGGGTGGGAAAGAATGCCAGAGTAGGCCCTAGGAGCATCAGAAATTTTGTACTACCTTCTACCTAACATGATGGCACCAATTGTGAAAGCAGAAAGGGTTGGGGAATCCTAACTGTATAGGAAAAAGTTGAAAGAAAGAAACACTCAGGGTGCCATGGCCACATATATGGATCGCTGGGAAACTGAAAAGATTGTAATCGCTACAGACAAGGTGGTACCTACCAAAGGGTGGAAAAAGAAGTGAAGTGAAGGGTGGATACGACGAGTGGGGCAACTGGGCTTTGCATAGATGCTGGCTTGCAATAGTGTTCTTGCCCCCATCTGTGGTGCCTGTTGATCATCTTTATGTCCCTCAGCAGTTCTGAGGTGTTGGGGGTGGGCAGCTGATAGTTTAGGAAGCTGCTTTGTGTGAGAGTCATATGTGGATTTCCAGTAGACTGATGCAACAGTTTCCGAGACACGCCTGTACTCCTCGTTGACTGGTTGTCATGCAGTTGTTATGGAGGATGTATAATGCTACAGCTGTTGGGAAGTAGTCTGATTTTATTGCTCGGGTGTGGTTGCAGCTGCGCTTTCATATAGAGGAACCAGAGGTGGGAAACCAGTTGCAGAGAAATAAGGACAGTAAATCAGGACTCCAGCTGTGTTGACCATTTTCAATTAATGACTGATAGGATTTGCTGAAACACTGGTGAATGAGATATAGCCTCAGAAAGTGGACCTAGTGAAAGTTCCTCTGCCATTCATGTAGCGGCACCCCTCTCAGAATAAGCTTTGGAATAGTCGGTCCCTTTTAATTATGTCCAGGTAGGTTTCTTTGAGATTTTGACAGGGTTGCCAGGGGAGGAGAAACACAGTGGCAGTAAATCCTTAGCCGTGAAGTGTGGGTTTAAAGATGGGCACCGACAGATTTTGGAGATGTTTGCTTCTGCTCTGTCCAGCACAACTACCCACTGGCGTGAAGTCCAGGGGCTAGGGCAAAGAGTCATGAAACTAGAGAGCTGACTGCAGTCACCATTTATGACCTGTAAGTGGTCTTGGTTCCGGGATCAGGAATGTTCGCAGTTGATCTCATGGGGCAGTTTGTTGTGGTTACCAGCCATTTGTAGGCTGTAGTTAGCACATACACAGAATTAAGATTATGGGGCCAGTGTGTACACTAGGTAATAGAAATAGGAGGACCCCGAGAATAAGTAACATATTAAAGCTTGGAAACATAAGGAAATTGATGGTCACCAGCCCCAGAAAGTCCTGACAATTATAAGTTGCCATTAGGGTTAGCTTATTTGCACTTCTCATTGTCCATCTCGAAATTAGTGCCAGGGATGTAGCATGGCCAGTCCCGTTGGGCAGTTTCAGTGGAGGTGAATTCTTTAATACCCTAGTTTGTAGTTACCAGCAATCTTGCAGGGTGTAGCACTCTAAATTTTGCACTGGCATTGTGGAGTGCTTTCTTGATTGTTTTGCACATTAGTTGCTTATCCTGTACCAGGGGTGTGACATCGCTGAAGATGTGTATGCGATGCCCATTCCATAACAGGCTCCCCAGTGAGGATAGCAGCTGAATATGAGCGACCATCAAAATGGTGACTCATTTTCAGCGCTTTCTTCCTGGGCTACCCTGGAAGGATAGCGATCCTTCGTGAACGCGAGGGTAGTACAGGGCGCATGGCCAGATTAATGGATGTGGTGGCCCTACTCCAAGTCATATTTTGTGGCCCGGGGGCCCCTAAATGCCAACATTCCACTCTTCTGCAGTAACGACCAGGGTACTCAAGCAGGATGTGGTTTATAATTCTATGTGTTATGCTACATGACTTGACAGGTCACATGCCCTTGATTATAAACAACACAATTCAGAATGACCAATTACTGCACAAAGAAACATTTTATCAGTACAATATTAACATTTTGTAAATTTTCACTTTTAGTTACCTTTAACTCGTCTTGTTTTTCCTTGCCTCTACTGTACCTTTGTAATTATTTTTGTTATTATAATTATGG
Organism: Neoceratodus forsteri; assembly: GCA_016271365.2. Lineage (NCBI taxonomy): Eukaryota > Metazoa > Chordata > Ceratodontiformes > Ceratodontidae > Neoceratodus > Neoceratodus forsteri. Next base: position 1,625,896,053 of record CM028129.1, read on the forward strand.
ATCCTCTTTTCTTTCTTCTTTTTCCCTCCCTGAGACACACCTGGACATTAGACTTCAGTTAGTGTGCCCTGCCTGCCCAGATATCAAATTCAAATTTCACATAAATAAATGAATAAAATTGGGGATTGTAGCTGCCACAATCTCCCTGCACATGCCTCCTTGAATACCTATTCTCTCTGCCAAAATCAAAAAACTAAAGCATGTATTGAAGCAGTTAGTGGGGCTCACAGCTCCCTCCCATTATTTCCTCGCTCAAGACTCCTTCAAGCTCCAAACTTGAGACCTGCTCAAGCTCCTTGCCTCTGCAATGCATCTGCCACAATCACCCTCTGTGCAGCTATCTTTGTCATCAATTCTGTCTGTTCTCCCACTGTCTCCTCTCCTCCATCTTCATTGTCATTTATAGTTTTATTGTCAACCTAAAAGTTGCTTAGCTGCCAATGCCGAGTTGCCACATCCTTGCCCTTACTCCAAGTCATTGATGCCGAAGCAGCTAAACAGAGTTGTGCCAAAAAAACTGAGCTTTAAGAACCCTGCAGGACCTGCAGGTGTTGACTGCAGTCACTTCAGAAATTGTTTCCTAGAGCAACCTGCTGCAACTTCCCAGTAATGTATATGACTCAAATCAAACCAAGACAAAACTGTGCCAGCAAGAGCAAGTCACACAAGTTAGTTCCCCTCAGGTGACTTGTTAGCATCCCATGGTCCACTCAGTGCCAAACTCAAATCTTATTGAAGACTTAGTACACTACTCAGGTTACTGAACACTCACAGACAGACCATGACCAGAGGCAACCACAGCTTAGTTTGCTTCTCCAATGCAATAAAACTAGTTATTTCTGCAGCACAAATGACTTGGACACTGCAGTACGCAGAAAACTAGTCAACACAACATACCTGGTGTGGCCTGACTGATGTAAATGTGACTTTGATGAGTCCAGTCTGTCCTCTTTATTGTTTTCTCAAGATCGCACAGGCGGTGGTGACACGACCCAGCCTTGCAGTGTGGCCTGGCATGGGAGGACTCCTCATAGTCACAGCAGGACCGAAGGCCAAACTAGCAGCAGCACTGACTGACCCTGGCTAGTGGCTACACTGAAAACACCAGCAGCATGTGACACTGCACTGAAGCCAAATCTGACTCTGGGTGACCCCTCGTGACCTACTTTTGTGTCTTTAGACAGAGACTCTTTTTCTTTGATAGACGAGAACAACCACTGGCACTGACAACTGACCGCCACAGCTCTCTCTCATTCTCCTCCTCTACTGCTCATTACTGCCCGGCCACATGTCCTGACACCATGCACATGCACACACTGATTCCTGCTCCCCAGTAGCCACACCTCCAGAGGACCTCTGATGGACATGATTGGTTGTGTGTGGTGGGGTCAGGGTGGATCAGAGGTGAAGTTGGAGCAGCCATCAGAGAAACTGAGACTCTCACTTGCTCAGAGCAGCTGCGGGGGGTGGGTCATTATTCACCAGGCTGACTCAGTGAGGTGGGGGGGCTGGCTGACTCCAAGGAGGGGGCTGCTTTTTGGGCAGTTCGGCCTGTCAGCGGTTGTCCAGTACAGCCAGAATTAAAGAAAGTAGCTGTAAATAAGTTAACAGTGGGGGCCCTCCTGAACCTCGGGGCCCTACGCCATGGCATAATTGGCATACAGGTTAATCCAGCCATGACAGGGCGATAGGAAGGAGGGAATAGCTAGGGGAAGGGGAGGGACAGGGAAGGGGTTTTGGGGGACTGGTCTGCCTGCTGCTGCCAAGCTAGCTATCTGGTGTGGTGGTGTGTGTGGCTAGCTCAGGTACAGCAGGTACAGGGTTCGGGACCGAGTGCAGGAAAATTTTGCCACTGCCTGCAGTTGTGGCACTTAATTTTTTTTCATTTTGGGATTTTGTCCCTTCCCCGACATGCACCCCCTACAGAGTTGAAAATCCTTTTTCAGGAGGGTGTGGTGGGGTGAAGCAAAACACTTTTTTCTTTTTCCAGATGTCGGGTCGCCTGGGAGTGAAAATTGCAGATTTGCTTTTCAGCAATATACACTCGCCATAATAGCAATCACTATTCTAACATGGAACCCTCCCCTTTTTACAGGCTTGGTTCTGAATGAAGGTTTTATCTAGTGAACTGAGGCATCTTGTGAGGATTAACCATGGTTTCTCAGAGGGGATTGTTGTGGTCAATACAAGCGGTGTGCCCATTCAAGGATGAAAGGATTGCCCAGCTCTGAGGGTCCAATGATCTCTTGTAGGAACCTTTGTAAGAAGGGCAGTATGTTGTTGCCCTCCGAACCTTCTGGGACCCCTACGATCACTAAATTATTTCTCCAGTGTCTGCCCTCTTGGTCTTCTATTATGTCCTCAAGCGTTTTAACTTTGTGTCTCAAGGCAATGAATTCTGCCTCTTCCTTGGTTTGTCTGTCCTCCAGGGAGCTGATGCATGTCTTGGCATATCTGACCCTCATTGTAAGTGTTTCTAAGGTTGGTTTGAAGGATTTAAAATAATTTGTCAGTTCTAGGACTGACACTTTGATCATGGCTAAGTCAGCAAGAAATCTGTCTATTTTGCCATAGGTACCATCCTGGTCAAACGTGTCAGCAGGCAAGGCAGAGTGGGTACCCTGCTTTTGTCTCTTGGAGGTGGGAACCCTGGGTGAAACTTGTAGGACTGTGGTATATTCCATTGATTGCAAGGAATCCATCCTAGATTGTGTGAGTTTTCACCAAATAAGTGAGGGACAGGTTGTTTGTAGATACCTAACCATATTTAAAAAAATAATAAAAGCTGCTGGACTTTCCAGTTTTGAGGTTTTCAGCTGTGGGTGACAGAGCCATGGGAGATGCGACATATCCCAAAGAGCACATCACATGACTCCACCAATAATGAAGGCTGACCTTGTCAGCATTAGTATTACTATAACCCCCAACAAGATGCTTGGGCATGTTAAAATCAGAAATTAGTTAATAAAAAAACACAAGACAAAGATTTGGGAAGATTAATTCTTTTATTAGTATAAATGCTAATGAAATAATAACCATGTGTTAAAAATAAAAGAATAATGCATGACAGGTTGTGTGTCATGCTGTGATAATGTCACGCTTTGGGTGGTTGGGCACGAGGCTGCATCCACCACCTGAGAAGTGATGTTATCCCAGCACGTTGCATACCCTGGAGTGCATTATTCCTATTATACAATGGCTGTTGTAAAACAAACAAAGATGAAAAACTAATTTTAAAGTAGATTTTTTGCCATATTTTTGAATGGGTGAGGTTACTTTATAAAAAAAAAAAAAAAAAAAAAAACAGTGCTGATTTCTTGTTTCAGCCAATAGGTGGAGCTGCTGTGTTTTCATGTGGCTCTGTACTCCCCATAGCAATGTTTTTCCAGTGCTACTAGTCTTTGTTCATGTGCCCTATTCCCTCATTGTTTATGTTGTTTTGTCAAACAGATTTGAATAGTTTGGATTTTCTTTTTCCGTATCTTTGTGTTTCCCTGACTCGCTGTTCATACTGCTGCTGTTTGGAATTGGAGATTGCCCCCCCCTCCTGCCCATTACAACCTCCGGCCTGCTGCCATAAAGATGTCTGGAAAATTAGAGGAAAGAACACAGGGAGATGGTAGGGAGAATGTTTGTGACTTGTTTTATTTGGTGGGGTTTAAAGTAAAAGAACAGAACAAAGTGACTTGAAGAGCGAACATGCGAGTGAGAGCCGCATGGTGGCAGTTTGAAGACATGCTTGCTCGCTCACTCGCTGAGTGTGCTCAATCTGTGAACCGTCATAATGGTTAGTTTCATTTACCTGTTTTTTTAACAGAATAAGTAACTGTGAGGAATTGGGTGAATGTGTGAGGGTTGTGGATGTTATTTTGGCTGGTTTACTGTGCTGTGGTTGGGAGAGATTTACTATGTTGTAAAGCAGATCAGAAATGGCTTTCAGTTTGGCTCAAGATGGAATGATTTCTTTACACATTTGTTGCAGTCTTCTGTGTGCTGGGACTAGATCCGTGATGTTATGCTGGGTCCAGCCCCTGATGGACCAATCAGAGGCCAGCATTCTTTGTTGCTATTGTAGAATACTTAATAATTATTAGTAAACTATATTAAAACAGCAGAACTACTAACAAAAATATTACAATATAATAACCGAGACATCCTTTTTCCCATAGGGAAACCATGACATAATTCACCGTTATAAAGGAGTGTTTATAACGGTGAACACGCACCCCGTTTCCCTCGCACTGCGCAGGCACCCCCATCTCTGAAGGTCTTCCTCCTAGCCACTGTCCGCCTCATCTTTCCCCCTCTGTACTGCTACTCTAACTGTGGTAAGTGCTGGCAGGCAGAAATGAATCAAAATGAGGGAAATACCCTCAAAATGTTGGCTCCACACAAAATTTAATTAAAAAAAAAAAAAAGTAAACAAAAGCGAGCGACCGACAGACAGTAGAGCGAGCTCACACCTAAGCAGTCTGCGGTGCACAAGAATGTCTTTTTTATTTTATATACTTGCTGTGGGGGAAAAAGGACATCCTGGCAATTTTATAAAATAAAGTATGGGTCTGGGTCTGTGTAAACTCGAATTTACGCACACCCTCGGGGTTTGATGCTACACATAAACCCCTCGGGTGTGTGTAAATTCTCATTACACACCCAGAGCCATACTTCATTCTCTATGTCAAGTACTGCAAAGTACTATATGTATGTGCTGAAGTATGTATTGAATAAGACTTATGAATGAGGAACAGTATCTCAAGTAAGAAATAAATATGCAGTTGATCAAATAAGATCACAACTATCTATCTGTATAGGTAGTTTCCTCATTAGTAAGTACAATTTCCTGATTGGTAAGTGCATGTACTTCTTGTATTTAATTAGCCATTAGTTTCTGAACAAATAACTTGCACAATGATGTTATGCACACGGACACAATGAGTGAATAACTGGGGTATGTGTGAGGTGGTGTGCTCCTTAAGACTAGCTGCAGACTTATTTGAGCACCACTTTGATCCTCTTAAGGGCTGTGTCCATTGTTGCACTGCAGATAACCAGTCCATAGTCTATCACCAGTAAGACAGAACTGTTTACGGTGAGCTTTAGGCACATGTCTGTAAGGCAGTGCCTGTGCCTAAAGAGCTGGCCAATTTTGCCATTCACTGATTTAGCTACATAGTCTATATGTTGTGAGAAGGAGAGGGAGCTGGAGCTATCTTGGGTGACACCTAGGTATTTAAAACCAGGGACCATTTCTAGTGCGACATTCTGGTTGTTCAGGATGCGGGTGGTGGGTGTTGAGAGGGAGGATTGGGTGGGGGTGGGACTATATATCATAAAAAAAATAAGAAAGGAGAAAAGGAGATCACAGCAGAACATGGCATAGCCTGCCATGTCCCAGATGGCCACTGGCAAATGCATAAATGCAGGTTGGTGGCCTTCTTGGACACGGCGGATTATGTCGTGCTCAGCCGTGATCTCTGAAAATGCAATGTTTTGCCACTGCTAATGCACAGTACAGAGGTGACTGTGATACAACTCCACAGTGTTGTTCTGTCATAAAAGTCTTCCTTTTCCAATCAATCACAGGAGGTCTGCAGGGCTCCCCCCACTCCCATTTGGAAAAAAGATATATTTTTAATATATGGAAGAAATGTTAATTATATGATTTGCCTATTAAAAATATAATTTGAGGCATGCCATATATTTCCCATACAATGGTCTCAATATATTTTTCCAATAAAATCATATGAAAAAGGTATTGATTTTGTTTACTTGAATAGTGTGATTTTAGTATGTATATACTTATATATATGTGTATATGTATATGTAATAGATAACCCACTCTTAGGTGTGCAGTCACGCTCTGATATACGCATGCCTTGGTGTGTGTCAACCACCTAAGGCGTGCGTATATCAGAGTGCGACTGCACATCCTAGAGTGGGTTATCTATCTTATAAAATGGTAAAATCGTTTTTTAGGGGGGGTAAAAGTGCAGGTGTGCGGTTACGCTCTGATATACACACACGGTCATGTGATGGTCATCATCCTCCAATAGGTTCCAAGCAATTTCCCTAATATAAATACATATATATAACTGTATAATATAGATATAGTTTTTCTTTTAAATTTGTGTGCTATAAAGTTCAGTAATGATGAATTGGTGTTCAAAGGCCCAATGCTTATTTGTCCACTTCACACTTCCTGTATTTTGAAGCTGTGCACTTGTAGATATTTGCTATGTACAGCATGCACCCTCTGCACTATTATTTTCAAATGATAAACAACAGACTTTGACTTGGATTTCAGCATCATTTTATTTAACATTTTTTAAAGTAGCATTGTAATTGCTCTGAATTTGTCTTCAAGATGAAAATAATTTTTCCTTATGTACACAAAAGGAAATGTTTTCCTTAACCTCATTTTTGTTTTATACTCTTCCCTCCCCCCCCCACGGCCCATGGCACTCCACTCTTCAGGAGACACCATCTGCCTTATCAGTCCCCACTCTCCTTCCTGTTCTTGGAGCGGTCCATCCCCCATGGAGCCATGGTTCTATCCCCCCAGGCAGGGTCAAGGTGGGGCCCGAACACCCCATACTTCCTTCATTTCATCGGGATGCCGGTTCTGGGCCAGGCAGGAGGCATGGGCGATCAGTGCTGGTGCTCCATCTACCAGAGGTGCCGCCGGCCATTTTTCTCATTTTCCTCCCTGTGTGGTGTGTGCCCTGACATCAAGGTGCTATATGCCGATGTCCACCACACAGTTCCCACCAGTCCCTCCTGCAAGCTGCAGGACTTGCTATACCTCGGTCCTCTGCCAAGGGTCAATCAAGCTGTGGACCTTGATCCCCTCTCTCTCCCTGAAGAAGGTGAACTGTCCTGGGATGCTCAAGCCTTCTACCCCGGCTGGCCCTCCAGCGACCAAAGTCCACTCCTGAAACCAGGTCACTGGCGCTGCAAGTGGAAATCCAACCACTGCGCTGATGGGCTGGCTTTAACATAATTGTTATTATAAATATGTGTTTAGAATACAGATAATGAAGCAAAGTGAAACATTGTCTTCATGTAATTTATGGATGTTACTTTCTCACTTATAAGTGCTTTACCATTCATTTTCCTGCAACTGCTTCCTGTATGGAAGTGTTATATAAAGTATCCAAGAAAAGTTTGATCTGTACTGTGTTATTTCAAATCATCATTTTAAAATGAAGGAAAACATGTATTTGTGCTCGTCATGTCTACAAAACCAAATGTTTTCAAATTCAAGTTCCATCATTCAGTACACAATTAGCAAAGTGTAACAATATATAGTAATAAGTATTACATTAATGTGAGTTTGTTGCAAGTGTTCAACAGTTTTTGTCCTGTAACTGTCTCTGAATATCCAGCTGTTAGCATTTCTAACCTTAACACAAATGTATCGCATGTTACTTTGTAATAACAAAAAGATAGCCAACTCAGTTAAGAAGGGGAATAAAACCTTTTATAGGTACATCAGGGAGCAAAGGAAGACCAAGGGAGGGATAGTGAGGCTTAATAAAGGGGAGGAAGGGTGGGCAGAGGGAGAATGTGAAAAGGCAGAGATACTAAACAAATATTTTTGCTCAGTATTTACAAAGGAAGAGGGGGAGGTACATAAAACAAACAGTAGTAACACTCTGGATACAGAAGTTGATACCAGCCCATTTACAGAAGAAAGGGTTCTGAAAGAACTCTTAAAACTGAAGGTGGACAAAGCAATGGGGCCTGATGGGATTCATCCTAGAATTCTAAAGAACTAAGGGTAGAACTAGTGACACCACTGACTACCCTCTTTAACAGATCATGGGAGGATGGGGTGGTACCGAGGACTGGAGGAGGGCAGATGTGATTCCCCTTCACAAAAGTGGGAGCAAGGCAGAAGCAGGAAACTATAGACCTGTTAGTTTAACCTCAGTGATAGGGAAAATGATGGAATCACTTCTAAAGGAAAAGAATTGTCGGTATCTAGAGGCCAGAGGGGCACAAGACCCTAGGCAGCATGGATTCACAGCGGAAGGTCATGCCAGACTAATCTGATAGATTTCTTTGACTGGGTGACCAAAGTAGTAGATCGGGAGGGGCTGTGGACATGGCCTACCTAGACTTTAGCAAGGCATTTGACACAGTCCCACACAAAAGATTAATATATAAGTTAGCCAGCCTGGGAGTGGGTCCCAAGATGACAGCCTGGGTAAAGAAGTGGCTGGAGAATAGGACACAGAGAGTAATAGTAAATGGAGTCCACTCAGAAGAAAGGAGGGTTACTAGCGGGGTACCGCAGGGTTCAGTATTAGGACTAGTCCTCTTCAATGTCTTTATAAGCTACATTGCAGAAGGACTGGAAGAAGTATGTCTCTTTGCAGATGACACAAAGATCTGCAACAGAGTTGATGCACAGGGTGGGTGGAAAGGATGAGAAGGGACTTGGCAAGGTTAGAGGAATGGTCAAATGTATGGCAGCTTAGATTCAATGCTAAGAAGTGCAAGGTAATGCACCTGGGAAACAAAACCCAGGGAAGAGTACACAATGGGGGTGAGATACTAACAACAACAAAATGGAAAGGGACCTGGGGGTAGTCATATCAGATGACCTAAAGGTGGGCAAGCAATGTGAGAAGGCAGCAAGGAGGGCTGGGGGATACTGGGATGCATAGGGAGAGGCATCACCAGTAGAAAACAGGAAGTTATTATCCCTCTGTACAGACAGCTGGTGAGACCCCATCTGGAGTACTGTGTGAAGTTCTGGAGACCCAATCTCTGCAAAGACATAGACAGGATGGAAGCTGTCCAGAGGAGGGCAACTAAAATGGTGCAGGGTCTGCACCGGAGGACATATGAAGAGAGACTTAAGGAGCTTAATATGTATAGCCTCGAGGAAAGGAGGGAGAGGGGGGACATGATAGAAACTTTCAAGTACCTCAAGGAATCAACAAAGTCCAAGAGGGTAGCATCTTTCAAAAAGAGGTGTGCAAGAACAAGAGGCACAATTTGAAGATGGGGGCGGCTCAGAGGTAATTTAAGGAAGTATTTTTCACAGAGAGGGTTGTGGATGCATGGAATGGCCTTCGGAGGAAGGTTGTGGAGTCAAAATCAGTGGTGGAATTCAAGCATGCATGGGATAGTCATAAGGCAATTCTGGGGGGTGTGGGTAGAAAGAAGTAGGCTGCTGGTTAACTAGGATCTGCAGCTTATCCAGTAGGTAGGGAAATGGGCAGACTGGGTGGGCCAAGTGGTCCTTATCTGCCATCAAATTCTATGTTTCTATGTTTCTATGTCTATGTTTCTATGTGATGGTTACATACTGTATTCAGTGTAAGTAAGCCACTGAGCAAATTACTGTAAGTATATCCAAAACCCTATTTCCCTTCACACTTCGGGAGTTATGATTGCAGAGTAGTCAGTGAATCGGATGCTGGAGGTATGTCTCAAATGAGAAGAAATGACAGGGATGTGGGTGCATGTTATCAAGATTCAGTGTGGAAGCTTAAGCTGTATGTGTTAAAATGCTGTTAGGTAGGTGTGTATGCCTGGAAATATGTTGTGCAGGTTAAAACAGTTGTTTACTTGAAGTATGATTGATAAGTATGCTCATGTCATGAAATAGTTTTAGCTCAGGGAGGGTCATGGGACAGTAGGTAGTGGTGTTCCCAGTAATAGTGAAGATCAGGGTGCACTGTACCCTCTCCAGAAATTTAGCAGTGATGGAATCTAAATTATTATTTTTTATAAAATGGGCTCAAGAAATCCTGTAACCTGCTTGGCTACAACATCTTCTGAGCTGTGTCCTTATCAGAAATTGTAGCCAACCGGCACTACCCTTCACTCCCGAGCCCCTCTACAACAACAAATCACTGAGCTGTGCCAACCCTAAACAAAAACACAGGCTGGCACAGCTCACAGTGGAGAAACGGCAGCCTCTGTCTATAAATCAAATCTTTATTATGCACCCCCCCAACCAAGCTCAAACAACAGTGACTCGCACAATAAATAATTAAGAAAACACACTGTAACCTCACAACTTTTGCTGCCGATCGCCACCATCCCAACAGCCGCCTGTGATCCACCGAGCATCCCGAGTGCTGCAAACTAAATGGCTTTCCCCGCTAGCTCATGCTCTCGATCCTGATGTAATAATTTGTGCCTCCCGCATCTTCCACTCTTACGAGCTGCAACAAGAAGTTGCTTCATCAATGTGAACAGAAAGAGACACTTTTTTATTTTTGAATAGTTATGTTTTTAAAACTGCGACCTGCCCAAGAAACCAGGAAGCAAGTGTCTATGGCTACGGCGGTTGTTGAGTGACACGCTCATTCTCACTCAAGCCTGCTATTTAATATTAAAGCAGGAAAACAATTTATCTGATGCTGTTGAAACAGAGTTTATATGTGTTTTTTTTTTTTTTTTTTTTTTTTTTAGGTAAAAGAAGGCCATATGACCCATCGAGTTTATCTCCCCACACATTATGGGTTATTTAATCACACACCCTGGATATATTTATCTAATTCATTTTTACATTCTTCAATGTTTTTTGAAATGACTATTTTCTGAGGAAGTTTATTCCATAATTTCAATACCCTAATTGTGAAAAAATATTTCCTTTTGTTCCTATTTGCCCTATGCACAAATAATTGATGGCTATTACATCTAAGTTTATTTGGTTTGTTAGCATATCGTATCCCGCATTCTAACATCAGTTGTTTGTCTTGAAGTATTTTAAACAATATCAATAAATCACCTCTCTGTTGTCTTGTTTCTAGATCATACAACCTAAGTTCCTTGCACCTTTCTGGATTTGAAAAATGTTTTAATCTGGGTATCAACTTTGTAGTCCTCCTCTGGACACCCTCGAGGAGCCTCTGGTCCTTTGACAAATAGGGTGACCAGAAGGCTGCTCAGTAGTCCAGGTGTGGTCTAATGTATGAATTATTGAGAGGCAAAATACAGGTTTCGTGTCGGCTAATAAATGCTCTTTTGATGTAATTCAATATATTTTGAGACCTTAGAGCAATCTGTCTACAGTGGTCACTAGGTGATAATTGATCATTAATCAGTATGCCTAGGTCTTTTTCAGAGTCAACTGACTTTATTTGTTTATTATTTAGAAAAATATCTTACATTTGGATTTCTGGGTCCTACGTGCATTACTGTACATTTGTCCTCCTTAAACATCATGTTATCTATTGCCCAATGTGCTAGTTTAGCAAGGTCTTTTTGTAGAGCCTGTATATTTTCATTAGTGTTTACTACTTCACTTAATTTAGTGTCATCAGAAAATGTGCTGATGTGTCCATCAATACCCTTGTGGAGGTCTAAAATGTATATTCCAAACAGAACAGGGCCCAAAACCGAGCCCTGGGGTACCCCACTTGTCACAGAAATCTGATCTGAATAAATACCTTGGAGTCCAGCTACTTGGGATCAGTTAGTTAACCACTCCGAAACCCAAGCTGATATGTTGATCAAATTTCATATCTTTCATTTTTTGTACCAAAATGTAATATGAGACTTTGTCAAAAGCATTTTTAAAATCCAAGTATATAACATCAACTGGTAGGCCTCTATCAATAGATGTCAAAAAAACTAAATATAACTACACACATCAAAGAAATTATTCCTGTATGGGGTGGGGGGGGACTAAGAAACATACTTTTTCATTTAAATACACATGTGGGACAAGCTCACTCCCTAACAAACTGGGCAGCATACATAGAAGCACACAACAGATGATGTCCCAGTCTTCATAAAAGCACAAAATACATTATGAATTTCAGAAAAAAGAAACTACTACAAAATAATATAGCCTATCTCTGCTGTTGCTGGGGGGGAGCTCAAACACTTATAAAAGGGAACTATTTTTCACTATTTCACCTATTAAAACCATTTTTCATACATATATTTTTTTAAATTTTTTCTTTATTTTCTTACAATAATTACCTTTTATGCCCACTTTATAAGCGCAATAACACTCCAGTGTGGGTTATCTCCTGATAAGAGCATGCCCAGGTGCGTAAGACACTCAGCGCAAGTGCCTCATGCCTAACAACGCACCTGGGCATGCTCTTATCAGGAGATAACCCACACCTTGGAGTGTCTTATTGCTTGCTTATTGCATCATTTTTAAACCTTTTTTTGTTGGGTACATATTTCATTTTCCACCAATCCCAAGATTAGCAGCACAAAGGTTTCTATTCTTAATAAGCTGCTAGTTTAAATTAGGGATGCCATGATTTGAAATGTTTTAATATCATGCTAATTTTTTAATTTATCATGATGTATTATCATGATAATCAGCATTATGTTTTGTGGCACATTACTGTTCTGACTTTGTTGCCAGCAGCTTCTTTGATTAAGTTGTGTTGTTTCCCTAAACCCAACCTCCACTCACCCACTCTGTCTTAACAGTGGGGATCCACATGGTTACAGGTGCTAGGGCTGCAAACTGCACTATGCGGTATTGATGAATCTGCGTAGTGCTGGCTGTATGGGTGCAGAGCTTGGCACAGGTTATGGCAAGGGGGACCCTTCTGTAACTGCCCTATGCACCCAGCCAAAGACACTGACACCCACCCATCTCCCGTAGTAATGCCCCCCCCAGACATACATGGCAGATCCACTATGTTATCTGAAAACTCAGTACCCTGATGTTCAGGATACCAAGCCCAAAAAACTGGCATTAGTGGTCCCAATGGCACCACTGTCCTGACCAACTGTCGGGGAACACGGCAACGAATGCTGTCATTTTTAATGCGGGGGGGCTGTGCCCCTCCACACCCCCCACACCACCTGTAACTAAAATAACTAACTCCGAGGTGGAGTGGACCCTAGTGTTAAAATAACAGTTACCAGGGGCGCAAAAGTGTATGGCCGGATGAGAACCCAGACCATGCAGAGCATACTGGTCACCTGTGCTCCAGCCCTCCACACCACGGGGCAGCTTGGCCAGCTTTCAGCTCTGATTGTGTTTTCAGGGGTAAAGTAGCAAGCCATCACATTGGCCCTTACCCCTTCATGTAGCACCATCGGGCATGTCTCCATCAGCACAATCGATATTGGGACACTGTTCCACATAATTACGTTTCCAGTGGCATTTGATAAAAGACACCTGACATAGAAACATAGACTTTGATGGCAGATAAGGACTGCTTGGCCCACCTAGTCTGCCCATTTCTCTACCTATTGGATAAGCTGCAGATCCTAGTTAACCAATAGCCTACTTCTTCCTACCCCCCCACCAGAATTGCCTTATGTTTGTCCCATGCATTCTTGAATTCCCCCACTGTTTTTGACTCCATGACCTCCTCAGGAAGGCTGTTCCATGTATCCACAACCCTCTCTGAGAAAAAATACTTCCTCACATTGCCCCTGAGCCATCCCTCTCTATTTTCAAATTGTGTCCCCTTGTTCTTGCACATCTGTTTTTCTGAAAGATGCTACCCACTTGGACTTTGTTGATTCCCTTGAGGTACTTAAAAGTTTCAATCATGTTCCCCCCTCCCTCCTTCCCTCAAGGGTATACATATTAAGCTCCTTTAGTCTCTCCTCATATGGCTTCTGTTGCAGACCCTGCACCATTTTAGTTGCCCTCCTCTGGACTGCCTCCATCCTGTCTATGTCCTTGCGGAGATGGGGTCTCCAGAACTGGATGCAGTACTCCAGATGGGGTCTCACCAACTGTCTGTACAGAGTGATAACAACTTCTGTTTTCTACTGGTGATGCCTCTTCCTATACATACCAGTATTCCCTAGCCATCCCTACTGCCTTGTCACATTGCTTGCTAACCTTTAGGTCATCTGATATGATTACTCCCAGTTCCCTTTCCATTTTTGTTGTTGTTACTACCCCCCTCACTGTGTACTTTTCCCCTGGGTTTTTGTTTCCCAGGTGAATTACTTTGCACTTCTTTACATTGAATCCAAGCTGCCATACTTCTGACCATTACTCCAACCTTGCCAAGACCCTTCTCATCCTTTCCACCCCCCTTGTGTATCAAATCTGTTGCAGATCTTTCTGTCGTCTGCAAAGAGGCATACTTTTCATTCTAGTCCCTCTGCAGTGTTACTTATAAAGACTGGACCCAGTACTGAACCCTGCAGTACCCCACTAGTAACCCCCCTTACTTCAGAGTGGACTCCATTTATTATTACCTTCTGTGTCCTATTGTCCAGCCAATGTATTACTCAGGCTACCACCCTGGGACCCACTCTCAGGCTGGCTAATTGGTTTATTAATCTTTTGTGTGGGACTGTGTCAAATGCCTTGCTAAAGTCTAGGTAGGCCATGTCCACAGCCCTTCCCTGGTCTACTATGTTGCTCACCCAGTCAAAAAATGTGATTAGATTCGTCTGACATGACCTTCCTGCTGTAAATCCATGCTGCCTTGGGTCCTGTGCCCTACTGGCATCTAGGTACTCAACAGTTCTTTTCTTCAGAAGTGATTCCATTATTTTCCCTACCACTGAGATCAAACTGACAGGTCTGTAGTTTTCTGCCTCTGTCTTGCTCCCACTTTTGTGAAGGGGAATCACATCTGCCCTTCTCCAGTCCTCAGGTACCACACCATCCTCCCATGATTTGTTAAAAAGGGTAGTCGTTGGTGTCACTAGTTCTCCCCTTAGTTCTTTTAGAATTCTGGGGTGAATCCCGTCAGGCCCCATTGCTTTGTCCACCTTCAGTTTTAGGAGTTCTTTCAGAACTCTTTCTTCTGTGAAAGGACTGGTATCGACACCCCATACAGAGTGCTTCTATTGATTGGATTGGATACCTCCCCCTCCTCTTCTTTTGTGAATATTGAGCAGAAGTATTCATTCAGTATCCCTGCTTTTTCACTGTCCCTCTCTGCCCACCCACCGTCCCCTTTATTCAGCCTCACTATCACTCCCTTTGTCTGTCTTCACTCCCTAATGTACCTGTAAAACGTTATATCACATTTCTTAACTGAGTTGGCTATCTATTCCTCGGTTTGGGCCTTTGCTATTCTAACTGCTTTCCCCACTTCCTTTTGCTTTAACTGGCACAGTTCTCTGTCCTGCTCCTACTGTGTTTCCTTACACTTCCTGAATGCTATCTTTTTTTCCCTAACCTTCCCTGCCACCTCTTTTGAAAACCATAGTGGTTTTTTCATTCGTTTTGATTTATTTGCTTCACACAAAGGTTTGTTGCCTCTGTGATGGCAGTTTTGAAGTTTCCCCATTGTTCCTCCACCCCTCCTTCTTGCGTGTTTGCTAGTGCTTTTCTGAGGCATTCTCCCATTTTGGCAAAGTCAGCCCTCCTGAAGTCCAGTACCCTCACTTTTGTATGGTTTGACTCTGCAGCTGAGTTTATCATGAACCACACTGTTGGTGGTCATTTTCAGATGGCTACCCACTTCTAGATCTGAGATCCTCTCTCCATCCCCATTTGAGAGTACCAGGCCTAAGACTGCTCCCCTGAGTGGGTTCCAACACTAGCTGTCTGAGGCATGCCCCCTGTAGGGTATCGAGAATGGCCCTGCTCTTGGATGTGGCTGCAGCAAAGGTGCTCCAGTTAACATCTGGCCTATTCAGGTCCCCCATCAACAATATCTCCCCTTTCTCTGCCATCCTAAGGATGCCTTCTGTCATTTCCTTGTCCATTTCCTCCTCCTGAGATTGGGATATGTACACAACCCCTGTGTGATTTGTGGTGCCATTTCCCATCTCCAGGGTGATTCACCATGCCTCCTCTCCTCCCTGTTTACCCTTTTGTTCTGTTGCTTTGATCCATTCCCTTACCTAGAGAGCTGCTACTCCTCCTCCTCCTCTTCTTCTACCCTCCCTGTCCCTCCTGTAGATTGTGTACCCTGGTATGCTGACATCCCAGTCATAGTTCTCTGTGTACCATGTTTCTGTGACTGCTGCAATATCCAGGTATCCCTCTTCCATCAAGGCCACCAGTTCAGGAAGCTTGTTACCTAGACTATGGGCATTGGTACTCATTACCCCCACATTTTTTGATGGCCTTACCCCTTTTTGCCCCATCCCTGTCCTTACTGCGTTTGCCTTTTTCTCCATTTACCCCTGCCCTTATCCTTATCGACATTTCTAACTTGGTGTTTACCTCACTAACTACCCTGATTTATTGGGGGGGCTAGGATTTCCCTGCTCCTTTTCAGAGCCTCTCCCCTTGGCTAGTTTAAATGCTTTCCAATGAAGCATGTAAACCTATCACCTAGGATCCTGGTTCCCCTCCTGGGCAGATGCAGACCATCGTGCCAGTATAGGCTGGTATCCCTCCACGTGGACCCCCAGTCCCCAATGAAGCCAAAAACCCTGAGCTCTGCACCAGTTTTTCAACCATTGATTGAATCCCATGGTTCAGAGCACCCAAGCCTCACCCATGCCATAGACAGGCAGTACCTCTGAGAAGGTTACCATGTGTGCTACTTGTTTAAGGCTCCTCCCCAGCTCCACAAACTCCTCCTGCACTGTTCTGATCCCTTTCCCAGCCAGGTCATTTGTCCCTATGTGGACAATGACATCCAGCTCCCTCCCCCATGCAGCTGCTCCTGCGATCCTGAGGATTCGCTCCTTGTCCCTCAAGCCATGGCACCAGGCAGGCACCTTACCTCCTCTCCCTTCCTCCCCCAGTTCTACCTTCCTAACAATGGAGTCCCCCACCAGGAGTTGTTTCCTTCCCCTGTGGGGTCCCATGCCACCCTCCTGTGGGTCTCCTTTGTGCAGGTTCCCAGCATCCTCCTTGGTTTCTACTGCAGGTGCCTCCATAGAGGAACCACGCTCTGCCAGAATCCATATGAATTGTGGAGAGGTGCAACTGGAGGGATGTGCCTCTGTTCCACCATCCTCACCCTCCCTGAGCCCACTGTGGTCCAACCACTCCTCTTTCTTGGCAACCTTTGAGGCAACAGCAGTGGTCCTGATGGTCCCTGGTTGGGAGAGGAGGTCCCCTGAATCCTGGCCAACTCAGCCTGGAGATGAGCAACCTCTTCCCTCAGCCAAGAGAGGTGCCTGCAGATGGGACAACACCGCATCCTTCAGAACATCTCCCAGAAGACTGCTGTTCCACAGCCACTGAACTGCACCAGTCCCATCATGTCTTATTTGTGGCCCCTTAACTGTTGTTTTGTATACTTACTCTTCTCTCTCTTTCTCTCTATTTTATTTTTTTTTTTTATATAATTTTTTTTCTCCCTACTTTTCTACTGCCTCCTTGCCCCTAAAACTCCTGATCTTTCTGTTCTGGGACAGGAAGTTCCTATATTTATCAGTAGTTTCCTTCTTACTTGCTCAGAGTCAGACCTCCAGCAGCTTGTGGGAGGGGTAGAGAGCTACTCTTTCCCTTCTAGGATGGTGAATCTTTCGTGCCTCTGTGATCACTTTCTTCCTGCTCCCAAACAGGAAGTTCCTGTTGTCATTCAAATCCTGTGCCTATAAAAGTAGAACTGGCTATGGGTGGGGAATGGAGGGAGGTGGAGGGCTATATAGTCCCGTAGAGTAGTAAAGTTCTAACAGCACCTCCTTCCTCTTGCTGTTCTCTGTCAAAAGCTATCTAGGGCAGTTTTTAAATCCAAAACACCTGATTTCCTTCTGCCTAAGCCACACCCCAAATTCACAGTTTCCTTCTTCACCTAGCTAACTGCACAGATAACAATTCACTTCACCCAACTCAGGCAAACACACTAACTCTTTTTGTTTGTTTATTTGCTTTTACCCTAAATTGAAGGTCCCAGTATTAAAGTTCTAGTTCTTAAGTCCCAGTAGAGTAGTAAAGTTCTAACAGCACCTCCTTCCTCTATCTGTTCTCTGCCAAAAGCTATCTAGGGAAGTTTTTATATCTAAAACACCTGTCTTCCTTCTGCCTAAGCCACTCCCCCTAATTCACAGTTTCCTTCCTCACCTAGCTAACTGCACAAATAACAATTCACTTCACCCAACTCAAACACACTCTTTTTTTTTTACCCTAAATTGAAGGTCCCAGCAGTAGAGTTCTAGTTCTTTAGTCCCAGTAGAGTAGTAAAGTTCTAACAGCACCTCCTTCCTCTTGCTGTTCTCTGCCAAAAGCTATCTAGAGCAGTTTTTAAATCCAGAACACCTGGCTTCCTTTGGCCTAAGCCACTGCCACCAATTCAGTTTCCTTCTTCACCTAGCTAACTGCACATATAGCAGTTCACTTCACCCAACTCAGACAAATACACATTTTTTTTTGTTTGTTTGTTTTACCCTAAACTGAAGGTCCAAGTTGTAGAGTTCTAGTTCTTTAATTCTAGTAGGATAGGAAAGTTCTAACAGCACCTCCTTCCTCTTGCTGTTCTCTGACAAAACCTATCTAGGCAGTTTTTAAGTCCAAAACACCAGTGAGGTAAACACCAAGATAGAGAAGTTGATAGGGAGACATTTGAGAGTTTGTCCCCATTTGGGAGTACCAGGTCTAAGATTGCTCCTTCCCGAGTGGGTTCCAACACTAGCTGTCTGAGGCATGCCCCTTGTAGGGCATCGAGAATAACCCTGCTCTTGGATGTGGCTGCAGCAAAGGTGCTCCAGTTAGTATCTAGCATATTCAGGTCCCTCATCAACAATATCTCCCCCTTTTCTGCCATCCTAAGGATGTCTTCTATCATTTCCTTGTCTATTTCCTCCCCCTGAGATGGGGGTCTGTATACAACCCCCATGCAGACTGTGGTGCCATTTCCAGTCTCCAGGGTGACCCACAGTGCTTCCTCTCCTCCCTGTTTACCCTTTAGTTCCATTGCTTTGATCCATTCCCTTACCTAGAGAGCTACTCCTTCTCCTCCTTTTCTACCATCCCTGTCCCTCCTGTAGATTGTGGACCCTGGTATGTTGACATCCGAGTCATGGTTCTCTGTGTACCATGTTTCTGTGACTGCCATGATATCCAGGCATCCCTCTTCCATCAAGGCCACCAGTTCAGGGGGCTTGTTACCTAGACTATGGGCATTGGAACTCATTACCCTCCATTTTTTGATAGCCTTACCCCTTTTTGCCCCATCCCTGTCCTTACTGCCTTTGCCTTTTTCTCCATGTACCCCTGCCCTTCTCCCTATTGATGTCTCTATCTTGGTGTTTACCTCACTAACTGCATGATTTTTTGGGGGAGGGTAGGATTTCCCTGCTCCCTTTTAGTGCCTCCCCCTTGGCTAGTTTAAATGCTTGCCAATGAAGCATTTAAACATATCACCTAGGATCCTGGTTCCCCTCCTGGACAGATGCAGACCATCACACCAGTATAAGCCTGTATCCCTCCACGTAGACCCCCAGTAACCAATGAAGCCAAAACCCTGAGTTCTGCACCAGTTTTTCAACCATTGATTGAATCCCATGGTGCGGAGCACCCTAGCCTCACCCATGCTATAGACAGGCAGCACCTCCAAGAAGGTTACCATGTGTGCTACTTGTCTAAGGCCCTTCCCCAACTCCACAAACTCCTCCTGCACTGTTCTGATCCCTTTCCCAGCCAGGTCATTTGTCCCTATGTGGACAATGACATCCAGTTCCCTCTCCCATGCAGCTGCTCCCGTGATCCTGAGGATTCGCTTCCTGTCCCTCTGAACCAATGGTGCCAGACAAGCACCTTACCTCCCTCTCTCTCCCCCTCCCCCAGTTCTACCCTCCTAACAATAGAGTCCCCCACCAGGAGTTGTTTCCTTCCCCTGTGGGGTCCCATGCCACCCTCCTGTGGGTCTCCTTTGTGGAGGGTACCAGCATCCTCCTTGGTCTCCACTGCTGGTGCCTCCATAGAGGAACCACACTCTGACAGAATGGTGTACAAATTGTGGAGAGGTACAACTGGAGGGATGCGCCTCTGTTCCACCACCCTTACCCTCCCTGAGCCCACTGTGATCCAACCGCTCCTCTTTCTTGGCAACCTCTGAGGCAGTGGCGGTGGCCTTGGTCCCTGAGTGGAAGAGGAGGTCCCCCCAATCCTGGCCAACACAGCCTGGAGATTAGCAACCTCCTCCCTCAGCTGAGAAAGGTGCCTGCAGATGGGACAACATCGCATCATCCAGAACATCTCCTGGAAGACTGCCGCTCCACAGCCAGTGCACTGCACCAGTCCCATCATGTCTTATTTGTGGCTTTTCAGCTGTTGTTTTGTATGCTTACTCTTTCCTTTCTCTGTTTGTTTATTTTTTAATTTTTATTTTTTATTGCTTTACATGATCATATCCTGGGATAATTAAAATACTATCTTGAAAATTCAGAGTCACAGTCTAAGAGAACAACAGTGTTATGCGTGGACTTCTTAATTTCCCAGTCATGATAATTTCACTGTTATAACTCATGCTACTTATTTTATAGCTGCAGCGCTATCTATGCCCAACATCTACATAACAAATACAAGCAAGTGAACATTTGGCATTGACCGATGCTTGTATAAGTTTGTGTGAACTCCGCTCCTACTCTTTCCCTGCACTATAATTGTTTACAATTACTGAAGCGACTGCAGACCAATCAGAATATAAGTTTGGATGATGATGTCATTACTGTCTTTTTATGGACAAAAAATGACTGTTCTGAGCTCTCAGTGGTCAGTTTATTGAGAATAAAATGGCAGTTGTGGGTTTGCTGTGGAATAAACTATAACTTTGATTTGTGATTGAACTACAGGGTCAAAATGTATATAAAAATGAATAATGTGTACATGCTTGATCATAAAGCATGAACTGGGTATATATACAGAAATAATACAGGACTATCACAGTACTTTTAGTTTGTGAGAAAAAGGTGCTACACTCTAGAGAAATGTGCACAACAGGGGTGTTACATGTTGCTGTACTAACAGGGACAGTGTTGCAGATATCAAAGTGGGAGGCCACTTGGGGTCAGATTCAATATTAAGGACAGCTGCAGAATTGAACCACACAAGGCCGAGTGTCCTGAACATCAGGAAGGCAGATTTTATAAAGATGGGTGAATGCCTCAGGGATGATCTGGTGGGGGGGGGTTGGCCTGGGTGGGGTGGAAGAACAGTGGGTGAAGATAAAAGAGAGCATAGCAAAGGCAACAAACCTCTGCATCAAACAAGTGAGCAAAAGCAAGGGGAAAAAGAGACTTCTATAGTTCTCAAAAGAGATGGCTGAAAAGGAAAAGGCTAAAAAGGTAGCATTCAGAAGGTATAAGGAGATGCAGGTGGAGGAAATAGGGAGGTGTATTGGGGAAAAGGGAAAGCAGTGAAGAGTGCAAAGGCACAAACTGAAGAGAGAATAGCCCAGGAGGTAACAAAAGGGGACAAGACATTTTTTTAGGTAAGTAAGTGAAAAGAGGAGGACCAGGGATGGGATTGTAAGGTTTAAAGGGAAGGGGGGGTGACTATGTAGAAGGGGACCAGAAAAGACAGACATCCTGAACAAATACTTTTGTTAAGTGTTCACAGAGGAAGCATAAGGGGAAGGGCCACAGAAAAGTAACAGAAGCTTTGGAGGGAGGGGGTTAGACACTAATCCTTTGTTGGAGGCAAGAATCCTGAAGGGACTTGCTAATCTGACGATGGACAAAGCAATGGGACCAGATGGGGTGCATCCAAGGGTATTGAGGGAGCTCAGGGAAATACTGGTTGTACCTCTGACAGTTCTGTTAACAGCTCTCTGGAAACAGGAGTGATTCTGGAGGATTGGAAGAGGGCAGATGTAGTTCCAGTACAGAAAAGTAGCAGGGAGTATGCTGGCAATTATTGGCCAGTCAGCCTGACATCGCTGTTGGGAAAGTTAATGGAATCACTGCTGAAGGAAAGGGTTATGGAATATCTTGAATCCAGTGGGTTACAAGACCTGAGACAGCACAGTTTCACAGAGGTGAGGTCATGTCAAACCAATCTGTTAGGTTTCTTTGACTAGATGGCAAAGGATTTCGATCAGGGTGGAATGATGGATGTGGTCTACCTAGATTTCAGTAAGGCCTTTGATATCATTCTACATAGACTAGTAAGCAAACTGGGTAGCTTAGGATTGGGTCCAAATGTGGTAAACTGGATACAAAACTGGTTAGGGGATAGGCAACAGAAGGTGGTAAATGGAGTTCACTCCAAAGAAGTGAGGGTGATGAGTGAGGTGCCTCAAGAATCAGTGCTGAGACTGTCTTTATACATGACATTGTATAGGAGCTGAAAAGGAAGGTGTGCCTCTTTGTGAATGACACCATAATCTGCAATAGGGTAGACACTTTGGGAAGGGGTGGTTGGAAAGGATGAGTAAAGACCTGAGAAAACTAGAGGAGTGGTCTAGGGTATGGCAGCTGGGTTTCAATGCAAAAAAGTGCAAAGTAATGCACTTAGCAGAGAAACCTAGGGGTGGAATACAAAATGGGTGGAGTGGTGTTGATGACCACCAAGCAGGAAAGAGACCGATTCTGGCACTGGGCAGTTAGGGTGCCAAACGACAATTTCCCCAATCCCTGTCCCCATACTCCCCTAACTATGGGTTCCTACTCTGGGGTGGGTGGACCTCAGGGAGGGGACAGTGAATCCCGGATGTGGCGCTTTACTTGCCTGGCACCATAATGCTGGCACTCTGAGCGCCTGCAGTGAAAGAGACCTGGGGTAATGACAGTGGATGACGTAAAGGTGTCCAGGAATTGCAACAAGGCAGTAGGGAGGGCTAGTGGGATGCTGGGTTGCACGGGGGGGGCGCATCACCAGCAGAAAGAGGGAGGTGGTGTTGCTTCTGTATAGATCACTGCTAAGACCCCACCTAGAGTACTGTGCTCAGTCCTATTCTTCAGCATTTGTTTGAGTTTACTAATGTAGATCATGTCACAGGGGCATTTTAAAAGATAAACAACTCCTGTGCTTGAACAATTAATAAATTGCTCTACTGAAATGTACTCATCCCTTGCTGTGTTTCGTATCTTTTTTATTTTGTATGTGTTGTGGCAGTGTACACAATGTCCACATTGAAAATGACCCCTAATATCCACAGCACTTAAAAAGTGCTGCGGTCTATTGTCAGGCACTTTATGATCAGTTTTAACAAGCCTGTTACCAATTGTTCTGTTTCTTTTAGCAACCGTGAATGGTTTCTGGTTAAAAATCTGGACCTCCGTGGAAGTGGCTTGCAACAGATCCCAATGTTTATTAATAATCTGTCTGATGCTGAAAAATGCATCATTGTATGTTGTCGCAAAAACAATTTTGCCAGTGTTGACCCCGCCATCCCTGGATTGACCTTCCAGTAAATTTGCCCAGTCTTTAGTTTCAATCCTATCACTGGCTGCCTGTAAAATGGTGTTCTGGTATCCCCTGTCCTGGAATCATCCTTAACCCTGTTAAATTCCAATGGGTCCATGGAATTTCTCGTTACTCTCACCATTTGTCCTAAAGGGATAAAATCAATTAGATTTTTACAGATGAAAACTGTCTGCATGGAGGATAGCATTCTTATGTGTAGGTTTTCTATAAAATTTAGTGGCCAAACAATTATTTTCTTTATAAATCATCAGGTCCAGGTATGGGATTTCCTTATCACTGAAATTCATTGTGAAAACAAGATGGTCAGTACAATTGTTTAAGTATGCATTACAAATATGTAATTCATCCACTGTGCCTGTCCATATGACCAGAATGTCATCGTTAAACATTTATAAGTTCTTATTTTATTCAAAAATGGGTTGTTTTCATTAACTACATGTTGAATCTCAAATTGATTCATGTAAAGATTTGCATAGGATGCTGAATCCCATCACCGTTCCCCTAATTTGTAAATAATAATCTTTCTTGAACTTAAAATAGTTCTGAGATAAGACTATTTAAGCCATTTTGAGTATCAACTTATTAAGTAGTTTCTCTTCCATTCATTCCCTATCTAATATTTGTTTTAATGCTTCACATCCCAATTGGTGTGGAATAGATGTATACAAATCTTTAAGATCCCATGTTACTAGAATACAGTTAGAAATATCTAGATCAGTTTTATTCTCTGTTTCTATAGCCTTAATGATATCAGAAAAATCTTTTACTTATGCTTTTGTTGTTTCGACTGTAGGCCTAATGTGGTGGTCAGTAACAATTGAAATTTGTTCCAGAACTGAATTGATACCTGACGCTATCGGCCTGCCCGGTGGATCACTAAGGTTTTTGTGAATTTTCTCTAGCATATAAAATAATGGTATTAAGGGTGAATGTCTATATAGTGCATCTTTTTCTCATTCAGTAATCCACTGTTTCTCATAAGATGATATTAATAGAATTTTAACTCGGTCTTGGATCACTGCTGTAGGGTCCTTACCTAATAAGAGATCATTCCTGCTCTCCCCTAATAGGGTCATGCACATCTGTATGTAGTGTATATAGTCCAGAATCACAACAGCTTCCCCTTTCTTGCCTGGCTCTATACGTTGCTCTGTTCCTGTGGTGCCTGAGGGTCCTGGTTCCTGTGTTTCTAATGTGTCTTCTATAGCCATCCCTAATTTGGTATCTTTGGTATATTGGAACCCTCTCTTGCCCCTTTGGCAGACATTCCTTCTGCCTTGACCCCCCCCACCTGGGAAATGTGCCTCTCTGCCTCTGAGGGTACCCCTATTGGTCTCAGTCACTGCCTGAGTTCTGTGCTGATGATTCTGAATCAATATTATATTGGTACACTTTACTGTACCCAGTAGATTTATCGTTATATGTATATACTTGATTATTTTTATAATCATTTAGGTCTTTTTTGAATTTATGTAACTTTGTGACCCTCAGCGCTTCTTTAAATTCTGCCAAATGAGCATTTGCCTTTTGTAAGTATTCCTTTAATTCACTCATATTATATTTATTTTTAACTTCCCTGTCATACTGTGTAAGATCTACTTCCACCTTTTAAAGTTGTTTAGTGATGGATTCTACTATCAAAAGCATGAAATCTTTTGAACACCTGTTTCAGACACCATTCCATTTGGTGTCTAGTTCAGTATCTTTGTATCCCAGGTTTGCTTCTACAAAAATACGTAGCCCTCTCAGGATGCATTTCTGTTTTAAATACTGAGTTAATGGCAACACATGCCACTCTAATTTCACTTGCTTCTGTTTCAAATACTCAAATTGATTAGTGACTGAACGTGTAGAAGTGCTGCCACCAAACTCTCTGTCAGTTTTAAAGTTGTTCAGAATCCTTTGTTCTTCAATGTCTGAAATTGTTAAAGGAACTAACCGTTTGTCAGTAACCTGATTAAGTTTATCAAAGTTCAGCATAATGATTATAACCTGGTGATACCAAAGTCCCTTTTAGCGTTTGTGTATGTTTAGGCTCTCTGTGAGTAATGCAGCCTGCAACAAACAGTGCATTTTCAAAATGCTTACATTCATTTCTTTTTTCTTTTATTAGTTTAGGAAAAATTCCCTAAGAGTTTCAGAACTTACTTTTGTTTCTGCTGGAGTGGTGCATGATCTCCTGCTTTCATTTGAGTAATGGAGGTACCATGCCCACTCCATGCAGTTATATTTATAGTGTCTCTTACCAGAATTGGGCATAGTCACCTGATGAAATCTGAAATTGTATTTTCAGGCGCTGCATATGCAGATTTGGCACCCAGTACATCTTCACATGTCACTGACGTCAGATTTCTGTAGCAGGCTGCATTACTCACAGAGAGCCTTAAAGTACACAAATGCTAAAAGGGACTCAGTTTTCTCTGTTTGTTTTCCCATAGAAAAACTAAACGGAATATGAATTACAAGACAGTATAAAGGTATCTCACCACTTCACTTTACAGATCAAAACCTTTGTTATATTGTCTTTACTGAGGAATATTAAGAATAAAGTGATTTAAGTTTGTGAATTAAAGACAGTGAGGAAATGTTCTCTGTGCAAATGAAAAGCAGAGGTTAAAAAACAAGTATATTATTCAGTATTACAGTATGATAAATATGTTAAATAGTAGGAAATGACCTAATGTCTGTCTCAATACTTTATAGAAGCTTTTGATACATATACAAGACGGAAATAAGAATTAGTGTGTTTTTGAGGCAAGTATACACATACTTAATAAGAAATAGGAGGCAGTATAGCGCAGTGGTCTAAGGCTCTGAGCTGCAAATCTGGTGACATCCAGCAGACCAGACCTTGGTTTGAATCCCACAGCTTCCACTTACATACTGTGTGACCCTGAGCAAGTCACTTAACCTCCTTGTGCTCCCAGGTCGCTCCTGTAAAAAAGCGTTCAGCTTAGTGTGCTATACCTGGTTAAACAACAACTTAAAAAAAGAAATGAGTATTAAAACACACTATTGAAGTGGCAGCTATAGCATCAAACAATTTTCAAATATTAACTGTGGTACAAATTTATTATTAGGTCCTGTATTCAGGTAGTGTGGATGGAATTTATTGATACAGTGAGAATAACCAGTTGATTTAATACATTTATTAACTTTTTAAGTTGAGAAAGAATATAAAAAATGTTCTTTGAATTTTTTTTAAAAGGTTGTGATACAGCTATAGCACTGAGGAAGGAACATTATCCAAAATGTTTGCAATGTATTCTGTGTCATATGTACTGATATTGACTCAGAATTGAAGTAAAATAAGATTATTTTTACATATTGGGTGAGTGGGCTGTTGTTATACCAATCTGTTTCTACTGAACTGTTTATACCTTTGATGAATTTGAATGTTTCTATCATGTCCCTCTGCCCCTTCTCTGTTCCAGGGAGTACACGTTTAAGTCCCTGAGTCTAGATTCATATGGCTTGTGATGGAAGCCCTATACCATCTTAGTGGCCCTTCTCTGAATAGTCTCCAAGTGCTCCTTGTCCTTCTTTAGGTGGGGCCTCCAGAACTGGACACAGTATTCCAGGCATGGCCTCACCAAGAATCTATAGAGTGGGATGATTACTTCTAGTTTCCTGCTCGTAATTCCTCGGCCTATGCATCCGAGGATACTGCTTGCCTTTCATGCTGCTTTTTCACATTGTTTCCCTACTTTAAGATCATCTAATACGATTATGCCTAAGTTCTTTGTCTTGGTCACCTCTAGTGTATGCCCGTGTAGGATATACTGTATTCCTGGGTTCTGTTTACCTAGATGCATCACTTTCCATTTTTTAGCACTGAATCTAAGTTGCCAGTTTTTGGACCACTGTTCAAGTCTTTTAAGATTTTCTATCATACTAGAGGCTCCCTCTAGAGTATCCACCCTAATACAGAGTTTTGCATAATCTGCAAAGAGGTAGACTTTACCATATAGACCATCAGCAGTGTCACTGATGAATATGTTGAGGATTGGACCCAGCACCAACCATTGAGGCACTCATCTAGTCACATAACCCTCTTTGGACATGGCACCATTTACAGTGACCTTCTGAGTCCTAGTTTGCAGCCAGTGTGCAATCCAGCTTACTGAAAGAGTAGTGGATTCCTGAAACAGCCTTCTACTGGAGGTGGTGGGGGCAAAAACAATGGTGGGGTTCAAGAATACATGGGATAAGTACAAGGAAATCATACTGGAAAGGAAGGGGGGAGGAGGTAGAAAGAGCTGTAGATCGGGCACAGTTTGCAGTAATAGTGTAGGTAAGGAGAATAGGCAGACTGGATGGGCCAAGCTATCCGTATTTGCTGTCAAATTCTACATTTCCATGTTTCTATGGTACCCAGTGACCGAATCCTTACTGTTCTGACATTAAAATTAGTCTTTAAAACTAAGGAAGAAAATCTATTTTTCCATTATCTAATAGTAGCGATTGAGTCAGGGCTAGGCTTAGCTCTTGGCTAAAGCATGTTCACGGTTCCAAGAATCAGTACATTCCTTTAAAAGGAGATTAACAAAACATGACTTCACTGCACCATGCCATAATATTTGTAATCTGAATAACACCAAACCTATTATTTGTTGGATTCAGTAAATAGTGTTTGTAATTCATGCAACCTTAAAGGGGACAAGAAAGTTGTGCTGAGTGGCAGCAGTAAGTAATGTTTCTATTTACAGAAATGAAATTCATACCGCCAAGTGATCTATATTTAACTCTTTAACTGTACCTGAATAAATACTCGTGAAAAAACTTTAACGGTTTTCTTTTTCTGGACAACATTCTACACAGTTCTCTTTGTGGAACCAGTAAGTTGGAGTTTTTACTTGCCACTGTTTGTGTACAGAATGCTAGCCATGAGCTGTTGATCTATTTAAATGATGCTCATTGTTCTGGTGTTAGGTGTTTGGGAATAAATTACAAGATGACACCCTGGCTCTTGTTTCATTTTTGTACAGTTTAAGACAAACTGACATCAGGGTGAGCAGCACACAAGAAGCCATCCTTTTGTGCACAGATAATGTTACTCTGCTACACAATATGCAAAGGAGGAACAGCATCTTCCACTATAGGTGAAGGAACTCAATAATTTATGTCAAAGAGGCATGATGGCTTGCTATGAAACTTTAGCCAATTTTGATACCAGTGTCACACCATCTATAATTACTTTGGTTTGTATTTACTGAAGTATTAGGTTTGGGGTGGAGACTGCTTCCCACAATGATCTTGGTGTAGTCTTGCATTCCAGACTTTTCTTCACTAATTACTTTGTTTTTTCTTTACTGAAGTATTAGGTTTTAGGTAGAGACTGCTTTTCACAATGATCTTCATTTAGTTTTGCATTCCAGAAATTCCTTCTACAGCTGATGTACAATAGTCACACATCCAATAGGAAATGCTTTGTACTGTCTTTAGTTGCTTGCATGGAATGTAGAGGAAATATAAACACCACAACAAGGAAAATTACATGTTTTATTCTAGAAAGCCACTGAATTTCATGGTTTAAATAAATAATCCAGTACCTGAAATAAGTCAAAAGAATAAATATCTAGATTCAAGGTGACTGGCTATAGCACTTAGGGTGACAGACTAAGTGTAGTTAAATGAAGGGTGACAGGGTGTAGCTAGATGGTTAGTGACATAGTGGGTATAGCTAAATGCCTGGTGACAGATGTGGTATAGCTAGATGTGGGGTGACTGACTGGTTGTAGCACTTGAAGTGACTGGGTGTAGCTAGATGCACAGTGGTAGACTTGTGTGCCTAGATGCAGAGTGACAGACTGGGTATACCTGCATATAGGATGACAGACTGGGTGTACCTATGCAGGGTGACAGAATGGGTTTAGCTAGATACGGAGTGACAGTCTTTGTATAGCTAGATGCACTGTGACAGATGGGGTGTAGCACTTTGGGGTTACAGACTGAGTGTAGCGAAATGTTGAGTGACAGACTAGGTTTAGCTTGATGCAGGCTGACTGACTGGACTTAGCGCTTGAGGATGAGACAGGGGGTAAAGCACTTTGGAGGGACAGACTGGGTATAGCAGTTAGGGGTGACAAATTAGAAGCAGCAAGATGAAGGGTGACTGACTGGGTATAACACTTGGGGTGACAAGATGGGTGTAGTTAGATGCAGGGTGACAGACTGGGTGTAGCATTTGGGGATGTCAAACTGGGTGTAGCACTTGAGGGTTACAGACTGGACGTAGCTAGATGCAGGGTGTCGGAGTGGGTGTAGCACTTTGGGGTGACAGACTGGGTTACAGTGTAGCACTGCAGGATGACAGATGGAATGCAGTTAGATGCAGGGTGATGGACAGGATGTAGCTAGATACAGGGTGACTTACTGAGTGTAGCACTTAGAAGTGACAGACTGTTTGTACAAACAAAGATATGAAAGGCCAGCAGAAGATAGCTTGATGGTCTACCGAGTTTGCTTGTAGCCGAGCTCCATGAACATATGCTGCATATTGCTCTACCGCCCCGTCACCCTAACCTTTCACTTGAGTCTATCCCACTCTCCTTTAAACTCCCCAATCAAACTGTGATTTACCACATCTTCTGGCAGTGCATTCCATCCTGCCAAGACCCGTTCAGTGACGAAGTGCCTTTTGACTTCCTTCTTGTACCTCCCTCCCGCTACTTGTTGTTGTGTTCTCTGGTGTTTTTGTTCTTGCTGTTGCAAAAACTGTCCCCTATTATCCCTTGTTAATGCCTTTAAGGTATTTGATGGTCTCAATCATATTCTCTCTCTCTTTTCTCTTCTCCAGTGAGTATATGTTCAGAGTCACTAGCCTTTGGTTTTACAAGATATCCGGTTGCCCCTGAATCATCCCAGTAACCTTACTCTGCACAACCTCCAATTGGTTAATGTTTTTCTTAAGGTAAGGGTACCAGTACTGCACACCTCTTTTCTCCTGCTGGTGAACCCCCTTGATATGCAACCCAGCATCCTCTTCGCCTTCCTTGCTACCTTTTTACTGTGTGTTGAAGGCTTTGGGTAACTTATAATTGCTATCTACAGAACTTTCTCTTCCAAGACTGTGACCCCCCCCAAGTCTGCACTCAGCCCTGGGGTTCTTGCTACTGCTGTGCATCATCTTGCACTTTTAAGCATTGAACCCCGGTTGCCAGATTCCATATCTCCTCTCCACCCTTACAAGGTCCTCTCTCAGATCCATTATACCCTCTTCATTGTCCATGTTCCCGCAGAGCACGGTATCATCTACAAAAATTCATATCTTGCCTTTGATGCTGTCCTTAGTGTAGTTTATGAACACATTGAACACCAGCAGACCATGTGATGACTGCTTTGGAACACTTCTCTCATCCTGAAGTGTTCCCCTCCTACTCTGACCCACTGCTTTCTACATTCTAGTCCCTAGCCAGTTTGTCACCCACCTTGTTAGATTCTGCCCCTTCCCCTGTCTGCATGTTTTTGATCAGCCTCTTGTGGGTGACTCAGTCAAAGGCCTTGCTGAAGTCTGTCACAGACTCGCTCAGCCGGTCAGCCCTCTACTCCCAAAGTGCCAACTTCTGAGTGTATGATTTGTGGACAGTGAACAGAACAAGGTAACCCTCTTATCTGTTTTGTGGGTTCAAGTCACCTTAGTCTCAAGTTCTGGAGAGATTCAAACTGATAACCTCTTATTAGCATACCCAGTTATCAGGCTCAGATAATTCTGTCTTTGGGGGGGCCAGATATCTGCCTATGGGCACCTAATCAGGTATTTCAAATGAACCCTTAGAACTCTATGCAAGACTTTATAGAACTCTATCCGTTTCCCAGTTTGGTATACCATAAGCTCAACACAGTGTTAACAATAACCTTTAAAAGCTTCACTTAAATAAAAAGAAATGTCAAGGCACTCCAGGCAGTTTCCGTTTTAAAATATATATTTTTACTTTAAAATAGGAAAATAGAAAATATTACAGAACAAAATATCCCAAACACATACAGCCTTAAAAGCAAACAGGTTTAAAGTGCAAGTTTCTACAATACATACATTCAGACTGGTCTAATCTTACTCTTTCAGTGCTGTGATGTTTCTTCCTCAGTCCGATAATATGAAAAAAGTGTCTGTCAAGGTTTTCTCAGCAATTAAATACAGTTCTGAGCCAGCCTTCTCTTTGGTCACCAAACTCTGCCTTGGTGTAACAAAATCTATATTTATAACAACACAGGATGTCTGAATAAAATATTAAAAAAAACATAATAGGTGACCTCACTGACTTTCCTCTCCACAGGTTGACCAGACCAAACCGGTTTGTGCTCTGCTATACATACATATCAAAAGTTTTCTTTGATATAAGTCACTGTATTCAAAGCAAAAGTGTATTTGACTCTTTAATCATGTCTAGGCCTTGATATCTACACATCAAAGGTCTATCTGATGTAATTCAAGGGTTTCCCGGGAGTGGATCGTGGACCCTCCAAATTCGTCTGGGTCCTGTTTGGCCCAGACATCAAACTCTTTGATGAAATGAGCTGGTTCCTAGAAGGTTATTCATAACACATGCATGCTCTTTCCATTATGACACCTAGAGCAAAATCGAAGGATTTCCCTGGGGATGCCATGAATGGCTAATTTCATTTCCTGGGATCAAAGCAAATTTAACATGCTAATTGGACCTCAGATCTCGGTAGTTTAAAATACCTCCTGTCCTTTGAACTTATCTCTGGGGTTTTTTGATGTGTCTGTTCAGCAAGACTGTAGTTTCCTCAAACTGACCTTCCCATTACATATTTTATATATAATAAAAAAAATTGATACAGCACTCAGAACTGGCTGTCTACGTCTCAAAGTCCAGGTATAGTATGTTCACTGCTTGGCACTTATTCACTGACCTAGAGAGAAGAAGCTGACCAGATTTGTTTGGCATGACTCCCTTGCCATGAACCCATGCTGCCTGCAATCATGGAGCCCGTTTGTCTGAAGGAACTTGATCAACCTTCCCTTTAGGATAGTTTCCCTCAGCTTGCTAATAATTGATGTCAAGCTGACTGGCCTATAGTTCCACAGTTCGTCCCTTGGACCAGTCTTATGCAGGGATACTGCAATGACTGTCCTCCACTCTTGTGCAACCATTCCTGTGTCCAAAGAGAAGTTAAACAGGCCAGCCAGGGGCACTGCAAGGGCTGCTGCCAGCTCTTTTAGTACCCTCGGATGCATGACATCCAGCCCTTGAGGGCCTTGAGCCCTTTGAGGGATCTGTTCTCTGTTATTGCTTCCTCCCTCATCTCCATTGCCCCTCCATCCCTGTCTGCTCCTGTGGGATTAGCTCAGCCTTCTGGTTAGTGAAGACTCAGCAGAAGTATACATTCAGTACTTCTGCTTTCTCCCAGTTTTCCTCCACCCACTCAAACCCCTTTCTCAGCTTCACTGTGTCCTCCTTTGTTCTTTTCTTCTGGATATATCAGAAGAAGGTTGTATGTCCCTCTTTAACCCCGTGAACTATTCTAAGTTCTGTCCCTGCTTTGTCCTGCCTTACCACCCTGCAAGTTGACTTCAGCTGCCCTGCATGTTCTGCCCAGTCCTCTTTCTTCTGGGACTTCTTGCATTTCCTCTGTGAAGCCATTTTCTCCCTCGCTGCTATTCCCACCTCCTATGTAAGCCACAGCAGCTTCCTCTTCTTACTCTTTTTACTTTTCTACTTAAGGCAGGGGACTGATGGGGAACACTGGGCAAACCACGCATCACTGAACAGGTAGTATGCACCATGTACCCCCATTCTGCTGCCTCCCCCAGGCAGGGGACTGATGGAGAACACTGGACAAGCCACCCATTACTGAACAGGTAGTATGCACCATGTACCCCCATTCTGCTGCCCCCCCAGGCAGGGGACTGATGGGGAACACTGGGTAAACCACCCATCACTGAACTGGTAGTATGCACCATGTACCCCCATTCTGCTGCCCCCCCCAGGCAGGGGACTGATGGAGGCATAGTGCAAACCACTGATGCCCATCCAAAAGCAGTATGCACTATGTCCCTAGTCCCCTGCCCCCCCAGCAGTGCCACAAGATACCTCCCCACCACCCACTCTCAGCCAGTTTACCTTATATTTTTAACAAATTTAGATAACACTAATGATATATAAAAGCTGATGAAAGAAAAATATTAAGTACTGTAACACGATTAATGTTTCAGTTTAAGCCCTTAGTGTTGAGTCCAAATGTCCAGATAGAGTAAATACTGTACACCGTCATTGTTCCTCAGAAACTGTAGCCAAGGCTGAAGCCAAGCATGAATCCGTCTCAGTGTAGAAGCCATAAGAGCCTGGTAATGCCACCCACTCCCCTTCATTCTCCAGTAGTAGTCTCAGTGGTGACTTGTCAACATGCATCTCCTCAAGGTCTCTCCACCATAGATTTATTTTGGTCACTCAACCTTCAGACACTTATAGGGGAATGAAGAAAAAAAGAGTTGTATTTATTTGAATGTCAAACATGTATAAACCACGTTCTTTTAAAACCTTTAAACTAAGCCTGCAAAGGTTTTTTCAGTCATCTGCACTTTACTTCCAGAATGATGGCATGCAGGACTGGTGAGAAACCACATTTTTCCAGAAACAAAAATAACAGGCAAAAAGTTACAAATGCTGTATAGCATTTATAAAACATGTTCTTTTGAAAGTTTAAAACTAATCTTGCAAAGTGTTTTTTGGTTATCTATGCTTGACTCTCAGACCACTGGTGTTCAGGCCTGGTGTGAAACCAGATATTTCCAGAACAGTGTATTAAATGTACAGCTTACACTGTATCATACGTTTATGAAATATGAATCATTCCTCTGGTGTTTCCATCCTGAACCAACAGTCCCCAAACTCCTCCATGTAGTCCATAGTTCTCGGCTCCAAACCTCTAGGGATGTACATTTTCCTTACAATCTGAAGCTCCTTTTGTGACCACTGTTGTCTCTCACTTGATTCCCTGGCCTCAAGCTCCATTTCCATAGGCCTTCTCCTGAATGGCTAGAATATTAAAAAAAAAAAAAAAGAAAGAAAGGTGAGCAGACAGTCAAGCAGACAACATGCGTGCACATTGCCAGCCCCGGAGACCCCAACGAGTGTTAAAAATTGTACCCTCCTTTTCAGGCTCAGTAGCATGTCATAGTTTACCCTCATCACCCTTGTAAAGGAGACAACCAACCGGGCCAAGTGCTGATGACAGCAACTTGTAGTTCTGTGGTCTGTTCAGCCACACATGGGGTTTTGGTGTGGCAGTGAGCCCACACTGCATCTGTAAATTCCCTGCAATAAAGTGGTGATTCTTTACACTTGTTTACTGACACCTGGATTTCTTACTGCAGAAGACTGGTGAGTGCTCAGCTATCTTGAACTGTTTCTCTCTGGATTCATAGGGGTTAGCTACCCTCTGCTGAGCACCAGGCTCTGCTCCGTTGTGCACACCTGTTCTTGCCTTGGATTTGCTCAGCCACACAGGCCTGTTCAACCTTGGAAGCCTTAACAGGCCCTGCCTCACCCTTGCAATATTTGTGTTCCTTCTTTGATACCATGCTGTCGAATGAATGATGTTAGACACTACATTGAGGCAGTGAGCACTGGCACTGTATGTGATTAGTGAACCTCTAGAAACATAGAATTTGATGCAGATCCTAGTTAACCAACAACCTACTTCCTCCTACCCCCCCACTAGAATTGCCTTATGTCTGCCCCATGCATTCTTGAACTTCCCCCACTGTTTTTGACTCCATGACCTCTGCAGAAAGGCTGTTCCATGCATCCACAACCCTCTCCATGAAAAAATACTTCCTCACATTATCTCTGAGCCACCCCCCTCTACAAATTGTGCCCCTTTGTTCTTGCACATTTTTTTTCTGAAAGATGCTAACCTCATGGACTTTGTTGAGTCCCTTGAGGTACTTGAAAGTTTCTATCATGTCCCACCTCTCCCTCCTTTCCTCGAGGGTATACATATTAAACTCCTTTAGTCTCTCTTCATATGGCTTCTGTTGCAGACTCTACACCATTTTGGTTGCCCTTCTCTGGACAGCCTCCACTCTGTCTATGTATTTGCAGAGATGGGGTCTCCAGAACTGTACACAGTACTCCAGATGGGGTCTCACCAATTGTCTGTACAGAGGGATAACAACTTCCTGTTTTCTACCGGTGATGTCTCTCCCTGTACATCCCAGTATCCCCCCCCAGCCCTCCTTACTGCCTTTTCACATTGCTTACCCACCTTTAGGTCATTTAATATAACTACCCCTGGTCCCTTTCCATTTTTGTTGGAGCCCTAAGAGGCTTTCTGTTTTTTAAAGGGCCCCTGACACTGCCTTTAAATAAATAGGTTTACTCTGTGCTGCAGCATTTTAGCTGTAAACACTGGTCGATTAGTACGCTAGGCAGACATTTGCCTATTCCCGGGTCATACCTGAAAATAGGCAAATGTCTTCCTTGCATACCCCACCCTGTAAACAAAAGCTAAATAAATAAAATTAGGTGTTTTATTTTTCCATAGATTAAAATATGTATTCTGTAACATTATTGATCTATTGTGATGCATAAGGAATGCATGTACTGTAAGCTGCATTTCCCTGTAGTGATATGTATTGTTAGTGCCCTTTGCTGACTGCAGTTCAAGATAGGGCTTTGCATACTCCCCCCTCCCCCAACTGCTTAACACAACATCAAACTGCTCTTCAGAATGGGAAATCAAGCTGAGATTCCTTTGACAGTCCTCCCCTCACAACCTGGATAACCTGAAATCAAACCTCTGGATGCTGCCTGGCTAGGTGTTGTAAAATGACACCGGAATGACGTGGAATAAAAAAAAAAAAAAAAGGGACAAATATATTTGAATGTCAAAGAGTCATTTTATTAAATGTACAGTTAGAAAGCATGCCTGGTCAGATTTTCAAAGGGTGGCCTGGAGCCTGCATTAAGTCCTGCATCAAACCGCCCATGCTACCCGCCAACTGCGGCACATTCCAACTACACTACTGCACCCCATTTTACAATCTTTTAAATCTTTAAAGTAATGGGAAATGGCCTTAGAAATAGCCTAGCAGTGGTAGATGGCTAGGGTGGGGTGGAGGAACAGTGCAGACAAATTAAGGAAGGTATTGTGAATGCAACCAGTCTCTGTGTGAAAGGAGGAAAAACAGGAGGAAAAAAGGCCACTATGGTATTCAAGGGAGGTGTCCATAAAAGTAAAGAAAAAAGATGACATTCAGGAGGAACAAAGAAACAAACAAACACAGAAGGAGAAGGATAGGGAGATGTACCAGGTAAAACATAGGAATGCAGGGAGGACAGTGAGGCAAACAAAAGTACAAACAAAGAAAATGATAGCCAAAGGACTGGCAGAAGCAGGCAATACTTTTTTTCAGCTACATAAGCGAGGAGAGGAAGACAAGAGGAGGGATAGTGAGGGTAAGGAAGTCGGGAGATAGTGACTGTGCAGACGATGATCAGGAAAAAGCTGACATCCTGAACAAATACTTCTGTTCAGTCTTCACATGGGGGGGGGACAAACCAAAAAGGAGCAGCAAGAACACAGAAGGGGAGGTAAACATGAGTACATTTATAGAGGAAGGAGTATTGAAGGGACTTCCAAACATGAAAGTGGACTTGGCCATGGGACCAGATGAGATACACCAAAGGGTGCTAAGGGAACACAAGGAGGAGCTTGCTGTACCAGTGGTGGCCTTATTCAACAAATCACTAGAGGTTCCAGGGAACAGGAGAACAGCTGTTGTAGTTCAGCTCCATAAAAACAGCTGTAGAGGCTAGTTAATTATAGACTGGCTAGTCTTACATCAGTGGTGGGGAAAGTAACAGAAACCCTGTTAAAAGAAAGGCTAGTGGAATATCTTGACTCGAGTGGGTTGCAAGACCAAAGGCAGCATGGATTCATGGGGAAGGTCATGGCAAATAAATCCGATAGACTTCTTTGACTGATTGACCAGGGAAATAGATCAGGGAAGGGCAGTGGATGTGATCTGTCTGAACTTCAGTAAAGCCTTCAACACTGTACCACATAGGAGACTGATAAAGAAATTAGATAGGCTAAGGGTGGGAGTCAAAGTTGTCAACTGGGTGAAAAACTGGTTAATGGATAGGCAGCAGAGGGTGGTGGTAAATGGCACTCATTCTAATGAGGGGAGAGTGACCAGTGGGGTGCCACAGTTCAGTATTGGGGCAGGTCCTATTCAAGATCTTAAGTGGCATTGCAGAAGAGCTTGAAGGGAAAACATGCCTTTTTTCGGACAATATCAAGATCTGTAAGAGGGTGGATACTCAGGAGGGGTGAAGAAAATAAGAAGGGGCCTTGGAAAACTTGAGGAGTGGTCAAAGGTGTGGCAGCTGGGGTTCAGTGTCAAACAGTGTAATGTCATGCACCTGGGGCATAGAAACCCAGGGGCACAGTATAAAATGGGGTGGGGTGGGGAGTACGGTCGATCACAATGAAGGAAAGGCACCTAGGGGCTATAATGTCTGATGACCTCAAAGTCACAGGGCAGTGTGACTAGGCAGTGGGCTGGCCCAGTGGTTGGTGGGTGCATAGGGAGAGGTATTACAAGCAGAAGGAGATAGGTGATAGTACCTCTAGTAATTAAGTAAATAAGTAAGTAAGTTTTTACTTATATAGCGCCCAATTCCGGGGGCTCTCGGCACCATACAGATAATAAAAGCAGGGTTAGACAGACAACGTAAGGACATACAAATGATACAATAAATTACTATATAAATAAATCATCTTAAAATCTGCATAAATATTTAGGGTAGGCTTTCTTAAAAAGGTAGGTCTTCAGGCCCCTTTTAAATGCCACCACTAATGGGGCCTCTCTCAAAGATTTTGGGAGCGAGTTCCAGAGGACTGGGCCAGCCACCTTGAATGAGCGATCACCCAAGGTTTTCAGCATGGTTCTCAGATCTGCCAAGAAGCCCTCAGTGGAGGAGTGGAGGGAGCGTACCAGGATGGCAGGTGTAAGGAGGTCTGACAGGTAACCAGGATCCGGGCCCTATAGGGCCTTGTAGGTGAGCAAACCCACCTTGAAGATGATCCTCCACCTGACAGGCAGCCAATGCAGATCCCACAGGACCAAGGTCACATGGCAAGACCTTGGCAAGCCTGCCAGCAACCTGGCGGGTGTACTGCACCAGCTGCATTTGGCAGAGTTTCTTGCCACTGATCCTGAAGTATAGAGCATTTTAGTAGTCTAGTCTGGATGTCACAAAGGCATGCACCAGTGAGAGCAGGTCCTAGAGTGGAATTAAGGGTTTGATCTGGGCAATGTTCCTTAAGTGGTAAAAATCACTTTGGACAACAGACGACACCTGGGCATTAAGTGTCAGTCTGTCGTCAAGGACGACCCCCAGATTTTTCACCCTAGAGGATGCCATCAATGGAATAGATCCCAGGACCAGTCCTATTACTACCCGGAAGCACCCTCATCATGCCCGCAACCAGGCTCAATCACCAGAACTTTCATCTTGTTTGGGTTCAACCTCAGCCAGTTAGAGGACATCCAGTCCTGGATTTTGGCAAGTCACCTATTCAGCACTTTAATGGCACCGTTTGTTCCAGGGCAAGCAACATATACAGCTGGGTATAATTTGCATAGCAGTGAAAACCCAGACTGTATAGTCTAATGAGCCTCCCTAGGGGCAGCATGCACACCACAAACAACACTGGCATTAGGATCAAACCTTGAGGAACTCCACATGACAGGGGCTTTGGGGAGTAGGAGAAATTCCCCATCACCACCCGTTGCCTCCTGCCCAAAAGATAGGACTCAGACCAGTGGATGACAGTTCTGGTCAGTCCACATTACTCTCTAAGATGATCCAAATGCATGATGTGGTCCATGGTGTCAAATGCTGATGAGAGATTGAGGAGGACGAGAACTGACCATTCCCCTCTATCTCTAACACTGAGGAGGTCATTTTGCACTTGAGCCAGTGCTGTCTCCATGCAGTGACTTGCCCTAAATCCAGACTGGAAAGGCTCATAGATGTCAAAGGCTGCGAGGTGTGCCTCAAGCTGCAGAGCCACCACTTTTTCTACAACTTTCCCTAAAAATGGGAAGTTGGAGATGGGTCTATAATTTGCCAGGACATTATTTATTTATTTATTTATTTATTTATTTATTTATTTATTTATTTATTCATTCATTCGGACATAACCTTTGCGCAAAATGCTTTTTTTCAAAGGTTCCACGTCTTAACAGGAGGCCAACACAGAAAGATAGTTACAGAGTATGGTTGCACAAGTGCAGAGACAGAAAAAATACAAGAAATAACAGCAATAGGTCTGACTATTTACAATTGTAAGCTATCTCATATAGAGATGCATATTGCAGTTACTACAGCCCAAGATACATGCTGAGCGCTGTGGGTTTAAGGAACTAATTTAGCAGGCAGTAAAGCAGCCAGGGGAGGCATTGTCATTATTTCATATAAAATCAGGAGGGGAGAGACTCAAAATAGGCTTTCATACCCTGTACGTTAATGCAGCCAAGAGGAGGCTTTGTCGTTAATTTAAGTCAAGGGTGAGTGGGCTAATTTTCTGTGCAGGACTGACCTAGTAGGAACATAGTAGAGAGTAATATGAGGGAGGACCGTGTGCAGAATAAGCTGGGGGTCAATGACTGGAGGGTTTTAAAACAGAGTGCTGAGTTAAGGATAGTAGATCGAAGGCTCGTCGACAGACTGTGGCTATGGAAGGCTCAAGTTCGAGGGCTGGCATTTAGTAGTAGGAAGTAGGAGTTTAAACTCAGGGTTACTGGGCAGTAGGGTAGCAAATTGGAGAATGCATCCCAGGAGCAGGCTGACTCCAAGCTGCAGCTGCATACCTCAGCCTTGGCAAGGTGACGTCTTAGTTCTACCTTGAAGACAGGGAGGCTGTTAATGAGTAAAAGGCATGCTGATATCTCATTTAGCCAAGAAGGAGCCCTGTATGTGAAGGGCCATTGTCCAAGTGCCATTTTTCTGAAGGGGATAGCAAGTGGGCTGCAAGTCTTCCCTCTAATGCGGTACCCAGATCTACCTTGCCAGAGCAGTTCTTTGAAGGCCTGCAGGGTCAAATGATGGTTCCTTCAGAAGGGGCCTCACCAACGCCTCCTTCAAGGTGTCAGGGGAGAACCCTTCCAAGCGTGAACACCAGACTATCTCAGCAAACAGTAGACCAATATCTTTGCAAATCCTATTAGGAGATGAGTTGGGCCAGGGTCCTGCTCACAATAGGTGAGCTACAGCTTCAAAATCACCTTAATGACCTCAGCCACCTCCACCAGCTGAAACTTTCCTCAGACAGTAGGAGTACCCCTGTTCCAGACAGGCTCCCCACTGTGGAGCTGATGTTGTCCCACTGGTGACACCCCCTGGCCCAAATAGAGGACACCCTGTCAGAGAAGAACAGAGCAAACTCTTCTCAAAGTGCAACTGAAAAAGCTCTTTTTGGCTATAGGCAGACTGGGTGAAGTAATCTGTTCACCATCCAAAAGAGCTGAGCTGGTCTGTTCTTCCCTTAATCAATCTTCCTGCACAGGAACTCTGCCTTGTTACAGTCGAGTTCCATTTGATGATCATTATAATGATTTCTCAAAGACAGTGTATCCTCCATGGATCGTGTCCTTTACCAGCAATGCTCCAACTTCTGACCCTGGTTTTCATCTCTGTCAAACCATGGGGTCTCAAACAAGAAGACCTGGTTATATAAGGACAGGTGCGATGGCTTTTAGTGCCTTGGAAACAACCCCATTATAAGCTGCCTCCGCCTCACCCAAGCCAATTGCACATGCAGCACTCACACCAGAAAAGTCAACTACCATCAAAAGTCCCTCTCGGGACAGTCCCCATAAAGGGTGATAGCTGACCATCTCAACAGGGGAGGGACCATTGGGGGGGTCCCAAATGAGAACTCCACCGTACAATGATCGGACTAAGCAACCCAATCAATCCTGAGGTCCGTGACCTTAAGGCCCAGTGAGAATACCAAGTCAAAGGTGTGGCTGTGATGGTAGGTTGCAGAAGCAACTGCTTGTGCCAGGCCCAGCGATGTCATCAACTGGAGGAGGTCCTGTCCAAAGTGCAAGGATTCGTTGTCGACCCAGGCATTGAATTCCCCCAGAATCAACTATCTAGGCAACTCCAACACCCTGTCAGTGAAGAAGTCTGCAACCTCCTGCAGGAATTCTCCACCCAATCCTGGAGGACGGCAAACAATGAGAATCCTACTGCCTGCACCTGGACCCCCATGCACCGCCATACATTCAGATGATGAAGTAGAACCCATTGGGTGTATGGAGAAGTTCAATCTGGATCTAAAACAGATGGCCACACCCCTGCCCCTGCATTCCCCCTTCTGTATAGATCATTGGTAAGACCCCACCTGGAATATTGTTTACAGTTCTGGAGGCCACATCTTAGAAAAGACATAGACAGGGTAGAGGCAGAACCCCCACTCCCCCAGAATCCAATCACAAATTGTAAGACTTGCAAATAGAAGTTCAGATTTTTAGGAGTAACAATTTAATCAGTCTAATGTTAGCCCTATTTAAGCAGATCACAAAAAGCAATAAAACATTTAACAAACTTCTGGAAACTAACATCCATCAAACAGTCAGATGGGAACAATAATACTAGAATGCATTGAACATTTCCACTTAAACTATAAATGTTAATATTGGGAATTTACCATTTAGTAAGTCTAATCTCTCATGTGTGATATCAAAGAAAAAGCATTCACTCACATTTATCAGTCTGCAATAGTGGCAAACGAGGCCTGCGGCTGTTGAATATGGGAGCGTGGGGTTTCTCCGATAGTCAACATGAGGCAGTGTAAGGGGAGAAAAAGATGGCTTGGCTGCTAGCTGCATTGTGTGTTTTCTTTCTTCTTCCCAAATATTTCAAGCCACACAAATGGATATTTTCTTCATAGATTTATTTTCTTTCTGCGAGTCCCAGTAACTTTAAAACATGTATTCAGTTTCAGTTCAGTGCTAAAAAAACTAAATTTACATATAGTGCTTATATAAAGAAATGTAATCTTTCACCAATATTCCACCCTACTATAAACCAATCATATAATCAAATGATCTATTAATCATAAGGTGGGGTGATAATCTGTCAAAAGCTAGATATTACCTCATTTGTGCCACATCACCTTAGGTGATGATGACCTTTGCACACAGCTCATAACAGGATGTTGCCTAACTGGTGTATACCCAAATAAGGGTCTTTTATCCTGGTCAGTTACTCCTGGGGCTTTCCAGGACACATATTGTGCAATGCCTGTAACAGGTTATGCCCAAAAATGGACACACTATCCTGTTTAGTGTCTAAACAGGTCTTTTTAGGACATATATTTTGCAATGTGTAGAGTGGTGGAAAAGTATGATTAGAACATATATTGAAAGTGATGGGAAAAATAATACACAGTTATAAGATTAGAAAATTACACAATCCACTTAATGGTGGAAAACTACCAACAAAATAGATAAGGTTAGAGAATTGCATAATCTATATGAGGTGCCAGCCAGACTTGGAAAACCTTATAGATTTTCCAAGGTACTTTTCAACCTGACTGTCAACTTGTACAAAATACATTTACATAGCAGCAGTAAAAGACTTGTGGAACGTTATGTTTTGTACCCATCCATTATTACATACAACAGTACACCTCTTTGCATCTCATGCCAAATATACAAAATACATTATAATCACACAGTCTTATTTTAGCGGCACTTTTTAGAGTCATTAGGCTTTAATTTTTCTATTTACAATTATAATTGAAAGTCTATAAAATGACACAAATACAGACTATATCTTTGTAAAAAATGAAATATGCAATAAAACAAAACATTTTACCACAATCCCCCCTTTGGGACTCTCTAAGAGATCACATAGGAAGTTGTTGCCATTGCAACATTCGTATTTGTCGCATCATGCGTTTCATTTTGCGATACAATACTACTTGTAAAATAACAAGAACACAAATTACTGCAATACCACAACCCACCACTACAAGAGTTGGACTAGTACCCAATACAGCTGGTCCCCAATCCCACCAGGATATAATAGGGATATATGATGACTGCTTTTCTTACCTTTTTAGCAGAGGCCTTTTGCGTCAAAATGAGTCCTTTTGTTTGTTGATGATGCAACAAGGCACCTAGTGTCATTTTATCAATTTTGGGTAAGTCAAAATGAGGTGGGGTGGCAAATCAGTGAGTAAATCTAAGGTCAGACTGGAACCATCGATATGGGTAACATTTGTTTGGCTATAGGCAGGATGTTCTCTGAGGGTCCAGCTTGCAACCCACCAGGTCTTGTTACTACACCCCATACATGCCAAGGTTGACCTGCGATTACACACCATGATCGGTTCCATCTCATAGCTTGGTGGTATTCATTTGCAGACGCTAGGGTAAATTTACACTGAGCAGGAAACCATGGGGCGGTTGATGTCTCTTCCCCACATATCAAGGTTTCATGTTCTTGTACACACTGTTGCTTAGGTAAGACAACATATTTATCGTGTACCTTAAAAATAGTGTCACCTGGTATTTGGAGTCTCATGATCTGGTCATGTATTAATACTCCCAAATTATTGATTTGCCACGATATTTTTGGTGGTTCAAAACATACAGGTATTATCACTAGTATGGGAATCACATGTCACAACTCATGTGCATATTGATTAGGTGAATTCCATACTTTAATCCAAGCCAGGGGTGGCAAGATCACATCGGGATGGTCCAATAATCTCATCACATTCGCCTTACCTATTCCTAAGGGTAACCTATTGGTTTCAATTCTGTTTAATACATTAACTAAATAAACATGTGTTTCAGCAGCTAATTGAGAGCAAGCCAAGTCTATATAGCTTTCTCTTGACATATTAGAAAGTGAGTTATAAAAATGAGCTGATATTTGTACAATGATTTTAACATTCTGTAACATTTCTTTAAATGCAAACCAATTTCTTCATTATCAGCTGCTAATCTTACAGTATCTGATAATGGTCCTGTAGCCATGGTTTTTAAAGTTGTCTCTAAAGAATGAATATGACCCTTTAAAACCATAGAATCAATACCAT
The DNA here is from genome assembly GCA_016271365.2 of Neoceratodus forsteri. NCBI lineage: Eukaryota > Metazoa > Chordata > Ceratodontiformes > Ceratodontidae > Neoceratodus > Neoceratodus forsteri. The sequence goes on from CM028129.1 coordinate 1,625,940,346, forward strand.
TAGCAATTCCTAATCCTGAGCCCAACCAGCCCCATACGTCTCTCTTATGACGGAAGGAGCCTGATGTTGCTTCAGCAGGAATTTGAAATGACCACGCTCTGTGTCTGTCATAGTATCGATTTAAGGTAGTATTATAATAATTTTTCCACAAAAATACCAAAGTTTGATTGTTACATTGTACCGGTAATCGTGGAAAAGGCAAGTGTAGCAAAACATTATAATACTGTAACTTACATGGATAATACAAAGGATATATATTTTGTGTCAAGATAATACCATCTGATGGGGGCAAGAATTTTTGCCCTGTTATACCTTGTTTTTGATACACTATATCCCATGCAGCAAAATTGCGCCATGCTGTTAAATTAACATTGCAGACCATTCCTGGCCATTGTGCCTTCTGATAAACACGCACATATGTTAATACTGGATACACATTTGTTACTGGTAATACTGTAAAAAATTGCTTTAATCCTACAGTATATATTCTACTTGTATTATATAGGAAATGATGCATATTACGTTTTGAAACATAAGAATAATTTAATGCAATTGTATTTACTGGATATGGCAATATGTCCTTTAATTTTATTTGTAACAAATCTTGTTGTTCTTTTGTCAGATTTGTCGTATTTCCCAATGTAGAATGGATATAAATTCCCTTCTGGGCTGCTGTGTTCACTACACACATCGCCGTGCCAGGCCAGGCTTCTGGTGAACATCCCCATGTTGCATTTTGACATTGTCCAGTACAAATAAAATACCATTTGACAAGAAGATATCCAGTGTGTTCATGTTGTTCTCCCAAGAGCACTGGGAGACCCCATGCAGTATGATTTGTGACATTTGGGCTGTTTAAACTGTTCCAGATATGTTCCGAGCATCCATTTTGGTTGAAATTGACCACAGTCCATAAAATAATGCACAGTAGCAGTAAAGGAAACATCATTGTCTTTCACCTAGTAGGAAAAACAGAACAGTATCAGTTGTTATCATTTAAAGGCTGATGCAGTTTACATTGGTCCACATGGACCCATTTGGTCTCTGTAGACCCTTGTCGAATTCGACGGACCCGAATGACCCATGGTCCCAAAACATCCATGACAATATAGGGTCCAATCCAATTAGTATCCCATGGTCCCTTTTGACCAGCATTTTTCAACATGACGTGATGATCTCTTTCAATAGGCAATATCACTTTTGCATCATGTCTCTTTGTTTTTCCAATGAGTCTGTGCCATATTTCTGGCAGCATGGGGCAAATACAGAGCTGTTTTTGTACTTGTTGTAGAAAAACATCCGTTTTAATTTGGTCTAACACAGGTGTAGACAAATCTGGATCTGAGGGATAATACAACCTCATATCTTGTCCAGTCATCAATTGGTATGGGCTATAGCCAGTACTCTTGTTTTCTGTACCTCTAATACCCATTAGGATTCCTGGTAAGTGCATCACCCACCCTTTACCAGTATCCAACACTGCCTTTTTCAGTGCATTTTTCAGAGTGCGATTTAACCTTTCTACCATTCCTGAGGATTGTGGATGGTAGGGTAAATGCAAACATTGGGTGATGCCCAAAATATCACACAAAGCTGTCATTATTTTTGCTGTAAAATGAGTTCTTCTGTCACTCTCAAGTATTCTGGGGGAAAACCCCAATTGTGAGAACACTTGTTCCCATAGCGCTTTTGCAGTAGCGGTAGCACTATCATGTCGTATGGACAATGCTTCTACCCATTTGGAAAATATGTCAACAATGACTAATAAATATTGGAACCCCCCCTTTTGCAGTAGGCAAGGGCTGTACATAATCAATTTGTAAGTTGGACCAAGGACCGTCTGCCAGGGGTATTCGTCCTAACGGAACCCTCTATCAGGCACTGGAGGATTCATCTGTGCACAGATGAGACAAGCCTCCAGGCATTGTTTGACATCTTTTCCCATTTTTGGCCACCTGTATTTTTGTGCCAACAATTTACAACTTTTTATGGAGCCCACAATGGCCCCTGATTCTGTGATTGTCCATGATGATATCTGTTCTAAAGGAAGTGAGTGGTATCCACTTCCTAAACCCAGGTTGTTGTTCCCATGCTACCGTTTGGTTGCACACTGTCCAGTGTCTTTCCATTGGTTCTGACAACCCACTATCCAAGCATCTGTATCTTGGATATGCCCCAAACTTGGGACTTGCGAGACAGCTGCTATCCATTTAGTATGGTGTTTGTCAAATTCATCCATTTCCCATAATTGTGTAGAGTCCCCTCCTAGAGAGCCTACCCTTAAGTTTGTTTGTTTTGCTGCAATTTGAGCCAAATTGTCCACTAAATTATTGTTTCATTCATGAACATCTTTTGGATTCTTTTGGTGAGCTCTTACTTTCTAAATAGCAATTTTCAAAGGTGTCTGCGCTCCAATATCCCATATATGCTGTAATATGGGAGTGAAAGCCATGGGTTCACCGGTAGTTTTTCGCATTCCTCGTTTCGTCCAAATTGGAAGAAAATCTAACAAGGAATTAACAATGAATGCACAGTCCAAAAAGACATTAATAGCTTCCTGTGGATACGCCATAATAGCTTTGCATACTGACTCTAATTCTGCTCTAGGGGCAGAAAATGATGATGGGCACCGTATTAATATTTCTCGATTAGTACTTGGTGTCCATATGGCATGCCCTGTGTGGAAATGTCCATCTTCCCAAAGGCGAGAGCCATCAATATAAACATCTCTTGCTTCAGAATTTGGTTCTGCAGCAAATATGGGTTCAAAATCAATTCCCATCACAGTTCCACAGTCATGTGACTCTCCCTCGCATGTCATTAACTCAACTAACACAGGTGAGGTACATTTTTCTACAGTGATACTTTTCCCTTGTAGAGCTAATGCCCATTTAACTAGTCTCTGTGAAGACACACCCCTCATGTCCCTTTCTAAAAGAAATTTCACTGAAGTGTGAGATGTTTGCAGGATATCAATCAATCAATCAATCAATCAAAATCTTTATTTAATCAGGCGAACATCATTGAGCATAGCTCATTTACAAGATGGACCTGAGTGGTCAAGAAGTGCAAGTGTTAATACATTGACAAGGGTAGCATAAACAGTTATACAATGACAGGGGTAACATAAACAGTAATACAATGACATAAGTGCTAATATATAACAATATACATATGTACACGGCACTTTAAAACTTTTTAATCTGTGAGACAGAAGGCAATGGGCACATCAGGAGTAATATGTAGATTATAGGACCTAGCAGGCATTTTGAGGGTGAATCTTGGGACTGGAAACGGGAGTTTTATCAGCATATAGGAACACTAAAAAAGAAAAGGGGGGTAGAGGGTTTAGGCCTTGTGGAAGCAGTTGCAGAGTTCTGGGAATAGGGTGGTGAATAATCTTTGAAGGATATTAAGGGTAGGAGGTTATTTAGCTTCATGTTTTTGGAGTGAATTCCAAACAATTGCTAGTGAGTAGCTGATAGCAGCCCTCCCAAACTGGGTGCAGACATTGGGGACCTTAAGAATGATAATTTTGCTGATCCTTAGGTTGTATGGCCTAGAAGTAATTTGAGTAAAACAGTCTGAGATATAGGTAGGTAGCTTGCCTGATAAGGCTTTGAATATCCAAATTGCAGCATTCCTATTTCTTCTGTGTTGTAGTGATGTCCAGTTAACTGCCTTATAAAGGGAGCAATGATGGGTGCTGAAGGAAGGTCAGTAATGAATCTGATGGACCTGTGGTATAGGGTGTCCAGTTTATTTAAGAGGGGAGGAACAATGTCCATACAGAAAGTCAGCATAGTCAATGAGGGATAGGAATGAAGCCTGGATTAATCTTTTTGGAGTCTCTGTTGAGGTAGTGCTTTATTCTAAAAATAAACCAAGCCTCTGTCTCAGTTTCTTTAGTAGCTCCTCAATATGGACAGAATAGTCAAGCTTGTTATCAATCCAGACTCCAAGGTATTTGAAGTTATACAATTCCAGCTTTCCAAGTAAGGTGGTTAGTTGTAGGGTGGTGGATGGTGGGGTAGTGGCAGAGCAACTCTTTGAGGTAAAGAACATAGCTTTTGTTTTTTGGCATTTAGTAGTTTTTATCCAGTAGGTTGTGTTGTAGGATGGAAAATTCAGATTGTAGCAGTTCACAGGCTTTAGATAATGAAGGATTGCTAGCATATAATACAGTATCAGCAAACAGATGGATGTTGGATTGAGTGAGGTTAGCATCAATATTATTAATATAGATGGCAAAGAGGATGGGGCCAAGAATAGATCCTTGTGGTACACCTCTTAACAGTGGTTTTAAGGTGGATAGGTAGTTACCATTTTTACCAGTTGTGACCTATCTGATAGATAGCACTTGAACCAATTGAGTGAAGGGAATCCAACCCTAGTGAGCCAAGGGAGGGATTAATGATTCATGATCCACTGTGTCAAATGCTTTGCTCAAATCCAGGAACACAGCACAGGTACTGTTCTTCTTATCCATAGCAATCTGCCAGTCGTTGGTTACTTTGGCTAGGGCCGAAATGTGCTATGCCTTGATCTAAATCCTGATTGTGCTGTATTTAGGAGGTTATTGTTATCCAGGTAGTCCCTTAATTGTGAGTTTACTAACTTTTCGAGCATCTTGGATAGAACTGATAGGATGGAAATGGGCCTGTAATTATTGAGGTCCATGGGATCACCAGATTTGATGAAGAAGGAACTACTTGAGCTGTTTTCCAAGTGGAGGGAATGGATCCAGTGGTGAGGGAAAGATTGAAGAGATGAGTGAGGGGGCAGATAAGACTTGAGATGCAATCTTGAGGAAGTAGGGTCCAGGAGTCTGTACTGCACTTTTGAAGTATCTAAATTGGAGAGGAGATCTTCCACTTCTTTCAAGGATATTGGGTTGAAGGAGAAGGTTGATGTAGCCTTTTGACCCACGGTGGATTGAAGGTTCAAGGAAGATCTCAGGAGATTTGCAGGTGAAGAGTCAAATGCTAGTCCAGCTGTGGTGAAGTGGTCATTGAAGGTATTTAGGATTTCTTGTTTGTCTGTAATTTCTGTTATTTAGTAGCAGTTTGCAGGTTAAGGCAGGAGTAGAATTTTGGCCCAAGATACCCTTTATAGTTCCCCAGAGCCTGGTTGGGTTATTATAGGAGGCATCCAATTCAGCTCTATAATAGGCAGCTTTGGCAGATCTTATTTGTGTTGTACATGAATTTTTGCTTTTCTGAAATTTAGCCAGTCTCTGGAATCCTTAGTTTTTCTTGCCTTTTTCCACAGTTTGTCTCTGGCTAGCAAGGCTGTTTTAAGATCAGTGGTGAACCAGGGGCAGGACCTTGCTTTAGTTCTGATATTGGTGAGTGGTGCATGAATATTGAGAGCATTAGTGATAATGTCCTTTAAGATCTGGAGAGCTGTTTCCACTGAGGTTGTAAGGTAGAAATCTTGCCAATATATTGTGTTACTCAGGTCATGGAGGTATCCTGGTATGTTGAACTTTTTTTTTGACCTTTTGAGGACAAATTCAGCAGGGTTGGGTGGTTTGAGTGAAGATCTTATGCCAGCTATGGGACAATGGTCACTTACATCATTCGGTAGTACTCCTGCATGCGTATAGAAGTGAGGCTTGTTTACTAACATAATATCCAGGAGTGAGCTGTTGCTAGAATTTTTTAGGTTAACCCTGGTTGGGTCTTTAATTAGCTGTGTAAAGCCATAGGTGTCACAAAAGGTTACCAATGGTGCAGATGCATTAGATAGCCAGTTTAAATTCAAATCTAACTTTATTAAACCCCACAATATGTTCCATAGCTTGTATAGTCCAATATACAGCCAACAGATGTTTTACACATTCTCCGTATGTTTTTTCCACAGGTGTTAATACACAAGAAAAATATCCCACAGGACATAAAGTCCCTTCTCTCTTTTGCAACAATACTGCATTGATTACTTGATCAGTTGCATGTACCTATATGACAAAATAAGAGGATTCAGAGGGACTAATGAGAGCTGGTGCTGTCATTAGTGCCTGTTTTAGAGCCAAAAAGGCTGTTTGGTGTTCTGGCTCCCATTTGAGGATGTCTGTTTCTTTTCCTCCCTTCAGTAGGTTATACAGAGATTTTGCCATGCTAGAAAAAGCTTCAATAAAATCTCTGCAAAATTCTACCATGCCTAAGAACTGTCGTAATGCAGTCTTCGTCTTAGGTCTTGGCAGTTGTTGTATCACTGGATTTTTACTAGAATCTACAGTTCTTCCTTCTTTGTTAATACATTTACCCAAAAAGGTAACTTGTGACTGTCCAGTTTGAGCCTTGCTCGGGTTTAGCTTCAACCCTCCTTTCTGTAATACAATTAGCAACTCATTTAATAAACTGGCATGTTCCTGATAAGTGTCAGTTTGTAGCAAAATATCGTCCACATATTGGATGATTGCCTCAGGGTGGGAAAATTCCAACAATATCTCAGCCAGACACTGGTGGAATAATGTCGGAGAGGAGTGGAAGCCCTGGGGCAAGCACTAAAAAGTGTACTGTTTATCTTGAAAAGTAAATGCAAACTTATACTGACTGTCAGGATGTACAGGGATGGACCAAAAGCCATTTGACACATCTAGTACAGTATAAATCATAGCCGTTGGAGACAACGGAGATATTAAGTCTGGAAGCCTCGAGACCACTGGGGTAATCAAGCTTATTCAACACCCAATAATCCACTGTAAGCCTCCACGTACCATTCGGTTTAAGAACTGGCCAAAGAGGGATATTAACAGTGGAACAGATGGGACAAACTACATTTTGCAACTGCAACTGTTTCAAAATAATTTCTATCTCTTTATGTGTTTCCTTTGGGAAAGCGTACTGTTTTTGTGGTGGCGGGTCTGGTCCCTCAATCTGGACTTCCATATTAGACACTCGTCCACATTCTGTAGCATTTTTAGCACAAATTGAATCATGCTGTTGTACAACAGATTTTATCCATTGTGGCACTTGTTTCCAAAAATCACCCATGTGATAAACCTTTGATGACTTCACGGTGTACACACTGTGTGAGTCATCCACATTTGGTCCTGGGTTAGTAGTGTTCCCCTTCCACAAAATCATATTGCTGAGGTCCACTACCAAACCATGTTGTGCCAGAATGTCCATACCCATGATGGTACTTTCATGTGTATTACATTTCCAGAACATACATTTTAATTGTTGGTCACCTATCTGAACTGTTACTGGTTTGGTCAAATATGCTGTTAACACACACCCTGAGAAACCTTGCAGCATAATTTGATGTTTCCCGTGAGTTGTTAAAGGCATATCCCTATCCGTTATACTAACAGTAGCACCAGTATCTACCAATATCAGTCTGGCAGCCCCTAACCAGTGCTGATATTGTAGGACACCCTTCCCGATCCTCTTATAATTTACCAAGGATTTGGAAGGTGGGGGCTTCACCCCGCCATTGCTTTTTCTTTTCAAATGTGATGAGAGGGATATCCTCTCCCTCTTCATCTTCCTGTTCCTCTTCTTCCACCACCCTAGGAGTGGTGGGTTCTTTTCTAACTGCTGCTGTTTTGTTTGTGTCTATCAACTTTTTTATCATGTCCAGACATTTTTCTACATCACTCTTAGCATCTTCTGTTTGCTGTTTTCGAGGTCCACCAAAGACCTGCAACTTTCTTTTTTCTAACAACTGTTCTCTTTTACCTTCCACATCTCCACCCTTTACTTACTTGGTATTACTTGGTGTGAAAGAACAGAAGAAGGCCAGAGCTCATCGAAACTGTTCCCCACACTATGTGGGACATTATTTATCTATTATCCCTCAACCAAACATCTAATTTGTTTTTAAAGGCAGTGGCACTAGTTGCTTCTACCAATTCTTGTGGCAAGGTGTTCCATACAATGGATGCTCTTATTGGAAAAAAGTTTCCCCTTTTGCTGGTTTTATAAGTTTTACTTCAAGCTGTTTATTATGCAGTCTCAGAACATGTCTCCTTTTGGAGATTGTTAGACCACATTTTCCATTAGATCTGGTGAATTTATTAAATTAAAACCATAAGCATATCACCTCTTAATCTTCTAGTTTTGAAGAGACGAGACCAGTAGCTTTAATCTGTTCTGATAATCCAAGTTTGTTAATCTTGGAATCATTCTAGTTACTCTCCTTTGAACCTGTTCAAGAATTGCTATGTCTTTTTTGGTTTGGATTCCAGAAAGGGAGCCATAGTCTAGATATGGTCTAATGTATGCCCTATACAATGGAATAAGGCATTGTTCAGTGCATTTAACAAAAGTGTGTTTATTTGCCTCAAAAGTCTGTTGGTCATGCAAGCAGTTCTAACACAGTAATCATTTGATGTAAGTTTATTATTAACATATATCCCTAAATCTTTTTCACAATTTAATGAGTGAAGTGGTAGTCCGTTTATATGATATATCGTTTTTGGATTATTTACACCGAAATGCACACTAAACATTTGTCTTGATTAAACTGCATATGATTTTCATTTGCCCAAAGTGTTAATTTTTCCAAATCCTTCTTTAATGCGGAAATATTTTCTTGATTATTGCCCAATAATCACATTTAAAGTGTCCTAGTTTATTACAATTATTGCATGTAAATCCAGTTTTGCCTTCTGTTTTAAGAATAGCGGCTATTTTTCGCTTGTCCTTTCCTTTTTCAGGACTATCATCTTGTTACATTCACCACCAATTGGTGAGCAACTCCTCCTTTCCTGCAACTCGATGTTCTCTTTTACATAACATACATATGGATGTAGGTACAATAGTAGCCTGCCGATCAATCAGACTCAGGAAGGGTTCTGCATCTTTATTTGGATATGCTACACTGCCATATGTTGCGTAAGCAGCATACAGATGATTAATAAACATAACTGGGGACTCCCCGGGCTGTAGAGTGATCTCATAGATCTTACTCCAGTCTGTATGTAAAAACCCCATGCATGGCCTGTAAAGCCGATTGTATTTCCTCTATACTGGCCCAATTCCCATCTATTTCTGGATGGTCTTGTTTCCCTATTATTTTTGAGGGTAAGCTCTGCAAAAGGACCACTGGTAATGACAACGTCACTATTTTGCAGGCATCCTTGTTAGTCAAATTAAAATTTACCACTAGGGCTTTTAGTTTCTCACAATAGGAAATGGGATTCTGCCCTGGTTCCCATTTTCCTAGCTGATCTACTAACTGCGTGGATTCTTGCATGATAAGATCTCTTGGTGAGATCTCAGTATGTTCCTCCACCTCTTCCAGAGCTTGTTGTTGCTCTTCATCTTTTTGTGTATTCTCATCATCTTGTTTGAGCTTACTCTCTGAATCTTTAATAAACTCACACGCTACCTTAGCAGTATATTCTAAAACTTTTCTCTTGCTCTCATTTTCTTTTTCTAATTCCTGTTCTCTTTTCAATTTCTTTTTCATTCCTCCTACATTTTTCTCAAGCTGTTCTCGTGCCTTTTCTGTTAACCTTCTAACCCGTTGACCTCATCTAGGCACTTTTTTTCCTTCCCCCTTTACTTTTGTAGAAACGGGCCATTTTCCTCTTTCTCCTATAATAATCATCTTCCTTATTAGACTCTTCTGAGGTAGTTCTCTCATCATGCCATTCTCTTTTATGAATGGATGTCTGATGATAACTGGAGGAATGAAGAGGGGCCTTTTTATACTGTTGGACCTCCTTGTCCAAAGAAACAATCTGTTGCCTTAATTCTAAGGAAATTTGGCACTGCAACTGTGCGTCTGCTTGTAGTGTATACAAGGACTGTTCTTTATAGGAGAGGTCTTGGGCATGCTCTTGATTGGCATGATCTAATTTTTCTTCTGCCTGTTGCAATTGTCTATTCAGCTCATTTATGTGTGACTGACTTTGTTTATTAGCAAATTTTAACTTTTCTTCTAACTGGTTGTTTTGAATTTTCAACCCACAAATTTCCCCCTGTACCACACTTGGCTTATAGTCTATGTCCTTTAGCTCTGTGGCACATTGTTCCTTCACCTTTTCTACTTGTGTCTCCATATCCTTTACTTCTGTGGCACATTTTTGCAATTCTTTGGACTGAAGCACTAAACTTTCATTGCTTCTTTCTTCCATTTCCTCTATCTGTTTTTTTTTTTTTAAATTGCACATTCTAGCTGTTATTTCACTCTGATATTGCATATACATTTGACAAATATTTGCTAATTTTCATTTATCTGACCTTACTTTCTCACTTCTTTCTAAGTATTGAGTAAATAAACATAAATACGCATCTTCTTGTTTTTCAGGAGAGCGATATGGACCTACTTTAAGGTACGTCTCTAATAATTTACGTAATATGGTATCCATACTTACGCCTCTTTGGCTGGCGAAACATGTCTGGTTCCACACCAGTCCCTCGTGAGTCCTTTGTTCGACTCCTTTCTACCCTTGATTGATCAGATCAGGTGCAGTAAGGCATTGCTTGCAGTGGCTTCCTTCTCGGTCACAGTGGCTTCCTTCTCGGTCACAGCAGCTTCCTTCTTGGTTCGTTTGATGTCCTCAACAACCATACAGACTGTCTTCGGACATCCGAGTCATGGCACCAATTGTAAGGGGAGAAAAAGATGGCTTGGCTGCTAGCTGCGTTGTGTGTTTTCTTTCTTCTTCCCAAATAATTCAAGCTACACAAATGGATGTTTTTGTCATAGATTTGTTTTCTTTCTGCAAGTCTCAGTAACTTCAATACATGTATTCAGTTTCAGTTCAGTACTAAAAAAAAACTCAATTTACATATATTGCTTGTATAAAGAAATGTTATCTTTCACCAATATTCCACCCTACTATAAACCAATCATATAACCAAATGACCTATTAATCTTAAGGTGGGTGATAATCTGTCAAAAGCTAGATATTACCTCATTTGTGCCACATCACCTTAGGTGATGATGACCTTTGCACACAGCTCATAACAGGATGTTGCCTAACAGGTGTATACCCAAATTAGGGTCTTTCATCCTGGTCAGTTACTCCTGGGGCTTTCCAGGACACATATTGTGCAATGCCTGTAACAGGTTATGCCCAAAAATGGACACACTATCCTGTTTAGTGTCTAAACAGGTCTTTTTAGGACATATATTTTGCAATGTGTAGAGTGGTGGAAAAGTATGATTAGAACATATATTAAAAATGATGGAAAAATACTACACAGTTATAAGATTAGAAAATTACACAATCCACTTAACGGTGGAAAACTACCAACAAAATAGATAAGGTTAGAGAATTGCATAATCTATATGAGGTGCCAGCCAGGCTTGGAAAACCTTTGACTTTCCAAGGTACTTTTCAACCTGACTGTCAACTTGTACAAAATACATTTACATAGCAGCAGTAAAAGACTTGTGGAACATTATGTTTTGTACCCATCCATTATTACACACAACAGTACACCTCTTTGCATCTCATGCCAAATATACAAAATACATTATAACCACACAGTCTTATTTCAGCAGCACTTTTTAGGGTTATCAGGCTTTAATTTTTCTATTTACAAATAATTATAATTGGAAGGCTATAAAATGACATACAAATACAGAATATATTTTTGTAAAAAGTGAAATACACAATAAAATAAAACATTTTACCGCAGGAAGGCACCATCTTACCATCCACATACCAGACAGAAAGTGCCACTGCCATTTTCGGTCTGATGGCAAATTGTGCCCATTAATATAAATAACCCTACAACTAGTATTGCTGCAAAAGCCATTCATATGCAGTTTACCCATAGCCTTGAAACATACAGGAGCTGGAAATTAATGAAGATCTTAAAGTCTATTCCTCACACACTCCAGCCCAAGCAGAAAACAGTACTTACAAGCATCAAAGCTCCATAATCAATCTGAGTCCACTTCTTTGCTTGGTTTTGCTCTCCAAAATCCAGTTTGATCTTATTTACTAGGGCTCCTGCATCCTTGGTGTCACTGAACAGATATTGCTACCCAACACAGACTATTTTCAGTTTTGCTAGAAACTGCATATTATGAGCGACCTTCGAAGAAGCAGTGAGCATGTCCTGTCAAACTTTGTGTCAAGGATGCAGTTTGTTTCATGTGAACCCTGCAGTGGGAATAGGAAAGTATGAGGTGATGTCTCTTCCGTCTGCTTTTTCCTGGGGGTTATGCTGAAGGCTGTGTATACCACAGAGGCCAGCTGCAGGTATAGTAAGTCATACAGCCAGTACTCAACAAATACCGCTGAATCTCCCCTTTCTTCCATCTCAGTAAGCCCCAAGATTCTCAAATTAGAACTCTTGCCAGATTTTCCTTGGCCTCTGTACAGTACCACATTGCTTTATTTTCTTTAATTAGTCCAGAACCTGAGGTTGCAGCTTTTAGCACGGAGCCGCCTGCATCCTTTGCTTTGGACACAGCTGTTGTGGATTGCACCTCACAAACTGCCAACCTTGTATTGAAGTCAGCCAATTTTTGGTGAATAGTTTGTAAGTGTAGCTGTATTGTTCTCAAGAGATCATGATTTGTAGGCTCTTGCTGGTCACACTCTGCTGCTGCTGCTGCCAGCTTCACTCATCCACTATGCCCAGCTGGCTGTGCTTTTTTTTCTCTGTCACTTTTGTTGTACCTCCCATCTTCCAGTTCCCTTCAAACTGCCCTTGATCAGTAGGCACAACTCAGGGAAGAATGTAGTATTGTTAAAACAATAAAAATGGTAAAATGGCACAGGATTAAGTTAGATGTGATTCCAGGCAGGGAGCTCCAGTGAAACCATGTATGCTCATTATGGCTGCTGGTCACACATTCCTGCCCCTACTACCTCTTGTGGCAAGCTCTTCCAGGTATATACCACCCATTCAGTGAAGTAGTATTTCCTCACATCCCTCTTATATTCTCCCTTGTAGCTTTGTTTCATGCTCTCTTGTTCTGTTGCACTTCTGCATTTGAAACAGGCTCCGTACCTGTACCCTGTTTACTCCCTTGAGGTGCTTGTAGGTCTCTGTCATGTTCCCTCTTTCCTTCCTCTCCTCTTGGGTGTACATATTGGGATCCCTCAGTCTCTCATCATACAGTATCCAGTGAGGATGACGACTGACTATGAGAGATCATCAAAACGGCAACTCATATTCGGCGCTTTCCTCCTGGGCTGCCCTGGAAAGATAGTGACCCTACGCGAACGCGAGGGTACTACAGGGCAACAGGAAGGGGGGATAGCGAGGGAAAGGGGAGGGACAGGGAAGGGGTTTGGGGGGACTTGTGTGCTTGCTGCCACTGAGCTAGCCGTGTGGTGTGGTTGTGTGGGTGGCTAGCTCAGGTGCAGCAGGTACAGGGTTCAGGACCGGGTATGGTAAAATGTTGCCACTGCCTGTGGCTTCGGCACTTAATTTTTCGTGATGCAGGGATTTTGCCCCTCCCTGACATGCAGCCCCCTGGAGCTGAGAATCCTTATTCAGGGGTGTGCGGGGGCACAGCCCCCCCTACAAAAACTCTCTTTTCTTTTTCTGGATGTCGGGCCGTCTGGGAGTGTATATCGCTGATTTGCTTTTCGTTGATATACACTCACCATAATAGTGATTGCTATTTTGCAATCACTATTATGACATGGAACCCATCATACAGTTTCTCATGCAAGCCTTGTTCCTTCTCTGGACTACCTCTAGCATGTCGATGTCTTTTCCGAGATGCAGCCTCTAAAACTGTACACAATATTCCAGGTGTGGTCTCACCATAATCTAATCTATACAGTGGTGTTAGTACCCCTCCTCCCTTCTGCTTGAAATATCTCTTCATTTGCACTCCAGCAATCCACTGGCCCTGTCCATTTCCTTGTCACATTGCCCTGCAACTTTGAGGTCACCCCTTATTATAACATCCATGTCCTTTGCCTCCTTAGTGACCAACAGTATTCCCCCCCCAATTTCTTGCTCAGCTCCTGGGTTTCTATGGCCCAGGTGCATGAGTTTACACTTTTTGGCATTTAATCCAGTTGTCATACCCTTGACCACTCCTCATGTTTTCTAAGGTCCCTTCTTGTTTTCTCCACCCCCTCCTGAGTATCCACTCTCTTACAGCTCTTGGTGTCATCTGCAAAATGGCATACCTTCCCATCAAGCTGTTCTACTATGTCATTTACTAAGATGTTGAACAGGACCAGCCCCAAAATGAACCCTGTTGCACACCACTGATCACTCTACCCTTATTTGAGTGAGTGCCGATTACCACCACCCTCTTCCACCTATCCATTAACCTGTTTTTTACCCAGTTGACAGCTTTGGCTCCCACTTCTAGACTGTCCATTTTCTTTAACAGTCTTCTATGTGGTACAGTGTTGAAGGCTTTAGTCCAAATAGGCCACATCCACTGTCCTTACCTGATCTATGTCTTTGGTCACCCAGTCAAAGTAATCTATCAGATTTGTCTGACATGACTGCCCCCTCATGAATCCATGCTGTCTTTGATCTTGCATCATCCTGGATTCAAGATATTCCACTAGCCTTTCTTCAAGTTTATTTGCAGGAAAGCTCCATTGAGCGTGACCATTTACAAGGAGATCCTGGTAGGAGAATGTAATACATTGAGACAGTACAATACAAAGAGTAAATACATAACAAGAGACAGATAAATTCAGTACAATATGCTAACATAGCTATTTCTGGAAGACAACAATATCAGGGAACTTGGGAGCAAAAGGTATCTTCAATCAAGCAATAGAAAACAGGTACATTGAGATACAATGGTCAGGCAAGAGGTAGGACCAGGCTCAGGTTGGGCAGTACAGAACCGGGGGGACTACAGTTACCAGTGGATCCATTATAGGTTAAACTAAGCACTGGGCAGACTTAGGGCTGGATGCCAGGGAGGGTAGGAAAAGCAGGGAGTGGTGAAGTGCTTGCTCTTGACTGAGTCAGGGAGAGGGACTATGGGAGTGAATGGAGAGGTGATAAGCCTTGACTGTCAGGTCTGTCAGGGCGAGTTGGCCTACCCATTGCAACAGTGGCCAGTCTCCTTGACAATCTTGTTGAACAAGAATTTAAAGGCGTTAACAGTGACTAGTTCTGTGAGCTTGAGTGAGGTTTGTAATTTGTTCCAGGAGGCTGGGATGGCATATCTAATTGCTGCTCTGCCATGAAGTGTGTGTGTTATGGACACAACTAGTAGGATGTAGTTACTTTTTCGCAAGGAGTAGCGGCTGTATGATCTGTGAATGAGGGAGGTAATGTAGGGTAACAGTTTGTTCAGCATAATTTTCAAGGCCCAAGTGCCAGTGTGGAGCATCCTTCTTGTTGCGAGGGAAGACCATCCCACTGCTGAATAAAGGGCTCAGTGGTGCATTCTATGAGGTGCTTTAGTTATGAAGTGTAGGGCATGGTGGTATAGCATGTTGAAGTTGTGTAGGTTAGATGCAGCACTGCTATTGTACAGTAGATAATGTCCACATAGTCAAAAAGAAGGAGGAAGGTGGCATGTATTAACCTTTTTCTGATGTCTTCAGGAAATAATGATTTGTTCCTTAAAGAAGAACCCCGGTCTTATTTTCGGTTTTTTGGATAGTGAATCAGTATGGGTAGTAAAGGATATTTACAGTCCAGCCAAATGCCTAAATACTTAAATTTATCCACAACTTCAAGGGCGTCTCCTAAAAAGATTGTAATTGGTGCCGGTGGGGCTTGGTTGCGAAGGGATGTATGAGCATGTGGGGGGAGGAAATACAGTACATGGTCTTGGTTTTTTGGGGGGGCATTTAGTAAGGGTTTAGATTTTATGAGGTTATGTTGTAGCTGGTTAAAGTCAGCTTGCAACTTGTTACCCACATCAATCAAGGAGGGCTTAGAAGTGTATAAAATAATGTTGTCCATGAAGAAGTGTAATTTGGAGTTATGGATGTTGTTATCCAGGGGTGTTGATATAAATAGAAAATAATAGTTGTCCTAGAATAGAACCTTGGGGTACCCCACTTGTTCATGGCAAAAGGGAGGGAGGAGTCTGTTGGCTTAAATGTGTTGAAGCCTACCCGAGAGGTAACTGGCGAACAGGTCGACAGTGCGATTGTTCACACCAACCTCCTTTAGTTTACCAAACATTAGACTGTGATCAGCCCTATCAAAGGCTTTACTCGGGTCTAAAAATACAGCTCCTGTTGAATGTTTATTATCGCTGGTGGTGAACCAGTAATCTGTCACTTTTGCTAATGCTGACACTGTGCTGTGGTTATGTATGAAACCTGACTGCAGGGGGTTGAATAGATTTGTGCTTTTGAGATATTCTTTTAACTGCGTATTGACTAGTTTTTCCAGTGGTTTTGACAGGACTGGGAGGATGGAAATTGGTCTATAATTATTAAGGCCACACGAGTCACTCGATTTGGTATCCAGTGAACACGGTGACCATAATTGAGCGCTTACAAAAACAGTGACTTAATTATGGTGCCTGTGTTCGGGGCTACCTGGCAGGGTAGTGACCGGATACCTGGGTGGGTGAGGTAGGGTGACAGGGGGGAGAGGAAGGGGAGGGAAGGTATGTGGAAGGGGGTGTGGCAGGTAGCTGCCGAGCTGGTCCACTAGCATGGTGGGGAGGGTGGTCAGTTAGGAGGTGCAGGGTTTGAGTCCGGTGCTGCACGGTTCTTTTTTGCCAGCAGGCAGCTTTTTTTTTATAAAGTATTTCACCCCCTTGACATGCACCCCCTGGAGTTGAGAATCCTTTTAGTGGGGTGCTAAAACTCAAGATGTGCGCCGGCTCGTTATTCGCTGTGAGTGTGCATCGCCAAAATTCATTTTCAGCGATGTACACTTGCCCTAAAGGTGATCGGTATTCCATGATCGCTGATATCACATAGAACCAGAAGATTTGAACAATGGCAGTATGAAGGCCATTTTCCAGCAACAGGGAACCGTTCCAGTGGAGACTGACAATTTAAAGGTATGCATAATAGGAGAGGTTAGGTGATGGTACACTAATTTTAGGAAAGAGGCCTTGATGCAATCCGCACCAGCACCCTTCTTTATGTCCAGTGTTTTTAGGAGGTCTTCCACTTGCTTCTATGTTATTGAGGTGAAGCCAAAGCAGTTGCGAGCGGTTAGGTCCAGGGGGTATCCATTGTCAGGGGGCACTCGACAAGCCCGGCAACCAGAGAAGAATCGAATGCTAGACCTACTGTTGTGAAATGCGCATTTAACTTTCCTAATATGGTGCCTTGGTCAGAGATTGTGACACCAGTGGTGGTGATTTTACTGGTTATGTTTCTTTTAACAGGTTTTCATTAGTATCCCCACCATTGATGTAAGATTGACAGGTCCATAGTTGCTGGCCTCCTCCTTGCTGCTGCTTTCATGGAACAAAACTACATCAGCTCTCCTTCAATTCCCTAACACAGCTCCAGTCTCCAGTAATATGTTGAATAAGGCTACAAGTGCAGCAAGTTCCTCTCTGAGTTCCCTTATCACCTTTGAATGTATCTTGTCTGGTCCCATGGCCTTGTCCATGTTCAGGTTTGCAAGTCCCTTTAAAACTCTTTCCTCTGTAAAAGGACGTGTTTACCTCCCCCATTCTGTGCTCTTGCTGCTATTTGTGGTTCTGTACCCCTCCCTCTCCACGGTGAAGATCGAACAGAAGTACCTGTGCAGGATGTCAGCTTTGTCCTGATCATCCTCTGCACAGTCCCCATCTACAGGCTTCCTTATCTTCACTGTCCCTTCCCTAACCTTCCTCTTCTTGCTTATGTACTTGAAGAAAGACTTGTCCCCTTCAGCTACTCCTTTGGCTATCATTTCCTCTGTTTGTTCTTTTTGCTTGCCTCACTGCTCTCCTCTGTTTTACCTGGTACTTGTCCCAATATTCCTCCCTCTGTGTTTCTTTGTACCTTCTGAATGCCATCTTATTTTCATTCACTTTAGTAACCACTTCCTTAGAGTACCATTGTGGCCTGTTTTCCTCTTAATTTTACTCATTTCTTTTACACACAGGCTAATGTTGCATTCACTATACCTGCCTTAATGTGTCTCCAATGTTCTTCTAGCAGCTAGCACCTTATAATGCTGCTGCCCCTCCCTTCCCCCCCATCCTATTACCTCTTCCCCTGACCCTATCCCAATCCCTCTTGAAGCTGTCTACTATCTTGCAGGCCACTACCTCACTCTACAAGGAGTTCCACTTGTCCATCACTCTTTCTGTGAAAAAAATTCTCCTCATCTCTCTCCTCTTGTTAAGTACCGAGGTTCCCTTCACAGAAGGATGTAGGCTGCCTCCTTTGTATGGGTCTACATCCTTCCAAGTCAGGCTCCAGCACCCAGTGAATCTGAATCTCTCTTCTCTGTACAGTGCTTTTAGCCATCTGCTGAAGTTCTTGGTATGGAGTTCCCTAACCTTCCTTCAGTCGTACACAGATAGCACCTTCATGATTGCCACTATTTGTGCTACCTTTTAAGACACCCCTCAGCTCCCTGAACAGCCCCTGCACAACTCCCACTCCTTCCCTTGCCAGGTTATTAGTACCAAGGAGCAGGGGCGTAGCCAGAATTTTATTTGGGGGGGTGTTTAAATATGACATTTTTTAAAAAGGAGAGATAAAAGCCGGGGGTCTGGGGGCACCAGGCCCCCAGAAGCTCTGGGGTATGTACATGATATTTGGTGAATTTTGGAGGTTTTCTGGAATAAAACACACACATTTGTTACATGTTCTCCACCCCTAATTTCATGAGAAACTTTTTTTTCACATAGAATCAGGGTTGTGGTAGACAGTGACTGTCCTAAGTCTACAGAACCTCCAGTGGTTGTGGACAACTGGTTCTCTAACAGTGCGATCAACCACCATGGTTCTACCTGCTGTGTTAGTAATGCTGCCTGGTAACAAGGCATTGTTCGACTATGTACACAGATTATGGTGGAATAGTATGCCGTGAGCACCAGGTCACCATCTAAACTCCCCCATGTTTTCTGCCATGGTGCCCTATTTTCCCCCCCAATGTTGCCAGTGTGCAAGCATGTGCCCCTTTTATATATTTGTATGTCAAAAATGAGCAGTTATATATACTTTCAGTTATGAGAGTGAGCTGTTAGGCTTATGCAGTTTTTGTAATATACTGTGATGTTTGAAATATTTAAGCAATATACCATGACAGAGAGTGGGTATATTGGTGGATTTACCACACCTGGTGTGGTTTGGTCAAGAGGCGCAGCCAAGTGACTTAACCATACCAGAAGTGGTAAATTCACCCATATACCTACTCTCTGTCATGATATATTGCTATTATACAATGTGCAACTTGTTCTGTTTGTTTTTATAGTGATATAAAATCTTTACAGTGGGTATACTGGAGGATTTATCACAGTCATGTGATGTGTTTTGACCAATGAGGTTACAGGATTTTTATTGCCATTGTATAATTCAAATATAAAGGCTGCTGCTTGATGTCTGGGGGCTGGTAAGCCCCAGAAGCTCTATAGTGTTTACGTGTTCTGTGGTGAGTTTTAGTGTTTTTTTTAAGTAAAAGTGCAGTTTAGTTACATGTTTCACACTGCTAATTTCATTGGAATGTTTTATTACAAAGAATCAGGTGTGTGGAAAACTCTTGTTGGCATTACAATCAGTAGGACTCCAATGGCTGTGGACAACTGACTGTCCAACAGTGCCATCAACCCCTCACTCCACATGCAGTACAATATGCAGTTTTGCCAGCAAGGCTGCAAGTAACTATGGTAGTGCAGTGACTGACCAACAGTGCCATGATAAACCACACCACCAACACGAGCCCTTAAAGCCTGTGAGAGACATTTGAAGTAAAGTTACTGTGTAAAAAAAAAAAAAAAAAAAAAAAAAAAATTTTAAACACGTTGATGTGAGTGTTAAATAAACATTGTACTTACAATTTAGTGTCTTCTTGTTTTCATTTTTCTTCATGTTCTGTTAGGGGCCAGACTGAGGATTATTCATGCAATTGCTGATGTCTTGTGTGGACTCATCTGGTATAAAGCTAGCTTTTCACTGGCTCTTCATTAGCAGCATCTAGCTTCTCCATGGTATTTGACAATCTGCAATGGTGTCATGCATCTGGAAGGATTGGCGGCGATCCCTAGATTCCAGGATGATCTCTACCATGGTTCACTGATGGGTCCTGAGGTGGCTCAGTACTTCAATCATAAAGCCACAGATTTGTCTGCAGAAATTGCAGATGTTTCCATGTGGGAGAGCTGCCTGCTGGCTGGGGTTTCTTTCCCTTTTCATTCCTACGTTCTTTGTTTTCGGCTTCAAGGGCAAGGCATTTTTCTTTGAAGCAGGCCCCCGCTTGATGGAGGTTCTGGCACCATTGAGATTGGTTGGTGGCCAGCTTGTTATGTCTGTATCTGTTTTCATGACATATGCATTCAGTGTGTCTTTGTAGCATTTCCTTTGACCACCATGGGATCTCTGGCCGTGACGGAGCTGGGAGCATAAAATGTGTTTGGGGAGTCGAGAGTTGGGCATCCGTACACAGTGTCCAGTCCAGCGGAATCGATGTCGGATGATCATTGCCTCAATGCTGGTGACATTGGCCTCAGTGAGAACACTGACGTTAGTGTGGTGCACTTGCCACTTGATGGGGAGGATTTTCCGGAGACATCACAGGTACCTATCCTCTGGGAGGATAGTGTAGTAGCATTCATGAAGGTGTCATAAGGCAGCCCAGTCTGTTTCAATATGCAATCTTTTGAATGGTTGGGACATTCAATGTCTTTGAGAAACTTAACTCATGTTACAAAAATTGTGTTAGGTGGTGTTTATTCAACAAGAGAATACATTGCTTTCAAAAAGCACTGTAAGCTGACATGCTATCACCAATTGCCTCAGTAGGCTTCAATAGTGCCTTTGTCTTCCAACCAACTGTTGCAATTCACAGTCCCAAGATTTTTTAATGCTCAAATCACCTTTTGTTGTATTTAGTTTCATGAGTAGGAGTTCTGCAATGACATGGTGCAGAGAGATGCATTTGATGATGACAGTACACGTTCCTTACTATGTATTTAATTTCACTCAGTTCTGAGCTGCAGTAAGTTTGTTCCTGAGATGACTGTTCTGGGTCCTGCTTTTCTTAATGGCTAGCCCAAGACAAGTTTCCCAACACAACTGGTCAGAGACTGATAAATTTACTGGTCTGGGAACAGTTTGTCTGACATATTTATTTTATTGCCATTTACACCAGTTAGTGTAGAATCACTATTCCAACATCATTTCACCATGATCACCGCCAAGTGAAATTTGAGGCTGAAATACATTTAGAGGAAATTGTGATTGAAACTGAGACCACCTGGATTGTAGTCAACAGTTGAAATGAACACCTGGATCACAGTCCGTGATGCCCAGTTTCCCCTCACTGACTGCTGATTTAATTTCTCTGTCTGTCATTGGGTCGGCCTGTAACAAGTGAAAAAGCATTAGCACCACATCACTGGAGATGCTGCTAACTGTGTGAGGTTGTGCTATGGATACTTCAACATCTTGGTATCAACTGTTAAAAGATGTTTATTGAAGCAAATGTTTTAGAATGGTATCTTATGTGCAATCAGCAGTTTCACCAAGCAGCACAAATTAAAAGAAATCCTCTGTAGAATACACATGCTGCACATGTAGAAACATAGAATTTGATGATAGATAAGGACTGCTTGGCCCACCTAGTCTTCCTTTCCATGCAAAGCAGCCTTCCTTCTCAGAAGTGCTGCCAGTGTAGTGAAAAGAAAAGCACCAAGTGAGTCAGAGAGATTGCAATATGTGAATTCAACTCATGGCTGTGTGATTGGTGCTAAGACACAGGATACCATTACATATGGAAGTAGCACAACTTTTCTGAAAAAAGCTTTTCTTCGATATGATGGAAGCCAGTAAAAGAGCAACCTGAGGGCTTTTGAGTCACTATGGCTAACAGTAGGCATGGACAAGGAAAATATTTCAGAATAGATGTTGTGTACAGGTTCCAAATCAAGCAGATAAAGGAGACAAGTGGGCCCTGGAGATAAGGAGTCATGGTCAAGCACTTCACTTAAGATCATTCCCCAAGCTGAGAACAAGAAGCTTGGCACCAGGTAGATCTGCAGACAGAATCTTTCTGGAAAGAGAGGTAAAAAATCTTCTGGCAATCAAAACAATGGAGCCAGTGCACCCAAGTCAAATGGGTAAAGGCTTTTACTTCAGATACTCCTCACAAGGATGAAAAAATGGTGATTGGTGACATACTCTTCATCTAAGAATTGAGACACATTTTGAAACCAAAGTTCAAAATGGTTACTCTTTCAATAATCAGTCCCACATTGCAAATAGGAGACTAGCTAGCCTCCTAGACTTAAATGATACTTACTTTCACATCCCTATCAGACCATGTCACAAAAGTATTTGAGATTCAGGCTTGCCTCATGCCACTGTCAGTTAATAGCACTTCCATTTGGACTAACTTCTGCTACAAGGGCCTTCACATACTACCTGGCCCCAGCCTGGCCGTAATGGTAGAGTGTTTGAGAATACTGGGGGTAACGGTCTTTTCCATACCTGAATGACTGGCTAGTAGTGGGTCAATTCTGACAGCATGCACAGCAATCTCTCACTAGTGAATTGAATACTGGCTCCTAGGACAGTGAACTATGTACATCATGAACAAAACAGGAGGGACTAGATCAGCCCAACTTTGTGCAGAAGCAATGAAGCTGTGGTTACTGACATACTCCATGAAAGTATCCTTATCAGCCATACACCTTTTAGGGAAGGAATATGTATTGATATATTCCTCAGCAGGATAAATCAGGACCACCATGAGTGGTGTCTGAATCCCAGATACTCAGTACAGTTTTGAGAAGGTGGGGCACCTCAGAGGTGGATCTTTTGCCTCTGTAGAGAATATGTACTCCTAGAGAAGAGAGGATGGGAACATGAATGAAACATTTGATTACATAACAGGCATTAACAGGCACAGGAATGCTTTCAGTTCATGAAGAACTCCTGGATCAGGGACCATGATCTTAGGCTGCAAGGAGATAGGTTCTCTACCAACACCAGGAAGTTTTTCTTCACAGAAACACTGGTGGATGCTTGGAACAGCCTACCTCAGGAGGTTATGGGAGTCAACAGTGGCTGGGAACCAATACTGTATTGGAGAGACACAAGGGAGCCCTGACTACGAAGGACAAATCGAGAGTCCAAATAGGGTTATAACAAATGGCCAGACGAGATGAGCTAGCGAACAACTTCTGACGTCAACTTTTATGTTTCTATGTCATGGTGTACCAGAACGGAGTTTTGCACACTTGCCTGTGGACAGACTTGTGACATAATTCCTTGGGCCATTTACCAGCCAGCAGGTAATATTTAGAAGCCTGTTTTAGGCTTTTTCATCAATTATCAAGCCCCTTTTTCATGGCAAGCTTGTAGTTTCACATCTGTCAGCTAGTGATCCCAGATAAGTTTGGGAATTGGTGCCAGAGTCCCAGATAGAGCAGTGCTCAGACATTCATTGAAACTGTTGGACAGCAGTATTCCAGGAAACTGTTTCAGACCAGTTGTAGGAAAGTAGTCCCACACCAGTCATCATGAGATAGTGGTCCTATATGTGGTCCTATAACAGTTGTTACTGGAAACATTTTATTAGAATATTTCTTGAAATGTGGGATTGCAAGCACTCGTGTTGCTGGACAAACACTCTAAAGTAGTAGGTTCAAATGCCGGCTATGTGTGGTCGCTAATCTGTCAATCACCTCCTCACTTTGCAATGGAATATCGCGGTGAATGCTTAGAAGTGCAAGACCAACAAGTCTGTTTTCACAGCTGGTATTGCGAAGATAACTCTTTAACTGCCTGAGAGAGGAGAAAGATCGCTCTGAGCATGCTGTAGAAACAGGTAGCGTAACCAAAATTTGCAGAAGCTTGTGCACATTTGGGTAAAACTGTGCATCACACTGAGAAAGTGCAATTATTGCAGATTTAGGTTTTCTGCAGTATTTTTCCATTTATGGCCCCACAGCTTCATTTCCGCTAATACAACTTGTTCAGAATCAAGATCAGACTCATAAAATTTTACAAGATCTGATGCTCCAGACTGTAAATGACTTGCTAAGCTTTCAGCTAGGTATACTGGCAAGATGCTATTAAACCAGAAAGCACTTTTGAATGGGAGGTAAGCGATTGTCTAGTTCAGACAAAAAAGTCAAGAAAAGGAATGTACACAGCTCTCCGAAAATATTGCTCTTGCTGTCTTCTGGGTAGTTTGCCTTGTGTTGCTGCCTGCCACTTAGTCTTGGAATCCGTAACTCTTCGCCCAAGCCATGGGCTGTTCTTTGAGTGCCCTCAAAGACTTTATGAAAGGAACTGTCACAGTCTGATCGCAGTTCACATATGGCATCTTTGACACTGGATACATGGGATAGGGCAGAACTTATATCACAATTCTCTTGCTGCAAGTACCTGGACAGAGGGAGTGAGACACTGAAGACTTGTACACAGCAGTGCAATGCAACAAGGAATTCGCTGTGGCAGATTGTAGCACGAAACTGAGTAGCTTTGGAAGAACAGTCATTGTTTCCATGTTCTATGAAGTGTTCCAATGCTGCTGCGACTGGAGAAATCAGCTCATTAAAGGTTATTAAACTGTCATGTCGTTCAACCCACCGAGTGTCACACAGAGGTAAAAGTCTGTCTTTTTTTGATTGAGGAAGGAGCATGCCTACTTGTTCCTTTAAGATAGCGATACGCTGTGCAGAAGCTCGAAAAAAGGTGCAAACATCACTGACAGTCCCTAAACAATTGCGGATAGCTGGCACTGTGCAACTTTTGCTTAGAGCTAAATTTAGTGAGTGACTAGTGCAGTGCAAGTAAAGAGCTGTTGGGTATTGCTGCTGAATTAATGCTTGTACACCTTGTACTCTGCCCGACATATTACTGGCGCCATCATAACCTTGACCTCGCATATCACTAAGGTTGAGACCACGATCTCCAACACTGCCAAGAAACCTCAGAATATTATCAGACAGATTTCTTCCTGTCATATCATATACAGGCATAAAACCCAAGAATCTTCTCTCACGCTATAAGTTGTGAAAGGTTCACTTTCACTAAGTTGGCAATCAACATATCGGACACACACTGAAAGCTGCTCTATTCCAGAGATATCTGTTGTTTCATCTGCAAGGACTGTAAAGTATTTTGCATTCCAGATTTTGTCTACCAGCTTCCTTTGGATTATAGCTCCACATGTAGTGACAATCTCATTCTGAATGTGTGGACTAATGTAAGTCGCATTAAGACAGGAAGTTTGGAGATGATCTCGCAGCACTTGGTCTCCACTATAAGCCTTAAACCTTATTAGGCATCGGAAATTTCCATCATTTTCTATAGGTACTACTGGATCATAGGACTGTATTGGTCCACTGTCTCTGTGGCCTCGAAAGCAAGTCCCTGTCTCCCACACAAGCACTGTATCAATAATTGATGTCAATTTGTTACGATTTTGTTCCACAGTCTTTTTTTTGGGAATCTATTTGTGTGTGATGTCTACTAGTGATCCTGCCTTCACTTTCAAAAATTTTCTGCCAGTTCATGGCAACGTTGATGATAAGCTGTTTTGCATGATGACTAAATACCTCCAGTGCTTTCTTCCACTTTGTGAAAGGTTTATCAACCAGTGCCCCTAAAGTCTGATGTGATCCCTTTCCAACAGCATTTTTAGCAAACAGAACACAAACTTTGCAGAATGCTCCGTTGTCTTTTGCAGAGTAACACAACCAGACAAATCTGCTTAACCATGAAGCCTGAAATGCTAATTTATGATCATTTTTCGGGAAAGAATAATCATTTGAAGGTCGCCACACATTTCTGAGTAAATCAATTTTCAGCTGTTCAGATACACCAATTGCACCAGTTGTCCCTGCATATTGCCCTATGTCAAGTGCATTATAAGTGCCAGTGCTACCAGCAGCAGCAGCGCCAGCACGATCACTCCCTATATTATCACGTACACTGGTGGAACACGATGGTTGTGGTTCTGAAGAACTGTCACTGTGATTATTCACTTGTGAAACATGAGGATCCCGGTCACTGAGTATACTGTCAGTGTTTTCTGGTACATCTTCAATGCGGGGTTTCTTGGCAAAATAGTTTAGCAGTGTGTTGCTTGATTTTTCCTTTTTTCCTTCTTGTATATCCATCTTGTGCTGCTATTTATTTGATCACAATATGATTACTGCAGGCAAAGTGATAAGACTGTCACGCACGCAGGTAGTAACTAACCAGGACTACAACTCCAGCAAGCTGTAACAAAAAGTGCAAATTAATGCTCATCAGTGCTATAGTTCACCAAGAAGAAGTAAACATTATAAGTAGAGTAAACTTTGAACAAAGCACAAGATGAATGCGAAGAAAACCATAAAAGGCTACATAAACATAAATTTTCTATTGGGCACCAGTGATAAAATCCGCCAGTTTTTCTTCAGCTTGAAGAACTGTTTGACGCTATGCCTGATAGCTGATGAGTGTGCCTAAGGCTCCATTCACTGAAATTGCAAGTGAAACATCAATAAAGATGACTCAGCCAAGTGTTAGCCATGATCTACCAGCTGCCCCCTACTTTCCTAATAGGATGATAGGGGTACCTAGTAGAGGGCTTATTAGAAGCTCTTTACATGACATCATTGTTCACTCATCCTCAGCAGAGGATGTTTATGTCATTTAGAACTGTTGCCGCAGCTTGAGCCACAATGGAATCAGTTGACAGTTTTTAGAATGATGATATTGAAGTGCAGTCAGTGTGTAGTGGGATTTGGGTTGGCACTGCAGTCGGCTGACGATTGTCATCGTGGTGTTGGGGGTTAGCCTCTGCTTGCACTGCTGAGGTTCTGGGTTCTGGTCTGGGCACTACTGTGGTTTTTTTGCACCCGGCCCAAAACTTGATATTTTTTTTGCTTTTGCCCCCCAACATGTACCCATCCAGAGCTGAAAATCCTTAAGTAGGGGGGCAAGGGATTTAAATCACCAATGCCATTCTTCTGTGCGCTGAGGAAGTCAGGTGGCGAAATATACCAATGTCCACTGTATAATCGCAATATGCCACTGAAATGTTGGTGATGCCAGGATTTACCCATGCACTGGGGTGTTTTAGCCACTTGGTTGTGGCTCGTGACCAAGCAACACCCCAGGGCGTGAAAAATCCTGGCATCACCAATTCCTCTCATGGTATTTTGCTTAAATCACACCACATGTTAGAGTGGTTTTGTTCAAGATGTGCACACGTGCCACTGCAAGTGAAATGTGATACTAAAGCACAAAAAATGTTCTTGCTAGTGCCTGTTGGTCATGTGACAACACTACATGACGTGACCATACAAACATCAATACAATCACTGTATCAGAAAGCACCACCAAACCACTTTGTCATGATTGCCCTAACTTGCTCCTACAGAAAACAGCTTACAGTGAAAAACTGAAATTATACAATGGGGTATGAAAATCCTGTAACCTCATTGGTCAAAACACATTACATGACTGTGATAAATCCTCCAGCACACCCACTGTAAACGTTTTATATCACTATAAAAACAAGTTGAACATTGTATAATAGCAGATTTATATCCACACCCCTCCTCCATGGCTCCCCTGGGCATAACCCCCAGAGTTGTCTCTCCCTGACCAGCCTTTGTGTACACACTCCATCAACATTCAGGGACAGCTCGAATTTGGCTAGCTTGGCAAAAAAAGGTAGGTGAAATGGGTGAATCAATGTGGAGGAGCTGCATATAAGTAAATGTTAAAAATAATTTCAGTATACCCTTACATTAGTCTTACAGGGATGTGCACTTGGTTTGAGTAATTAACCAATCATTGTAAATACACTTTGCTCTTTCTCTTGCCTTCCACCACAGCAGGGCACACTGAGAAAAACTTTGCCAGCCCCTTCCCTCCCCATATAGTAGGCCACAGTTTGTTCCAGCTCTAGAACTTCCTGGAGTGAAATGGTTAAAACCATTCCAAAATAGTTCTGTCTCATGGTAGGTGCGCAGCCCAAAGTCCCCTTACCACCACCACCACCCCGCTCTGTTGGACTCACTTGGCATGTTTCTTTCCTCCTCATTCACACTACTTTGCACCAGGCTTAAGTCCCATATACTGGCCACAAGTGCATGCCACTGCCACGGCTCTTAAGGTACCCCCTTTTTTCTGCATCAAACCTTCCCAAAGGTGAACCGACCATGTATCTCCCTCTAGTATCTGGACACCTAGGGACCAATGCTACCTCATGTATATCACTATGCCAAGTAGTACCAGGGCAAAACTGTGTCATGTTAATAACCGTGTCTGTAACTACTGTCTGTAACCACCTTATGCTTGAACAATCTTTAGTGCACCTGTTTAACCATTCTCTCCAGATGGGAGTCATACCTAATGACTGGAAAGGAGCTGATGTGGTGCCTCTGCATAAGGGTGGTAGCTGGGAAGAAGCCATTAAATACAGACCAGTCAGCCTCACATCAGTGCTAGGAAGGCAAATGGAGGCCCTGATTAAACAAAACCTATGTAATTACTTAGATAAGCATGGCCTACAAGATGAAAACAACACGGTTTCATTACTAGGAGGCCGATAAGACAAAACTGATTGCTTCTTTGATTGGGCATCTAAGGAAGTGGATAGTGACTAGCCAGTTGACCTCCTTTATTTGGACTTCAGCAAAATCTTTGATTCAGTGCCACACACATGCTTGCTGAAAAAGCTAGAGGATCTGGGCATAGCAAACTGCATTGTCATATGGGTGGGAAATTGATTTGACAGAAGGAAGCAAAGGGTGGTGGTCAATGGGGAGAGGAAGCAGAAGTGATGAGTGGGGTCCCACAGGGCTCGGTCTTAGGCCCAGTCCTGTTTAATGCGTTCATCAGCAACATAAAGAGTAGTTATCGAGGGCAAGATTACTCCATTCATGGACAACACAGAAGAAGCCAGAAGGTGAAGGAAGGAAACATATTCAATTCAGTGCTTTAGAGTAACTGGTAATTGGTATTTTTCTTTTAAACTTAGTTCAGTTACAGGATTTTTAGTACTGTAAATAAATAAAAAGAGAACTAAGAGAGCTTCAGTAGCAGAGAAGCCGTGGAATTGCAGTATAATGTGGGGAGTGGTGCAATGCAGTGGCTGTGAGGCAGCCATATTCAGGCAGACCTTCTGGACACTGAGGTGCTGCCCTATCTGCATGCATCTCTCTGGACTGCGGGATGAGGTAGCCAGACTCAGAGCGGAAGTAAACTGGGTCAGGAGTACCATCACCCCTATCCAGCGACCACCCAATCCAGTGCAGCTGCCTCAAAGGATGCCGAGAACGAGGAGCACTTAGATGACAGTGGGCTCAGGGAGGGTTAGAGCAGTCAGGCAGAGGCACATCCCAGATCCTATTCCTCTCAAGAACTCATATGCCACACTGGCAAATGAGGACAACCAAATAGAGGTACCCAGGGAAGTGGAAGGAAAGGATGTAGAGGTTAAACATAGCCATTCAAACAGTACATACATAGAATAAATGTGGGTGAGCAATTATAGAGTATGAGTACAATGAGCACGGGTTAATGCCTATTCATTTGGTAGCTAAAACAGGGCAGAACTATTGACATATGTACCTAATGAGTGGTTAAGATCTATACAATTGGTAGGTAAAGCAATGCATGACATGAGTTGGAAGTAAGCTGCCTCAGAGAGGCCTTGTCTTTTACATAATACAATGCACATTGGCTGGCTGACACCTTCTAAGCATGATAAATCCTAGTATAACCTCACAGAAAAAGGTGTCTTCCACCAGCCAGCTGCATCAGGACCCCTGCCTGAAATCACTCCAACCATGACCAACTCAGGAGTTGCAAAGATAGGGATGAATAGTGAGATAGGTACTCACAAAACTCCATACCACCGCCATTTTTGGTCTCTCACAAAACTCCTAACTCATTCATAGCAGGATAAAAATACTTTCCATTACACTTCCTGAGCCTGCTGCCTCTCAAAGGATATGTTCACATTGAGAAAGAGTTCTGTCTATCACCGCATCAGTTGCCTGCTAAAAAATAAACAAGTGTGAGCTCGACTTCCTATCATTATTTCAAACCTGCATGCCATGAGATGGTATACCGTTGGCACAGCGGATGCATTACCACAAAGACCATTACAGTAACAAAACCCACAAGTCGTTGTAATGGTCCTGGCTGTACACCAACCAACAGTTCTTCCCAGGTGATTACACCTCCTCCTCGACACAACTCCAACTCAGAGTTCATAATATAAAAGTTGAGGGGTGTTGGGGCTTTTCTCCTGCAGAAAAACATTTTGTTACAGTGACACACCATCACCATTCAACTAAAGTAACAGTTTAACACTGAAGAATACTGAACCTGGAAAGTGGCCTCAATTAAAAATGATGTCTAGAAGTTTCAGAAATCACAACCAAAAGCCGACTCATGATACTCGCTTGCACATACCCTCATGCCCACTATCACTGCTTGAATTTTCCACCTTCATTTCCATAACTTGTAGCCCTGGTTTTAATTGAGACACACTTCTGCAGTTCACCATTGTTCAAAGTGTTAAACTGTTAGTTTAGCTGAACGGGATGGTGCTACACTTACATCAGCAGCTGTTCTACTCCACTACCACATCTACCTGCTGCCTATATTGTACCTCTGCCTTCGCCAACACCCTAGCTACCTACAAATGAAGCCCTATGTCTCCCTAGCAACAGAGAAATATTTTGTCTGGTGGACCTACTCAATCAAAAAAAAAACATATTTATCTTTATTGTTTTTTAACAAAATGAGGGAAGTCATTGTATAATAGAAATATCTCACTAGGGTGTGAGATGCTGGGATTTACCATCACCTGGGGTGTTTGCCCACTCCACCGGTGGCCCTCATGACCAAACAACACCCCATGCATGGGTAAATCCTAGCATCACCCCCACCCTTTCAGGGTATATTGTTTATTTAAATCACTGAAATAGTCAAGGGCACTGCCCTTTTACTCTTTTAGGACTCCACATCTTTAAATACCGTATTTTCTTATTCATTTCGAAAGCAGAATGACCTATCATAATAAAAAAGCTAGAGAAGCTATACATTTTCAAATTGTTTTCACTCTTCCATTATGACAAGAAAACAAGGCACAGTGAGTAAGTTGCTCCATTTCCAGCTACTCATTTCCAATAGCTTATTTTAAACATTATAACTAGGCATGCTTATCTGTGTGAAATCTGCAGTTTCAGGCCTCACCCCAACTGGACACAGCCAGTGACAGCAAGTTAACAGCCAGAGGGACATCTCCCCTTTAGACGGGATATCAATTTAGCTGATAGTGAGAAGTTGCTATTTTATACAGATGCAGTTATCTTCCCTTTCTCATCAATTATGTACAATTAAAGTTTAGTCCCACCAGAACCACTGACAGAAATCAGCAAAGGTAGATCAAATCAGTCTTGCACTGCAGTGCTGAAATTGCCTATGATAATGACAGAAAAAGTTTAACATGGGGAACAGTGTATCCCAGAAACAAATGTACAAGCAGTAATTCTGCAAACCCCTGAATACTGCAACATTTCTTATGTGCTCTGAGCGAGCATTTCAAAATTATTTGATTTTACACTTAGTTCTGTGCTATTAGTTCAAAACTGAAATACACCAAACTGGACTTGGAACTAGAGTCCTGCCAAGGCCACCGGATGCAGAAAGGGGCACCCGACTTAAGCATTTTTGCTTTTATGTAGTGGCTGAAGGTCCCAGCTGCCTCTAATGTGTTGATGGTATTTCTTAAGGTTAGTTAATGAGTGCAAAGCAGGTCGGCATGACACAGTGAGAAATAAACCTCTCAAGGGCATCTTATCTTTCAGAGTGTGAACATGCAAGTGGCAAGCCTGTCTTTCTAGCCCCTGCCACTAGGTTAAGGCCTGCTTCTTATAGTCCTTATTTTGTGCTGCACTACGCTACTTTGAATATAGCGCCAGCTGAATATGCACATCAATGCCTCTCTCTTCATGTGCTGCATACTTTCATTTTGTGCTTGAGCACTAACACTAATAACAGGCACAGCGCTACTGGCTGAATATGACAAATATGTGGAAAACATGGGCAGTGCTAGTACAATTTGTGCTGGTCACACAGACCTTTGATCATGGGGCCTACTATCCAGTAACACTATAACAGTCTTCTCCAATAGAAACATATCTCACTATTTCTTTAAGTGATCCACACTTCCTGCTTCTACAGTCTTAACTGGCAGCCTCTTTCACAGATTCACCACCTTTTGAGTGAAAAAATGTTTCCTGACATTTTTCCTTATCTTGCCCCCTTGAAGCTTAGCTTACCACTTGTACAAGGTAGATCTGTAGTGGGTGAGGTGCCATGTCAAAAATGCATTGACCTGCAGGGGGTGCTAGCATAGTCTCCAGAGGACTGGAGGCTTTTGCTTCTTCTCCTGTTTTGTCTCCATGGAACTCCATTGTGCAGTGATGCATACACGCACATGCCATTGTGCGTCCTTGCCAGCATCTGATGACATCCCTCACTACTGGCAGCCCCAACTAAAATCACGCCTAGCCACCAATAGGGTATGATCTCACTGCAGACTACACCCAGAAAGAGCAGAGCTGTTTCTGGAATGTTCAGTCCTCCTTCCCCAGCTGGACCTCAACAAACCCAATCTGCCCCCAGACCCAGGTTGTTGTTGACACAAGCAGTAGTGCTACTGCTGTGCTGACAGGCCAGCTGCCTTCTTTCTGACCCTCTTCCCATTATTACTTTTTTCTGTCACCTATCCTTTTTTACATCTTATTCCCTGACAGTGAGGTTCACAATGCAGACACTGTGAAACTAACATCAGGTCCAAGAGCAAGTCCAGCAACTCAAACAAGGGACATTGGGACATGTAGTTTTGCTGACTTGTTGATCATTGAAGTGCAGCACTGTGAAACTGCACATGGCAGAGGCACAGACACTCGCCAGTGGGAGATCAACCTCACTTGATGGGCAGGCTAGTATTAATTTTGCTCCTGGGTTTTGTAGCCTTATGCTGTACTCTGTCTAGCTATAATATAATTTTTGAACTGCATTGTCTATTGTGCCTTTAAATTGTATGTCAATCTGTTGTTTTTGTACCAGGTGCAACACAGTACATTCAACCTATATATCCCTTTATTTCTATGTAGTGCTTCTCATACTGTTGTATATGTTCAAACTGCTGTACAGCAGTTAAAAGAAAATGAAGCAAAACTGCATATCAAAACAATTCAAGATGCATACAAAACCAGGACAGATAATACAGCATATACAGTTCTAACTATGTCAGTTACACTGAAGTACAAAACAATTTACCATCATTATAAACAATTTTAAAGCCTTCAGCAGTGAATTCAGTTCAGTAAGAGATGCTGCAGTGCAGATTCATTATACAACGGGCAACACATTCCTTAATGTGGCGCTGATACCCAAAAGAACGACTTTCACAGTTTTCAATGTATTTTTGGGAACTGATAAAACAGTTAATTCAAAGAATGAAGGTGACATGGGGAATGTGGCAGAATGTATTTATTTGCTTTTGTTAACCGGGTAAGTCACACTAGACAGCCAAGTGCCCATTTTCAGGTGAGACCCGGAGGGTATAAGCTAGGTCACAGAAGAACAGTGAGAAAGCTGAGTTTACATACAATCAGGTGATATCAGAGGTTGACATCCAGAAACATGACAGGCTTAACAGGGCTAGAGTAGGTAGCTAACAGCAATAGAAACGATTTAGCATAAGATAAGTACAATGCACAAAAATTTTAAGACGGGTTCAGTCAGTAACAATTTAGCATAAGTACAGTGCACAAAACTTTTTAGGACAGGTTAACACCTTTATTCTGGGTCCAAACAATTTAAATATTTGTAAGTCACAGAAAGAATTTTTTTTTCTTTCTGTAAAGGCTTTTCTCCCTTGGGCTGCAGGCAAGCTGTTATCAGCCATGTCCTCAGTCCCTATGACTGTCACTCACCTACCCCTGCCACTGGAAAGTCCCCAGGGATTGTTCCCTATGGATTGCCTCCGCAGTGGGGCCAGGAGGGGGCAAGCCATCCACCTCCCCACCTGTACATTTATGGCACATGCTGCTCTAAATGTCTCACTCTGGTTTGTTTCAGGATGCTCTCTATTCCTCTCTATCTGCTCCCTTTGTCCCAAACTCTTTTTTTCCACTGCCTCAGCAGCAGCAGCGAACCACACCACACAGACCATAAACACTTTCTAAACTTCAGACTGAATTAAGATGACATTTACTTTGTACCAGTGGGTCATCAAGAAGTCAAACAGCATGGGGGGGTTTGGATCTCAGTCTAAGTTGAGCACATACTCAACAAGGGGCAGAGCATGGGCAGAATATGACCTCAACTCTTCTGCTGCTTGGGGGGTTCAGATCGGATTATAAGGGCAAACACATATGGGCACAGTGTGGATAGAGTGAGAGCAGAATAGGACCCAGCTTTTCTGCTGCTGGGGAGCAGCAGGTGCCACAGAGCAGCTCTGCTGCTTGAGTAAGGGAGCGGGACAGAGCACCACCGAGCTGACTCCATTATTGGAGAAGGGGGAGAGAAACAGAGTGCCAGTGAAGGAAATCAAGGGACTTTTTTAGATGGAGTGCATGGATAGAAGTAGATCTGGCAAGGGAAGGAAGTGGGCAGATAAAAAGACAGGTGAAGATAAACAGATGAAGCAGAGAGATTCAAGAACATTTGTGATTCAACTTCACTCATGTTGGAAAGCTGGTTGGGGTACATTCTGCTTTTTTTTTTCTCAGCTGTACACAAGACTTCAGTGGTATCCCAACAAGACAGCACTGGCAGAACAGTGTGGTAAAAAGGGTGCTGTCAAAAAAGGCATAAGGCAAAATCACATCTGTGAAAACTGCTATGGGGGAAATGGCACAGACGACACTGCCATCCAAAACTGCCAATTCACTACTGCTGCTCCGACTGGAGTTTGTTAGAGAAAGTTTGGGTTTAACAAAGTGTAGGACGAGTAAGATCAGCCCTGTTTTCTCCATAGCGGACTTGGTTTTACCTTTGTGCCTTTTCCCCTGTACTGTGTTTGACCGCACTAGACTGCTTCTGTTCACCATTTTATACAGAACCAACCAGCTTCAGCTCAGGACGATGCAACAATCTTACCGGCAACACAGGTGCAGGGTCAGGACCATCAGCCTCACCACCGTGCGTGTAAACTGCTGCCAACACTCCCAACAGCCAAACTGCCTATTTCTCGAATCCTCCTTAAATTCCTTGCCTTTCTTCGCTCGCGCTTATAGCCTCAGGCTCTTGCTAGTCGCCCATCCGCCGCACTCTCTCGCCTTCTAGGTTCCTTCCCGCCAGTTTCATTAGTGCAGTCCGCCTCCCGCCATCCAGTCAGGTGACCCAGTCTTGGCAGTCTATGTCCGACAGTCGCCTCCTCCACTCTCCTCCTCCGGCTCCTCGCGACAAGCCAACCACCACATGGCATTTCATTGGCTAAGGATGGACTACCCAGACTCCCTGAGTGGTCGGGTGGCGCGGTGCTAACTAAGGCACACATTTAAAGGAACAGCGCTCTCCACGCTGTTGTTCTGTACACTTGTACAATCACATTTAAAATTAAATTTTGCGGTCATTTTTCCGGGGGGTGTTTGAACACCCTGAACACCCCCCCCTGCCTACGCCCCTGCCAAGGAGAACAATGAAATCCAGATTTTCTTGTGTCCTGCTGCCTTAGCAATCCTTGGATCCCTTTTCATCACTCCAGGCTGATGTGCCAGCTAGGGACCTTCCCTCCCTCCCTGCTCCCTGACTTATTCCTACATCTATCCCTCTCAAAATTGAGATTTTGCACTAGCAGCTGCTTCCTCCTCTGCTGGGGGACTTTTCCACCCATCCTGGGACCTCCACTTAAGGGGTCCTCCACTTCCTTCCTTGCTACCACTATGGGTGCCTCCTCTCAGATGTTCCATCCTGCCAGAATAGTGAAGGATTACGCAGTGGCAGAAGTTGAGGAATGTGTACCTGTCCTCTCACCCAACCCTCTCGAAGCCCACGAAAGTCCAACCTTCCCTCTCCTGCATAGGCATCCTTTGAGGCAAAGGTGACTTACTCAGTGGCCCCTGCGAGGGGCCAGATGTCCTCTGGATTCTTGCTAGCTCAGCTTGGAGTCCAGTGACCTCTGCTATCAGTCCAGAGAGGTGCGTGCATATGAGGCAGCACCTCAGTCTGCAGAATGCATCTCTCAGCACTGCAACTCCACACCCATTACAATGCACTACTCTCATAATAGATCATTTCTTTGCCCTTTTAAAACACTGAAATCTAACTTATTTCCCTTTGAGTCTATGAACTCTACCTGCTTGCCTTTCTTTTAAACCCTTGAACCCACTTTCCTATTTTACCACTGAGCCTTTTCTGACTTCTTATGTCTCCCTCCTTAACCACAGCATATATAGTATATTTGTCATTCATTTCCTCTAAGATTTGTTTAAAACAGTTCCACGTTTCTACATCGCAACCCCCTGTATTTGCAGCACGAATATAAATAATAATATTAGTTTCCAGTCCTCACAATCTAGCTTGACATCCAGTTATTCCTTAGGGCCTAACTTAAGGTCCACTTTATTAATTTAGAATGAAAATTAAATTGCAATTTGCAGGCCACATGGAAATCTACCTTTATTCATAAATGTATAAACCTCTTTTTAATAATTTGAAAGTCTGACAGATTTGCTAAATTGGAGCTTAACCAAGTTTCCCAACATAGAGTAATATTGTGCATTGTGAGAAAAGATTTACTCTCATTGGGCTCTATTCACTATAGTGCGACTTGCCTACAGGCTCCGTATCAGAGGTGCATAAGCAACCCAAAGTGTCATTACCATGCAGTGAACCCCTGGCAGCATTCATGAATGGAGCACATGTCAGTTGAGCACCGTATCCCTCGGCTGCCTGAGCAGCTACATGCCAAGGGTAGGCTGGGGGCATGCCAGGGGGTGTGCCTCACACAGTGCCCATGCAGAACAGGACTGCACACCATTTTTGGGACTGCAACTTGTCCACGGGAAGGGGGACCTGGCATACGGCACTATGTGCCCCCCCCCACAAGTCATTGTTGGGGCATGGCAGTCACGGGAATCTCCTGCACACAGCTGCAACACCTGGCTGGGCCAACCAGGAGGGCCGGGGTGGCTGTTTTGGCAGTTGCCCACTGGTTTCTCACTGGACAGTGTGTGCCATCCCACCCCCCCACCTGTTCATGGAAAGGGATACACTATGGGACCCAGGCTGGGCATCCTGTTGGATGCCCACCAGTGTCCAGTGCTCTGTCCCCAGGTTGCCACAATCCTACTCTATGCAGCAGGGAATGAGGGCATGGACAGGTGGCCGTCGGTCATGCATGCTGGCCAGTGCATGCCAGTGCAGGGGTGTGGAGCAGCACAGGTGGGTTATGTGCATTTTGCACGTGATACCTGCCCATTTGTGAATCGTAGCCATTGTTTACCAATTTGAAAAATATTCTCCCAATATTCCAAAAAGTAATTGAAATGTTTTTGACATTAGTATTTAAACTCACAGAGTTACCAATTATATTGTATCCATCTAGGTTATTATTAAGTCACCCTTGTGCATTGTTATGTAACACCATAAATCTAATGGTGGTAACTACTCTTAGGTAATCAAGAATGGATATTTCCAGTTCCTCTCTAATACCATTAGCCTGCAATGACTGAGAAGACTGGTTGTTAACACCAATATTAGTTCTTTAGATGTTGGAAATTAAGTTGGCTGAAAGAGATTCCTCCATATTTAATTTATTTATTTGTATTTCGGATGACACCTTTGAGCCGAGGGCTCTTTTATAAAGGTTCAGCATCAAGGCAATAAGGTACAAAACATAACATTATCATTACAATGGAACTTACAAAAAAAAAAAAGACAAATAAGGTTACAATAATAACAGCCAAAGGCATTGTCAAGGAATTGTGTTGCGAGTGAATTATACAGTACAAGTCACAGGCAGCTTAGTGAACCTTTGTTAGGAGTGGGTTAGTGGAAAAAGAGAAAGAAGAGTGGTGGTGAGGGGGTGGTATGGAAGAGAGAGAGAGAGAGAGAGGGAGGAGGGGAGAAATGGGGAGGGCATTGCGTTTGGTATGTGGTAGATGGGAAACAGCAAGGGAGGAGGAAAGGGGGGATGAAAAAGAAAGGAGACAAATTTATCCTAAACCTAGTAATGGGGGGTAGGAGAGGAGGAGGAGGAGCTGAGGCAGTGAGGAGGGATGCTTGAGGGTAGTATGCCTGGAGGGGATTATAAGAAGCAATCTACCAGAAAAATCACCAGTGGATCAAATCTATAGCTGTCAGCTAATGTATCAAAAGCATGATTTTTAATTTTAAAGTTTAGATCCATTTGAGGACAGTTAACGCATCCATGATTGATGCTTATCCAGGAAATACAGTACTGTTATTTCACAACTCAATACTTGGCAGCCTAGATAGAAAAACATAAATTTTTCTCTTGTTTTTTCTAATATATTCATATGTGTGAATCCTTTACCCCAGCAGAAAGAGCATTTTTTCTTCATTTGCTTTGATTGTACTAACATTATTTTGAAGACTGTTGTTAGCATTCCTTTCCAAAAGAGGTTACCACCACATTAACATGATTTCTAATCAAACTGAACTTATGAATATTTGCATTTTTGTTATTTATTATGCTTGTAATAACTCCGGGACGAATGTTTCATGCCTGAGAATGCAATTACAGGCTGCTTTTCCCACAAGACTTGTAATCTGGAAATATTATCAGCAAAAATAATCAGCTTATCATACAAGGTTGTTTTCATGAATCTATGTATGTATACTTTCTTTCTCAGACAAGGGAAATAAGCATTTAAATTGTTCCCTTATTAATTCTGTGTCTTCATGTTTCCCATATACAAGTCCAGTAAGTATCACACAGACATCCAGGGCAAAAAGAAGGGGAGCCAAAGATTCTTTAGCGTCCTTTACATTGACTTCATGAGTCACGTGCACCCAGTAGGGTTTACTTCATCATTTATATGCATGGCTGTCCATGAGGGTCCATGTTCAGGTTGCAGGATCCTCTCCATTTATCACCCTCCAGGGTGTGAGGGGGATTTCCTGCAGGAGGTCGCAGACTTCATTGCTGACAGGGTGTTGGAGTCCCCCAGATGGTTGATTCAGGGGGACTTCAATACCTGGGTTGACCACAAGCTCTCACATTTTGGGAAGGGCTTCCTCCAGATGATGACATCACTGGGCCTTGCACAAGCTGTTGCATCTGTGACTCACCTCCACGGCCAAGCCTTGGACCTAGTATTCTCACTGGAGTTTGAGATCATGGATCTCAAGATTGATCTGGTCTCTTGGTCAGATCACTGCATGGTTGAATTCTTATTTTGGGCCCCCCCCACATTAGTCCCTCCCCTGTTGAGATGCTCCACTACTGCCCTTTGAGGGGATTGTCCCCAGAAGGACTGTTGGCTGTGGTGGATTTTTCTGGTGTGAGTGCTGCTTGTGCGATGGGGTTGGATGAGGTGGTAGCAGTATATAATAATGCTGTCACCAAGTCACTTGATGCCATCTCACCAATCTGCATATGACCCAGGTCTTCTCACTTGAGATCCCCATGGTGTGATGGGGCTCTCAAGGAGATGAAGCCATGGGGTCTTAAGTTGGGGCTTTGCTGGAGGAGGACCAGGTCCTTAGATTACAAACTGGCTTTAAGAATTCACTACGGTGAATATCAAAGGACAATCAACCATAAGAAGGCAGAGTTCCTGTCCAGGGAGATTTCTGCAGGAATGAACAGACTAGCTGTGCTTTTTCGGACTGTAGACAGGCTGCTACATCCAGCCTGCCTACAGCCGAAAAGAACAATTTCAAT
This sequence comes from Neoceratodus forsteri, assembly GCA_016271365.2. Lineage (NCBI taxonomy): Eukaryota > Metazoa > Chordata > Ceratodontiformes > Ceratodontidae > Neoceratodus > Neoceratodus forsteri. The sequence goes on from CM028129.1 coordinate 1,625,980,230, forward strand.
TGCACAATGCGAGGAGTTCACTCAGTTCTTTTCATACAGGGTGTCCTCCATTAGGACCAGGATCTCTCCAGTGGGACAAGATCAGCCCAGCAGTATAGAGCCTGGTATGTACAGAAGCACTCTGGTTGCTTGGTAAGAGTTTCAGCCAGTAGGAGTGGCATAGGTCATCAAGGTAATCTTGAAGCAGTGACCCACTTTTTGTGAACTGGCCCTACACGTCTCTTCGTGGGATGTGCTGTGTCCATTGGTCTAGTGTTCACTGAGATTGTCTGGTGCTCACTCTCGTAGGGGCTCTTCCCCGATGCCTTGAAGGAGGTGCTGGTGAGACTCCTACCAGAGAAACCATCTTTCAACCTTTTTTGAAATTAAGTAAACTTTAATAATTTCAATAAACAACACATGCAACCATAAAACATCCACCATACAAACAGTCAGAAGAAAGTTCAGATAAGCAGAATCAGTGAAGTCATCATCCAACAGATAGTCCCCCCCCACCCCCTCCCGGAGCGTGCATGTGAACTAAGGATTAAATGAAAGAAAACACATATATTGGCCTATAGAGAGGCTGTTAGACCTTGGGATAGGGGCTCAGGGAGATTACCAAAGGTCAGAAAAAGTAAAGGGCATGAAGTTTACCCCATTTCTTATGGAAATGGGGAAGACGGTGCCGAAGACTAGCTACCATGCACTCAGTATAAAGGAAAAAGGAGAGCTTTTGCAACCATTCAGTGTATGAAATGCAGGATTGGTCCAACCAGTGTCTGAGAATGAACTTCTTGACCACCAGGGAGATAAGGGCCATATGGCATCTCCTCTCCCAAATTGGAATCTGCAAGAAGTTACCAAAGATACACATTTCAGGACAGAAGAGACCATTTAAGCCCAGCAGTGTGTCACTCTGAGTTTCAGTCTGTTCCCACAAGGATGATATCATTTCACAGGCCCAGAAAATGTGCAAGAGAGTACCCTCCTCCTTACCACATCTCGTGCAGGCGGGAGAGGGGAGGCAACTAATTTTAAGCAAGTTTAATAGGTGTGTAATACATATTGTTTAATATTTGATACTGGGAGAGTCTAAGTTGATCCTGGGAGAGATAAGTGTGGAGATAGTTCCACAGTGTGGGCCAGTTGATATTGGCCTCTGGAAGCAGGGTGGCCCAAACCTTAGAGCCTACTGCTGAAAGACAGGGATAGCAGTGAGCAGCCACAACTATAATTTGGATGTACCATGAGGTTTGGGGGCCCACTCTAGAATCTGCTTACCAAGATCACTGTAACCAGAAAGTAATGCAGTGGAGCCAAACTGTTGTAAGAGCAAGTGGCGAAGCTGATACATTTTGAAAGCCTGGGTCTGGCCCAGATGAAATTTCTCTAGTAGTTCAGAGGTTGCTAAATGCGAGGATTGCGAGTAACAATTGGCCACTGTGACATCCTGTGGTAGGGAAAGCCAGTTCTGAGTTAAAGGTCGTGTGCCAATCTTAATGTTGGGGTTGGCAAAAATGGGTTGGCATGATCTTTAACCAAGGAGATTTTCAGGTAGGAGCAAATCTGGGAAAAAACTTTGAGAGAAATACCAATAGGTGAGGAAGCAATCCGATCTGGAAGAGCCTTCCAAGGAGTGAGTAGAATAGTGGAGGGGGAGAGGTTGTTTAGGGCAAGGAGATGGGTTTCTATTTGTAATGAGATCGGGACATATTCAAAGTCCGAAGTGAGACGGGGAAGGGGGGAGATAACCATTTCCCCAATTTATAGAGGTGGCTGGCCCAGAAATAGAGTTGGAAATTGGACATTATGAGACCGCCAAAAGATTTGGGAAGCCCTAATTTAATATATACGAGCACGGAGGCCCTTTATCCCACCAAATGAAAGAGATAATCAGGGAGTGAATACGCTTAAACAAAGAAGAAGGGAGCACCATGTTGTGTAGACTTAAGGGGTAAAAGAGTCTGGGGAAAATATTCATTTTAACAATGTTAGTTCTGCCCCATAGTGATTTGGGGAGATCTTTCCATTTCATCAGGTCTTGCTGAATCACCACCCCCCCAGGAAATCCTCAAGGTTCATCTTCACTAACTGAGATGGATCTGAGGAGAGAAGGATGCACAGATATTTAAGAGAATGGAGGGCCCATTTAATCCTGAAGGGGGCAAGATCAACACTATTTGTGAAGTGATTGAGGCAGTAGATTTCAGTCTTGCTAAGACTGAGTCTATAATTAGAATAATGACTAAATTGTTATATTACACTTAAAGCCTCCGTTAAGGAGGAAACAGGGTCAGATTAGTGAAGAAGAATATAATTGGTGTAAACCAAAATCGAAGGGACCAAATCTACAATCGGAATACCCTTAATGTAAGGAGAAGACTTAAGCTGTCTAATGAGTAGCTCCAGGTAAAGACTGAAAAGAAAAGGAGATAAAGGGCAACCCTGACATTTACCTGAATGTAGGGAAAAGGTAGAGGAAAATACCCCATTACAGTAGATCCTAGCTGATGGAAATGAGTAGATCATTTGGATCCACTGAATGAAGTAGTCTGGGAAACCCATTTTTTGAAGGACTAACCACAGGAAAGACCAATCCACCCTATCAAAGGCCTTCTCTGTGTCGAGGAAGACCAAGGCAATTGGGAGGGAGGAGTCCTGAGCCACCTGAACCAGGTGGCCTAGCTTTCACAGATGATCAGCAAAGGACCTCCCAGGAACAAAATCTACCTGTTCTGGGCTTAAGAGACCTGGCCAGATTGTCCTGATATGAGTAGCTAGAAGTTTTGTGAGAATCTTGATATCGCAAATCAGCAGAGAAATAGGATGGTAACTTGAGGGACTAAGGGGTGGTTTGTTAGGCTTAAGAAGAATAATTATGGTAGCCTCAAGAAGAGACGGGTCTAATTCATTAGCAGAGAACATATATTGATATAAGTGGAGTACAATTAGGGGATACATTCTTGATAAAGGTTTTATAGAAATTAGAGGGGAATCCATCTGGGCCAGGTGCCTTGTCTAAGGCGAGGCTACTTATAGCAGTTTCCACTTCCACAATAAAGATAGGGGCAGAAAGCATAGTATGTTGGGAGTTGGTGAGGTGGGGTAGTGGATCCGAGTCCAAATAGGCTGCCATCTCTGAAACTGAAGGAGGGAAAGAAGGTTTACCATATAACGCAGAGTAGAAGTTTTCGAAGACTGCAGCCATATCCCTGGGAGTGGAGTTCAGAGAGCCAGCCAGAGCTGTGATTGAGGGGATGATCCTGGAGGATTCAATCTGATGCAGATGGTAGGCAAGCAATCTACCCACCTTTTCACCTTACTCAAGATATGTAAATCTCGTTTTAAGAATGGAGTACTCTGCTTTCTCCTGGAGGAGAGTTGCATACTTATCTCAAAGAAAAAGTAGATTGTTGAGAGAATCAGGAGAATTAGTAAAGGGGAGAGAACTCTCTAACATGTTCATTTGGGCAAGGAGTGATAAGGCCTCAGCCTCCATCTGGTGCTTTCAGGTTGAGGCTAACCTAATGAATTTGTCCCATAGATAACATTTCAGGGCACACCACTCATAATCTGGTTGCTTGACAGTATTCTGGTTGATGGTGACAAAGGATTGATTGAGGCTTGATATTCTAGAGACCACATGGTCCTCTTTGAGCAATTGCATATTAGGTTTCCAGGCGGTATCACGTGGCTGACTAGAGCAGGGAGAGATAAGCAACCAGATTGCTCCGTGATCTGAAAGAAACCCAGAGAGTAAGGCTATGCTAATGTGCAAATAATTGATCATGGAGGATGTGTGATGAACCATGGAGTAGAAGGAATAAGTACGAGTCAGAGGATTGAGAATCCTCCATGGATCACCTAACACCAGCAATTCCATAAATTCTCTCAAGACTATTTGAGAGGGAGAAAGAGGCCTAAGAAGGGAAGAGGACCTATCAAGATCTTGAGTGGTGGGGGGGGGGGGTGTTCCAGTCCCCACCAAAAATGAGGGGGGGATTAAGAAAAAGCGAGAGCACATCTGTTAGCTCCATGAAGAAATTTGGGTCACCCCCCACCGGGCCATAAATGATGCCCAGAACCACTTCCTGCTGGTCAGGAATACCCCTGACAAGGATATAGCGACCCTTTGGGTTGGCAATTGTGTGGTTAATTTGAAAAGTAACGGAGCACTGAATCAGAATTGCAACCCCTCTGCATGAGGTTGAATCACCAGAAGCAAAAACTTGACCTACCCATTGTCTACAGAGATTGACTGCTTCATGAGTGAAGAGGTGGGTTTTCTGTAGGAAACCTATTTGAGCATGCAGAATAGAGAGATGTCTTAGTACCTGATACCTTTTAAGTATATCTCTGAGCCCTCTAACATTCCAAGACACAAATTTTAGATGGGTATTATCCATGGTCATCATAGATACATAGTACAGTGCAAATATTAAACATACAAAAGCACGCTCCCCACCCCCCCTCCCAAGACCTGCCCCCAATTATTAACACTATCCCCACCTCCCAACATAGCTTCCTTGCGTGTAACTAAAACAGCAAGCTGACATAGTAATCCAACATGAAAATACAAACACAACTGAAAGTCTGCCACATTAGGGTATATATATAAAGTCCATTAACACAATTTGAGGAGGGGTAATGGCATTGAACCCCACAGCTCCTATTATTCTTAACTAAATTGAAGGAGCCAAGGAAAGTGATATGAGCACTATCTAAAATTAATTCCTAACATCATCCATAATAAAGGCAGTGTGGGAGAAAGGGTTGTAATTGCTGAAACGGCTCCCCCGCCAGCAAGGAGAATCCTCTCAACCCTCCCTCCCCGGAGCCATAGGTTAAATAAAGACCATGGTGTGATTCCTCCTTCCCCTTATTTAGCAAACCCTTAGTTTTGGTAGGCCAGTGTGAAACCAAAAGAAAAGGAGGGGGATCAAAATCCCAGACATCCTCCCTCCCCATTAATCCCTCTTTAAATTCTGAAACCCCACCCGTCCACCATCCCCACAAAGAACTATGTACATTAACTCCTTTCAAAGATCTGGAGTTCATAAAACAGTGGCCAAGTTTAGAAGGAGGTAGTTCGAACCCCAAGGCCCATAAGGGACCTGCAACCCAGCACAGAACCAAGCAGGCCAAGCAGTATATATTTACTATGGGCAGAGGAGAGACCAGATGCACAAAGTTAAGGCTAACTAGACAAGCCTGTAACCCTCAGGTGTTTGGGGATACAAATTTGCAGGGACCATGCCTGGGTAAGAAAAAGGGAGTAATAAAACAAAGGGCCCACCACCCTGTACCTTAGAATATGAAGAACCGCAACACAGAACTAAACCACACCCACAGCCCCCCCACCTTGCCCTGCCCCGCCCATCAGTCACCAGGGTCACTCTGCATTCTAACTAAGACCAAAAGCAGGGAAAAGCAAAATAGTAAGAAAAAGTGCCTACCTAGAGATGCCAGCTTACTGAATTGTATGACAGTTACACATCCACGCCCCTTTGAGAATACCTAGATTCGTCTATGAGATAAATCAAGGAGAACCAAGGGGAAGAGGGGAGTGCACGAATTGGTAAAAATATTAGGGGCATTAAGGGGGGGGGGAGTACTAGGATGTCTGAGACCCTCGAGGAAAGTGAAAACTTGAGCTGGCATGACCAGACTAGGCAGTAAGGGGAAAAGGAAAACTAAAACATGAGACCAAATACCAGAGAGCACCTTTAATTAATGCAACAATAACTCATTTGTGCAACTTGCGACCCCCCCCCAGGAGCTCCCCAATGGGAGGCTCCAGAGGAGATCCAGGGGGCCAAAAAACGTTGATGGACCCGGTCCCATCTGAACCTTCCCGGGAGGGAAGCGCTACCCAAACCAAGGTTCCAAATAAAGTAATCGGGGTGGCATTTGAGAGAGGATGATTCCAGGACTAAATTCCCCCTGCGATAATGCACACATCCAAGGTGACTCACTCTGCATCAATCCGTCATGATCCAGGAGGAGAAATACAGCGAGGTCATGGGAGGGTAAGCTGAAAATCCGTGGAGTCCCATCCATCCCAACGAAGCTGAGAATAGCAACAACCAGGCAGGTAAGATTATCTAACAGCATCTGATGAAACCTTAAGACAAGTCCCAGGGGCCTTCATGGATCCTTGAAGAGGTCTGGAAGCCAGGTGGCTAAGTCTTTAGTAGCCTGAGCGGGAGTGTCATAGGAGAGCCAGGAGCCTGCAATGAAGGTCTGGAGGTGAGCTGGGTAGTTCATCCTGACCTTAAGACCTGCAGCTATCAATTTGTTCACTACCGGGTGGAAGGCAGCCCTTTTTTGCCTTATTTCATAGGGGAGGTCCTGTGTCATGCGTAGCTTTTTCCCCTCCCATAATATGGATTGAAGCTCTTTAGTTTTAGAGAGCATATGTTGCCTCTAAGTAATTTAAGAAGCGAGCAATAATGTGTCGGGGAGGAGTCAGTTCAGCTGATTTTGGGCACAGTGAGCGATGCGCTCATTCAAGTTGATAAGATGGGTTGTAGGGAGAGGGGCCCGCAATCTGAGTTAACATCTTTTGGAGGAAGGGGATCACAGCAGTGCCCTCTTCACCCTCTGGGAGCCCAAAAATTAAAATATTGTAACGTTGTGATCTCCATTCCAGGTCTTCCATCTTGAGCTGTAATTTCTGAACTTGTTGTCGGAGCTTGATAATTTCAGGCTCCATGCGGTCTTTCCAGTCTTCCTAGGAGGATGTTCAGGCCTCCAAATCCCCTACTGTGTGTCCCAGATCACTTAGGCTGACCCAGAGAGATTTCAGTTCATTGGTAATCTCAGCAAGCGTTTCTTTAAAGGGTGCCAGTTCTTGTAGGAATCTATCCTCTGTTAGTGGGATCTGAGGAGAAGCAGCTGTGGAACCCTTAGTTTGAGGTTTGGGCTGTGGTTTATTCTTCTTAGAGGCCTTCTTGGGTGTAGCCGGTAGAGTATGCCTCAGCAGGGCTGCGCTGGTATCCATTTTCATCGCGATGTAGAAACGCCGATAGCGATGTAGGAAAGCACTCAGTTAGAAGAAGTTGCAGATGAGGAGTGTTCACGGACAGCTTTGAAGCAGAATCTGGCAGAAATAATAAGGTTTTAATCGAAAATGGGCAGTTAGAGCAGGAGAGCTCCAAGATGAGCTGCCACTATGCTGCAGACATCACGTGATCTCTGACCATCTCTCAACCCTGACATCTTAGCAAATTATTGGCCTGTCTCCAATCTTCCATTCTTGGGGAAGGTAGTGGAGAAGGTGGTGTCTTTGCAGCTTGAGGCTCACCTGATGGCCTTTGACATCTATGAGCCACTCCAATCTGGATTTAGGAGAAAGCACAGCACTGAAACAGCATTAGTTAGGGTGCAAAATGATCTTCTCAGGGTGAGTGACAGAGGAACAGTCATTTCTTGCTATCCTAGCTCTCTTCTCAGTATTTGACACCTTAGCCCACATGGTGCTGCTTGATCACCTTAGAGAGCTTTGTGGAATCACCAGCAAAGCCATCAGCTGATTTGAGTCCTTTTTGACAGGCAGGACATAACTGGTTGTAATGGGAGAATTCTCCTCATGCTCAAAGCCCCTGACCTGTGGAGTTCCTTAGGGTTCGATCTTGTCACTCATGTTTTTTGCAGTGTACATGCTGCCCCAAGTAACATCATTAGGTATTGCAGTCTGGGTTTTCGCTGCTATGCATATGATACCCAGCTGTATATGTCCTTTGCCACCAGAACATCAGATGCTGTGGAGGTGCTAAATAAATGCAGATATGAGATCCAGGACTGGATGTCCTGTAACTGGCTGAGGCTTGACCTTGACAAGATGGAGGTACTGGGGACCGAGCCTGTCCGTAGGCGAGATGTGGTCACCACTGGAGCAGGAACAGGGTTGTTTCTGGGTGCCACATCACCGGTGGCGGCCACTAAGATACAAAATCTGGGTGTCATCCTTGATGACAGTTTGACACTTGAGGCTCAGGTGTCTTCAGTTGTCCAAAGTGTTTTTTTTACCATTTAAGGAATGTCACCTAGATTAAACCCTTAATCTTGCTGGATGAACTACCTGCACTGGTACATAATTTTGTTACTTCCAGGCTTGATTATTGTAATGCTTTATCTTCAGTGTCAGTGGAGGTAACCTCTGTTGGCTGCAGCTAGTGCAGAACGTGGTGGCCAGGTTGTTGATAGGCCTTTCGAAGTCCGTTCATATAACCAAAGTCTTGCACGTAATGCACTGGCTGCCTGTCAGGTGGAGGATTACTTTCAAGGTGGGCTTGCTCACTTATAAGGCCCTTTATGGCTTGGGCCCTGGCTATCTGACTGACCTCCTGACACTTGTTTGCCGGTGCACTCACTCCATTCCTCCACGGAGGGCCTCCTGATGATTCCAAGGGTATGACTTAAGCTATCAGGAGACTGTGCCTTTGAGGTTATGGGGCCCATCCATTGGAACTCCTTACCACGATCACTAAGGGAGGCTTCTTCCATGGAGATTTTTAAGTGGGGCTGGCACACCTATTTAGGCAAGCATTTGATGTCCACTGAATTTTATGGGGTTTTACAGTTTTATTATTTATTATTTAGTATGTGTTTAAATCTAACTGACTCTGTTGTTAAAAAGTTGTAAATTGTTTGCACCTCTCTGAAGTGTCCAGAGCCTCCAGGATTGGGTGCTCAAGAAATTAATTTTTACTTACTTTCTTCCTTATAGCCATTATTTGTTCTATGACTATTATCAGATGTCAAATTATCATTGTTATTATTGTTACATAATTAATGGCTTCTGTTTTTTCCTATTGAAAAAACTGTGCATTAAATACCGTAACACCTGAGTAGGTATTCCGGCATTCATGCATCTCTTTTCAATGGGAAAATGCTCGAGACGTAGTGCAGCTCGAGACTGTCACAAGCAGTATTCCTTACGAATTCAGTCAGCCATAAACACTCACATCCTGAGCCGCTGTGACACAACAAGATATTTTCTCTCTTCCTGTACTATATAAAAACAAGCATTTGTCTATGCCAAACGTTCGCTTGCAGGTATTTGCAGTGGTGTTTGGCATGTATGGTGCTTTACCCTAATGCCCTGTGCGATTGCAGGTATTTGCACAATAAATTTTCAGCATGACCTTTTTGTTACCCCCATTGTGCGCTACATAGGCGGAAACACATTTTGGGCAGCATGTGAAAAATGACAGCTGTACTGCTAATAAGGAAGTGGTAAAATGGCAATGTTGAAAATCTAGATGAAAATATTAAAATTCGCGAACTTCCCCGAGCCTGCGCGTAGGAACTGCATAGCTGCTACGTAAAACAGTCATTTTTGGATTTTGCAAATTTTCAACATGGGGTTTTGGACCCCTTCTCATGAATGATGTCACTGTCATGGTTATTCGGCTCAAAGGGTGATTTCGCAGTGACCACGCAGTGACTGTGGAAATCACCTTCGGCCAGAATAACGCTATGACAGTGACATCATTCATGAAGGGGTCCCTAAAACTCCATGTTGAAAATTTGGTGCAAAATTCCAAAAATGCCTGAGATATGCAATAAGTTGAACCCCCCCCCCCATCTAGCCCATTATACAGCTTACCGGCATTTCCTCAGTTCGCGGTCGGCTTTGAAGAGTGCAGACGTGTTTCCGGTTCACCGAAGATCGTCGCGCTGAGCTCCGGAGGTAAGTATGGGGTGAGGGGGGTGTGGGGAGGCTGGGTGCGCAGTGGGTGGGTGCGGGTTGTGAGGAGGGGGTTGGGAGACTACATGGGACTGTTTTTTCTTTACAGGTTGGGGAAAAAAAAAAAGGACTACGTGGGACATTTTCCATGCTGGGGTGGGCTCCCAGTGTGGCAGAAGATGGCTGGGGGGGCCGAGGAGCCGACGGGGGATTGGGCACCCCCATCGGCAAACAATGTTTGCCACGCTGGGGTGGGCTCCCAGCGTGGCACCAAGCTGAGGGGCAGTGTGACATGGGGGGAGCATCGCACGAGTAGCTCAGTACATGACAGCGTGGTTTTCAAGCAGAAGACACCGCTGTCATACAGAGCTCCCACACCCATTGGTGCAGGACCACCACGCCTGCTCAACGGAGACTGATTGTAAGTGAGAGGTACAATTTCCAAAGTGTGCTATCTAAACGCCCTTGCGCATGTGCGCAAGCGAACGTAAAAATAAAAATGAAGCTTTCTCCCAACTGTTCTTTCATCTTTTCGCTTCCCTCTGCAGGTCACAAGACTCCACTGCCAAGCAACACGTAGCAATGCCCATAACAACCTAAAAAAAACAGCCAGAAGATTCAAACTGACTTTTTTTTCTTTCTCTTTACTGTTAAAGTTAATTAAATTCCCATTGTAACACTTTCAGAAAGTTCTCACAGTTAATTTACTGTTTTTTACTCGTTACAAACTATTCATTTTATCAAATAAAGAAAATCCACGAGGCATGGTAAGACTTTCAGACATCTCAGTGGGAGGAAAAAACGGAACCCCTTGAATTATATAAAACAAAATATGGTGTGCAGTGTGTTTAATTCAAATTTAACACACACTCTCATTGTTGGGTGGCTATCATAAACCCCTCGGGCTTCGCTCTTGGGGTTTATGTGCCATCCAACAACTTGGGTGTGTGTTAAATTCTCGTAACACACTGCACCCCATACTTTATCCTATATATAATATTATTATTGTCCATGATACTTCACCTGTATCAGGAGTGACTGAATTGTAGCACTGTGGTATTTCTGCCTGGGTATGCAACAACTTCTCCTCTGTTTTCTTAAAACTGGGCAACTCAGAATTACTTAGATCTGAGTTTGTATTCCTTTTCATTTTTGTAGTTTTCCCTTTCTTTAGTTTCCCTCTATTCCTACTTATCATATCCTTTTTATTTAGATTTTTATGTTGGCCCATTTTGTTACCACTATCAACTTTTCTAATACTATCCTCTACATTAGAGGATATATTTTTGCTAAATTGAGGTGGTAAATTCACCAGCTCCCCTTCAATCTCCATTGACGCTTTCCTTGAACTAATTTTCAGGTGGCAGTCTAAAAGTATGAGAGAGCCATTAGAATCTTCCCTGAATTTTTCTTCAAAATCTAATCTATAAAATTTCCAAAGAGTTACCTGTTGATTGAAAATATCTACCTCTATGCAAGATATGTCCTCCTTCATGGCCCACAGTGACTCCAAAAGAACTATATTCACTTTATATGGGTCAGCAATATGCTTCAGTAATTCTGGACTTAAATTGGAAGTGACTGGATCTCCAGAGATATTAGCCTTCCTGTCCCCATTTGAGAAGAATGCCAATCATCTACTGATGCGTTGAGGTTAGGTGAGTTAGCTAGTAATTCCAAATAATTTCTACTAACCAATACAGGTTCTTTTTCCAAACCTAAGGAAGAGGTATTAGGTAATAGATTTTTTTTGTCAAATTGTTGTCAAATGCAATTCTGACACTTCAGAAGCCATGATAGAGTATGTGCCATTTTTTCTGGGATAGCCTCTTGAACAGAGAATAAATCTGAGGGTTCTAAATGAGGAGCCTGTTGCACAGAGATGATAAAATCTCCCTTGGGAATATAATTTGCATGAACCAACATTAATATTGCATACTGATTTAGATGAACTAACAGTAGATGAATCCATAATTCATCCAAATTCCCCCAGTCAAAATCAAGAAATTATTCTGATTACATTCTTGCAAGATTGGATTACAGACATTATGTGTCAGATCTGCTACATCATCCTTCATTAAATCAATGTTAGGTACTGCATTTGGAATTGAAGTTATCTTTTCTATATACAGTAAGTATGTTTGGCTGGGCTATCTCCATTGAAATTTTGATTTTCTGTAAAAATGTGTTTAATTTTTTTGTCACGTTTGAGACTTGTATTATTTGACTGGAGTTTTTAGTAGAGGAATTAGCAAAGCATCCATCCTAGCCTGCTTTCTAGTTCTGACCATTTATACTACAAATAACAAAAAACATTTAACATACATAGATCAGAAATAAAACAGTATAGCAAAGGTAAACACAAAACAGCTAAAACACATAATAATTTAGATTTAGTAATGTATTCTTTTCTTATTCTTATTTAAAAAAGTCAGAATTATAAGAATGGACTTTAATGTCTATAAAACTTGATCAAGTTTTACCAGTCAGTGGCCAAGCACTTTAGAATTTTCAACTTGATTGCAATTTCCAAATTTCTGTTAGAGTAGATCCAGCTGGTCCTCCAAGCTTCACTCCAAAACCTTCTTCCCTGTGATTAGTAAACAAGAAGCACTCCCAAAGCAGGTTCCCTTGTAGTATATATTCTTTCTCTGTGAAAAGTTGGCATGTTCACTATAAAAATGAATAGAAAACTAAAAGAGTAGTTATGGACCATTTAACAACACACAGCTGCCTTGATTTACTTTTATCACTTGTTTCAAAAATGAGTTATTTTATATAGAACAGTTGTGCTGAAATTTATCCAAGGTGTGGCTAATCATAAGTTCCAAAAAGCCGCAGTTTAGAGATTATCTGTATTTATTATCTGATTTGTTTATTTATTCTGGTTAGTCCCTGGGCGAAAGACCCATTTTCATGGTCGACCAGAGTACAAATTACATAACAATTACAAACTCAAAAGAAAAAAAAGCATAGGGTACAGAATGTTACGTACACAGCAATCAAATCAAAAATACATTCTAAACATCCAGGATTTAAATTACACAGTACATCTACAGTCATCATCTGATGTGAGTTATCTTGAATTAGCTTCACTCCATTTGTAATTATTAGTTTTATGTTAATCATTAACATGAATTGTTTATTACTGACAAATACTAGCAGTCAGCAAGAAATATGTTAGTAATCATGTGAACTTGAATCATAAAACAGAATTTAAGGACTTACAGGATTATGAAATTATATGTTTTATTTATTGATTCCAGAACTGAGAACATTTAAAAAGTTTTTTTGTTGAATTCAATTAGTGAGCTTAAATACACTTGGTTCTTTTAAAGCCAGGATTCTATAGCACACCATCTCCAAGTCACAAAAGGTTTTTAACCACAGTCAGGCCTGTCCTTCAAAGAGCTATGAAACATGCAAAGAGAAGCCGAGTTACTTTCCTTGCACCTGCGCTTGAAACCAGAAAAGTGATTCAAAAGTGCCGCAGCTATGACACAGTCATGTTTGTGGTGCAAATGTGGCTGAGTTCTAGTTGCATCACTTTTCTGGATACAGGCATATTGGCAAAAGAAATAGTAAGGCAAATTATATATTAAACGGTTGTACCCTGAGGGAGGTGATCGAGGAAAGAGACCTCAGTACAACAATTTCTAAGGACTTGACATTTTAGATTTTTTCACTGCCAAGCCATCCCAAAAAAGGTAAACGGAATTCTGAACAGCATAATTAGACACATAAATAGAAGGGACAGGGATGTCATTGTTCCACTGTATGTTTCTCTGGTTTGGTCGCACTTGGAGTAGTACGCTGTCCAGGTCTGGGCACCAAACAAAAAATCAGAGATAAAAACACTTGAGAAAGTGCAAAAAGGCCACTAGATTACTTAGGGACCTCAGAGGTCATGATTATGAGATGAGATTGGAACAGCAGGGAATGTTTGCACTTGAATACAGAAGACTGAGAGGTGACATGTGTCTACTGTATCGAGCATTAGCTAATCATGACCTGTGGGACAGCCTGGGCTTGGAAATGAGAGAACTAACATGGGGCTAGATATTCAAAAGTGAGCCTTGAACATGCACAAGTTGATGCACAGTACAACTCAGATGCGCCATACCACAATAATGCAATATTCAGAAGATGCGCTGTAGAAATGTGCTGGCACAGCCAATGCGGAACATTGCAAAGATGTGCCATAGCACAACCGGACTTGCACCGGTGCAACATGAAATGCGCCGGAGCAACTGTGCAGGCTGAATAGAGCATATGGAGCAAGTTGTCCCAGGTGACAGGGAAAATAGTCAGGGCGCAAAGGCACAGGACTGTGACACAGGAGGCAGAGGAGGCGGGGCAGAACCACAATGACAAACGATAGGTGGATGGCACGGATACAGTGCAGAGTGAACACAGATCCATAGCCCCTGGACACGGTGCAGAGCACCACACAGGCCCGGGCAACCAATGGGACAGGGCGCACAATGGGCATGGTACAGTGGGTGCAAGGAATGAGCACCCCAGGACCAGAGGCCCAACAGTCAACAGGGAATAGCCAAGCACCATTGCCACTGTGTGAAAGCACCATACAGGAGTGCATAGGGTGCCACAGCACAGGCACAATGGTCCACAGGCAGACTGGCAGACAGGCACATGGCGGTATGCAGCACAAGCCAAACAGGCACACAGGGATACAAGGTGGAGAATAGCGCAGTACAGCACAGCAGCACAGGGACGAGGAACACAGGTGCACAATGCTGGACATGTGGACATGGGCACAGGACACTGTGACAAGCATAGAGCCAGACCCCTCAGGCAACCCATCGGATACCCTGACAAACAGAGATGTGAAAGGCAAGGATGTGAATACCCACCGGTGTCACATTGCAGATACACCATGGGCCAGGACATGCCTGGGCCAGAGTCCATCCATGGACAACAGCATACTGAAGCAATAGGCATGCTAGGGAGACACACAAGCACACAGGCATATAGGAAACCATAGTTTAATAACAAAACAGGAGAAACACAGTGGAACAAAGAAGTATGAAACAGGCAATGTAAAGCAAACAACAGGGAATAAAGCAGAAAACAGCTAAACACGTTCGCAACACCAATCGTGAACTGTTAAAAGGGGGAATAAATAACTATGTACAACAATAAGCAATGGGGATGGGTGTTAGAAGGGACAGTGATGGGAAGGAAAGAACAATGTCCACAGGAAATGGTTATGTGGGTACAGGAATACTGGTGTTATGTACAGAAATGTCCATGTCGGCGTGACGCCTCTGCTGACGGAGGATCTCTTTCAGGTTGTGCACCTCTTCAACGAGTGCTCGTGTGGCTGCCAGCAGTCTCCGCAACAGATGGATGTGGACCACCTGCCCCTGATATAACCCAAAGGCTATATGCTGCAGGTATATGACGCCTCCTCCCAGTATTCCTACACTGCACCAACCTCTTCCCGCCCCCGGATGACCTAAGCGGGGGAAACACAGAGAAGAAACTGAGTGTCATGGCCCACACAAGGACAAACCCCCACCCCCCCAATGGGCTGTGTGTGCATGATTGATGCTGGGCAGCCCCATGGACAAGGCCGACAACACAACACAACACACACAGCGGACACTGACAACAGGCCTGGATACAGCACCACACAATGAAGGGGAAGTGGCACAGGGAGTATAAGGAACATGTGCACATGCCTCCCACATTGAGGGACTGATGCCCACATGTGCAACACTCAAGCAGGCCTAGCGGCATCACCATGTGTGCACTGTGGGGTACACACAGCTAGCACCAGTGATAGCAACTGGGTAACAGCACATAGGAGCCATATGCATGATGGGACAACCACACACTGCTGACCAACACTGCTAAGTGTGTTAGAAAATGAACACATGGACAACCACAGTATGCAGGCCATGGTCCACTGTGTGTATGGGCCCCCCAACACCCTATCACAGGTACAGAGGACTGCTGCACATGTCATGCACTTATCTGCCATGTGTTTATCAGACCCAGTTGCTGCTCCATTGCCCACCTGGTGGCACACCTGTCTGCCTCTTCCCGGGCATACCTATGCACCATCTGCCCTGCAAAGGAAACACAAGGAAAGGGGACTGTGGGTATGAGGCAAACACCAAATAAACTCCCCAAGCCCAAACAAGCCTGACAGGAAGCATCATGGCACAGTGCACAATGCTGGAAACTGAGTCTGCAACTCACATAGAGAGCACAATGTGCCAGTCCAATGACACAGTGCAACATGGGGCCACACGGTGCACAGCAAGGCCTGACAACAGCACTAATGCACCCAAACAAGGCATGCCTGCCCTGTGTGCAGGTGCACACACACCTTCCACACACCTCAATGCCCCCACAAGCATGCACAAGAGGCATGCACAAAGCACAGACAGACATATCTGGTTGGGGGACCACACCCCTGTGGGCACAGTCCTGTAGTCTCCGTACTCGTGCTGGATCTCTGTGGTGCAGGTCACCATACTGGTGACGGCACTATTCCCCTGTCCTGGGGATCCCCGTGCACACCTCCAGGCACTCTGCAACATGGGCCCAAACCTGGGACTGAGCCTCCTGCAGTGCCACACCTTCAAACAACTGGTCCTTCAGTGAGTCAGCCAGTGCCACAAGGTTTGCCATCTCCACTTTGCTCCAGTTAAGGGCCTGAGGGTGAACTGTCACAGCATGTGCCATGATTCCAGCACACTCAGTCATGCCCACTGTCCTGTCTGCTGCTGTATTGAGACCTGTGTTGCACTTTCGCACTGACTGAGTGATAGAACCGCACAGCAAACAGCCGTGCAGCACGCACATGTGTGATAGGAATACATGAGTGGAATCTACTCTGCATTGATGCACATGCACAATACCAGAAGTACAGGCAGGAGACTGGGGTCACAGCTGTGACCCACCGCTGTGCATCAGCATGCCAGTGCCATCTTGTGAAGCTCAGGCACTGCCACACATACAGTACGCCAATGGCACAATTTCCACACCTGCACAGTGTCGGGCAATGGTGCTGCCACCCCACATGCGTGATAGGGCCCACCTAAACAGCAGTGGCGGATGTGCGATACACTGACACAAATGCACGCAGCAGGCTGCGTGGGATCCTTACGATTGCCCGGCATTAGGTTTCCCGTCACTCTATTAACCAACATTTTTTTCCCGTTTTAAACATTCCCGACATAATTTAAGACTGTCTAGCGGTTTCCTGACTTTCTTAATTTAAAAAGCAGCATTAAATCTAACTCAGCAATCGGAACAATTAAATAAATAATTCTAACTCCACTCTGCAAGCAGCATTAAATCTAACTCTGCAATCGGAACAATTAAATAAATAATTCCAACTCCAACTCTGCAAGCAGCATTAAATCAGCATCTTCTTTTTGCAAGCAGCATGACATTCGGTTTCCCGGCTTGAATAAATCTAACTCTTTAGCAAGATCCTTTGCAGCATTACAATTGGAACTCTGCAATGGGAACAATTAAATAAATAATTCTAGCTCCAACTCTGCAAGCAGCATTAAATCAGCGCTCCATTGCAAGATAAATAAAATCTAACTCTGCAATGTTAATTAAATCTGCATCTTCTTTTTGCAAGCAGCCTGACAATCGGAACACTTAAAAAAATAAATATAACTCTGCAAGCATTTCACTTGGAGCACTTGGAGCAAATAAATAAGTGATATAAAGAACACTTACCTAGGTTAGTCTGTATCCCCTCTTCATCTCTACTTGATATATCCGAAATTAAATAGTTCCAAACTTTATTAGCGTAACATTCAAAAACATTAAAAACCGATTTAAAAATCATCTCACTGTGACATCATGAACCTACAACTTTGCTAGACTTTACACGTAAACTAAATATGCACTATGCAGTAACTACAGTAAGCACTATGCACGGTGCATTTGCAATAAGCAACGAAAAATAAATATGCACTATATTATTTCAAAAAACAAGAAAGTAAAGCGCTGCATCAACGACAGCAAAGCAAGCAGCATTATTTAGCAGCATTAAATGACATTCTGCAGCAACGATCCTTATTGGTGATCTGGAGGTGGGGAAATGCCATTTATGGGCCACTTTACGGTCAAATAATATACAGGGAAAGATCGCGTCGGGAAATGTAAAGACGGCAAATAAAATTCGGGATAAATAGTCAGGATACACCATGACGGGAAATCGTACTAGACTCTGCTGCGTGCATGCCAAATGCGGCAAAGCATATCACGCATGCGTGAAAACTACGCCGGAGAAATGCTCCAGCACATCCGAGTTGTGCAGCACATAGTCAATTGCGCCGGGAGCAATTCTGCAATATTCAGTCAGGATATGCAAAATGCCTCATTAGTTAGTCTAGGTGCAAGTCAGCACATTAGCATCTCATTACTGGTTGCTCCACAGCTCATTGGCGTGAGCGGAGCCATAAAAACGCCACCACACAGCACAGGTCACTGACAGGGATTGCAGCCTGGAAGGTAGGTTTGTTTACATTCTGATTGCTAATGACTCTGTTGCACTGCCACGTATTCGATATTGCACAGTACCAGGAGATGCTACCATTATTGCTCATCTGCACACCATTCCTGCTCACATGTGGCAGTATGTCGGAATCCGAGAGTGAGGAGGAGCTGGGGCAGGCCAGAAAACACAGGTCCAACTTCACAAAGAATGAAAAGCATGCACTGGTGGAGGCATATGTTGCCAGGGAGGAACTCCTGAGTGGGGCCACAGGGACCCCACAGGAGTGGGCTACAGGCTGGGAGGAGGTGGCCACATATGTGAATGCCCATGAATGCTACAACCGCACTTACCAGGATTGCAAAAAGAAAATAAACATGGACAAGCACCGTGCAAAGGAGAACATTGCTGCCATTAGGGCATCACTTAACCAAACTGGTGGTGGGCCCTCTACAGCACCCATCCTCACTGCAGAGGAGGAGACGCTGGCAGCAACATTCACTCAGGTATCCACTGTGGGTGTCCTGGGGGGGGTTCCAGACAGGTGGCGGCTCATCACAGCACTGTGAGTATACCTGTGGGACACCTGGGGGGCAATGTGCAGGCCATTGGTGTGCCTGGTACACCACAGGGGGTCAGTAGTGTGTTCATGTTGTATCATGGATTGCTCTGGAAAAAGGACCTCTGGTCTCAGTGACCTTACCCAGTTATCAATATCTAAATAAATAAATAAATTAAGAAATAAATAAATGGAGTGGTGCACTGCCTGCAGAGCCACACCAAGGTCACACATGGTCCCCTGTGTGCTGTGTGGCGGCTGCAGGCAAGCGGTCATGGTCAGGGGGTTGCCTGGGCCAGGGACCATGCCAATGGTGGCACGCATGTCCCCTGGGTGTACACAGATGCAGACAATTGTCCTGAGCAATGCCTGTGTTCTGCTGGGCACAGGCAGTGGTGCTGGCACCAGACACATATGGTAATGCAGGCACATCTGTGGCCCACATGCGGACATACCACTGTATAGCTATCTATCTGCAATGCATCCGTGACACACTAACCACTCTCCATTTTGTCTTTCAGCTCCATCATGCCTCAGGGGTGCTGTGCAGGCTGGTCCCAGTCCCGTGGCACAGGATAATGATGTGCCATCTACATCCTCTGGCGGTATGGCTGTTGCCGGAGGGTGATGTCCTCTGGGTGAGTTAGTGGACCGACTGGGTTTGGCTGCTGAGGACCCTTTGGCTGACATCCTCATGCAGGATGACCTCCCTGTGCTGGTACTGGCTATGCAGGATGAGGAGGAATATGACAGTGGCGATGACATCACTCTTGTATTGGGGTGCCAGGTGATGCCATCCCTCCCCCAAGTCCAGTAGTCCCACAGATGGTGGCATGCAGCACCAGTGGGACAGGGACCATGCATACACACCCCTAATGTGCCCCTGCACTGGCAGACACTGCTGCTGGTGTTGGATGGGGATAGGGCGCAGGTGTGGGCACTGGGTCCA
This sequence comes from Neoceratodus forsteri, assembly GCA_016271365.2. Taxonomy (NCBI): domain Eukaryota; kingdom Metazoa; phylum Chordata; order Ceratodontiformes; family Ceratodontidae; genus Neoceratodus; species Neoceratodus forsteri. The sequence goes on from CM028129.1 coordinate 1,625,999,905, forward strand.
CCAACTAGGTCCAGTAGGATGCTGTTGTGCTACAACGGCCTGCAGGGGACACTATGCAGCACTCCCCAGGGGCTGCCATTGGCAACCACAACCAGTCCCCGGCCCCTTTGCGGACTTTCATGTGACATTCCCAGTTGAGGGATGTGGCACAGCAGGCTGCCACCCCCCCCAGCCTGTCTGCATCAGGCACATGATGCGCCAACCGCCGACAGGCTGGAGGAGCACACACGGCTTCTGCAGGACTCAATGGAGAGCCAGGCTGTGCTCAGGGCAGAGTTCCATGCACTGCAGGTGGAGGTGCGTCAACTGTCTGAGCATGGGGCCATGGGACATGCCCAGCTGATTGCTGAGATCCGCCAGCTGTGGGAGGCCACGACCGCTTCACTGGACCGCATTGCAGAGACCATTGCAACGAGTTTCGCAGTGCTGGTGTCCAGTGGTCACAGCAGTGGGTGCAGGACACCCGGTAACAACACGAGCACACCCAGGACTTGGCGTCTGGTGACCCGAATGAGGTTTATGTCACTCGCAACTATCTCCATCCCTGACACACCCAGTAACAGACTGTTCACTGGATTGGACACACTTGTGAGGACCCAGTCACGTTCTCAGGCATCTACCCCTGTGGGTGTGTTGTTGACACCTCCTGTGGCTGTTGAGCTGCCTGTGGCTGCCCCCATGGCTGTGGTGGTCGTGGATCTGCATGGTAGGCCTGCCGGGTGTGCTGCCCAGTCCAGTCCCCTGCTGCCGTTGCCAGCCATGCACAAGGCTGACTGTGGCCTGGTTAGCATGCTGTGGCACATGCGTGGCCTGGGCCACAGCTGCCTTGTGTTTGGGCAGTGGTGCCAGACCATGTGGCATGGGCGTGATGAATGCAGCACTTTATTGGCATTGCCTGTGTGCCAGCGCATACCCTCTGATTCATGCCACTCCCTGAAATACTGCTGTGTCTGTCCGTGACCCTGGTAGCAGTGTTGTGTGTGCCTCTGCCTGATGCTAGGTACCCTGCATTGCACCCTGTGGCTGTTCTGCTTTGTGTGCCTGTATGCATGTGTTGTTAAATACCCCCTACAGCAGTGGATTGTACTGGTATGTATTTGTTGTTCCGTGTGTGTGTGTGTGTGTGTGTGTGTGTGTGTGTGTGTGTGTGTGTGTGTGTGGTGTGTGTGGTGTGTGTGGTGTGTGTGCCTGTGTGCACCCCTGTGAGTCTGGTGTGTGCCCTTGTGTCCCTGCGTGCTTGCATCTCTGTCTGTCCGTGTGTGTGTGTGTGTGTGTGTGTGTGTGTGTGTGTGGTGTTGTGCGTGCCCTGTTCCCCTGTGTGGTACTCACCTGTGGTTCCTGAAATGCTCCTCAATAATGGTGTCCCGGTGCCTCCTGACACATGCCACCAACCTGGGATCCCTCCTCTCCATGGCCGGATGCACACCCCCATCCTGTTGGATCTCCTCTTCCTCCTCCTCCTCATCTGTACTGTTGCCCTCGTCCACCTGGGCAGGTACTCCATGGTCAGTGGCTATGTTGTGAAGCATACAACAGGCCAGGAATATGCCACAGACTTTCTCAGGGCTATGTTGTAGTGCACCACCTGACCTGTCTAGGCAGCGGAAACGCATTTTGAGCATGCCAAAGACCTGCTCTATGATGTTGCATATAGCGGTGTGTGCCTCATTATACTGCTCCTGGCCCCATTGCTGGGTTGGCATATGGGTGTGAGCAGCTAGGGTCGGAGGGGATACGTACTGTCACCTGTGGGGAAAGCACATGTTAGTAGACACCCTGTCTGGGCATGGCTTGTCCCCCCCTTGCCAGTCCACACTGCCACTACCTGCCCCCCTGTGTGTCCTTTCCACTGCCCACATGCACAGTTCATGTGCCTCCATTTTTGACCCCACATAACTTCCCTAACCCCCCACCTAGTGTAATTACGGTCTGAGACATGTCAAAATTTAACTCAAAAATCTTTGAGGATGCAATTCGTGATACCGACTGGAGGCAAATAAACACACTCTCAGACGCTAATTTTGCCTCAGACTTCTTTGTGTGCAATTTATAGATACTGTAAACCTTCATGTGCCAAGGAGGAAATGTAGGACAAAAGGAATTAAAGTGCCTTGGCTCTTCAAAGAACTAAGGCAGCTCATGTCCTCATGCAATAGAGGCTGGCGTACCTACAAAGGAAGTGGGCTACCAGTTGATTGGCAGTATTACAGGAAGCTAAGGAATAGATGTAAGAATGCCATCCAGAAAGTGAAATGACTACATGTCAGGAACCTACAGACTGAGCACCTTAACAATCCAAAAGAATTCTGGAGACGGGTCAACTCCCTTTTAGAGGGTAAAACCACTGAGATTCCCAGCTCACTTGATGCCCATGGTGCCATCCTCAGTGACCTACCCTCCACTGCATCAAGATTCAATGAGTTCTTTATTGACCTTCAGAAATATATTTCACTATTCGCCAGCTCCTCCACCCCTTCACAACTGGACCCCCTTCCATCAATCGACCCCGTGGCATGCCAAGCCTTTCACCTAAAACTAGTTACCCTCAAAGAAGTTTGTCATCTGCTCAAGAATCTTAAGGCTGACAGCTCACCAGGGCACGACACATTGGAACCTAAATTTCTGAAGTTAGAGGGTGATGCTCTTGCTCGTCCAAATCGGGATCTATTTAACAGATCCTTCGTCTCTTGCACAGCCCCTGAGAAATGGAATGTAGCTGTTGTTCTCCCTGTCCATAAGGGAGGTCCCAACAATACTTTGGAAAATGTCATCTTATTTCAATATTATGTCCTTTAGTGAAGATACAAGAACGTATACCCTATGATCACCTGCAGGTATACCTTGGCCTACACCAGCTACTGGCAATCTCCCAGCATGGCTTTAGAAAATGTCATAGCATCCTGACAGCCCTTCTTAAAGTCATATCTGACATATTGCATGCAGTGGATCAAGGCCATGCCACGGGTGCAATTTTCATGGACCTGACCAAGGCCTTTGACCTGGTCAACCATGACCTGGTCTTGCGTCAGCTGCACACACTTGACCTTGACTCCAACACCCTAACTTGGACCCGTGGCCACCTTTGTGGCCACTCACAATGTGTGAAATGGTCTGGCTCACTGTCAGATCCAGGGCCCATAACCCACAGCATCCACCAGGGCTCTATTCTGGGACCTCTACTATTTTCCTTATACATTAATGACCAACCCAAAAAACTCCAGTGGTGCATTTGTTCATCTCTGTGCGGATGATACCATACTGTACCGCTCCTCTTCGGACATACACTGGCTCAACTCTATTTTCGGATCTGACTTTAACACCTTTGAGGATTGGTTCCTCCAAAAGCTTAATACCAACAAATCTAAAAGCATGCTGTTCACCCACTCTACAGCATGCAACCACCCCACTCTGGTGGTGCTCTCACGTACTGGGGTTGCTCTTTAATCTGTAAAGTCCTTTAAATACCTGGGAGTGACCCTGGATTCCTCTCTCTATCTCTCTCTCTCTTTCTCTGGATGTCCACGTAGCAGTGCTCACTAAAACTCTTAGCCAAATAATAGGGGTCCTGTACTGTATCCGCCCCTTCCTTACATTGGCCACCTGTCGCAAGATTGTGGATGCCACTCTCCTCCCTCTCCTAATATATGGGGCCGCATTGCTTCTCTTGACTTCCCCAACTATCTTGTCCCATCTCTCGCAGGTCTACCACCGGGTGGGTAGGTTTGCGTTGGCTGCCAATACTCAGCTTCACCATTACGATGTCCTAACTGCTCTCAGCTGGATGCCCTATGAGGCTAAATTACAGTATGTCACCCTAAGCTACATATTCAAGCTTCTCCATCATTTCACCCCTCCCTGCTTAGCTGACATAATCCAACGCCGTCTCCCTCAGTGTGCTTTCAGATCTGCCTCCCTCCCTACCCCGTTCTCATTACTCCAAACTTGTGGCTCTCTGTGGCCCGGAGATCATTTAGAAACATAGAAACACAGAATTTGATGGCAGATGAGGACCGCTTGGCCCACCTAGTCTGCCCATTTCCCCTACCTACTTGATAAGTTGTAGATCCTAGTTTTTTGCTGCATCTATCTGGAATTATCTTCCATCCTCAATCCTTGCCTACTCGCTTCTGTCTCAGTTTCAATGCATATTACGAATGTAGCTAGCTACCCTGCCCTGCTCCTGCTTTCGCTAACGCCTGAGCTTGTTTGCTCAGATTAACTGGTCTCTCTAATGTAAAAATGAATATGTTTGCCTGTAAATTAGGTCAGCTGCATTAATTGCTGCAACTCGGTTGCAGAATCATTGCTCTCTGTATACTCTTAATTGTGGTTATAAAAAGGAAGTTCCTTGGACACTTTAGCCAGTGAGCATGTAGCTTAATGGTTAGAGTGCTGGAATGGCATATCAGAGATCTGAGGTTTGATTCCCAGTGGCCCACAAGTTTTCTTTCTCATTTCCATCCTTGATTTAAAAATATGCCTTGCAGGGGTTAAACTGCACTGAGAGAAGTGGTATTTCTTAATGCATGTTTACTGTACGCTCAGCTTGTGTGCGTTTTTTTTTTTTTTTTCAACTATTGTATTTTTGCTCCACGTAACTGCCCCTTCTCTCCACTCATTCAGACTACTTCTACCTGTGTGCGTGAGATCCCTCCCCTCATCAGAGTCTGCCCCTAGAGCAGACAGTCTACTAACCTAGGTGCCCAGATAACCCCCGGGTTGGGTGAGGAAGCATACCCCACTTTTACCCCTCCAAACCTTACATTCTGCGACGTGGACTGCTTGTACAGTGGAGTCTGCCCAACGAGCCTGAGCATCCACACACACAGCGAGAAGTCGTCACCTAGGAGAGAGAGGGTGTTTTCCCCCTGTTCGTTCCCCGAAGTTGGCTTGCAGTGAGGGCTAAGGAGCCTGAAGAAAAGCGGAGACGTGCCTCCTGCTCTGCCCTATCCCGATACTGCTACTCTCTCCTACTGCATCTTCACCCGGGCTCCCCCAGGTGTCAGTATTGCAGCGGGAGTGCAAATAACCCCCTTAGAGAAGGAGACCGGTCATTGGGTGCTCAACTTTCCCACCTGCCAACCCCCAGCAGCCCATGCTCATTCCCAAACATGGGTTGCCGGCGTGATGTGAGGTAAGGCATCCAGCACCTCAGCCCTCAGTGCCACCAGGCTGGTGTGCTTGGGATTTTAATGCATTCCAAAGTATGTGGCAGCAGAGCGCTGAGGATCTGGGTGAGGAGGTGGGACGTGGCTGACTGGGTGATCCCAGCAGTGGCACTCACTGGTTTCTGGAAGGTGCCTGTGGCGAGCAAGCACATTACCACTGTCACCTTGGTCTCCACCGACATGGCATGGCTCCTTCAGGTGGGTGCCTGCAGTTCATCATGGCACAGCTCACAGAGCTGCCTCAGAATAGCCCTGTTGAAATGGTACCTGCCCACTATCTCTGTGTCACTGTCGTTCTCGAGAGTTGGGCACAGTACCATCCCATTTGGGCATACCCCTGATGGGCTCTTCCACAGCCATGTTGTTGTCCCCCCTCCTCCTCACCCCCTCATTACCTGCTCCATGTGGAATGCTGTGGCATCCATTTGCTCCTGCCTATCCTGCTCTCTGCCTGTGGGGGGAGTGCAGTTCAGCCTCCTCTTTTTATGCTCAACTTTGTGCAGAGCATCTTGTGAGTTGCTCCATAGTTGCACTGCATGGCTAGGCTGAATATGCAGATGAGCCACACATTCATGGATACGCCCCCTCTAGATGCGCTGCGTACATTATCTTTGCTCTGTGGCACATCTGGAATTGTGCAGCGCATTTCCACCTTTTGAATATAGCCCAGGGGTGCATTTCTGGTGTTGCACTGGTCAACTCCTTTGAATATCTAGGCCATACTGTACAAGAGCTCATACATTGCAACTGAGAGAGGAGTTATGCCACTCAAATAAAAGATCCAACTGGGATAACCAGGGAGTGGTTACATTCTGGAGCTCACTATCGCAGAAAGTGGTGGGTAGTAAAGACATGCTGAAATTTAAGAGGACACTGGATAAGTTCTGTATGTTAAATAACATCGGGGATAGTAGGTTTTAATCTTGAACTAAATGGACATTTGTCTTTAAATGCTCAGTATTTACCTTTGAGACCTATGAGGAATAGAACAAGTGATGCAGCTTGCTGTTGCAATCGTTGCAGCTCTCTGAACATACAGACCCCAGTGCCTGAAACACTCTGTTTCAATTTATATGAGATTTACTCAGGCTCGATTATATCAAGATTGCAGCCCAGTTTGTATAACAGTTTAGTAAAACATTTTTTCTTCTTTTTATTCGGAAATACACAAATACTACAGATTTCAAATATAGCACAGTGAGACAGTGAAACAGCAATGCTACCACAATATTGTGCAATTTCCACACCGCACAAGCTCTGTGGGAATTTCCTTGCTACCTGTGTGGTTGCTTGTTCAAAAATTAGCTCCACACTACCTGGTTTTATACTTTGGAGTAGTCAGTTACCAACAGATGATGTCAGGAGAGCTCAATTAGTGAAGGATTAGAGAAGAATATGACCATATTATGAAGAAGCCAAACACTAGTGTCACTAATGCCACTAATGATTGAGGAAGAAAATAGGGCAGTGTGCCCACAAGGAGCTCCTTAGAGTTCTGCATAATATTTCATGTCACCTCCATTTTTGATATATTTGTCCAGCCTTTTCTTAAAAGATATCTTTGGTTTTACTCACGACTGTTTCTACAAGTAGCCTGTTCCAGAGATTCAACACCCTCTGTGTAAAAAAAAAAAAAAAAAAAAAAAAAGCCTTTTAGTTGTTTTAAACCTAGTGACCTTGACTCGTTGTAGTGGTCCTCTTGTTATCCAGTTTATGTTCTTAAAGTCTATATTTTAGTCATTTATAAGATTAATGTCTTGCAGTATGTTATAAAATAACAGTAGATCTCCTCTCTTTCTCCTAACCTCCAGGGAGTATAATTTAAGTTTGTTTAGTCTGTCATCATAAGAGTTATGCAGTAATGTTTTGACTGCTTTGGTTATTCTGTGTTGGACCCTCTCCTTATCAATGTCTGCCCTCTTGTAAGGAAATTAAAACTGACCACTGTAATTAAGCTGTGGTCTCACATAAGATATTTACAGTGGCATGAATACCACAGCTCTTCGGTTTTTATTTTCCTCTTAATGGCTCCTATTACTCTATTTGCGTTTGCGACTGTGTTAGTAAATTGTTCCCTGAAATCTAGGTTAGAGTCCACAATAATACCAAGATATCTCTCTTTGGTTACTGATTTTAATATGGAATTACTTAACACATAATGGCGTGGGGTGTGGTTTTTACCCATATGTAGGACGCAGCATTGTCCATGTTGAAGAACATGCCCCAGTCTTGATTTGACCACATTGATCTGTTTGTTGTGGAGCCTTGGAATGATCTTTCTCTGTGAAAATTTTAAGCTGCATTGCCGCATCAGATCCTGGGAATTTTTAATTTTATGTAAAAGGAACAAGTTACCTCAACTGTGCCTAGTTTGAAGGGAGTGAAGCCCAGTTTCCATCAGTTTAGCAGAGTATTCTCTAGTAGCTAGTCAGGGAACCAGTTTTGTTGCTCTCCTCTGAATCCTCTTGATCCTATCAATGTCTTGTTTAAGGTAGGGGTTCCTAAAGGGTGACCCTTAATCAGAATGGGGCCTTACGTGGGTCCTATGAAGTGGAATAATACATTCCTCAATCCTAGAGACGAAGGTACATTTAATACGGGTCAACAATGCATTTGACGTTGCAGCTACCTTAATGCATTGGTCTGTTGAGGATAGTTTGTTATTGATAATAACCCTGAGGTCCCGCTCATTAACTGACATTTTAAGAGGTGTATTATTCAGAAGATAGGTCTGTAATGGGTTATTTTTGCCAAAATGCAATACTGTGCATTTGTCTGAACTGAGCACCATACCATTGAAGGTTGCCCATTGCGTGATAGTTTTTAAGTTGTTACAAAGAATGGACCTGTTGGTTTCAGTATTTACAGCTCCCCCTAGCTTAGTATCATTGGCAAATTTTGAAAGAAGATTGCCTGCACTAATCTGCATATCTCTAATGAAAACATTAAACAACGTTGGTTCAAGAAATGAACCCTGAGGCACCCCACTGGTCACATTCCCCACGTGAGACAAAGTGCCATTCATTCTAACTTCTTGTTGTCTTTTAGACAGTCAACAGGTAACCCATTTGACTAATACCTAGGAAAATCCTAATTTCAACATTTTATCTATACGTTTATCATAAGGTACCTTATCGAAGGCCCTACTATAATCAAGCAGGATTACATCCATGGGGATACCAACATCCAGTCCCTCACTAATATAGTTATAAAAGGATACCAGATTCATTGTACATGAATACCCCTGCCTGAATCCATGCTGTGTATGATCGATAATATTATTGGAAATTATTTATTTTTCAAAACACTCTGACAGTTTTCTCCAATAATTTGCATACAATTGACATTTAACTTCTAGGTCTGAATGAATTGTTCTAATTTGCTCCCGGGTACTACATGGGCCACCAAGTTTTGTGTCATCAGCATACTTAATGATATAATATTGTACATTTTTGCTTAAGTCAGCAATGAATAACTGAAACACGGTGGGGCCCAATATCAAACCCTGAAGCATGCCACTTATCACATGCCTCTCATTTGACATATAGCCATTCAATTCAATTCAAACTTTATTTCTATAGCGCCCTACAAAAACCAAAAAAATTGATTGATACCCTCTGGGTTTTATCCATAAGTCAGTTTATCCATTTCACAATGTCAATATCAAATTTTAATAGTTTCTCTACTGTAGCCCGGTGCAGAACGGTATTGAATGCCTTGTAGAAGTCCAGAAGGACTTCATCTATGGCATTTCCCCTATCAAGGAGATTACCTACACATCCATGAAATGCACATGGTTACTTACGAATTTATTTAAATCCACTGTAATATACAATATTTTGAGTATAAATCTTAGAATGATTAATTATTTAACTTATACTGTGATATAGTCTTTCCAATTTTTATAACCATGGCTTGGGTCAAACTTAGTCCAACAGTCTCAAATAGTGTCCAGTTCTGCTTAAGGACTTAAATGCCATAAGATTTTAAAGTTCTTAACATTTACTCCTTCTTTCACCTGTTTACAGGTAAAGGGAAAAGGAGAGGGGAAAAGAGATGCAGGCAGTGTAAGCAGATATACCTGGAAAAATCTCGATATATCAGCTGTTAGCAATGAACAATAGAGCCGACCCGGGTCTACTGCTGCACTGCTCACACTCTCTCCCACCTCACCACTCCCAGCTGTGTTCCCTACTTACCCCACTCAAATCATCACACTCGACTCACTATATCTTCACTAGTATAAGGTAACAGGCATGCATAAAAATAAATAAATAGGTAGGGGAAATAAAAATAGTATCAGTCAATCAATCCAAATCTTTATTTAACCAGGTGGAGACATCTGTGAGCAAAAGCTCATTTGCAGGATGGACCTGGACAATAATCATGTTCAGTACACAGTGCAAATTACACAAACTAAGATTGCTACAATGAAATGGAGAGATTTTAACAGTTGAAAGTTTAGTTAAACAAGAATAAAACACAAAAACAATATACAAAACCACAGTGCTTTCTCAAACTGCCTGATGGCGGTCGGCTGAGGAGGTGAGCAGAAGGCTGTTCTGGTTGCCCACCAATTGTAGTCAAGATGATGAGCAGTCACCACAGTGTGAGGGGTGGTCCTCAGTGGGTGAATGGGTGGGGGGCTGTCACTTTGGTTAGGGGTGGGGGTCCACTGGGCTACCAGGGCAATATATTTTTTTCTGAACATGAGATTGGGATGGGGGTCCACTAGGCCACCAGGGGTGTTCATTTTATTTCAAAACATGTGCAATCTGGTGGAAAGGGTCCACTAGACCACCAGGGTTGGTTATTTTATTTCTAAACATGGGTGAAGGGAGAAAGGGGACCACTAGTTCACTGGGGAAATAATAATAATGAGTTTATTGTTTAAGCACCTTTCAAGATATCAAGGTGCTGTACAAAGTTAAACAGAATTCATAAACAGCAAATACAATAGTAATAGCACAACAGATCCATGTAACTATACGTTACTGATCTGCCTGACACCACAGAAAGGTTTTAAACACCTGTTTAAATCTCCCCCACAGTCATGCACTCCCAAAGCTGATGGGGTAGAGAGTTCCAGAGGGTAGGGGCAGCAAACATAAATGCTCGGGCCCCAGAAGATTTCAAAGTCACCCTCGGAATCTCCAGCAACCCCTTGTCAGCTGAGCGGAGCTGTCGCACAGGGCAGTAGGGAACAAGAAGCTCTTTCAAGTTGTCAGGGCCAAGTCCACGTAGGGCTTTATAAGTCAGTAAGCCAACTTTAAAGGTGATCCACCACTGAATCAGCAGCCGGTGCAGATTGCGCAGCACAGGAGTAATTTGCAGGTACCGAGAGGTCCCCGTCAGCAATCGTACTGCAGCATTCTGCACAGGGTTCTGTACTGGGCCCTGTTCTATTCAACATTTTGATAACATCAATGCAGATAGCAGATAACATCTGGATATCAAAATATGCAGGCGATTGCATAATTGGTTGCATTGTTAATACCATCGAGACAACCAGCTCACTGCAAAAAGAATTAGAAGCTTTAGAAATCTGGGCAAGAAATAATAAAATGAAATTCAATGAGCAGAAGCACAAAGTAATGCACTTGGGCTATAACAATCTGAAAAATGATTACTTATTAAATAGTGTAAAACTTCAAGTAACAGAAAATGAAAAAGACCTCAGGATAAATATTGACAGTAAGCTAACCTTTGAGAACAATACAACATTCAAAGTAAAGAAATGTCAGAGAATAATGGGCTGCATTTGGAAAAATATCAAATGCGTACAACTGCAGGTTATCCTCCCACTTTACACCTGTTTAGTGAGATCTCACCTGGATTATTGTGCCCCATTCTGCGTACCTATCACAATTCGTGGTAAGAAACAACTAGAGGGGATTCAAAGGAAAATGACTAAAAAAATTCATGGTATGATTGATAGACCTTACGGGGAAAGACTGAAAACACTTGGCCTATTTTCAATCCAGTACAGACATCTTCGAGGAGACCTTTGCTTGATCTATAAAGCCGTCAATGAACCAGGACTTACAGAAACCCTAGGTATTGAAAGAAAATTTTGTACATCACATACAAGATCTCATAATATGAAATTAAAAGGAGTAAATTGTCAAACAAAAAAAGACATCAATGGTTCACTCAGAGAATAGTTAATTTATGGAATACACTACCAGCCTCAATTGTAGAGAGTAAAACTATAGATATGATTAAGGGTACATTAAACAAATTTATGGGTAATGCCAAATTTGATTATATAGATAACTAAAACCACCTTTGGGTGGCAAGTTCAATAATAGGATTTGTCTCCTGAACTTGTAAGTAACTATGAAACTAGCTGCAAGCGGTGGATATCAACCCCCAGGAAGCCCTAAGTATAGGGAGTTGCAGTAGTCAAGGCGAGAGGTCACAAAGGCGAGGACCAACGTAGGCAGATCGCAGGACGTAACAAGGTGCTTGACCCTGGCAATGTTTCTAAGATGATAAAAGGCAGACTTGACGAGTGCCGACACCTGAGATCTAAGGGTCAGGCCGTCGTCAAGCACCACCCCCAGGTCCCAGACCCATTCAGAGGTAAGAATCTGGGAGCCCCCCAGAAAAAGTCCAGAGCACTGACCAGCCCTCAACCCCTCTATATGGCGACCTGGGTCCACAACCATCACCTCAGTCTTTCCTGCGTTCAACTTTAACCAGCTTGAATTCATCCAATCCTGGATTTCAGCGAGGCAGTTATTAAATACTGAGAGAGCACTATCTTGATCAGGTGCAAAAAGACAGGTAGAGCTGGGTATCATCAGCATAGCAGTGAAACCTCAGCCCATACCATCTTACAATGTCTCCAAGGGGCAGCATATACACTGCAAACAACATGAGGGACAGCACTGAGCCCTGAGGAAACCCAAATGACAGAGGGAGTGAGTCTGAAGAAAAGATTCCAGACACAACTCTCTGTGTTTTGCCAGTGAGGAAAGATGTTAACCACCTGAGAACCATACATGTCTGGCCACAGATGAGCCTCAGGCGCTCAAGCAGCACCCCATGGTTCACAGTGTCAGAAGCTGAAGAGAGATCAAGGAGCACCAGAATGGAACAGTTTCTCCGATCTCTCGCCATCAGGAGGTCATTGAGCACCCAAACCAGAGCAGTCTCAGTACTATGCCTCTTACGAAAACCGGACTGGAGAGGTTCGTAGATATTATGGATGGTCAAGTGGTCCTCCAGTTGAATCGCCACTACTTTCTCGATAACCTTCCCTATAAAGGGAAGGTTCGAGATTGGTCTGTAATTTCCCAGAGCGTCATGGTCCAAAGAAGCTTTCTTCAGGAGGGGTGTTACCACCGCCTCCTTCAGGGAGCTCGGAAACTCACCTGAATCTAAGGAGCACCGGCCTATCTGAGCCAGGACCGGGCTGATAGTATCATAACAACCCATAACCAGGGAAGTTGGGCCCAGGTCCAAACTGCAACATGTAGGGCGCATACCCTGGACAATCCGCATAACGTCCATGAACTTTGGCAGGTCAAAGGTACTCCAGGAGACACGAGGTGCAATGACCAAGCACTAACAAACAACATCCCCCACAGAGCGAGTCAAAAGGATCTCCGACCTGATGGCCACTTTATTCACAAAAAAATCGAGCAAGCTCATCGCACTACATTTGTGAAAAAGCTCTTTGGAGCTGCAGAGAGGTTGGGTTGCACAACCTGTCGACAGTTCGGAAGAGTTGAGCTGGTCGATTCTGAGTGACAGCAATCTCCCTGGACAGGAATTCTGCCTTCTTACTGGAGATCACTGATTGGTAGGCCTGATAATGCTCTACCAATCTAAGGTGGTTGGCCTCCAGGGCGGATTTCCGCCAGCACCGCTCTAACCTTTATCCTAGTTGCTGCAACTCCCTCAAAGACCCATCAAACCAAGGGTCCCGAGGGCGAAGTGGGAGAGGACGAACACGGACAGGAGCAATCAAGTCCAGAGCTGAGGAGATGGCCTTATTATAGGCCAAGACCAAGATCTCTGGACTCGAGCTGGCCACAGGAAACTCCGAGAGGTCAATTACTGCCGTTAGGCCTTCAGGGCTCACATCCCATAAAGGGCAGTAACTGACCATCTCCACAGGGGCAGGCCTAAGAAGGGGGGCGCAAAAGTTAAACTTCACAGTGTAATGATCGGACCAACTGACAGGTTCCACCCACAAATCAGAGGTTTCAATCCCCAGGAGGAAAACCAAGTCCAGAGAGTGACCAAAACTATGGGTAGTAGAGGTAACAATCTGTGTGAAACCCAGAGATGTCATCAACTGGAGGAAGTGCTGTCCAAAAGGTGAGAATTCATTGTTGACCCAGGTGTTGAAGTCACCCAGAACCATCAAACTGGGCGACTCCAATGCCATGTCAACGGCGAAGTCCGCTACTTCCTGCAGGAATCGCTTTTCGCCACCGGGTGGACGGTAGACGAGAGCTGTCCTACAACCCACACCTGCTACAACAGTATACTCAAAAGACTCAACCTCCTCTACTGGTACACTAGTGAGGCCCAACTAGGTCTTGAAACAGGAAAAAAAAAAAGAAACCAAGCCCACCCCTGAGCCAGCCATTGCACCCCCACTCCCAACAGATGGAAGTTTCATGCTTTTTTTTAATTCTTTTTATGGTAAGACGTATAATGTATAATAGTTGTAGAATGTATAAAAATTCAGTAGTTATAACCAGCACGATTCTTATGTGGCTAGTAACAGTTCTGAAATTCAGCAGCAACCGCAGCAACACAATCCCACTGAAAAAAGCACATTTAATGTAAACACCTGTAGCCCCCCCCCACCAATTTGGGGGTTTACCTTAAGTGTCTTCCTGGGCTCCAGCCACACCCACTGCCAGGCAGACGTCCTGCAGAGATAGTAAATCCATGGTTATTTGTTGTTGTTCTGTTGATTTGCATGAAAGTGCCATAATGTGTCTCCATGTCTGCCCCTTTAAGACTATAGCTAGTGTGTGTGCAGTAAATGGCCTGGGCTGGGTCTGAGTGTTTTAAAGCTTGTGACTGGACAGGTACCGCTCTGATTTGCCCCACTCTGCTGTCGATGGTAAAGCAGAGGGTGTTTGAGTTAATTCTGTAAATATTTACTTCTCGTTTGATGTTGTATTTAAATTAGAGTGCTCGTTTTAACCTGCCTTCTTGCAGCTTATTCTTCCAAATGGGAGCCACCATGTTTGGTCCGAGACTTCCAGGAATTTGGACCAATTGGGACACAGGGGACCTTGAGGGGTCCTTAGTTCAAGTGCCACGTGGGAAAAACTGTAGTTCTTGTAGTTTTACAGCTTGGCACCTAAACTGACAAATGGGAGCTCCAGAACTGTGATTGACAGCTCCCCTAACCAATCAGACTGCTAGAAAACTGGACTAGTTCACAAACTGAAAGGAGACTGAGGGCAGTTGTGGTTAGAGCTGAGAAAGTGAGCAGCTCGAGCCATTGAAAGGCAGCTCCTGGAAAGGAGTTGTGGAGAATTGGCAGGGAATGGTTTGACTTGGCCTTCCTGCTACTGTTTTCCAGCATTGGACTGCCTTATAGCAGTAATCAGACTAATCTGAAAATAATTTTAAACTGTGGCAGAAAGCTCTGAGATTCTGAGGAGTGCAGCTCAAGATAGTGGACCAAAAGGAGCTCCTGTGAAGCACTTGGGCCCAGGAACTGTGCTTAGAGACTGTTTCTATAGACAAAGAGGTTTGCTCAGTAAATGGACTGCAAGTGCAAACTATCCTGAAACTGAATTGAAAGGTAGAGAAGTGAATGCTGTTTTCTGTAAATATGCTGAATGTTTATTGTGGGTCAAGGCCTACCTTTGCCAGTGACCGAACTGTTTGCCAGCTGGAGGTTTTTACCAGCAACTGGACTGAACTGTGCCAAAAATATTTATCCAGCCATTGGCCTATGCCATACCTGGCCCAAACTGACTATTCTTGCACCAGTGACTGCTTTCTTGGTGAGAGAACAGCTTGGGGATCCAGCCCCTACGCAGCAAAGAATCACAGGAGGTGAGTCGTGCAGGCCCAGCTTCCCCATGCTCTTCAGTGTTCTGCAACAGGTCTTCATATCACCAGGCAAAGTCCTACTAACTGGTGTTGTGAGTAAACTCAGGGTATCTCCCTGCAACTTTTCTTTAAATCATTCTGTGATACCATCCGATTGCTTTAGTGTTTTACAGGGTTACAAAGGACTGGGCCAACCCGTCGAGGATACAAATAACCAAAGTCTTGATTGTGCATGTTAACTGCTTTTTCTTTCCATGAAGGGCCCCAACAAAAGCTACAATGCCGGCCACCCCCAGGCACCGATTCTGGTCAGCCAGCATAACATTCTGGGTACCCAGTGTTGTCAGACTGCTTACTGAGGGACTAAAGTACATGCATTCAGAGTAACCTGAATCAAATCAGTAATCATTCTTCTAGATTCACGCCCACCTTGTTAAAATTCCCCTTAATAAATCGATTGAGTTGTTTCACTATTACATTGCCTCACTAATATCTCATTGTCAGGGTGAAGGTGAATGTATTTGGGGGAAACATGTTTAAAGGTGTATGCCTGTATTGAATATTGTTTTATAGGGGGATCCAGGGGATTTGCTGAAGGCCAGACCCTGGCGGTAAGTGCAAAGGCTGTGTACATATTATTAATGTTTATTGCTAACTGTGTGTTAACTGCTGCAAAGGGTTGTTCCCCATTACAAGGTACAAGGTCATTAGATGGGTTTGTGGGTGCAGCAATGCCTGTTTCACATAATGCTACTGTGCAAAATTATATAAGCTGCTGATGGTTAGAGAAATCATGCGATCCACATATGTAAATTAGACTTCATTGCATACACTTTGTACAGTTGAAATAAAGACGCAGGATATAATGTTTAAAAACTATGCCTGGAGTTGTACATGTAAGCATTAAGCCACGACGAAGGTGGCATCTAATGCTGGATTAATGTATGGTTGGGAGGGTTGTGGCCCGAGGGCGAACAACAGCCCAACAATGCATTAATCACATTAGATGCAACTGTCTGAGTGGCTTAATGCGCTTGTAACATAGGCCGCCCGAGTACAGAGTTGCGCGGACAGTATTTGCTATTGGAACAACAACATTAGACAGGGAGTCGGTATGTTTCGAAAAGGTTTTTACAGCACTTCCAGAACATGTTACAGAACAGCATTAATATGCTGATGCGGTGGAAAAATTGACTACTTGTACTTAAACAACACAGTGCGCCTCACATGGTAGTCCCAATTATTTAGCCGTCTACACAGGTATTAGTGTCATACCGGTTGTTGGAGGTCTGCAGTGGACTGCTGCCTCGCTGCGATGTGTGGCTTGCTGAGAAATTAGCATCTTGCCTCGGTCACTTCTCCTTGCTGCCATGAGACTCGTCCGATGTCGCCCACTACGTGTGCTGGTGCATCTGGTGCTACTGCCTCAATGGTGCGCTGCTGCTTGTTCTCCCCCTCACATTTCTGACTCTCTCTAGCTTGTCCTCTCTCTCTCTCTCCCCCCCCCAAGACTGGCGTCTCTCTCTCACACTCGATCCTCACCTCTGCCCGGTGCTGCTTACCTAGCTGTCTGGCTGCTGCTGGTACTTCACTTTTGAACTTGGCGGGTATGCTGGATTAATCCCTGCTCCGACTTTGCCCTCATGATGTGCTTCAGCCAATCATGCCTCCCAAATTTGCCATTCAGTTTATTGCCATATTACAGTTCCTGTTAATGCCTGCTTACCTCTGCATACAATACGAGAGACAAACTTTCTAATATCTGGATCATGTTGAGGCAGGCTGTGGAGAGGGGCCACAGATTGTAGTAGATACTGTACAACTACTTCCACTGCTATATGAGAGATCAGGTACTGAGACCTACTAAAGACTCTTCCCCTGTGATGTTGGGGAAAGCAAAAGTAGTTTTCCAGACTATCTATGCCACGCAGTCTCACTACAAAGTGTTCAAGGGGGGTGGTGGTGAAGTTAAGGGCAGCAGGAGTAATGTACCGCATTTCATTCCTGGACTACCTTCAAGTTACTTTGAACAATTTAATGCATAGTTTCATGGACCAGAAGGCAACCAGGGACTTTGTGACAAAGTTACAGAAGCAGGAGTCCAATGCAGGGAAGAGACTGAGCAGTTGGAGGATGAGGACAAAAATGCACTCTCTAACTTTCTCTTCATTTACGAGCTGTTTTGATCGCCACCCCTTACCTCTCAACTGAATGGCACTGGTGTGCTCGCCGTTCTCTCTGGCTGCAGATTCCAGCTTCCTCACAGCCCTTTCTGCTAAGCCCATTACTGTAAGTCTCCCTCACAGCATGTCGGTTTGCTTTTTTTTTCGTTACAATTATAGTTTTCTATCTGCCATGGGAAAGGCAGTCCAGCATTATTTTAAAGTTGGTGCATCAGCGCATACTAAAGCATGAACGCACCTGATTGACTGTGGGTGTGCTCACATGATGTCTGATGCTGACTGGTGTATTCAGCAAGGAAGCAGGAGTCTACAGCCATCAGAGGGAATGCCAAACACACTGGTGGCATTCAAATTTGTGAATTTCTGCAGGGCAATTGGGATTTCGGGATCGGGGGCCTGAATTTGGGAGCTCATACACCCTGGCTGTACTGGCAAGTGACCACATGTTTCATGTGTACCAAATGCTGGTACTGTTCCCCCCCCACACACACAACATGCTGCCATGGTCCGTATACACTGCACTGTAATTCTTATTACCTGCTGTTCACCACTTGCTCTCTTCCCTCCCACTCAATGATCTCTGCCTTCCACAACATCACCCCATTCCTGCCAAGTCACATTATCCATTGTTCACCACTTGATCTGAATTCCTCCCATAACTGATCTCTGTGCCCCCACCAAATTGCTGCTATTATCCATATGCATTAGCCGCTCTGCAGCACTTACTCCTTTCCACTCCACTCTCAAATGTCTCACACTCCGGTACTTTATATTACCCATTATGTGACATTTGTTCTCTATCCTCCCTCCCTCCCCCTAATCTTTCCCTGCAACATATCACCATTTTTCATACAGTGGCTCCAGCCAAGATGCAATGCATTGATGCTGCAGCATATCACAAAATGCTGCTGTATATTGCTGGGAACTATGTAATTCAATGGCAATTAATCTCTTTTGTCATGCAGTATTTTGTGACATGTCATCTGGAAGTTACTGTGCTGCATCCTGGCTGGTTCTGCTGTACATGACATGCCGCTTGGTGCTGTCCATGTTCTGCCCATCTCTGACCCCCTAACATGCTGCCATTCTCCATATACATTTGCAACTCTGTCACTTGTTCTCTCCCCCTCCTCGATACCTGTCTAGCCCAAACTGCCGCCATTCACCCTAATTCACATTAGCTGCACTGTGCCATTTGCTCTATGTTATGTCACCCCCCACAACATGCTAACATTTCCCTATACATTACCTGCTCTGCGGCACTTGCCTTTATCCCCTCACCAATCTTTGCACCTAAAATGCTGCTATTAACTGTCATTCACATTAGCTGCTCTGGTGCATTTGCTGTGTATCCCTCCCTTCCCCTATATCTGCATCTCACAAAATAACAGATTTGACCCTAGACCTTAGTCACTCTGCAGCACTTACTCCCACCCACCCACCTTCAAACATCTTTCAACTCCCAGTACGTGATACTACTCATTGTATGCCACTTGCTCTGTATTCCTTTCCTCCCAGAGCTTTCTTCCCTTATCAAACTGTCATTCTACATATACATAACGCTCTCCAGCTCTATACCTGTTCTACCCCATCTCTGACCCCCCCAACATACTACCATTCACTTCCCCTTCCCCTTCCATATCTCGGCCCCCCACATGCCCTCATTCCACATCATTCACATTACCTGCTCTGTAGCACTTCCTCCTCTCTCCCACTCCTCAATACCTGCCCCTTCGAACTGCCACCATTCAATGTAATTCACATTCATTGCTCTTTGCCTCTTGCTCTGTATCCACTTCCTCCCGATCTTGCCCCCCACAACATGCCAACATATTCCCGATACATTAGCTGCTCTGTGGCACTTGCTCCTCCCTCTCCCCAGTTTCTGCCCCCCTAAAATGTTGTCATGCATTCTCATTCTTATGAGCTGCTCTGAGGCACTTACTATCTATTTCTCCCCTCTCCAATACCTGCCAGTTACTGCTATTTACATTAACTGCTCTGCAGCACTTACTCTCTAGTCCTTCCTTCTTCAATATCTGCCACCCCCAGAAATGCTATGATATATTATTCACATTAGCCAATCTGCAGCATTTGCTCTCTGTTTTTCACCTCCCTGATAACCTGCCCCCCCCCCAAGGGCTGGCATTATCACTACACATTAACAGCTATGCGGCACTTATGTCTGCCATCCACCCTGGAATGCCTCACCATTCCTGGTACCTCATATTACCCGTTGTGTGCCATTTTCTCTCTGTTCCATCATTCCCCAATCTCTGCCCCCAACATACCACCATTCTCAATATACATGATAGGCTCTCAAGCTCTAGCCATGTTCTTCCCCATCTCTGCCCCCCCCCTCCAACATGACACCATTCTCCATATACATTTGCCGCTCTATGGAACTTGCTCTCTCCCCTCCTCATCTGTCTCTGTCCCCCAACAGGCCGCCATTCTCCATCATTCACATTACCTGCTGTATAGCACTTGCTCTCTTCCCCCTTCTCAATATTTGCCCCCCAAACTGCTGTCAGTCACTGTAATTCACATTAGCTACTCTACGCCATTTCCTCTATATCCACTCCCTTAATCTCTGCCCTACCACAACATGCCAACATTTTCCCTGTACATTAGCCACTGTGCTACATTTGCCCTTTCCTTCCCTCTTTGCCCCCCCAAATGTTGCCATTCATTGTCATTCACATTAGCAGTTCTACAGCACTTGCTGTCTACTTCTCTGCTCCCTGATATCTTCCCTCCAAAAATGTCAGCATTGTCTCTACGTGTTAGCTGCTCTGCAGCACTTATCTCTCCCACTCACACTTAAATCACATCCTTGATATTTCTGCAGAACTGTGGGACCAGGTTCCATGGCAGGATTACCATTTGCCACAGAACTTCTGCAGCAATGGTTCTGCGGCACCAGTTAACTCTTATGTCACAGTGTCAGTGTCACAGTGTTAGCTTGCCATCAAGACACCATGTCCACCATGACAGTGGCTGTGGCAAACAGGATGGGGGAACACAGAGTAGCACTAGTTCAAAAAATAAACCCACAGACTTTTAGAAATAATATATATTTTTTTTAAAGCTAAAGAAAATCGAACCGGAAGACATATGAAGAGAGGCTAAAGGAGCTTAATATGTATAGCCTCGAGGAAAAGAGGAAGAGGGGGGACATGATAAAAACTTTCAAGTACCTCAAGGGAATCAACAAAGTCCAAGAGGGTAGCATATTTAAAAAAAAGAGGTGTGCAAGAACAAGGGGCACAATTTGAAGGTGGGGGCGGCTCAGAGGTAATGTAAGGAAGTATTTTTTCACAGAGAGGGTTGTGGATGCATGGAACAGCCTTCCGGAGGAGGTTGTAGAGTCAAAAACAGTGGTGGAATTCAAGCATGCATGGGACAGTCATAAGGCAATTCTAGGGAGTGGGGGTAGAAAGAAGTAGGCTGCTGGTTAACTAGGATCTGCAGCTTATCCATTAGGTAGGGAAATGGGCAGACTGGGTGGGCCAAGCAGTCCTTATCTGCTGTCAAATTCTATGATCACTTGAGATCCTATCCTATTGCAAAAATTAAACATGCAGAGGGAACCTAGTGTGATAAATGATACTAGTGCCCATACCTTAAGAAGGACATCAACCTGCTAGAGAAGGTCCAGAGAAGGCAACTAAGATGATCCCCGGTCAGCAGAGTAAGTCTTATGAGGAGAGGCTGGGGGCCCTGGGGATGTACTCCCTGAAGGAGAGAAGGGAGAGAGAGGACATGATAGAGACCTTCAGACCTTTTCTGCATATTGTAACCAATGTCCTGTGCTCTCCCGGGTCGTGCCTGAAAATAGGCAGGTCTGTTGCCTAGCTCACTTACCCAGTTACCAAAAGCTAATAAATAAATAGATACTTGAAAGGGATAAATAGGGTAGATAGGGAGGTCCCATCAAGCTAAAGGGCAGTCGAACCATGAGGAGCACAGTCTAAATCTGGAAGGGGAAGGTTTAGGAAGGAGGTTAGGAAGCACTCTGGCCAGTTGGAATGCACTGCCGGAAGAAGTGATCTCTATGAAGTTAGTGAGCAGCTTTAAGGGGGGCTGGGATAGGCATAAGGAAAAACCATGGTGCTTGTGGGGGTGGATGGGGGACTGGGGGGCAGTGTCAGTGATGTAAGCTCAGGACTGGGTAGACTGAATGACCTTCTTCTGCTGACTCATTCATATATTCATATGCATGTTTGTATGATTTATCTATACTCATGCTGTTTATGCCACTTATGAGGTCCGCACTGTGTATCATTTATATATTTATATGCAATCTGTAATGTAGTTTATTTAAAATTAATTTCCCTTTTTGTGATTGTGAAATTGTATTCTCATCCATACAGGTACTTTGGAAATGGAATAAACAGAATAGTAGAGATGCGTCAAGACTCATTTTTCATGCCAACCCATTTTGGATGCACTACGTTGCCCTGTCAGGCCATAACATGCATGCGAACCCCTTGTGAGGGAAGGCTTCCCAGCCCATCACAAGGTATCACCCATGCAACAGAACACTGTGCCATAGTTTCCCAGGCTAGAATGAGTGGTGTGCAACAGTGCAGGCCCCCTCATCCTCCTGCTACCTAGCCAGCTGTTGGAGCAAGTTCCCTGAACTTGAGTCGCTGCCTCAGGAACACAACATGCTACCTGCTGGCCCAAGGGCTGGCTCTACACACATTTCTTTATAACTTTTAGGTAACACTATCAACCCATAATAACGTAATCAATAAGCCTGGCAGAAATGTGTACAGCACAATTATTCATTTAATAGATCTGTTCTTTCAACAAGTCTACACATCATTATATTCCACCTTCTTGGCATAATTATTTTTTTAAAAGAAAAGTAAAGTCATTTTGCCAGTTATTAAAAAAAGGTTAGGAAGAGCAAAAGGGGAAGGAGACTGCTTTAGTTTACAAAGGGGGGGGGCAGTCAGGGAAAAGAGGAGGGCTTTCAGAAAATTTAAGAAGACACTCAGCGAGGAAGATAAGGAAGGGTATAGGGAAAAGAGGAGTCTGGCAGAGAAGAAAATCAGAAGGGCAAAGGCAGATACTGAGGAGAAAATAGCAAAAAAGGCCAAATGGGGGGATAAAACCTTTTTCAGATATGTGAGAGAGAAAAGAAGGGCAAGGCAGGGGATTACTAGGCTGGGGGGGAGGGAGGAATAAAATTGGAAAGGGACTGTGAGAAAGCAGAGTTATTAAGTAAGTACTTTAGCTCAGTATTCACGGAGGAGGAGGTCAGTAGGGGACCTGAACTAAAGTCGAAGGGGAAGGAGGGCAAATGGGTGGATCTGAGCCCATTCACTGTGGATAGGGTTAGGGCAGCGGTAGATAGATTTGAGGGTGGACAAGGCAATGGGGTCTGATGGGTTACACCCCAGGGTGCTCAGAGAATTGAAGAAGGAGTTGTCCACACCCTTGACAAGGCTCTTCAACTTGTCCCTGGATACAGGGAGAGTGCCGGAGGACTGGGAGAGGGCAGACGTAGTGCCTTTACACAAGGGCGGTAGTAAGGAGGTGAAGGGGAGTTACCCACCTGTCAGCCTCACATCAGTGGTGGGGAAGGCAATGGAGGCATTAATCAAGGAGAGGGTGGTGGATTACCTGGAGGAGAGTGGCTTGGTTCCATGGCATAAGATCGATCACAAAAGAGCGATCACTATTATACAAAATCACACATGCCCCCACAATGCAAAGCATCATGGGCTGCATATGCAAATCACCACAGAATGTTATGCTGGTCCAACTTTAAGCAGAATTGCATGGTGCCAAAAGGCCTCTCACACAGTTTGCAAAGGGTGCTAACAGAAGACATAGACACGTGTTTCGTCCTACCAGGACTCATCAGTATGCCTCGTCTGTTTGACAACCCAGTGGAATGGACCAGCTACCCCTAAGGCAGTGTGCCTGGGATATATCGTGGTGAACCCATTAAAATAAAAAAACATTTAAAAGACAAAGAACCTCTGTGCGTAAACACTGAAGCAAGGGTTACCCCAAAGGGCATTTGGCTGGGAAGCCAAGTTTCAAGAAAATACAAAATCACACATTATGGCGAGTGTATATTGCTGAAAAGCACATCGGCAATATACACATAAAGGCAACCTGACATCTGGATTGTAAAAAAAGTGTTTTTGTGGGGGGAGGGCTATGCCCCCTGCACCCCCTCTCTCCGAATTGAGATGATCAACTCCAGGGGGGGTGCATGTTGGGGAGGGGGCAGAAATCTGGATATCACAAAAAATTAAGTAAGTTGCAGCAAAATGTAGTCATTTGCCAGTCTCAAACCCCATACCTGCAGTGCACCAGCTAGCCACCCACACCACCACACCACACAGCTAGCTCAGTGACAACAGGTACGGCAACCCCCCCAAAACCCCTTCCCTGTCCCTCCCCTTCCCCTCACTATTCCTCGCTTCTCTCGCCCTTCCCCATGGTCACGTTCAGATCTAGGGATATTGTGCACAGAAGCCCCTAATAGCAGCACGCAAAATGAGTTACTCTTTTTGCAGTCGCTCATTTTGATTCTCTGTTATTACATGATACCAGTGGCTTGCAGGACAGCAGACAACATGGCTTCATGAAGGGGAAGTCTTGTCAGACAAACCTAATTCAGTTCTTTCATTGGGTGACTCAGGTGATTGTCCAGGGAGGGGCAGTGGACGTGGCCTATCTGGACTTCAGTAAGGCCTTCGACACCATCCCTCATAGGAGACTGGTGAGCAGAATGGAAAGCCTGGGGTTGGGTTTGAAAATAACAAGCTGGGTGGAGGCCAGGCTGGCAGGAAGAACTCAGAGGCTGGTGCTAAATGGAGTACACTCTGTGATGGTGAGGGTGAAGAGTGGAGTACCACAGGGGTCAGTTTTGGGTCCACTGCTCTTTATAATTTACATCAGTGATACTGCGGAGGGTTTGAGGGGCAGGATGTGCCTATTTGCTGATGATATGAAAATATGCAATAGGGTGGACACCCCGGGGGGGGGGTGAAGGTCATGAGGGAGGAATTAAAGATGCTAGAAAAATGGTCTGGGACGTGGCAGCTGAAATTTAATGCCCAGAAGTATGCTGTGATGCACTTGGGGAGTAGGAACAGAAGAGCAGGGTACACCCTAGGTGGGGAGGAAATCAAAGTAACAGAACAGGAGAGGGATCTGGGGATTGTAGACTCCTCAGACTTTAAGGTAGGAATCCAATGTAGCAGGGCAACGGGAAAGGCCAATGGAATGTTGGCATGCAGGCAGCCCCTGATTACTAGCAGAAAGAAGGAGGTAATAATGCCCCTTTACAAAGCCATGGTAATGCCACACCTGGAGTGTGGGGTTCAGTTCTGGAGGCCACATCTCTGCAAGGATATAGATGCGTTGGAGAGGGTTCAAAGAAGGGCAACCAATATGGTGCACGTTATGTAGGGAAAATCATACGAGCAAAGATGTAAAGAGCTGGATCCGTACACGCTGGAGACAAGGAGGGAAAGGGGAGCATGATTGAAACTTTTAAATACGTAAGGGGGCTCAATAAAGTGGGGAAAGGAGGGCTTACTTAAGAGAAATTAGGGCATCAGAACTAGAGGGCACAGCCTCAGACTGTAAGGAAAAAGATACAGGGGCAATGTGAGAGGGCATTTCTTCACAGAGAGGGTGGTGGAGCCCTGGAACAGACTACCAGATGGAGTGGTGGGGGCTAAATTGGCACGGGGTCATAATGTTGCAGACGCCACCGCACGCACCACAACCACGCAGCAGCAAACAGTATGAAAACATGCTCAACTGTTTTACATTTGTTTTGCAGGGGGCTTCGCCCCCCCGTGCCCCCCGCACCACCCCAGACTTATTATAATCCACTCCGAGGGAGTGTTGACTTGGGGGTAAGAAAAAAAAAAAAACAGTAAAAGATTCCTGAGTCAGGAATGAAACCCTGTTCCCCAACCCCATTCACTGCAGGGTCGAGTGCTCTAGCCACTCCAGCATGGGAGCAGTTCGACTGAGCACCAGACCGGCAGTGTTCATAAACACTTCCTCCTTCATGGTGAGCATCAGGGGTAGCGATACTTTCATATCGTTGTAATTCCCCATACGCTCGAAAGGCACACGCGCTGCTCACAGCGCTGTCGTGCTGTACACGGTTTTCTGCACGCGAATATCACCGGTACCAGGCTAAATCGGTGGAAGAATTCAAGAGGGCATGGGACAAGCATATGGGGCTGCGTATCGGACTAGGCTGGGGCTGTCAGGAAGGGGGAGGTACAGGGGGGAAAAAAAGGGCAGAGTAGATGGGCCGGTATGGTCCATTTCTGCCATCGAGCTTCTATGATTCTATAAGTCTATGATTAATTTCAGAGGGTTTCTAGGTTTATTAGGTTTACTGGGTTTTAATGGAAAAAAGAAGGCCGTAGCCCATCGTGATTTTTCCCCACACAGTGTGGGCTCATTAAGACAAAGGTAACCCTGTTAGCCAACTATCAAGTCCTCTTTTAAAAATATTGACACTATCTGAATCAACCAGTGCTTGGGGTAATTGGTTCCAGAGTCTGGGTGCCCTAACCGAGAAAAAATGTTTTCTAAGATTAGCACTTGCAAATGGAACAAATCATTTTTTATTATGGCTTCTTGGCACTATACGGCTATTAGTAAAATGGAGGCCACACTTTTTCATAAGTTCAGTGTTTTGCATAAGTTTATAAGTTAATATCTGATCTCCCCTAATTCTTCTGTTATGCAGAGTATGCAATCCTGCCAATTTTAGTCTATCTGGGTAAGAGTATTTAGATAGTCTTGGAACCATCCTTGTGGCTCGTTGCTGGATATTCTCTAACCGCTTTATGTCACCTTTCAGATGGGGGCTCCAAAAAGGAGACCCATGATCAATTAGGGGGTGAATACATGCCCCATAGAGCGGTATTAAACGCTATTCATTTCTTGTGACAAAGGAACGCCGAATTTGTCGGAGTATGCCATTTGTGGTATTGGCTATTTTTAAGCAATGGTCCGAAAAGGTTAATGAAGAATTCACCAAGATACCTAGATCTCTTTCTGTATTAATTGATTTAATCAAGTTGTTGTTTATATAATAACTATATTTTGAGTTTCAGTTGCCATAATGTAAGACCATACATTTGTCTATATTAAAATCCATTTTGTTAATAATTGCCCAATTTTCAATTTTTTAATAAGACGAGTTTGAGTGAATTATGGTCATAATCATTATCAACCATGCCCCCAAGTTTGGAATCATCAGCAAACTTGCATAACCAATTTGTATTACTTATTCCCATGACACTGATATATATTTATTGAACAGTATGAGGCCAAGCACTGAGCCCTGTGGTACCCCACTGGAGACTGCGGCTACGTTTGAAACACAGTCGTTTATAGAGATCCTTTGCATTCTGTTTGATAGCCAAGCATTTATCCAGTTTACTAACCCTACAGAAAATCCCAGTGATTTTAGTTTTCTAATTACATTTCTGTGGGGCACTTTGTCAAATGCCTTGCTGAAATCCAACAGTATGACATCAATATTTTGTTTATTTTCTAGGACCATGCTAATGTTATTATAAAAAGACAACAAATTAATAGAGCAGGAGTGACCAACTTTGAAACCATGTTGGGTGGAGTCTACTATATTTAATTCCTCCATTTCCTTCTCTAAGTAGGTTTTTATTTATTTTATTTATTGAATTTTGATGACCGGGTAGGCCCACTATTTTTTTCCATGGTCTTACAAATAATTGAGGTTAGGCTAATGGGCTGGAAATTTTGAAAAAAAGATCTATTTCCCTTTTTATGAATAGGGGTTATGATTGCTGATAACCAATATACTGGGATTTCGGCTGAATGTAAAGATTTGTTAAATAGAATGGATAAGGGAATTGAAATTGCCTCTGTTGTATCTATAAGAAATCTAGGACTAACTTGGTCAGGTCCTGGGCTGGTGGATTTCTTTAAGGCTTTAAGAAGAGGGAGAATATCTGCAGCCGTAATGTTATAGTTTTTTATGAAATTTTGACTTGCTGTTGCATCACTACACGGCATGTAATAATTTTTTTAGAGTAGACAGAGCAGAAATAGGAATTATAATAATTTGCTATTTCAATGTCTGAATGAATTATTTTATTATCTAGTGTTAAAGGCCCTATTTTTCTAGAGTTATACTTTTTATTGTTTAAGTATGAAAATAATGCACTATAGCCATCTTTGGTATGGGCTAATTTGAATTCTGTTTTCATTTTAGCCTTTTTAATCATATCTTTTAAAACTTGTGTTGTCTTTTTATATTTACTGTAGGTTTCATCAAATCTTTTACCTGTTTTCAGTTTTATGATTAACTTTTTTTTTTCTTTTGATCTGGGTCATAATGGATTTTTAGCCAAATTGGGATTCTGCCTTTTTTGTTGTATTTATTTTTTTTTGGCACGTTTCCTTTCTAGTGCAAAAATTACATCCTTTGGTTTTAACCAGGCCTCATTAACCGTGAGGCCAAAGAAAAGTTGTGACCATTTAACACTATTTAATTTAGCTGTAATCACTCCGCAGTTAGCATTACCATAGTTTCTAAAGACAGTTTTTTTAATTTATGGTGTACGCCCATTAATTCAAACGTAATGGAGTGATGGTCGCTATTGCTTAAGGGATCAGATGTTAAAATACAGTATTGGTGAGTTTGTGACTAATGTTGGAGATGAGGAGACCAAGAATGTTCCCTCCTCTGGTGGGAAAATGTACTAGTTGTGTTAGACCATTCTCAGTTAACATGTTCAAAAAATCAGCGTCTTGTTTGTTATTGCTAGAATGAGTGGACCAGTTTGTATGGGGCATGTTAAAGTCGCCCATGATTACCACATCTTTATAATCAGAGAATGTATCAATGTCCCTAAGTAAAGCCTCCCTATAACTATGATCGAAAGAAGGGGGTTATAACAATTTCCCACAATCATTTGGGGGTGACCTTGGATCTGAATAGACACCCATATAGATTCTACATTTGATGTAGACTGTAATTCATAAGATGTTATGTCTTCTCTAACATAAAGTCCTGCTCCTCCACCTTTTTTATTATTTCTGTTTTTATTGATAAAGTTTGTAACCTGGAATTTGCTGATTCCAAACAGAATCTGAGTCCCACCAGGATTCAGTTATCCCTATTATATCTAAATTTAATAATTTACTTTTAGCCTCTAGTTCTGCTAATTTAGTGATATTAAATGATCTAGCATTTAGAGGCACGAATTTGTAACCCCTAAGGGGCTGTTTACCCAATGATTAAGAGATAGGGGAGATACCCCTTTCTCCCCCTTCCGCTTTAGTTTAAATGGTTTGTAATTATACTCAGAAAGGATTTCCCCAACATGGTGCTACCCTGACTACTAAGGTGTAGACCATCCCAACTATACAAAGGAGATTTATCTACAAAATTCTCCTAGTGGGTTATACAAGCTATGTTCTAAGAAATGCACCATTTGCAAAGCCATTCATTTGTTTGTTTAATCCTAGTAGTGACAAGATCCATTGCTCTAGGGACAGGTAAAATTTCAGAAAAGCACACCATGCAATCTCTATCTACCAGCATGTTGTTTAAAGCAATTATGTCCCGTTGTAAGGACTTGTGGTTGGAGCTTAAGATATCGTTAATTTCTGCATGTATAATGATTAAGGGATTTTGACCGGAGTCTTTTAAAGTATCAGGTATCATATTGGTAATGTTGGATACCTTAGCCCCTCTAAAACTGGAACAGGTGCAATTTACCTTGTCCTGGCCACAGACAATCCTGTCCGTACAAAGTAAGGCATTCAGCTAACAGGTCTATGCTGTTGTCAAGTATTTGTTTAGTTGACCCCAGTGTAATAACTTAAGACTGAAAATGGGTGGGTGGGGAACTGGTTAGATTGCAGGGCACAGAGGGTGGTGGTAAATGTCTGTCACTCCGCAGAGGGAAGGGTGACCAGTGGGGTGCCACAGGGATCAGTGCTGGGTCCAGTCCTCTTCAACATCTTTATGAGTGACATTATGGAAGACCTAGAAGGGAGAATTTGCCTGTTTGCTCATGACACAAAGCTCTGTAACAAGGTGGACACACTGGAGGATTTGGAGAGAATGAAGAGAGATCTACAGAAGCTTGAGGACTGGTCAAGAGAGTGGCAGTTGAAATTTAATGCAAAGCAATGCAAAATAATGCATATGGGGCACAAAAACCCTGGAACAACAAATCAGCTGTGGGGGTATAGAATGTTCCAATCAGGAAAAGGACCTGGGGTTATGATTTCTGATAACCTCAATGTAGGGAGTCAGTGTGACGAGGTGGCAGGTAAAGCAAGCAGGATGCTGGGATGCATAGGCAGGGGTATCACAAGCAGGAAAAGGGAGGTCATAATTCCACTATACAAGACATTAGTGAAGCCACACCTCAACTACAGTGTCCAGTTCTGGAGGCTTCACCTACGTAAGGATATAGACAGGGTGGAGGCAGTGCAGAGTAGGGCAACCAAGATGGTAAAAGGATTCCATCCCAAAACCTACGAGGACAGGCTGAAGGACTTGAATATGTACTCCCCGGAGGAGAGGAGGTGGGAACATAACTGAGACATATAAGTTCCTCATGGGGAGGAAGAAGGTGAAGGAAAACAACATTTTTCATTGAAAAAGAGGTTCCAGGACTAGGGGAAATGGGATGAAACTGGAGGGAGGTGCAGAGGGAACATGAGGAAGTATTTCTTCATGGAGAGGGTGGTGGACAAATGGAATGCCCTGCTGGAGGAGATGGTGGGGGCTGAAATGATTACAGGATTTAAGAAAGCATGGGATAGGCACAGGGGGATCCTGGTAGTCGGGGGAGCGGGACAACCTAGTTCTAGAGAAGCTTGAAGAAGCAAAGTTATGTGCACAAATGCTCAGACTTGGTGGTCTGAAGGCCCTTATCTGTCGTCATTGTCTATGTATCTATGTAAAATTTTATTAAGCTGTAGTACAGGTTGAGCAAATATCAAAGTACCTGATGTGCTGTGCCACTTCCTTAGGGAGTGGGAGCAGTGGCAGATAAATGACTCTAAAGAACAGTGAATTGCATGGCACTGTAGATATTCTGCAGTAGGTTGCAAGTTCTGTGCAAACTTCTGTGGCTGCAGAATTCTAGGGGCCTTGCCATAAATGTCTTGCCACTCATGGTACTTTATATTACTCACTATGTGCCATTTGCTCTGTATTCCTCTCTTCCCTCATCTCTCTCTCTCTCGCTCCCCCTATTTCTCCATATATATATGGCATGCTCTCCAGCTCTGTCCCAATTCACCACATCACTGACCCCTAACATGCTGCCATACTCCGTATACATTTGCTGCTCTGTTACACTTGCTCTCTCCTCTCCCCAATCTCAGCTCCCCAATGTGCTCCCATTCCTCATCATTCACATTACCTGCTCTGTAGCACTTTCCCTCTCCTCCTCCTCAGTATGAGCCCCTTCAAACTGCTGCTATTCAATGTCATTCACATTAGTTGCTCTATGCCACTCCTTCCTGATCTCTGACCCCCCACAACATGTTAACATATTCCCTATACATTAGCCACTCTGTTGCACTTGCTGTTCCTTCCCTGATTTCTGCCCCCCAAAATAATGTCATTTATTAACATTCACATTTGCCGTTCTGGGGCCCTTACTATCTATTTCTCCTCTCCCCGGTATCTACCATTCACTGTTATTCACATTAGTTACTCCGCAGCACTTTCTCTCTATTCCTCCCTTCTCTTGTATTTACAACCCTCAAAATGCTACTATTCACCATCATTCCCTTTAACCACTCTGCTACCCTTGATCCTTATTTCTCCCCTCCCCAATATCTGCCCCTTCAAAATGCTGGCATTGTCTCTACACATTAGCTGCTCTGCAGCACTTATTCTCTCCCATCCACCCTGAAATGTCTTGCCACATAGAAACATAGAAAGTGATGGCAGAAGAGGACCATAAGGACCAACTAGTCTGCCCTTAAGTCTACCCCTCCCTTAACTGCTATTCAGTGTTCCTAGTACCTCATATTAATGATTGTGTCCTCCACTCCCAAATCTCTCTCCCCCAGCATATCGTTATTCTCAGTATTCACGATAGGCTCTCTGTCTCTAGCCCTGTTCTTCCCCATCTCTGGTGCCCCTAACATGCCACCATTTTCCATATACATTTGCTGCTCTGTGATATTTGCTCTCTCCTCACCTCTCTGATCTCTGACTCAGCATGCCTCCATACCCCATAATTCTCATTGCATGCTCTCTATAACTTGCTTTCTCCCTCTACCTGATATATGCCCACCCAAACAAAGGCCATTCACTGTAATTCACATTAGCTGCTCTGCACCACTTTCTCTATATCTATCGCTTCCCTGATCTCTGCACCCCCCACAAAATGCCAACATTTTCCCTGTACATTAGCTGCTCAGCCACACTTGCTCTTTCCTCCCTTCCTCTCCCCTCCCTAATCTTTGACCCCCAAATGCTGTCATTCACATTAGCGCAGTGCAGTACTTGCTCTCAAATTCTCTGCTCCCTGATATCTGCCCCTGCAAAATGCTAACATTGTCACTACACATTATCTGCTCTGTGGCACTTAATCCCTCCTACCCATCATCATACGGGTATGTCTCACCAGTCTCAGTACTTCATATTATCTTCCATGTGCCATTTGCTCTCTATCCCTCCCTACCCTGATCTCCCTCTCCCAACAAACTACTATTCTCCATATACATTTGCCACTCTGTGACACTTGCTCTCTCCCCTCCCCTCCTCTTCTCCCCTCCCCTCACTGATCTCTGTCCCCTCAAACCTGTTGCCATTCAGCATCATTCACATCGCCACTCTGCAGCACTTGCTCTCCATTCCTCCCTGATCTCTGTGCCCCCAAATGCTGACATTGCCCTTACACATTTGGCACTGTGCTCCACTTGCTTTCTTGCCTCCCCCTCCCCAATTTCTGTACCTCCCCAAATCTACAATCATTCACCATCATTTACATTAGCCATTCTAGCACTTGGTCTCTATCTCTCCCTCACCCAACTTCTGCCCCTCCCCAATATGCTGGCATTGTCCCTACACATTAACTGCTCATTGGCACGCACTCTTCCCCCACCCCAATCTCTGCTCCAGAATATGCCACAATTCATCATTCCCATTAAACACTCTGTGACACTTGCTTTTTATTTCTCCCCTCCCCAATACCTGCCCCCAAATGCTGGCATTGTCCCTATACATTAGCCACTCTGTGTCACTTACTCTCCCCCACCCTCCCGGAAATGTCTTGCCATTCCTGGTACTTTATATTACCTGTTGTGTGTCATTTGTTCTCTATTCCTCCACTTCCCAATCTCTCCCCCTACAGCATACTGCCATTCTCAATATACATGATAGTTCTCTGACTGTATCCCTGTTCTTCCCCATCTCTGACCCTCTTAACATACCACCATTCTCTGAATACATTTGCTGCTCTGTGGCACTTGCTCTGTCCCCACCTCCCTGATTTCAGCCCCCCATGTGGCCCCAGTCCCCATCATTCACATTACCTGCTCTGTAGCATTTCCTCTCTCCCCTCCTCGATATCTGACCCTAAAACTACTGCCATTCACTGTAATTAACATTGGCTGCTCTGTGCCACTTGCTCTGTAGCCATCCTCTATCCACTCTCTGCCCCCCCCATAACAAGACAACATTTTTCCTGTACATTAGATGCTTCGCAGTACTTGCTCTTTCCAGCTTGATCTCTGCCCCCCCAATGCTGCCATTCACTGTCATTCACATTAGTGCTTTGCAGCACTTGCTGTGTTCTTCTCTGCTCCCTGAGATCTGCCCTCCAAAATGTCAGCATTTTCCATACACATTTGCCACTCTGCATCACTTACTCTCTTCCACCTCACCCTCAAATGTCTTGCCACTCCCAGCACTTCATATTACCCGCTGTGTGCCATTTGTACTCTATTCCTCCCTTCCTTTCTCTCCCTCCTGAAACATACTGCCACTCTGCATATACATGACACACTCTTTGGCATTATCCCTGTTCTGCCCCATCTCTGGGCCTCCAGCATCCACTATTCTTTGAACAGAATTGCAGCTCTGTGGCACTTGTCCTCCCTCCTCTCCACCCTGATCTCTACCCCCCCAATGTTCCTCCATTCACCATCATGCCCATTACCTGATCTGTAGCACTTCCTCTTTCCCCTTCTCAATATCTGCCCCCCAAACTGCTGCCATTCACCGTAATTCTCATTAGCTGGTCCACACCACTTACTGTATATCAATCCCTTCCCCAGTCTTTGCCCCCCACAACATGCCAACTTTTTGTTTATACATTAGCCATTCTGCAGCATTTGCTCTTCACTCCCTCCTCAGTCTCTGCCCCAAAATGCTGCCATTCACTGTCATTCACATTAGCTACTATGCAGCATTTGCTCTGTATCTTTAACCTCCCCGCTAACCTGCCCCAAATGCTGGGATTGTCCTTACGCATTAGCCACTCTGAGGCACTTACTCTCTCTCTCTCTCTCTCCTCCTTCATAATATCTGCCCCCCCAAAAAACTGCCACCATTCACCATCATTCACATTAGCCACTCTGCAGCACTTGCTCTCTATTTCTCCCTGATCTCTGACCCCCAAAATGCTGGCATTGTCCCTGCACATTTGATGTTCTTCGACTCTTGCTCTCTCTCCCCTCCTCTCCAATGTCTGCTCCTCCCCAAACCTGCCACAATTCACCATCATTCACATTAGCCACTCTACAGTGCTTAGTTTCTGTCCCTCTGTTATCCAATTTCAGACCCCCTCCCAGCATGCTGGCATTGTCTCTACTCATTAGCTACTATTTGGCACTTGGTCTACCCTTCCCTGATCTCTGCCCCGAATATGCTGACATTCGTTTCTGTTAGCCACTCTGTGGCGGTAACCTGTGAAGTGGGCTCATGAGGAAGGGTGCCATCCATTACAGCAACACCTTCCTCGTGCAATCCACTCATGGTGACGGAACGGTAGGGCAACCAGATGAGGGGGTGGGCGAGCTAGGTGACAGGATGTTGTTATATGTATGTACGCAGGGGGGGAGGGAGCAAACATGGAAAGTGTGGGCTTGGAGGGGGTGGAGAGGCCGTAGAGAGTGGCACTGCGGTCAAACTGCATCATGGCATCAGGGATTGGCTAGTGGCTAGGGTGGCTGAGGTACCGGGTTCAGGTCCAGGTGGTGGTGTGATTTTATTGCATGGCCGAACCTTTTTTTTTACTGCTTTCACCCTGATGCACTTCCGGAGCTGATAATCCTTAAGTGGTGTGGGGCAGCTCCCCCACAGAAAGCAGTAAAATATGTACCGGCACCATTGTGCCAGGTAGTTAGTTGTCAGAGTGCCGAAAATGTGTTTGGCACTCTGACTGAGCGATAACAGTGATCACCTTTAGGCGTTTGCCGTTATCACATAGACCCCTCTGTGGCACTTGCAAGAGCATAACCCTTCTCTCTCCAGCCTCTGGTCCCCAAGATGCCCATGCTGGCTAACATGAAGGAAGCAGAAAGTATGTATTTGAGGACATGAACTGGGCTGGACGTCAGTGACTAGTGTTGTCCTGCAGTGGTCATACCTGGCTCCGGTACTTTTTAACATTTATGTGGCTATCATGCAGTCGGGGTTGGGGGTTGGATTAGCAAGTTTGCAGATGACTAAAATTGGCATGGTGGTAGATACTGAAGAGGGGGTTGGATAATCTCGCATAGGCTAAAAAATCCAAATTAATATTCATTCAGAACAAATCTGCAAAGATGCATCTTGGGTCTAAGAACAATCATTATAAGTATCATCCTTATTGTAGAGTGTTACAAGTGACAACTGAAAAAAGAGACTTGGATGTGAGAGTCTCCAATAACTTGAAATGTAGTAATTAGTGCCAACAGTTAACAGCTAAGGTATGCAGAGTCCTGGGATGCATAGGAAGGAATATCACCAGTAGAAGCAAGGAAGTAATACTGTCCTTGAACAGGTCCTTGGTAAGACTCCACACTAAATACTCCAGCCAGTTTTGGTCCCCACAAGGAGTAGGAGACATTAGGATCACGGAAGGAGTACAAAGGAATGCTGCCAAAATAAGGGGAATGAGGGGTAAGAGTTATGATGAAAAACTGCATGAGTTGAATAAGTACAGCTTGGAGCATAGAAGGTTAAAGGGTGACATGTGCCTTGTTTTCAAAGCCTTCCAGAGTAAGGATGAATAGGACTGTTTGGGGCTGGAGGCAAGGAAATGCATTTAAGAGGGGAGAAGACATGATAAACATCTTAAGGGTGTGTGGCCGGGTGTGGGTGAACAGCAGACAACAGCAGAATGGTGTAACACACCGCAATGTGGCTTTGTTTTATTTAAAAGTCAAGATAAAACAATAAACTCCAAAATAAATAAAGCAACATTCTTTACAGAATTACAGGTAATTCACTTTCCTTAGTGACCACAGGGGATAACCTTAAGCAATGGTATATCCCTTCTTCAACACATTAGTTTGCAGCAACAGACTATGCACGTCTTTCCTCTGCGCTTGGTCAGCACCTACTAACCCACTGATCTTGCTCTCCTGTGGAAATGAACTATCCCCTATGTTGGTCTTCTTTGTTTGGGTGAAGGGGAGCCCAAATAATAAAAACAAAAACTTTTCTGTTCCTTTATGTTGCATAATACAGCACTTTATTGTACATCTCTTGTTAATATTTTTTGCACTGTTTAATCTGTCTTGCATCACTGTAAAATAATAATAATTCTTCATTTAAGCGCCTTTCAAATTACCAAAGCACTTTACAAAAATGGCTAAAACAGTAACATAAAGCAACATGTACCTAATGTGTTAATTTTTCTCAATGTATGTATTGTAAGTTTGTATGTTTATTCTCCCTATGACCCTTCCTCCAGGACGCACTGGGAGACGAGCAACTTGTTGTTCAGTGTGGCTTTCATGGTGAAGCATTTCAATAAATAAATAAATAAGCTAAAGACAAAGAACCTCAGTGCAAAAGCATTGAAGCAAGGGTTACCTCAAAGGGCACTAGCAATAAAGCCAAGTTTCAAAGAAACACAACATCACACATACCCCCATAATGCAAAGCATCATGGGATGTATATGCAAATCATCATTACATTTTAGGCTGGTTCAGTTTAGAGCAGGAATGCATGGTGCCAAAGGGCCTCTCAAATAATCTGTAATTTACATGCATTTTAAATAACACAATGGGGGTCTTCTGATATCTCTACCCCAGTAACTTAATTTTTATAATACCGTCCCCTACTAACTTTTTATCATTATCAAAAACACCTAGTGCCATGGTATTTTCAACATTTACAGGTTTCATACACATAAGGCATATACATCAAACATGTAATACATTAACGAGGTGTGGGTTATGTGTTGATAAGAGCACTCTAGGTGTAGTACGGCGAGGTGCTTGCTACCGAGTGCCTTATGCCCCTGGTGTGTTTATCTGCACATAACCCACACCTCGGAGTGTGTTATTGTGCTTATAAAATGGGCCCCCCCTCACAATAAATCCACTTAATAAAAATATATATATAAGTTTTTTTAAAGTATAGTCAAAGTGTTAAATATGCCAAATATAGAAAAATAGTCCCTCTGTTGTGTAGCTATGACATTCAGCTACAAGAGGGTGTTGGAGTTTGTATGTGTCTTTTTGTGTCCTTTGAAGGCTGTCTGTCACTAACACACACTTTGTTTTTTTTTATAGTTTTATCATTAATTTTGTTTTATTTAGCATTTGTTTTAACTGTAGCCAGCTCCTGTTTGAGTCTCTGTGGACAGCGTGTGCCTTCGTGGTTGCTGGCGCGCGGTTTCCTATTTTACGGTTTTGTCCCTGTGTTCTGTGAAGTATATTTCTCTCCTAACTTTGTTTTTTTTTTTTGTACTATTTGTATTAAGTTGGAGCTAGCTGCTCACTTGATTGTGTGTGATGGTGTGTCTTATGTTAGTGATCTGCGCATCTCGCCGGAGCCTTCAATGGGAAGCCCCGAGTTAGCATTCTGGCAGCATGCGGGATGCCGGTTTAGTGTCAGTGAGCTTTGTCACCATCAGAACAGCACAGTTAGCGGGGGGAGCAGTTTTGGATTCAGAGGAGAGTGGCTGTTTTTTCAATTTTGTGCCATAAAGTGTGGTCGGGGAAGGCGGGGTACAATCATGATGTGGAGACTGTAGCAAGTGGGAGTGAAGAAACACAGCGGGGAACGGAGCCGCATCAGCAGTCCATCGGAGAGCCATGGATAAGCGACGTGCCACAAACTTTTGAAGTGACAAGGTTAGATTTTTATTTCAAGATTCCTTTTTTGGGGGTGAATTTTCACTCAATCAAGGCAAAGAGCATGCCATGGGGGGGGGGTGGCAGTGACCATAGATCATCAGCACAGCAGCATAAACATTTTTGCTAAAGTCTTCCGGCATGCATGGATTTTCAGATGTTCTGCATCTTGACTGACTGAAGAGGTGCTGGTTGGCACAATATGCTCTGATAAGGACATAGCCAGAGGCACCTCTCAGCCAATCAGTATGCAGAATTCTTTAGACCCATTTTATAAGGTATTTTATGACATAGTGCTATTGCATACTAAATCCAATAATGAGGAACACAGCCTGTTGTTTTACATCAGCTTGGTGGTCACCGCAATAACTTCTCTGTAGAAGAACCTGAGAGGGAAAAGGACAAATTAAAGAGGACACTACAGCATAATCAAGAAAGGGGAGGGGGCACCCATAGGTGGCCAACCTTATGGACTAGAAATTGTAAAGGATAGATTAGGCTAAGAAATAGAAGAACTGTAGCAACAGATTTAAGAAAAGGTCAGTCCTCAAGAGTGGCAGAATCTTCCTGTCACATAGGTTCATAGGTTTTTACGAGTTAGGTTGAAAGACCTACAGTATGTATAACTCGTCACTTGTTAGTGGTAATGCCTGCACTTCTCTTCTCCCATGTACCTGTCCAGCATTTTTTAAAAGATGTCATTGAATTACTTGTGACCATCCATTCTGGTAAACTATTCCGGATCGATACAACTCTCTGGTTGAACCGTTTAGTTCTTTTAACAGTATTAGCTACCTCGCCTTGTAGCTGTAAGTTATGGGCTCTGGTTCCTTTAGATAATTTCCTCTTATATAGTCCAGTGATTTCACAAATAAGGTAATCTATCATTGCTCTCTATACTAAGCAGAGGTCCCCTCTCAGTCTCCTATAGTGCATGGAGTACAGGTTCAAGTTATTCAATCTTTCTGTATAAAATTTATTTTCCTGTTCACTGATTTTTTTTTTTTAGTTGCTCTTCTTTGAACTCCCTCTATTAATTTTTGACTTCTTATACTTTGGGGTGCGCTGAAGGGAGAACAGTACTCTAAATGGGGTCTCACAAGTGAAGTAAACAATGGAATCATAACCCCTGGCTCTCTACTTTTAGTGTTTTTCAGTATAGTGGCCAGGATCCTATTACACTTTTGAACTGCAATTCTGGTGTTTGTGTCAAACTTTAGATAATTTGTTATAACACCCAGATCCCTTTCTTTTGATGTTTCCTGTAATATAATATTATTCAGTTTGTATTGGTAACTGGGGTTGTTTTTCCCTAAATGCATAACTTTACACTTTCCCTCATTAAGCCTCAGTTTGTTAGTTATGACCCAGTTCTTCAACATTTTTAAATCATCCTGGAGATTTTTAGCTGAGTCCATATTATTTACGATAGCTCTGATTTTTACTATCATCAGCATTAGTTGCATAGCCGAGAATGACTTGATATTTGCATAGTTGAAATAAATATGTTAAACAAAGTTGGTCCTAGGACTGACCCATGGGGCTCTTCATTTGTCACGTTTCCCCAATCTGAATAATGTCCTGTAAGTCCCACTCTGTGCCTCCTTTTCCCCAGCCACGAGTCTACCCATGGAGCACTTTTTGGGTGTAGCTCTATTTCCCATGTTCCAGTCTGTTTATTAGGATTTGGTGTGACACAGTGTCAAAAGCCTTGGAGTAATCGATAACATCAACCGGGAGCCCCCTGTCAAGTGCCGAACTAACAGATTTGTAGAAATGTAACTGATTTGTTGGGCATGAATGCCACTGTACAAAACTGTGTTGGGTAATGTCTTCCTGTTGTCATTCTCTAATATAGTTAACAATATATTCCTGCATTATACCTTCCAGGAGTTTACCCAGCACGGAGGTCAAGCTGATAGGACAATAATTTTTAACATCTTGTCCGTCCCCACTTTTATATATTGGTGACACATTGACCTCTCTCCATTCTTCTACTGTTTTCCCTTCCTTGACTGAAGCTGTAAATAGGCGTGCTATTGGACCTGCCAATTCATCAGCTAATTCAATTAGTAATTTTGGATGGTATGCCACCCTTACAGCGACACCAACACAGCGAAATACATACCTGTCAGCAAAATTCACACATTGCCGACAGGTCACTTTGTTGGTGTGCCCGAGACAGGGGCATACTGTCTCCCGGTCCTGCACCCCCAACCCCGAATCAACTCTGACTGGAGTTGAGAATCCTAAAGATGGAGGGTGGGAGGTATGAGGGACGAACCCTCAATAAAAAAACAGGGACAGAGAGATTATTAGGAATCATGCATCTAACTCATGGGTTCCACATGATTCCTGTCAGTGAGATGCTGGCTCCATATAAAGGATGTTGAACCGGCATGGTAGAGCCATTTTGGATGTATATTACCTGGTCCAGATGATTTGTTGGGTTTTAATTTTTTATTCTATTTCTTACTTCCTGCCTATTAATAATGATGGTCCCTATACACATGGGGTGGGAAGTACATGCCCAACGTGCGCATCCTGCCCACGCAGCTACGCACGTGCGGACAGGTGCACACCGATGGCTTTCACCACTGCTGGCCACCTGTCTGCAGCCCTGCCCCACTGGCATGCAGGTCCATGCAGGACAGGCATAGGCAGAGTCACGGACCCATACGGATGCCCGGCATAGGTCCAACAGTGGATCCCTTGTGCGGCGGGGTGTACATTGGCAGCGTGCCCCACAGATGTCCGAGGGCCAGCGGCTGTGGTGGGAGGGCAAAGCCACCGGCCCTCCGATGGCACTGCAGCTCTGTTAGAAAATGTACTTGTTTGCTGATAATTTATTAGAATAGTAATAAAATTGCAGTTTGTCTAACCTTCCTTCTTTGCAGCATGGACATTTGCTTATCTCCACCATCTTGGTCCTAGACTGCTGAAATGGGCCATTCAGTACCTTTGGGGACTCTAAAATGGAGCCTGTCCCCAGGGGCTTTGTGAGAGCAAAATTCTGTAGGAATTGTAGTTTTGGGCTTTTGGCACCTAAATGAACCTGGATGGGGAGCACTTGTGACTGTCAGAGGAGTCAGCCAACTGAACCTTTAGGATTCTGGGGAAAGTCCCAGACTGCTTGCAGTTTGAGGTCAGTCTGAATTGGGAAGTGAAAGTGGTAACAGCTTGAGTGATTCAAGCAGCAGCCCCTGTGTAATTTGCACAGGAGAACTGTGAAAGGGCTTAGTTTTGGCCTGCCTACTGTCCCTGAGAGGGAAAATAGAGCTTATTCAGACTGAATCCTAGTTCTGAGAATGATTTAAGCCATTGAACTATGACCAGACTTTAACCTGAAGAAGACCGAAGATTTGAAGAATGCGATCGGCCTGTCAGGATTTCCAGCCACCTTTGAACTCCCAGTTTGTGCAGAGACTCTGTAATTGCAACCGGATAGCAATCTGCCTGGTACAGTAGAATTTCTTACATGTAACTGTGCTGTTAGTGGGTCGTGATTTGGTTCTCCACTGTATGCTGAACTGTGTTCTGCTTGCTTGAGGCTGCATCCAGCTCCCACGGACTAAATCCATATTCATCTCCATTGGGCCTGGTCTTTGCCACACTGGCCCAGCCAGACTACCCGCTGCACAGAGAAAGCCATCGATGAGAGACCTGCCTGGGGATCAGCCCCCTGCTCATGCTTTGAACAGGAATGATGCCTTGGTGATTTGTGTGGGCCCTGCTTCTCCTGGCACTCCAGTTCAACAGCCTGCTGTTTTGATTTCATCCTGCCGGTGTCCTGTATTGGGCATCATGAGCAAACATCTGGGTAGCTTCCTGCAATAACAGCTAAATCTAAAGTGTTGTCATCTGATTGCTTTGTTTTCTTTTCTGTCATGAACTGAGCCCTCCGGCTCCGGATTACAAATATTGTGTGTTGTGCATGTTACTTTTTTCCATCGCAGGGCCCCAACCAGCTGTGAGCCGGCCTACCCCGGGCAACGTTTCTGGCTAGCCCACCGTCTGCCTACCTGGGTACCCAGAGGCCCAGATTTTCAAACTGCGCCATTCTGAGGCGCAAGCCCCTGCGCTGCTCAAAAAAGTTGCGCAGGGGTGTGGCCGGGGTGATATTCAAAGGAGTTGCGCTGTTGAGCAACTCCTTTGAATATCACCCCCCAGCCACAGCACTTGCGCATGGCGCAGTGGAACTTACGCCACCGCAAGTTGCCAGAGTTGAGCATTAAACTTGCGGTGGCGCAAGTACCATTGCGCCATGCTCAAATTTCCGATATTCAAAAGGTGACATGCAAATGGGGCCATAATTTATGCAAGGCGCAGGGGGGCCATTTGCATCTATTTATGGCCCCATTTGCATGCCATTTGCATGTAGGTGCGCCGATCCCCGAGGACTTGCTCCTGGCCACCCTGCCAGGCAGCAGCCGTTGGGGACCGACGCACAATGCAGCCCGATCGCGGGCATCACAGTTACATGAAACCCCCACATATCCCACAGCCCGATCGCGGGCAGTACAGGTACATGAAACCCCCCACATATCCCACAGCCCGATCGCGGGCAGTACAGATACATGAACCCCACACACACACATCTCCCACAGCCCGATCGCGGGCAGAGCGTATATGAACCCCAGTGCCCGATCGCGGGCAGAATGTAACCCTCCCCCAACCCGAATATCTCCCTGGTGGTCCAGTGGAGTCAGAGTTCATCGCGGGCAGAATGTCACATCACAACCCCCAAACATCTCCCTGGTGTCTAGTGTCCCCACCCACCCACGAAGCCCCTCCACCCCGCTCCCCGCGCCGGCGGGCGACAGCATCCACCGGCCTGCCGCCCGCGCCGCCGACTGACTGTCGGGTGACTGCCATTGGTAGAGCTAGCCTAGTTACGCGCAGCCTATCACAGACATGACAGTTCAGATTTGTGAATGAACATCATTCACAAATCTGGACTGTCATGTAGGGTATGGGCTGCACGCCCATTGGCTGTAGCTCTGCACCAATGGGCGGCAGCCCTACCGGACAGTCAGTTGGCGGGCGGCAGGCGGGTGGATGCTGCCGCTCACCGCTGCGGGGGAGCGGGTGGAGGGGCTTCGTGGGTGGGTGGGGGGACACTAGACACCAGGGAGATGTTTTGGGGGTTGTAGATGTGACATTCTGCCCGCGATCGGGCTTTACGGTCCACTGGACCACCAGGGAGATATTCGGTTGGGGAGGGTTACTTTCGCCCGCGATCGGGCACTGGAGGGGGTTCATACACGTTCTGCCCGCGATCGGGCTGTGGGAGATGTGTGTGTGTGTGTGTGTGGTGGGGGTTTCATGTAACTGTACTGCCCTGCGATCGGGCTGTGGGATATGTGTGTGGGGGTTTCATGTAACTGTGATGCCCGCGATCGGGCTTCGGATATGTGTGGGGGTTTTGACTGTGATGCCCCGATCGGGCTGTGGGAGATGTGGGCGGGGGGGTCATGTTACTCCATACCTCTCAACCTCTTGTGTCATGAATCAGGACAAGGCTTAAAAAATCAGGGACAAAGATGCCAAATCAGGGACACATCTTAACAATTGGTAATATTCACTCAGAAATCTGATAGAATAAGGGATTTGTATAAGATGCATTTCTGAAGAAGAACTAGTCTGTATTTTTAATGTTTGATATTATTTTATGCTTACAGTCCCCACTGTTCTGTCACAGAAACACGAATTTTACGAGAGGCAGAGGAATATTCTGTCGCAAAATCAGGGACATCCCTGAAAATCAGGGACAGTTGAGAGGTATGTGTTACTCTATGCCCGTGATCGGGCTGGTGGGGGGGCACAGGGACCGAGTTGGGGGCCAGCCAGGGGTGGCAGCTGCTGTGTTGCGCCCTGCAATACAGCAGCTCACCTGTGGGTGGCCCTCAACTTGATCCTTTTTTTTTTTGGCTCAAGGTTGTGCAGGCGCAGGTTGGGGGTTGCGCATGCACAACTCTGCACAACCCGACTGAATATCGGGTTGCGCAGGTTATGCATGGTTCCTCCCCCTCCTGTTGAGCATGCATTCATTTGCATTGCTCTTTTGCGCAACCTGTTGCCAGTGGAGCAACTGCCTCCTGCTGAATATCGCAGAATGGCGCAATGTAGGACTTGCGCATGCGCAACCCTGTTGCGCATGGAGCAACCCTTTTGAATATCTGGGCCAGAGTGTGTGACTGTGTAGGGTCTCTGAAGTGCATGCATAACTGTCTGATTGATATAGCCTTTAAGAAAATCAACCTGATTATGCCCCTCCCTTGTTCAAGTCCCCTGAATAAATCAGATCTAACTCTTTTTGTATTTAAACTGACTGTGGTTCCAGTTTGTGCCAAAAGTACTGTACTGTTGCTATTTGCTGTGCATAACCATGTTTTACAGGGGTTCCCCAGGGTCGAGCTAGAGGAACCAGCCCTCGTGGTAAGTACAAACAGTGTGGAAAATTGCATAGTGAATAAGGGTCATTGTGAAAGTGATTATTGTATATTATTTAGCCCACTAGAAGGGAAAGAGGGGGGTTACAGTGTCCCAGAGGGCTGTGCCCAGGTTAGCTTGACCACTAACAACCCTGACCTCGGGGTGGAGGCTCCCGTTTCAGTACCCAGGCCCCTTAACCTGCTACTAGCCAAGCAGGCAGGGGTAGTAGCCCTTGGGATAGCGCCACCTAGGGGTTACATCTACATCTTCAGCCGGGGGGAGGTG
The DNA here is from genome assembly GCA_016271365.2 of Neoceratodus forsteri. Taxonomy (NCBI): domain Eukaryota; kingdom Metazoa; phylum Chordata; order Ceratodontiformes; family Ceratodontidae; genus Neoceratodus; species Neoceratodus forsteri. Next base: position 1,626,044,340 of record CM028129.1, read on the forward strand.
CCCAATCCAATTAACAGAAGCACTCTGGATGGGGGGGTCGATCCCAGTCCTTTCACAGAAGAAAGGGTTCTGAAAGAACTCCTAAAATTGAAGGTGGACAAAGCAATGGGGCCTGACAGAATTCACCCCAGAATTCTAAAAGAATTAAGGGGAGAACTAGTGACACCACTGACTACCCTTTTTAACAAATCATGGGAGGATGGTGTGGTACCTGAGGACTGACGGAAGGCAGATGTGATTCCCCTTCACAAAAGTGGGAGCAAGACAGAGGCAGGAAACTACAGACCTGTCAGTTTGACCTCTGGGGTAGGGAAAGTGCTGGAACCACTTCTGAAGGAAAGAATTGATGAGTACCTAGAGGCCAGTGGGGCACAGGACCCAAGGCAGCATGGGTTCACAGCGGGAAGGTAATGTCAGATGATTCTAGTTGATTTCTTTGACTGGGTGACCAAAGTAGTAGACCAGGGAGGGGCTGTGGACAGGACCTACTTAGACTTTAGCAAAGCATTTGACACAGTCCCACACAAAAGATTAATAGTCAAATTAGCCAGCCTGGGAGTGGGTCCCAGGGTGGTAGCCTGGGTAAAACATTGGCTGGACAACAGGACACAGAAGGTAATTCTAAATGGAGTACACTCTGAAGAAAGAGGGGTTACTAGTGGGGTACGGCAGGGTTCAGTACTAGGTCCAGTCCTTTTTAATGTCCTTATAAGTGACATTGCAGAGGGACTGGAAGGAAAAGTATGCCTCTTTGCAGACGACACAAAGATCTGCAACAGAGTTGATACACAAGGAGGTGTGGAAAGGATGGGAAGGGAAAGGCAGGGTTGGAGGAATGGTCAGAAGTATGGCAGCTTGGATTCAGTGCAAAGAAGCGCAAAATAATGCACTTGGGAAACAAAACCTAGGGAAGATTACTCAGTGGGGTAGGTTAACAACAAAAATGGAAAGGGACCTGGGGGTAATCATATCAGATGATGTTAAGGTTAGGGTCCCGTGTTTACTGCGGCAAAGTGGACCTACATTCTGCGGCAGGACTTTGCTTTCTGCGGCTGAACAACTGCTGATTCTGCGGCTATTCTGCAGCACATAAACTGTGGCTAAACAGCATACCTTCAAAGGGGATTAAGTCTTAGTTAACCCTTTGACTGCCTTTGTGCAACCACTCTGCTACACTGAAAGTGGAACAGCAGGCCATTTAACAGTATGTAGTCTTCTTATCACAAATACTGAACGGCAATAACCCAAACCTGGCACAGCCATGGGCATCAGTGTTCTCTTTTAATGAATTTTCCCTCCCACCCCGAATTTGAAGGCTCATCTGTTCTTCTGGAAACTGGTGGCCTTTGCTGTTCTGCTAGATTATAATCAGAGTAGGACATACACACTTAGCTAAAACTACACAGAATGCAAAACCTGCTTGGATTTCTTCTGGTTTATATTTACAGTTAGCAGATATAAAGAGAGACTCCAACTTGAAGGCCATTTTTTTCTGATTTTGATGAATGTTCTTTTAAATTATTTTTGTAAACTAGGAATACTCCAACTGCCTTGCAACAAACATGTTGAGTGCAGCGTAGAAATCTATATTTTGTGGGGTGGGGTGGGAATTGTCTTCCTATAATAGTGAAGGAGGGTGTAACTTGCAGTGTCTTTAGGATTTGTTGACTCCTGATTTTTCTTTTGGGGGACACACTAAAAAAATGCAAGCAAGTCATTCTTATTAAGATGGAGTAACCTTGGTTATCATGTTCTCTTCTCCTCACAACTCAGCGGGTGGTGGTATTCTTCAGTCAGTGACCCTCATTTCACTTATGTATAGCAGCAATTAAACTCTCCATTCTGATTTTTTTCCATACCGGCTTGCTCCAGTTCTAGTATACCCTGTTCCCCAGCTCTGCTTCAGCTAGGCAACTTGACCCTTCTTAAGAATTGAGCTTGATGCTGCCACTTAGGCTGCAGGTTCAGATTTGCCAAGAAATTACTCTCACACTTGCAGGTACAGAACTGCAGCTCACAAATCAAAACTGTGATAGATGTCCACCAGTGGGGACCGAGTCCTCTGCTCAGTCTGCTGCCAGCCACATGTGTCTGAAATCAGCTCCTCCTCCAATATCTGTCACCACACTGAGATTAGTTCCACCTCCACGGGCACCACTGAATGTTCTCACTTCTTGACTACAGCTTGCCTTACAGTTCTTCCTCCAAATTCATCTTCCAAGGATTCAGCATGCACCATGAGCAGCCTCACAATGAAACATTAACATGGCTGAGCTACCCACAACTACACAGCAGCAAATCATAACTGCCGTCGACCTAATCAAGCTCTGCTACTATTGCGTCTGTTGCCCCCCCCCCCACACACACATGCACAATACTGGCTGTAAGGAGTTATGTAACAAGAGCCAGCACGAGTCAAGATGCCATGCAGCCACTAGCTTTTCAGCTTTGTAGCAGATGGCATCAGTTTGCTGCCCCTTCTAATGAGCATGTGTGCCATTGGATACTTAACACATCAGTAGCTATGCCCTTGCCTTGTGTGATTGCATAACATAGCTGGCATTTATGCGGCTGAGTGGCTGGTTTTCCTGATTTCTGGGGCAAGCACTGATTTCTGCGGTCAGCCCTGATTTCAGCAGCCACTGCTGCAACTGCAGAATCGCAGAAAACTCAGGGCCGTGGTTATACCACAGCACCACCCTATTCAATCACACCAGATCCCCACACACAAATTGTGACACCACAGCACCACCCTATTCAATTACCCACCATCCCCAGGCACACAGTGTCACACCACAGCACCACCCTATTCAATCACACAGGGTACACACACGTGGTGCCATACCACAGCACCACCCTTTTCAATCACTCAGGGTCCCCACACACACAGTGTCACACCACAACACCACCCTATTCCATCACCCACAGTCCCCAAACACACAGTGTTACACCACAGCACCACCGTATTGAATCACCCATTGTCCCAATCCACACACTGTCACACCACAGCACCACCCTAATCAATCACCCACGCTCCCCAACCACACAGTCTCACACCGCAGCATCACTCAACTCAACCACCCATGGTCCCCACACACAGTATCACACCACGACACTACTCTATTCAATCACCCACGGTCCCCACACAGACAGTGTCATACCACAGCACCACTCTATACAATCACCTCTTGTACAGACACACACAGTGTCACACCACAGCACCACCTTATTCAATTACCCATAGCCCCGACGCACACAGTCTCACACCACAGCAGCACCCTATTCCATCACCCACAGTCCCCAAACACACAGTGTTACACCACAGCACCACCGTATTGAATCATCCATGGTCCCAACGCACACAATGTAACACCACAGCACCACCCTATTCAATCACCCTCAGCCCCATGTACACACTGTCACACCACAGCACCACCCTAATCAGTCACCCACGGTCCCCAAACACACAGTCTCACACCGCAGCATCACTCAGCTCAACCACCCATGGTCCCCACACACAGTATCACGCCACGACACCACTCTATGCAATCACCCATGGCCCTCATGCACAGTCTCGCATCACAGCCCCACTCTATTCAATTACCCACTGTCCCCCACACACACAGTGTCATACCACAGCATCACCCTATACAATCACCTGTTGTACACACACACACATACACACACACAGTGTCACACCATGGCACCACCTTATTCAATGACCCACAGTCCCCGCACACACAGTTTCAAACTGCAGCACCACCCTAATGAATGACCCATGGTCCACACATACACAGTCTCACACCACAGCATCACTCAGTTCAACCACACATGGTCCCCACACACCCAGTGTCACACCACAGCACCACCCTATACAATCACCTCTAGTCCACACACACACAGTGTCGCACCATGGCACCACCCTATTCAATCACCCATGGTCCCATCGCACACAGTTTCACAACACAGTACCACCCTACTCAATCACCCGCAGTTCCCACGCACAGTCTCACATCACAGCATCACTCTATTCAATCATCCATGTTCCCCACACACAGTCTCACATCACAGCATCACAATATTTAATCACCCATGGTCCCCACACACACTGTATCACACCACACAGCTCCACCCTATTCAATCACACACGGTCCCACTGCACACAGTGTCACACAACAGCACCACCCTATTCAATCACCCATGGTCTCCATGCAGACAGTGTCACGCCACAGAACCACCATATTCAATCATTTATGGTCCCAATGCACACACTGTTACACCACAGCATCTCTCTGTTGAATCACCCATGGTTCCGACCCACACAGTGTCACACGACAGCACCATCCTATTTAATCACGCATGATCCCCATGCGCACAGTGTCATATCAAAACAGCACCCTATTCAGTCACTCACAGTCCCCACACACACCATGTCATACCACAGCACCACTCTATTCAATCATCCACGGTCCCCACGCACACAATGTCACACCAAAGCACCACCGTTTTCAATCTCTCACAGTACCCACACACACAGTGTCAAACCACAGCACCACCCTATTCAATCACCCATGGTCCCCATGCACACAGTGTCACACCACAGCACCACCCTATTCAGTCACCCATGGTCCCCACACACACAGTGTTGTACCAAAGCACCACCCTATTCAATAATCAACGGTCCCAAACACAAAGAGTCACACCACAGCACCACCCTATTCAATCACCCATGGTTACCACACACAGTCTCACACCACAGCACCACCCTATTCAATCACCCATGGTTACCACACACAGTCTTACACCACAGCACCACCCTATTCAATTACCCATAGTTCACACACACACACACAGTGTCACACCACAGCAGCACCCTATTCCGTCACCCACAGTCCCCAGACACACAGTGTTACACAACAGCACCACCCTATTCAATCATCAACGGTCCCAAACACAAAGAGTCACACCACAGCACCACACACACACACACACACACACAGTGTCACACCACAGCACCACCCTTTTCAATCATCCAGGGTCCCCACACACAGTCTCACACCACTGCACCACCCTATTCAATCACCCATAGTTCCCACGTACACAGTGTCACACCACAGCAGCACCCTATTCCATCACCCACAGTCCCCAAACACACAGTGTTACACAACAGCACCACCCTATTCAGTCACCCATGGCCCTATGCACACACTGTCACACCACAGTACCACCCTAATCAATCACCCACGGTCCCCAGATACATAGTCTTGCACCACAGCATCACTCAACTCAACCACCCACAGTATCACACCACTCTATTGTATCACCCATGGTCCCCATACACAGTCTCACATCACAGCTCCACTCTATTCAATTAAACATGGTCCCCACACACAGTGTCATACCACAGCACTACCCTATACAAACACCCCTTGTACAAACACACACAGTGTCACACCACAGCACTACCATATTCAATGACCCATGGTCCCTACACACACAGTTTCACACCACAGCATCACTTAATTCAACCACCCATGGTCCCCACACACACAGTATCACACCACAGCACAACCCTATTCACTCACCCATGGTCTCCACGCACAGTCTCACATCACAGCTCCACCATATTCAGTCACCCACGGTCCCCACACACACAGTATCATATCACAGCACCACCCTATACAATCACCTCTAGTCCACACACACACACACACACACACACACACACACACACACAACACAGTGTCACAACACAGCACTGCCCTATTCAGTCACCCATGGTACCCACACACACACACACACAGAGTCACAGCACAGTACCACCCAATTCAATCACCCATAGATCCCATACACACAGTGTCACACCACAGCATCACCCTATTCAATCACCCATGGTCCCCACACCACACAGCTCCACCCTATTCAATCACGCACGGTCCCACCGCACACAGTGTCACACTATAGCACCACCCTATTGAATCACCAACGGTCCCAACCCACACAGTGTCGCACCACAGCACCATCCTGTTCAATCACCCACGATCCCCACGCACACAGTGTTATATCAAATCAGCACCCTATTCAGTCACCCCCAGTCCCAACACACATAGTATCATACGACAGCACCACCCTATTCAACCATCCATGGTCCCCACGAACACAATGTCACACCAAAGCACCACCATTTTCAATCCCACAGTACCCACACAGACGGTGTCACACCACAGCACCACCCTATTCAATCACCCATGGTCCCCACACACAAAGTGTCACACCACAGCACCACACTATTCAGTCAACCATGGTCCCCACACACACAGTGTTATATCCAGGGCCCCATGTTTTCTGCGGCAAAGTGGACCTACATTCTGCTGCAGGACCTTATGCTTTCTGCGGCTGAACAACTGTTGATTCTGCGGCTATTCTGCAGCACATAAATTGTGGCTAAACTACATACCTTCAAAGGGATTAAGTCTTAGTTAACCCTTTGACTGCCTTCATGCAACCACTCTGCTACACTAAAAGTGGAACAGCAGGCCATTTAACAGTATGTAGTCTTCTTATCACAAATACTGAACAGCAGTAACCCAAACCAGGCACAGCCATGGGCATCAATGTTCTCTTTTAATGAATTTTCCCTCCAACCCCGAATTTGAAGGCTCATCGGTTCTTCTGGAAACTGGTGGCCTTTGCTGTTCTGCTAGGTTATAATCAGAGTAGGACATACACACTTAGCTAAAACTACACAGAATGCAAAACCTGCTTGGATTTCTTCTGGTTTATATTTACAGTTAGCAGATATAAAGAGAGACTCCAACTTGAAGGCCATTTTTTTCTGATTTTGATGAATGTTCTTTTAAATTATTATTTTTGTAAACTAGGAATACTCCAACTGCCTTGCAACAAACATGTTGAGTGCAGTGTACAAATCTGTGTTTTGGGGGGTGGAAACTGTCTTCCTATAATAGTGAATAAAGGTGTAACTTGCAGTGTCTTTAGGATTTGTTGACTCCTGATTTTTCTTTTGGGGGACACACAAAAAAAAAAATGCAAGCAAGTCATTCTTATTAACATAGAAACATAGATTTTGGCAGCAGATAAGGACCACTTGTCCCACCTAGTCTGCCCATTTCCCTACCTAGAGGATAAGCTGCAGATCCTATTTAACCAACAGCCTGTTCTTCCTACCCCTCACAAAAATTGTCTTATGTCTGTCCCATGCATTCTTAAATTCTCACACAGTTTTAGACCCCACAACCTCCTCAGAAAGGCTGTTCCATGCGTCCACCATCCTCTCTGTGAAAAAATACTTTCTCACATTGCCCCTGAGCCATCCCCCCTCTATCTTCAAATTGTGTCCCCTTGTTCTTGCACATTTCTTTTTCTGAGAGATGCTACCCTCTTGGACTTTGTTGATTCCACTGAGGTACTTAAACGTTTCTATCATGTCCCCCCTCTTGCTCCTTTCCTCAAGGGCATACTTATTAAGCTCCTTTAGCCTCTCCTCATATGGCTTCTCTTGCAGACCCTGCACCATTTTAGTTGCCCTCCTCTGAACTGCCTCCATCCTGTCTATGTCCTTGCGGAGATGGGATCTCCAGACCTGGACGCAGTACTCCAGATGGGGTCTCACCAACTGTTTGTACAGGGGGATAAAAACTTCCTGTTTTCTGCTGGTGATGCCTCTCCCTATACATCCCAGTATCCCCCCAGCCCTTCCTACCGCCTTCTCACATTGCTTGCCAACTTTAAGGTCATCTGATATGATTACCCCCAGGTCCCTTTCCATTTTTGTTGTTGTTACTATCCCCCCCACATTGTGTAATCTTCCCCTGGGTTTTTGTTTCCCAGGTGCATTACTTTGCACTTCTTTGCATTGAATCCAAGCTGCCATACTTCTGACCATTCCTCCAACCTTGCCAAGCCCCTTCTCATCCTTTCCATGCCTCCTTGTGTATCAATCCTGTTGCAGATCTTTGTGTCATCTGCGATGAGGCATACTTTTACTTCCAGTCCCTCTGCAATGTCACTTATAAAGACATTGAAAAGGACTGGACCCAGTACTGAACCCTGCGATACCCGACTAGTAACCCCTCTTTCTTCAGAGTGGACTCCATTTACAATTCCCTTCTGTGTCCTGTTGTTCAGCCAATGTTTTACCCAGACTACCACCCTGAGACCCACTCCCAGGCTGGTTAATTTGACTACTAATCTTTTGTGTGGGACTGTGTCAAATGTCTTGCTAAAATCTAGGTAGGCCATGTCCACAGCCCCTCCCTGGTCTACTTCGGTCACCCAGTCAAAGAAATCAATTAGATTCGTCTGACATGATCTTCCCGCTGTGAACCCATGCTGCCTTGGGTCTTGTGCCCCACTGGCCTCTAGGTACTCAACAATTCTTTCCTTCAGAAGTGATTCCATCACTTTCCCTACTACAGAGTTCAAACTGACAGGTCTGTAGTTTTCTGCCTCTGTCTTGCTCCCACTTTTGTGAAGGGGAATCACATCAGTCTTCTTCCAGTCCTCAGGTACCACACCATCCTCCCATGATTTGTTATAAAGGGTAGTCAGTTGTGTCACTAGTTCTCTGCTTAATTCTTTTAGAATTCTGGGGTGAATTCCATCTGGCCCCATTGCTTTGTCCACCTTCAGTCTTAGGAGTTCTTTCAGAACCCTTTCTTCTGTGAAAGGACTGGGATCGACCCCAGAGTGCTTCTGTTAATTGGATTAGGCACCTCACCCATTTCCTCTGAATACTGAACAGAAGTATTAATTTAGTATCCCTGCTTTTTCACTGTCACTCTCTGCCCACCCACCATCCATTCTATTCAGCCTCACTATCCCTCCTTTGTCTTTCTACGCTCCCTGACATACCTATAAAAGGTTTTATCCCCCTTCTTAACTGAGTTGGCTATCTTTTCCTCAGTTTGTGCCTTTGCTATTCTGACTACCTTCCCTGCTTCCTTCTGCCTTAACTGGTACAATTCTCTGTCCTGCTCCTTCTGTGTTTCCTTGTACTTCCTAAATGCTATATTTTTCTCCCTAACCGTTACCGCCACTTCTTGTGAGCACCATAGTGGCCTTTTCTTTCATTTTGACTTGTTTATTTGCTTTACACAAAGGCTTGCTGCCTTTGTGATGGCAGTTTTGATATTTCCCCATTGTTGCTCCACCCCTCCTACTAGCCTGTTTGCTAGTGCTTTTCTAAGGCACTCTCCCATCTTGCCAAAGTCAGCCCTCCTGAAGTCCAGAACCCTCACTTTTGTATGGCTTGGCTCTGTAGCTGAGTTTATCAGGAACCACACTGTTTGGTGGTCACTTGTTCCCAAATGGCTACCCACTTCTAGATCTGAGATCCTCTCACTGTCCCCATTTAAGAGTACGAGGTCTAAGATTGCTCCCTCATGAGTAGGTTCCAAAACTAGCTGTCTGAGGCATGCCACCTGAAGGGAATCAAGAATGGCCCTGCTTTTGGATGTGGCTGCAGCAAAGGTGCTCCAGTTAACATCTGGCATATCAAGGTTCCCCATCAACAGTATCTCCCCTTTCTCTGCCATCCTAAGTATGCCTTCTATCATATCCTTGTCCATTCCTTCCCCCTGACATGGGGGTCTGTATACAACCCCTGTGCGGATTGTGGTGCCATTTCCAGTCTCTAAGGTGACCCACAGTGCCTCCTCTCCTCCCCTCCCTGTTTACTCTTTTGTTCAGTTGCTTTTATCCCTTCCCTTACATAGAGACCTACTCCCCCCTTTTCTGCCCTCCCTGTCTCTCCTCTAGGTTCTGTACCCTGGTATGTTAACATCCCAGTCATGGTTCTCTGTGTACCATGTTTCTGTGACTGCTACAATATCCAGGCATCCCTCTTCCATCAAGGCCACCAGTTCAGGGAGCTTGTTGCCCAAACTATGGGTGTTGGTATGCATTACCCTCCATTTCTTGATGGCCTTACCCCTTTTTGCCCCATCCCTGTCCTTATTGCATTTGTCACTTTCTCCATTTACCCCTGCGCTTCTCCCTATTGACATCTCCATGTTGGTGTCTACCTCACTTAGTACCCTGATTTTGTTTTTTGGGGGGGCTAGGATTTCCCTGCTCCTTTCCAGTGCCTCCCCCCTTGGCTAGTTTAAATGCTTGCCAATGAAGTATTTAAACCTATCACCTAGGATCCTGGTTCCCCTCCTGGACAGATGCAGACCATCACGCCAGTATAGGCCTGCAACCGTCCAGGTGGACCCCCAGTCCCCAAGGAAGCCAAATCCCTGAGCTCTGCACCAGTTTTTCAACCACTGATTGAATCCCATGGTGTGGAGCACTCTAGCCTCATCCATGCCATAGACAGGCAGCACCTCCGAGAAGGTTACCATGTATGCTATTTGTCTAAGGCCCCTCCCCATCTCCACAAATACTTCTTGCACTGCTCTGATCCCTTTCTTAGCCAGGTCATTTGTCTCTAGGTGGACAATGACATCCAGCTCCCTCCCCTGTGCAGCTGCTCCTGTGATCCTGAGGATTCGCTCCCTGTTCTTCCAAGCCATGGCGCCAGGTAGGCACCTTACCTCCCTCTCCCCTGCCTCCCCCAGTTTTACCTTCCTAACAATGGAGTCCCCCACCAGGAGTTGTTTCCTTCCCCTATGGGGTCCCATGCCACCCTCCTGTGGGTCTCCTTTGTGGAGGTTACCAGCATCCTCCTTGGTCTCCACTGTGGGTGCCTCCATAGAGGAGCCACACTTTTCCAGAATGGCATAGAAATTGTGGAGAGGTACAACTGGAGGGATGTGCCTCTGTTCCACCACCCTCACCCTCCCTGAGCCCACTGTGATCCAACCACACCTCTTTCTTGGCAACCTCTGAGGTAACAGCAGTGACTCTGGTGGTCCCTGGGTGGGAGAGGAGGTCCCACAAATCCTGGCCAGCTCAGCCTGGAGATGAGCAACCTCCCTCAGCCCAGAGAAGTTCCTGCAGATGGGACAACACTGCATCCTCCGGAATGTTTTTCTGAAGACTGCTGTTCCACAGTCACTGCACTGCACCACTCCCATCATGTCTTTTTTCTGGCCCTCTAACTGTTGTTTGGAATACTTACTCTTTCCTCTGTTTGTTTCTTTTCTTTTTTTCCTCCTGCTTACTTACTGCCTCTGCGCCCTTTTAGTGCCTGATCTTCCTGTTCTAAGACAAGTTCCTATATTTCTCAGTTATCTCCTTTCTTGCTCCGAGTCAGACCTCCAGCAGCTGGGGGGGAGCAGAGAGCTACTCTTGCCCTTCTAGGATGGTGAGTCTTTGGTGGCTCTGTGATCACTCACTTCCTGCTCCCAAACAGGAAGTTCATGTTGTCAAGTTAAATCCTGTGCCTATAAAAGTAGAACTGGTTTAGGGTGGGGAGGGAAGGATGGCAATATAGTCCCAGTAGAGAAGTTTTAGTTATACCAGTAGCTCCTTCCTCCTGGTGTTCTGTCTTTTCTCTGGCAGAAGCTATCTAGGGTAGTGCTTAAATCTGGTTTTAACACGGCTCCTTCTAGCTAAGCCACTCCCCCACTTTGCAAATCTTTCTACACTTAGTTAATTTCACAGATAACAATGCCCTTCTGACACCTGTGACAAGCACCTAGATAAGTACACAGATAACACAGACAACAGATATCAATTTGCTTCAACTACCTCTGACAAACACTTTTATTACACATTATTAAGCTGGAGTAACCTTGGTTAGCATGTTCTCTTCTCCTTACAACTCAGGGGGTGGTGGCATTCTTCAGTCAGTGACCCTCATTTCACTTATGTATAGCAGCAATCAAACTCTCCATTCTGATTTTTTCCATACCGGCTTGATCCAGTTCTAGTATACCCTGGTCCTCACCTCTGCTTCAGCTAGACAACTTGACCCTAAGAATTGAGCTTGATGCTGTCACTTAGGCTGCAGGTTCAGATTTGCCAAGAAATTACTCTCACACTTGCAGGTACAGAACTGCAGCTCACAAATCAAAACTGTGATAGATGTCCACCAGTGGGGACTGAGTCCTCTGCTCAGTCTGCTGCCAGCCCTATGTGTCTGAAATCAGCTCCTCCTCCAATACCTGTCACCACACTGAGATCAGTTCCACTTCCACTTCCACGGGCACCACTGAATGTTCTCACTTCTTGACTACAGCTTGCCTTACAGTTCTTCCTTCAAATTCATCTTCCAAGGATTCAGCATGCACCATGAGCAGCCTCATACTGAAAAATTAACATGGCTGAGCTACCCACACCCACACAGCAGCAAATCATAACTGCCGTCGACCTAATCAAGTTCTGCTACTATTGCGTCTGTTGCCCCCCCCCACACACACACATACACAATACTGGCTGTAAGGAGTTATGTAACAAGAGCCAGCACGAGTCAAGATGCCATGCAGCCACTAGCTTTTCAGCTTTGTAACAGATGGCATCAGTTTGCTGCCCCTTCTAATGAGCATGTGTGCCATTGGATACTTAACACATCAATAGCTATGCCCTTGCCTTGTGTGATTGCATAACATAACTAGCATTTCTGTGGCTGTGTGGCTGGTTTTCCTGATTTCTTCGGCAAGCACTGATTTCTGCGGTCAGCCCTGATTTCTGCGGCCACTGCTGCTACTGCAGAATTGCAGAAAACACGGGGCCCTGCCTGTGAGGTTAGCAAGCAATGTGAGAAGGCAGTAGGGAGGGCTGGGGGATACTGGGATGTATAGGGAGAGGCATCACCAGCAGAAAACAGGAAGTTGTTATCCCTCTGTACAGACAGTTGGTGAGACCCCATCTGGAGTACTGCATCCAGTTCTGGAGACTCCATCTCTGCAAGGACAAAGACAGGATGGAGGCAGTCTAGAAGAGGGCAACTAAAATGGTGCAGGGTCTGCAAGAGAAGCCATATGAGGAGAGACTAAAGGAGCTTAATATGTATACCTTTGAGGAAAGGAGGGAGAGGGGGGGACATGATAGTAACTTTTAAGTACCTCAGTGGAATCAACAAAGTCCAAGAGGGTAGACTCTTTCAGAAAAAGAGATGTGCAAGAACAAGGGGACACAATTTGAAGATAGAGGGAAGATGGCTCAGGGGCACTGTGAAGAAGTATTTTTCACAGAGAGGGTGGTGGACACATGGAACAATCTTCCTGAGGAGGTTGTGAGGTCTAAAACTGTGGGAGAATTCAAGAATGCATGGGATAGACATAAGGCAACTATTGTGAGGGGTAGGAAGAAATAGGCTGTGGGTTAACTGGGATCTGCGACTTATCCTGTAGGTAGGGAAATGAGCAGACTAGGTGGGCCAAGCGGTCCTTATCTGCTGTCAAAGTCTATGTTTCTATGTAGTAGTGGTGTGTACCTATTTTGTGTTGGTAGTTCAAAGTTCATCACTCTCCTTCCCTTCTTGAACTGACTAACTTCATCTCTGTTCATTTCCCTCCTTTCTCATCTTGTTCCCTCTGTGTTTTACTATTGTTCTCCTGGGTCTCCACCATTAAGTTTGACTCTTTATGTTGTTTTACTGTTTCTGTACCTGGGACATTTTTCATACATTTCAACTCCAGTTCTAAACTATCAAGAAGAATAAATTTATAGTTCCTGGTCCTCTTCCCCTCTTTCCCCTCCTGACGCCGACAGATGTTGCTGGTCTCTGCCTGCGTCAACTCTGCTGCACGCTCGACTCCGCTTTCTAGAGCTGAGCAATATATGGGCGCTCTTCAGTGATGTCACCCATTGCTATGGGGATGCCAAATTACCTCCCGAATGCCAGCAAACAATGCATATAACCTGCCTTTAAAAAGGAAGGTTAGTCAGCACCAGACAGCAGCAGTAGCCTCGCCTGACACCGATAAATCAGTGTTGTCAAGTTATGTAGCCATCAGAAGGGGGACACCAGAATGCCTTGCACTGGTACACCTTCAATATTGTTCATTCTGCTGCTTTCCCCTGCAGCTGTGAGTATACACTGTAAACAGTGTAAAATGCTGTTAAGATTCCCACACAATACAACTGCCTTCTCCTGCAGTTGGCTCCAGTTAAAAATCAGCTATCCATGCTAGGACCGGCATGCTCACTAGCCCCTACCTTAAGAGGGAAGCACTTATTTCAGACTGCTTACCATCTTCCTGTTCCAGGAAGGGATGGAGCTTCCACCCATCCATCTTCAGAAGCTCCATCTCAGGGTCCCTATTAACGATAAACATTCCATCATAAACATAGTAGATGTAATTCTTTACCCTGAGGCATTAACACATTTCTCAACAGAGATAAACAGTACCAGTCTCTGTACTGTCTCATTTTAGGGAAAGTCATTAACATCATCATGATATACAGTGATCATCTCAGCAATATGTGAACTAACAGTACCAAGGACCGTTACCATCTAGTACCATGTGACCTGTGTGGGAGTTTTCCCTTTTTCCAAGGGCGCCATTTCTTTTCTTTAATGACATCTACCCTTTGGAACACTCTTTCCACACCTCGAGTACTAGTTCCTCTGCTGTCACCAGCAGGTACCTCCATCTAGTTGCACGTAAGACAGGTTTGAAGATAGGCTGCCACCTGTCTGTACATTCCTGGCCAATAATAGTACGGGGTTAATCTAGCCAATATCCCACCATGGCTCAGATGCCCACAGGGACTGGAGTGAGCAGCCTCCATCATTTTTTGCCTGTAGGCCTCAGGCACCACTACCTGGGCATCCACTCGTTTCGTATGGGGGTTAGGCCTCTGGTGATGCAGAACACCACTTTGTAGTTCATACCACCAACATTGTATTGCCCCCACTCCACCATTAACCTGTACACCTTCCTTGACCTTAACATACTGTACCAATTTGACAACATTAGAATCTTTAGATTGTAGTATACCCCAGTCAATACTGCTTTGACTGATGTTTCTTGCTATAGATATACCAACACAAGTAAAAGTCCCTTCAGCCTTAACAGCGTCTTCTGTCTTGATTGCACTCTTCTCCCCCAGTACAACAGGGCCAGTCACAGTCTTACCTGGGGTCTCATCTTCCAGATCCATGCGGCTTCACTGTCCTTCAACAGGTAACATCCAGGGAACACGGGCAGCAATGGAATATCCTGCCCAGTCATGGGTTCCTCCCCCAGTTGAGCCCACAAACCATTTTCTTCTGATTCCTCATCGAAACTTTCTGCTTGGGACCTCTTGAGTAGCACCCGGCACCAGTGTTCTGCCTCTCTTCGGAGTCGGTCTGCCTCCAGTCATTGCCCACTCATCCACCGGATCATCCTCATCAGGGTTTCTATCATCTGGGCATCATCCTGTCCTTCTGGTCTGCCTTGACCACTCTGTAGTTCCTCATCCATGTTGTCACATCCAGCAGGCACCGTCCTCATCTCGCCAGGCTCCACTGTCATGCACCTCTGCCAGTTATCCTGGGCACAAAGGCTGGTACCAACTGACTGGAATCCCCTATAATCCTGGATTTCCAGTCAGATCCCACTTTTCACACCATATGTGGCCGGGTGTGGGTGAAGGATAACGCAGACAACAGCAGATTGGTGCAACACCACAGTGTGGCTTTATTTTCTTTAAAAGTCAGGATCAAATATCTCCAAAATAAATAAAGCAAAATTCTTTTTCAGAATTGCAGGTAATTCACTTTCCTTAGTGACCACAGGTGATAACCTTAAACAATGGTATATCTCTTCTTCAATACATAAGTTTACAGCAACAGGCCATGCATGTCTTTCCTCTGCACTTGATCAGCACCTACTAACCCACTGATCTAGCTCTCCTCTGGAAATGAACTATACCCTCATTGCAACAGCAGTGAAGCAAGGGTTACCCCAAAGGGTATTGGCAATAAAGCCAAGTTTCAAAGAAGCACAACATCACACATACCCTCATAATGTAAAGCATCATGGGATGTATATGCAAGTCACCATGAAATTTTAGGCTGGTTCAGCTTAAAGCAAGAATGCATGTTGCCAAAGGGCCTCTCAATATGTAATTTACATGCATTTTAAATAACACAATGTTGGTTTTCTGATCTCTCTACCCCGGTAACTTAATGTTTATAATACAGTCCCCTAGTAACTTTTTACTGTTAGCAAAAACACCTAGTGCCATGGTATTTTCAACATTTGCAGGTTTCCTTTACAGGTTTCATTTACCAGAATGGGTGGTATCATGTAAATCTGTGAACAGCTTCAAAAGGGCATGGGACAGGGAACGGGGAGCATGAGGGTGGGGGAGGTAGGTTGGCAGTGGGATGACAAAGAGGAGGGGGGTGGGGCAGCAGCACACTCGTGGTGCTAGCTGTACACTCAAGCAGACTTAGATAGACTGGGTGGTCTGTTTCTGCTGGCACATTTGTATGTTCGTATGTTTCATGTGTATAAGGCATACACATCAAGGTATTTTATGACATAATGCTATTGCATACTAAATCCAACAAGAGGAACACAGCCAGTTGTTTTACATCAGCTTGGAGGTCATCACAATAACCTCCCTGTATGAGGACCTGAGAGGGAAAAGGAAATATTAAAGAGGACACTATAGCATAGTCAAGAAAAGGGAAGTGGCACCCATAGGTGGCCAACCTTATGAACTGGAAATTGTAAAGGATAGATTAGGCTAAGAAATAGAAGAACTGTTGCAACAAATTTAAGAAAAGGTCAGTCCTTGAGTGGCAGGATCTCCCTGTCACAGGGTGAACAATGCAAATCTACCAGAAAGGGCCAGTGTTTTAGTCACATGGCAGTCAAAATGTGGAATTACATTCCAGAATCAGTGATATCCAGTCAAGCAATTAACAGAGTTGAAAAACACTTGAATATGCACATTGGAGTAAGTGGCAAAACAGGTTACAACCATTGAGCATATTAAAGGCTCTAGCAGTCTCTCTTTACTCGTACAGTGTCCTGTTTCTTATGTATTCTCCCTATACATATTAGTTGCTCTGCAGCACTTGCTCTCTCTCCTCCCCGATATTTGCGTCCCTCCCCAAACTTGCCATATTCTCATCAATCATATTAGTCAGTCTGCCGAACTTGGTCCCTATCCCACGGCAGTTTCTGCTCCCCTCAATATGCTGGCATTATTCCTACACATTAGCAGCTCTTTGGCACTTGCTCTGCCCCCTACCTGTTCTAGGCCCCAATATGCTGCTAGTCACCGTCATTCCAATTAGTCATTCTGTGGCACTTGCTTTCTATCCCTTCCTCTCCCCAGTCTCTTCCCCAACATACCTGTATTCTCCATATACATTAGCTGCTCTGCAGCAGCTCTTCTCTTATCCCTCCCCAATCTCCAGCCTTTGCTCTTCCTCCTGATCTTGGTTCCTCCTAAATCTGCCACCATTCATTATAATTTACAATAGCCACTTTGCGGGCCTTGCTTTTTTCACTCCCCTTCCCTGATCTTTTCCCAAGTGCTGCCATTGTTCATATACATTACTTGTTACTTTCTATTGCTTGCTACTGTTGTTTGTAATGTTTATAACACATTTCTACTGCTTACATCAATTTTTCCTGTACCCTTCCCAATACAGTGCTGCCACATACTTGCTGTCTTTAGGTACACCTCTTTTTATTTCTATCTGCATTTCTCATGTTGCTTTAATTAGTTTTTTCTCATTTGGTACATTTCCATTTTAAACTGTCTTCATATATATTTACATGTTTAATTTATATTTACCTGTTCTTTTTCTGTTCATGGAACAGTTTGCATAACCTACACTTCCTTTATCCTACAATAAATGTTAAATCTTGCTCATTAGTCCACCTGCAACCCGATGAATTCCACTATAAATTTCAATAAACAAAAAAAATCAATAAGAAGTGCCTGTATTTCAATTTTTACGTCCCCCATCTCCTCCTCCCTTTGTCATTATCTTGCCTAATACTTCTTCATAAGAAAGTTTGTCTTTAACTTGCATAAAACTTGTCCAGAACGAATTTGCAGCCCATCTGTTTGCAATTTCATAAACCTTGCATTATTTCAATGATTCAGTCCCAGTACAACTAATTTTATTCTTGCCATTTTTGTTATTAAACACAATCGCCATATAGCCACCACCATTTCCACATTACTTTTCATAATGTACATGTCCTGTATATAAGCATGTATAATCAATCTCCTGAGTACACAGTCTTACTAATAATACCATTGCGTATCTCTCATAGGATACTGCGGAAACTTGCAATTTGTTTTTATATTCTACTATCTAATTTGGTAAATGTTTTAGCTGATGTGAGAAATGAGATTACAGTCTATCAAACTGAACTGGCTGGAGAATCAGATTGGGTATGCAAAGCAAGAATCCCTATCATCTTAAGGTCTTTTGTGCTGCTGAAATGTCAAAGGAGCTGAATTTCTTTCATAATCATGGGGCTATGTTCTGAGTGTAAACAAGGCCCAGGCAGAGGAAGCAGGACTGCGATGGAGTAAGCCAGTTGGGAGGAACAAACGGACAGTGGCTGGAATCTGCATAACCAAGATGAAGATAGCAATTCCAGTTTGGACCTGTTCTCCAGATGGGAGGTGTCATGAACCCACTCCTGGGGTCAGGTCCACTGAACTCACAGTGTCCACCCTTAAGTGCAATCCATGATGGGGGGGCAGGGATACCCTCCTCATGCTTTTAGAATGCTCGCCAAGGTCATGACTGCACCTCTGCCACGAGGATCCAGGGCATCCCTCTATCACTGGATGAGGGCACAATACCAGTCTCGAGTCTTGTGGCCAGATATGAACCCTTCCTTGGCTATAACACAAAGGAGGAAGACCCAGGCATAACACTCTCTTTGGGGTAGCAGCATAAAGACCTGATTTGGCCTTCTTCCTACAGGACATATAACAGCCTGGTTCAAAATCTGTATAGACTCTGGTAGACTCCCTATCCTTGCAGATGTCCCTTACTGACCCTTTTCTCAATTTGGTTGCTTACGGTGGCCCCTCTAAGCAAGTAACAGTTGTCACAGATTATTAATAAACCTTCTACAGTCACACATACAATATTAGACATTTCCACACAGGCAGAATTATTTAGGAAAACAAATGTTTTACTAAAATACTTAAATAACTACAGTTACAGCTGAAAGAGAATACTAATTTGGGTTACAGTATACAGGCAGAAAAATGGAAAAATGTACAATGAAAACACACTAACACTATTTAGCTAAGTCTCTACCTTAGGTCTGAAGTTTCCAAAGTCCAGAGAATCGATGATTTGCAAAATAGTTCAGTCTTTCTGTAGCAGCCTGTGCTTCTTGGGCAGTCTCTGTGCTTGCAGCTGTTCACTTGTGGTCAGGAGAAAGAGTTCAAAGAGAATGGCAAAATGGCCCTGTCTGTGCTGGAGGGTTTATATAGAAGACCACCCCCCCAGTCTGTGAATAAAGATGGTCCCTTCTTTGAATAAAGGCTGGCTCTTCCACTTTAGGCCACCGGGTGTCACTCTTGTGCTTTCCCAAAGTTTTTGGCACTTAGAAAAAATGTCAGTGTACTGTGGGAACCTTTCTGTCACCTGACATTACAATCTCATATAGGCCTGTTAGAAGGATGTTTCTTGGCACTTATAAAAAAAAAAGTCAGTGTACTGTGGGAGCCTTTTCTGTCATCTTTTTGTCTAAGACCATTTTCCTTTTGATCTTAAGGGTTTACAGCAGTGGAAATAGCTTCTCTCATCCTGGGATTTTGAACTGGCTTAATTTAAATAGTTATAAGGAAGATCCTGTAAGTTGTATGATTATACAAGCTGATGTTATTACTTCTGTTTCCCTCTTGGCCAGTTAACTTCAGAGGAATACTCTTTGATCATGTATCCACAAGCTTTTTGACAAGAACTTGTCAGATTCCTGCAAGCAAGGCTGAACTTGTGGGTCAGAGGAAAGTCACACCCCCCTTTTTTTAAAAATCCAGTCTTTTCTCTATGTGCCTTTGCTGACACTGTCATGTACATATAATTACATAAAAAAGCATGTATACAACAGAATTATATCTGCATATAAGGGCTAGCAGCCCGGGTAGCTCACAACACCTCTCCCTTCTAGACTGAATTTGTGGGAATCCATTCCTAGGCAGGGTATGATTTTCACAAATTATGTTCACTGTTCTAACTGGTAAGATAGCCTGTCTGCATTGGCATTAGTGCAATCCAGTCCTATGGGTAATGGTCATATCATAGCCCTGCAATGCAGTACTCCACCTTAAGAGACAACCGTTTGTTTTCCCCATCTGTGTTAGCCACACCAGGGGGTTATGATCGGTTTGTACCTCAAAGTACCTCCTGTAGAGGTACAGCTCTAATTTCTTCAGGGCCCATAGCAGCTCAAGGCATTCCCTATCAACTGTGGAATATGCCTGCTCCCAGGGAAGCAACGTTTTGCTAAGGTACACTACTGGATGATCTTTCCCTTGGTTAGAGGTCTGATTGAGGACTGCTCCAATCCCCACATCTGAGGCATCTGTCTGGACTACAAATGGCTTATTGTAATCTGGACTGGCCAACACGGGCACTGCAAGTGCCTATTTTAGCCATGCAAAGGCTCGTTCACAGGTTGGCTCCCACTTTACCCTTTTGGGCATTCTTTTCTTTAGCAGGCCAGAGAGGGGAGCTGCCAGGATACTGTAATTTGGTACAAACCTTTGATAGCACCCGGCGGTTCCTATGAAACTCTGAACCTGCTTTTGGGTTTCAGGCCTGGGCCATGCCTCCATCACCTCAGACTTGGCTTGATTGGGACAGAGCTGCCCCTGTCCTACTATATGTCCTAGGTATGCCACCTCCACCATGGCGAGCTGGCACTCTTCAGCCTTGATAGTTAGCCCTGCCCTTTCTATCCTGCCCAACACTTTCTTCAGGTGGGACAGGTGTTCCTTCCAACTGGCATTGAAGATGACAGTATCATCCAGATACACCACTGCATACTCTTCAGTAACATGTAACACCTGGTTGACCAACCTTTGGAAGGTGGCAGGAGCATTCTTCATTCCAAAAGGCATTACCTTGAACTCAAAAAATCCTATTGGAGTGATGAAGGCTGACCTCTTCCTAGCTCCTGGCAGTTAATTCTACTTGCCAATACCCTTTTGTCAAGTCAATTGTGGTAAGGTATGTCGCTCTTCTCAATTTGTCCAGTAGTTCATCTGTCCATGACATTGGGTGAGCGTTAGACTTTGTGACTGTGTTGAGTCCATGATAGTCCACACAAAAGTGAGTAGAGCCATCCGGTCTGGGAATGAGGACTATGGGTGAGGCCCAAGGACTGTGGGATTTCTGGATTACCCCTAGATCCAGCACTTCCTCCACCTCCCTTCTAATGTCCTTCAGGACAGCCTCAGACACCTGGTAGGCTGTCCGCCGTATGGGTGCTTGCATCCCCGTGTCTACATTGTGTGTCACTAAGGGGGTTAATTCAGACTTGGTCATAAACAAAGGGGCAAAGTCCGCTAAAACCTCCCTCACTTCCTGGGTCTGTTCCAGGGTCAACTGGGGTGACAGTTCGATTGCCTCCACGGAGGACTCCCACTTGATTTCCTCCAGCAAGTCCAGTAGCGGGTCTTCTTTGTCACTCCCTTCCCCTCCCCAGGACTACACACTGCAAATACCATGTCTGCCCTATTTGCTTATGGCTTCATCATGTTGACATGGTTAACAACTTAGTTTTGGCCTGGCATTTGTTGATTGACGCTGCTGTTTTAGTTTTTGTTATGCTGCTGCTATACTGCCTACTGTTGGAAATTATATGCTTGATTTATAGTAATTTATTTTATTTTTATGTATTTTATTGTACAGGTGCCTTGGTTTTAGAAAGGTGCCCTTTTTATAATTAAAACTGACTTGACTTGGTACATTCTATGGGTATATATCCTGTCAGGCAGTTCTACAATATAGTTCACGTCTTTACCTGTCGGACTACCGTGTATGGTCCCGTCCACTCGGCCTGCAGCTTATCCTTCCAAAACGGGATTAGGACCATGACTTCCTGACTTACACTGTACGAGCGAGTCCTGGCTCTGCTGTCGTACCAGACCTTTTGCTTCTGTTGGGCGGCTGACAGGTTGCTCTGGGCTGCTCCCATAAGCTCCTTTGGCTTTTCCCTAAACTTCAGGGTATACTCCACTGTGGGAGTTCCCTGGGTGGAGTGCTTGTCTTCCCCATCTTCCCAGATCAAGTCTAGGGGCCCACGCACCCTACATTCATATACTGTAAGAGTTCAAAGGGGGAGAACCCTGTTGACTCTTGGGGCACCTCCCTGTATGTGAACAACAGGTGGGGAAGGTATTTCTCCCAGTCCCTCCCATGCTGTTCAGCAAATGCTTGGAGCATCAATTTTAGGGTACCATTAAACCTTTCTACAAGCCCATTGGTTAGCGGGTGATAAGGTGTCGTGCATCTCTGCACCACCTCACACTTCTCCCACAAACACTTCATCAGGTCTGACATTAAGGTATCCCCTCGATCAGTGATAACTACCTGCAGAAACCCGACACGGGAGAAAATCCCTAGCAAGGCACCTGCCACTTTGTCTGCCCTAAGTGAGGAAAGGATGACCACCTCTGGGTATCAGGTGGCATAATCTACCACTGTCAGGATAAACCTATTCCAGGAGGAGCTTGGGGTACTCAAAGGTCCCACAATGTCCATTCCTACCCTCTAGAATGGCTACTCCACAATGGGTAAGGGAATTAGGGTGGCTTTGGTTTTATTACCTGCCTTCCCTATTTGTTGACTCTGGTGACAAGACCTGCAGTATTCTTTCACCTGCTGGGTGAAGTTGGGCCAATAGAAATACTGGGCCAATTGCTTCTTGGTGCGTGTGATTCCCAGATGTCTGGACATGGGGATGTCATGAGCAATCTGGAGCAACCGCTCACGGTACCCCTGGGGAATGACAAGTTGCCTGCCCATCACCCCTCCCTCTGTCTTTACATCCTGCTTATACAACAATCCGTTGTCCCAATATACACTATGCCTCCCGTCACCTCCCTGTGTCCCGTCAGATTCTGCACAAGTCCTCAGCCTTCCCAAACTAGGATCAGTCCTCTGAGCAGCTGCAAATTCTTCACATTTTCCTAAGGCATGGGACATGTCCCCTTCAGTTTCTAAACTGGGGTCCATAGCTCTAGCATCAGGGCATTCAGGATCACTGCCATCCCTAACCTTCTGACCATTGGTTATCCCTCCCTCCTCAGAGTAACTTTTTGTAGCTGTTTTGTGAACTGCTACTTTGGGAAGTCCTACCTCCCATTCAGTACTCTCCATATCAGGAGACAGGCTGGGGAACCAGCCTCCCATTGTTTTCCATGGGGGCTTCTATGGGGTCCAGGGAACTACAATTAGCCTTTGCCATCTGACTGCAGGTAACTGCACACACCACCCCCTTCTGGAGATTGTTCCTTATAATCACATCCAGGGCAAGGTTGCCTGCTACTGCCACCTTTTGCACCCTCTCTCCTGTCTCATCCCAGTCCAGAAGAACACTAGCTAGTGGTAGAGTTTTTTCCTCCCCAGTGAATCCTTTTACTGTTACGAACTGTTTAGGTATAAGCTGTTCAGGCTCAACCAAATCCCCTTTTACTAAGGTAAGAGACACCCCGGTCTCCCTTAACCCATATGTGTGTACCCTACTTACACTAACCGGGTGTATGTGCCCCCTTATGTTTATAGGCATGCTTTCAGGGATACACAGTGCACCCAACTCTGTTCGAGCACCACTTTGCCCACTCTGTGCCTTCTTAGGACACTGTCTAGTAAGATGCCCTGGCTGTTTGCAAAACCAACAATCATAATTTCTTTTATCTGATAAATACCTTTTTTGTAACCTGGGACTTCCCCCTTTCTGTGGAGGTAGTGAGGGTATTAGCTGCCCTCCAGGCATGCTTTTCCTCTTCTGCACTGCCACGCATGCCCCACTCCCTTTCAGAACAGGCCTGTTCCTGGCATAGTGATCCAATAGCTCAGCAGCCTCCTGCGCCATTTTGGGGTCTCGGTCTTCTAACCAGGTTTTTAACTCTGCTGGGCAAGCCCAAAAGAATTGCTCTAGAAGTACAACCTCCTCAATTTTCTCTACAGAGTTTGCTTCCACTCCCTCCCACCAACATTTCAAAAACTGACCTTGCTATGTGGCGAGTTCCTCATAGCTCCTGTCAGTGCTTCTCCAGAGCTTACAAAACTTAACCCTGTATGCTTCAGGCATTAATTCATACTTTTTAAGCAATGCAGCTTTAAGTTTCTCATAATTACTGCTGTCCTGATTGTCCATTTGGCATAGTGCCTCACATCATTTCCCAGTAAGCAGCTGGGATAGCTGAAAGCTCCAGGACTCCCAGGATATTTTAGTCTGGATACAGACCTTTTCAAATGAATTTAAAAATGCATCCATATCCTCCCCTCTTTAAATTCAGCTATTAATTTGGAATTTAATTTATACCCCAGCACTGGAGTTCCAGGTTCACCCCTGCCACTTACCTCCTCTGGAGCTGGTCATTGGAGTCTTAACTTCACCAGTTCGAATTCCCTCTGGCACTCTTTTTCCTCTCTCTCTCTGCCTCTCTCTGAAGCTGCCTTTCTTTTTCCTCAGCCTCTCTCCGACACTGGTTTTCCCTTTGCTCGGCCTCCCTCCAATGCTGGTTTTCTTTTTCCTGCATCTTCATCTCCATCTGGAATTTCCTCTGCTTGAATTCCAGCTCCAACCTCCTCAACTCTAGCTGCAGCCTGATCCCTTCTGGTTCCAGCATTGTGGTGACCTTCTCCTGGTGCTGTGGGTCTTGGTTCCTTCTGATCTCACTGTCCTCCTCCCTGGGACAGGACTCTGTGATGTCCCTTGGCACCCCCACGCCCAGGGTCTGGTCCTTTTCAGTCACCAGCGATGACGCGAGGTCCTGGGCAGTTGCTTGCTCATCGGCTGCCACAAGAGCCTCCACAAGGTGCTTTTTGGTTCACCCTTCACACTGGACTCCTCTTTTCTGACACAACTGCTTCAGGTAGTCTGCAGTGTATTCACTGTAGATGGAAGCCATCTTCTTCTCTAACTACTGCCACACTAGCTTGCACCAGAGGGGACAAAAAACAGGTAGGAACTTTATACTGTAACCAATTATATATATATATATATATATATATATATATATATATATAATGTGTGTGTGTGTGTGTGTATATGTATGTATATATATATATATATATATATATATATGTGTATATATATATAAAATATTGTGGTAGCACGTAGTGCTACCATAGTTAGGGTTGAGGAGCCATTTCGATGTTAAACCCCAAAAGTTTGCACCTTAATAACTTTGCAACTGTTTGACAGATTTGCCTGAAATTTGGAACACACGATCAAGAACCATAGGCCTTGGGATCTGCCAAGTTTCGTACTGGTTGGATACACAGCTGTGGAGTTATTAAGCATGATCTGCGTGCATGTTTACACTTTTCCTGGAATTCTACGGTCGCTCCTACAGGTCGCACGGTTTGCGCGACCGGTCCGAAATCTTCAGGGAACGTGCAGCTGTGGCCCGCGATGTGCCTTTCAAAGATTTTGTGAAAAAATATTAAACTGTTCAAAAGTTATGGCAGTCCGAACTTCTGCTTTTTTTTTTTTTCCCCATAGGATAACATTGCAGCGTTCACCGCGCCTTTGAGGGCCTGTATCTCGAAAACGGTGCGAGATACATAGTTTTTGTCAAAAAATTTTAGCCCACTTATGGGGGCTATGCATATAACTAGCCAGGAAAGTGATAATACATATGACTTTTAAATTTTTTTTCTATGTCGTACGGTTACTGAGATATAAGCAATTTACTATTACAACTACTGATTTTTGTGTTCCGAGAGTCATTATTTTGCATACATTCTTTCTACTCACTGTCTTTCCCTATACACCTTTTGAGGAAAACCAGCCTGTGCGCTTACATTACTCTTACCATTACCGTTTCTGCTTGTGGTTCCTTACACGTTTCACTTACCGTTCACGTTTACGCCACCATGTGCGTTACCCTTTGCGTTTTCATTTGCGGTTGCGTTTCCGTTGTTTTTAACATTTCTGTCTACAGTACTGTTCCTCTTTCTGTTTCGCTTTGCGTCATCATGCGCATTACGATTTGCGTTTGCAGGCACAATGTTACAGTGCGACAAGACATCACCCCCGTGCTCCCGCCGCTGCATTACATTCACTATTTCTCATTATCATTCTCAAAAAGAAGACAAATTAGAGGCAAAAAACTCAGTTTAATGCATCAGTTAGGGTTGTTCCACAGCGACAAAAGCGAGGAAATTCGATGTTAGGGTTGAAACCCCCTTTGCACCCCTCCAGCCCACCCCCAACTGGAATCAGGGTGTGCATTGGGGTCATCGGTCCTAACTGTCACCCCATTCTCCTATTCCTCAGCTTCTTTCCACATGTGATGGGGTGACACTTAGGGCCGATGACCCCAATGCTCACCCGATTCCAGTTGGGGTGGGCTGAGGGTGCAAAGGGGTTTCAACCCAACATCGATATATATATATATATATATATATATATATATATATATATATATATATATATATATATATATATAATATATATATATATATATATATATATATATATGTGCATATATATTATGGTAGCACTTAGTGCTACCATAGTTAGGTTGAGGAGCCATTTCTATGTTAAACCCCAAAATTTTGCACCTTAATAACTTTGCAACCGTTTGATGGATTTGCCTGCAATTTGGAATACATGATCAAGAATCATAGGCCTTGGGATCTGCCAAGTTTTGTACTGGTGGATATACGGCTCGCGCAGTTATTACATGATCTGCTGCGTTACGCTTTTTCTGGAATTCTGTTGTCGTGTTACAGGTCGCATAAGTTTAGGCGACCTGCCCAAAATCTTCAGGGAACATGCGGTCAGGGTCCCTGATGTGCCTTTCGAAGATTTCGTGAAAAAATATTAAACGGTTCAAATGTTATTCAAAAAACAATTTCCCATTATAAGTCAATGGGAAAAGTTAACAAAAAGTTCGACAGTGTCGCAAATGCACTTTTTATTGTCGCAAATGGCCCTGTTACTGTCGCAAATCCGCCATCTTGTTTTCAGTTAGTGATCAGAAAAATGCTTGGCATTTAAAATTGAGACCCTCTAGCAACCTAATTCTTTTTATATTCACCTAGTCGGGCCCTGAGTATGCTAGCCGTGTCTTTATTTTGGGGTAAAACACCCCAGAAATATGTTTTTCAGAGTTCTGGAAAAAGTACTTTCGCAAAGTAGTGTTGCACTCACGAAAGTGTCACAAATTTTTTCGAAAGCTTTCGCAAATTGCGACACTACTTTGCGACACTATGCCCAAAATAACAGTAATTCTTTGGTACTCCGCTGCAAAAGAACAGGAGTTTTGGGCTGAAATTTGGAGGGAACGCAGCAGACATCTCACAGATGTGCCTTTCAGTGTTGTATTGAAAAAATATTACATGGCGGCAAAGTTATGGCATTCCAGAGTTGACGTTTTTTCCCATAGGATAACATTACGAAGCCCGACGCATTACAGGAATCCTTTGGCACCCTGCTGCAAAATAACGGTTACAGCCAACAGCCCACAGATGTGTCTTTCAGTGGTTTGGTGAAAAAATATTACAGGGAGGTAAAGTTACGGCACTCCGAACTTCTCTTTTTTCCCATAGGATAACATTACGGTGTTTGCCACGCCTTTCAGGGCCCGTATCTCAGAAACGGTGCGAGATACGAACTTTTCGTTGAATATGCTTAGCTTTGCTGGGGCTAAGCATAAAACTATTGTGACAGTCATAAATCATATGACTTTTACATTTTTTTTCTACGTCGTACAGTTCCTGAGATACAACCTATTTAGTATTCCAAGTCTTCATTTTCTGCTCCAATACCCATTATTATGCATACATTCTTTGTACTCACTGTCTTTCTCTATGCAGGTTTTGGGAAAAACCAGCCTGTGCACTTACATTACTGTTACTGTTGCCCTTTCCGCTTGTGGTTCCGTGCCTGTTTCACTTACCGTTGTCTTCTACGCCACCATGTGCGTTATCCTTTGCGTTTTCATTTGCGCTTGTGTTTATTTTTTGCCATTTGTGTCTACAGTACTGTTTCTCTTTCTGTTTCACTTTGCGTCACCATGTCCATTGACATTTCCGTTTGCAGGCACCATGTTGCTATGTGACAACACATCACGTGGCAGACCGCTCCCGCCCACGCCACCGTCGTGCATTACTCCTTTGTGTGTTCATTCATGCTTATGCTACTGCGGTGCTACCACTGTTAGCGCTTCTGTTTGTGTTGCTGTTCCTGTTACTATGCCACAAGACATCATGTGGCGGGAGCACGGGCCGGCTCCCGCCTCCCGCCGCTGCATTACATCTACTATTTCTCGTTATCATTCTTAAAGAAGGAATTAGAGGCAAAATCTCCATTTAATGCAATATTAGGTTTGTTCACAGTGAACAGTGAGATTCGGCTGTTAGCTGAAAACTTCTGACCCTCTGCCCACCCCCTAACCAGCATTGGGTTGTCAGTCCTAACTCTCACCCCATTCTTCTATACTTCTGCTGCTTTACGCATGTGATGGGGTGAGTTAGGGCTGATGACCCCAATGCACACCCCAATGCCGGTTGGGGAGTGGGCAGGGGTCCAAGAGGGTTTTCAACCCTAATAGCAAATTTCTCACTTTTGTTGCTGTGGAACAACCCTAAGTAATGCATTAAATGGAGTTTTTTGCCTCTAATATATATATATATATATATATATATATCTATCTATCTATATCTTATATGTGTGTATGTATGTGTGTGTGGTGGGTGTGTGTGTGTGTGTGTGTGTATATATATATATATATATATATATATATATCTACACACTCTCACACACACACACACACACACACACACACACATATTATATATGTGTGTATATATATATATATATATATATATTATGGTAATGTGTAGTGCTACCATAGTTAGTCTGAGTACCCCTATTTGAGGTTAAATGGTGAAACATTGCACCTTAATAACTTTGCCACTGTTCAATGGATTTTCCTAAAATTTGGCAGGCACAGGGTGTAACCATACATCTTGGGATCTGCCAACTTTTGTACCAGTTGGACATACAGCTGTGAAGTTATTAAGCGACATTCATGCGTGCAATTATGTTTTTTGGTGCATTCTTTGCTCGCATCTACAGGTCGCACCATTTGTGAGACCGGTCCGAAAACTTCAGGGAATGTGTTGCTGGGGTCCCTGATGTGCCTTTTGAAGATTTCATGAAAAAATATTGAATAGTTCAAAAGTTATTCAAAAAACAATTTCCCATTATAAGTCAATGGGAAAAGTTAAAAAAAAAATTTGACACTTTCGCAAATGCACTTTTTAGTGTTGCAAATGACCCTAGTAGTGTTGCAAATCCTCCATTTTGTTTTCAGTTACTGATCAGAAAAATGCTTGGCATTTAAAACTGGGATCCTCTAGGAACACAATTATTTTTGTGTTCACCTAGTCAGACCCTCAGGATGCTAGCCATGTCTTTATTTTGAGGTTAAACACCCCAGAAATATGTTTTCCAAATTTTTGGGAAAAGTAGTGTCGCAAAGTAGTGTTGCACCTACGACACCTTCACAACTTTTTGCTAAAAGTGTCGCAAATCACGACACTACTCTAGACTATGGCCAAAATGACAGGAATTCTTAGCCACCCTCCTGCAAAAGAACGGTTTGGTCTTTTTGGGTGGAATTTGGAGGGAAGGCAGCCAACATCTCACAGATGTGCCTTTTGTTAGGTTGCTAAAAAAATATTGCATGGATGCAAAGTTACGGTACTCCGAAGTTTACTTTTTTCCCCATAGACTAACATGGTGGCGTACGTCGCGCCTTTTGGGGCTCGTATCTTGGAAACTGTGCGAGATACAGAATTTTCATCATGAAATCATAGCCAGAAAACTCATGAATCATGTGAAATTGTAATTTTTTTTCTACATCACACGGTTACTGAGATATTAGCAATTTAGTATTACAACTGCTCGTTTTCTGCTCCGAGGCCCATTTTTATACATACAGTCTTTGTTTTCACTCTGTTTCTCAGTGTAGCTTTTGGGGAAAAATAGGATGTGCGCTCCAGTTACTGTTACACGTAGGCTTTACACTTCTCTTTCCATGCCTGTTTGCGTTAACGTTCCCGTGTACGCCACCATCTGCATTACCCTTTACGTTTCCATTTGCACTTGCGTTTGCATTCCTGTTACCGTTACTATGTCACAATAAATCACTATTTATACTCCTCATTCTCAAAAAGAAGGGACATTCATGGCAAAAAACTCTGTTTAATGCATCAGTTAGGGTTGTTCCTCAACGACAAAAGTGAGGAAATTCGCTGTTAGGGTTGAAAACCCCCCTTGCTATTACACAAAGGAGGAAGTCCCAGGCATAACACTCTCTTTGGGATAGCAGCATAAAGACCTGATTTGGCCTTCTCCCTACAGGACATGCAACAGCCTGGTTCAAAATCTTTTTAGGCTCTGGTATTCTACCTTTCCTTACAGATTTCCCTTACATACCCTTTTCTCAATTTGGTTGTTTACGGTGGCCCCTCTAAGCAAGTAACAGTTGTCACAGATTATTAATAAACCTTCTACAGTCACACATACAATATAAGAAATTCCCATGTAGGCAGAATTCTTTAGGAAAACAAATGTTTTACTAAAATACTTAAATAACTACAGTTACAGCTAAAAGAGAATATTAATTTAGATTACAATATACAGGCAAAAAAATGGAAAAATGTACAATGAAAATGCACTAACACTGTTTAGCTAAGTCTCTACCTTAGGTCTGACGTTTCCAAAGTCCAGAGAATCGCTGGTTTGCAAAATAGTTCAGTCTTTCTGTAGTAGCCTTTGGTTCTTAGGCAGTCTCTGTGCTGGCAGCTGTTCACTTGTGGTCAGGAGAAAGAGTCCAAACAGAATGGCAAAATGGCCCTGAGTGTCTGTGCTAGAAAGTTTATATAGAAGACTGCTCCCCTAGTCTGTGAATAAAGACTGGCCCCACTCTGAATAAAGGCTGGCCCTGCCACGTTAGGCCACTGGGTGTCACTCTTGCACTTTCCCAAATTCTTTGCACTTAGAGAAAATGTCATTGTACTATGGGAACCTTTTCAGTCATCTGAGATTACAAGCTCACACAGGCCTGGTAGAAGGATGTTTCTTGGCACTTATAAAATAAATGTCAGTGTACCGTGGGAACCTTTTCTGTCATCTCTTGTCTAAGACCATTTCCCTTTTGATCTTAAGGGTTTACAATAGTGGAAATAGCTTCTCTCATCCTGGGATTTTGAACTGGCTTAATTTAAATAGTTATAAGGAATATCTTGTAAGTTGTATGATTATACAAGCTGATGTTATTACTTCTGTTTCCCTTGGCCAGTTAACTTCAGAGGAATACTCTTTGATCATGTATCCACAAACTTTTTGACAAGAACTTTTCAGATGCTTCCAAGCAAGGCTGGCCTTATAGGTCAGAGTAAGGTCAAGCCCTTTAAAAAAAAAAAAAAAAATCCAGTCTTTTCTCTATGTGCCTTTGCTGACACTGGCATGTTCATATAATTACATAAAAAAAATATATACAACAGAATAATATCTACACATAAGGGCTAGCAGCCGGGCAGCACGCCACAGGAGGTTCCCAAGGAAACAAAGTGATGGCTGAAGCTGTGATGTCAGAGAGACATGTGTGATGATGTGGTGTGGTGGGCTGGCCAGTAGAAGGCATTTGTGGTCTGTGTTAGGCCCTGAGAGTTCAACTAGAATTTGAGACTCTGAGGGAGCAAGGGCTTGAGTCTGCCTTAATTTACTGTGTTCCCAGCCGAAGTAAGCATCTGCTCTGCTTAGTATTTAGATAAAAGTGAGTTAGGTTATTCGGTGTGATTTCTATCTGTTTCAAAAGTTTTCTTTTTATCTTTCTAGAAATACTGTTG
This sequence comes from Neoceratodus forsteri, assembly GCA_016271365.2. Taxonomy (NCBI): domain Eukaryota; kingdom Metazoa; phylum Chordata; order Ceratodontiformes; family Ceratodontidae; genus Neoceratodus; species Neoceratodus forsteri. The sequence continues at coordinate 1,626,076,285 of CM028129.1, forward strand.
CCTTTTAGCCCTCCACATCTCCCTTCCCCAAGACACATACACAGATCTTGGAGGAAATGGCCACAACCATGTGTTTATTATTATTCAACACCATCCTGAGCAGTGTGCACTGCTGGGAGGAAGTGCCAGTCACTCATGGGGATGTCATACGGCTAAGGCTCTTGTGGCCACCCCCCTATCTGGTGCCACTATCCTTGCAGTATCACCTGATGTGGTTGGACCGTGACTCCCCATTTGGGTCATAATCTAGTGGTCCCCTGACCTCATGCCAACTGGAAACAATGAGTCCTTTGGGAGAATTGGCCTTTTCCCCCTTACTTCCCTGATATCTTTGGTCTGTGCTCCTCCCAAGCCACCACACATGGTTGCGACAGTTTAGTTATCATGTACTTTCTATCATCCTTTTGAAAATGTCATAGGCAAATAAATGACTCTCATTGATTGAAACGCCAAACAAGAGATTAATTTATTTCCCGATAGAGCCCACAGAAAAACTTGTATGAATGTGGGGTGCCCCATAACTCATCTAATCAGTGGGCACCCTGAATGTTTACTAAAAAGATGCACCATCTTGCAGTACTCGCAAATGCATCAATCGGAAAGTAGTGGTTAGGCCGTCATCTCCCCCGACCTAAAGCATAAGCCAACACTTATTTATTGGATTGATCAGTCAATATAACTGTCATTACAGCTTTCCATTTCAAAAATCGGCCAGCAAAGTATACACAGACAGAAAGCAATGTGGTCCACCATGACTGAAGATGAGAGCATCGGTATTGTCTTAGAATTGCATACCACAAATGGACGTCCATATGCAACATGGAAGCTGAAGAAAATACCGGCACTCTCCCACAGAGTTCTACAAGCAAGGGCATAACACAGCACCCACCACAGTGGGACAAGTAATACCAGGGCAGTTGTCGGCAGCAAATGCTCAGATGCAGGACAGCATGCAGCCACTTCTACGGTGACTGAACATGAGAGCAGCTTCATTGCCTAACTTTAGCAGAACGTAGTTGTACACCCATCTGCATCTTTCTTTCTTCATGTAAATCCTGGCTCAGTATCGGCATCTGATGCGAGTGCAAAATTGATTACAAAGTGCAAATATTAACGTGGTATCTCATCATATTAGTCCCCGGAGTTGCTAGAAATAGCATAAATGTAAAAAATAACGAGTTTAAAAAGCTGCTTTCTCACCTGAGGCAGAAAGCACTTTCAGTATCACCAGGCATCCTCGAGCGTAGCTCGAGAAGATGAGTCACGCACGTCTCCACAGACGCATGATTTACAACAAACTCAAACCGCCACTGATCACACAGAGACCACACAATATTAAAAAATGTCCCACTTTGTAATGACATACTTCAACATGTCAGCAGAAGAGAATAGAATGTCATTCTTTTGTTTCCAGAAGCAGACAACACAGCTGCTGAACTGAACCCTGAAGCTGACAACACAGCTGCTGAGCTGTTTTCTGAAGGTGGCAACATATCTGTTGAGGTGCCCCCCGAAACTGCCAACATAAATGCTGCATCAGTCCCCGAAGCTAACAACATAGCTGCTGATCCATTGCTTGAAGGCGACACCATAGCTGCCGATCCATTGCTTGAAGGCGACACCATAGCTGCCGATCCATTGCTTGAAGGCGACACCATAGCTGCCGATCCATTGCTTGAAGGCGACACCATAGCTGCCGATCCATTGCTTGAAGCTGACACCATAGCTGCCGATCCATTGCTTGAAGCTGACACCATAGCTGCCGATCCATTGCTTGAAGCTGACAACATAGCTGCCGATCCATTGCTTGAAGCTGACAACATAGCTGCCGATCCATTGCTTGAAGGTGACACCATAGCTGCTGATCCATTGCTTGAAGGTGACAACATAGCTGCTGAGCCCATAAACAACAAGTTTAAAGAAACCACCCATTTTGGCACTGTGAGTACATCAGAGCTTAATGTAATAGAGAGCCAGAGGGAAGAAATAAACATAAAAAAAAACACACAGTGGGCATTAGCAGTGTTTTGTAGACTGGACCAGAAAAGAAAACATAGCAGTAGATTGCCAAAATGACAGTTTTGATGTTCTAAATAGCTACCTTCAAAAATTCTATGCTGAGGCCAGAACTGCATCGGGTGAGCAGTATTCAGTTTCTGGGAACTGCGCTCTGTGTTCAGGCATCAATTGCCATCTAAATTCCCCAGAGGTAGGGCGTCACACCAGCATTATCTCAGACCCTGCATTTCGCTCCAGCAACAACATAATGACCTCAGTACTAAAGAAACTTCGAAAAGAGCAGAAGGATGTAACTGCCCACCACACGTCCATCACAGAAACAGACCTTGACAAACAAACTAAGAGCTTCATCAGCCGTGTCACTGAATACAGCACACGGATTGGTCCGCAAGGTGTGGTTTGATCTCCAACTCCACATGGCCCGCCAAGGAAGAGAAGGATTGCGTGACCTGTGGCTAGATTAATTTACAGTCAAGAGCAATGAACATGGTCAAAAGTATGTAACACTTACCCATAATCCTACCTCAAAAAAATACAAGAATCTACTAGAGGCCAACAAAGAAAATAGTCATGGTTTTATGTTTAAGGACCACGGCAACCCTCTCTGCCCTGTATTATCTTTCTGCAAATACCTTTCAAAGTTACCAGAGGATGCCCCTGCATTCTATCTTCATCCCAGGAAGATTCCTAAGACTCACCTTGACACCCAGGAGTGCTGGTATATGAAGGAACCAATGGGCAGAAGTTTCCTTGGAAATATAATGGCAAGACTGAGTAAAGAAGCAGAGCTATCCACAAGATACACCAACCACAGCATTCATTCAACAGCTGTGCAATGTCTAACTCAAGCAGGGCTGTCAGCTTGAGAAATCACCAGTGTTACTGGTCACAGATGTGAAGCCAGTCTGCAACACTACTGGTCAGAATCCATGGACAACTGAAGAAACTGGAATACAATCCTAGGAGGATCCATCCAGCAGGTGCCGCAGTGGCAAGCACCAAGTATGTCATCTGCAGGAGCCAGCAATGAACTACTGGTGCAGGAATCAGCAACACCCAACTCCACAATCACTAACTTCAACCCAGTCAGTTGCACCTTCAATGTTCCAATTAATTTCTTCTCCGCAAACAAGTAGTGGTCTCTGTTTTTTTTTGTTTTATCGGCAGTTATTTAGCACAGTGCAACTGCATGGTTAATTTTGCATTTTATTGTTTTACCCACCCACCTTTAAAAAAGGGACTACTTTATCTCAAAGCTGACAAAATATGTAATAAAAAGTTAAATAAATTATTGAAATGTTTAAAACTTTTAAAAAATGTGTCTGAGAGTTTCTTTCCATTTTCTAAGTGCAATAATACCCTCCAGGGTTGGCGGTATGGGCTATACCAGACCTTCCAGGGGCTGTAAGGCCCCCCGCCTGTGGCGTCGGGCCTCATTATGCCCCTGGGTAGTCTGGCATAGCCCAATACCACCCACAATCTTCCTGGGTATTATTGTTATGCATTACCTAAACCCTAACTATGGCTACCATTAACATCCCTTTGGAGGAGGCAAAAAACCTGGAAAAAGCCTGATGTTAAGAGGAAAACCAGGAAAACCCACTCCCCAACCCCTATTGCAGTCACCCATATTGGGTCAAAGGGGGCCCTAGCTCCCTGGCCCCCTACCCTGCTTTTATGAGGGCGGGCAGGTGGAGAGCCATTGGATGGAGGAGAGAGAGGGGGATCTTCTGGCCACAGACCAAATATCCCCTCTGCCTCCTCCCTCAGGTCGATGCCCACTCCCTGAGAGTAGCCTATTGGTGCCTCTTCCTGGGGTGTTGCCAGGCCCTATGTCCACTCGAGGAGGCAGCACCCTGTAGATGACCAGGTCCACGGAGGAAGGAAGGGGCCCCAGGCAAATGGCCAGCTGCTGCTATGGCTGGGCAGCCTCTCTATTTTCCCGTAGTCTTAGTGTGAGTTATCCTGCAACATATGTAAATGTCTTAGGGTATTAAATATTTATTTATTTATTTAAACTTTTGGTAACTGGGAAAGGCACACTGAGCCAGGGCTCATTTCCAGGTGTAACCAGGGGTACAGGGTATAAGAGAATAATATACAATATTACATAAACATGTGTAATACAGCCAGGAATTATATATTTCTGAAGTGCAAGTACAGTAAAAATAGAAAACTACAAATCTGCAAGCGCTGTAAAACATACAAGACATTAGGGTGGTACAAAGTTATGTATAGCATAAAGAAGATGAGAGCTGGAGTGCAGAAATCAAACCAGGGCTAATTAGGGGATATGTTAGGGGCATTGGCGTGGAGCAACTGTAGCAAGTATTATTGTTGTATACTTCATGCTTTCTGTGATTGAGTCATTTCTGGTACAGATAGCAGGGGTAAATTGACAAAAGCTGTGGTCCAGTTTCGAAGAAGAAGGCTACAGTTACTATATTTAAAGTGAAGTGCTCTCAGTTGTGACAGAAGGGGTGGGTCATTTGCCCTTTGGTAAGAAGCACTGTACTGTGTGGGCAGTGGTTATGATGAGGTTCAGACTAGAAAAAACCCAGCATGAGAGTCCGGCTGTGAAGGTCACACTTAGTGAAAGCATACCGAAGTACTGTTGCAAGCATCTGAAAAGTTGAGAAAAGTGGTAACAATCACAGGTTGACTTTTGGGAGAGAACCACTTCGTGACAGATGCAATCTGATTATTGTAACAATAATGGCTGTATGAGTTACATGGCCATTGAAGTATATAATTCTTGTGCAGCACTATTTACACTGTCACTGAGCCGTTGATTGTATGCACACACTATTTGCATTCTTATAAATTAATTTTTTCTTTGTTTCCATTTCTTCAGCATACATATGCTCCAAAAATGCATACAGGGCATATTCATGAGGAGAATTTACTTAATTCACTGTTCATCACGTGATCTGTATCCTTCACCTCACCATTCTGTCCTCCCTCCAAAAAATTGTTGCCATTTTGCATATGCTGTAGCTGCTCTGCAGCACTTCCCTCTTCCCCATCTGTCATCCCCCCAGTATACTTCTATTCTCCATATACATCACATGCTCTCCAGCAATTGCTTTCTCCACCTATCCCTGATTTCTGTACCCACCTCCTGCCATTTCTCATACTTTACAGTACCTGCTGTACACTACTGCTTCTCTCACCCTGCTATCTCTGCCCCCAATACTACTGCTTTCAATACTAACTAACATTACCCTGTTACCCGAGTACCAAAAGAATAAACACATAAAATACATAAAATAAATACCCTCTGTGTTCCACTTTTTTTTTCTCTTCCCTCTTCCATCTCTACCATCAGACCTAAAATGACACTATTATCACTATACTTCAACCACTCACAGGACTTTCTTTCCACCTCTCTTCTACCCCATCTCTGACCGCCTAACATCCTCCCATTCTGAATATTCTGTATCTTTGCAGCAGCTCTGTGTGAGTTGTGTTCTCTCCTCCTCCCTAATCTCTGCTCTTCCAAAACCCTGCCAGTCATCATCATTCACATTACCTGCTCTGGGACCTGCTTTCTCGTATTTGACTTCTGTCCCTCCCCACCTAGTCAATTTTCCCACAACTTGCTGGCATTGTCTCTACATTTACTTTCCCAAACAAATGGAATGCAATCCAGTACACCTAAATGTGAGAAGTATATATGACCAAAAACAATTCTAAACTATACACTGTTATTCTGCAAAACAAAATGTCACCAGATCAGTAGCACTAATTGTAATTGTGCACGGTTTTCAATCATTACATGTTCATCAACTTTATAAGGCTACTGTCATCTCTTACTCTTTACATAGACTTACACAGACATATATGCATCTTTCGACTCCATCTATACTGATCTCCACATTTTCATTTTCAGCCCTGCCTGCTCCATTTGAGTTTGCAACTGACATCAAACAAAGAGTGAGGTTCACTGTGGCAGCACACACGAGATCAGGGGCCAGATTCACAAAACTTTGCCCTGGTGCAAACCCAGTTTGCCCTTCTCCGGGCAAACTGGGCTTTATGAAGAACTGGTATTCACAAAGTCCAGTTTTCTCCAGCAAACTGGGTTTGTGCCTAGGCAAAGTAGTGAGGGGTTCTGCAATGCTATTGAAGGGGAGGAAACTTGCATATACCCGCAATCCCATTCACTAAGTTTTTGCTCCTTTCATGGAGCAAATTACCGCTGACAAAAGCCTGGTATCACGCTGCGTAACCCTAGTGGTTGGCGGAGGTACTGCACCCCTCTCCCCAGTCCCCGATTGCCCACCTGACATTGTAACATATTTTTTCCATAGTGTAGTGGTCAGTCACAGTCAAGGAGCCATACTGTATACAGTACAGTCCTTCTGAGGGTTCAGCCAGCAGCCAGCGAGGGTGTTTGTGCAGGGCTGTGCTGGTCACTGATCTATGGTTGGGATGGGGGGGCAAGGTGGTGTTGGATGGGGTGGGACCCTAGACTACCAAAGAACAGGGTTTCTGGTTTGGGGATTGCGATCAGTGTTCAAGGAGGGGGGTGGGACCACTACACTGGATGGAGGAGAGAGAGGGGGATCTTCTGGCCACAGACCAGTATATCCCCTCTGTCACCTCCCTCAGGTCGATGCCCCCTCCCTGAGAGTAGCCTATTGGTAAAAAATTGGTGGAAAAGCTTTATTTATTATGGGATTGGTGTTCGGGAAGGGACCACTACACCATGGAAACATTTTATTTATCATGGGATCACTGTTCAGGAAGGGGGAGGGACCACTACACTATAGAAAAAAATATTATACAATGTCAGTGGGCAATCGGGGACTGGGGAGGGCACTACTAGACTACCAGAGAATACTGTTAATTATTTGAGGATGGTGATCGGATGATGGGGGGGCACTAGATCACCATGGCGTGAGGCATGGGCTGGTGGGGGGGGGCTGCGCTAAGCCACCTGGGGGCCATGCAAATAGGCCCATAATGGCATGCTTATGACCAGTAGTGCCTTACATGCCCAATGGGCTCATTTGCATGACTTCTTTAGTAAATAGGGGCTTAGCGCATGTGTGTTATTGTTGCCAGCCCATTCTCCTGGCTGGCTGTGGGGGCAATGCTGCTGGGTTTCCTGGTGGTTTTCCTGGGTTAGCACTGCCCATGTCTGCCCCATTCACAGTTGAATATTGCACCACACTATCTGACTGTGAATAGCTCCATTGCCCATCAGCGCATTTGTTTTGTGAATCCTGGCCCAGCTGTTCTTAACAGACTACTTCTGTTGACTGGTCTTTTTCCCTGCAAAATGTAATGCCCTGATCACTGTGATGCTTTGTGGAGGAGTTCATATACAATATTAAGACAAATTAAAAATGCACCATTATCTTAAACTGTTAGTGCTGCTTCTTGTTTGCAGCATGAATGCAACTGTTATGACCCCTGCTCTCCAGAGTTCAATGCCTTGTGAGGACCTTATTGCTGTAAAAAACTGAGAAAAAGTGTTTTAATCTAGGTCTACTAAATAAATACAGAACCAGATCCAATTTTATATTATACTGATATTTTATATGAACTACTCCAGAAAGCATCACAGTTATAAGGAAACTAAGCTTTGTCAGGAAAAAGATTGGTCAACGCAAGCAGTCTGTTAACAGCTTATGTCACTCACGCTGCTACAGTGAATGTCACTCTTTGTTTTAATTTATAACTCCACATCTCAGGAACATGACAGGTGTCATTTTCTAATCCCCTTCCAAAACCTGTTTTCGCAGTCATTCTGCATGTTTCTGGGTGCATTTCATAAATGATACCTGTCCTGTTAATGGGCTGGAGATCACAGTCTAAAAAAACAATTTTTTTTTTTATTTTCTTCTTTATTCTGCGGTTCCGCTGTCGCTTATCAGCCCTGGTCATGGTCCCTGGGACTTCCACTGCCATCTACTGCCGCCATCCCAAGTTATCCCCGGCTTACTCCCTCGGAGAGTGGGGCCACGGAATCGGTCCCCTTCATCCATGCCGTAGAACTAGTATCTGGTCAGGGATGCGGGCGAGCAACTAATTGAGAAGCCCAGGAGGGCTTCCACATGACAGTGGACCCACCTGCAATCTTTTCCTGGTTTTCTCGGGAGGCAGGGATGTGCAATGATGCCAGCGTCGCCCGCCTCCCTGACGCCCGTGGCGGGTGACTCCCAGCCTCTGCCAGGGGGTCCTCATTGCGCCGGACACTGCCCCACCCTTCCCCCAGAGAAGGAGAGCCACCCATGGGGCTCTCAATCCTTTTCCCCCTGACTGGCCCTCCGACGACCCAAATAATGTTATGTTTAAACCTCTTCATTTCATAATCATGACAATTTCACTATCCTTTTGTTTATGGTATCACTTTACAGTAGTTCATCATTTGCATGTCTGATCTCTCACATTTTAATGGCATAAGGCCTGTTTCCTGGCAGCCACCTGTATGTATTGTATTAAATTGTTCCTTTACAGCCTGCCCTTTGTTAAGCAATCTAGGACCCACAAACTGTTGTATTTATTCTGAACTGCTGGTTAGTTTTCTCTGCATCCATTGTAGATTTTCCTGAGACTAACATGGAACTACTCATCTGCAATCACTATTATAATGCATTTAATTTCTGTGCTATCTGTGCCCAACAACTACACAGCAAATATAAGCAGGGGAACAATTGGCATTGGTCATTGTTTGTGTTTTTTGGGGGCTGTGTCAGTGGATACTGGCACTTCTTGTGACTGCTGTCAGCCAATGAGGTTTCAGTATTTTTTCCACCCTATTTTCTAATCCAAGACAAAGGACAGCTAAGGTATGCAGAGTAGACTTCAAAATAGTCAACAGGTTTTTGTTGCCACTCTGTTTCTCCAGTAATTACAGCAATACTTTCAAGAGTTTCTCCCATAAGAATCATGTTTTGCTTAAACATTTATATTAATATTTACATTCAGTGCTTTAAGAAAAGGTTAAAATATTAGCTTTTTTCAAAAACACAATGTATCTGCTTCTGTAATTGCACTTTATTGGATTGTATAGTCTGCTCCTATGTTGTATATTTTGTTGTGTTTTTATACTATGTTTTTAGATTGAACTTGTCACCAGTGAAAACGGGCAATCTTGCTCATCTGGATTTACAAGTATAAAAATTAAAAATGAAACAAAATATATATGACACCTTACTTTCACTCTGTCAAGCCAAATGTTCATGGCCCTGATATCGAGATATTGGGGCAAGCGTAGCATGACCATTTGCACAGCACTTGCACTCCCCTTGGCCCAGACAGTATTCTGATGGACAACACTAACCTATCACATTGTAGCTCTATCCATACCTCCCCCTCTAAACTCAAGCATCCTTCCAACCCAGTCAGTCTGCCCTCCCATTCCTCGTCCATACCATCTACGACCCACCCTGCAGTCCTTTACCTCCCCCTCTTCCCTACTGTAAGTCTCCCTTCTCACCCTATGCTTTGGAACACTATAGTGTACCCTGTACTGTCCTCGTGAAACCCTACTAGAAATAAAACTAAATATCATAATGTTCTTACCATTTCACCACTGTCTGCCATGTTACAATGTGGCGTACTCCACTGTTTATACTTTCCTTGTATAAAACTCCATATATAGTTTTTTCTGTTGTTTATCATGTATAATAGTACTGTAGTTATAAATTGTGTATAGTGTTTAACTGAAACTCTATGATGTCAAGCCGGGACCTCCTTGTAAATGAGCCTGCTCAATGGAGTATTTCCTGTCAATAAACTTAAAACTTGAACTCGCTGATGGAGCGGTGCTATCTGGCCAAATATCGGTCCGTGTTGATGCAGCACTAAGTGAACTTGCACTGCTCCAGCATGGACCAGGGCTGCATATGATCCATAGGGGGATAGTGCTGCCCAAAAAGGGGTAGTGCTAGGTCTCCTTTGGGCTATATTCAGCCCAAGCATGCAAATGAGCCAATTGGGCATGCAAGGCACTAAGGGGTCATTTGCATGCCCATTATGGACTTATTTGCATGTGGCACTGCAGCCCCTTAATTCCCATTCCTGCTGATATGTGAAAGCCTTGGTGGTCCAATGAACCCCCCCCACCCCCATCCCTTGTTTCCATACATAACATTATGCCTTGTGGCATAGTGATCCCCCTGATTTCCTGTTCCCAGTCATTTGTTCTCCATGTCCCTAACTGAAGCTACTCAAGCCTTTGTAAGGTGGCAGTCAAGCAGTGTAGCTAGCATAAACCCCCCCAAGAGGAAAACAAGACTGATGGTGTGACTTGGACAGCTGGTTCTGATCACAGTATCATTTTTTTGTAATATAAAAATGTGTTATGGACTGTCTATCATGAGAAATGCTGAAACAGCATGTGAGTATGAGACACACACACAGGTTTTAGATACAAAGTGTTACCTGGAAGGCCAGAAGCTAATTATAGAGTATAACAGGCCTTGATCAAGGATCTCCTGTTTGTCTGAGTTAATTATAGCTGTAGTTGCTAAGAGGGAAATCATAAATATTTATGATGTTCAGAGGAAACACAGTTACATTTTCACATGGTGATACAAAGCATGTTGCACCTCCATGAAATCTGGCAGAAAGACATAAGTGCTTTGATGTCTGTGTGAGAGAGGATACTGCTTATAGATGAAAGGAATTTACAGACTTGATTGGGGAAGTCACATGGGAAAAGGAGTTTCTGCTGATCTAACCTTAATTAAGTTACTTTCTAAAATGATAAAATATCCTGGGTGTATGATTTTTCATAACCAGAGGAGGAGCTAAGTGACCTCATGCAAAGAGGTGGGCAAAGCCAACTTTTAAACAGAATTCTGTTTTCCTTCAGAGACTTTTATCTACACTCTGACAAAGAAACATCTTTGAGCACTTTAAGCAGGTATTTAGAGAGAGACAAAATCTAAGTATTGTAGTAGGAATTGCACTGTTAAAACCTTGTTCTTTTAAAAGATTGTATGGTTCTTGTGATATAATAGTTCTGTATTTTATGTTTTACATATTTTTATCTATTTTAGTAAAAACTGTATTTTTAGAGCTTACTTGGTCTGTCTTTGCATTTCTTTTCTTTAACATGTGAAGTATATATGGTTAAAGCAGACACTGAGCATAAGCTTAAATGGTGATACCAAACTGGAAAAAGGTAAGGGTTTAATCTGAGGTCTTTTATTAGAGTTTTAAAGGGTTCATTTCTGTACACCTGGTTAGGTGCCCATAGGCAAAGATATCCGGCCCCCCGAAGACAGATTTATCTGAGCCTGTGCATTGGGTATGCTAGCAAGAGGTTCACAGTTTGAATCCCTCCAATACTTGAGACCAAAGGTTGATTTGAACCCAAAAAAACAGACAGGAGGGTTACCCTGTTTCTGTTAACTGTTCACAAGACTGCACTCAGAGGTTGGCACTTTGGCAGCAGAGGGCTGACCTGCTGAGTGAGTTTGTGACAGATTGGTTGGCAGCAGTGTTGATCATTTTTGATATTACAAGCTTGTATTGTTCAGTGTGTCAGCTAACTTGCAAAGAAAGAAAAAAGCAGTAATTATTTTTTAAAAAAGGAAACCGAACTATATCACTTAGCGTACAGTCAAGTTCCCATCCGTTTTATTTTTTTTCCTAAAGTGCAAGTCAGAGTAGCAGTAGTTGGGAAAGATGGCTTCCAACTACAGCAGGCACACTGTAGACTACTTAAGACAGTTGTGTGGGGACAGAGGAGTCCCATTCAAGATAAAAGCCAGCAAGCAGAACCTCATAGATGCCCTGGTGGTAGCAGATACCCAGAGCAGCAATACACAGACTGTGACTGAAAAGGACCAAACCTTGAGTGTGGCAGGGCTAGCAGCCAGTACAGTGTCCAGATCCAATGAAGATGACAGCAGGGCCACTGTCAGTGAAGGGCCACAGCAGCAGGGGAAGATCACCAGTATCCTGGATCCAGAAGTGATCAGACTGCAAATTGAGTTGTGCAGGATGGAGCTGGCGTGCCAGAGAGAAGAGAAACATGAACAGTGAGCTGCAGAAGAGAAGAGAGCACAATAACACGAGACGCAGACTGTGAGGAGCAGGAGCGCCAGAGGCAACATGAACTGGAGAAGCTACAACTTCAACCAGCGGCACCAGAGCAGGTAATGGCTTGGGTTTAACTGGGACTACTAGACTGGGTTACAAATTGAATTCCAAATTAATAGCTGAATTTAAAGAGGGGGAGGACATGAATGCCTTTTTAAATTCTTTTGAAAAAGTTTGTATTCAGGCTAAAATTCCTAGAGAGTCCTGGAGCTTCCATCTATCCCCGCTACTTACCTGGAAAGCTAGGGATGCATTGGGTCAAATGGACAATGAGGACAGTGATGATTATAGCAAACTTAAAGCTGCACTGTTAAAAAAATTTGAATTAACTGCTGAATCATACAGAGCTAAATTCTGTAAGCTCAGGAGAAGCCCTGACATGAGCGATGAGGAGCTAGCCATGAAACAACATCAGTTTTTAAAATGTTGGTGGGAAGGAATTGAGGCAAACTCTGTCGATAAAATTGAAAATGTGATTTTGTTAGAACAGTTTTATTGGGCATGTCCAACAGAGCTAAAAACCTAGCTGGAGGACCGAGATCCCAAAACAGTGCAAGAGGCTGCTGAACTCTTGGATCACTATGCCAAGAGCAGACCTGCTCTGAGAATGAATGGGGTGGGCATGGCAGCACAGAAAGGGAAAAGCACACCTTCAGGGCAGCTAAAACCCTCACTGCCTACACCAAAACCAGTTAGCCCCAGGTTTCAAAGAAAAGATTTCTCTGAGAGAAGAAATAAATGTTGGTTGTGTAAAGAAACTGGGCATATTGCCTAGCAGTGTCCCAAAAAGGTGAGCAATAATACACAGCCGGGTGCTAGAAAAGAAGTGGGTTGCTTGTGTGTCCCTGGAAGCATGCTTGTGAACATGAGGGAACACATGCACCCAGTCATGGTGAATGGTGTACAGATGCAGGGGTTAAGGGACACAGGGGCATCCCTGACATTGATGAAAGGGGATCTGGTACAGCCTAGTCAGCTTATACCCAATAAATACGTCACTGTACAGGGGTTCACTGGTGAAGAGAAAACATTGCCACTGGCCAGTGTTCTCCTGGACTGGGGTGAAACAGGGGGAACTGTGCAACAGGTGGCTGTAGCCAAAATGTTAGCAGTGGATGTGATCCTGGGCAACAACCTAAAACAAGGGATGTTGTGTGCAGTTACCCATAGCCCAGTGGCAAGGGAAAACTGTAGTTCCCTGAACCCCACAGAAACCATTGTGGAAATCACTGAGAGGCTGGTTCCCCAGCCTATGTCTCCAGATGGGGAGACTAATAAAAAGTGGGTAGAAATTTCCTCAGTAGCAAGTAACCACACAGCTACAGAGGGTTACTCCAAAGAGGGAGGGTTGACCCATTGTCAGAGGGTTGGGATTGACAGTGGTCCTGAGTACCTTGACGCTAGTGCTAGGGACCCTAGTTCAGTGGCTGAAAGAGACCTGTCCCATGCCTTGGGAATATGTGAGGGGTTTGCAGCTGCTCAGAGAAGTGACCCTAGTTTAGAGAAGCTGAGGGCTTGGGCAGACTCGGATGGCACACAGGGAGGTGACGGCAGACATAAAGTTTATTGGGAAAATGGACTTATGTATACTCAGGCAGTTCACACAGAGGAAGGGGTGCTAGGCAGGCAGCTTGTCATTCCCCAGGGGTATCGTGAGCAGTTGCTCAAGATTGCACATGATATTCCCTTGTCTGGTCATCTGGGAATCATGCACATGACACAGTGGTTGGCCCAGAATTTCTACTGGCCTAACTTCACCCAGCAGGTGAAGGAGTATTGCAGGTCTTGTCACCAGTGCCAAGAAATAGGGAAGGCGGGCAAGAAAATCCAAGCTGCCCTGATTCTATTGCCCATAGCAGACGGGGCCATTCCAGAGGGTGGGAATGGATATTGTGGGGTCTTTATATACCCCTGGCTCCTCAGGAAAGAGATTCATACTGACTGTGGTGGATTATGCTACCTGGTACACAGAGGTAGTGGCCCTATCCTCACTGAGGACAGACAAAGTGGCAGATGCCTTACTTGGGATTTTCTCCTGTGTTGGGTTTCTGCAGGAGGTAATCACCGATCGAGGGGGTTTCTTCATGTCAGACCTGAGGAAATGTTTATGGGAGAAATGTGGGGTGGTGCAGAGATGCACGACATCGTATCACCCATAAGTCAATGGCCTTGTGGAACGATTCAGTGGTACCCTGAAGTCAATGCTCCGGGCGTTTGCTGAACAGCATGGGAGGGACTGGGAGAAATACCTTCCCCATCTGTTGTTTGCATACAGGGAGGTGCCCCAAGAGTCAGCAAAACTTTTCCCCTTCGAACTCTTATATGGACGCTGGGTACATGGGCTCCTAGACTTGATCCGGGAGGACTGGGAAGGCAAGCACGCCACCCAGGGAACTCCCATTGTGGATTGCATCCTTAGGTTTAGGGAAAGGCTGAAGGAGCTTATGGGGGCAGCCCAGAGCAAACTAGCAGCTGCCTAACAAAAACAAAAAGTGTGGTACAACTGCAGAGCCAGCACTCACTCATACATGGTGGGTCAGGAAGTCATGGTCCTTATTCCGGTCTGGAAAGACAAGCTGCAGGCTGAGTGTGCAGGACTGTACAAAGTGGTTAGGAAGGTAAATGATGTGAATTACATTGTAGAGTTACCTGACCAAAGACAGACAGAAAGGATGTACCATGTCAACATGATGAAGCCGTATGCAAATAGGGCTGACTTGGTGTTTGCAATGTGTAGTCCTGGGGAGGGGACGGATGAGGGAGACCCCCTTCTGGACTTGCTGGAGGAAAGTAACTGGGAGTCCTCTGTGGAGGCAGTAAAATTGTCTCCACAGCTGGCCCTGGACCAGATCCAGAAAGTAAGGGAGGTTTTAGCAGACTTTGCCCCCTTGTTTAGCATCAAGTCTGGACTAACCCCCTTAGTGACGCATGATGTGGAGACAGGGAGACAGACGCCCATATGATGGACAGCATATTGGGTGTCAGAGGCTGTCCAAAAGGATATTAGGAGGAAGTGGAGGAGATGCTGGATTTAGGGGTAATCCAGAGATCCCACAGCCCCTGGGCCTCATCCCTAGTCCCTGTGCCCAAGCCAGATGGCTCTACTCATTTCTGTGTGGACTATCATGGACTGAATGCAGTCACCAAGTCAGACGCCCACCTGATGCCCCAGACGGATGAACTCCCAGACAGGTTGGGAGGGGCGACCTACCTTACGACTATTAACCTGATCAAGGGGTATTGGCAGGCAGAGTTGACAGACAGAGCTAGGGAGAGGTTCACCTTCATCACTCTGATAGGCTTATTTGAGTTTAAAGTAATGCCTTTCAGAATGAAGAACGCCCCGACCACTTTCCAGAGGTTGGTGAACCAGGTGTTAAGTGATGCTGAGGAGTACGCCGTGGCATACTTGGATGATATTGCCATCTTTAGTACCAGATGGGAGGAACACCTATCCCACCTTAGGGAATTGCTGGGCAGGATACAGAGGGCTGGGCTCACTGTCAAAGCCGAGGGGTGCCAGGTGGCCATGGGAGAGGTGGCATACCTCGGGCATGTGGTAGGCCGGGGACAGCTCCATCCTAACCAAATAAAGATAGAGGTAATCCAGGCGTGGCCCAGACCAGAAACACAGAAGCAGGTCACGAGTTTTCTAGGGACAGCAGGGTACTACAGAAAATGTGTACCCAATTACAGTGTCCTGGCTGCTTCCCTATCTGACCTGATAAAGAAAAGGATGCCCAAGAAAATTACCTGGGGCCCAGCCTGTGAGGAAGCCTTTTCCAAACTAAAGGAGGCACTGTGCAGTGCTCCTGTTTTGACAAGTCCTGACTAAAGCAGACCCTTTATAGTTCAGACTGATGCATCTGACATGGGTATTGGGGCAGTACTGAGTCAGACATCCAGCCAAGGGAGGGATCACCCAATAGCATACCTGAGTAGGAAGTTACTTCCCAGGGAGCAAGCATACTTCACTGTGGAAAAGGAATGTCTTGCCATAGTGCAGGCCCTAAAGAAATTGGAGCCATACTTGTATGGGCAGTATTTTGTGGTGCAGACTGACCACAACCCCCTAGTTTGGCTGATGCAGATGGGGAAAAACAATGGTAGATTGCTAAGATGGAGTCTTGCTTTGCAAGGGTATGATCTGGCAATAGTACATAGAGCTGGAGCCAAAAATCAGAACTCAGATGGGCTGTCTAGAGTCTATGAGGAGTGAACTAATTTGGGAAGCTCATCCCATGCAGGGGATAGAGCCCCCAAATTCAGTCTGGGTGGGGAGGAATTGTGACACTTGGAAAGCTGGTTCTGATCACAGTATCATTTTTTTGTAATATAAAAATGTGTTATGGACTGTCTATCATGAGAAATACTGAAACAGCATGTGAGTATGACACACACACACACACAGACACACACGTTTTAGATACAAGGTGTTACCTGGAAGGCCAGAAGCTAATTACAGAGTAGAACAGGCCTTAATCAAGGATCTCCTGTTTGTCTGAGTTAATTATAGCTGTAGTTGCTAAGAGGGAAATCATAAATGTTTATGACATTCAGAGGAAACACAGTTAAATTTTCACGTGGTGATACAAAACATGTTGCACCTCCGTGAGATCTGGCAGAAAGTCATAAATGCTTTGATGTCTGTGTGAGAGAGGATACTGCTTATAAATGAAAGGAATTTACAGACTTGATTGGGGAAGTCACATGAGGAAAAGGAGTTTCTGCTGACCTAACCTCAATTAAGTTACATATCCTGGGTGTATGATTTTTCATAACCAGAGGAGGAGCTAGGTGACCTCATGCAAAGAGGTGGGTAAAGTCAGCTTTTAAACAGAATTCTGTTTTCCTTTAGAGACTTTTATCTACACTCTGACAAAGAAACATCTTTGAGCACTTTAAGCAGGTATTTAGAGAGAAAGACAACATGTAAGTATTGTAGTAGGAATTGCACCATTAAAACCTTGTTCTTTTAAAAGATTGTATGGTTCTTGTGATATAATAGTTCTGTATTTTATGTTATACATATTTTTATCTATTTTAGTAAAAACTCTATTTTTAGAGCCTACTTGGTCTGTCTTTGCATTTCTTTTCTTTAAAAAGTGAAGTGTATACATGGTTAAAGCAGACACTGAGCATAAGCTTGAGTGGTGATACCAAACTGGAAAAAGTTATGGGTTTAATCTGAGGTCTTTTATTAGAGTTTTAAAGGGTTCATTTCTGTACACCTGGTTAGGTGCCCGTAGGCAAAGATATCTGGCCCCCTGAAGACAGAATTATCTGAGCCTGTTCATTGGGTATGCTATCAAGAGGTTCACAGTTTGAATCCCTCCAATACTTGAGACCAAAGGTTGATTTGAAGCCACAAAAACACAGGAGGGTTACCCTGTTTCTGTTAACTGTTCACAAGATTGCACTCGGAGGTTGGCACTTTAGGAGTAGAGGGCTGACCTGCTGAGTGGGTTTGTGGCAATGGACACTCATCCAACTTTCCACTGGCCAGGTTGACAACCTCGCCCATGCCTGAACTTGGGTCACCAGCGACATGAGTGATAGCACTACTGCGCCTCTTGACTGGCCCAAGTGCTACTAGTGCCACATTTATTTTGTCCCCAAAACAAATGCTAATGACAAAGACTAACGGTTAACAGCTATTTTAATTTGTTTGACCTACATAAAGTAAAACTCAGTAAGATAGTTGGAACATAGTCCTAGTCCCACTAGTCCAATGCCCACCCTTGCCAGCTAGCTTGAGCTACCACCAGACTAGGACTGCTGTGACATTCTCACTGAGAGTTTTAGATAGATAAAAAACCAGCAAGCCCACTGCCAGCACCAGACTGGGACCAGAGGGGGCTAGCTGGGCTGCCCAGCTCAACAGTGCTATGTAGCACTGTCTTGGGCCCCAGCAGCCTGACTGGGACCCTGACCCTGGCCTGCTGCTGGTGGTGGTGGGCTTGCTGCTTTTTATCTATCTATCTGTCTACCTATCTATCTATCTCGCATGCTATTGCCACATAACATTTTCTTTTACTCGAAAAAAAACATGCTGTATGAACGGATAAGAATTACAAACAGTTGACATGTATTTATAGTTTCATAGTTTCAGAGTATGTTACAAGCTCAGGAGGTATTACCTTTATGTAAGCTTGCCACCAGAAGGTGGTATTATTTTTATAAATAGTAAATTTTTTTATTTCCCATGTATTGGTTAAGCTGATATTTAAATGTGTCCATGGATTTGTTTTCTACAGTTGTTCCTGGAAGCATATTCCAATCATTAACTATTCGTTGTGTGTACCATTTGCTTCTCTTTCTTGTTTTATAGTGTGCCCCTCTCAATTTAAGATTATGAGATCTAGTCTGAGTATTGTTTAAGTTGGTTTGTAGACCAAGTGTCTCAAAGAGAACAGGGTATTTAATAGCTTTGTATGTTAAACAAATGTTTCCTCTAAGTTGACGGTAGTTCATTGAGTGTAAATCTAATTCACGTAATCTTTCCCCGTAAGTCTTGTTTGACATACCTGTAATTCTTTTTGTCATTCTTCTTTGAACTCCCTCAACTAGTTTCTTTTTTCTAATTGTATAGGGAGCACAGAAAGGTGCACAGTAATCCAAGTTTGATCTAACTAGGCTCGTATATAATGGTATAATAACTTTAAGCTGTCTACTCTTTATATGCTTAAAAATGCATCCCAGGATACGGTTAGAGTTTTTTAACCTTTGTTAGTGTATTGTTATCAAAATTAGTTTTGTTGTCCACTATTACTCCTAAGTCTTTTTTATAACTAGTTTCTTGTAATGGTAATTGATTTAATGTATAGTTATATTTTAGGTTATTATGACCCAGGTGCATTACTTTACATTTTTGAATGTTAAACATAATTTTATTCTTTTTTGCCCATAACTCCACTAAGTCTGTCTCTTTCTGGAAGTTAGCAGCTGCCTCAAGGGCATTAACTATACATCCAGTTTTACAATCATCTGTGAATTTAGCCATCCAGGAGTTTTTGAATGGCTGCATTGTAGAGATTAGGATGTTAAATAATGCAGGGCCCAGGACACAGCCCTGTGGAACCCCACTTGTGACCTCTGCCCAGGCAGATGAGTACCCTTTAATAGATGTACTTTGTCTGCATTTATCTAGCCATGATTCTATCCAGTTGGTTAAGTATTGAGGAAAAGCTAGATTTTTCCTTTGCTGTAATAAAATCACATGGGAAACTCTATCAAACGCCTTGGCGAAATCTAAAAAGACAATATCCATTGGTAGGCCTGCATCCAAGGATGAACTAATGTTTTCAAAGAAGTAGAGGTTATTTGTTAAGCATGATCTACCTCTGGTGATCCCATGCTGAGTAATATCTTAAAGGCTGTTAAAATGTAGATGTTCTTCTATTCTTTGTAAAATTAGCCTTTCAAAAGTTTTCCCTATTACAGAGGTCAGACTTATCGGTCTGTAGTTTGTAACAGCTGTCTTATTTCCTGATTTAAATATAGGGGTAACTAAGGCATCTTTCCATGCCAAGATACATTCACCTTTTTCTAAGGATAGATTAAATAGTTTACTTATTGGCCTGGAAATTTGAGTAGCAGTTTCTTTGAGAAACCTAGGGTGTATTCCATTGGGACCCGGTGCAAAATTGGTATTTAGGTTTTGTAGTGCTCTATAGTTTCTTCTCTAGTAATTTGAATAGGTTTCAAATTATAGTAAGTAGATATATTATTTCCACCATTACTGTTGTTTTTATCCTTTGGAGAAAAGATGGTGATGAAATATGTATTAAGTTCCATGTCCATTTCAGTCTCTTTGCTAATAAGCCCAGATTTAGTTTTGATAAGTCCTATTGTGGATTTAGTATCTCTAAGGGAGCCTATGTAATTACATTTTTTTTTATTGTTAACAGTATTGATGGCTAATCTATTTTCTATTTCATTCTTGGTTTTCTTAATATGATTAACTTTATTGGACAACTTTTTATATTTATTCCAGTTGGTTACTGCTGTTTTTTTTTTTTTTTTTTTTTATATATATTTTCTAAATTTGTTGTTAATTAATCTCTTAATTTTGTTATTCCACCAAACTGGAGTTCTATATCCGTTTATATATATTTTTTTCTTTGGATCCCATGTATCAAGACAGTGGTTCATTTTAGACAAAATAAGAGACCAGCTCTGTTGGACATTAAGGTTGGTAAATTCTGTCTCCCAATCCCATGAGTTAAGATAATTGTTCATTCCGTGATAATTAGTTTTGGAATAGTCCCTGACTAATGTATTACCTTTAGTAGGTTTTGATTTAGTCTGAATTTGGAATATGATCATGTTATGATCACTATTTCCTAGTGGTGTGTGTATAGAAGGGTGTAAAATTTTTGTCCCATATTAGTTAGTATGATATCAAGGATATTATTCTTTCTGGTTCCAGCTTTAATAATTTGTTCCAAGTTGTGATTAACTGTAATTTCCAAGAATTCCCTTTCAACAGTTCCTGAACAGTGGGATGTTTCCCAGTTTTTTTATGTTTTACCTACGTGACTGAGTGAGCCATTAGATGGAGTAGTAGCCTTCTTCTCTGTCCTCTGCTCCATGTCAGTCAGTGTCTGCTGTGCCTCTGTGTTAGGACCCTCCAGGTGGTGGTGGATGGCTGGTGGTTTGTGACAACTAAGTCAGGACTCTGGAGACTTTGCACTCAGACAGTTGTGTCAGACTCTGACAAAAAAAGGTCTGCCCAGCCCAGCCTTGGATCTGTCATTTACTCATGTCTGTAGTGAGTGAGGCAGACACACAGTGTGATCCTGGCTTTCCAATGGTAAAATAATATGGCATCATGCCAAGAATGAATACTCTGCTGCTGAGACAGACTTTTTTCATTTGCAGTGTGCACACTAAAAGTCAGCAGTAGGCTAAAGCCATAGTGCTTGGCTTAGCACCATGATGATGCCATGGAGCTGGATGGGAGGCCATGGGTCAGGGATGAGTCTGATGAGTGGCCTGGGTCAGTCAGCCATGCATCTGTTTAAGTTCTGGATGGGGGCCGGGATTCAGAAGGGAGATTGTGGGAGATAGCCACACAAACCCAGTGTGTACATGCAGTCACAGTGTCATGAGACTGGTCTGCCAGAGCAAAGAGGAGCAGGAGCCTGATCTCACGATGCAGAGGGGAGATGTCTAAAAAATGAAAGGGCGAATCATGCTTGAGCAGTGGGTACAGCAGTATAACCCTTTATTTTTTCACTTGCTCTTTGGCAGCTTTGGATCAGCTTCTTTTACTCGTTCCCAGCAAAATAAAAGAATGTGGTTGGCAAACCCAGCAGTACAGCTGCTAAATTGTTTTTTTAAATTACCCTACCTTGGGGGGGCTCTCATTGTTTGGATCCTGGGTAACTGCCCCTTCTGCCCATTGGTTAAACTGTCCCTTTCTGACAGACAAAAATAAACCAAAATAAGTACTGATTTTAATAGCAGCAGCTAAAAAAAAACATAACTAAAAGGATGGCTGAGGGAATCAGCACACACACTGGAAGAATGGTACTGTATGCACAGGTCAAAAACATATATTGCATGGAAAAGATAACACATATTAGAAGGCAGTAACTACCATACTTTCAAAACATCTGGACAAGATGGACCCTGTATATAATGAAGTAATTATTGGACTTTGCACTTTAAGACCTCTCGTAACACTGAAACAGGTCCTCCTACACTCCCCTTCCTCCTCCACTTTACCACCCGAACTCTATATTAGTCTCCCAATGTAATAGGAGTATTCTATGCCCTATGCACCTGATATAAAGTGTTACAGAAAGCTAGTGTTTGATACTACAAGATGTTAAAACCTTGTGTGAGGTAACTATGTTTGGACCATGTTCTATTATCCTTTTTATATTAAAATACAACAAATGATACAAAAGTGGCAGACATGTGTTCTGAGTAGAGTGATGAGAAGTGACTGATATGGGTCAAGAGTAGAATGGTGAGAAGTGGCAGACATGGGTTGTGAGTTGAGTGGAGAGAAGTAGCAGACATGGGTTGTGAATAGAGTGCTGAAGAGTAGCAGACATGGGTCATACGTAGAGTGGTGAAAAGTAGCAGACATGGTCTGTGAGTAGCGTGATAAAATGTAGCAGATGTGGGTTGTGGGTAGGGTGGTGAAAAATAGAAAGACTGTGGTTCACAATGTTTTAACAAGCAAGGTTTACCACATCAGACCAGTTATCAGAGACCCCTTCAAGTTGCTCAATATGTTTTAGGTGATGGACTGCAAACTTTGGCTTTAAAATGAAGCAGCATGTTCTATGTTTCCAGATGTTATTAGCGGGACCTGTGACTTTAGTGTGAGGCAGCATGCCTTAGGTTTCCAGATGTTATTAGTGAGACTCATGACTTCAGGATAAAGCAGCATACTTTAAGTTTCCAGATGTTAATAGTGGCACTTGTGATTTCTGTATGATGCAACATACTCTAGGTTTCCAGATGTTATTAGTGGGAACTGTGATTTCAGAATGAGGCAGTATGCTGTAGTTTTCCAGATGCTAGTTAAGGGCATGGGTCATTAGGATGGAGTTGACATGCTGTAGGTTTCCAGATGCTAGTTAAGGGTCTGGGCTCCAGGATGAAGATGACATGCTCTAAGTTTCCAGGTGCTATTTGGGGGACCTGTGATTCCAGGATGGAGATGACATGCTGTAGGTTTCCAGATGCTGTCAGTGGAAACTGAGACCCAAGGATGGAGATAAGATACTCTAGATTTCCATGTGCTATTTTGGGGACCTGGTAGTCCTGTATGGAAGAGACATATTCTAGGTTTACAGTGCTATGTGGGAGGCATGGGGCTTCAAGATAATGATACCATGCTTTACTTTCTAGGTGCTATTTGTGGGGCCTGGGACTCCAGGATAGATATGATATGCTTTAGTTTGTAGTTGATGTTTGAAGGACATGGGACTCAATGATGGATGGGGTTTACAGGCTCCTGGTTTCCAGATGCTTTTAGTGTGACCTAGAGCTTTAGGATGGAGATGACATCCAGTAGCTTTCAGGTGTTATTTGGGGGCCTGGAACTCCAAGATGGAAGTGACATGCTGAGTTTCCAGGTCCTATGGGGGGGGGGGACTAGGAATCTTGGATGAAGATGACATTCAATAGCTTTCAGGTGCTATTTGAGGGTCTGGGGCTCCAGGATAGAGATGTTGCGCTAGGCTTCTAGGAGCTATATGGGGAGGGGGCTATAGGATGGAGATGCATTCACTAGATTTCCTGATGCCATTTGGAGGCCTGGGGCTGCAGTATGGTGATGTCATGTTAGGTTTCCAGGTGTTATGTGGGGGGGTTGGGACTGTAGGATGGAGATGACATTCAATTGGTTTCCTGATGCTATTACAGTGCACTCCACTTCTTACAGACACTGTCATAATGGACAATCGGTTATAGGGGACAGAAATTGATTTCCCAAACCAGATATATCAAATCCAATGCATTTTCCTCTGGTTATAATGGACAGAAACTTTGCTTGTAATGGACACTTTGAAGCTTTTATAGGTATTTGAAGTGCATTGGGGGGGGTGCAGAGCTGGTGAGATTTGGCAAATGCAGAATTTAGATGAAGGAGCTACAGAGACTACGTTTCTTACAAAATAATTATCCACAAGCTATATAAAATTTCATTAGATGATTACACCAAAAAGGAAGTCATTTTATTTTTTAATAAAACCCTTACAGTACAATTGCCTTTGTTGTTCCTGTCCTAGAACCCAACATCCAGCCACTAGACTTACTGTCTTCTTACTTTCTGCAATAAACTTCATAGCAAAACTCATATTCCCTGACAGTTAAATAACTCTAAACATGCAAAGTACAGAAACATATATGCTAGGCAGGAGTTTGATTAACCAATGAAGTCTTTATAATAGGGTTTTAATCACTCTGAGCCCCACTCACACACACAGGCACACCTAATGCATAGGCTCCACCTCCTCTGAATATAATGGACACTTGATATAATGGACGAAAACTGTGTGCACAGATGCATCCATTATAACAGGCTTGCACTGTAGTGGGACACAGGGATCCATGATAGAGATGACATGCTCTAGGTGTCCAGAGGCTATTAATGGGATCTAAAGCACTAGGACTACAATGATATTCTCTGAGTTTCCAGGTGCTATTAGTGGGAGCTGGGGCTCCAGGATAGTGATAATATTGTCTAGGTTTCCAGATATTGGGGGCCTGGGGCTCCATGGAGATGACATGCTAAGTTTTCAGGTACTATATGGTGGTCATGGGGATCCAGGATGCTGATACAATGTTCTAGATTCCAGATGCTATCAGTGGGAACTGGGGTTCCTGGATGGAGCCGACATGCTCTAGGTTTCCAGGTGCTATTTGCAGGGACTGGTGACTACAGGATGGATATGGCATGCTTCATGTTTTCAGATGCTATTAGTGGAACCTCTGACTCCAGGATGCAGATGACATGTTGTAGGTTTCCAGATGTCATATGGGGGTTCTGTGATTCCAGGATGGAGATGACATGCTCTAATCTCAAGATACTCTTTTGGGGACCTGGGACTTCAGGATGGAGATAGCTTTTTAGGTTTTCAGATGCCATGTGGAGGATCTGTGACCCCATGATGGAGATGATATGCTCTAATTTACAGGTGCTATTTGGGGATCTGGTATTCTAGGAAGGAGATGACATGCTCTAGGTTTCCAGATGCCATATTATGGACTTTGTACTCAAGGATGGAATGGCATACTCTATGTTTCCAGGTGCTATCTGTAGGACCTATGATCAAGGATGGGGATGATATGTTACTTTCTAGGTCTAGCTGAGGTACCATTGACTCAGTTATGCAGATGACATTCTCTAATTACTGGTGTGTTGGTAAAACCAGGAATTTCTGTATGGAGATGACATGCTCTAATTTCCAGGTGCCATTTGGGAGAACAGAATGTATTAACTACGGTTGCCACCTGCCAGCTGCATATATCCTCCCATCCACAGTAAATCTTTAGAAAGTTATATATTTCTTTCTGCCTAAATTAGCTTTTCCATTACTTTGTCTCCATGAAAGAGTGTCTCTTAGTTTTTATGTCAGAGCTCTAAAGTGAAATAAACTAAACCACCAGATGTCAATGTGAACTCCCTTGTTTTTGTCCTATCCAACAATGAACTGCCTGTGGTGGCTTTTCTTATGCAGAGTGCATTGCCTAAACTGGCTTCTAATAGATAAAGTGATTCCACTTTGCAAATTCACAGGTCATTAGAGGGGGCATGCTTCTGAAGTGCATTGCCAATTAGGACCAGTTGTGTTGGGAATGTTGGGAGTTATGTGGATGCCTGTTCACTGAGAACTGGTCTGAGTCCACCAATCAGATGGTGGCATGTAGATATTACATCGGCTGTTTCTGAATCAGTGAGCAAGGCCATGCACACTGTTGATGATATGATAGTAATGACAACATTTGCAAAACTGGACAATCACACACTGCACACATTTTCATTACATCAATATCTGCTAAAAAAGGCTTGAAACTATTATATTTACAACTGTGTCTAACTTATATTTCTTGTATTTTTGTTTTTCTCATTTTATTGGTCTAAATATTTCAGCCAATACAATATTTATTTTAGGATGCCTTTCAAAGAATATATGACTGTCCCCAGCTGACCTCACAAGTGCTATATCTATGACTTTATGAGGTTAATAGGGGGTAGTCAAATACTTTTATACAGACTATAGGATAGGCTGCCAAGATGCATTATGAATCCTGTAAATGTGAACTGAAAAAATAGTAATTAGTAATCGTTGAAACATTATGTTTATGATAGTACATGCTCAGATTTTTGTATTTGTAATTTTTGACCAGGAAAAGCACACTAAGCTGTGATGGCTTCTTTCCAGATGCATCCTGGGGGGTGGGTTACATAGGACTGTTTTATTGGCAGGAGGGATGCTGGCAATGACACTGGGAAATTCCTCTATTCTTCCTCGACAAGTGCCAGGGGATCTTTAACTTCTACTAGGACAGTGACCAGAGATGGACAGAAGAGACCATGGTTTAGTATCTCATCCAAGAAGTGGCACCTCAACATGCAATACTCTCCATGTACTGTACTACATTGTCAGTTATGGGTATTACTCTATGTACCTGGTGTGGGGCTAGAACCCACGACTTTCTGATTTTTTGATCCCAGAGGTGAACTTGCTACATACTGAGCCGCTGACAAATGCATACCTTCTGTTTAAAATTAATGCCTGTAACCCCCTCCCAAGTTGGGAGCTTACCAGAGATCTCAGTTGCTGCCTCTTGTGGTTGGAACCACTTGTATCTTTGCTTCCCCGGCCTTCTCCAGGACTGGTGCCAGGGCAGTGGAGAAACTGGAACAGTTTTTTTGGTGCCTCCTGAACACGATAGTGTGACTGGTGAGCCGCACATACTCTGAGTCTCCCCGCCCCCTTGAACTGTTGCAAGGTGGGCCGGGAAGCTGGGAAAAGGCCTCCACTTGTTTTTGGCACCTCAACATGCCCATCTCACTGTGGCAGAATAGCTGCATGAACATTAACCTTCCCAGCCCCAAAGGACATAGAGCAGGGGCTGGGGGGCATAAATAAATACAAATTAAACTGAAAACAGCTCCCTAACCCAGTCAAGCCTCCAGCAGGTCAGGGAGAAAGCAAGAAAGGGGACACTATGGTGCTGGGACTACAAATCCCTTGATACTTTGCAGCATAAGTAAACAGAGACTTACTTCTGTCTGGCAGCCCACCAAATGGAGCTTTAGACTCCTGTCCTCTCCATATGCCCCCTGAACTCATCGACCACCAGAAGGGACCAGGAGGTTTGGGCCTTGCAGCCAGAGGCTGCCAAAAGTGTTTTAATTTAAAAGATATCTTCCGAAGTTGAACAAGACTGTGTGGGGGTGGCCATATTGTATGTGGTTTGCTTCAAGAACCTCAAGGACCTGATTGGTAGCTACAGAAGTCCAATCAGAGGTGGAGCTAGTGACTCTTTCCTAGCCAATGTGATACTGAGTTTTTTTGAAGGCATTCTAAGAAGCTTTGACAGTTAACCCTGAGGAGATTCTGTGAGAAACCTCTGAAGAGAGGAGAATTGATTTTTGACAGCTCTCAAATGCTGTGAACCTGACTGAAGTTTGTCACTGAACAGGCATGTAAGTCTGAAAAGGAGACTTACAATAGCTAAAGTGTCAAGCCAGGGCTTTAGCACCAACAAATTGCAGGGGTTGCCTTGAAGCTGCTATCAATCTGAGAAGGTGGTCTGCTGCTGTCTCTCACTCACAGACACAACTGTGTCCTGAAGGGACTAACCCATTGAGGTCCCGACTGCCTGCCTATTCGTTGAAGGTGGGTGAAGACAAGTCCCCTTGTAAGGTGAAAATTGGAGAGACTGCCTGTCTGTCGAGGATGGGTGAAGACAAGTCCCCTTGTGGGGTGAAGAGGATCATCTTCATCTACACCAGCAGAACAGCTCATCCATAGCTGCCCGAATTGGGGAGATGTCCCCACAGCACCTGCACCACCTGGTCATCTAACGTTCGTGAGTACTGGGTTTTACCCAACAAACTGTCATTCCAGACTGTCTAGCTAGTCACGTTAGTTAGTCTCTGGGCATCCTGCATGACTATAACCAAAAGCCCATAGCAACAGTTACAGCCAGGAGCACTGTGTAGTTTGTGAATAGCAGCTGCAGCCACCAACCCAACTATAACGGTACTGTACTGAGTATCCATTTGTCACAGGCCTGCAACTCCTCTTTGTATGCACACTTAGACTGTTTGAGAGCTCCCACAGGGACTGTGGGGTTAACTGGTGCACCAGTGGGGGGAGAGAGACTGGGACAGATTTCATACTGTACAAGGGGTATGTTATAGTATTTAAAGCTGTGTTGTTGTATTCCCTTTCCTTATTCCTAACCTTATTTTCCAACACCCAGAAAAACCCGTTTGGTTATTTACTTAGTTAGATAAGGGTGGATATGCACCAATGGCAGTTCTAGTCTACCCCCCAAAAAACAGTGCTTAAACACTTAATCCAGAGGCCCAGATATTCAGAAAGGTTGTGCCATGTGCAACCCACTGATGCACCCGGCGCGATATTCAAACGGGCATTGAGCCTGGCACAAATCCCGATATGCCGGAGCGTATCAGTAATGTATGCGGTGCAGGTAGGGGGGCGTGCCCATGCATACTCTGCACATCCCGATATTCAACCCAGGATGTGCTGAGCCCATGCATGCGCAACCCCTACTTGCGCTGCACACAGAAGAACCAAAAAAAAAAAAGGAGCAACAGCTGGCCACCCACAGGTAAGCTGCAGTATTGCAGGGCGCAACACGGCAGCTGCCACCTGTGGGTGGCCACCCGACCTTCTGGTGGCACCCACCCATGCCCGATCGTGGGCATATGTTGAATATCAAAACATCCTATATCCCTGGTGGTCCAGTGGACCGCTTGCAGCCCAATCGTGGGCATTTGTAGAGATGCATAGATGTCCTATATCCCTGGTGGTCCAGTGGACCACTTGCAGCCTGATCGCGGGCATATGTAGTGATAGATATGTCCAATATCCCTGGTGGTCCAGTGGACCGCTCACAGCCCGGTCACGGGCATATGTAGAGATGTATAGATGTCTTGTATCCCTGGTGGTCCAGTGGACTGCTTGCAGCCTGATCGCGGGCATATGTAGAGATAGATATGTCCAATATCCCTGGTGGTCCAGTGGACCACTCGCAGCCTGATTGCAGGCAACAGTACAAAATAATGCAACTCAATCCAACCCAGGTGGTCTAGCGGTACCCCTCCCCACCCACCCACTGGAGCCCCACCACCCTGCTCCCCGGTCAGCGGCGCGGTGGCAGCCCCACCCACTTGCCGCCCTGCCGACTGACACCTGCAGGGGGGTTGTACGCCCATTGGTCCACAGCATGAGCCAATGGGTGTGCAGCCTGCGATTGTAATATAGTCTAGATATGTGAATGGATCCATTCACATATCTGGACTGTGTAGATGAGACGGGTGCACGCCCATTGGCTCACGCCAGGACCAATGGACGACAGCCCTACTGTACGGTGTCAGTCAGCGGGCAGCAAGTGGTGGAGAGCTGCGCCGCCGCTGACCGGGGGAGGGGGGGGGGCCCAGCGGTGGGGAGGGGTACTGCTAGACCACCAGGGTTGGATTGGTGTCGTATTATATTTTACTGTCGCCCACGATCGGGCTGCGAGCAGTCCACTGGACCACCAGGGATATTGGACATCTATACATCTCTACATATGCCCATGATTGGGCTGCGAGCGGTCCACTGGACCACCAGGGATATAGGACATCTATACATCTCTACATATGCCCACAATTGGTCTGCGAGCGGTCCACTGGACCACCAGGGATAGTGTTATATGTGTTAAACAGACTTATGCCCATGATCGGGCTGCAGGCAGTCCACTGGATCGCCAGGGATCTAGGATGATTCTATTATTCTACATATGCCCGTGATTGGGCAGTGGGACACTTTGCTGTGATGTGCAAGGGGCGTCAGTCCCCGATGGCTGCAGCCTGGCAGGGCGCCAGGCACAAGTCGCCGGGGATCAGCGCACCTGCATGCAAATGGGGCTATAATGACAAGCAAATGGCCCCATTTGTGCCTTGCATGCATTATGGCCCCATTTGCATGTGCACTTTTGAATATTGCAGTTGTTGCACCTAGCGCAACGGAACTTGTGCTAGTGCATCCCCCTGCTCCACTCTGGCCACTTGCGCTGGTGCCGTGCCACTATGCCATGCACACTGCAGGTGGCCAGGGTGTGATATTCAACACTGCTGTGCCATGGTGCAGCTCTGTGGAATATCACCCTGTCAACGCCCCTGCACAGCCAAGTTGCGCTGCACCCAGGCTTGCGCCACAGGCTGGCATAGTCTGAATATCTGGGCCCTAGAGTTCATAGTCCAGTTGTCTTTTAAAAATAATGTAGGGGAAGCATGTTTGCATATTTGCAGTTGCTGAAGTATTTTACCATTATTGTACTAGTGCTGTTATTTACTTACTTAGAGTGATAAGTGGGAAGGGGATTGTGTTACAAACATACCTGTTACCAAGGGAGGGGGTTGTATTCACGTACTGTGGAGAAGCACCCTAGCTGCACCCTGCTGTAAGGATCCCCATAGATGGAGGCACCATGTTACTTCCAACTCCATTGCTAACCATGAACCCAGGTGCCATCCTACATCTTCTAGTCAGCACCACTTGTGGCTGGTTGTGAATATAGTAGAAGGGGTGGTTACAAAACTGGAGGTACCACTGGGATTTTTGGACATTTCTGAAGTACCCCTCTTTTTGGCAAGAATAGTTTGGTACCCCTGCCCCAATTTTCAGCTTCATAATGGACCACAACTTGTTGCTAGACTGGTATACGGGTGAGGACACTGATCTGAAAAAAAATTATTTTATGTAAGGCATCCTTGAAGAAACCCCAAGGGACCATCTCAAAAGTGTCATAGGCAGCATAAAATGTTTGGGAAAAGTGACTTTCTGCTTGATAGCATGCCAAGAGGATGTTCAACCTTCCAGGGTGCCTGATCAGCTCACTGATGATGGAGATCCCACTCCCTGGTCCATAATAACCCATGGAAGCCTGGATCCTCCCTTAGAGGGCCCAAAAGAGCAAAGCGAATTATTTGAACAGCAGTTGCAATAATTTTTGTCAGCTGAGGGAAAGACTGTTGAAGATGTGAGAACATTCTTCAAAGAAGATGATCTGGCACAGACAGTACCACCCAGTGGACTCTGGGTTGGAGGACATGACTGGTCCCCTTATTCTGTCTCACTCTATGAACAGTACAGAAGACTGCATACATTCTCTGGTGTCACCCCCACTCCTTCAGGGGAGGATGATTACAAAAGCTGGATGAGCCAAGCCACCAAGATGGAGAAGGTATGGAAGTGATCAGATGATGAAAAATGTAAATGCATTGTGGAAAAATTGAGAGGTATGACCTTGAATGTTATTCACTCACTATATGCCAGCCACCTGGACTGCACTGCTAGTGACCATCTTGCTAAGCTAAAGAGTACATTTGGAGCAGTTGAGTAGAGGGAAGACCTTATTTTACAGCAGGGAGCCACTATGCAAAAAGAGAGAGAAAAGTTGTCCCACTACGTGACCCGAGTGGAAACAGTGATTCGTAAAATGGTGGAAGCCGGAGGAGTTAGCTCTGCACAAGTTGCCCAGATGAGATTAGATCAGATCTTACGAGGAGCTGTATATTCCCATTGGACCCTGATAACTCTCGAGTTGAAAGAATACAGAGCAGATTCCCTGAACTTCTGACAGCTACTTGAGGAAGTGAGGGAAGAAGAGTCACAGGAAGCCATTGCAAATTCACTACAGATGCCCATGGGAAAAGCTATCTCCCGGCAGCCTCAGGTTGACAGTTGCCAAGAACAAAGTGACAATGGCAGAGCATATGTGACCAGCTTGGATACCATGTGATTTTTCTCACCAATGCCTCCCATGCAGTAACAGGGCATATGTGACCTGTGTGGTCACAAGGTGATTTTCCTCACCAATGTCTTCCATGCAATGACAGGGCACATGTGACCTGCTTAGCTACCACATGATTTTTCTCACTGATGCCTCCCATGCTATAACGGGGCACATGTGACCTGTGTGGTCACCAGGTGATATTTCTTACCAATGCCTCCCATGCAGTAACAGGGCATCTGTGACCAGTGTGACTACCACATGATATTCCTCACCAATGCCTCCCATGCAATGACAGGGCACATATGATCTGTGTTGCTACCATGTCATATGCCTCACCAGTGCCTTCCATGCAATGGCAGGGCACATGTAACCTGTGTGGCTACCACTTGATATTCCTCACCAATGCTTCCCATGGAGTGACAGGGCATATGTGACCTGCTTAGCTATGGTATCCCGTGAGAAGGGCGACCTTTATTGAGTGCTTACAAAAAGGGTGACTCAATAACGGTGCCTGTTCTCAGGGCTAGTGGACGGGGGGGGGCGAATGTGGGTATAGTGACATCCTGTTGCTATTTGTACTGTATATGCAAGTGCGAGGGGGGGGCGAGCATGCCATGCAACAGGCAGAAAGGGAGGGAGGGTTTGTCAGCTGTAGCATGATGGTGGGTTGCTGAGCTGGCCATGTGGTATGGTGGGGGGTTTGTGGCAGGCTGTAGTTGGGATAGTGCCGGGTTCGGTGCTGGGCACATCCGAATTTTTGCACCACTCCAAGAAATTAAATTTTTTTTACTTTTCACCCCCGTGACATGCACCCCGCTGGAGTTGAGAATCTTTAGTAAGGGGGCGGGGGCTGCAGCCCCCCACATAAACAAAAAAAATCAAGTTCCCGGCACCCTTTTGCGGTGCACTGGGAGTGTATATTGGCAAAATGGATTTCGCCAATGTACATTTGCCCTAATGGCGTTTGCCTTTCTGCGATCGCCGTTATCACATGGACCCCTTAGCTACCACATGATTTTTCTCACCAGTGCCTCCCATGCTATAACAGGGAACGTGTTACCTGTATGACTCCAATGTGATAGTCCTCACCAGTGCCTCTCAAGCAATGACAAGGCACATGTAATCTGTGTGGCTACCATGTGATATTCCTAACCAATGTCTCCCATGTAACGACAAGGCACATGTGACCTGTGTGGTTACCACAAGATATTTCTCACCAATGCCTCCCATACAATGACAAGTCACATGTGACTTTCATGGGTACCACTTAATATTCCTCACCAATATCTCCTGTGCAGTGACATATGCCACACAGGTTACATGTGCCCTGTCATTGCATGGAAGGCACTGGTGAGGCATATGTGGCCTGTGTGGTCACCACATTGATATTCCTCACCAATATCTCCCATGCAGTGATAGGGCACATGTGACCTGCATAACCACCATGTGACATTGACACAGGTTCCAGAAACTCAGATGCAAGGATAGGGCACATTTAACCTCCCTGACCTCCACATGATACTAACATTAGCAGAATTTTTTACCTCAACAGTTACATATTTAAAAATTGAGGATGCTATGATGTTGTTCATTAAATATTTTTAACATATGTGACTTGACTACCATGAAATTACTCAATAAAGTAATCAGTTAGAGTATTCAATTACTGTTATAATTAGTTTAGAAAACAATAAACCAGTAGAGACAGAGATAGTCAAAATTAGATGCACATAGCATAGCTAGTTATTTAAATTGTATATCCATGTCTGTCCAACAGATTTTAACAGACATTTGTCACATAGTGAGAAGTATTAGTATACTTCTGCAGGCCCCATCGCCCTCTAATAAAATCATGAGGTGCACAGGTTCTGTATAGTAGGGCACATCAGCAGACCAACAATTTGTTTTTGGAATTAATTTGGGCCTGTATGTTAGCATATTTACAGTACATGTATTATGTCAGTTTGTTACATTAATGTTGTTTTTTTTTTTTATAGAATAGATAGATAGACAGATAGACATATGATTACCAAATTTGAAATGTACCACATCAAAAAAGACTCTTAACCCCTGCAGCTATTTGGGGGAGGGGTTGATTCTTTGGAAACAGATGGTATTTTTTTTTTTGGTTGTTTCTTCTGTCTCCCTTCTGTCCCCCTCACCTGGTGGAACCCGTCAACCCTTATCACTGACCTTCTCTGAAATTTACTGTCTCACCACTTAGCTAGGACCATAATTCTAGTGTGTTTTCTGCTCTAGCAATCATATGAGAGCCTGTGATGGTGCTGACATCTACCTTGGCTATCTGGAGATTTTCCTTCTCCTGGCTTCTTCCCTGAGGGTACTAGTGTGCAATCATAGATGCACACATGTGTAGCAGCATTAGGCCGCTACCCTTTTCCCTCTCTGTAGTCACTCGCTGCATGCCACCTAACCTCCAGCAGGTGGCAGTCTACGAGCGGGATGCCATATCCTCTCTCCAAGGGTAGGAGAGTTATCCTTAGGACATTTGATCCTCCCTCTGTGCCCCAGCTGGGCCCAAACTTACCCAAGTCTGTTTTCATACCCAAGTCACCAATGTAGCATTGCTACTGCTTTGCTAATGGGCTGACTTGGATTTTAATTTTTGGAGTCACAAAACTTATTTTTAAACCTTGTGATCAGATCTTATTCAAATGTTAAGTTTCAAAATGACGGTTGTGCACAAATCTGTCAAATGTAATTTTTGCAGATTGAAGTTTCAGAGAGATTTCAATCTGCTCTAAATGCCTGCCATTTCAAATCAAGTTGTTTGCTTCTTGAAGTTTTTAAAGCTGTAAACATAAAGTCAGAAGCTTTCGAAAGATCAGGAAAAAATACATCACCTTCCATACAGACCATGCTTGAAAGCAAGGTGATACACCCCACTGTATTTGGCTAGTGAAAAAGGAAAATGAATCAATGACTGACATTATCTTCGTCCATTGCTATTCACTGACTGAAAGTACTTTATGTAAAAAAAATTAATTTGTATTTAGTAAAGTATTTTCATACACCAATTATGGTCCCCACATGCTTCATGAAAGCAGATCCACTTCACCAAAGGTGAAGGGGCCTATTCAGCTGAGAGGAGGTTTGGTAGAGTCAAAATCATCCAAATTGCAGTGTGGCCTTCATTGCACATGCAGTTACAAACACACTGTTTGGAGGGATCTGGCTCCAAAATTCCTCAACCCCCTAACTTCCTCAAATCAAACTGTCACACAAAGGAGACCATGTGACCCACTCACCGCTACGTATATTAAGTATTTTGTTCTCAATATAAAGCGCCACAGGCCCACAATAATACTGAATGCCATGAAGGCAGGGAAGTGTGGGCTCCACAGAAGCTGGAGGCTTTGTGAAATTCAGACACAAAAAAGAAATGAAAACAAAGCTGATGAGTATGCCCAACATAAGGGACTGTGACTCGATTTAACTTGATGGCCTGATTTTCAAAGTCACATCATAAGATGCTGAATAAGTGGTGGGGGCACCATGAAACATTGATCGTATGGTGTTTTACAGCTGTGTATTTGAAAAATGTGAAATAAATACTTAATATGGGTACCAGTGAGTGGGTCACGTGGTCTCTATCATATGATGTAGTTTGAGAGTCACCTAGTAAGTCAGATCACTGAAACAGGCCTCACCATGGCCAAGTGACTCTCCTGCAAAATCCTCTAAGCAGAATATGCCATCTATCCTCCCCTTCCTTCTTCCTCCCTCCTCCCTTCCTTCCTCTCCTCCCTCCCTCCTTCCTTCCTTCCTCCTCCCTTCCTTCCTCCTTTATAACACTCATGATAAACTTTTAGCAGGCCAGTCTGCTTTCTGTATCTGCCTTATGACACTGTGGAACGACCTCTATCTCCCCATCCTTCTTCCTTTCTGCACGCTCTCTAACCACTCTTGACTCATTTCTCAACAGCATGCATCTGCAATTAGGCTTCTTTCTCTTCTCTCCACATCACAACTACCCATGCCTTATCCACTCCCCTTTTATCTATTTTACCCATTTTGCCTCTTACGCTATTGCATAGCTTAAAAGTCAGTGTACTCATTAATTAAATTTTACACCACCTTGATTCTGTACAAATATCTTGCCATACACAGATGGCACACTCCGTTACCTCTCCTCCTGGCTAACTCAATAACTGATGTACTTTGCACATATTTTACATTGTTTTTTCTTTCTCCAAAGTTCATTACTTGAACTGTGATTTTATTGTTCATGTATATGCACCTGTTGTTGTAGCTTTATTATTGCTGTTTCACTCCCTGCTGTATCCCCTTCCCTTGTTTGCACCTAGAAAAGATCATGAAAATGAGCCCTGGCTCAGTGTGTCTATCCAGGTCACAAATAAATAAATAAATTTAATGAAATAGATCTGGGACATAAACCAGGGGGACATGCTTCATTTCCAGTGGTGTCCAAAGTATAAAACAACAAGAGGTACAAAAACAATGCAAATTCATTTTTAGATTCTCTTTTTAAGTGAGTTACTTATACAGTTTGTGTTTTCAGTACTTTGGTCATTTGGAAGAGTAGACTTCTTCCACTTTTTATGTTGGCTCGCACTTGCGCAGCCAACATATTGCAGTAGTAGCACATTTGGAGGTGTGGTCACTGTGGGCGAACGCAGGGTACTCACCAGTAGGTGCATCCCTCATTCCCCTATAAGGCAGCTGTAGGCACTGACACCAGCAACACGTAAACTGGCCACCAGATCAAAGAAAAGGTCCACTGCAATGAGAGCCAAGCTTCTCACGCAGCGGTGTGCCTTATCTGGTGACCAGTTTACAATAAAAAGATGGCAGCATGGCGCCGCAGAATGCCCTGACCTACTTCATTTGTCGACGGGGAGCCCACTTCCTGTCAGCATAATGCAACCCCTCTTCCCATTTACAGTGTGTGCCGAGGTGGTGCTCAGTCCCCCTTGGCATCATGCCTCCCCTTCCTAGTTTAATTTGCTGACTGGGGAGCTCACTCCCCGTCGGCATAATGTCCCCCCACGTTTGTTGTGTGCCGATGGGGGTGCCCAATCCACCGTCAGCTACAGAACCCCCAAAACAAAAACTCAGGTGGCATGCTGGGAGCCCACCCTAGCGTGCCAAATAAATGCCCCAGTAAAAGAAAAACCATCCCACAATGTTTTTTTGGTGGCCCTCCTGCAACCCGCACACATCCGCTGCACACCCTGCCTCCCCACCACCCCCACCCCATACTTACCTTAGGAGCCTGCCGTGATGATCTTTGGTGGACTGGGAACACGTCTGCACTCTTCAAAGCTGACCGCGAACTGAAGAAATGCTGGTAAGCTGTTTAATGGCATAAATAGGGGGTTTTCAACTCTGGTGTATATCTCAGCCATTTTTGGAAATTTTGGCACCAAATGTTTAACATGGGGTTATTGGGGCCCTGCTCATGAAATCAGTCACTGTCATCGAGTTATTCGGTCCGGAAAGGTGATTTCACGGTCACTGCACGGAATCACCTTTTGGGACTGATTAACAAAACGACAGTGTCATTGTTCATGAGGTGGGCTCTCAAAAAGCCTATGTTGCAAATTTAATTGAAAAAAATCCAAAAATAACTATTTCTGGCGATGCATTATGATTTCCATGCCTTTCGTAACTTCATAATTTGCAATATTTTCACTCCAGATTTTCAAAATTGCCATTTTCCATACCTCCTTATGAACAGCATAGCTGTCATTTTACATATCCTGGCCAAAATGTGTTTTTGCACATCCGGCGCAGAATAGCGCGGTCGCTGTGTGAAATCGGTTTTCGGGACAGTTTGAGAAAATGATGGTAACCCTGTTCATCAGCAGAGGTCCTAAAATGCCTGTGTTGAAAATTTTGTGATGAAAGTCCATAAAATGACTGTGTTACAAGCGTGTGTTGCGCAGTTTCCATGCATCCTTACAACTTCACAAATTTGCAATATTTTCATGCCAGATTTTCAGCACTGGCATTTTTTCACATCTCCTTATGAACAGTACAGCTGCCATTTTTCACATCCTGCCCAAAATGTGTTTTTGCACCTGTGGCGCAGAATGGCGTGGTTGTTGTGGGAAATCAACATTTGGGACAGATTAACAAAATCACAGTGCCACTGTTCATATGGGGAGGTCCGAAAACGTCTATGTTGAAAATGTGTCTCTTCAGAGTGGGAGTGAGGTTGGCGTCAGTTCAATACTTCACTGCCATTCCCATTATGCATCTCTAACTCCTGCACTACCAATGCCAATGCCAGCGAGACAACATTCAGCATTGACAAATGCTTGTTTCTTTTGATGGTGTGTGATGAATAGCCAGGTGCATTGCAAGCAAGATGGTATTCATAAAAGCAGTCAGGGCATTTTGTGGTGTATATAGTCCTTTACAGAACCAGATTGCCAAGGGACAGTAACACTGAGCTCTTCACAAAGTCTGGTGATATAAAGTACTGACAGTGCATCTTTTTCCATTCCAGGATTGTACATTCTTCGCTCGCAAAGAAATCCTTCGGTAAGTAGATGGAGTTGCTTATTTTCTCTACTTGGTTTTTTTTTCTGTATGCAGTAACATTTCTAAGCAGTGAAATACAAAGAGTTAATAATCAGTCTAGCCATATGAAAATTCATAATTAATTGACATTTTTTACCACCTTGTGTTTTGGACTGTGGTATCCATTGCATGTGTGAATAGCAGCATCCTTAAGCTGTGATGTGAAATACTACAATAACAGAGCATTATATTATGCTGAGGAATGGTACTATCAGTACCTCCTGGTTGTGATGGGAGATGCTGCAATAACAGAGTTTTGTCATGCTGAGGAACAGTAGTGGCAGCATCCTGTAGTTATGATAGGAGGTGCTGCCCTGTATCACTGAGGAATGGTAGTATCAAGGCCCTCTAGCTGTGATGGGAGATGCTGTAATAACAGAGCCCTGTATTACTGAGGAATGGTAGCATCAATGCCCTCTAGCTGTGATGGGAGATGCTGTAATAACAGAGCCCTGTATTACTGAGGAATGGTAGCATCAAGGCCCTCTAGCTGTGATGGGAGATGCTGTAATAACAGAGCCCTGTATTACTGAGGAATGGTAGCATCAAGGCCCTCTAGCTGTGATGGTGGATGCTGTAATTACAGAGTTTTGTCATGCTGAGGAACAGTAGTGGCAGCATCCTGTAGTTATGATAGGAGGTGCTGCCCTGTATTACTGAGGAATGGTAGTATCAAGGCCCTCTAGCTGTGATGGGAGATGCTGTAATTACAGAGCCCTGTATGACTGAGGAATGGTAGTATCAAGGCCCTCTAGCTGTGATGGGAGATGCTGCAATAACAGACTCCTGTAGTGTGGAGGAATGGTAGTATCACACCCCTAGTCGTGATGGGAGATGCTTCTATAACAGAGCCCTGTGGTGCTAAGGAATGGTAAAAGACACAGAACCTCAGTGCAGAAGCACTGAGGCAAGGGTTACCCCAAAGGGCATTGACAGTAAGTTTCAAAGCAATACAAAATCACACATACCCCCATACCACAAAGCATCATGGGATGTATATGCAAATCGCCATGAACTTTTAGGCTGGTTCAGCTTTAAGCAAGATGAGGCACACTGATTAGGGGGAACTTGTTTAACCGGGGGGGGGGGTGGAGTTGTTTAACCAGGAAAGGTACACTAAGGTGAAGCTTGTTTCCAGGTGCAACCTAGGAACACAAGGAAGTAAAGTGAATTGCTCAGAGTCACACAGTATACAAGTCGGGGCTGTGGGAATCAAACTCAGGTTTCCAGGTTTGTAGCTCAGTGACCTTAACCACTGCTCTATACTGCCTCCTTAGTCCTGGGTAGGACAAATCACCTGTCTGTGTCTTCTGTTTGCACCCTTTACGGATTGTGTGAGAGGCCCTTTGGCACCATGCATTCTTGCTTAAAACTGAACTAGCCTAAAATGTCATGGTGATTTGCGTATACATCCCATGATGCTTTGTAGTATGGGGTATGTGTGATTTTTGTATTTCTTTGAAACTGTACTTTACTGCCAATGCCTTTTGGGGTAACCCTTGCAGTTTCTTTTTCTTTTAGCTTGTTTTTTTGTTGTTGTTGCTCTCCATGACCCAAACCTGTAAGACCAATTTAGGGTTATGGTTTATTTCTCCTGAGGTGTGATAGAGACGAGGCACACTGATGAGTCCTGGGTAGGATAAAACAAGTGTCTGTGTCTTCTGCTTGCACCCTTTGCAGACTGTGTGAGAGGCCCTTTGGCACCATGCATTCTTGCTTTAAAGATCAAATTAACCATTTTTTCCCATATATTTAATAAAAGCTTGAATTCAAGTCCATGTGTCATGATTAGTGTTTCCTGAAAATATCATGCTCTTTGGTTTTGTGGTTTTCTTTAAATCAGCATCTGTTAATGTGCTCTGCAGCATACCTCTCAACTGTCCCTGATTTTCAGGGATGTCCCTGATTTTGCCTCAAAAGTTTACTCTGTCCCTCCTTAAAATTGTGTTTCCGTGACCAAACATTGGGAGTTGTAAGCAAAAATTAATGTCAGACTTTAAAGTTACAGTATTGTTCTTCCTTAGAAAATGCATTTTACACTAAGCCTCTTATTCTCCCAGCTTCCTGAGTTGATATCTCCAATTTTGAAGATGTGTCCCTGATTTTGGTCCTTTGTCCCTGATTTTTTTAAGCCTTGTCACTGATTTATAAGGCAGGAGGTTGAGAGGTATGCTCTGCAGTAACTGAAAACAGTGAAAATTTGTCTGTCCTTAGTGAGTGATGACATCATTTTTGTCAAGCCTGCTGCTTCAGCAAGTAAGTCCCTGATTGACTGAAGAAGCTGTTGCAGTTCCCAGTCAGAGCGGTCTGTAGAGCTAATTGTTTTCACTCAGTTTGTTAATAACCCATCTGGTTTGTGTTTAGATAGAATAGCTTAAAATCTATCATTCTGTTCTCATAAAAAGTTGATCATTTGAGTTTTAGTGCTGAACTGAAGTGGTATGAATGAATGTGAGAATGTACCTTGTCTGTATCACAGCTGTCCGTTCTTTCTTATCAAAATTGTGCATTTTTTCCTGGTTATATAACACAGGGCTGTTAATGGATATAAAATAAATCTAAATGTTAATTCATAGAAGCAGTGTGTCTTTGATGTAGCCTCCATAAATAGATTCTTGTGAGAACAATTTTGTTTTTATGTCAGATTGAAAAACAGGTGTTTGCCACACTCAGCTATTTCAGAAACATGTACTGTATGAACTCACAAAATTCAGTTCTTTGAGGGTTACTGTGTGACAATACATCATGTATGTGTATAACTAGAAATACTGTATGGCATCCTGATGTCACTGTCTCCTGCCCGACAGTTGTGGGAGCAGCACTCTGCTGCCCCTTTTCCCCTGCCCCACAAGCCCCCTGTCTCCTGCCTCCATTTGAGGCTGCTGCACCCCACTGCCCACTGTCTTCTCCACACACTTAGAGCTGCTACACCCTTCTGAATCCTGCTCCTCAGTTGAGGATGCTGCATCCTGCTTCCCTCTGTCCCCTCCCCCACAGTCAGGGCCAACGCACCCTGTTGCCCCCTGTTCCTATCTCCACATAAACAGATGCTGATTTAAAGAAAACCATAAAACCAAACAGCATGATATTTTCAGGAAACACTAATCATGACACAGGGACCTAAATTCAAGTGAATTCAAGCTTTTCTTAAATATATGCATTTGATCTTTAAAGCTGAACCAGCCTAAAATTTAATGATGATTTGCATATACATCCCATGATGCTTTGTATTATAGGGCAT
This sequence comes from Neoceratodus forsteri, assembly GCA_016271365.2. Classification (NCBI taxonomy): domain Eukaryota; kingdom Metazoa; phylum Chordata; order Ceratodontiformes; family Ceratodontidae; genus Neoceratodus; species Neoceratodus forsteri. Next base: position 1,626,117,686 of record CM028129.1, read on the forward strand.
GTTGTGTTTTTGTATTTCTAAGGAATGGTAACTGCAGTGACCTCTAGTTGTGTGGAAGGTGTTGTGATAACAGTCCTGTGTGTTGAGGAATGGTAGTATCAGTGACTTGTAGGTGTGATGGGAGATGCTGTAATAACAGAGTTTTACATTGCTGTGGAATGGTATCATCAGCCCCCTCTAGTGAGGTAGGAGATGTGATAACAGAATCCTGTAGTGCTGAGGAATAGTAACTGCAGTGCCCTCTAGCTGTGTGGGAGATATGATAAAAGAGCCCTGTAGTGACATGCATCTGCAAGAAATGGGCCTTCATAGTACATTTAGCTGTAATAAATGTGCTTCCCCCTTACCTTGCCTCCTCACTGTCCTCCTGCCCCACTACCCTGCTCTCCCTCAGATCCAGTGACTCCTGCACCATAGCTATACCACGATGCACCACCTCTATAGGCCAATCGTCATTCTCGTATTGGTTCCGTAAGCTCTGGAACTCAATGCCTCATCAAATCAGGCACTCCTGCTCCCCATGGTCCCTTTCGACCTCCCTTCTCAACATCCTCGCTCCATCCCGTAGCTGCTCTTAATTTTCCCTCTGGCTCCTCACTCCTCCTAATTTAATCTCTGGCTTCCCCATCCCCTTTCTCAGCCTAGCACTTAACATGAGGAGAAACCAATGTACTTTATTGCACTTCCTTGTCTGCATTGTATGTATTAAGTCTGTAGTGCTGTTGTTGTGCTCCTCTCGCATCAAATCCCAATGTTTATCCAATGCTACTAACTGATGTATTGTTTTTTTCACTCTGTTGCTTTTCTGTTTTATATTACCTTTGGAAATGTGTTGTTGATTATTGTATATATACTTTTTTATAATACTGCATGGAAATGTGCTTTTGATTACTGTACTCCCATGTTCCCCTTCCCCAGGACGCTCCGTGAGATGAGCAATTTTATATTGTTCAGTGTGCCTTTCCTGGTGAAACATTTCAATAAATAAAATAAATAAATAAATGTGATGGGAGATGCTTCTGTAGCAAAGCCTTGTAGTACTGAGGAATAGTAACTGCAATGTCCTCTAGTTGTGTGGGAGATGTTACGATAACAGAGCTGTGCAGTACTGAGAAATGATATTATACAATAGGGGTTAAGTGATATGTCATTACATAATCTAAGTATCAGAGCCACAGTGTGATAACCAGATTGTGATGTGTACACTGTGAAAATATCAAGCTCAGTGTACATGTGATCACTGGTTATCAACAGTGTACATATCACTTCCCTCCCCCCACTCCTCCTCCTAATGCCGCTAACCCCCCCCCAAAAAAAGAAAAGTAAAAAAAAAAAGCCGGAGCTCTACTGTATAAAATGGACACGTAATGTCCCAATGTGTGATACTGTATGTACAACAATTTGTGGACAGTGACCTTGGAAACCCTCACTCGTGGCTCCACCACTCATGAGTCGAGGTCACTGTCCACTCGTTTTTTATACTCGTTTGATACCGGTATCACAAACCGGGACATCGCGTATCCCCTTAGTAGCAGTGACTTGTATGTGTGATAGGACATGCTGTGATAACAAAGTCTTGCTGTCCTAAGGAATGGTATCATCAGCACCCTCTAGTGCAATGAGAGATGCAATAACAGAGTCCTGTAGTGCTGAGGAATAGTAACTGCAGTGCCCTCTAGCTGTGTAGGAGATGTTGCAATAACATAGTCCAGCGTGTTGAGGAATGGTAGTATCAGTGACTTGCAGGTGTGATGGGACATGCTCTGATAACAGAGTCTTGCTGTGCTGAGGAATGGTATCATCAGCTCCCTCTAGTGCAATGGAAGATGTGATGACAGTACCCTGTAGTGCCGAGGAATAGTAACTGCAGTGCCCTCTAGCTGTGTGGGAGATGTTGCGATAACATAGTCCTCTGTGTTGAGGAATGGTAGTATTGGTGACTTGTAGTGGGACATGCTGTCATAACAGAGTCTTGCTGTGCTGAGGAATGGTATCACCACCCCCCCCCCAGTGCAATGGGAGATGTGATAGCAGAACCCTGTAGTGCTGAGGAATAGTAACTGTAGTGCCATCTGGCTGTGTGGGAGATGTTGTGATAAAAGAGTCCTGTAATGACATGCATCTGCATAAAATGGGCCTTCTTAGTACATCTAGCTATAATAAATCTGTGGAGGGAAATGCAATTCTCTTACACATGTTTTGGCATTGTTTGGCGGTACAACACTTGTGGAGTGGTATCGGACGCTTCCTTCATGACATCTCCTGGCTTAAAGGGAACTTAAATCTGGTTACTTTTATGAACAAGAACAATGGACAAAAGAACAGAAATATGCAATCTCCCTTAGCATCAGCTAAAAATGTAATTCTTCGCAAATTGATAGAGGACAAGCCTCCTTCTTTGGAGTGGAAAAATGAATGTTTAGAAATACTAAGGCTTGAAAGACTGGCCCATTTTATGCTAGATCAAGGGTAGTAGCTTTGAATTGAAATGGGGCACTATTTACAACTTCTTCACTTCAGGCTCCAACCAATGATGTAGTATTCTTATTCTGTCTATACTTTTTGTTAAATTCATATTATTATACCTTTATATGTGGGTTATTTTGTGATCGTAATTCTCACTAAATGGCTAATTGACCCAAACCATGCTACAGCTATCTCTTTTTTGCTATTTCTCCCTCTTTCTTCCTTCGCTCACTCTTTAGGCTCACTAGCACCTTGTCCTTTTTTCCTTTTTTTCTGGAGTATCATAAGGAAACAGGATAATTATAACATTATTGTAGAAAGCTATTGGAATGCATCAATCTCTAAACGGGCAGTATAAAATAAATATACTTTGTATGTTTGTTAATATTTTTGTTTCATGTTATTCACTTAGAGTGCTAGTTCTGTAGAAATGTCAATGGATGATTGTTTTTTTACTGTATGTTGAGTTTTCAATAATTATGAATTTTTTGAATGATCAAATATTTAATAAAACTGTTATTGACAAAATAAAACAGAGCCCTGTAGTGCTGAGGAATAGTAACTGCAGTGCCCTTCAGCTGTGTGGGAGATTTTGCAGTAACAGAACCCTGTAGTGCAGAGGAATGGTAGTATCAGTGATCTGTGGGTGTGATGGGACATGCTATGATAACAGTCTTGCATTGCTATGGAATGGTATCATCAGCCCCCTCTAGTGTGATGGGAGATGTGATAACAGAACCCTGTAGTGCTGAGGAATGGTAACAGCTGTGTCCTCTAGATCCGTGGGAGATTTTCGAATGACTTTCAGGCCACTATACATCAGCCACAGTGGCACACAAACTGTCATGCACACACTACACAAGACCAGGAACTGGAAAATGTATTGTGAGCCATACATATTGGTGCCATTTGGGAAACTTGGACTGTAAACTTGATGAAATAACTGCTGTGAGGATCCTACTACCACTGCTCTAAAATAAAGTAAGTTTCTGGTAAAAAAGCTTGTTGGTTTTTATGGTATGCCACTCCAACAGCATTGATTTGGGGATTTTGTATTACAGACCAGTGTACAGTGCGCACTTACACACTGGACACCAGCATACTTGGCTGGGACTGAGCGGACAGTGGAGCCTTAAAGGCTGCCCTGAAACCCCACTCCCATCACTCACACACTGGATGCCAGCACAATCAGCTGAGACTGAGCGGACAGCAGAGCCTTAAAGGTAATAGTCCCCCCCTGCTACAACTCTATCTGAAGGGCGTTTAAGGCATTTTTTTGCCCTGCTACAGTGACTGATTGTTTTTGAACTGCAACAAACTCCACCACATTACTTGGGGTCTCCCCCCGCCATTCTCTCAGGACCTTTAGGAACTCCCTAACCCAGTCAGCCTCACCTTGGTAGTGGGGAAGATCATGGAAGCACTACTGAAGGAGAGATTGGTGGAACATCTGGTTGTCAATGGACTACAGGACCCAAGGCAGCATGGTTTCACCAGGGGGAGGTCATGTCAGACCAACCTCATTGAATTTTTTGACTGGGTGACTAGGGAGGTGGATCAGGGGAGGGCAGTGGACATGGCCTATCTGGACTTCAGCAAGGCCTCTGACATTGTGCCACATAGAAGACGATTACACAAACTGGGGAATATGGGAGTGGGCAGGACAGTAGTGTGGTGGGTAGGTAACTGGCAGGGTGGCAGGACACAGAGGGTGGTGGTAAATGGCTGTCACTCCACAGAGGGAAGAGTGACCAGTGGGGTACCACAGGGATCAGTGCTGGGACCTGTCCTATTCAACATCTTCATTAGTGACATTGCACAGGACCTAAGAGGCAGAAGTTCACTGTTCACTGTTTGCTGATGACACAAGCTCTGTAACAGAGTAGACATACCAGAGGGTGTAGACAGAATGAGAAGGGACCTGCAGAAACTTGAAGAATGGTCAGGGGTTTGGCAGTTGAAATTCAATGCAAAGAAGTGCAAGATAATGCATGTGGGGCACAAAAAACCCTGGCACAATATATCAGTTGGGGGGTGAGAAAATACCATGCACCAAGCAAGAAAGAGATCTTGGGGTTATCATCTCTGATGACCTCAAGGTAGGGAAACAGTGTGACAAGGCAGCAGGTAAAGCAAATAGGATGCTGGGATGCATAGACGGGGCATCACCAGCAGGAAAAGGGAGGTCATAATTCCGCTATACAAGACACTAGTGAGGCCCCACCTGGAGTACAGTGTGCAGTTCTGGAGACTTTACCTACGTAAGGACATAGACAGGGTAGAGAAGGTTCAGAGGAGGGCAACAAAGATGGTACATGGATTGCATCACAAGTCCTATGAGGACAGGTTGAAGGAATTGAATATGTACTCCCTGGAGGAGAGGAGGGGAGAGATGGGATATGATAGACATAAAAGTATCTTACAGGGAGGAATAGGGTGCAGGAATACACTATTTTTAAGTGAAAAAGATGTTCCAGGACTAGAGGGCATGGGATGAAGTTGGAGGGAGGACGATTCAGAGGAAACGTGAGGAAGAATTTCTTCACAGAACGGGTGGTGGACAAGTGGAACACCCTGCCAGTGGAAGTGGTGGGGGCTGAAACGATCATGGGATTTAATAATGCATGGGATAGATATAAAGGAATTCTGGAGGTCAGGGGTAAGGGGCAACAGACTTCTAGGAAAACATAAACTGAACTTATAAGCTCAAATGGGCAGACTGGGTGGCCCGTAGGCCCTTATCTGCCGACACTGTCTATGTATCTATGTATCCCTGATGCTCTGTGATTGTACCGACTAGCTGCATAGTACTGCATGGGTTTGTTTGGAATATGTACTGCAATGTGCTGTGTCATGGCTGTTGTTTTCCAGTTAACTGTTTACTGTGTATTAGCACTGTTGTTCTGAGTTACAAACCACTATAGCGCTGTACATGCTTGTTAGGACTGCTAGAACTGTTTTGTCTGTCTTTAGTTCCCTGTCTAGACAACTGAGGTCTGTACCTGTAAGTGTCTGCATGCCCCGGAAGCCAGATGCGGTTGCACCGCATGGTTCTATGGCATCTCCTGACCGGTCTCCCATTCTGGGCCTCTTGTGTTCCTTTCCTCATGTGAAGCAGACAAGTCAGCATGCAGTACTACTACTCTGCAAGGCCAAGGGTCGAGGCACTGTTCTCCTCCCCCCCCCGCTGCATGCTAATTGTCTCTTTTATTCTCTCCCTCACATAGGCTGCCCTGGACCACTCCCATCACTACACACTGGACACCAACACACTTGAGTGGGACTCAGTGGACAGGGGAGTCTTAAAGGTAATCATCCCCCCTGCTGCAACTGTATCTGAATCTGAAGGGTGTTAGCCCGTCGACACTTCACTTCGACTGCCCTGCCCTGCCCACCAACTCACCCCCACCCAAGGGAGTCCCTTAATTTATTGACCTCATCAGGTCACGTGACCACTTCTCCTTTTGTTTCTAAGTGCCTGTTTCTCCCTTAGTCAGTTATCATTTCTGGCCACTGGGAGTCACTAGTGTACCTCCTGCAGCTCCACCTTTTCCCTCACCTCTGGTCTCTCTAGCTCAGCTCTGCACCTCCTCTCCCCCCAACCTCTACCTTGTTTCTCACCTCGCTGAGTGCTCCACCAAAATTCCCCTCCCCGACTTGAACCCTGCACCCTCAACACCAGAGTCTGGGATGCTACCACTACACCAGATGGGCTGACTTATTGTTAGGTGTCCTTTTGCTTCTTTTATCCCCCATCCCCACCTTTTGTGAGTATAACTGCCTGCCGGAACCCTTCCCCCACAATATGCTGTCAAATTTGACCTCGTCCAACTCTGACATCCCTTTATCCTTGCCCTCCGACCCCCTTTGCCCCTTTCTGTATAATTCTTCTCTTCTTAATCACCCTTATCTTGTCCCCCTCAACCATTGATTGCACACCCACCTCACCTACCTTAGCTGCCCCCTGTATATCCACACTGCCTTTACTGATACCTTCCCCCTACCCCTTCACCCACCCTGCTCCCCACTGGCCATGCCCTCTCCGGATCTGCCCTCCCTGCGCCTGCCCTCTCCCTTGCCTTTCCCCACATACGTGCACTTCCCATCCCAGTTACATGCACCAAACTAACTCGGCTCCCCCGCCCTGGTGCTGGCGTGTGCAAGCAAATCAAGTACACCATTTTCAGGGCTCTCCTATTATGTCAGGGAATGTACACCCGAACCCCGGCCCACCCTCTGCTCCCAACCCAAACTGCTTCACTGCTAATGGACTCCGCTTTGCAACTATAAATATCTATAGCCTACAGAAAAAGCTCGACACCCTCCAGGAATGGCTGGCCCAGCATCAGCTTGATATTCTATCCATGGTTGAAACCTGGCTCACTAAGGTCACCCCTGACTCAGCTGTATCACTTACTGGATACACCCTTTTCCATGAGGACAGAGTCAGGAAGCGCGGGGGTGGTTGTGCTATTTACATCCGTGACTCTTTATGGGGTCATGAACTCCCCTCCACCCAGTGGGAGTATGGTGCACAGGAACTCTCCTTGAAAATCACCACTGGCAAGGCCAGGGCCCCCCCTCATTATTACCTCCATCTACATCCCCGCTGAGAACTAAAACCAGCATTCCAGTCTCTAATGAACTACCTCTCTCTCCTGCCCCCCCAAGTCAGAGAGCATAGCCTTGGGGGACTTCAATATTAAGTGGCAATCTAGCTCTGCTTCCCCCTACAAAGATGTTATGCCCCACTCGTTTAAACCCCCAAAATGTCCCCGCCACCCTACTTGACCTCATACTTACCAATCATCCCAATAAAATCACTGGTGTTTCAGTCCTTCCCATTGCCCTGAATGACCACTCATTTGTGCTATGCACCTGGTCTTGTAAGATTAACAAAACCTGCCCCCAAAATTATTTTCCAGCATCAGCTCAAACTGGGTAAGCTGAGTCAACTCAAATGCTGCCTAGCTCATTGGGACTGGTCACCCCTTGACCATGCCCCGGACAGTGACACGGCTCTTGACTACTTTATCTGCTCTTTCAACTCGTCATGTGATATATTTGCCCCTACATCAAACATGTTCTGAAAGGCTCAGACACCCCTTGGATCTCTCAGACGCCCCTTGGCCAACTACGCTGCAGAGACACCCCCTGGCACCTGGCCCTTGACTCAAGCAAACAGTCTGATAGACAGCGCTACTGGGCTGCAAGGAATAAATGCACCTGGGACTTATATAAGGCCAAAGCTGACCACTACAGGGCTGCCCTCACCTCCTCCTGGGACACAGGATGCAAGTTCTGGGATAACTTAAAGGAACTCAATGGGAAAACTGTGTCTGCCCCCCCAGCTCCCTATCAACAACGGTATCTCCACTGACCCCCAGACCAATGCAGACTCACTTAGCTCATCCTTTTTGGACCTCAGCAGTGTGCTCCCCACCAACTTTTCTGATCCCCATACACCTTCCACTCCCCCTGACCACTCTGTACCCCTTTTCCACTTCAAAACCCTCACCCAGCGGGAGGCTAAACCCTACCTCACAAAAGCCCTATGCAAGTCTCATAACAGTAGTGATTCCTTGGATCATAGACTCCTCCTCATGACTCTGGATGAGGTCCTTAGCCCCCTTACCAACATACTTAATCGCTCCCTCTGCCTTGGTAAATTCCCCTATAAATGGAAAAATCATGGTTATCACCCCATCCACAAAAGTGGCGACTGCACAATTCCTGGGAACTACCGCCCCATCTCCATCTTTTCCCTCTCTCAAAAGCTCTGGAAAAAATCATTTCAGACCAACTGACTGACCACCTCATTAATTACGACCTGCTCTGCTGGGAACAACACAGTTTCCGCAAAGGGCACAGCACGACCATAGCGCTTTTAGAATTCACCAGTGCTATTCGCACTGTCCATGATGGAGGGTGTGTAGTGGGGTGGGTCTTTGTGGACCTGTCAAAAGCCTTTGACACCATGAACCACTCCCACCTCCTATCTACTCTCTCCCTTACAGGTCTCTCCCAGGATGCCACCAAGTGGTTTGCTGACTACCTAACTGGTAGGTACCAACAAGTCAGGATTAATGACACACTCTCTGCTTGCTTACCAGTCAAGTCAAGGGTAACCCAGGGTTCCATCCCGGGACTCCTTCTTTTTAGTCTGTTTTTGAACACCCTTCCCAAGGCCTGCTCTGGGAAACTGCTGTTATACGCTGACAATGCGGTTCTCTTCTCCACCCACCATGATCCTCACTCACTACAATTATCCCTCCATACTGCCTTCAAGGAGGCTGAATCCTGGTTCGCTGACCAATGGCTGGTTTTAAATTATAAGAAAACCAAAGTTGTAGTGTTCGCACACAACCAGAACAAACACAAAGGCTTTTCCCCACAAATCCTTAACTCCCAACTGATACACCTTGAGCAGGTCGACAACTTTAAATACTTCGGGGTCACCCTAGACTCTGCTGTCAACTTCCATTAGCATATCCACTGCCTTAGCACTGCTGTCAGTGCCAGAACTGGACTTCTCTACTGGTACAAACATTGTCTCCCCCAAGAGGCCCTCTGCCTAGCTGTCTTGTCATCTGTCCTGTCCCTTGTTGACTGTGGTATCCTGGTCTATAGGGCAGCTGACAACTCTGCCCTTCACAGAATCAAAGTATCTCTAAACAAAGCTTGTTGCCTTGTCATGGGTAGTAACAGGATGACACACACCTGCTCTCTGTACAGTCTCACCAATTGGCTTGACCTGGATGGAAGACTCAAGTACTAGACTTGCTGCCTTGCCAAAAAAATCACCAATGGACTTTACCAACCTTTTGCAACCTGCACCCTCAGTGGTTGCCACTTGTAGTTCTGCCAAATTCTCCCTCCTGATTCCCCCGCTGTCACATGTCCCTGGGTCAGAGATCCTTCTACTACAGGGCTCTCCTCTGGATGAATGCACTTCCCGTGCTGTCTCCTCTAAAAAATAAGTTAGGCTGCTTCAAAACCCTGCTCAGGGAACATCTCCATTCCTCTAGTGCTTGCGACTGCTATTAGCCCACCCCTGTGTGCTCCCACTCACATCTGCTTCCTACAACATCTCCTAGACCATTTATGTTCCTCCACCCCCATATACTACATACATAGTGACAATGTGTCACGACTCCTACCTTAGCTGTAGACAAAGGAGACTCCTCCTGCCTACCCGAAGAATGCTGCACCAATATTGTCTCTTCAATTTTTGATTGCCATCTGTAATTTATATGTTTGCCTTTGCTTATTATCTACAGACTGTAACCAGTAATGCTTGTACTTATTGCCTATTGTCTATGTGTTCCACTCACTTTGTATTATCTGCACTGTATGATATCTGATGCGGAGTCTTTGTAAAGGAGTCTCTGACTCAAAGGTTTGTAATTCCGATATGTTTCTAAATAAATAAATAAAATACATAGCTGTCTGTGCACGCAGGAGATTAAGCCTGTAGCTGGGTTTGGAACCCTTTTGCTGATTCTGGATTGGTTTTCTAGCCAGTCTGGCAACATCATCCAATTTTTGGAATACAATGTAGATGTGTTTTATCTCCACTATCTTTTGTGATTTTTAAAACTACAGTTCTTGAAACTTCTTCAGCACCCCTACAGTACAGTGCCCCAGCTTCACCAGAGCAAGAACTCCTCACTTTGCTTATATTGTTGTAAATGTTGGCAAATACACATTGGCAGACTTATTTGTATGTCCTGTTTATGATTTATGCAAAAAAAGTACCTTCAGCCACCTGAAACTGATGCATGTTATTCCTTTTTAAAGTAATTTCAACTTTTTAAAAATTTTAATAATTTAAAATTTCTGATTTTTTTTTTTTTGGCATTATTTGTTTTAGCTCCCCTGCACCCCAATCTGTCACTCCTTCAGGCCAATTGCCAAGGACACTCTCCTCCCCTGTGGCTCTGATGCTGATCCCCGACCCCACATCGCAGCCACCTCAGGGTAACCCGATGTAACCCTTCATCGGGTGGATTCTCTTCTTCTGAGGAGGAAGGGCCTGGAAGCCAACTGCATTGGCCCTGGGTGCTGCGGTGGTTGGGTCGGCTTCTCGGAGGCTCAGGAAGGCACTGGTCCAGGCAGCCATCATCTGGCAGTGTGGAGGCACCATTTTCTGTGTTTTTCTCCTCTGGTTCTCTGTGCATCGCATTTGTATTTCCCCTGGTCTTCACCAGGGGTCGCTACAGAGCAATGCCTCTCCCTAGCCCACCCCAGGAGAGGAGAGCAATCCTTCGGATGCTCGATCCTTCTCCTTCCCCTGCCAAGCCCCAGTGCCAGAGTCCGTTCCTGAACCCAGGTCACCGGTGTGGTTCGAGGTAAGGCACCAGCACCTCAACCCTCTGCGCCACAATTTTTAAAATATTTTTCTTGTGTACAGTTAATGGATTGAGAGGGAGGACATTGTTGCCTACCAGAAGGTGTGGGATTTGTGTGCTTGATGTTGGTTGGGGGCAGGATGGTCACTACATTTGTTCTGTGGTGAATCACCTCTAGTGTAAATATCATTTTTATTTATATAGTTTGACAGTTTGTGTGTGTCTTTTGTGGAGTTGTCCTTGTCACCAGGATTTTTTGGTTTGTTTCTGGGGTGGCTTGTGAATTGTGTGGTGTTGTAATTTTGTTTGTCACTGTATGTTGGACTTTCTGGGATGCTTGGCCCCCATATTCAGAGCCTGCCGAATGAGCATCGCAAAGAGATGCACTACTGAAGAAAATGGGCTGGCCGACTCCGATGGGATATTCAAACAGAATATGTGATCACAACAGGTCGCACTTCCTGTTTGAATATCGGACCCTGGATGCACGGCACAGAGTGGGAGGCCACCATATTTGACACAGCTCATCCCCGGTTCTGGACTGAAGACCGCCAATGGAGAAATGTGCAGCACATACTCAGATGTGCTGGTTCCCTCAAGAGCAATATTCAGCCAAAATATGCTAATGAGCTCATTCGGCATGAATGGCGCAAGCGGGACACATGCAAGCTCAGTATGAGCTCATTAGCATGGCCACACCTTGCTGAATGCGCCAGGTCAGCCCCCTCCAAGCCCCAAGCAAAAAAAGCACATACATACTAAAATGCACAATCTAGGTTTGTCACCTGATATTGTCAACTGGACTTTAAACTGGTTGACATATCATTCTCAGAGTCTCAGAATTAACGATATCTTGTCTGATTCGGGTAGTGTGACGAGTGGTGTACCATAGGGGTTGGTCTTGGGACCAACATTGTTTAATCTCTTTATCAGTGATTTACAAACAGGGTCAAATAACTTCATGGTTAAATTTGCAGGTGATACTAAATTGGAGGGCAAGGTTAATAATCAAGAAAATATTTCTGCATTAAAGAAGGATTTGGAAAATGTAACACTTTGGGCAAATGAAAATCATATGCAGTTTAATCAAGACAAAAGGTTAGTAGTGCATTTCGGTGTAAATAATCCAAAAACGATATATTATATAAACGGACTACCACTTCACTCATCAAATTGTGAAAAAGATTTAGGGGTATATGTTAATAATAAACTTACTTCCAATGATCACTGTGTTAGAACTGCTTGCATGACCAACAGACTTTTGAGGCAAATAAAACGCACTTTTGTTAATCGCACTGAACAATGCCTTATTCCATTGTATAGGGCATACATTAGACTGTATCTAGACTATGGCTCCCCTTTCTGGAATCCAAACCAAAAAAAGACATAGCAATTCTTGAACAGGTTCAAAGGAGAGTAACTAGAATGATTCCAAGATTAACAAACTTGGATTAACAGAACAGATTAAAAGCTACTGGTCTCTTCTCTCTTCAAACTAGAAGATTAAGAGGTGATATGCTTATGGTTTTTAATTTAATAAATTCACCAGATCTAATGGGAAAATGTGGTCTACCATGCTCCCAAAAGAGACATGTTCCAAGACTGCATAATAAACAGCTTGAAGTAAAAACTTATAAAACCAGCAAAAGGGGAAATTTTTTTTCCAATAAGAGCATCCATTGTATGGAACACCTTGCCACAAGAATTGGTAGAGGCAACTAGTGCCACTGTCTTTAAAAACAAATTAGATGTTTGGTTGAGGGATAATAGATAAATAATGTCCCACATAGTGTGGGGAACAGTCTCGATGAGCTCTGGCCTTCTTCTGTTCTTTCATACCAAGAAAGTAATACCCCGGACAACCCCTGTAGACATGTGGCACCCCTTCCCATTCCCTAGCCCCAATCAAATGTAAAACCCACCCCAATTATTTGCCATAGTATAATGGTATTCCCCGCCAACCCCCGATTGAATGTAAATATCACTCCGGGCAGTATCGATAGTGTAGTGGCCCCCCAATGCCTGATCCCTATTCAAAAAACAGTCATGCCTGACCCCTTTTCTATAGTGCAGTGTCCCCTCTCCCATGCCCGATCCCTGATTGAAGTAGAATTAGGCCCTGAACCCTTTTCCACAGTGTAAGGTCCCCTTCCCATGCTGATCCCTGGCTAACTTTAGGCGACCCATTTCTGGGTTGCCGGCCGCAGTTGTGCCACACAATTCAGTTGAATATCACAGTGCATGGCATATTCATGGAACTGCCCCCTGTATTTGTGCCTCATACATTAATTGTTCACAATGGTTCATTCAGAGATGCGTAATGCTTTTCTCCCATTCAAATATTGCACTTCGGTGCATTTTCTGAGATGAACCACACATCTCCATTTTGGGCCAAGATGTGCTGTGCATCTCCTTTTGAAATGTGGGCCCTGATTTCTAGTTTCAAGTGTTAAAGTTAGTTATGTTAGTTTAGTTTTAAGGACATATGTGACAAGATAGCTCCATTTATAAAAAGTCATCAAAAAAAGGTCATGTCCCATGGATCTCGGAGAAACTGAAAAAAGAATTACGTATAAAAAATTGATAATGGAGATTTGCAAATAGAACATTGAAAACAGAAGATTGGGAGAAATATAAAACAGCAAGAAATACAGTAGATTAAAACAAATGTTGAGAAATACTAAATAGACATTTTATAACGATAAAATACATGAAACAACTGATTTGCGACATATTGGACACTAATAAAATCATTTGAAAAGCCATCAACAATAGATTCCCAATATAAATGGAAAGTGAAGGACTTCCCCAGACAACTACATTTTCTGCTGACGTTCTTAGTAAGTGTTCCGTAACCCTACCAGATGCTGACGTAGCTTAACCAGCTGTGGATACAAAACAATGCTTTTTGGAAACAAAAAAAGCATAGAATGTCCCTAAATTTAGATTTAGGGTTATATCATGTAAAAAAGTAAAATAATTTATTAGAAAATAAAAAGTTAAGAAATCCTTCAGTCTCAATGGAATTGAAAGTATGTTCTTAAAGGATGCAATTGGTATAATTTCACCAGTACTTAGTAAAATATTCAACTGGGGCCTGATTCCAAGATGGCTTATGCATGGTGCAAGCCGAGTCACGCCATGTCCCATGGTGTGCATCACAACATGCACCATGCGTTATGCCATTTGCTATTCCAAAAGGTGCCTTGTGCCATGCCGTATGCAGGTTGCGCCAAATGTGGGTTATGCCATCCACTACGCCCACAACCCACAACGGTAGGGTGCAAGGGTGGGTTACAGCAGCAACTGCACCCTATTTCAAAAGGGCAGCTGCCGTAACCCACTTACACTATTCCAGGAGCTGCAATGGCTCAGCGGAGTTAGACCATCATGGAGATGGTCTAAGGGGCATCCGTCCATGCCAATCGATGGATATGCACTCCACAGTGCTGCAGTAAAAGTACTGCAGTGCTCCCTGTGACCCCAAACACATTCATGCCCTCACCCCTGAATTTCGGGGACCCCTGGGGTCCAATTTTTGAATTGCCCCCTGTATGCCAGTGCCACCTGTCCAGTTCCCCATGCCCCTGGTGCTTGTGGTGGTGTTCCAGGGCAGGCGAGCTCCAGGTGGGCAGTTGTATACATGCCGTGACTTGTGGCACCCAGGCTCAATGTGCCATGCATTTGGCGCTAGCCTGCAGCTGCCGCAAGTCACGGGTGTAGGTGCTGGGGACCCTGCCTGTCCTGGAATATGGTGCAGGGTCCCTGGCGTAGCGCTGCATGGCACAGCTTGCATATGCCCATGAGTTGTGCCATGCCTCTTGAAATAGGCCCCCTGGAGTCTAGTGGAAGGTCACTTTCCATGTAGTTGGAAAAAGGCTAAGGTAATCCCTGTCCACAAGGGTGGTGCACCCATCAAACTATCATCTGATAGCACTCTTACCAGTGATATTTAAAACATTAGAGGGTCTCATCAGGAACAATTGAAAGACCAGATGCAGAAATATTCACTGTTGTCTAAATATCAGTCTGGCTTTCGCAGGGGTCATTCCATGGATACCACACTCACTGACCTGGTAGATATTTTAGCCTTATCTCTGGATGGGGGCTGGGTGGTGGGTACGGTGTTTGGGGACCTGTTGAAAGCATTTGACTCAGTAGATCATAAAATCTTAATAGAAAGACTGTTGGATATTGGGATTGCAGATGATATCTGCCAATGGTTTAAATTATATTTAATGAATAGACAACAACAGGTTCAGATAGGAAATGTGTTATCTAATAATGCTTTGGTCCAAAGGGGGGTTCCCCAAGGATCAATTTTAGGTCCCACTCTGTTCTTGATCTATGTAAACCAAATAAAAAACACCAACATCAAGTTAAATGCTGATTTTACCGTTATGGTTGCACATGGAATAAACTTTTTAAAAATGGAACAAAATTTACAGGATGATTTCAATATTTTATGTGCATGGTTGATTAACTCTAGACTTGTCTTAAACAGTAAAATTTCAAAAACCATGGTTTTTGGCTCGGCACAAAAAACTGAATTGAAAAAAGCAACAATCCTGAAATCATCATAAAAAAAACGGCTAAAAATGTGGTATTGGAACAGGTTACAAAATTTAAATATCTGTGAGTTTGGCTCAATAGTAATTTAAAATTTAGTTTACATATAAATAAATTAGTTCAAAAAATGAACTGTAGATTGGGAGACTTGAGACTTACCAGTTTCTGTTTAAATTTTCAAACAAGAAAATCAATCATTAACCAACTTCTGATTCCCTTATTGGAATATGGAGAACATATATACAGGCTAGCTAATAAATCAGCTCTGGCTAAAGTAGATGTACTTTACAACAGACTAGCTAGATTTATTTTAAAATGTAAGTATACAACCCATCATTGTAAAATGTACAGTATACTATGCTAGGGTGGCTAACTTTAGAAAGTAAAAGAAAAATGGGCAAATCAAATCCATAAAGTGATAAATCTTGAAAAGCCTATTTATTTGCATGAAAAATTGCACGAGAGAGAGAGAGAGAGGAAATATATGCTAAGGAGAAGCAAAACAAATGAATTTGAACTCCTTAGAATAATGAATAAGTATGGTGATATGACCTTTACACATATAATTAAAAATCATTGGGATTCTTTGCATTATACAACTATAAGAACTGAGGGAAATGCTAAATTGTTCCCTACACGTTTAAAACAGGAACTTAAGGTAATATGTATATGTGAAGGATGAAGTTTAACACTTTACCAATTATGCACCCTAATGACAAAAGATTATATCAATATCCATTGGTGTGTTATTCTTGATGGTAGTTGTCACAAACCCACTCAGCAGGTCAGCCCTCTACTCCCAAAGTGTCAACCTCCGAGCGCAATCTTGAGAACAGTTAACAGAAACAGGGTAACCCTCCTGTCTGAATTTGTGGGTTCGAATCAACCTTTGGTCTCAAGTCTTGGAGGGATTCAAACTGTGAACCTCTTGTTAGCGTACCCAATGTACAGGCTCAGATAATTCTGTTCTTCGAGGGGGGGCAGATATCTTTTGCCTATGAGCACCTAACCAGGCGTACAAAATGAACCCTTAAAACTCTATTAAAGACCTCAGAATAAATTCTTACCTTTTCCCAGTTTGGTAAAACCAGTAAGCTTTGTACCATGTCAGCTTTAACCATGTATGCTTCCCTTGTCAAGAAAAAGAAATTCAAAGGCACACCAAGTAGTCTCTAAAGTAGAGGTTTATTACTTGGTATTATTACTTGGTTGGGTGAGATACACGAAGGCAATGTGCCCATCGAGAGTATTTCCCACAATTTTGTGGATCATTATTTAACAGTTTTTTAACCATAAATCTAATTTAGTTTTAAATGTTTCAGAATTGGTAGTATTAACAAGGTCATTAGGTAGTTTGTTCCATATTCTGGGAGCCCTAATTGTAAAAAAGTGTAATCTTTTATTGGAATTTGCTTTTGGGACAATTAACTGTTTAGTGTGTAATCTGGGAACTAGTTTCCTTGTTGTGTAATCTAGTCCACATTGTTGCATCAGGTTTGGTTGTTTTAAAATTTTACTTCAAAATAGATAAGAAAATGTAAAATGTAAATACAGAACCATGTATCACAAAGCATACAAATCACTTAAACAAAACAGGTTTAAAAGTGCAGACGAAATATCCTATCACAGTATACTTATTTCCTAACAGTGCCTGATGTTGCTTTTTTCAGAGTCCAAACATTTTTTGTCCAAATGGAAAACAGAATACTGTTTAAAAACTGGCTTTGCCAACCTCTTTGCATGAGGTCACCTAGCTCCTCCCTGTCAGAATATAAAAAAATATATCTATGCAAAACAGGATGTCTTATCATAGTATTAATTCTGTGACCTCAGCAGAACTTATTTTCTCACATGACTTTCTTTGATCTTATGAGCAGCTTCCCCTTTCCAGGACATCAAAGGACTTGTTATGTCTCTCTGCCAGATCTCACGGAGGTGCAACATGCTTTGTATCACCATGTGAATTTTATCTGTTTCCTCTGAACGTTATAAAAGTTTATGCTCTGTCTTGGCAGTTGGCAAGCTGCAATTAGTCACATAAACAGGAGATGCTTCATTTAGTCTCTTCTAGCCTCTAATTATCTCTTGGTCTTCCAGGTAACACCTATTAGCTAAAACCTGTGAGGAGGGTTGTCATTCCACAGACTGTCAGCATCTCTCATGAGAGACGTTCAATAACACATTTTTATATTACAAAAAAGCATAGATTAATCAGAACCAGCTGTCCAAGTGTCACAATTCCTCACCACCTAGACTGAATTTGGGGGCTGTATCCCCTGCATGGGATGAGCTTCCCAAATCAGTTCACTCCTTGTACACACGAGACAGCCCATCGGAGTTCTGATTTTTGGCTCCAGCCCTATGTAGAATTGTCATATCATACCCTTGCAAAGCAAGATTCCATCTTAGCAATCTACCATTGTTTTTTCCCATCTGCGTCAGCCAAACCAGGGGGTTGTGGTCAGTCTGCACCACAAAATACTGCCCATGTAAGTATGGCTCCAACTTCTTTATGGCCCACACTGTGGGAAGACATTCTTTTTCCACAGTAGAGTATGCCTGCTCCCTGGGAAGTAACTTCCTACTCAGGTACACTACTGGGTGATCTCTGCCTTGGCTGGATGTCTGATTCAGTACTGCCCCAAAACCCACGTCTGAGACATCAGTCTGAACTATAAAGGGTTTGCTATAGTCAGGACTTGTCAGAACAGGAGCACTGCATAGTGTCTCCTTTAGTTTGGAAAAGGCTTCCTCACAGGCTGGGTCCCAGGTAATTTTCTTGGGCATCCTTTTCTTTATCAGGTCAGATAGGGAAGCAGCCAGGGCACTGTAATTGAGTACAAATTTCCTGTAGTACCCTGTTGTCCCTAGAAAATTCCTGACCTGCTTCTGCATTTCTGATCTGGGCCATGCCCAGATTACATCTGTCTTTATTTGGTTAGGATGGAGCTGTCCTTGGCCTACCACATGCCCGAGGTATGCCACCTCTCCCATGGCCACCTGGCACTTCCTGGCTTTGACAGTGAGCCCGGACATTTGTATCCTGCCCAGCACTTCCCTAAGGTGGGATAGGTGTTCACCCCAACTGACACAAAAGATGGCAGTGTCATCGAGGTACACCACAGCATACTCCTCAGCACCATTTAACACCTGGTTCACAAACCTTTGGAAAGTGGCCGGGGCATTCCTCATTCTGAAAGGTATTACTTTAAACTCAAATAAGCCTATTGGAGTGATGAAGGCTGACCTCTCCCTGGCTGTGTCTGTCAACTTTACCTGCCAATACCCCTTGGTCAGGTCAATGGTCGTAAGGTAGGTTGCCCCTCCCAACTTGTCCAGGAGTTCATCCGTCCGGGGCATCGGGTGGACGTCTGACTTCGTGACTGCATTCAGTCCATGATAGTCTACACAGAAATGAGTAGAGCCATCTGGCTTAGGCACAAGGACTACGGGTGAGGCCCAGGGGCTGTGGGATCTCTGGATTACCCCTAAATCCAGCATCTCCTGCACTTCCCTCCTAATGTCCTTTTAGATAGCCTCTGACACCTGATATGCTGTCCACCATATGGGCATCTGTGTCCCTGTCGCCACATCGTGTGTCGCTAAGGGGGTTAGTCCAAGCTTGGCGCTAAACAATGGGGCAAAGTCTGCTAAAACCTCTCTTACTTTCTGGATCTGGTCCGGGGTCATCTGGGGAGACAATTTAACTGCCTCCACAGAGGACTCCCACTTACTTTCCTCCAGCAAGTCCAGAAGGGGGTCTCCCTCGTCCGTCCCCTCCCCAGGACTACACACTGCAAACACCATGTCCGCCCTATTTGCATATGGCTTCATCATGTTGACATGGTACATCCTTTCTGTCTGTCTTCTGTCAGGTAACTCTATAATGTAGTTCATGTCATTTACCTTCTTAACCACTTTGTACGGTCCTGCCCACTCAGCCTGCAGCTTGTCTTTCTGGACCGGAATAAGGACCATGACTTCCTGACCCACCATGTACGAGTGAGCTCTGGCTCTGCAGTCGTACCACATGTTTTGTTTCTGTTGAGCAGCTGCTAGGTTGCTCTGGGCTGTCCCCATAAACTCCTTCAGCCTTTCCCTAAACCTAAGGACGTAATCCACAATGGGAGTTCCCTGGGTGGCATGCTTGCCTTCGCAGTCCTCCCAGATCAAGTCTAGGGGCCCACGTACCCGGCGTCCATATAAGAGTTCAAAGAGGGAAAATCCTGTCGACTCTTGGGGCACCTCCATGTATGCAAACAGGTGGGGAAAGTATTTCTCCCAGTACCTCCCATGCTGTTCAGCAAACGCCCCCAGCATTGACTTCAGTGTACCATTGAATCTTTTCCACAAGTCCATTGGCTTGTGGGAGATATGGTGTCGTGCATATCTGCACCACCCCACACTTCTCCAATAAAGATTTCATCAGGTCCGACATGAAGGAACACCCTCGATCAGTGATAACCTCCTGTGAAAACCCAACACGGGAGAAAATCCCAAGTAAGGCATCTGCCACTTTGTCCTCAGTGAGGATAGGGCGACTGCCTCTGGGTACTGGGTGGCATAATCCACCACAGTCGGGATGAATCTCTTCCCTGAGGAGCTGGGGGTATTTAAAGGCCCCACAATATCCATTCCCACCCTCTGGAATGGCTCCTTCACTATGGGCAATGGAATCAGGGCAGCTTGGGTTTTCTTGCCTGCCTTCCCTATTTCTTGGCACCGCTGACAAGACCTACAATACTCCTTCACCTGCTGGGTGAAGTTTGGCCAATAGAAATTCTGGGCCAAACGCTGCGTAGTGTGCGTGATTTCCAGGTGACCAGACAAGGGAATATCATGTGCAATCTTGAGAAACTGCTCACGATACCCCTGGGGAATGACAAGCTGCCTGCCTAGCACCCTTCCCTATCTTTACAGCCTGAGTATACATAAGTCCATTTTCCCAATAAACCTTATGTATGCCATCACCTCCCTGTGCACCATCGGAGTCTGACCAAGCCCTCAGCTTCTCTAGACTAGGGTCACTTGTCTGAGCAGCTGCAAACCCCTCACACATTCCCAAGGCATGAGACAGGTCCCCTTCAGTTGCTAAACTAGGGTCCTTAGTACTAGCGTCAGGGCACTCAGAATCACTGTCAATCCCAACCCTGTGACAATGGGTCACCCTTCCCTCTTCAGAGAAACCCTCTGTAGCTGTGTGGTTACTTGCTACTGGGGAAATTTCTACCCCCTTTTCATTAGTCTCCCCATCTGGAGACACAGGCTGGGGAACCACCCTCTCAGTGGTTTTCACAATGGTTTCTGTGGGGTTCAGGGAACTACAATTTTCCCTTGCCACTTGGCTACAGGTAACTGCACATACCATCCCCTGTTTGAGATTGTTGCCCAGGATCACATCCACTGCTAAGGTTTTGGCTACAGCCACCTGTTGCACAATTCCCCGTTTCACTCCAATCTAGGAGAACATTAGCAAGGAGCAATGTTTTCTCTTCACCAGTGAAGTCCTGTACAGTGACGTATTTATTGGGTATAAACTGACCAGGCTGTACTAGATCCACCTTTACCAAGGTCAAGGATGCTCCTGTGTCCCTTAACCCTTGTGTCTGTACACCATTCACCATGACTGGGTGCATGTGTTCCCTCATGTTCACAGGCATGCTTCCAGGGACACACAAACAACCCAGTTCCTTCCTAGTCCCCTGTTGTGTATTGCTCGTCTTTTTGGAACACTGTCTGGCAATATGCCCAGTTTCTTTACACAACCAACATTCATTTCTTTTCTCGGAAATATTTTCTCTGAAACCTGGGGCTAGATGGTTTTGGTGGAGGCAGTGAGGGTTTTAGCTGCCCTGAAGGCGCGCTTTTCCCTTTCTGCACTGCCACGCCCACCCCATTCACTCTCAGAGCAGGTCTGCTCTTGGTATAGGGGTCTGAGAGTTCAGAAGCCTCTTGCACTGTTTTGGGCTCTCAGTCCTCCAGCCAGGTTTTTAGTTCTGCTGGGCATGCCCACAAAAACTGTTCTAACAAAATCTCATTTTCAATTTTATCAACAGAGTTTGCTCTAATTCCTTCCCACCAACGCTTTAAAAACTGACGTTGCTCCTCATAGCTCATGTCAGGGCTTCTCCTGAGCTTACAGAATTTAGCTCTGTATGATTCAGCAGTTAATTCAAATATCTTTAACAGTGCAGCTTTAAGTTTGCTGTAATCATCACTGTCCTCATTGTCCATTTGAACCAATCCATCCCGAGCTTTCCCGGTAAGTAGCGGGGATAGCTGGAAGCTCCAGGACTCCCTAGGAATTTTAGCCTGAATACTAACTTTTTCAAAAGAATTTAAAAAGGCATCTATGTCCTCCCCCTCTTTAAATTCAGCTATCAATTTGGAATTCAATTTGTAACCCAGTCCTGTAGTCCCAGTTAAACCCAAGCCACTTACCTGCTCTGGTGCCACTGGTTGGAGTCATAGCTTCTCCAGTTCATGTTGCCTCTGTCGGTCATGCTCCTCACAGTCTGCCTGTATGAGTTCTCGCTCTGCCTCTCACTGTTCACGGTCCCTCTCCCTCTGGAACTTCAGCTCCATTCTGTGTAATTCAGTTTGCAGCTTTAAT
Organism: Neoceratodus forsteri; assembly: GCA_016271365.2. NCBI lineage: Eukaryota > Metazoa > Chordata > Ceratodontiformes > Ceratodontidae > Neoceratodus > Neoceratodus forsteri. The sequence continues at coordinate 1,626,139,685 of CM028129.1, forward strand.
ACTTCTGGATCCAGGATACTGGTGACCTTCCTTTGCTGCTGTGACCCTTCACAGACAGTGACCCTGTTGCCCTCCTCATCAGATCTGGACACTGCACTGGCCCGCTAGCCCTGCCACACTCGAACTTTGGTCCTTTTCAGTCATGGTCTGTGACTCGCTGCTCTGGGTATCTGCTGCCATCAGGACATCCATGAGGTTCTGTTTGCTGGCTTTCACCTTGAATGGGATTCCTCTGTCCCCACACAACTGCTTTAAGTAGTCTACAGTACTAACAGTTACAGTAGTAACAGCTGGATACAGAAGTTGATACCGGCCCATTTACAGAAGAAAGGGTTCTGAAAGAACTCTTAAAACTGAAGGTGGACAAAGCAATGGGGCCTGATGGGATTCATCCCAGAATTCTAAAAGAACTAAGGGTAGAACTAGTGACACCACTGACTACCCTTTTTAACAAATCATGGGAAGATGGGGTGGTACCCGAGGACTGGAGGAGGGCAGATGTGATTCCCCTTCACAAAAGTGGGAGCAAGGCAGAAGCAGGAAACTATAGACCTGTTAGTTTAACCTCAGTGATAGGGAAAATGATGGAATCACTTCTAAAGGAAAGAATTGTGAGTATCTAGAGTCCAGAGGGGCACAGGACCCTAGGCAGCATGGATTCACAGTGGGAAGGTCATGCCAGATGAATCTGATAGATTTCTTTGACTGGGTGACCAAAGTAGTAGATCAGGGAGGGGCTGTGGACATGGCCTACCTAGACTTTAGCAAGGCATTTGACACAGTCCCACAAAGATTAATATACAAGTTAGCCAGCCTGGGTGTGGGTCCCAAGATGACAGCCTGGGTAAAGAGTGGCTGGAGAATAGGACACAGAGGGTAATAGTAAATGGAGTCCACTCTGAAGAAATAGAGGGTTACTAGTGGGGTACCACTGGGGTTCAGTATTAGGACGGTCCTCTTCAATGTCTTTATAAGTGACATTGCAGAAGGACTGGAAGGAAAAGTATGTCTCTTTGCAGATGACACTAAGATCTGCAACAGAGTTGATGCACAGGGTGGGGTGGAAAGGATGAGAAGGGACTTGGCAAGGTTAGAGGAATGGTCAAATGTATGGCAGCTTAGATTCAATGCTAAGAAGTGCAAGGTAATGCACCTGGGAAACAAAAACCCAGGGGAAGAGTACATAATGGGGGATGAGATACTAACAACAACAAAAATGGAGAGGGACCTGGGGGTAGTCATATCAGATGACCTAAAGATGGGCAAGCAATGTAAGAGGGCAGCAAGGAGGGCTGGGGGGATACTGGGATGCATAGGGAGAGGCATCACCAGTAGAAAACAAGAAGTTATTATCCCTCTGTACAGACAGCTGGTGAGACCCCATCTGGAGTACTGTGTGCAGTTCTGGAGACCTAATCTCCGCAAAGACATAGACAGGATGGAAGCTGTCCAGAGGAGAGCAACTAAAATGGTGCAGGGTCTGCACGGAAGACATATGAAGAGACTAAGGAGCTTAATATATAGCCTCGAGAAAGGAGGAGAGGGGGACATGATAGAAACTTTCAGGTACCTCAAGGGAATCAACAAAGTCCAAGAGGGTAGCATCTTTCAAAAAAGAGGTGTGCAAGAACAAGAGGGCACAATTTGAAGAGAGAGGGTGGCTCAGAGGTAATTTAAGGAAGTATTTTCACAGAGAGGGTTGTGGATGCATGGAACGGCTTCGGAGGAGGTTGTGGAGTCAAAATCAGTGGTGGAATTCAAGCATGCATGGGATAGTCATAAGGCAGTTCTGGGGGTGGGGTAGGAAGAAGTAGGCTGCTGGTTAACTAGGATCTGCAGCTTATCCAGTAGGTAGGGAAATGGGCAGACTGGGTGGGCCAAGCGGTCCTTATCTGCCGTCAAATTCTATGTTTCTATGTTACAGTGTGCTTGCTGTAGTTGGAAGCCATCTTCTTCCCTAACTACGGCTACTCTGACTTGCACTTTAGAAAAAAAAATAAAACGGGTAGGAACTTGACTGTATGCCAAGTGATATAGTTTTGTCTCCTTTTTAAAAAATAAATCACTGCCTTTTTCTTCCTTTGCAAGTGAGCTGACAGTCTCAAGCTGACACACTGAACAATGAAAGCTTGTAATACCAACATTTTTCGCACCGCTGCCAACCGATCTGTCACAAACCCACTCAGCAGGTCAGTCCTCTACTCCCAAAGTGCCAACCTCCGAGCGCAGTCTTGTGAACAGTTAACAGAAACAGGGTAACCCTCCTGTCTGTTTTGTGGGTTTGAATCAACCTTTGGTCTCAAGTCTTGGAGGGATTCAAACTGTGAACCTCTTGTTAGCATACACAATGTATAGACTCAGATATTTCTGCTCTTCAGGGGTCAGATATCTTTTGCCTGTGGGCACCTAACCAGGTGTACAAAATGAACCCTTAAAACTCTGTTAAAGACCTCAGAATAAATTCTTACCTTTTCTCAGTTTGGTAAAACCAGTCAGCTTTGTACTGTGTCAGCTTTAACCATGTATGCTTCCCTTGTCAAGAAAAAAAGAAATTCAAAGACACACCAAGTAGTCTCTAAAGTAGAGGTTTATTTCAAAATAGATAAAAAAAAAAATTAAAATGTAAATACAGAACCATATATCACAAAACATACAAATCACTTAAACAAAAAAGGTTTGAAAGTGCAGACAAAATCTCCTATTACAGTATACTTATTTCCTAACAGTGCCTGATGTTGCTTTTTCGGAGTCCAAACATTTTTTGTCCAAATGGAAAACAGAATACTGTTTAAAAACTGGCTTTGCCAACCTCTTTGCATGAGGTCACCTAGTTCCTCCCTGTCAGAATATAAAAAAATATCTATGCTAAACAGGATGTCTTATCAAAGTATTAATTCTGTGATCTCAGCACAACTCATTTTCTCATATGACTTTCTTTGATCTTATGAGCAGCTTCCCCTTTCCAGGACATCAAAGGACTTGTTATGTCTCTCTGCCAGATCTAACGGAGGTGCAACATGCTTTGTATCACCATGTGAATTTTAACTGTGTTTCCTCTGAACGTTATAAAAGTTTATGATCTGTCTTGGCAGTTGGCAAGCTGCAATTAGTCACATAAACAGGAGATGCTTCATTTAGTCTCTTCTAGCCTGTAATTATCTCTTGGCCTTCCAGGTAACACCTATTAGCTAAAACCTGGGATGGGGTTGTCATTCCACAGACTGTCAGCATCTCTCATGAGAGACATTCAGTAACACATTTTTATATTACAAAAAGCATAGATTAATCAGAACCAGCTGTCCAAGTGTCACAGTAGTCTTTAATCATGATGTGTAAGTCGTCTGTATTAAGTTTGGATGTTTCTCGATCATGGACATTTTCCTTAGTCCCTTGGAGTGCTAAGTTATGTGTGTAATGTTTTAATATTGTAATATGATCTAGCACAGGACCATCTATAAAATAAAAGATTTTACTACTACTACCTGGCGTGTCAGTGGCTCAACAGGTGGCGCACTCACCTCTGAAGCCAGGAGATCAGAAAGCTGTTGGTTTCTATCCCCACACAGGCACTTGGGTTGAATCCCAAAATGGATACTGGGGGTCAGCTGTTGGAATCCTAAGGTGCCTTCTTTCAGATGAGAATCTAAACTGAGGTCCTGTTCTGGTGGTAGTTCAGGTGGATGTTAAAGATTCCCTGGCACTTCTCGAAAAGAGTAGGGGAATTTGTTGGGGGGAAAAAGGGAGTAATATTCTATAATCAAAACCATACTAAGACCATAGGTTACACTTCATTTATTAAAATCAGTGTTCATTTTCCTGCTAACTTAAATTTTCCATAAGATGTTGTCCCATCCTTTCCAAAGATAAGCCAACTGTTTCTTTGAACATCTTTCCAGATCTTTATCATACATTTGTCTGATTGTCACCTTTATATTTTGTAGTAGCACTTCTTGTGGTACAAAATGTTCCTGAAGGACCCATTTACATCTGGATTGTCACAGATAGTACTTGAAAATCGAAAACACTACTTAAAGATTCTCTACTGCAAACTGATAACCACCTCTGGAATTGTAATACATATACTAATTCCTCATAAGACAAATTATTAAAATGTTGAATGTCCAAGTGGTCCGCTACCAAATTCCAGAATTATTTCACATATGTACATTCCAAGAACAGATGCTCCTGTGTTTCCAAAATTTAATGGCAACTCTGTCATAAACAATACCTTTCTGATATGACCTTGTGTTTTTTATTGTTTTTAACATTCAATCTCCCATGTATTGTCAACCATACTATGTCCCACACATATACTGGTAGCCTTTTGTTCAATAATTGCTGAAAAATATGCTAATTTTGTTGTGGAACACAATAGGGTAAGATTATTTCCTCCTGGCATTATACTTTAACCAGTCCTTCATACATTTGATGTCTGTTTTGAAAAAAAGTGGCGTCATACTGAACTTTCCATGCAATAATCTGTTGAAACATCTCCTTCACTTCTTGTGGAATAAGTTGAATATTAGTTAACATTCTGCTTTTCTTAAGTTCCCATGCCCTCAGACACGGTATAGCCCATTCCAACAAAATGGTGCACCATGCATTCTGTTGATTTTGTACTGGATCCACAATATTATTATATAGAAACATACTGTAGTAGAAGGCCACTGGATATATCATGCCTATACCACCTCCCTGAATACTCCGATAAGTAATGTTTCTCTTGATAGGGTTCAGTCTGCTCCCCCACAAGGCCCTAAAGAAGAGACTATATAGTCTTGTTAGCAATGTTTTACAGGGGGGGGGGGATATAAGTAACATAGAGCAATATGGGCATAATCATTGTTTTTATCAAAAACAATCTCTTCTATTTAGCTATTGTTCCATGCACCCATTTCTTTATTCTACTTTCTGCTTTCTTTATTTTTTTTCCAGTTTAATACTGCTGAATTTCCCTTCCCAAACTTTATTGCCAGTATTTCTATGGGTTCCTCTGTAAGAGCTATACTAGTGAAGCGTTCCCTCCTCTGTTCTCCAGTACCCAACTGAAATCCAATACTTTTTTCCTTATTAATACTGGAGCTTGAGGCCTCTGAAAATTCCTGAAGGTGTTTCTGAATCATCTTTTCCTCTTTGAAATCATGGGCCATGATGACCACATCATTTGCATATGCCAAAACCTTCAATGGGGGGGGGGGTAGTTCCTGAGAAATAAATTCCTTGAATCTCAGGTTCATTTCTAATATTTTGAAGTAATAGATCAATGCCAAATATGTATAGCAGGGGGCTCATAGGGCACCCCTGCTTTACTCCTCTGCATAACCCAAGTTGTTTTCCTCTCCAACCATTCACAATCAGACTCACTGTCACCTCTTTATATAGGCTTTTAATCCAGTTAACATATATGGGAGGGATTCCATAATGTAACATAGTTAAAAATAAATATCCCTGACTAAGAAAATCAAAGGCCTTCTTTTGGTCCAGACTCAATATAAATCCTTCTTCCCCAATTGGCCTCTATGAAACAGTTCTCATAGTTTTATTAAATTCCCTTGTATACCTCTCTGAGGAATAGCACACCCCTGTTCTTTACAAATAAGAGCATTTGCACACTGTACTAATCTATTGGATAAGATTTTACTCAAAATGTTAATGTATGTATTTATAATACAGAGAGGCCTCCAATTCTGCAGGTTTGTCCTGTCCCCTTTTTTAAATAAGAGAATGAAATCTGCTTCTACCATGAAACCCGGAATGTCATGTGTAACAACTCATTAAATAATCTGGCCAATTCTGAACTAAAAAGATCACAACCAAATTTAAAAAATTCAGTGGGAAGCCCATCTGGTCCTGGAGTGGAATTATTTCTTAACTTCTGAATCACTCCTTTAACTTCCCCTGGAGTAATTGGAGCTATTAAACTTGATTCTTGATCAGAAGAGAGGGATTTTTTCCTCCAGATTACCTATATAGTTTCCTTATTCAGTATGTCTGGAGAAAGACTAAAAGTGTCTTCCACATGTTTACTTACTATAGACTGAATGGAGTCTTAGTCCCTATAGATTGTTCCACTTTCATCCTTTAATTCCCAAATCAATTTATTTTTTGAAGTTTTTTGACTTTCTTTAAAGGGGTCAAAAGTATGTTTTTAATTTATCATCCCAAATCTGAATTCCTGCTGCAAAGTTCTAGCTCTGTCATATTAATATTGAACCATGTCTTTCTTAACCTGTTAAATTTGAGAATTAATCTCCTGTCCGGTATTGTCAGATAAAGAAACTAACTGATGTAGCTGTTGCCTTAGTTGCAAATACTTAAAATATTGAACCCTACTCCTTTTCCCTACAAGTTTTTGGAAAAGGGATTTAAAGACGTTCTTTGAGTCCATCCACCAATCCTTTAATGAATCATACATACATTGAACAGACAGTCTAGCATCCATAATACCTTAACTTTTTTTTACTATATCCTCCTGGTCCAAAAGTGAAGAGTTTAATTTCCAAAATGGTTTTCCACAATTAAAGGTATTATCCCACTGGCAATCAGTGACCACCGCTGAGTGATCAGAAAAGGCCAAATCCCTGACTTCTGACCTTTTGACCTCTAGATTTTTAGATACAAATATGTAATCAATCCTTGTTTTTAAGGATCCTTTCCTAAAAGTAAAACCCCCCATAGCATGACAAACATGATATGCATCAGATAATTGAGCTATGGCTACAATATCTTTTAAAGAATTAGAGTCGCAGAACATTTTGTCTCTTTAACCCTCTATCCTCTCTCTGAACACTGCAGTTGAAATCTCCTCCCCATATTATGGTTCATGTAGTGCACAAGAAAGGCTGAATTTTTTGAAATAATTCCACTCTCAGAGCCTTTCCTTGAGGAGCATATGTATTGATTAGACGAATCCTATTCCTTCTATAGGAGATGTCTCATATCAAGGCCCTACCGGGGCACAGATCTATGAGTCTAGAGACCTTCAAATCAGTATTTGAAAATAAAATTTCCAGCCCATCACACCTATCTTGACCTTGTGACCAAAAAGTGACCCCCGCCTCCATCTTATATTACACTGTGCCATTTCTTGAAAGGTTTTTTCCTAGTATCTTGGAGCATAATAACATCTGTCTGTAGCAAGCCCAATTCACATAAAGTTACACCTCTACGTACTCCATTCTTGATGCTATTGACATTAAGAGTTAAAACCCGGAAATGACCCATAAGAGAGTGAAACCCTTACCACTAGTTTACTGTTTCAACCTAGTGGTCCACTTTTTTCTCCCAGAGCTTCCTTCTTCTAGTGCCGAAGAGGTACCCACAGAAGAAGCCAATGAGGAGGAATCCGACCCTGAGTCTTCTTCCTCGGCAACCTCCCTGGGCCCCTTGACAGGTAAAACAGAATCTGTTGAGATGCATTTTCCCCTTTCTTTTTACAATTCTTCTTTCCATTTGGGTTCTGGGGGTAAACCTGATTTTTCTCTAGTCCTTTTTTCATATGTCACAGTTTTAAAGGAGGTTTCAGAGTCAAGTTTGGGGGGGGGCATAGACATCATTTCAGGAATAGATTCTATACTGTCTTCCTCTTGTATTCCCATACTACTACTTCCTTCCAAACCTTCTATTTCAATTACCATATCCTGAGGGGTTTCCACCTGTTCCTCTACCCTAGGGGTGTCTCCTGTTATCACCCCCTCTTCAGCCTGAATAACCAATGTTTTAATGGTCTCATCTGGTCTCAGATTTTCCTCCTCAGTCTCTTCTGTTTCCAGGGACCTGACTGTCTTACCCATAACTTGCTGTGGTTGTACTTCCTGCTGTAAAGTGGTCTTTTTTCCTCTACCATTAATCTCTTTCTCTTTGAAAATGTCCTGCATCCTTTTCTCAGAGGCCAGAGCACACCCTTTTTTATGGGTCTGAGTAATCATAGCCCCTCTACCATTAATCTCTTTCTCTTTGAAAATGTCCTGCATCCTTTTCTCAGAGGCCAGAGCACACCCTTTTTTATGGGCCTGAGTAATCATAGCCTCATGGGAAAGGCCTTCCCCTGAATTGTGGGAGGCCCAAGGACATTTAATATAGGAGCATCCTCTTTCTTCACACAAGTTACAGTGAAACAAGTTTTTACAATTAGAGGAAAAATGTCCAGTTTTCAGGCAATGAGAACTACTTGGGAGTATCGACGCATTACTCAAGTGTAGCCAAGAACCACACTTGTGACATGATTTGCTGGCCTGGGTAAAACAACGAGCCTCTCTTTCCCCAGAAAGAAACAACTAGGTAGATGAATGATGCCAGTATTGGCCATAAACAGTTTGCATTTAACCTTCCACCCCCTGTCCAAAACTGTTCAGAATCAATAACTGGGGTGGGATGTTCTAACACTTCATAACGTTATTTAAGCCAATATAACATGTCAGCAATATCCACCCCCTCATTTTTAAAAATAATGGTAATTGTGTGTACTGCAGGCTTTGTATTAGGGATTGCCAAAAAGGGGTCTCACAGTGGTGTCTCTTTCAAGCTATTATATTTAGTCCAAAATCTATCCAGAGCCTCCACAGTTTTAAAGTTGATATCATAGTTGTTTTCATCAGTGTGAATTAAATCAAAGACTTCGGAGGCATAACACTTCAAAGAGCCTTTCTGTAGTTTCCTCCCAATGTACACCCTATCAGGAGGGTCTGGCAGGCCTCCCTTATACATCAAGCGAATCGCATTTCTTCTTGGGGCAGGTTCTCTAGTGTTTGATTTAAATAAATCTGCCATTCTCAATAAGGGTTTAAACATTTTTTGTTTAGTTGGGTCTTGCAACAAGTCCACCCCTAAACACACAGATAAATTCTCTGTCTTATCCTGCACATCAGGCGTTTCCTGCAATCGACATATATCAGTGTTCTTTTTTGTTCCCCTCATTTGTCCACTTGTGCTAGCCCCAAAGTCATTCCTTTTGTTTTGAACAGATTCTTTATTACCTATGCATTGCTCCTCTGAGTGTGTACCTGTTTATAGTAATGTCACGTCACTAGTGTTAGCACCAGCCCCCGAGAGCTGAAGCGTCACCTGTACATTCAGAATCATTCTCCCTAATGCAGATATTTGCATCCTATTATACTCATTTACCTTTGGGTCTAAGGGGTCAGGTAACTAGCCACTTTCCCCCTGTATCCAGCCCGCAGCCGCTAAGGTTTCCTCTGGTTGCTGACCCCTTTGTTCTACTTTATGCTGTACAGTCGTCCCTTTCCAACATTTCCCCATCATCCCCAAAGTTTTACTAAGCTTGCTTCTCTCAGTTGCAGGCTAATTCTGAACGATGCCAGTCGTGAGTTCCTCCGGCTCCGGGTCCTGCGAAACTAGTCTCTCAACCTCTTTCTCACCCGGGCATCTGGGCACCTGTTCTCTGGTCTTGTCTCCAGTGCTTATATAGGCTCCTGGTCATGTCACCGTTCCTTGCGGTTTCTCCAAATTCACCTCCTTCGCTTTCCCCAACTCTGAATCCTGGTCTTCTTTTTTCATACCATCCTGATTGCTCTCATTGTCTTGAATAATTTCAGAGCCAACCGGCAAGTCGTCATCCAGCAAAATACAGGTAGTGTCTATATTTTCAGAGATCATCGGTGAAAAGCTTACACTGTCATTATTGGTCTCTAAGTTTACCGGGGCTGGGGAGGAGACCCTCTTCCCCTTCTCGCACACCTCCTCCTCCTCCTCCAAAGCCTGGGACACAGTAGCCATCCTGGCGTGGACAACAGCTCCCCCTACTGATCAGTAAGGGAATTTCCCCGGTGTCCAGTCCAGATTTTCCCCATTCACTAAAAATACCACCAACAGCTTAATCTGGTTCAAGGTCAGTAGCCATTCATCTGTATCCTCTCCCCCTGGGTCATGCCTGAAAATAGGCAGAATTTGTCTAGTGCACTTACCCGGTCAACAAAAACTAAATAAAAATAAATAAATAGAAGTTGGCTCCAGGATATTAAGAACATGAGTTTGTGGCAGAAGATCCTATCAGACCAACCTGCTAGTATTCTTTGACTAGAAAACAAGGGTGAAGGATAAGGGACAAATAGATTTACTCTACTTCCACTTCATCAAAGCATTTGACATGGTGCCACACAGAAGACTGATGAAGAAATCGGAGGATCTGGGAGCAGCAAAGGCAAAGGTAGATGGTTGGGAAGTTGGTTAGGGAGAGACAGCAGAGGACAGTGGTAAACAGGGTCAAATCAGGGGAAAGGGAGGTCACCAGTTGTGTACCACTGGGGTCAGTCTTGGGATCAGTCTGTTTTAATATGACTAACAGCAACATGGGAGAAGGAATACAGGACAAGATGTGTCTCTTTACAGATGACACTAAGCTCTGTGGCATGGTAGACAGTGAGGAGGGGATTGCAGAGGGACCTGCACAGATTAGAAAGGTGGTACAAGGTCTAACAGTTAAAATTCATTGCCAGCAAGAATAAGGTGATTCACAAAGAAACATAGACACATAGAAGTTGATGGCAGATGAGGACTGCAAGACCCATCCAGTCTGCCCATTTTTCTACCTTATGAATGTGCCATAGGCCTTTACTCTGTCAGTAGTCTAGCTATTCATACTCATCTGTATTGCTCACTTGTGCCTAGCCCATGCTTGTTTGAAGCCCTGCACTGTATTCACATCCACCACTTCCTGAGGTAGGCTGTTCCATGCATCCACCAGCCTTTCGGTGAAAAATAACTTCCTCACATTACCCCTTAATCGGTATCCCTGTAATCTCAAGCTGTGTTCTCTTGTCCTGCTATTTTTCTTATATTGAAACATGTTAGGCTCTTTCACCTTGTTAATGCCCTTAAGATGTTTGAATGTTTCGATCATATCACCTCTCTCCCTCTTTTGCTCTAGGGTATACATATTGAGCTCCATTAATCTGTCCTCATATGTTTTCTGATGCAGTCCCTGCATCATTTTGGTTGCCCTTCTCTGGACTGCCTCCATTTTGTTACTGTCCTTATGCAGGTGCAGCCTCCAGTACTGCATGCAGTACTCCAGATGGGGCCTAACCAGTGACTAACCCCGTGACTGGGGAAAGCGCTCGCTCCACCAGCTCACATAGCCCAGTGGTTGGGTGGCAATTTCATAGCCACTGACCAAGCAGCCAAGTCCGGATTCCACTCCCTCCAAGCGCCCCCCCCTCCCGTGACTGGGGAAAGCGCTCGCTCCACTGGCTCACATAGCCCAGTGGTTGGGTGGAGGTTTCATAGCCACCGACCAAGCAGCCCAGCCGGATTCCACTCCCTCCAAGCGGCCCCCCATGACTGGGGAAAGCACTTGCTCCACTGGCTCACACAGCCCAGCAGTCGGGTGGCGATTTCATAGCTGCTGACCAAGCAGCCCAGCCCGGATTCCACTCCCTCCAAGTGGCCCCCTGACTGGGGGCAAGGCTCGCTCCACCGGCTCACATAGCCCAGCGGTTGGGTGACAATTTCATAGCCGCTGATCAAGCAGCCCAGCCTGGATTCCACTCCCTCCAAGTGGCCTCCCCATGACTGGGGAAAGCGCTCGCTCCACCGGCTCATGTAGCTCAGTGGTTGGGTGGCAGTTTCATAGCCGCCGACCAAGCAGCATGGCCCAGATTTCACTCCCTCCAGGCGGCACCCCCGTAACTGGGGAAAGCGCTCGCTACACCGGCTCACATAGCCCAGTGGTTGGGCGGCGATTTCATAGCTGCCCGACCAAGCATCCCAACCAGTTCCACTCCCCTCCAGGCCCTCCCCATGACTGGGAAAAGTAGCACTCCACCTGCTGACATAGCCCAGCGGTTGGCGGCGATTTCACCAACCATCGGCCAAGCAGCCCAACCTGGATTCCACTCCCTCCAAGTGGACCCCCTGTGACTGGGGAAAGCACTCGCTTCACCAGCTCACATAGCCCAGTGGTCGGGTGGTGATTTCATAGCCGCCGACCAAGCAGCCCAGCCCCGATTCCACTCCTCCAAGTGCCCCCCGTGACTGGGAAAAGCCCTCGCTCCACCTGCTCACATAGTTCAGCGGTCGGGGACGCATTCTCATAGCCGCCCGACCAAGCAATCCAGCCCGGTTCCACTCCCTCCAAGTGGCCCCCCCCATGACTGGGGAAAGCGCTCGCTCCACCGGCTCACATAGCGCAGCAGTTGGGCAGCAATTTCATAGCCGCTGATCAAGCAGCCCAGCCTGGATTTCACTCTCTCCAAGGTACGGCAAGCGCCTTTTTGCTGAGTGGCCCAAATTGGTCAGGAGCCAAGGGCTTTCAATTTGAACTTTCCTCTGCCTAAAGGACTCTGCTTTCCCCTTGGGGATTAAATTTGAAACATTTAGAAGAACTGCCTTTTGAATCAATTGTGTTTGTTGTAGAAAATACAGTTATTTTGGCTAAGCTACTGTTTGCAAGTGGTTACAGCCCAGTTAAGCTAGAGTAGACTGTTAAACTGCCCCCTCCTTTCTGGCTCCCATTCTAAGTACTTCCTTTGTCTTGCAAATCTTCTGCCCCATGCTACGTGACCTTGCTGTACCCTAGCTGCCTATAAATCTTGCTTTTCTGTCCTTTTTCTCCAGCAGCCCCCCCATGACTGGGGAAAGCGCTCGCTCACCGGCTCACATAGCCCAGTGGTCATGCGGCAATTTCATAGCCACCGACCAAGCAGCCCAGCCCGGATTCCACTCCCTCCAAGGTATGGCACCTCCACCAGCCTATTGGAAGCTGAGTGCCTTTTTGCTGAGTGGCCCCGATTGGTCAGGAGTGAAGGGCTTTCAATTTGAATTTTCCTCCACCTAAAGGACTCTGCTTTCCCCTCGGGGGTTTTCTCCCACCCCACCCGGCCCAGGCCCCCATTAAATACACTCTAGCCCCGCCCTCATCTAGAATCACTCCACTGTCATTGGGCAATAATTGGACCTATCCTAGGGCTCCCCATTTGCTCCAGGAAAGGCACTTTTCTAGGCATCCTCTCTCCTTACCCCCCTTACCAAAACTGGCATACTACACTTTTAGCATCCTGCTGTTCTGCTGCTGTGTACCTCTTACTCTGTACACTATTGAGGAGTTAGGCACTGAAACATTACCTGCCCTACTATATCCTGTCATTCAAGCCTCCTACACCCTGCCATATCCAGCATTCCCCCCGCTCTTGTCCTTACGCCAATGTCCCTTAACCTGCTGCTCCCATCGCCATTCATGGCTTCCGCACTCCCTTTACTTTCTCTGCAGAGCCACATCTCATCAAACCCTACCAGCAATGTCTTGTTTACATCACCACCACCAAATAAACGTTGTTCAAGGAGTAAAGAGCTTAGGCGTTCCATCTGCATACCTAAAAAACGACTCTTCCTGCTTCTACTTTGCTCAGGCAGTGTCGAGGTAAACCCAGGCCCTCACTCATTGTTTAGCTCACCAACTGAGTATGCGTCAGCCTCAGGCCTTAAAATAATGTTAGTTAATATATTAAGCCTTGCAAAAAAAATCAATCAATTGCAAGTTTGGGCCCTTCACACAAAGCCTGATCTCATTGTCATTACAGAATCCTGGTTAAAAAAATCAGTTCTGGATCAACAAGTCTCTGTCCTGGGATACAATCTTTATAGAGCAGATAGGGTATCCAGAAGAGGGGGCGTAGCTATATATGCAAAAACCAAATTCTCAGTAAGTGAAATCTTTTGCAGCACTAAGCACAAGGAATATGAAATAGTCTCCCTAAAATTACACCGCCCATCTATGGAATGTATTGCAATCATAGGTGGTTATAGGCCCCCTAACAGTGGCACAGACATCTTGAAGACTTTGAAATCTTTAACCATCTCTGTAAATACAGAAGTTTTAATCCTAGGAGATTTTAACCTTAACTGGCTCGCACATAAATCTCAAACCCTCAAATCTCTCTATGATGAATTGGGTCTCATCCAAATAGTGACCAAACCAACCAGGACTAATAAGGTAAATAATACGAATAGCTCCATTCTTGACTTCATTCTTACTACCCATCCTAACAAATTCCTCCGCACAGCTGTGTTTCACAATGACATGAGTGACCATGGAATAGTAGTATGTATCGGGTCCCAAGCAAAAGCACAAAACCAAACCAAATTCATAACCAAACGATCATTCAGAAAATTTTTACCAGCAAATTTCCTAAGTGACCTTCGTAAGGTTAGGTGGCAAAACCTTTACCTCACTACAACTCCAGATGAGGCAGTTACAGTCTTAAATGAGAAACTCAACCATATAGTAAACAAACATGCACCGATCATTAAAGTTAGGATGCGGAAGTTCTCACACCCCTGGTTTTCACCAGAGTTCAAGTCTGCTCTCTCTGAGTGTGACAAGCTATGGGCAAAGGTGAGGCATACTAAAAGTCTGGTAGACTGGCAGGCCTTCCGAACCTCGAGGAATGCCTGCGTCAAGCTTATCCATCAAAGCCAATTTCTATGTGACCACACTAGAACAGGCCAAAGGGGATTCCCAGAAAATCTGGAAGACCTTGAAGTCAATCGAAGGGAAACTGGTGGCATCACCCTTATCATTAAAAGCAATGTGACCATTGAAGATAGTAGCCAAATCCTAGAAGAATTTAACTCTCACTTTGCCACTGCTGGGCTAGCATTTGATTCATCCCCCTATGCGTCACAAGTGAACAGACAGGTTGACTCGGACCTCGCCATGCCTGCAACAAGCTGCCCTTTTTGGCTCCTCTCTATCAGCTTTAAAGAAGTGGAAGATGCCCTTATTAAGCTAGACACCAGAAAAAGTGCAGGAAATGATGGAATCGAACCATTCTTCTTAAAACTCGGATTCCCCCACCTTACTGCCCCCATCTTCCACATTTTCAACCTTTCTATTTCAGCATCCACTGTCCCGTCCTGCTGGAAGCTAGCCCACATCCTTCTGCTTTTTAAATCAGGTGACCCTTGTGATCTGAATAACTACAGACCTATTTTGATCCTTCCACTCCTCTCCAAAGTCTTGGAAAAAGTGATTTATGCACAACTAAAGCAACACATGGACACCTCCTTGCTCCTGAACCCAGTTCAATATGGTTTCTGTTCCAGCCATGGTACTGTTACTGC
The DNA here is from genome assembly GCA_016271365.2 of Neoceratodus forsteri. Taxonomy (NCBI): domain Eukaryota; kingdom Metazoa; phylum Chordata; order Ceratodontiformes; family Ceratodontidae; genus Neoceratodus; species Neoceratodus forsteri. The sequence continues at coordinate 1,626,154,763 of CM028129.1, forward strand.
CCTCGCCAAAGTAACCAATGACTGGATTACCGCTATGGTCTCTAAGAAGATTACGGGGGCTGTCTTTCTAGACCTATGTAAGGCATTCAACACAGTAGACCACTCCATAATCAAGCACAGCCTTGCCAATATAGGTGCTACTCCAGTGACCATACAGTGGTTTAGCAGCTATCTCTCAGGGAGGACGCAAACAAATTAAAGCCGGTAGCACGTTCTCACACCCCTACCAATCACTAGAGGAGTCCTACAAGGCTCTATATTGGGTCCAATCCTTTTATTTATATACATTAATGAACTCGACCGTCATACAACAAAATCAAAACTCCACTTCTTTGCCGACGACACGGTTCTCTATACTTCCGGGGCATCTCTATCTAAGATTAGGGAGATCCTCCAAGCTGACTTTGCCCAACTCAAAACTAATCTCATTAATGCCAGACTTCTCTTAAATGCTAAAAAAAACAAAGCTATGATCTTCTCTCCCAAAACGGTGTCCTCATTAACTTCCACCCTGCTGAAACAATTCTTAGTTACATCCCTAGGCGAACCTCTCGAAGTCACCCCGAAGTTTAAATACCTCGGGTTCTGGATTGACAACAAGCTCACCTTCTTGGAACACATAGATGACCTTTCCAGAAGGTTAAAAATATGCCTAGGCTTCTTGTTCCGAAACAGGACACTATTTCCACTCGACATCAGAACCAGGCTTGTACAAGCCACGTTCCTCCCGCTCCTTGACTATGGGGACATAACTTACACCTCATCTACAACTTCAAATGTAAGGAAACTGGACATCCTTTACCACTGGGCCTTGTGCTTCATTACGAATTCCCCGATACAGACGCATCACTGTAACCTATATACAGCCATAGGCCGGACGTCACTCACCACTAGACGTATGCTACGTAGGGATTTATTTAACTTTAAAAATTGATTAGCGTTTTGCTGATAAAAGTGCTAAATCGTTGTGAAAATGCATCGCTCTTGCCTCACTGTGTTTAACAAACGCAGCACTTCTAGAAAATCTATATAAATACTTTCCGTACAGTTAGTATAGTCCCAAGAAAAAAACTGCTAATCAATTATTTAAAACCCTGCTACATGTCGGTACTTGGGCCATAAAACTCCTTCTCAACAAGCTGCCTAGTTATCTAACTTCCCTTATCCAGACTGCTTACAGCATCTACTCGCTCAGGAACTTAGACTTTATAACGTTAAAGGTCCCAATTACCCGCACCAGTGTGGGAAAATGTGCCTTCTCAGTCACCCTCCCTACCATCTGGAACCAGTTACAAACATCCCTGAAACTTTCCAAACTGGTCTCGCCCAGCCTTTTCAAATTGCTGTCTAATGCATTCCTGCATTCAGTTGCCTAATTTTATACAACAGGAGCATCTTGCAAATAGGACTACGTCCTAGTGATGTAAAATTGTCAACAACTTTCCTGTATAAAAATAAAGGTTTTTACTACTATTACATAAAAGACGTACGTAACTGCCGCTAAGATCTTTGTTGTCTCGGCCTATCTAATTACACTGGTCTTGAATGTTGGCACTAGCATGCTTGATAGGCATGTAGTTGCACTGTTATCTGTTGAGCACTTAATGTATGCACTAAGCACTTACTGTATGTATGTAGCATCAGCCTTATCTGTATATATGTTTCAGGACCTCCTTGTAAATGAGCTTGCTCAATGGAGTTTTTTTCCTGCAATAAACTTGAACTTGAACCTCCCTCTTATGACTTGTGATATCTCTGCTAATATACCCCAAAATCCTTCTAGCCTTACCTACTTCTTTAGTGGTCTGCTTGGATGATTTCAGGTCATCTGTGATGAAGATGCCCAAGTCTCTTTCTCCCTTTGTGATTGCCAGCAACTCCCCTCCCAACCTATAGGTAGCTTCAGGGTTTCTCTTCCCTGTGTGCATGATCTTGCACTTCTTTGCGTTAAACCCCAGTTGCCACTCTTCCGGCCATTTTGCCAGTTTATCCAGATCTCTTCTCATTCTGCCCACCCCATCTGGATCATCTACTCTGCTGCAGATCTTGGTGTCTTCAGCAAACAGACAAACCTTACCCTCCAGTCCATCCTACAATGTCACTGATGAAGATATTGAAGAGGACTGGCCCCAGGACTGATCCCTGAGGTACCCCACTTGTGACTTGCATCTCTTCTGATTGTATACCATTTACCACCACTCTTTGTTTTCTGCCAGCCAATCAGTTTGACACCCAGTTGACCAACGTCTGACCTACCCCGAGCCTTCCCAGCTTATTAATCAGTCTTCTATGTGGAACAGTATCAAAAGCTTTGCTGAAGTCAAAGTAGACGACATCAACTGCACTCCCTTGGTCCACCACTCTGGTTACCCAGTTAAAGAAATCTATGAGATTAGTTTGACAGGACATTTCTGTTGTAAACACATGTTGTCTTGGATCACGTGCTTCTACGGATTCCAGGTGTTGCACTATCCTTTCCTTAAGGAGTGCCTCCATAATCATGCCCACTACTGAGGTAAGACTGACTGGTCTGTAGTTCTCTGCCTCTTCCCTGCTGCCACTCTTGTGAAATGGGATTACGAGTCCTTCTCCAGTCTTCTGGGATCTCTCCTGTGCTCAGAGACTCACTTAGCAGTTCTGCTAATGGCTCTGCTAGTTCCACCCTTAACTCCTTTAGTACCCTGGGATGTATGCCATCAGGTCCAATTGCCTTGTCCGCCCTGAGCTTAGTGAGCTCTTGTATGACCCTTTATTTTATGAAGGGACTTGTGCACACCTCCCTCCCCCCTATGTCCATGGTGCTGAGCTGTGGGCCCTGCCCTACCCTCTCCTCAGTAAATACTGAGCAGAAGTATCTGTTTAGGATAGCTGATTTTCCTTGGTCCTCTCCACACACTCCCCCTTATCTTCTTTGATCTTAGCAATACCCCCTCTGGACTTTCTCTTTACACTAATGTATCTATAGAAAGTCTTGTCCCTTTCTTTTACTGTTCATGCTAGTGTTTCTTCGGTTTGGTCCTTTCCCTGCCTTACTGCCTTCCCTGCTTCCCTTTGGGAAGTTTGGTATGCCTCCCTATCCTCATCCCACTGCATTCCCTTATATTTCCTGAAGGTCATCCTTTTGGCACTGATCTTTTCTGCTACTGTTTCTGAGAACCAAAGTGGTTTCCTCCTTCTTTTGCTCTTGCTTTTCTCCCTCTTGCTTCAAGTATTGCATCCTTAATGCTTGCCCACTTTGCCTGTACCCCCTCACCTGTATTTCTTCTTGCCAGGGCCAGCTTAATTCTGTTGGCCATCTTATCAAAGTCAACTCCTCTGAAGTCCCATATTTTTGCCTTGGAATGGGATGATTTAGTTCTAGTGACCAAATTGAACCATACCATGTGATGGTCACTGTCCCCCAGGTGACCTTTTACCTGGAGATCTGTGATCCTTTCCTGTTAGTCAGTACTAGATCCAGGATAGCCCTGTCTCTTGTGGGTTGTTGTACCAGTTGCTTGAGGCCCTCCTCTTGCAGGGAATCCACTTGTGTCTAGTTCTGGTGGATGTTCCTGCAGGTATTGACCAATCTATATGTGGCATGTTGAAGTCTCCTATTATCAGAACCTCCCCTTTAGCTGTCATGTTTTGTATATCTTCTAACAGTAATGTGTCTGTGTCCTCCTGCTGGTCTGGAGGCCTGTAGACAACCCCAGTTCATATGGCTGTCCCATTTCCTGTTTCCAGGGTGACCCACAGTTCTTCTGGCTTCTTATGTGTATTCTCCGTTTGGATCCACGTACTGGATCCTCCTCCCTACTGGATCTCATCTTTTCCAATCGCCCAGGCAAGATTACGAATGTCTCTGTCCTTCCAGACACCCTCAGTGACCATTCTCCAGTTCTCTGCTCCTGGTCCTGTAAAATCCCAAGATCCCCTCCCAAAATAATTGTGCAACGTAAACTTGGTCCTGGTAAATTGGCTCAATTGAAAGCGCACCTCAGGGTCATGAATTGGTCCTCCATTTTTAATACTGTAAACCTTGACAGTGCCTTGGACTCGTTTACACGGTCCTTCAATAATATCTGTGATCTCTATGCACCATTCATGAAAAGAATGGTTAAAAGCATCCATGTACCTTGGTTCACTGAACGGCTCAAGACTTTAATGTGAACCAGAGACTCGTTATGGTACCTCTCCATCGAGTCCGGCCTCCCCCAAGATAGACAGAATTATAGAATGGCTAGGAATAAGTGCACTTGGGCCATTCGTAGGGCAAAAGCTGATTACTATAAATCCAACTTAACCTCACCCTGGGGCTCCGGCCGGAAGTTTTGGAACATCAAGGAAATATGCGGTAAGGTCCCCAACCTGGTCCCCTCCCAAATCATGTCCATTGGGTCCTTGACCTCTGACCCCACTCACATCGCTGCAGTTTTCAGTGATGCCTTCTCCAACCTTAACCATGTCCTCCCCCTGAATTTCTATGACCCACCTGCTCCTAGCTCACCCGCCCCACACCTTGGTACCCCCCTTTTACCTTTGCTACATCTCTCCCAAGTCAGCTGAACCATATCTTACTGCTGCCCTTAGTCACGCCTCCTCCAATGCTGACTCCCTTGACCTCAGAATTCTTCGGCTTTCCCTTAAGGAAGTCCTTGCCCCCTCTCACCCACATTTTAAACCTCTCCCTCTCCCTTGGCAAATTCCCTGCCATTTGGAAATCCGCCTATATCACGCCCATATATAAAGGTGGGGACCACTCCTCTGTTAACAATTACCACCCTATCTCCATACTACCCCCCCCTCCAAAGCCTTAGAGAGGATAGTTTCGGATCAGCTCACTGACCACCTCAATAAATATAACTTACTCTGCAAACAACATGGTTTCCATAAAGGTCACAGCACGACTACTACCCTGCTTGAACTAACATCTCACATCCACACTGCACTGGATAAAGGCCACATCACAGGTGCGATCTTCATTGACCTCACCAAGGCCTTTGATACCGTCCATCATTCACTACTCCAAACCTCTTTGCTCAACCTGGGTCTCTCACAGGAAGCAGTGGGATGGTTCGCTGACTATCTTACCAACCAGACCCTTCAAGTTAAAATTGGCAATACCCTATCACCTAAATCCCCTCTCCTCTCAGGGGTCCCACAAGGGTCCATTTTGGGTCCCCTCCTATTCAGCCTCTTCCTAAATTCCCTCCCCGCATCTTGCACCTCCAACTTATTACTATATGCAGATGATGCTGTCATATTCTCCTCCAGCCCTGACCGCCTCCCTACTCCACCGCTCCCTCCAGTCCTCCTTTAATGCAGTCAAAAGCTGGTTCTCCTCACAACGCCTTATTATCAACTATAAGAAAACCAAGGGTATGCTATTCGCACACCCGCAGAATTCCAGGACTGGGCTCTTCCCGCAAATACTATCAATGTCCCAGACTCCCCTGGAATTTGTGCATTCGTTCAAATACCTGGGCATCACTTTGGACACTGGCCTTACCTATCACGAACATATACATCAATTATCTAAGTCCCTGAATATTAGGCTAGGGCTCCTGGACCGCTATAAACATTGCCTTACCCCGGAGGCCCTTAAGCTTGCTATATCCTCCTCGGTACTCTCCCTGCTAGACTATGGTCTCCTGACTTTTGGAGGGACTAGCTCCTCAGCCCTGGATAGTCTTAGACTCATCCTTAACAAGGCCTGTTGTCTTATATTAGGATGTGACAAACTTACCCATACCTGCGCTCTATATAAGGATACCAATTGGCTTAACCTAGACAACAGAATCAAATTCCACACTTGTGTCCTGGCAAAAAAAATTACCCTTGGCCTCTCCCCCATTGCACTCACCCCTTTAATCACTAAGGACCCAAAAGTTAAGCACACCCGTAGCTCTGACACCCATCATTTCTCCATCCCTTCCTGTCGCACAGCTCAGTTCCAAAGATCCTTTTGTTACAGGGCACCCTTGTGGATGAATAACCTACCCTCCTCCTTGTGTTTCGATCAAAGAATTGGTCATTTTAAAATGCACCTCTGGGCTCACCTCCGATCCACAAGCAACTGCGTCTGTACGTGAATCGGTGACACCTTTTCCGTCTACTACTGACAGTGGCCTCTGGCCTGCCTCTGCTTACAGCTCTTAACCTTAACCCCTCCCAGGGATGTTAAGTCCAGTTTTTTCTCTCAACTGCCTCAAACTGTTCTAGTTCTTGTATGTTTAGCTTAACTGCTCCTGTTATTAACATAGCTCTACTCTATAACAAGTACTTCACTGTGTAATTGTCCTAACTGTATTGTACATTCTGTATATATTATATGTGACGTGGAACCTTTGTAAATGAGTCTTTGACTCAAAGGTATTTCTGATCTCTGTAATAAACAATAAACAATTCTGAATTTCTGTAGCTTTGATATTTTCATTGACATAAAGGGCCACTCCCCTCCGCCCCCCTTTTGCACCTCGGTCTCTTCTGAACAGTACATAGCCAGGTACTGAAGTCTCCCAAGTGTGGTTACTGGTGAATCATGTCTCCCTAATGGCTACTATGTCCAGTTTAGCCTCTTTCATTGTTGTCTCCAGGTCTGGGATCTTGTTTCCCAGACTGCAGGCATTTGTGTACATGATTTTCCAATGGCAAGATTTCGGTGCGTTAGTTGTTGGGCAAGGTCCTGCATTTCCCCTGCGTGTCATATGGGGAGCCGGACCTTTTTCCCTTACCAGGTGATGTGAATGAACTACAAACATGCTGAACTCCTGTTTGATCACTAGCTGAGGGGGGAGGGGTGTTCTTCCCATTTGATGTATTGGGTGCTGCACCCCTCTCTCCATTTACTAATTTAAATATTCTGCAAAGACATCAAACTTCTGCCCCAGTGCACTGACTCCCTCCTTAGTCAGATGCAGTCCATCGAATTTAAAGAACTTTTGCTCCCAGAACTGTTGCCAGTTACCTACAAATTTGTGTCCTTTTTCCTGGCACCAGCCATTGAGCCACATGTTTAGCTCCCCTATCTTCCCTTCTCTGACATTGCGTCTGTCTGCTCCCCTCTCCCAGACTGGCAAGATCTCAGAGAAGGAAATGCCAGATGAAATAGATGAAATAGATGACAGTTTGTCTCCCAGTCTGATCAGGTGTTAGTTGGCCTCCACAACTGACCGGCTGGCAAGATCATTAGTCTCTATGTGTACCAGGACATCGATGTTTTCTCCTGCTTCTTGCACGATTTTAGCAATGCGGTCAGTGTCTCTCCATGCTGATGTACTGGGAGACATCTGACCATTATCCCTGGCCAGAGGTAGGTATCAACTGCCCGAATGCTGAAGTCTCCTATGATCAGAAGTGTTTTGGATTTCCTTTTTGCTTTTTTTGTTTTGGTCCCTGTTTTGAGTGAGTTTTGTAGCGCTAGCTCCTGTGCAGCAGTGTCCTGCTCTGCATTGTCCTCTGCCCCTTTGTTTGATTTCAGAGGTAGAGGCTAGATAACTGTTTGTAGTTTTTATATGGTTTGTGGAGGTGATACATTGGTGAGCACTGAGTGATGGGGCACCCGATTTGCTCCTCCTAACCACCTGCCAACCTTCCAGACCAACTACCCTCTGCAGTCGGGGTGCTTCAGCTGGATGTAGGGGAAATGGTGGGCAGTTCTTGTGATATATTTCCTCCTGAATTTGTGATTTGAGGCATGCAATCTCTGCCCATGCTGTCCAGAGCTGAGCCCTTAAATCTCCGATGGTCCAGCATGTAGGACAGCATCCTAAATCCTGTATAACTGCCCTTTTGAAAAGTGTCCCACAATATCTGCAGTTAATAATATCCATTCCAGTTGAGTTGCTGAGTTTATAACCTGGTCTGAGTAATTATAAGGAAAATGAAAGCAAATTTTTTTTTTTGTTTTGTATACTTTTTCTGTTTGTTTTTGTATAACTTTTTATAACAAGTTAAATTAATTGTGCCCCTGTGAGGTCACTGTGTGGATACCTCTCTGATCCTCCCTTCCTACTTTGCTACAGGAAATGTCACAACTGTGCTTCTCTATAAAGGAGTGTGGCATGGAGTGGTTGGGGATGTGGGTGGGTGGGTGGTTGGGCCCTTCCCTGCCAAAAAAGGAGAACCATGGATGAAAGAAACAAGGAGGTAAGAGCAGAAACAATCAACCAACAACAAATGCAGTGGCCCTGAAAGCTTAACCTAATGATAGATAAAACTGTAAAACCTGTAAGTTCCACCTGTAAAAATCTCACAGAAGATATACCCTCCAAAAAACACTTTGCTACAGAGAAAAATAAAGCAGTAACAGAAGATATACCTTGCAGAAAACAATTTGAATCACAGAAGATTACAGCAGTTATCTGTAAGCACAAAACAGTAACAAACCTGCAGGCACACCCTGTAATAATGCAGCAGAAAGTATGCCCTGCAACATAAATGTGAATCGGAGAACAATAAAGCAGTAAAATGTAAGCAAAATACAGTAACAAACCTTGTGAGTACAAAAGAAATTAGTAACACACAGTAAATCTGCCTAGCCAAAAGAAGCTTTAATCTTTTTCCTTGCTCTGATAATGTTGTTCATTGCTCTGTCCTTACAAGCAAACCTAGAAGAAAGGAGCTCAGGTGAAGCTAGGTACCTTTGCCAGCAAATCTAGTCTTCACATTGGGAACAAGAATCCAAGAAGGAATACTGGATGGGAGAGGTTAACCTGGCTACTACTTCAGAGGAAGGGGACCTAGGGGTCATCATATGTGACTTCATAAAATAAACTAGCTAATGTAACAAGGCCTACATCAAGGCAACCAGAATGTTGAGGTGCACTGGAAGGGTGCTTTATAGTAGCAGGAAAGAGGTAATATTACTTTTCTATAGATCTGTAGTGAGACCACTTTTATTTTACTATGCCTAATTCTGGAGCCCTCATCTGAGGAAATACAAAGATAGGCTGGAGATGATGCAGCATAGAGTAAACAAAATAATTCAGTGCCAACAGGACAAATTCTATAATGATCAACTCTGGGCACTGAACATGTACTCACTGGAGGCCAGAAGGGAGAGGGATGACATAATGGAGACCCTCAAGTTACTGAAAGTAATAAACAAGGTAAACTGTGAGAATATTTTTAGCAGGAATGGCAGTTTGGAAACAAGGGGGCATAAATGTAAACTGGTGGTGGTGGTGGGAAATTCAGGAAGGATAACTGAAAGTTTTGCTTTATGGAGTGATTGGTTGATCTGTGGGACAACAGTATACTGGGTTCAAGCATGGCTGAGACAGAGTAAAGGGCTTCATAGTTACATGGGGCCATGATGGCAGCCTCTAAACTATTATTTCTCCCCAAAATATCCAGCTTGGAAAATTGCACACAACCTGGGTGTTGTTCTTGACAGAAATCTGTCTTTGGAGCCCTGGTGCTGGCTCTTGTCCAGGGCAGCTTTTAGTTACATAATCTGAAGTGCATTTGCAGTTTGTGTCCTTTTCTGGATCCAGGAGACCTGAGAACAGTGTCACTTCAGGGACTGTTGTGATGTATAGTACTCTGTAGGGGCCTGGCAGCAAATCAGATTCATGACCCGCAGCTAGTGCAGTACACATCTGCATGACACCTAACCACTTATCTGAGTTCAGATCATAGTGTGCTGGAATGCTGCAAGCTGCATTGGCTGCATATGTGGTACTGGATAGATTTTAATATTTTGTTATTTACTTGCAAAGGCTAAAACAGACTGGGTCTCTTTGGCTTGATGACCTCTTGGTGCCATACTCCACCAATAGGGTGATGTTTTGGGGGCAAAGGGTCTCTACAAGGTCCTCTTACATGGCTAAAATAATCAAGAGATCACTTACTGTATTTATTGTAGCAGCTCCAGTGCTTTGGAACCCCTTACCAATTATGATTCATCTGGTCCCCTTATTGGAAAGGTTCCAGGAACTATACAGTAGTTCTATGAAAAGCGATTGCATGGATTGGGCACTCTTCGCACCCCATTTTGTTGTCCATACAATTCTAGTTGAGAATCAGGTCCTTATTGTTTTCATATAAAAATACAAATAAGAGTGATCACTACTTTAAGGAAATGGTGTTTTTTATGGAAAAGAAATTCTCTTCACTGTGGTTAATCAGCGACATTAGAGGGTCCATTTGTGGTAAATACTCTCTGTTTGCAGATGACATGATGCTCTAAGCAGGGTAGAGAGTGATGAAGGGATCAGGGGGATGCAGAGGGATCTACATAGGCTTGACAGGGGCCTAAGGTTTTGCAGTTCAAATTCAGTGCCAAAAATGCAAAGTTATGCATCTGGGAAAAAAACAAGACATAGTACTGGATGAGAGGGATTAAACTGAGCATTACAGCAGAGGAAAGGGACTTGAGAGTCATCATTAGTAACGCTCTCAAACAATCAAGTCCGTGTAACACGGCCTATTGTAAGGCTAATAAGATGCTGAGATGTATCGGAAGGGGTACTGACAGCAGGAAAAAGGAGGTACTACTACCTCTATTTAGCTCATTGGTGAGGCTGCACCTAGAATACTGTATCCAGTTCTGGAGCATCACCTAAAGAAGGACAGGGACAAGCTGGAGATGGTGCCATGCAGAGTGATCAATATGATTCAGCACAACAGGGCAAATGTTATGAAGATTGCCTCAAGGTAGTGAAGAGATGTACTCACTGGAGAATAGGAAAGAGGTGATATGACAGAGACCTTCAAGTTCCTGAAGGGAACAAACAACATGAACTGGTGAGAACTATTTAGCAGGAGTGCAGAGTCAAGAACCTGAGATCAGGAGTGAAAACTGGTGAAGGAAAGTGCAAGAGGAATGTGAGGAAGCTTTATTTTACAGAAAGGGTGGTGGAGCAGTGGAACAGTCTGCAGTGGTGGGCACCAAAACCATAAATTATTTTAAACATGGCTGGGACAGGGTGAAGGGTTTTGTGGTTGCTCAGGTTGGTAACAGTAGGGATAGGAGCAGGGTAGGTGGACAGGGAGTACTTTCCTTGGCTGACCAGTGCTGGTAACATAATCATGATTGTACACTAAGTGTTTTACAGTTAGTATTTGCATAAGAGGCATATAGCTGCTCCCCATGGCATCGCCCATTATGTTCCTCATCAGAGGTCTGGCCGTAGGGGACTCTGGGTAAAGTATGGTCAGCAAGGGGGTTGCAAGATCAACTAGATAAAAATACAAATTTGGAATAAGTAAGTGCATTAAAAATTACACTCTTTATGAGTATTTGTAAATCGGGACCTATAGGTCCCCCAGATTTTGTTATAGGGAGCTGAGAATTCCCTTTTAAAGATGCCCTGCCATCTCAAGGGTGACATGGAGTGTATGGTTGCAGGAGGTCTTCAATGTATCTGGGACCTAGATCATGCAAGGCATTGAACACTATCAAGCAAATCTTTTTTTTTCCAATTGTTTAACCAGGAGAGACACACTAAGCTGAAAGCTTGTTTACAGGTGCAACCTGGGAGCACAGGGAAGTTAAATGACTTGCTCAGGGTCACACAGTATACAAGTGGGGGCTGTGGGATCCAAACCCAGGTCTCCAGATTTGCAGCTCAGAGCCGTAAACCACTGCGTTATACTGCCTCGCCCACAGTGTAATGCAAGCACTACAGGCAAATCTTGAAAGTGCTATGCTCTCTGTCTAAGAGCCAACACAGATCCTGCAACACAGACATACTGAGATGAAAAGTGTGTGTGCCTAATTCCAGCTTGGCTACAGTGTAATGCAAGCAATACAGACAACACATCAAACCTCCAGAAACTAAAGTTTCTAATGCCTCTGGGGCTACAGTGTGTCACACTTTAGGTCAGGCTCATTTCTCTTTTCCCCCCGTATGCCTTGCAAGTTTAAAAAAATAAAAACAAAAAACTTTGGGTCTTATACCCACATCAAAACAACAAAACTGCAAAACAGCAAACTAGTAAGGCAACAGTTTTTTAAGTTGAACCTCTGCAAATTGTCTCAAGCTTTATAATGCTCTTTCCCATACTCTGGCACAGGTTGCTGTCTCAAGCTTGCCCCTAGAGAACAATTGTTTTTAAGTATGCTTTGAACAAAACAATATCTGTACTATTTCTTGCCAGTAAATAACCACAACAACAGACTGGCTCATGTTGGTGCAGGACAGTTTTTGCTTACTTCTCTTTTTTAATGCCAACTCCAGTTTTCTCTTGGTGAAGGAGGAGGATTAGATCTATAATCCATCACTTTAATTAATGCCACGTTTGCATGTGTCAAAAAATGTGACAAGTCATACCCAGTCCTACATCCTTCCATAAATTGTTAGTTTTTTAACAAGTCTATCATTTTGTTCAGTTCTTGAAACTATTGATCACACCCCAAAACCCCAAGGCAGTAGTTCTCCCAGCATGCCCTGTGATACTAATCTCCCTGGCAACCATGATGTCACTGTGTTGGGAGCAGGGGAGAAAACAAGTCTAAGTTTGTTGGGAATTGGTCCAGATCCAACTCATTTCTTCCAAAGTGGCCATTTTGGATCAAGATCAAGCAATGGCATGTTCAAATTAAAAAAAATATATATTTTAAGTATATGGAAAAAGAAACACACAAAGACATTATTGAATGTTTGTTTTTTCAACTGACATTTGGAAATTATACATTTACTAATTCTACATACTGTACAAAAATACTATTCCACTTTTCAAAAGAGGAATACATACAACAAGATACATTGGCAGTCAAACACATTCTGTACATCAGCTTACGTTTTGCAGTTATTAATTTAATAATGACATTGTTTGTTTTTCAAAAATAGGAATGCATATGAAAGAAACATTGGCAACAGTTTGCAGTAATTTATTATTAATTGCATTACAATACTACAGCACTAGATTTTCTAAATAGAGAAATACGTACTCTAATAACGTCTGATGTACATTGTAAACAGCATTTAAAGGAGATTGAGTTATTGTGTTCCATAGCCAGGTCTTCAGTCCTCTCTCAAGGAACTGAAGCAGTGCTCTGCCTCGGCTAATAATGCTGAACACACCAAAAGAAGCTGAGCCAACTGACATATTTGCTGATGGAAAAAAGTGAGGAAATCCCACCTGGAGACCGATTGGCTAGCATTCTGTACTTCTAGGAATGCTTGTACCAAGCTAATTAGGTCAGAAAAAGCTAGATACTTCCAAAAAGAATTAGAAGACAATAAAAACAACTCTGCCAAATTTTGGAACATCCTCAAAGAGGTCGAAGGTCAGTCTACTGCCACACCCCTCCCAAACAAAATTGTGTCTGCTGGAACTACTTACACAGACAAAGCTGATATACTAGAGAAATTTAATGATCACTTTTCCACCACAGGACATACCTTTGACACCTCACCTATCAGCAAACTTAGCCCAGCAGGGGACTTCACTGTTGACCCTACTAATAACTACAACCATAACCAACCGCATCCTTCCCCCTTCAGCTTCCTCACAATTACATTCAAGCAAGTTGAGGACCTCCTCCTTTCTCTGGATACTAAAAAGAGTGCGGGTGCAGATAATATTGAACCTTACTTCCTAAAGCTTGGCCATACCTACTTGACTGCCCCCATTACCCACTTACTCAACACCTCCCTGATTCAAGGCGAGCTACCTGTGTTGTGGAAAACTGCCCACATCCTACCCCTATTCAAGTCTGGGGATCCGAGTGACCTGAACAATTACCGGCCTATTTCTATACTATCCGTCCTCTCTAAATTACTTAAAATAATTGTCAATGTCCAACTTAGAGAACATTTGGATTCACAGAAGTTGCTAAACCTAGCTCCGTCCGGATTCAGAGCCAAACACAGCACAGTATCGGCTCTTATAAAAGTAACTACAGACTGGCAGATGGCCTTGGATTCTAAGAAACATGTATTTGCCCTCTTCCTTGATCTAAGTAAGGCCTTCGATACTGTGGATCATACCATCATGCTTACTGCATTGAGCAATATCGGACTTCATAGTTCTGCCATTAAATGGTTTACCAGCTACCTAACCAACAGGTTGCAACAAGTCAAAGCTATAGGCGAACTGTCCCCACAAAAATCCCTTTTACAAGGAGTCCCCCAAGGCTCATTCCTGGGCCCTATCCTCTTTGCAATACATATCAATAATCTGGACTTGCAGCTGGCCACAGCCAATGTGCACTGATTTGTAGATGATACTGTACTCTACACCACAAATTAATCTTTGGGCTTGGCCCATGAGAATTTACAGCAAGACTTCACCACCCTCCAATACAACCTCAGCACTCATAAGCTCCTCCTCAATGGCAAAAAAACTAAAGCAATGATTCTCTCACCAAAGTCTACTTCTGGATGTACACATATCCCAAAGATCCGAACATTTTTAGACGAATCCCTTGAAATAGTTGATACCTTTAAATACTTAGGGTTTTGGCTGGACAATAAGCTTAACTTTCTGTGTCATTTAAATGAAATCTCGAAGAAACTAAGGCAGCTGTTAGGCTTATTCTATCGCATTAAACATCTACTTATATTAGAAGCCAGAATGAGACTAGTACAAACCACATTCCTACCTGTACTGGACTACACTGACTTTCTCTACAGTCATTGCCCTTCAACGATGCTTAAACTAGACACTCTTTACCACCGGGCCTTAAGATTTATCCTTAATGTACCCCTGTGGTACACATCACTGTCTACTATATCAGGATTCGGGATGGATCTCACTCTCAACTAGGAGAAAAAGGAATGCTCTCCTCTGGTTCTTTAGAGCATTATCTAATAATCTCCCTGCATATATCTCGCACCTCTTTGAATGGGCCAAGGGTTCCTATGGCCTGAGATGCTTCTCTACTCTTTCACCCCCTTTACTACCTTACTCCATTACTACCTCCTTACTTATTCCAGATTCTTAGAGTGAAAACAATCAACTTCTTACTCCCATCACTTTGGAACACTATTCGAAGCTCATTAAAACTATCCTCACTTCCAAGCATTTTCACATTCAAAGCTCTAATAGCAGATTATCTGAAGGAATCATGCAGCTGTTTCAGACATCTTTGATCCCTAAGCCCCTGGTGCTGCCCCCATATCCTACGCCTCAGTATCTCACCCACCTCACATTCCTAGCAATGGAAACCCAGCACTTACTAGCCTAGCTCCCTTAATCCTAGTTGCCTCAGTCTATTCTCTACCAGTAGCTCATTCTAGCCTCCTTCTTGGCTGCCTACTCTTTCACCCACTTTACTACCTTACTCCATTACTACCTCCTTACTTATTATCATTTAGGTACGAGCCCTTACTTAGCAGAAACTACCTGGGATTGTCGTTTCTTCTCACTCCTGTAAGCTTATCATGATGTATCGTTGCATGTTAATTCTGTTGACCAGTATGTACAGGCCTATAGTTTACCGACACCTACACAATGTTTTTTGTACCGCTGACCTTCATAACTGTAATTATGAATTGTACTGTTTTGTATTAATGTCCAGGGCCACTTTGAAAATGAGCTTGCTCAATGGTGTTTATGCCTGGTTGAATAAAGTTGATTGATTGATTGACTGATTTGTGAGAATTCTTCACGCACCTCTAGTACCATTTTTTTAAATATTAACAGCCTCGCAAAGAGATTTCATAGGGTGTTTTTGATGAAGCATGCAAAACTGCAGATAATACAGCTTCAGGTCTTTAACACTTACTGTAGTTCAGGATATGTAGAAATCAGTTGCTCTTTTCACTGACTTCTTCAGTTAAAAAGATGCTTTCTAGTGCTCTGTACCTGTTCAGACCAGAACTATCAGTGAAACACTCATAAACTGCTTCATTAATCAGACTAAAATACAAAGGCCTGTAGGGATCTGTGACAGTGCTCGGGTAATCTGAGTGACCTGCACTACTTTGGAACCTCTATGACATCCAAATCCAAGCCCTGTTGAAGATTTGCAATATATTGAAGTATGAGGCAATGACAAAGTCATCTGTGATAGCCTCTTACTCCTGTAGCACTTCTTCAGCTGCTTCTAGTATGCCACCCACTGACTGGAAGGAGGATTGAAAATACTTGTTCAGCAGTTTTAATGGGTGAAAAACTTTCAGAACAATTTGCAGAAGAAGCTGAGTAAATGCATTCATAAGCTGGCCTTTCAAATGTGATGCTGTGGTAGTCAAGGAATTTCCTGGGGATAATTCATTAAGATAGTTCAGTATGGATTTGTATTAACTTGTGATAGTTTCAACAGCTTGTACCCTCATCAATCAGCATGTCGGACACTTTGTCCTTATCTGTCATACTTTTTCCTTTTCTGATTCTAACAACCACACAAAGGTTGCCCGAAATGTTTAGCCTGTGAAAAGAGAGTACCTAATGCTTTTACATTATGAACATCTTGTACTGCAAAAATGGCTTTACTTACAGCTTGGGACACTATATTCACACAATGGGCAACACAATGTATGCACAGAGCAAGTGGCTGATTCTGAGTTGTTATGGCCTGAACTCTATAATATTCACTAGACATGTTACCTGCACCATTAGAAGTCTGGCCCCAAAGTAGTTCAAATGGCAAATTTAACCAAAGCAAGACATCTTTGATGCTTTCAGCTATGATTGCACCTGTTGTTCTAGGAGGCTTATAAAGGACAATTCATCTTCTTGGGGGAACACAATGAACCTACATACCATGTACATGTAGACAACTGTTTCTTGTGACTTGCATCCTGGGTACCATCCACAATATGAAACATTTTTGCAGAGCACATTACCTTGGCAGCTAGATTTCTAAGAATGGCATGGCTATAGAGCTGAAAAATCTAATTCTGAGCCATTGGACTAAATCATACCATTCCTACGTTCCAGCCACTAAGTCATGCAGAGTACATTTTATTGCTTGAAACATGATAATTGTTGCCAAATAACTTGTGCATTGTGATAACCTTTGAAAGGCAAGCCTTGTTGAGCAAGATACTGGGCAATGTGAAAATAACCTTGAGGAATAGATGCTGCTTTTTGACTTTCACATTGGCAGGACAGCTGGCCATCTATCAGCTTTGACTGATATTGCGTTGAGTTACTTGCTAAACTGCAAACAGACGGCTGTGGCATTTGGCATGCTTTGTGCATTTTTCTGTTTATGGAAGCCAGCAAAAATAATAGATTCTAAGGTTGGCATCTGAAAATGCATGGAATAAGTGGGACAAGCAATTGCATGACTAAGAATATGCAGTTTATGTTGGCTGTATGGTGATCAGTGGTTTGGGACTGCTCTGACATGCTGGCGACCTACCGTAGGTACATACCCTGAGCCCAGGATATTAGATACAGAAGCCAGTAGGGAAGGCTCAGTGCATCCACAAGGACATTTTACACCAGGATAGTGGGTTCAATGTAATTCAACTCATTGAGAAAAAATGTTTTGGTGGGCTTCATGGACGTGCCATTACTGATGTGGCTGACCACATGTTGCCAGGTGTCCCTTCCAGAAAAGTCATAAGCAAGTGGACTTACTTAGGGGATGCTGAGCTGAGAACAATTTCAGGGGAAACACTTATGAAGGAGGAGGATGTACTACTACCCAGGTCCGCAGCCACACCAAAAGGATGATCCACATAAGCCCATGGCTTGGCAACCTGGTTGAGCTCTTGTATCCTTATGTGTCCTTGCACCCTCTCTGATCCACTGAGGAGGGCCTCCTTGTGGTACCCAGGGCAAGATTAAAAACCTCAGGGGACCAGGCATTTGAGATGGCAGGCCCAGTCTTTTGGAACTCACTTCTGAGGGACCTGAGGGAAGACCTCTCTTTTCTTCCAAGCTTTTGGAGAATAACTTACTGCTTGTTATATATTATTAATCTCAGCTGTGCTATTTATTTAATTATAATTTATTTATTTATTAGATAATAGAAATGATATTAAAGTAGGTATGTTTTTATTTATTTACTTTTTGTTAACCAGGTAAGCATATTTTCAGGTATGATCCAGGAGTTTACATCTAAAATTACACACAAGGTGGTACGTATGTAGACCAGTAGACTACTTGGTAATACAATAAGCAGTTAAGGGAAAAAACATGAAACAAGGCATTGCATCATGGTACATTGTAATACAATAAGCCGTGAAAGTAAGAAACATATTAACTAAACATCACAGAAAGGGAAAATTTAGGAAGAGTACCCATCCATGTAAAGCTGCACAAAGGACATATGAACACCATGATAATAGATCAACACTGATTATACAGGTTAGTTCCATTCAGAGATTGCTCCAGCGCTTCGACTCACAAATGAGTCTTCATCGGGGGTAAAGGTTACATCATGGATAACACCCTTATATAGTTAGATAATTAAAGCAATTATTAAGTTAATCCTTATAAAAAATCAACAGTCACTTTAAGTCTGTGCACAGTGTAATACCTATATTAGGTCACAAGATGGTGCTATTGTAATGCAGCACATACATCTTAGAATTGAAACAACAATATGTATATTAGCTCTAAAAGACGGTGACAAAAATAATGACAGATAATGAATAAAACAATGAATGAGATGAAAATTAGATGATTAGACCAAACTTCCAGCAAATCCTGGTTAAAGGCAAAAGAGACTGCAAGGCAACCATAATACAGGACCTCCTAATAAATAAGGACTAGGTAGCTGGATAAGATGAAAAATAGCCTATAAAGAAGAAAAAGACATTATTTCACAAATACAACATATAATCTTTAATCTCTATTTTAAACATATATAAAGAGCACAAATTCATCCTAATATCATATCAGAATCCTAATTTATATAGCTCAAATTATTTTAAAAAAGGTTTCAATTCCCACTTGTCACCCTGTGGTTTCACACTATGTAAAGTGTGGATCCAAAAACTCTTGCGTTGTAATAATAGATTAGGTCTGTCACCTCCATTTTTCATTTGTGACACATGTTCCAGTCCTATGAATTTCAGACCAACTGGTTTAGACTTACAGTATGTAGATCTGAAAAATGTGTACCTACAGGAGTGTCTTGTTTATTATTCACAATCGAGTGAATATGCTCCCGTATTCTTTGTTTTAGAGGTATACCATATTTACAGATATTGCAATTACTACATCTGTAGTAGCCACTAGAATTACATGGCAACCATGTGCTAGTAGTTTTTTGTCAAAACTGGAGTCCTACTGTGAACCAATTTGTCCCTGAGGTTTTCACTTCTATTACAAGTGACCCTGGGTGTAGGACCCACAGATGTACCTACCATGTTGTCTCCCAGTAAGATAGGCAAATTTTTATGTATTACATTATCTATCTGACCTGCAACATGGTTGAAATCTGTAACAAATGTACATGGTATTTTTTCTGTTTGTGTTGCATTTGTTCTGTTTGTTTCTTTGAGAAGATCATCGCTGCTCATT
The DNA here is from genome assembly GCA_016271365.2 of Neoceratodus forsteri. NCBI lineage: Eukaryota > Metazoa > Chordata > Ceratodontiformes > Ceratodontidae > Neoceratodus > Neoceratodus forsteri. Next base: position 1,626,174,122 of record CM028129.1, read on the forward strand.
CTTTGTACTTTTTCTCTTGTTTGTTCTAAAACCTTTTTATCATAACCCCTTACTTCAAATCTCTTCAGGAGTTCATCAGTTTGTACGATAGTCATTATCTAAGCTACAATTTCTCCTCAATCTCAATATTTGTCCAAATGGAATGGAATTTTTATGCTACGAGGATAGGCACTACTAGACAATAGTAATGAGTTTGTGGCAGTACTTTTTCTAAAGCACCTGGTCTCTGTCTTATTTCTGTTGACATAAAGGCAAAGATCTAAAAAGGAAATACTCCATGGATCAGTCACATACGTAAATTTTAAATTATACGTGTTGTTATTGAGCCATCCCAAAAATTCAAAAATGGTATCAGTTGGTCCTTCCCAAATACATAAGACATCATCAATAAAGTGATGCCAGTGTACAATGTTTTTTAACAAATGGATTAGTGTTAGAAAAAACAACATATTTTTTCCCAAAATCCCCAAAACAAGTTGGCATAGCTGGGTGCCATTGATGCACCCATAGCAGTGCCACAATTCTGCAAATAAAATCCACCTCTAAACTCAAAATAATTATGTGTCAACAAAAACTCAGTTGCTTCCATAATGAATTCATGTGGAATATTTTCAGTTTTAGATAATTCTTCCATCCAATATCTTATTGCCTCTAAGCCCATCTGATGTTGAATTGAAGTATATAGAGATTCAGCATCAGTACCTAGCCTCTGATATCCTGGTTTCCACTCGATGTTTTCTGCAATATTTAGTGCATCTTTACTATCCTTGATATACGAAGGAAGCGTTCATAACGTGAAACTGTAAAAAGAAATCGATAAATTTACCCACATTTTGTGTAAGAGAGTCACATCCTGATACTATAGGCCTGCCTGGTGGTTTAAGTATATCTTTGTGGATTTTGGGAAGAATATAGAAGCTTGGAATAGTGGGATTGTTTTGCCAAATTAAATTGTATTCTTTTTCCGAAATTAAACCACTGTCTACAGTATGTTTTGAGCAATTGAAATAATTCTCTTTTAAAGGTCTGAGTCGGATCAGAGGGTAATTTGCAGTAGTGTTTTACATTTAGCAAAGTATAAACTATATCACTATAACGTTCAATGTCCATCACTACAATATTACCCCCTTTGTCCGCTGGCTTTATAACTACATCTTGATTTTTTAGAGAGACTTTCCAAGGCTATTTTCTCATTCCGCGTGAGATTATAATATCTAGGATTAGTTTTACTATTCAGAATTTCTTCTACCTGTTTATTTACCACTCTTTCAAATACCTGTATGTTAGGGCTGAATACGTTTGGACAAAAGGTAGAAGCATCTGTGAATTTGCTTTTTCTCAGAGCTGAAATATATCCACTAACATTAAACATAGCATTACCTGCAAGCTGAGACTGAGGAATTAACTGTTCAGTCTCCACTTGTTCAGCTAAAATCAATCTTTCAAGCATTTCAAAATTAAATTCAGCATCCACATCAGTATTTATTATTTCATGATCTTAGTCCATACTGGATCCAGTCTTTATGGTTTGTGCAGATTCATCTTCTATCACTGAAATGAGCAGATCTAAATCTTCAGTGTTTCTTGAATCTTTTATTAGTGTCCCTCCCATAATAGCAGGTGTTTGTTTTTGATGAAAATAAGCTTTTAATCTAATTTTTCTGAAAAAAGTTTGTAAATCCACAAGTATTTTAAATTAATTCACCAGTGGAGTAGGCACAACATTCAGTACTTTATGAAGGAGTAGAGTTTCTGTAGGAGTAAGGATATGTTTAGACAAGTTTATAACTTGTAACTGATCTCCTTGTTCCGTGTTCTCAATGCTCTTTCTATCCTTGTAGACTCTCCGACCTCCTCTTCTCCCTCTTCTGGTATTTCTTTTCCAGTTTGTTGTTTTGTTAAAGCCCAATCTAAAAAAGGCCTCATTTCAGCTGTATCCTTTTCAAAGTTCTCACGTTTACCAGCCACTCATTTTTTATTACTATTTTTATTCTTGGATTGAAAGCGTACTCAAGAGCGCCCTCTACTGACAGAGCATTTTCTGGCCCAAACAGTGATGTGACCTTTTTCATAATCTATTTTGTCCCGAAGAAGTTTGGCAGTTTTTTTCTCTATGATTTTAAGTTCATATTTTTGAACCTTATTTATCAATTTCAGCTCTAAATCTTTATACTCAGTATGATCATTACATTTTGCTAGTGATAATCTAACATCGTTAAGATCTTTCATGAGTTGATCATACTTTAATTTATCAAATTTGATCAAAGTTTCAAACATACTTTAGAGCATTCACAAGCAGCACGAATCCATTCTTCTTTAAATGGGAATTCGTCAATACTGCTCGAGGGAGAAATTTGAAAATGCAACCCCCTCGGTGCCAGACCTCTCTCAATATATTCTTCAAGAGTAGAAATATCATAGGTGAGATCAATTTCTTTAAACAACAACTTTTCAAACAAGTGGAATGCTGACCTGATAGTGATGTTGCTGGAAATGTCGCTCGTAGCAGTCGCCGCTGTAAACGTGTCTCTGTCACCAACTTGCAGTCTCTCCCTTGCTTTCTTCCTTCTCACATCCAGGTCATCAAAGGCATTCCATATGAAACCTACGGCTCCATTGATTTCTGTATTATCTCTTTCTGCTTGCTGCATGCTCCAAAAATAACTTTGTGTGGCAGCCGAAAAAGCAGTTTATGAGGAAGTAGGACGCCGTAAGTCACAAGTAACTCAAAAGCTTTGTAATTTGTATGATGTGCCCCACAGACCGTTTGTTGATACAAACGCTTGCTGTCAGCAGCACTAAAGGCAGACCAAATGAAAACCAAATAGACGTGCTGCGATCAGAAATGCAGTGGGGTGGTGCTGAGACAAAAGGGTAGCCAACCCCAAGTAAACAACAAGTCTGAAAAAGTTCAGCACTCTTTTGTCTGTACTAGGATGAATCCAGGTCCAAACACTATGATATGCAAATAATTATTTATTATGTTCTGGAGAACGAAAGGACCAACAGGCAACATACAAAACAAAACAAAGCGCTAACTAGCCCCAGCATTTTGACTCACAAATGAGTCTTCATCGGGGGTAAAGGTTACATCATGGATAACACCCTTATATAGTTAGATAATTAAAGCAATTATTCAATTAATCCTTATAAAAAATCAACAGTCACTTTAAGTCTGTGCACAGTGTAATACCTATATTAGGTCACTAGATGGTGCTATTGTAATGCAGCACATACATCTTAGAATTGAAACACCAATATGTATATTAGCTCCAAAACACACAGGCAAAAATAATGACAGATAATGAATAAAATAATGAATGAGATGAAAATTAGATGACTAGACCAAACCTCCAGCAAATCCTGGTTAAAGGCAAAAGAGACTGCAAGGCAACCATAATACAGGACCTCCTAGTAAATAAAAACTAGGTAGCTGGAGGACAGCCAGATGAGATGAAAAATAGCCTATAAAAAAGAAAGACATTATTTCACAAATGCAAGATATAATCTTTGATCTCTATTTTAAACATATATATAAAGAGCACAAATTCATCCTAATATCATATCAGAATCCTAATTTATATAGCTCAAATTATTTTAAAAAAGGTTTCAAATCCCACTTGTCATTAAGTCCCTGTGGTTTCACACTATGTAAAGTGTGGATCCAAAAACTCTCACGTTGTAATAATAGATTAGGTCTGTCACCTCCATTTTTCATTTGTGACACATGTTCCAGTCCTATGAATTTTAGACCATCTGGTTTAGACTTATGTAGATCTGAAAAATGTGTACCTACAGGAGTGTCTTGTTTATTATTCACAATCGAGCGAATATGCTCCCGTATTCTTTGTTTTAGAGGTCCAACAGTCTTACCCACATAAATTAAATTACAAGTACACCATGATACATAAACAACATAGGGGGTATTACATGTAATAAGTTCCCTGATTTCAGCTTTGATGTTCATATGTATAGGATGTATAAATTCCTTAGCTGGTACATCATATTTACAAATATTGCAATTACTACATCTGTAGTAGCCACTAGAATGACATGGCAACCATGTGCTAGTAGTTTTCATCAAAACTGGAGTCCTACTGTGAACCAATTTGTCCCTGAGGTTTTCACTTCTATTAAAAGTAACCCTGGGTTTAGGACCCACAGATGTACCTACCATGTTGTCTTCTAGTAAGATAGGCCAATTTTTATGTATTACATTACCTGTCTGACCTGCAACACGGTTGAAATCTGTGACAAATGTACATGGTATTTTTTATGATTGTGTTGCATTTGTTCTATTTGTTTCTCTGGGAAGATCATCTCTTCTCATTCCTTGTACTTTTTCTCTTGTTTGTTCTAAAAACTTTTTATCATAACCCCTTACTTCAAATCTCTTCAGGAGTTCATCAGTTTGTAAGATAAAGTCATTATCTAAGCTACAGTTTCTCCTCAATCTCAATATTTGTCCAAATGGAATGGAATTTTTTAGGCTACAAGGATGGGCACTACTAGCCAATACTAGTGAGTTTGTGGCAGTACTTTTTCTAAAGCACCTGGTCTCTATCTTATTTCTGTTGACATAAAGGCAAAGATCTAAAAAGGAAATACTCCATGGATCAGTCACATATGTACATTTTAAATTATATGTGTTGTTATTGAGCCATCCCAAAAATTCAGAAATGGCATCAGTTGGTCCTTCCCAAATACATAAGACATCATCAATAAAATGATGCCAATGTACAATGTTTTTTAACAAATGGATTGGTGTTAGGAAAAAAAAAACATATTTTTTCCCAAAATCCCAAAAACAAGTTGGCATAGCTGGGTGCCATTGATGTACCCATAGCAGTGCCACAATTCTGCAAATAAAATTCACCTCTAAACTCAAAATAATTATGTGTCAACAAAAACTCAGTTGCTTCCACGATGAATTCATGTGGAATATTTTCAGTTTTAGATAATTCTTCCATCCAGTATCTTACTGCCTCCAAGCCCATCTGATGTTGAATTGAAGTATATAGAGATTCAACATCAATACCTAGCCACTGATATCCTGGTTTCCACTCTGTTTTCTGCAATATTTAGTACATTTTTACTAGCCTTGATATACGAAGGAAGCTTAATAATGTGAAACTGTAAAAAGAAATCGATAAATTTACCCGAATTTTGTGTAAGAGAGTCACATCCGGATACTATAGGCCTGCCTGGTGTTTTAAGTATATCTTTGTGGATTTTGGGTAGAATATAGAAGCTTGGAATAGTGGGATTGTTTTGCCAAACTAAATTGTATTCTGTTTTCAAAATTTAACCACTGTCTACAGTATGTTTGAGAAACTGAAATAATTCTCTTTTAAAGGTCTGAGTCGGATCAGAGGGTAATTTGCAGTAGTGTTTTACGTCATTTAGCAAAGTATAAACTATATCACTGTAATGTTCAATGTCCATCACTACAATATTACCCCCTTTGTCCGCTGGCTTAATAACTATATCCTGATTTTTAGAGAGACTTTCCAAGGCCATTTTCTCATTCCGCATGAAATTATAATATCTAGGATTAGTCTTACTATTAAGAATTTCTTCTACCTGTTTATTAACTACTCTTTCAAATACCTGTATGTTAGGGCTGAATACGTTTGGACAAAAGGTAGAAGCACCTGTGAATTCGCTTTTTCTCAGAGCTGAAATATATTCACTAACATTAAATATAGCATTACCTGCAAGCTGAGACTGAGGAATTAACTGTTCAGTCTCCACTTGTTCATCTAATATCAATCTTTCAAGCATTTCAAAATTAAATTCAGCATCCACATCAGTATTTATTATTTCATGATCTAAGTCCATACTGGATCCAGTCTTTATGGTTTGTGCAGATGCATCTTCTATTGCTGAAATGAGCAGATCTAAATCTTCAGTGTTTCTTGAATCTTCTATTAGTGTCCCTTCCATGATAGCAAGTGTTTGTTTTTGATGAAAATAAGCTTTTAATCTAATTTTTCTGAAAATTTTTTGTAAATCCACAAATATTTTAAATTCATTCACCAGTGGAGTAGGCACAAAATTCACTCCTTTATGAAGGAGTAGAGTTTCTGTAGGAGTAAGGATATGTTTAGACAAGTTTATAACTTGTAACTAATCTCCTTGTTCCGTGTTCTCAATGCTCTTTCTATCCTTGTAGACTCTCTGACCTCCTCTTCTCCCTCTTCTGGTCTTTCTTTTCCTTTTTGTTGTTTTGTTAAGGCCTGATCTAAAAAAGGCCTCATTTCAGCTGTATCTCTTTCAAAGTTCTCATGATTACCAGCCGCTGGTTTTTTATTACTATTTTTGCTCTTGGATTGAAAGCGTACTAGAGCGCCCTCTACTGACAGAGTGTTTTCTGGCCCAAGCAGTGATATGACTTTTTTCATAATCTATTTTGTGCCAAAGAAATTTGGCAGATTTTTTCTCTGTCATTTCAAGTTCATATTTTTGAACCTTATTTATCAATTTCAGCTCTAAATCTTTATACTCAGTATGATCATTAAATTTTGCTAGTAATAATTTAACATTGTTAAGATCTTTCACAAGTTGATCATACTTTAATTTATCAAATTTAATCAAAAGTTCCAAAAATACTTAAGAGCATTCACAAGCAGCACGAATCCATTCTTCTTTAAATGGGAATTCGCCAATACCGCTCGAGGGAGAAATTTGAATGCGCAACCCCCTCGGTGCCAGACCTCTCTCAATATACTCTTCAAAGAGTAGAAGTATCATAGGTGAGATCAATTTCTTTAAACAACAACTTTTCAAACAAGTGGAATGCTGACCTGATAGTGATGTTACTCGAAATGTCGCTCGTAGCAGTCGCCGCTGTACAAGTGTCTCCTTCACCAACTTGCAGTCTCTCCCTTGCTTTCTTCCTTCTCACACTTGAGGCAGCACTCAAAATGAAGTACAAAAAAACAGAATTTCAAAAACTGAAATAACTTCCAAAGTCAAGCCATCTAGTTAGATAAAATCAAGCTGAACCCACAGCACTAACCCCAGTGCTTTGCATCTTTAGCATGATGCTTCATGAAGCACTGGGGTTTAGTGCTGTGGGTTCAGCATGATTTTGTTTCACTGGATGGCTTGACTTTGGAAGTAATTTCATCTTTTGAAATTTCATTTTGAGTGCTGCCTCAGATGCTTTCTTGTATCTGTGTAATAAGGCAGGCAGGCACCCACTCTCTCTGTGAGCATGTGTTCCATGTGTATCTGCTAGCAGTTTGAGAACTGTGGCAAGGGACGGAGGCTGTCCATTATGCATAATGCTAAAGATCCCACCCCAAAACTATGATCTCATAGGGAGGAGGAGGAGGTGGGGAAGCCAACCCAGCCTGTCATAAAGAGAACAGTGGTGAGTGATTTGGTGAGACATTGCTGCAAAAGGACAAATGTTGTAAGTAACATCTTACCTGAGGAGAGTAGATTCAGAGGCAGTTGAGAACACAGAAGCACCATGAAGAAGCTTGGGGAGGGCATCCCATTGGTGATGGCATGGTGAGCTTGTGGAGTCAGGTTATGGCCTCCTTTATAGGAGATGTCCAGCATGTAGTTGATTGACTTGCAGACTCCCACAATGTAAGATGAGTAATCTAGTGAGAGGTCAAGTGTACCTTCAAGGGATGTGAAGGAGTAGACTGAGGGGACTAAGGTACCATCATGGTAAGCTACAGTATGGATAGAGGGGGCAGGCATACTCTTAATGTGAGGCATGTACCGAAGCATAAACTGCATTTTAGTTATGTTTAGAATCAGTTTATTTGCAGACAACTTAGTGTACACTGACTGTAGGTCAGCTGTTAAGCACTGGTTCATCTGATCAATACCTTTGGAGCAGATATACAGAACCAGATCATCAGCATAGAGAATGGCAGAACAGTGGGACAGGCTTTGGTTTATGGAATTTATTTGTAGAGCAAACAGAAGTTGACCTACAATAGAGCCTTGGGGGACACCTGCCAGAGTTGGGGCAGGATCAGAGAAGGAGGTCCCATACTTTTTTTTTATAAACTTTATTTTCAAAAATGTCATTTACATCCATCTCCACCATTCCGTAAAAGCCAAATTATAGTACGTCATTTAAAACCAAAGAAAATTAAGGTCACAGTTCATTCTCTCAAGATAATACAGTATTGCAGGTCTAAGACTTTGAGCAAGGCATCTTTGAAAATCAAAGAACAGGAAACATCAATAGCCCCCCCAATGTCTATTATATCTTCCAACCCCTTCCTAGGAGGTCCCATACTTAACTCTATATGATCTGTTTGCCAGATAGTTACAAAACCAGGGTAGGCGACTTGGCAAGATTCCCAGATTGGTACATTTGGTACTGAGTAGGGAGTGATCAACAAGATCAAAGGTCTTTGTCAGGTCAATAAAAACAGCATCTGTGAGGCTACCAGTGTCCATCACTGAGGCAATACTATTGGTTAGTGTGAGGAGGGCAGTGATGCTGCTATGATCTTTTTGAAATCTATGTTGTGCATGGGATAGAAGGTCATAGGTGGAGTGGTAATTAGTGAGTTATGAGGTCACCACTTTTTCAATTATTTTGTTCAAAGCAGAGAGGATGGCAATGGGCCTCTAATTATTGAAGTGTTTGGGTCCCCTTTCTTAAAAACAGGAACAGCACATGAGGTTTTCAAGCTAATAAAGCAACAAGGGAGGCTAACTCCTTGCCAGCAATGTTAAGGAGTTTGGACTCAATACCATCCAAGCCTGCAGATTTAGAGACAGGAATATGCATAAGAAGTCTAAGAGCCTCAGCCGAGCTGACACATTTAAAATGAAATAGAGGCTGTACAGAGGTTTGGGTAGAGTGGCACTGGGAGGCTTTTATTGCTAGATGGGCAATGTCTGAGGTTTGGAGCAGTGGAATTAAATAGTAGCTTGCAGTGAGAGCTTTTATTATTTCTTATAGGTCTTTTGGAGACATTACACAGAGTTCTACAGGTGGACCAGGCTATAGGGGATGAGAAAGCCTTAAACTCATTCCATTTTTTGTCACATTCGATAATTTTGATTAGTAGTGTGGTCCCATCATCCCTTCTCGTAGTGAATGGGACAAATTTGTCCTATAGTTCAATGAGCAATGAACTAAACAAGGTAGTTGCTAGATGTGCATCGGAAGCCTCATATAGGTAGGACTGATCTGTGTTTGAGACTGCAAGCCTATGGAGCTCAGGGTCCAAATTAGAGAGGTTCTTGAATGACATAATTATAGGAGGAGATTTTGTCAGCTTGGCATACTATACGTAAAAAAACAGGTGAGTGATCACTGATGGAATCAAACAGAATACCTGAACACTTGATCCTGTCTTACCTGGGTGTGAATATCCAGTCTATAATGGTTTGTGTGCTAGCATTGTTAGAGCTCCTAGTGGACTCTGAAATTACCTGTGCAAGACTGAGTGTACTAATAAGAGCCTGCACCACTGTTTTATTAGTCACTGAGCCAATTTACACCGAAGTCACCAAATATCACGAATTTGTTATTCTTACCAACAAACCAATAGGTTTGGTCTGGAAGGAAATAGATTTGAATTTCCAGCTGGAGGGATATAAATGCAGAAAAGGTGAAGCTTTTTACCACCACCCAATGTGAGCATACCATAGCAACATTCAATGGGGGATTAAAGAGGGAGAAGGTCATTTGGTATTGTTACATTAAATTGGAATCTGTAATATATCAGCTTGCCACCTCCTTTCTTAGGACCAGGACTATCACACCAGATAAGAATATATCCTGGAAGTGCACACAGGTTATCAGGAAGGGTAGGTTTTAACCATTTTTCTGATATCCCCAGGGCATCTGGCTAGTAGTGGGTGACCCATGCAGTGAGTTTGTTTATTTTGGAGACTAAGCTTCTTATAGTAAAGTGAACAATTTTTAGGCCCTTGATATTTTGCAGTGGCAAAGGATAGAATGAAGAAGACATAGCAGGGTTTGACCTGGATTAAGCTCAACATCACCAAATAATAAGAGGTAGGCGAGAAATGGGTATGTGAGGGGACTGGACTTTTTGTTTATTTATTTATTTCAGTTTAGGATTAATACCTTTGAGTCAAGGACTCGTTTTCAAAGGTTACAAGTCAGTTAAATGGACAAATACAGACAACATAACACATAGCACAGCAGTGGGTTACAAAATAAGGTTACAGAGGGTTGCACATACTTTTAAGTTTAACTAATATATAGGAGTCTAGGTTTCACTAGTACATAAGAGTCAAACATTTTAAGTTTCACTAGTACATAGGAGTCTAACATTGTAAGTAATAGCACTAAGTGCGGGCATAGTAGTGTTAGAAATAGGAAAGAGGGGTAGAGGCAAGGGATTGAGTCTCCACTGGGTAGTGCAGGAGGCAAATGGGGGTGGGGCATGGACGCTTTCCAGAGTGGTAGGCTGAGCTCACCAGTGGTGGCCAGGGGTGAGAATGAGGGGATGAGAAGCAGCCCAAAGTAGGCATTGTCAGATGTTCACGTATGTAGTTGATTGAGTGGGTGATCTGTGTTGGGGGGATTGGCAGTTTATTGTAGTGTAGACTATGCAAGGTAGGTATTTTGTGGGTAGGGGGATTTGTTGAAGAGAACAGGAGGGAAGAGTGCAGGGGGCAGTGGTTGGGTGGTTAGAGCCAAGGGGTGGGTGTACAAGTACAAATTTGTGGAGGTACAACTCCAGTGCAGCCTCCTAAGAAAGTAAGCCATCTTCATTATACAGTGGGGTGGCAATAGGAGCCCGGTTACTGTAGTAAGTTTTTAGTGGGCTAAAAAGTTGGACATGGTGAAATCTGCCAAGATCAGGGACTCAGCATTATATGTTGCCTGTGTGGGGATTGAGTCTGAAACATAAAGGAAACCACTTATGTAGCAGTACAGCAAGCCAAACATTCCATACCACCAGCCCCGTATTGACAGAGTTCAGCAGAAGCAGTGACACCCAAGAGCACAGTGGAACAGCTACCCATCTGGGGAGAACCAGAGCATGGGGTAACAGCTACCCAGCTGAGCAGAACCAGGACAGAGCACAAAATATACTTACACAGTGGATCCTTAGCTAGGGAGTGTCTATTAGTGCAATAATAACTTCAGAGACTCAGGCTCATAAGAAACAATAATATAGCTATTACTTAGATAGGGAGTGAAGTGGAATATTATTGCAACCTCAAAATGCAGCAATTCAGCCTAAATCCCTGGGGTAGTAATTAAAAAAAAAACAAAAAAAAAAAAACATTTGGCTCAGTTAAACAGCAACACTATACAGGTTACACAGCACATTTAAGAATTGCCTGTCTAAGCATTATTGCAGAGTCATTAGAAACCAATAGGGAAACAATATACAATATACCTGTCTAAAGTCCCAGGAGAGGAGTGGGGAATGGCAAATAATGTCACAGTTTTACAAGCTACAGAGAAGTACTCACATAAGTATGAATGATTAGTGATGTGTTATGCAAGCAGACAGACAGGCAGTATGGCCAGCCCTGGCAGCCTCCTATGGCTAACTCACAGGCAGACTCCATCACTGCCCTTTGTACTATTACTGCTAGGGCATGAAAGGACCACAGCACAGAAGGACCACTTGGGTGCAGCATTTAAGAAGAGGAGTGGTGCCTCCTGATTGGCTGAGGCTGCCAGTGGAGGCACACCTGTATTGCAGCGGCTCCCAATGGCTCATCAGGGACTGAGGAGGCAATAAGAAGGGGCATGGGCAGGTAGGGCTCTAGTTCCAGCCCTCAGGACCCCCTAGCAAGCTCCTGGTGATGGCTACAGGTGATGTGACTGTGCAGCAAAAACATGCAGGATTCCTTGTTAAGCAGTTCAAGCTTCATGGGCATTTTGGCTTAAGCCCCTGTCATGAATGGAGTCTTCTGACTGACTGAGGCCTCCAGTGGAGGCACAGCTGTGTTGCAAGGCCTCCTGATGGCTCAGCAGGGAATGAGTAGATGACTGGAAGGGGGAACAGACAGGTAGAGCTCTGGCTCCAAACTTCTTGACTCCAGCAGGCTCCCAACAATGGCTGCAGATCAGGCACACAGTTAGTGGGGTTATTGTATTTATTTTATTTTAAACATGTACTCACTGTTGTTGCCCTACTGTGATCTGTTGGAATGGCGCCCTGTGCCTCCAAGAAAGGGCATCATATATAAATAAGTTCTACTACTAGTACAGTCCTGTTTCTTATCTCAGAGTACATTGAGAGGGGAAGCTAGAAATAGGTACCCTATCCTAGTGTGCAAGGATAGGTGTGGGTCACACCTGCTATACAACAGAGACCCAGGATGCGAGCTGGAAAGCACACCCAATGGATAGAAGCATAATGCAGAGAAACAGTAGGTAAAAAAAAAAACAAAACAAGAATATGCCATTCATCTTAATTTTTGAGGGGATGGAACCTTTATATTCTGAATAAGGCACATACAGATTTATCAGTATCCATATCTACATGCTGTAGCTAGACAAAAGTATGGATTTAAATGATTGCAGATTAAAACTGTATGAGGCATGGGATTCCTCGATAACAAATTAAAAAAAAAAGTTTAGAATGAATTTGAAATAAGGAATGTGCCAGACTTCAAATAACACTTAAATTACTGTTTTTCATCTCTTTGTTAAATTAGAGGAGGGGCGGGAGAGAGAATTTTCTTGGGGCTGTGGAAGTTTTTGATACTGACCATTTACCCGAACTTGAATAATGGAAGGGCTGAAGCCCAAGGTTCAAAGTGGGGGAATAGCTCCCGCCACATAGCAAATATAAGCCAGCCTCTCCCAGAAGCCCACGCTTAGTGCATCTTGAAACACTAACGTTTTTAACTTGTTCTGGGCTCCTGTGTGGCTAGTGTCTGTGCATTCTTGATTTTCTGTGTTCAACTGTTTCATTTCCCCCTTTCCCTGCTCTTTGTCTGAACTCTGTCCCTTGTCTTAGCTGTACCTTCCCCTTGTGCCTCTGTTCTGTGTTTTGCTCTGTTTGTTTTGTCCCCCCCCCCCGGTGACCGTCTCCATGGTTGCATGCCCCCCTTGTTCGCTCCCTGCTTTGTTGTGTTTGTGGTCCCCTACTGCCTAAATTGTCTCTACTTTTGCTTCCCATTGTCCTGTGTTTGTTTTTGGGATCCTACTTCATCAGAGCACCACTCCATTCCTACACCAGTGCTCCTGGATTGCGAGTGCTGCCGTAGTACTCTTAAAGCTATAGGCACCTTAAGTTATCTCCAACCATAATTGTACCACCCCTGTCCCAGGGACCTCTCAATCATAACTGTACAGTCAATGTGGTAAGACTTTACTAATTCTTTCTTGTCTCTCTTCAGTGATATTTGTTTTGTACAACTTATGTGCTGTTATTTCTTTATTTATTGACTTCTGCTCATTTACTTGTTTCAAGGTCTCCAATTATTCTGTTTTCCCTGTCTTGGTCTCGTCTGCTGTCCTTATTTTTATCCCCATTTTTTTTATTGTTCCTATGCCATTCATTTTGCTCATTAAATTTCCTTGCCTCTCTTTTCCAATACCACAGCTCCTGCTGCTCTGTTCTTGCTCAGCACACACCAGCAGCCTCACAGCTTCTATCCCTAACTCTACCGGGGGGTATCAAGTGAAGGTAGGCTTACCCTGTCTACCGGGTATGGAAGTCCTGTTCCATCAGCCTCTAACCTATAGCATCATTCTGACAGTCTCCATCCTTAGTTCTACCTAGTGAGGTATTGAGTGAAGGGGGACTTGCCCTGTCCACCAAGGATGGGAGCCTGATTCATGCTTTTCAACTTATTCCATCATTCTGACGATCTCCGTCCCTAACTCATACCTTGGAGGTATTTGAGTACAGATGGACTTGCCACTTGGGATGGGAGTTCTGTTTCATTCACTTCAACCATACTACCAATTGACAGTCTCTGTCCCTAAACCACTCTCAAAGTACTGAGTGACATAGGCTTGCCACATCAGTCTGGAATGGGAGTCTGTTTCATTCATACTGTTTCTTCCAGTTCCTATCCTCTCCTAATTCTTTATTATCTCAGTTCTGTAGGACCTACTGACTGACATGGCTTCTCCTATGCTACTAGACACCATGCCTCCAAATCTCAAAGTCAGTCCTCCTTGATCTTCTCAGACTCCTCAAGATCCCCCAGTCCATAAATGGACTTCCAAGACCAACCATTCCATCAAAGACTGGTCCGTACCCCACCTACCAGCCAAACTTGAAAAAATTAGGTATCCAATATTCGGCTTCTGCACACAAGCAGGAACTCTGTGATGTATTTCTGGCCTCAGAGCCTAAATCAGTTTGGAATCACAGTGCCAGACAACCTGTTCCTCAACCAGAATCATCTTCAGTATTTGAAATTTAGGGTTTCATGGCTCAGTTTGCATCATCAGTTTCCAATCTTCAATCCCATATGATGGCAATTGAAGCCTGAATTCCAGTTCAGCTTCCCACACCCTCCCAATTCATTGACTCATGCTGCCATCCTATCTATAAGCAACACTCCAGACCTTCCTCCTTCTTAGAGTACCATTCCTCGTTTCACTATTCCATCAGTTTCAATGCCATCACCACTCCTGACCTCAGGTACGTTGTCCTTCTCGTCTTCTCCAATCATTTCTTCCATTCGCCTTATTCCAAATCACCTCCGCAAGGACATTATTGATGGAAAGGAGGTTAACTTAATTTTTCTTCTCATGACATCATGGACAATAGACTTGTTGGACATGTCAGTAATATTGAAATCTAATGATGCTCAGCTCCTCTGAAAAATGGCAGTGTCCGAATTTGTCCTGACTTTTAGCCTCTTCTGCATCGTTATTTGTTTCACATTTCCTGCACGATGTGAAGAATTGAACTCTAATTTATATATTATAGTCGACTTAAGTACATGTTATGATGGAACTTATTTCTACAACTATCATAGATCTTTTTCAGTTAAAGCTGCAGCAGCCTTGGCACATTATAACACTAAATTGAATTGGAAAGTACTTGATAATTAACTCTTGCCACCACTTCGCTGGTTCATGTGCCTACTCCTGTTCCCTATGCGGCTGTTTCAACCATTTTGCTCCCTCTTGTCAGCTGATGGTGACTCCTTCCTCTTCCTCCAGCTATCCAACCAGAATGACTTGACCATAAAGTTCACCCTCTGCTTCTTTTTTGGGATTATCTCACACAATCCCCAACCCTCATATATGCCTGGATTACTTAGTATTACTTGGTATGAAAGAACAGTAGAAGGCCAGAGTCCATTGAGACTGTTCCCCCCACTATGTGGGACATTATTTATCTATTATCCCTCAACCAAACATCTAATTTGTTTTTAAAGACAGTGGCACTAGTTGCCTCTATCAATTCTTGTGGCAAGGTGTTCCATACAATGGATGCTCTTATTGGAAAAAGGTTTCCCCTTTTGCTGTTTTTTTAAGTTTTTACTTCAAGCTGTTTATTATGCAGTCTCAGAACATGTCTCCTTTTGGAGAGTGTTAGACCACATTTTTCCATTAGATCTGGTGAATTTATTAAATTAAAAACCATAAGCATATCACCTCTTAATCTTCTAGTTTGAAGAGAGAAGAGACCAGTAGCTTTTAATCTGTTCTGATAATCCAAGTTTGTTAATCTTGGAATCATTCTAGTTACTCTCCTTTGAACCTGTTCAAGAATTGCCATGTCTTTTTTTGGTTTGGATTCCAGAAAGGGGAGCCATAGTCTAGATATGGTCTAATGTATGCCCTATACAATGGAATAAGGCATTGTTCAGTGCGATTAACAAAAGTGTGTTTTATTTGCCTCAAAAGTCTGTTGGTCATGCAAGCAGTTCTAACACAGTGCTCATTTGATGTAAGTTTATTATTAACATATATCCCTAAATCTTTTTCACAATTTGATGAGTGAAGTGGTAGTCTGTTTATATGATATATCGTTTTGGATTATTTACACCGAAATGCACTACTAAACATTTGTCTTGATTAAACTGCATATGATTTTCATTTGCCCAAAGTGTTAATTTTTCCAAATCCTTCTTTAATGCAGAAATATTTTCTTGATTATTAACATTGCCCCCCAATTTAGTATTGTCTGCAAATTTAACTATGAAGTTATTTGGCCCTGGTTGTAAATCACTGATAAAGAGGTTAAATAATGTTGCTCCCAAGACCGACCCCTGTGGTACACCACTTGTCACACTACACGAATCAGACAAGATATCATTAATTCTGACTCTCTGAGAATGATTTGTCAACCGGTTTAAAGTCCAGTTGACAATATCAGGTGACAAACCTAGATTGTGCATTTTAGTAATGAGTTTTACATGCGAGACTTTATCGAAAGCTCTACTAAAGTCCAAAATAATTACATCAGTAGGGAAACCCACATCTAGTAGAGTACTTATATTATTGTAAAAAGATATCAGATTAGTGGTGCAGGAATGCTTGGGAGTAAATCCATGCTGACTTGAATCACAAATTCCTAAATTTTTACAATCTTGATCTATTAGAGACTTCATTACTCGTTCCATTAATTTACCAGCCACTGAGGTCAGGCTAATTGGATGATAATTTTGCACAGAACCTCTATTGCCTTTTCTAAATATGGGAGTAACTATTGCTGAATGCCAATCATTTGTTACAATGCTTTTTTGTAAGGATTTATTGAATATAATTGACAAAGGTATAGAAATATTTATAGAGAGTTCGATCAGAAACCATGGATGAATACCATCTGGGCCCGGACTAGTATTTTTTTTTTTTAGTTTTTTGATAGCCTGTATAATGTCAGTTGGATAGAACCTATGATAATCTACATGGTGAACTTTAAATGTACTAATAGGTGATTTTTGAGAGAAGACAGAACAAAAGTACTTATTAAAGAGATTTGAGGTTTCTATATCAGATAGAGAAGAGACATTGGTTACAATGGGACCAATGGTCCTTGATACACTTTTTAACTATTTATATAGGAAAAAAGAAATTTGTGACAGTCTTTTGTGTGAGCTAGTTTAAATTCTAGCTTATTTTTTTCCAATTTAATAGAATTTTTTAAGTTTTTCACAGATAGCCTGTATTTATGGAATAGAGTAGTTTTAAATGGAATAGATCTATTCTTAAGTTTCCTAAAAAGTTAAATTTTTATTTTATTCTGATTTATAATTGTCTTGTTGAACCAAGGGGGAATTTTTCCTTTATTATTAAATTTCCTCTTAGATGGAATAAAGGTATTTTCTAAATAATGTACAATGTTTTTAAAAAAATTCCCAAGCTTGTTGTGTTGTACAATTAAGAAGATTAGATTACCAGTTTATGTTTTGTAAGTAAGTCATTGATTTTAGAAAAATTTGCTTTGTTATAATATTTTGTATAGTATAACTTCCTTTGTGTAGTTTTAAACTGTTGAATTTCAAAAAGAATAGATGAATGATCACTGGTCCCAAGTGGATCCCAAATTTGTAAATTGCTAATGTGTTGCTCTATGTTAGTAAATAATAGATCCAAAATATTAGGACCTCGAGTGGGTTCAGTAACAAGTTGTTGTAATCCAGTACTAACTACCACATCTATTAGTCCTTTCTCGTCATAGGACTGTCCTGAGAATGAGTCCCAGTTAATATGAGGGAGGTTAAAGTCACCAAATATTACAGTATCTTGCGATTCTGAAAAATGTGTAATTTCTTTAAACATATCAGTTGTGTAATCTGAATTTGCAGATGGAGGTCGAGAGATGTTACCAATAGTTGTATAGGACTGCTCCTTCAATAAGATTTTAACCCATATGCTTTCCAAAGGAAAGGGAAAACACACTTCAAAAGAAGGAATATCATTTCATATGTACATACAAACTCCACAGCCTTGCTTATCTAATCTGTTTTTATGATATAACTTATAGTGTAACCTGGAATTTCTCTGGACCAAATTGAGGATGCGTCCCACCAAGTTTCAGTTACTCCCACCACACCTATATTTAAAGTTTTACATTTGGCTTCAAGTTCTGCTAATTTGAGTTGGTTTAAAGATCTTGTATTCAAAGCTAGGAATTTACATTTAGTTGTAATAATATTTTGGTAAGTATTTAGAGACTTGGGAATAGACCCATTCTCCCCCACTGTTTTTAGTTTAAACAATGATTTATGATTTTAGTGATACTTTTCCCCATAAGTGTACTACCCCTACGACTGAGATGTAAACCGTACCAGCAAAATAAGGAAGAACGATCTGAAAATGATTCCCAGTGGGTAATACAGGGTATGTCCTGCTTAAAACACCACTTTCTCAGCCATTCATTTATTTATTTTTTTATTTAGCTTTTGTTGACTGGGTAAGTGCACTAGACAAATCCTGCCTATTTTCAGGCACGACCCGGGGGAAGGGGATACAGATGAATGCCAACTGACCTTGAACCAGATTAAGCTGTTGGTGGTATATTTTTTAGTGAAGGAAGGGCTTTGATTTTCTGTGTCATGGTAGATGTTGCTCTCGGGGCAGGTAGAATTTCAGATATACATACACAGCATCCCCTATCAAGTAACAGGTTACATAACGCCACATAGTTCTGTTGTAACTGATTAAATGGGGTGTTGTTTATATTATTAACACCAGCATGTATGATAACCAGTGGATTTTCCCCCACATTTTGTAAAATTTTAGGCATCATGGAGGTAATGTCAGATACTCCAGACCCACGGAAGCTAGAACAAGTGTGGTTGCTCTTTGTCACTATTGCATACTGCCCTGTCAATGTGCTTAATGATTGAATCTCCCAGGACTATCACTTATTTTGAGACAGTAGCGGTACAAGAATCAGAAACAGGTGATTGTTTAACACACTCTGGAGCGATTAACTTAATAGGTATTGATTTGGTAGCTTGAGACTTACTAGGACAAGTATTCATGGGCAATAACTCCTGATTGAAAAGTGTTTTTGAACCACTATTATCAACAGAGGGTGATGCACAGGATAAATCATGTAGCACTTTATTATTTGATACAGTCAATTGCTCAAATCTATTATGAGTTTCAATAGGGGCACTATTGTGTATTTGACCACCCCTCGTTTTTTTAAGAGGCCTTGTGACAATGGTCCAGTCATCATTATCATGAGAAGAGGGCAGATAATCATCCACCTTGTAAGAGGGGGCAGAGGCAACAGGTATACTAGTACTAGTCGTTACAATTATCTACTCATCAGGAGGCATAGAAATGATACCTAAATGTGAAGGAAATTGTTCCTTAGAATGAAGTTGTTCATCCATAAGATCAATGTAACTTTCCAATTCCCTAATATCAGTAGAAACTGGCTTAATATTAAGCAGAAACGCCATCTCTGCTTCAAGAGTAGTAATCAGATGGCAATTAGCACATACATACTCGCTCCCATACTTTCCCTCACTATACATCAAACATTGCATACACTTACTAAGTTCTTTTTCCATTATTAAAGGTGTATATTTATTAAGTAGAGGATATGTTAAAATTATCTTATCCAAGTTTGTCTAATGCCAGCTGTTTCAGTGTACACAGCAGACACGCGTAAACGCAAATGTAGCTTCTTTTAGTTAGCTGCTTTCTGATTCACAAGCGAGGCACGCAACAGGAAGTTGTAATTTGAGTCACCTGCTTTTATAGTGTCTAAGCCACACCCCCAGTTTAGCTCTCTCTCCTCCTACTGGTTTAGCAAAGTAAGTTGATACAGTACCCTTCACAGCACAGAACACACACTGACTTTCTTTCTTTTCTTTCTTTTTTTAACCCTTAAATAAGACCCCTTCTACTTCTAATAAAGTATCTGTCTGCTTAATCTCAACAGACCCTGACTCCTGTTGAGTTATAAGTGTTACATTAATAAGAAAATGTAGCTTCTTTTAGTTAGCTGCTTTCTGCTCTACAAGCAAGGCTAGCAACAGGAAGTTGTAATTTTTTATACCATGGCTCTCCTGTTAAAAATATTGGGGACAAATTGATTTTAAACAACTTTAATGAGAAAGGTTGCCCTGTTTCTGGCTACATATTCCTGCATGTCTGTAGTTTCTGTGGTGAAGCCCACGCTCGCTACATCTGCCCGAAAGCTCCCAGGCTTCCTCAATGACAGACCGTTCATCCATCACATCTAGTCAACATACCTACCCTGGCTAAGCTCCTAGCTTCACATCCTTCTCATGCATCTGTGCAGCATCTCCTCCTTGGGTTCATCCATGGTTTTCACACTGGTATCTCTCTGCTCCCCTCCAATGCCTTCCACTGTTATAATCTTCAATCTGCCATAAAAGAACCTATGGTCGTTCATTAGCTACTACAGAAAGAACTTCAAAAAGGATTCCTCCTGGGTCCCTTTCTGTACCCACTATTTCCTACCTATCACCTCAATCCCATGGGCATCACAATTAGGAAATTTTCTGGCAAGAAGTGTCTCATTGTTGACTTCTCAGCTCCTTGGTCCTCCTCTACACCAAGCATTACTTCACTGATTCCCTCTGATGTGTATTCTTTGTCACATACTTGTATTGACGATACCATTATGATCATTAAACACTTTGGTTCTGGCTCCTGTCTCTCAAAAAACAATATAACGGATGTCTTTAAACTGTTACCCATTCACCTGCCTCATTGACACCTCTGTGGAATGTCTTGGGAGGACTGCCATTACTTTGCATTGCATCTCACATTCAGCTGCTGAAGCAGTCTCAAACTTTTCAACATATTTGCTGACATGCTCTGTTGGGCATTACTTAATGTCCATTGCTGACCAGCAGTTATCCATCTGCTTGATGTCTTTCTCCTGATCGATCCACCTGATTCTCCTCCAGTAGCTGGTATTTCTGCTCTTGTCAAGCTCTTCCATGAACTATCAGTTTCTTTTCTCTGAAGAGAAAACATTAGGACCAGTGACATCCCTTGAATTTCTTGGTATAATTTGGGATACTGACCATATGTAAGCTTGTTTACCTCTCGATGAATTGCATAGGATCTGAACTTTAGCGACAGGGATGGGGCAAAAGGGAATAAGGCCATCAGGAAGTGGAGGGTAATGAGTACCAATGCCCGTAGTCTGGGCAACAAGCTCCCTGAGCTGTTGGCCTTAATAGAAGAGGGATGACTGGATATTGTAGCAGTCACAGAAACATGGTACACAGAGAACCATGACTGGGATGTTAACATACCAGGTATATAACCTACAGGAGAGAAAGCAGAGGAGAAGAGGGAGGAGTAGCTTCTATGTAAAGGAAGGGATAAAAGCAACTGAACAAAAGAGTAAACAGGGAGAGAGGAGGCACTGTGGGTCACCTGGAGACTGGAAAGGGCACCACAATCCGCACAGGGTTGTGTACAGACCCCATGTCAGGGGAAGGAATGGACAAGGATATGATAGAAGGCATTCTTAGAATGGCAGAGAAAGGGAGATACTGTTAATGGGAGACCTGAATATGCCAGATGTTAACTGGAGCACATTTGCTGCAGCCACATCCAAACGGGGCCATTCTTGATGCCCTACAGGTGGCAGGCGATAGACAGCTAGTTTCAGAACCCCACTCGTGAAGGGAGCAATCTTAGACCTCGTACTCTCAAATGGGGGCAGTGAGAGGATCTCAGATCTAGAAGTGGGTTGCCATCTGGGGACAAGTGACCATCAAACAGTGTGCTTCAAGTTAAACTCAGCTACAGAGTCAAGCCATACAAAAGTGAGGGTACTGGACTTTAGGAGGGCTGACTTTGGCAAGATGGGAGAGTGCCTCAGAAAAGCACTAGCAAACAGGCTAGAAGGAGGTGTGGAGCAACAATGGGAAATTACCAAAACTGCCATCACAGAGGCAACAAGCCTTTGTGTGAAGCAAATAAACAAATCAAAATGAAAGAAAAAGCCACTATGGTTCTCAAAAGAGGTGGCTGTGAAAGTCAGGAAGAAAAAGATAGCATTCGAAGTATAAGGAAACACAGAAGGAGCAGGACAGAGAGCTGTACCAGTTAAGGCAGAAGGAAGCAGGGAGGGAAGTCAGATTAGCAAAGGCCCAAACTGAGGAAAAGATAGCCAACTCAGTTAAGAAGGGGGATAAAACCTTTTATAGGTACATCAGCGTGCGTAGAAAGACAAAGGGAGGGATGGTGAGGCTGAATAGAATGGCGATTGGGTGGGCAGAGGGGGACAGTGAAAAAGCAGGAATACTGAACAAATATTTCTGCTCAGTATTCACAAAAGAGGAGGGAAGTGCCTAATCCAGTTAACAGAAGCACTCTTGATAGGGGGGTCGATCCCAGTCCTTTCACAGAAGAAAGGGTTCTGCAAGAACTCCTAAAACTGAAGGTGGACAAAGCAATGGGTCCTGATGGAATTCACCCCAGAATTCTAAAAGAATTAAGGGAGGAACTAGTGAAACCACTGGCTACTCTTTTTAATAAATCATGGGAGGATGGTGTGGTATCCGAGGCCTGGAGGAAGGCGGATGTGATTCCCCTTCACAAAAGTGGGACCAAGACAGAGGCAGGAAACTACAGACCTGTCAGTCTGACCTCTGTGGTAGGGAAAGTGATGGAGTCACTTCTGAAGGAAAGAATAGTTGAGTACCTAGAGGCCAGTGGAGCACAGGACCCAAGGCAGCATGGGTTCACAGCGGGAAGGTCATGTCAGATGAATCTAATAGATTTTTTTGACTGGGTGACCAAAGTAGTAGACCAGGGAGGGGCTGTGGACATGGCCTACCTAGACTTTAGCAAGGCATTTGACACAGTCCCACACAAAAGATTAATAGTCAAATTAACCAGCCTGGGAGTGGGACCCAGGGTGGTAGCCTAAGTAAAACATTGGCTGGACAACAGGACACAGAAGGTAATTGTAAATGGAGTCCACTCTGAAGAAAGGGGGATTACTAGTGGGGTACCCTGCAGGGTTCAGTATTGGGTCCAGTCCTTTTTAATGTCTTCATCAGTGACATTGCAGAGGGACTGGAAGGAAAAGTATGTCTTTTGCAGACGACACAACGATCTGCAACAGGGTTGATACACAAGGAGGTGTGGAAAGGATGAAAAGGGACTTGGCAAGGTTGGAGGAATGGTCAGAAGTATGGCAGCTAGGATTCATTGCAAAGAAGTGCAAATAATGCACCTGGAAACAAGAACCCAGAGGAAGAAATCGCAATGGGTGGGAGGTAGTAACAACAACAAAAAGGAAAGGGACCTGGGTTAATACGTATCAGATGACCTTAGGTTAGCAAGCAATGTGAGAAGAGCAGTAGGGAGGGCTTGGGGTATACTGGGATGTATAGGAGAGGCATCAGCAGCAGAAAACAGGAAGTTGTTATCCCTCTGTACAGACAGTTGGTGAGGCCCCATCTGAGTACTGTGTCCAGTTCTGGAGACCCCATCTCTGCAAGGACATAGACAGGATAGAGACAGTCAGAGGAGGGCAACTAAAATGGTGCAGGGTCTGCAAGAGAAGCCGTGAGGAGAGACTAAAAGGAGCTTAATATGTATACCCTTGAGGAAGGAAGGAGAGGGGGACATGATAGAAACTTTTAAGTACCTCAGTGGAATCAACAAAGTCCAAGAGGGTAGCATCTTTCAGAAAAAGAGACTTGCAAGAACAAGGGGACACAATTTAAAGATAGAAGGAGGGCGGTTCTGGGGCAATGTGAGGAAGTATTATTTCACAGAGAGGGTAATGGATGCATGGAACAGCCTTCCTGAGGAGGTTGTGGGGTCTAAAACTGTGGGAGAACTCAAGAATGCATGGGACAGACATAAGGCAATTCTGGTGGGGAGTAGGAAGAAATAGGCTGTTGGTTAACTAGGATCTGCGGCCTATCCTGTAGGTAGGGGAAATGGGCAGACTAGATGGGCCTAGCGGTCCTTATCTGCCATCAAAGTCTATGTTTCTATGACTAGATCCTCTTGCACGAAGTGTGAACTCCTTTCTCTCCTAGGTTACATCAACTTTGCAATGAAAATAATTCCACAAGGTCGATCCTTCATTTCTTACCTCTTGACCCAGGCTTCATCAGATTCTGAATTGTGCCATTAAGTCCAAATCACAGGAACAGGGAACATTGTTTAACCAGGAGTAGCACACTAAGCCGAAACTTGTTTCCAGATGTGACCTGGGAGCACAAGGGAGTTAAGTGACTTGCTCAGGATCACACAGTATGCACCTAGGCAGCTGTGGGACTCAAACCCAGGTCTCCAGATCTGCAGCTCAGAGCCTTAACCCACTGTGCTATATTGCCTCCTAAGCTGCAGCAAAATCAGATCATGCTATGTGGTCCTTATTTTAGCGTTATGGAATTTCTGTTTAATGTTCTACAAAGACCCTTCTTCTGGCTTGCATCCCAGAATGTACACTGATGCTTCTCTGACTCATGACTATGCTGATATATTTGTGCAGTCCTGGATCACTGCTCCATGGACTCTGGATATTTAATCACTTTGTGACTTTTCCTCTACATCTCTTCTCTTCAAGATTTACCCAATCATGGCAGCCGCCATATCTTTATTTATTTATTTTATTTAGTTTTTGTTGACCAGGTAAGTGCACTAGACAAATCCTGCCTATTTTCAGGCATGACCCGGGGGAGCGGGATACAGATGAATGCCAACTGACCTTGAACCAGATTAAGCTGTTGGTGGTATTTTTAGTGAATGAGGGAAGTTTGGCCAGGACACCGGGGAAATTCCCCTACTCTTTTCGATAAGTGCCATGGGAATTTCAACATCCACCTGAACTACCACCAATCCAGGCAGATGGGACCTCAGTTTAATGTCTCATCCGAAAGACGGCACCTCAGAAGTGCAGCACCCCTCTCATGCTGCACTACAGTATCAGTACTGGGATATTAACCCAAGTGCCAGATGTGGGAACTGGACCAACAGCCCTCTGATCTCCCGGCCTCAGAGGCGAGTGTGCTACCTACTGAGCCACTGACACTGATCTTTAGTCCCTTCAGTCAGTATCCATCTTTTCAAATAATCAATTCACCATGGCTATCATCAACAAAGGGCAGTCATTGTCCCATTCCATTATGCTGTTCATGTGGAAGATGACTTGGCTGTCACTTCATCATAATTTTGCTTTACAATGTTTTCACAAATGGGGCTATGCAAATGAAGCAGCTGATGTGTTCTCATTTTCATTTTTCAGACCTTTCATCAACTCCATCCTTCAACAGATCCAGTAATGACTCCTCCACCTTCTTTCAGCAACTAATAATGATCTAGAGTTTTATTACCAGCAAGCTACCTCCATCACGTGGACTATAATACTCCTATTTCTGTGGCTCATGTCTTAGCACTTCTGATGTTTTGCCATCAAGTGTTGCACTTATCATATGGAACTATTAAGCAGTAATGCACAGTATGAACCTAGGCACCTAGGCAGCTGTGGGTCTGCAGACAGGATGGGTGCCTCAAGACTGGAGGGTGGCTCATGTGGTGCCTATCCACAAAGTGGGGTCTAGGGAGGAGATAGGAAATTACAGGCCTGTCAGCCTAACGTCTGTGGTAGACAAAGTAATGGAGGGCATCATCAAGGAGAAGCTCGGGAGGCAGCTGGAATGGTTGGGTCACATGGATGACAAAACAGTATGGTTTTGTTCTGGGGAGATCGTGTCAGACCAACCTTACTGATTTTTACAACTGGGTGATGAGGACCCTGGACTGACAAAGACTGGTGGATGTCCTATACCTGGATTTTAGTAAGGCGTTCAACTCAGTACCCCATATCGGGTTGTTAACAAAGCTGGGGGGGATGGGGGAGGACTGTTGCTTAGATGGGTAGAAAATTGGCTAACAGGGCAAACACAGAGGGTAGTGGTTGGTGAGACAGTCTCCTCCCCATGAAGGCCTTCAGTGGGGTTCCCCAAGGTTCATTACTAGGGCCACTCCTGCTCAATGCCTATGTCTCCTATATGGGGAAGGGGGTTAGGAGTAGGATGAGTCTCTTTGCAGGTGACTCAAAACTGGGAGCACTGGCAGATGGGGATGAAGTGAGAGAGACTGTCCAGAGGGACCTGGATACCCTGGAGGGGTGGTCAAGGAGGTGGGGACTGAGGTTTAATCCAGGGAAGTGTAGGGTGCTGCATCTGAGGGTCAGAAACCCAGGTCATGTATACACCTTGGGGGGGGGGTCTCACTGCAAGTCACAACGAGTGAAAGGGAGCTGGGGGGGTGGTGGTAGACATCAAAATGAATAACATTG
The DNA here is from genome assembly GCA_016271365.2 of Neoceratodus forsteri. NCBI lineage: Eukaryota > Metazoa > Chordata > Ceratodontiformes > Ceratodontidae > Neoceratodus > Neoceratodus forsteri. The sequence continues at coordinate 1,626,200,299 of CM028129.1, forward strand.
AAAACTGCAGAAGATCAGTGGCAAAAGCAAACAGGATTCTGGGCTGCATAGCCAGGGGAATTATGTCCAGGAGAAGGGAGGTGATCCTCCCTCTGTATAATGCCTTGGTCAGGCCGCATCCGAGTACTGCATGCGATTCTGGAGACCTAACCTCAAGAAGGACATAGCACTGCTGGAGAGGGTCCAGAGGAGGGCAACCAGGATGATTCAGGGCATGAGAGAAAGGACCTATGAGGAAAGGCTAGAAGAACTTGGGCTGTACTCATCTGGAGGAGAGGAGAGACAGGGGGGAAATGATAGGGGTGTTCAAATATGTGAAAGGGATAAACAGGGTGGAGCCAAATAAATGTTCTGGCTAAAGAAAGGGGGCACAACCAGGGGGCACGAATGGAAGCTGGAGGGGGGAAATTACAGGGGAGAACGTAGAAAGCATTACTTCACTGAGAGGGTTTTGGGACCAAGGAATGCAATGCCCGGGAGTCTGGTGGAGGAGGGCACAGTGGAGGGCTTCAAGAGGGGGTGGGACAGGTGCATGGGTAAACTGAAGTCGAAGATGATCCTCTCAGGGGCTGGGGGTCTGGGAGAGCAAGCACCCAATAGGGGTTGGCTACCAAGCAGACATGAAAGACCGTCAGGCCTATTCTGCTGGCTTTTAGTATGTTGGTATGTAATACCTATCTGGTGTCCAGTTCTTTTTCTCTCAGTGTGCTCCATCCTTGCCACTACTGTTTTCCAATCCCTCAGTGAAACTTCTTCTACTGGGTTTTCAAGAGTGTCAGTTGCTAAAACACCTCATCATCTTCCTATAGATGGATCCATATTGGGAAAGATGTTGGATTTACTGGATTCAGGTCCATTCGAATCTACCTCAAACCTTATGGTTTCGTCCACTATTTGTTTAACATTTTATGGATTCCTGCATCCCAGAGAATTCACAGTGTTATCATTCAGCTGTACCAACTTTCTTTAAGATCACCAATCTTCAGAAAAAGGCCGACCATTATATCCTAACATTACCTTCCTCAAAAACTGACAGTTTATATAAGGGAGTTCACAGAACCTATTACCCTTCATCAAACACTTGGTGCCCAGTAACTCAATTAGAGAAACTTATGCTTTTCCACTCAGGCTTAAATCCATCATGTCCCCTGTTAACGTTAGACAATCTCCTAAGACTACAAAATGGTTCATAGATCATATCAGAACCCTTCTCCAATGGCTTGGACTCAATCCATATTCATTTTCAGGCCATTCATTCTGGATTGGAGCAGCTACCTTGGCAACGAGAAATAATATTCCCAAACACGTCATCAACATACTTGGAAGATGGAAGTCATCAGCATTCAAATCCTATATCCCTAATGCAGGCAGAGAACTCAGACAGGCATGTAGGATCATCTCTTAGTTTGCCCAGAGGATGGGCAAGTCAGTAGCTATGGGTCCTCAGAGGCTCCTCCCCGCGGCGGGGGGTCCTTTCCTGAGTGCTACTGGTCATACTCTCCATGAGTTGGTGGAGGTAATCTTTTTGGGCCCTCTGTTCTCTACAGCTACCCAGCTTAATCTACCAAGGGTGGGAATAGAGAAAGGCCAAACATTCGTAAGTGTACACAAACACTGTTCTGTTCACCAAACATTGAATGGAAGAGCTGAAGTCTGAGGTTCAATGTGGGGGAATAACTCCTCCAATATGTCAAATATAAACCAGCCTCTCCCAGCAGCCGACGTTTAGCGCATCTTGAAACCACCATCCTCCCCGCCCTCCTCCTCCGGCACTCTGCTCACCCTTGATTCTGGGCCCTCTATTATCTACAGCTACCAGCTTAATCTACCAATGGTGGGAATAAAGAAAGGCCAAAAGTTCATAAGTATACACAAGCACTGTTCTATTCACCAAACATTGAACTAGTGCAGAAAACCAGAGCAAGCAACAGCTGTAATTACAAAAACAGAAATTTGAGTTCAGTTCAATTTTATACAGGGTAAAAACCATTAAGCAGAGTTTGTTTACAGTGGTCTCCTGCTAAGGCCAGACATCTGATGACAAGTGAACATACTGTACATATGTAAACAGCGCCACATACAGTGCATAACTCACAATGCATTGTATGTTTACTTAGGCATTTTAAGAGCAACTGTGCACTTCAGCATTTACTTTCATAAATATAAGGCTTCAGCTATTATACTTACTTTTTTCTTTTTAATATTTTACACACAAAAGAGAAAATTATTTTTCACACAAAGAATTGTAAACCTGTGAAATACAGCATCATCCAATTTACTTATTAGCCAAACCAAAGCAGAATTCAAAAAGAAACTAGATACTGTTGTTACATTTTGACCAGACATACATTGTATTACTTTTTTAGATAGTTCACAGCTACATATGGGCAAACACCTTCTAAATGCCTAACAAAATCAGTATGAGCTTGGTATGAATATTCCTTTCTGAAGTTTACAGCACATTTTGGTAGTCTATTCAAAGTCTGTATAAAAAGCATTTGCCTCTCCCAGTTAACCTCACTGCGCTTTTGCTTATGACATCATAGTGGTCACCACGACAGCAGACTGTGATGTCACAAACTGCTATTATGAGGTCAGCAGGGGAGAGTTAGATACATTTTGAAAGACTCTGTGAAATAAGTACTGCATTATCTGCAATATTTAGTAAACCAATAACAGGGAAAGTAAGCACTAAAGTTAAGACATAACTCGTATAAATACAATGATTTTAAGCTTCTAATTATAGTAGACAGTTGCTCATTAAAGTTTTAAGTGCAAGGTATGGGCCAGAGCAGGGGGTATAGGGATGGAAGCTCATGGTTATCGCTGCCTATGTTATGACCTGGAATGATAGCAGCGGGGCTTATGCCCAGAGGAGACTGACAAGAAACATAGGGCCTCCATATAACAAACTGGCAATGAACTTGGCTCTGATGAATGTGGACAGGAAAGTACTGGAAAAATGACAGCACCTATTTTCAGAAATGTGGTGTTCAACATGTCATATTCCACTAACTTTGTGTTTTTTCTTTTAGATATTTCCTGAAGAAGACCTAAGGTCGAAACGTAGATTTTTAACTCTGTTTTCAGCGTGCATTTAATATAACCATTTTGTTTTGCAACGTGTCATATTTGCTAGTTCCCATGGTGGCATGCCAATGCAGCGAAGGCAAATGGGTGAGTAAATAAGGGCGAAGTCACAGTGGTGAAAACATTAATGGCGACCACCAAATAACGGTGACAGGGTTGAAACAATGACTCCAAGGTGCTAACCTACCCCAGTGTCAAGGAGCACCTCAGAGTTAGAATCTCAGAGATAGCGAGGTGTTCGGGGGCGCAGTCCCCCATGGGGGATGTGGGTGGCAGAGACCCCCACTCACAGAATATGCTACCAGGTAGCACTGGAGTGAGGAGCACAGCTGGGGAAAAGGGGATCATTTTTTGGCAACAAGGAAAAGACCCCGGGAGGTACCAGCAAGCCAGTAGGATTCTGCTCTGTAAAGCAGTAACCATCAGGCAATCAGATCGAGAGGCACCAATGTATATAGTCAATACACTAATGTACTTTTCCAGCAGTGCACTGTGTATTGGGTAAAAGTTGCTGTTTCCGCTGGTAGCCGTTTATTATAGGTGCTGTATTTACATTCACTGTTCTGGATTCACCATTTTGCCGCTCTCCTTTTAAAACTAGCCATTATGACATGGAGCCGTTCCCATACTAGCACAAGGGAAAGGGAACATTGTTTAACCAGGAGTAGTACACTAAGCTGAAGCTTGTTTCTAGATGTGACCTGGGAGCACAAGGAAGTTAAGTGACTTGCTCAGGATCATACAGTATGCACCTAGGTGGCTGTGGGATTCAAACCCAGGTCTCCAGATCTGCAGCTCAGAGCTTTAACCAACTGTGCTATACTGCCTCATAGAGCACAGAGCTGTGAGTTTGGAGACTGAGGTTTTTATAAGGGAGGCAGTCTAGCGTAATAGAGCACAGAAATGCAGTAAAAAAGTTGAAAGTTGAACACTTAATGACACTAACAGAAACAGCTAATCAAAAGGAGGCAGTATAGCGCAGTGGTTTAAGGCTCTGAGCTGCAAACCTGGAGACCTGGGTTTGAATCCCACAGTCCCCACTTGCATACAGTGTCACCATAAGCAAGTCACTTAACTTCCTTGTGCTCCCAGGTCACACCTGTAAACAAGCTTCAGCTTAGTGTCTCTCTCCTGGTTAAAAAAAAGAAAACTGAACCCACATTCCTGAACAGAGCTGCATGCCCATAACACTTGATTAAACAACACTCATCACTGGTATTACAACAACATTGAGGCAATGGGGTGATACCTTGCAAATGGGAAAATAATCTGCTGCTACAATAATACGTCAGGGCAGTTTCACAGTACTGTAATTGAATTAGCCGAGTACCATAGCAGAAGGAAAATAAAAGCTATTATCAACTATGTTGCAGGAAAGGTTAAGTTACTGGCTTGCTGTATGTAGTGAGAGTGAAGTCCTGGAAGACAGAGTGTGGGGTTTAGGGTGAAATCATGGAATGGAGAGCAGAGATTCAAGTGAAGGCACAGGGCCTCCTTATAACAAACTGGCAATGTCTTTGCTTCTGATGAAGGGGGTCCTGGTATATGCATCCTCCTCCCCAAAATCTGGGGTTGGGGTGAGAATTGGTCCTCTCTCCCTCCCCCTCATAATTTACTCTTACAGTATGTTGGGGGAGTGTACTAATGCTCTCCATATAGAACTGGGGGAGACCCAATTGAAATGACACTTTGTGATTTAAGTAATGTGTTGAGAGCTGCAGTTATCAATAACCATTAAACTAAAATATATTAGACACTTCACTAAAACTGCATCTAAGTATTTTCCCTCCTATGTTTTACAGCACTCCATTTTGACTATATTATCTGGTGTGTCAAATTCAGTCTGAAGAAAATTCACATCCTTCAAAACAAGACAGCCAGAATTATCCTGGGCAAAGATTATTGCAGCTCAGTACACCAAGACTTAATTTTCAAAAAGTCCAATGCACGGTCATATGCATATTGCACCTATGTTTGTGTCATCCCGAATGAGTCTTAGCAGCTGTTCTGCAATTTTCAAAAGATTTGCCAATTTCTGACAAATAAGCCCTTTTGTATTAAAATTGCAGCAATGTCATTGCATTAGTGCTGTTAACCCATGACAAACTGACTAAATTCCATGCCTTGTTTCGAATTACCAAAACCACCTTGTAGATGATTTAATGTTGCAGCCTTTGCCATGGATCTTATGAGCAAATTGCTCGCCCTTCCTCCTAACTATTGAGCCCAAGACACACACAGCATTGGCCTGCTGCTATGTAAACTGAGTGGCCCTGCCAGTCTCTGTCTCTTCTGAAAAGTGGAGCTTTTTATGTTTCAGGGCCTCCACTTAGGAACATTCAAACACAAACTCTCTCTGTGTGCCCCTCCTGCTTTTTCCAGGTGTTAATGTTGGACTTGGAATACCCTGTTTCTCATGCAGTTTTAGTAAGGTTTTCTCCTGTTTTAAGCCTGTACAATATAACGAGTTTGGTGTCAACAGAATAGCTGGACTTATTCATGGCTAGCTGATTTTTATGCAGAAAGTCATGGCCAGATTTATCCAGGCGCAGGAGAAGTTAATTAAGTGAGAGTCAAACAGTGCGCTGGTTACTTATGGCTAGTAGTTCATACCTCTGAGGTCCGGGTATAATGAGGCAGCAATGTAGATTATCTATCAGTGCAGTCGTAAGTCCCACTTTGAAAACAGGACTGATGGATCCGAGATGGATTCATTCTGAAAATTATGGACCATCTGTACTAATCCATGTTTTTAGTAAATATAACACCAAACTCAGGAAGGCAATATAGCGGTTAGAGCACAGCGTTGTGAACCTGGAGACCCTGATTTGTATAAGGGAGGTAGTGTAGCCTACTGGTAAGATCACAGAGGTGTGAGTCTTGAGACCTAAGGTTTTTATAGGGGAAGCAGTCTAGCATAGTAGTTAGAGTACAGAGCTACCATATGAACCTGGAGACCCAGGTTTGTATGAGAGAGAGGCGGTGTAGACTAGTAGCTAGAGCAAAGAGTGGTGAAACTGCAGACCCAGGAATGTATGAGGGAGGCAGTTTTTCATAGTGGTTGGGATGCAGAGCTGTTAACCCAGAGACCCAGATTTGTATGAGTTAGGCAGTACAGCCTAGTGGTTAGAGTACAGAGCTGTGAACCTGAAGACCCAGGTTTGTATGAGAGAGTCAGTGTAGACCAGTGGCTGTAGCACAGAGCAGTGAACCTGCAGACCCAGGTTCATATGAAGGAGGGTCATTGAGGCACTGGTCAGGAAGCATAGGAAAACCAGCAGCAGTTTAAAAAATTCACAAATAACATTTTGTTTTTCTCAATAACAGCAAAATAAAAAATACAAATTATTCAGTATAACTATTTACAAAGGCAATACAGAGAAATCTAATAAGTCCTTCTTCTGAGGGTATCTCTTAATTCCAATTTTCAGTCTCTCATTCTCTTTACCTCCATAGCAAAAGCATTGCTGCTCTTTTTATAAGTCTTTTTCTGGGAACTCGTTAAGAGAGCCGGTTTCTCACAAAATGTTCTTGTAAGTTTATAGAATGTTCTTGTAAGTTTCGTTCCTTGTAGGTGCAGCAAAACAGTACATGGAGATCCAGAACTGACCTTTTGTTTACAACTCTGCAAAAGGCTTAAAAACTGCATAGCTGGACTCATTCATACTGTAGCTCTGTACTGTTAACTACTAAAGCTAGACTTCCTCCCTTATAAAAACCTCAGTCTCAAGACTCACATTTCTGTGCTGCGCTGTAAACAGGGAGGGGAGGAGGCACTGTGGGTCACCTTAGAGACTGGAAATGGCACCACACTCCACACAGAGGTTGTATACAGACCCCCATGTCAGGGAGAGGGAAGGGACAAGGATATGATAGAAGGCATCCTTAGGATGGCAGAGAAAGGGGAGATACTGTTGATGGGGGACCTGAATATGCCAGATGTTAACTGGAGCACATTTGCTGCAGCCACATCCAAGAGAAGGGCCATTCTCGATGCCCTGCAGGTGGCATGCCTCAGACAGCTAGTTTTGGAACCCATTCATGAGGGAGCAATCTTAGACCTCATACTGTCAAATGGGGACAGTGAGAGGATCTCAGATCTAGAAGTAGGTAGCCATCTGGGAACAAGTGACCACCAAACAGTGTGGTTCATGATAAACTCAGCTACAGAGTCAAGCCATACAAAAGTGAAGGTACTGGACTTCAGGAAAGCTGACTTTGGCAAGATGGTAGAGTGCCTTAGAAAAGCACCAGCAAACGAGCTAGAAGGAGAGGTGGAGCAACAATGGGGTAACATCAAAATTGCCATCACAGAGGCAACAAGCTTTTGTGTGAAGCAAATAAACAAATCAAAACAAAAGAAAAAGCCACTATGATTCTCAAAAGAGGTGGTGGGGAAGGTTAGGAAGAAAAAGGTAGCATTTAGGAAGTATAAGGAAACACAGAAGGAGCAGGACAGGGAACTGTACCAGTTAAGGCAGAAGGAAGCAGCGAGGGAAGTCAGAATAGCAAAGGCCCAAACTGAGGAAAAGATAGCCAACTTGGTTAAGAAGGGGGATTAAACCTTTTATATGTACATCAGGGAACATAGAAAGACAATGGGAGGGATAGTGAGGCTGAATAGAAAGGACGGTGGGTGGGCAGAGAGGGACAGTGAAAAAGCAGGGATACTGAATGAATACTTCTGCTCAGTATTCACAAAAGAGGAGGGGGAGGTGCCTAATCCAATTAACAGAAGCACTCTGGATAGGGGGTCAATCCCTGTCCTTTCACAGGAGAAAGGGTTCTGAAAGAATGCCTAAAACTGAAGGTGGACAAAGCAATGGGGCCTGACGGAATTCACCCCAGAATTCTAAAAGAATTAAAGGGAGAACTATTGATGCCACTGACTGATTACCCTTTTAAAAAAAATCATGGGAGGATGGTGTGGTACCTGAGGACTGGAGGAAGGTGGATTTGATTCCCCTTCATAAAAGTGGGAGCAAGACAGAGGTGGGAAACTACAGACCTGTCAGTTTGACCTCTGTGATAGGGAAATTGATGGAATCACTTCTGAAGGAAAGAATTGTTGAGTACCTAGAGGCCAGTGGGGCACAGGACCCAAGGCAGCATGGATTCACAGTGGGAAGGTCATGTCAAATGAATCTAATTGATTTCTTTGACTGCGTGACCAAAGTAGTAGACCAGGGAGGGGCTGTGGACATGGCCTACCTAGACTTTAGCAAGGCATTTGACACAGTCCCACACAAAAGATTAATAATCAAATTAACCAGCCTGGGAGTGGGTCCCAGGGTGGTAGCCTGGGTAAAACATTGGCTGGACAACAGGACACAGAAGGTAATTGTAAATGGAGTCCACTCTGAAGAAAGAGGGGTTACTAGTGGGGTACCGCAGGGTTCAGTACAGGGCCCAGTCCTTTTTTATATCTTTATAAGTGACATTGCAGAGGGACTGGAAGGAAAGGTATGCCTCTTTGCAGATGATACAAAGATCTGCAACAGGGTTGATACACAAGGAGGCATGGAAAGGATGAGAAGGGACTTGGCAAGGTTGGAGGAATGGTCAGAAGTATGGCAGCTTGGATTTAACGCAAAGAAGTTCAAAATAATGCACCTGGGAAACAAAAACCCAGGGGAAGATTACACAATGTGGGGGTAGTAACAACAACAAAAATGGAAAGGGACCTGGGGGGTAATCATATCAGATGACCTTAAGGTTAGCAAGCAATGTGAGAAGGCAGTAGGGAGGGCTGGGTGGATACTGGGATGTATAGGGAGAGGCATCACCAGCAGAAAACAGGAAGTTGTTATCCCTCTGTACAGACAGTTGGTGAAACCCCATCTGGAGTACTGCATCCAGTTCTGGAGACCCCATCTCCTCAAGGACATAGACAGGATGGAGGCAGTCCAGAGAAGGGCAACTAAAATGGTGCAGGGTCTACAAGAGAAGCCATATGAATAGATACTCAAGAAGCTTAATATGTATATCCTTGAGGAAAGGAGGGAGAGGGGGAACATGATAAAAACTTTTAAGTACCTCAGTGGAATCAACAAAGTCCAAGAGGGTAGCATCTTTCAGAAAAAGAGATGTGCAAGAACAATGGGACACAGTTTGAAGATAGAGGGGGGATGGCTCATGGGCAATGTGAGGAAGTATTTTTTCACAGAGAGGGTGGTGGACGCATGAAACAGCCTTCCTGAGGAGGTTGTAGGGTCTAAAACTGGGGGAGAATTCAAGAATGCATGGGACAGACATAAAGCAATTCTTGTGGGGGAAAGGAAGACATACTCTAGTGTGAGAGTGAGGGAGCATTAATATGTGTAAAGAAGTTTACATTTACGTTACAGAAAGCTGCTCACTCCCCCCCCCACCAGATCACTACATAGTATGAGAAAGAGAGAGGGATCATTACTATATGTGCACAGATGTTCAGGGTTATGAGTCAGCATTCATTTTATTAAATACTGTATACTGTACCAGTAAATCTGTCAGCCCAGGTACTAGGGGACAGGACTGAGACAGTTTGGTGCTGAAAGTACAAGTTGAAGACATGCATCAGTTAGAGCAGTGCCAGCGTGGATCAGTGGTTGCAGTGCTGTGGTCTCACACACTACAAAAAAAAAGCTGTCAACTTCAGTTGTCACGACAGTGGCACTATCCTTAAACAGTTTCTTTCATCAAGCAGCTATAAGTGGTTGAATGCTTAGGAGGACCAGAGCGTATTACCGTTTGATGCACTAAGGTACTTTAGTGTTCCGCAAATATTTTCGGGCACGAAGAAGTTTATAAATCAGATAGCGCTAATATTATCAGGCGCGAACATATTCTGTTATACAGTAATCTGTTAGTTAACTATTATGTGCAGCTTCTCCTGTAGGTAGGGAAATGGGCAGACTAGGTGGGCCAAGCGGTCCTTATCTGCTGTCAAAGTCTATGTTTCTGTGTTTCTATGTATCTCAGGTTAACTCCTTGAGTTTCACATAGCTTTTTTGCAATCATTTCAACAATATAACTATATACAATTTTAAACAAAGGGATCCCAGTATCAATGACATTTCCACATAAAGATTCACATATATTTTTTATACCCGCAGATATGCAAGAGGGAAGAAAAAACAGAAATAGCAAGGGAAGGCAGGAGATAACGAGAGGTGGAGAATTGTGAAAGTATCAGAGTGATCAGTTCCTAGGTCTCACACAAAAACTTGGTTGTGCAACCAGACAGAAAAGAAGCAGAAAGAACAGACCCTTATATTTAAACTCTTTCTGCATAACAAAAGGGGCAGGGCCTTATTCAACCCTGTCACATACCCCCTCTTTAAGAGAGAACCTGTTTTACAAAAAACAGGTTTCCAAAACTCTCTCTTAATTATCTTCTAGCATTAGCTTATCACTTTTACAGTTCAGTGCATATGCAGCACAGCAAACAGAGAAATTTCAACTCACATTTTTTCAAACTTTGGAATTCTCAATTCCTGATGCGTATATTGACAGAAGATCAGTATTGACATTCTCTTTCCCAGATTTGTGCATCACTTTAAATTTAAGTGGCTGTAGTGTCGAGTACCACCGTATGATTCTAGAATTTTTACCCTTCATTTGGTTAAGCCAACAGAGATGATTGTGATCTGTTACAAGTACAAAGTCAGCTCCTGGTAAGTAAAACTTAAGGGAATCCATGGCCCACTTTGTCACAAGGCATTCCTTTTCAATGATGGAGTATCTTTTCTCTCTGCCGTGCAGTGTCCTGCTTATGTATACAGTAGGAGGTTATTTTCCATCTATATGCTGACTCAGGACTGCACCTAGGCCTACCTCTTATGCATCAGTCTGTAACAGAAATTGTTTCTCAAAGTCTGGGCTTCTTAAAACAGTGGCTGAACATAATGCAGCCTTAATAGCCCGAGAAGCCTCATCACACTCTGGGATCTATTTCACATTGTTCAGGAACTGTTTTTGTGAGTTCAGTGAGGGGGGTCACTAACTCGGCAAAGATGAACAAATCTCCAATAATAGCCAGCCAGCCCTAAAAATGACCTGACATGTTTCTTAGTTTTGGGGACAGGGTTGTTAGCTACAACTTCTGTCTTGGAAACCACTGGCTTGACTTCTCCATTTCCCAAAACATAGCCCAAATATCTGGTTTCCTGTATGCCCATTGCTCGCTTGGCAGGATTAATTGTCAGAACTGCCTTTTTGATCGATTGGATAGCTGCTCGTAGGTGTTCCAGGTGGCTTTTCCAGTCTGGACTGTACACCACAACATCATCCATGTACAAAGCACAATAACCAGTGTGACGGGATAAAATTACATCCATGTACCGCTGGAATATAATGGGTGCGCCATGTAAAGCAAATGGCATTGTGGTGAACTGACAGAATCCTACAGGAGTGGCAAATGCAGTTTTATCTCTGGATTCTTTCACTAGGGGGATGTGCCGGTAACCCTTGGTGAGGTTGAGGGTACTGATATACTTGACACTACCCAGTCTGTCCACCAAATCATATATTCTGGGCATAGGATAACTGTCAAATTCTGACACTTGATTAAGTTTCCTAAAATCAAGGCAGATTCTCAACTCCCCTTCTTTTTTATTTACAATCACCATTAGTGATGACCAAGCACTTCTCAACTCTTCTATGATACCCAATTCTTTCATTTTTTGTGTTTCCTTAACCACATCTGCTCTTAACCGTTCTGGTGATCTGTATGTCTTTTGTCTAATAGGGCAAGCATTCCTTGTCACTATGACATGCTCAACCCTTTTTTGCTCAGCCTGGCACTGTGGTAAAAGTCCTGTTAAATGTCTTTAGCAAGTTACAAATTTCTGCACTTTGTTCAGAAGTTAAGGAAACATTTGCCTTTACAACATCAGCAGTTACAGTTTATTCCAGTCTATCATAAGCTACATCAATATCTTCTTTATCAGTTTCTGGTAAAACTAGCAAAGCAGCTTTTGGTGTTTCTTCAGTCCATTTCTTGAGGAGAGTAGCATGGCATACTTTAGTAGGATTTTTCCTATCAGGGATCTCAATCTCATAGTTAGGCCTGTAATTATTTCACATTGGTCACGGATTTCACGATTACCGTGAAATCAGTAGTCACCCGTGAAAATCTTAGTACCTCTTCCTCACTGGCATTTTGATGTAGATGTTTTCCCTCTTGTGTCCCTCCTGTGTTTCCAGCCCACCCCTGTCTGAGTACCTCCACATGCCCAACTCAGGACACCCACCGACTTAGGCAGGTGCTCCATATCCCAGCTTACCTCAGGCAGGTTCCTGCTTCTCCAGCTTCCCTCTCGCTTAACTCTGATAATGCCACAAGCACTGATAAGCCCAATTACTGCACCTCTGCCTGCTACAGCCTTGTCTGCACAAGCTGTGACCCCAGTGTTAGGACAGGAGTCCATTACTCCTGGCGCTGCTGGTTCCTTATTGTCTTGCCTCCTAAACCTTGCCACTGGCAAGTTCCAATTGAAGAGGAGGAAGAAGATCTGGGTCACACAAAAGTGGAACCAATGCATGGAGCTCATGGAAGGGCTGCAGATGGGAATGAGCTCAGCAGGGATGATCGATCAAGCAGGTACAATAACAGCAGGCAGGGATCATTGAGAGCGAGCCGTAGGTTGTTATCTGCAGTTAGAGCTGGGGAAGGGGGGGTTATCTCTCGGATCACATTGGTGTGCTGCAGAGCTTCCACTAATTGCAGTTTCGAGATTGTGCAGGAATCAGGAGCACTTCTGAGCCCTGTTTGTTTGTTTAAATAAATATCTGTTTTGGGGACCGTGAAGTGCCGTGAAATTTGTCAACTTTCACCATGAAAAAATTACAGCTGTACTCATAGTTAATTGCGCCAGTATGTCTAAGCACCTTATAAGGCCCTTGCCACTTCATTAACAGTTTATTTTCTGTAGTGGATAACAGTAGCAAGACCTTTTCACCTTGCTCAAAACCTTTTTCTTTTACCCCATGGTCATAATACACCTTCTACTGATTTTGGGCCGCTTCCTGATTACTATGGACGATTTCAACATATTTTGCCAGATTCTTTCTCAGGGCACAAATATAAGATATAATAGATTGCTTCTGATGGGGGTTATCTCCTCATGTTTCTTTTATTGCATCTAGTGGCCCTCTAGGTTGTCTACCATACATAATTTCAAATGGTGAAAAAATTGTTGATGCCTGTGGCACTTCTCTGTAAGTAAAAAGCAGGTATGGTAAGTATTGGTCCCAGTCTTTCCCTTCGCCTTTTACAAACCTTTTTAACATGCATTTTAGGGTTTGATTAAAATGCTCAAAAAGACAATCAATCTGAGGGTGAAAGGGAAGGTTCTTATGGCAGTGATACCTAGTAGTCAGTACAGCTCCTTCAGTAATGCAGCACCAAAATTACTACCCTCATCAATAATAATCTCTTTTGTTATGCCCACCCTGGTGAAAATTTTGGCAAGCTCTGCTGCCACTTTTGGGGCTGTGACAGTGCACATTGGAACTGCCGCTGTGTAATGAGTAGCATAGTCATGTACTATCAAAATCAATCGATTACCCTTTTTACTTTTGTCTAAGGGGCCAGCAAGATCCATTGCAATCCTCTCAAAAGGTACATCTATCAAGGGTAGGGGCACCAGGGACACCTTGTCTTTTTTAGTCACTGGGGCTACTTTCTGACACCCAGCACAAGAACTGCAATAGTTAGCAACATCTTCATGAATTCCAGGCCAGTAAAATCTGTACAGCTGTCGGAACAAAGGCTTATAATATCACTTTTTACAATAATGCACTTAGCGTCACCTCGGGCTTTACCCAAAAATTATTTCATAAATTACCCAACATAATAAATATTTACATGTGACATTATCCTATGCTGTCCAGATTCAAGTATAATGGTAAATGACACTGCTTACCACCTGTATAGTTATATGAAAAATAGATATTTTATTTACTCCTATACAATGGTTCTAAATATTCCTCATTAGCGAAAATATCAAGCCTAATCTTGTACACATCAACAAAATTGTTTTAGAAAATCCAGCAACTAATAAAAAACATTTTTAACAAATAAGCATAGCAAATGATAAGCCATATGCATTATGATAAATGGTAATAATTAAACTAAACTTTTGTTATACTTTGCATGTTTTTATGAATGAAGTTTATGTTAAATGCTATCTCATAAGATCAATGTGTTAGATTATTTTGTATAAAACTTGTTTCAAAGCTTCATTGCATGTAAAATGTATTTTCTATGAGAACTGGCAATAACTCATTACATCAGTGATTTGTACTATACTTTCATGAAACTCAGTTTTAACTTTTCAGATCATGCAAAATTCTTTGTTCAAAGCTTTTAAGCTATATACCCAGATTCTATAGTTAAAAGCAAGTTCACTTCTTACTTTCCCAGATAAACCAATTTAAATTACCAAGACTATTAATTAAAATTAGTGAAAGTAATTAAAAAGGGATACTTATATTTCTGGTTGTAGAAGTGGTTCTTCTTTTCTTCACTTAGAACTCTGGCTGAGTCTGGCTTTCGATGAAAAGGTCTCTTTGTCAGCTAACTTCGACCCTGGAACATCTTTTAGCATGGATACACTCTGCAAGTTAAACTTTTTGCTGAAAATCAGTTTTTGGATTTGTAGAACACAGCTTCAATCTGCACAGTCCATAGCAATACTGGATTCAAAGAACTTTCTTGTGGATAGCAAAGTTGTTTCAACAACTGGAACTTAATGACTGTTCATGTTTCATCTGTTTTTAAAACCTCAAGACACTAGACCGTTCCCTCACAACGCTGTAAAGCTTGTGTGAGTTTTAAAAATAAGTCTGTGTCTGGCTAACAACAGGCAACATTGCTCCAGTCAAAGTTCAGCAGACAAGACACAGACCTTGCTTCATACACAATGAGAATGTCCTTGCTTCTCATCAAGAGCCTCTGGATATCTTCAAAAGCACTGAGTTTTGGCTCTCCCTAGGCTGATCCCTGCATTTCAAACAGGTGTGGCACAACGTTCTTTGGCCTAGCTACAGCATAAAGCCTTTAGAATTCTTAGTTAACCAAACAGAGATCCTTTTTGCATCAGTTCCTGGTCCAGAATGAGGTGTGACCAGACAGGTTAACTAATAGGAAAACTGCGCTGGTGATGTCATCACCAGATTTTGATTGGCCTGAGTCACTAAAAAGGTAGGGCATCTCAGAAGATAAATGATGGCATACAGACGTGCCTCCTAAGACACTCCCCTTCTCCTCAAACTTGGTTTTAGTTCAAACTTATTTTTCTTTAATACAATCCTTATTTGACCTAATTTAAACATTAAACTCACATATTCAGGTGTTTTACCAAGTTAATCATATTTGTGAAATATTTATGTTTCTGACATGGATATTTCCTAAGTTACACCATTAAGGTTATAACGTCATAATTTTGTGAAAACTTCTTAAAATAAAATGATAGTTTTACGCTAAGTAGTCTAAGCTACATAATGATATAAGATTTGTAAGAAAATCCATTCCTAAAGTCCTTAAAACATTACTTTTTGTAGAGACACACAAGTTCCTTTGTTCTTTCCTTGAAACAATAAATCACCGTCAGAAAAAGTGAATTCACTATAAACTTTTAGATGGTATTTATCTGTATAGCAACACACTACAGATTTAAAAGTTATATTGTTAGACTGCTTAAAATGTTAGCTATCATGAGATACTAGGTTTGTCTAGTTTTGAAATAAGAAAATGATATTAAATAAATTGTATTTATAACTTTAGGACCCTTCACTCTGCAATCATGAAATTGGGTATGCTTATTCATCATACTAGTGTCCAATAACTGTCCAATTTTCATGGTGGCACCATATTGGGTTTTCAAGTTATAAACAACATACTTTTCTAATATACAAAGTAATGGGACTTTTAAACTGCATCTTGTAAGACAAGTTTTTTTTCTTCTTAGTGCTACCAGTCACATGATCTCCTATCTGATTGTCTGATTGTAGTCATGATACCTAGGCCAAGATTTTCGCAGTACAAACACCCTTATAAATCTTAATAAAAGTGTCTTCCCTGGAATGTGGAACATGTAAGTTAGGCCCCATCTTATATCTGTTCTACAGCTAGAGCACAGAGCACAGCAATTTAAAACAGGCTTTTTAAGACCATTTTTTTCTGAACTCTGAAACTGTCTTCATTTTAAATTGCATCATTCCTCCTTTTTACTGTTTTTAAGACTTAATTAACATTAATCTTAACCAGAAATTAGAGTAAACATTTCCCATCTTAATACCATATAACAATCAGATAAAATAATAATTAAAAATCAATTCTTGATAATAAAAATAAAATAATTGTTCCATCAAGGGTTTTGTCCCTACACAGCAATCTGGCAAGGATGCGATCCCTCCCTGAGTGACCAGCCATAGGACTACAGTATCATGTGCTATCTGTAATGACTCAGATCTATACTTTTGTGGTATAACCAATTGTTCTGCCTGGTCCTGTATCTGAGGTTTATCCCAAACTCTGTACAGTAGCCTGTGATGCTTGGCCAAATGGTTATGACTGTTCTGTGATATTTGTAATATAAAAAAAATAGTGTGTGATTGTCACAGTGTGCCATGGGTGCCCCCCCCAGGTTTCGCTTACAGTCAAGTGACCTGAAACCAGGAGGTAATTAAGACTAGAGAGACTTGATTAAGGGTCTCCTGTTTTTCTATCTTAATTAGAACTGACCCAGCTGCCAGGATGTAGGGCTCGTGAACTTTTATGACATCTTAGAGGAAAAACATGTATTCCACCACGGTGTGAAAAATTGTAAAATCTTTGACCTTCCTTAGGAACAGGAAACCACACAAGATCAAAGGAAAGGCTTGATTAAAGACTGTCATAATTTGGGAAAATAGTTTTTGCTGAAGTCACAGTATTTAAAATATATCCTGACAGGAAGATCATTGTTTGTATATTTTTTATATTCTAAAAAGAGGAGCTAGATGACATCATAGAAGGAGTGTGGAAACAGAGTTAAACTGTATTCTGTGTTTGAACTGAGTGACGTTTCTTTTTTTGGCTCTTAAGAAACAAGATCTAACTATAAGCACTATAGAGGTAATGCATTAGATAGAAAAAGACTAACTGTATTGTGGTAGGAGCTTATGTTTTGTGCTTTAACCTTGTTCTTTTAAGTGATTGTATGCTTTTTGATATAGTGTTCTGTGTTTACATTTTACATATATTTATCCATTTTACTAAAAAATATTATTTTGAAAGACTGCCTGGGTATGTCTTCGAAGTTCTTCTTGCATGTAACATATAGAGGGTTAAGACTGACAAAAACTGTTCATGAGCTTGATTGTATTACTAAACTGGGGAAAGGTAAGACTATACCTAAGTTCTTTTATAGAGTTTTTAGGATTCATTTTGGATACCTGGTTAGGTGCCCTTAGGCAAAAGATATATTGTATCCCCCGAAGAGAATTTTATCTGAGCCTGTACATTTGGGTATGCTAACATAAGGTTAACAGTTTGAATCCCCCCAGAACTTGAGAACAAAGGTGATTCAGACCCACAATCAGACAGGAGGGTTACCCTGTCTGTTACCCTGTTCACAACACTGTGCTTGGAGGTTGGCACTGTGGGAGCAGAGGGCCTGACCTGCTGAGTGCATTTTTGTGACAGATTTGGTTGGCAGCGGTGCGGATAAAATTGGTAACACAAGCTTTAGCTGTTTAGTGTGTCAGCTTAATACTGTACAGCTCACTTGCAAAATAAGGCAGTGATTTATTTTTAAAGAAGAAACAGAACTATATCATTTTGTTTACAGTTAAGTTCCTACCTGTTTTATTTTTTTTCTAAAGTGCAAGTTAGAGTAACAGTAGTTAGGGAAGAAGATGGCTTCCAAGTACAGCAGGCACCCTGTAGACTACTTGAGGCAGTTGTGCCAGGACAGAGGAGTCCTATATGAGGGGAGAGCCACCAAGCAGAACCTCATGGATGCCCTGATGGCAGTAGATACCCGGAGCATTGAGTTACC
Source organism: Neoceratodus forsteri (assembly GCA_016271365.2). Lineage (NCBI taxonomy): Eukaryota > Metazoa > Chordata > Ceratodontiformes > Ceratodontidae > Neoceratodus > Neoceratodus forsteri. The sequence continues at coordinate 1,626,218,415 of CM028129.1, forward strand.
AACTGTGACTGAAAAAGACCAAACCTTGGACGAAGAGGGGCTAGCAGGCAGTGCAGTGTCCCAATCCAGTGGGGAGGACAGCAGGGCCAGTGCAAGTGAAGGGCCACATCAGCAGGGAAAGGTTACCAGCATTCTGGAGCCAGAAGCAATCAGGCTACAGATTGAGTTGTGCAGAATGGAGCTGGAGTTCCAGAAGGAGGCTGAACGAGAACAGTGAGAGGCTGAACGATAACGTCAAGAGGCAAAGCGAGAACAGCGGGAGGCTGACAGTGAAGAGCGGAGCACCAGAGGTGTCATGAACTGGAGAAGTTACGACTCCAACCACCAGCACCAGAGCAGGTCAGTGGCTTGGGTTTAACTGGAACTACAGGACTGGGTTACAAATTGAATTCCAAATTGATAGCTGAATTTAAAGAGGGGGAGGATATGGATGCCTTTTTACTTTGAAAAAGTTTGTATTCAGGCTAAAATTCCTAGAGGGTCCTGGAGCTTCCGGCTATCCCCACTACTTACCAGGAAAGCTCGAGATGCATTGGGTCAAATGGACAATGAAGACAGTAAACGGAGCTAAATTCTGTAAGCTCAGGAGAAGCCCTGATATGAGCTACGAGGAGCTAGCCATGAAAAAACGTCAGTTTTTAAAATGTTGGTGGGAACTGAAGCAAACTCTGTAGATAAAATTGAAAATGCTATTTTGTTAGAACAGTTTTTGGGGGCATGCCCAGCAGAGCTGAAAACCTGGCAGGAGGACTGAGATCCCAAAGCAGTGCATGAGGCTGTTGAACTCTCGGACCGCTATGCCAAGAATAGACCTGCTCTGAGAGTGAATGGGGCGGGCGTGGCAGCGCAGAAAGGGAAAAGCACACCTTTAGGGCAGCTAAAACCCTCATTGCCTCCACCAAAATCAGTTAGCCCCAGGTTTCCAAGAAAAGAGTTCTCTGAGAAAAGAAGCAAATGTTGAGTTTGTAAAGAAACTGGGCATGTTGCCAGACAGTGTCACCAAAGGATGAGCAATATGCAGAATGGGGCTAGGAAAGAAGTGGGTTGTTTGTGTGTCCCTGGAAGCATGCCTGTGAACATGAGGGAACACATGCACCCAGTCATGGTGAATGGTGTACAGACACAAGGGTTAAGGGACACAGTGGCATCCATGACATTGGTAAATGGGGATCTGGTGGAGCCTGGTCAGCTTATACCCAATAAATATGTAACTGTACAAGACTTCACTGGGGGGGACATTGCCACTCGCTAGTGTTCTCCTAGACTGGGGTGAAATGGGGGAACTGTGCAACAGGTGGCTGTAGCCAAAACTTTAGCAGTTGATGTCATCCTTGGCAACAATCTCAAACAGGGGATGGTGTCTGCAGTTATCTGTAGCCAAGTGGGAAGGGGAAATTGTAGTCCCCTGGACCCCACAGAAGCCAGTGTGGAAATCACTGGGAGGCTCATTCCCCAGCATGTGTCTCCTGATATGGAGACACATGAAAAGGGGGTATAAATTTCCCCAGTAGCAGTTAACCACACAGCTACGGAGGGTTACTCCGAAGAAGGAGGGGTGACCCATTGTCAAAGGGTTAGGGATGACAGTGATCCTCAGTGCCCTGATGCTAGTGCTAGGGACCCTGGTTTAGAGACTGAAGGGGACCTGTTCCATACCTTGGGAATGTGTAAGGAGTTTGCAGCTGCTCAGAAAAGTGACCCTAGTCTACAGAAGTTGAGGGCTTGGGCAGACTCTGATGGAGCACGGGGAAGTGACAGTAAACATAAAGTTTATTGGGAAAATGGACTGATGTGTACTCAGGCTGTGACGACAGAGGAAGGGGTGATAGGCAGGCAACTTGTCATTCTCCAAGCGTATCATGAGCAGTTGCTCAAGATTGCACACGATATTCCCTTGTCTAGTCATCTGGGAATCGCACACACTATGCAGCGGTTGGTCCAGAATTTCTATTTGCCCAACTTCACCCAGCAGGTGAAGGAGTATTGCAAGTCTTGTCACCGGTGCCAAGAAATAGGGAAGGCAGGTAAGAAAACCCAAGCTGCCCTAATTCCATTACCCATAGTGGAGGAGCCATTCCAGAGGGTGAAAATGGATATTGTGGTGCCTTTAAATACCCCCAGCTCCTCCAGGAAGAGGTTCATCCTGACTGTGGTGGATTATGCCACCCGGTACCCTGAGGCAGTTGCCCTATCCTCACTGAGGACAGACAAAGTGGCAGATGCCTTGCTAGGGATTTTCTCCCATGTTGGGTTTCTGCAGGAGATTATCGCAGATCAAGGGGGTTCCTTCATGTTGGACCTGATAAAATGTTTCTGGGAGAAGTGATGGGTTGGTGCAAAAGCACATGACACCTTACCACCCGCAAGCCAGTGGGCTTGTGGAAAGATTTAATGGTACCCTGAAGTCAGTGCTCCAAGCATTTGCTGAACAGCATGGGAGAGACTGGGAGAGATGTCTTCCCACCTGTTTTTTGCATACAGGGAGGTGCCCCAAGAGTCAACAGGATTTTCCCCCTTCAAACTCTTACATGGATGCCGGGTATGTAGGCCTCTAGACTTGATCTGGGAGGACTGGGAAGGCAAGCACGCCACCCAGGGAACTCCCATGGTGGATTACGTCCTTAGGTTTAGGGAAAGGCTGAAGGAGCTGATGGAGACAACCCAGAGCAACCTGGCAGCTGCACAACGGAAACTAAAAGTGTGGTACTACCGCAGAGCCAGAGCTCACTCATACACGGTGGGTCAGGAAGTCATGGTTCTTATTCTGGTCTAGAAAGACAAGCTGCAGGCTGAGTGGGCAGGACCATACAAAGTAGTTAGGAAGGTAAATGACGTGAACTATATCATAGAGTTGTCTGGCAGAAGACAGACAGAAAGAATATACCATGTCAACATGATGAAGCCATATGCTAGTAGGGCTGTCATGGTGTTTGCAGTATGTAGTCCTGGGAAGGGGACAGATGAAGGAGACCCTTTCTGGACTTGCTGGAAGAAAGCAAGCAGGAGTCCTCAGCAGAGGCAGTTAAATTGTCTCCCCAGCTGGCCCTGGACAAGATCCAGGAAGTAAGGGAGGTTTTAGAAGACTTTGCTCCACTGTTTAGTGCCAAGCCTGGACTAACCCCCTTAGCAAAACTTGATGTGGAGACAGGGATACAGACATCCATACGGTGGACAGCATATTGGGTGTCGGAGGCTGTCCAAAAGGACATTAGGAGGGAGGTGGAGGAAATGCTGGATTTAGGGGTAATCCAGAGATCCCACAGCCCCCTGGGCCTCACCTGTAGTCCTTGTGCCCAAGCCAGATGGCTCTACTCATTTCTGTGTGGACTATCATGGACTGAATGCAGTCACAAAGTCAGACGCCCACCCGATGCCCCGGATGGATGAACTCCTGGACAAGTTTGGAGGGGTGACCTACCTTACAACAATTGACCTGACAAAGGGGTATTGGCAGGTAGAGTTAACTGACAGAGCTAGGGAGAGGTCGACCTTCATCACTCTGATAGGCTTATTTGAGTTTAAAGTAATGCCTTTCGTAATGAAGAATGCCCCAGCCACTTTCCAAAGTTTGGTGACCAGGTGTTAAATGGTGCTGAGGAGTATATCGTGGCATACCTGGATGACATTGCCATCTTTAGTGCCAGCTGGGAGGAACACCTGTCCCACCTTAGGGAAGTGCTAGGCAGGATACAGAGTGCCGGGCTACTGTCAAAGCTGAGAAGTGCCAGGTGGCCATGGCTGAAGTGGCATACCTTGGGCATGTTGTAGGCCGGGGACAGCTTCGTCCTAACCAAGTAATAATAGAGGTGATCCAGGCATGGCCCTGACCAGAAATACAGAAGCAGGTCAGGAGTTTTCTCAGGACAGCAGGGTACTATAGGAAATTTGTACCCAGTTACAGCGCCTTGGCTGCTCCCCTATCTGAACTGATAAAGAAAAAGATGCCTAAGAAAATTACCAGGGAACCAGCCTGTGAAAAAGCCTTTACCAGACTAAAGAATGTACTGTGCAGTGCTCCTGTATTAACAAGTCCTGACTGTTGCAGACCCTGTATAGTCCAGACTGACGCCTCAGACGTGGATATTGGGGCAGTACTGAGTCAGACATCCCACCAAGAGAAAGATCACCCGGTAGTGTACCTGAGTAAAAAGTTACTTACCAGGGAGCAGGCATACTCCACTGTGGAAAAAGAGTGTCTTGCCATAATGTGGGCCCTAAAAAAGTTGGAGCCATACTTATGTGGGCAGCATTTTGAGGTACAAATGGACCACAACCCCCTGCTTTAGCTGACCCAAATGGGGAAAAAACTAATGGTAGACTATTAAGATGGAGTCTTGCCTTGCAAGGGTGTATGACATGACAATCTTACATAGGGCTAGAGCGACCAATCAGAACGCCAATGATCTGTCTCGTGTATATGAAGAGTGAACTGATTTAGGAAGCTCATCCCATGCAGGGGATAGAGTCCCCAAATTCAGTCTAGGTGGGGAGGAGTGTGACGCTTGGCCAGTTGGTTATGATTGTTCTATGATATTTGTAATATAAAAAAAATAGTGTGTGATTGTCACAGTGTGTCGTGGGTGCCCCCCCACCAGGTTTCAGTTACAGTCAAGTGACCTGAAACCAGGAGGTAATTAAAAGACTATAGAAACTTAATTAAGGGTCTTCTGTTTTTCTATCTTAATTAGAACTGACCCAGCTGCCAGGATATAGGGCTCATAAACTTTTATTAAGTCTAAGAGGAAAAAACATGTATTCCACCATAGTGTGAAAAGTTGTAAAATCTTTTACCTGCCTTGGAAACAGAAAACCACACAAGATCAAATGAAAGGATTGATTAAAGACTGTCATAATTTGAGAAATTAGTTTTTGCTGAAGTCACAGGTATTTAAAATATCTCCTGACAGGAAGATCATTGTTTGTATATTTTTTAATTCTAAAAGGAGGAGTTAGATGACATCATAGAAGGGTTGTGGAAACAGAGTTAAACTGTATTCTGTGTTTGAACTGAGTGATATTTCTTTCTTGGTTCTTAAGAAACAAGATCTAACTATAAACACTATAGAGGTAATACATTAGATAGAAAAAGTCTAATTGTATTGTGGTAGGAGTTTATGTTTTGTACTTTAACCTTATTTTTTAAGTGATTGTATGCTTTTTGATATAGTGTTCTGTGTTTACATTTTGCATATTTTATTTTAGTAAAAAATATTATTTTGAAAGACTGCCTGGGTGTGTCTTCAAAGTTCTTCTTGCATGTGACGTATAGAGGGTTAAGACTGACAAAAATTGTTCATGAGCTTGATGGTGTTACTAAACTGGGAAAAGGTAAGAATATACCTAAGGTCTTTTATAGAGTTTTAAGGGTTCATTTTGGATACCTGGTTAGGTGCCCTTAGGCAAAAGATATATTGCATCCCCTAAAGAGAATTTTATCTGAGCCTGTACATTTGGGTACACTAGCATAAGGTTCACAGTTTGATTCCCCCAGAACTTGAGACCAAAAGTGATTCAGATCCACAAGCAGACAGGAGGGTTACCTTGTCTGTTACCTATTCACAGTACTGTGCTCAGAGGTTGGCACTGTGGGAGCAGGGGGCCTGACTTGCTGAGTGCATTTGTGACATAGCCCATTACATTTTTTAAACATAGGTTCACTATGTTTTTGTTTTACCCCCAGCTGCTTAAAATAACCCTGGAGAGAAACATCTTTAGTGTGCTCTGAAACAAAATCACAATCAGTTATCAGTTTAGCTTCAGCATTTTCAAAATTTCACCCCTTATGTCCATCAGTCTTTTGTTGCCACTGTTGTTTCAAGCATCTTCTTTCTTTCCTGGACTTCTGGATCTTGGAGTTGGGCTCAAACAAGTCTGAATCAAAGTCATCGAAAGGAAAAGTGTCCCTATCATCTGAGATTTTCTTTGCCTGAGCTCTTGTTACCACTGCTGCTGAAACATCAGGATTTATTCCCTCTTTGATTAACTCAGTAAATCCTTGAAAGTTATTTCCAATAATCACAGGTACACGTAACTTAGATACTACCCCCACTTTCAGTTGGTGCGACATCTCATTAATAGTCAGAGTCACTTGGCTGGTGGGATAGTATCGAGTATCCTGTGGATGCAGATGACACTAGTACCTGGTCCTTTTGGACATTGTTTTCCTAACACTTCAATATGTACTAGGGTCTGTCTGCTTCCTGAATCTATAAGTACCCTCACAGTCGCATTTCCCAACTTCAGATCTGTTAAGTACTTGCCCCAATTTGCTAAGGACAAATCTGCTCCACTGTCACTCTTCTTACTATGGCAATTTCTTGCAGTGTGACATGGCTTATTACAGTTATAGCAAATAAAGTCTTTGGGTGCAGATTTGTTACCATCACCAGAGTTCTTATTAGACTTGGAGTTTAAATGGGAAAAAGAGTATCTTACCAATGCTTGGCTGTTACCTCGCTGCTGTGGTGTCTGTCTGGCCATCTGGTAGTCTTCGGCCAAAGAAATGGCCTTTTCCCCACTTTCGGGTCAGTGTTCTTTTATCTAAAGCTGTACTTCTGTAGGAAGCATGTTGATGAATAGCTTCATTGTATATGTGTCGATGATCTATGAGACTGTTTTGCCCTCTGGTTAGAGTAATTTCATCAAGAGTTCTCTGAGTCAGGTGAAGGCTTCTCGAGGATTGTCGACTGAGCTGTACTTCACAGATCGAAATCTCTGCCTGTAGGTTTCTCCTGAGATGTCAAACCTTTTCAGAATTTCACATTTCACCAGGTCATAGTTTTCTGACTGTACAGTGTCCATATTTTTGTAGGCAAATTGGGCTTTCCCTGTCAGGTAAGGTACCTGGTTGTCCATTCCTGTTTTGGCCACTGGCAGACTGCAGCAACCCTTTCAAAAGTTGTCAGGTATGCTTCAATATCATCTGAGGGACACAGCTTTGTAAGTTTAATGTATTTTAAGTTGTTTGTGTCTTTTTGCTCTGCTAGACCTATGTCAGATCCTTCAGCTTTGATAACTTGCAAGGCATCCATCATTGCATCTCTTCTCTTCTTTGCTGCTCCTGTCAGTGCATCTCTTCTTTTCTCTGCTACTCCTCTGATTTTCTGTGCTGCTCCTTTTGCTGCAGAATCCATACCTTTCTGCTATGCTTCCTTGGTACCAGGTACCCACACACAAAACTCCTGGCTTAGAGTATGCACAGCATGAATTCCACTTAGGCTGATACCATCTGTCATCAAGGCACAGGTTAGACAGCATAGGGAAAACCAGGAGCAGTTTCAAAATTCACAAATAACATTTTATTTTTCTCAATAACAGCAAAATAAATAAAAAAATATTCAGTATAACTATTTACAAAGGCAGTACAAACAGAGAAAGCTAAGTCCTTCTTCTGAGGTATCTCTTAACTCCAAGTTTCAGTCTCTCATTCTCCTTGTCTCTCTAGCAAAATCATTGCTGCCATTTTTGTGAGTCTTTTTCTGGTAACTCATTAAGAGAGCCTGTTTCTCACAGAATGTTCTTGTAAGTTTACAGAATGTTCTTATAAGTTTAATTCCTTTCAGGTGCAGCAAAACAGTACATGGTGACCCAGAACTGACCTCTTGTTTACAGCTCTGCAAAAAGCTTAGCAACTGCATTTCAGGTTAACCCCTTGAGTTCCAAATAGCTTTTTGCAATCATTTCAACAGTATAACTATATACAGTTTTAAACAAAGGGATCCCAGTATCAGTGACATTTCCACATAAAGATTTACATGTATTTTTATATCCGCTGATATGCAAGGTTGAAAAAAGACAGAAATAGCAAGGGAAGGCACAGAGATAACGAGAGGAGGAGAATTGTGAAACCATCAGAGTGATCAGTTCCTAGGTCTCACACAAAAATGTGGTTGTGCAACCAGACAGACAAGAGACAGAAGAGGAGCAGAAAGAAAAGACCCTTGCATTTAAACTCTTTCTGCATAACAAATGGGGAAGGGCCTTATTCAACCCTGTCACAAGGAGGAAGTGTACCCTAGTGGTTAGAGTACAGAGCTGTGGCTCTGTAGACCCAGGTTTGTATGAAGGAGGAAGTGTACCCTAGAGTTTAGAACTTAGAGTGGTGAAGCTGCATGCCCAGGTTTGTATGAGGAAGGCAGTGTAGCCTAGTGGTTAGAGTACAGAGCTGTGAATCTGCATACCCAGGTTTGTATGAGTTAGGCAGTACAGTCTAGTGGGTAGAGCACAATGTTGTGAACCTGGAGACCCTGGTTTGTATAAGGTAGGCAGTGTAGCCTAGAGGTTATAGTGCAGAGCTGTGAACTTGGTGACTGTGATCTTAGTAGTTATAGTAAAGAGTGGTGAACCTACAGACCCAGATTTGTATAAAGGTGGCAGTGAAGCAGTTAAAGCACAGAACTATGATTCTGCAGGCATAAGTTTGAATTGTATTGCCTGACACATTCACTGTGGGACCCTGAACAAATCTTTTATGCTCCCTGTGCTTAACCTCACCCTCACTCTCCCTTTCTATACTGACCCCCCCGAGTTTTCCTTAATCTCTCCTCTCACTCTTGCTTTCTATACTGACCACCCAGCATTTTCCTTAACCTCCCATTTAGCTCTCTCACTCTCTTTCTCTGTACTAAACTCCTGTGTAGGGCTGGGCAAAATTAGCAAATTCTAATTTTGCAGGGTTTTTGTTTTTGAAATTTCATGAATTTGTTTTAGAAATATCCAAAAATCTTTAATTGGTCATATCCCAGTCAATATTATAGGTAAAGATATGCAATTTGACATGCCTATTATCTAGACAATGCTCCACAGGGATGCCAAATATCATGATATTTGCACAAAGTGAGAGGAAGTTATAGGGGTTCAAATTCTGGAAATGTATTATTCATGTGACATTTTTTGAAAATATTTCTATTCTTACAACTTAGCCACCATTGAAACCAGATAACTGAAAATGTATATGCATACTTTCTTGTCAGAGCTATAGAAACTGCTAAATAGAGAGGTAATTGGTTTTGTAAATTGTAAGATATAGCCATTCAAAATTTCAGTTTATTTGTTAAATTGTATGAATATTTTCAAAATATTTGGATGTTAATAACTCAACTGCTATTGCAGGTATACTCCCAAGATTTGTCATGAATACAAAAATAAATATATTCTTGAATCTAATTAAAATTTAGTTATTAGGTTAAAAGTTATTGTAGATACTTTAGGACTCACTAATTGGAAACATTTGCTCAGAAATTCATGGATACATAATTGTAATACTACTAGAATTCCACTTGTGGAATTTAACTTTTATAGAGCACTTATCAGCACTGAATCGACTTACCTGCACTACCATCATGGCCTTGCAATACCCCTCGAACACTCCTGCAACAGTGATGCCCAGCATTGTGCTCCTTCATGACTAAAGATATCCAGATACTTCTGTCACAGTGGCCTCAGTCACAACTAGTTGTAAGGCTTGGCATCACTTTGTGCCACTATTTTCAAATAGTTAAAATATACATTGTTAACTACAGGGTGGTTAAAGTGTCAGCAGTGGCACTGTGGCACTGTACAGAGGCAATGCTGAACATGCATTTATTTCCACAAGTCATTAAGTCAGTGAGCGCTAGTGGTTATCTGGTATATTGGAAGGATTCAGGCACAGTGATGTCCATGACTATTCGTCATGGCTTGTCTCTCGAGATAGTGACCTGACACTTAGCACCACTATACTTTTACTGTGGAGCCTCCTATAAGTGCTGCCTTATTGCCATTTTAACCAGTCTTTACCTTCTTCTACAATGGCAACTCAAGTGTATGACTGGGCAAAAGGTATGGACCTGGCTTCAACAGAAGTAGCACAACATTCTACAATTTCACAAAAGCTCATGAAATGCAACTCTAATTACTGATGTTATTTTGCAATATTTAGCTGCACACTGCTTGGCCAGCCAGAGACTTGAGAGTTGACACACACAGACTCTTTTCCATAGTGTTTTTTTCTCCCAGCCGGCAGCTCATCTCTCAGGGATGCACCCTGTTCACAGGGATATACCATGATCAAACTGAACAAAGCCATTACTCAGTTGGCTACTGTAATCTTCTCCAACATTTTTTTTCCCTCTCATCTCCCTGGTCAGGGCAGTGCCTCTGTCAGCCTCGCACAGCCACAGCTTTCGCTGTGGCAGGAGAAAGCACCCTGGCCCAGCCACAAGGGTTGCTGTGGTAGTGGAACCCAATGACAACTCTTCCCAACTGAGATGCATTGCCAAGCAGCAGCTATTTCAGCCATGGATTATATCCAAACCCAGGTCGTCAGCATGGCATTGTGATGCTCTGCTGCTGGGCCATGGGGGTGGTCTCAAAGCCTAATATTTAGAGTCAATAAACATAACAAAATTGGTGATATTCTGTTCTATGGTTTTAAAATTGTAGGGGCTTAAAATTCTGTAGTTTACATAATTGCAAAATGTAATTTTAAAATGTATGAAAGTTTGGAGGCTTTTAACCAGGGGCAATGGAAAACTGCACCTACAATTTTATTGTGGCATCCACAGTTCTCTACAAAAACCGACATGTTCCACAATTTCTTACATTTTTTGGTTTTTTTCTTCGATTTGTGTAAAAAGTATTAACATTTTCAATAAAAGACTCTCAAATATATTGACAGTTTTGCATGCAGACTTGGGTTTGGCCAAAACAAAGCAGTACAAGGTGGGGAAGGGTTTTATGTGACACTGCTTTCATTTGAATCTTTTGCTTTGTTCACACGTACATGCTTGGTGCACTCTCATCCATGCTGTTCACCTGCTACTGCAGCCATGCTGCTCATGACAGCTATTCACATGGGTACTTTTGTGCACTGGTGCAGGGTAACAGCCAGTACTTCCAGCGTTTTCACCAAATTTCCACCAGAGCTCAGAATAGTAATTACATAAATGGAAGAAAAACTGAAGTAGACCTTTAAAAACTGCTAGACAGTAGAGAGTCCTGAGAGTGATTTTCATGTAGATGCGTAGCATGCTAGTTAAACTGTTTTTTGCCTTTTGTTTAGTGTAAACTAGCCATTTTTTGTGAAGCTGAAATGTATAGTTCTGCACACGTTGAAATCACTTTGCAAGTTATAGACTTTTAAGGAAGTGGGCAGGAGGGGAAAAAGATTGTTGCATAGTCTTTTTTCTTGGTCTCTCTGATCCTTGTGGTTACTGCGTTGTACTGTACAAATCTGCCACATTCTCTGATGAGCACTGTACATGGACCAATGCCAGCACCATTGTGAGTGGTGCCAGCTGTTCAGATGGCTGCACGGAACTCCTACATCACTATGCAGTCCCAAGAAAACGGGGATCGTGGTCACAATGCAATGCAAAAACGACAAAATGGTTGCATTCACACATGTACAGCAGCAATGATCTGGTTGCTGTGTACCACCCACAATGACACAGATTTGGCCGTGTGAACGGCCCTCTTGTCTGGGTTGGTTTCAAAATGCACTGGCCAAACATAAGTACACTTAAGCACTTAACATTTGATTTGTTTTGAAGCAGTCTATCAGAAAACTTATTGTTGCCACAGAGATTAAAACAATATATGGGAGAAAAGGTGCAAATGATCCCATTTGTCTAAATGGGGTGTTAACTACGAAGTCTTTTTGTAAGTGGTAGGGCATACTTTCATTCAAACTAGTTTTGACTCACATATCTGAGGATTTTGGATGGCCCTGCTGATTATAAACTTGAATAGGTTAGTTGGTGACAGTGATCCTACTCTTAACAATCTACAACACAGATGCTCACATACAAAGACTGCAATACAAACTTGACTAAAGTCTGGAAGCAAGCTTATAAAACACATAAAATGTATGTGAACATTTATCTTTAACTAAACAAAATCATTGCAACCATCGTAAAACAAAGGTAAATTACAGGGTACACTGACTACTGTATAATGCAGTGGAAATATAATAGTATGATGTAATGTTTTAATATGTGATTTTAAAAATGTTGCACAGTACCTACAGTGCAAACTATGAACAGTGAACATTTTAACAACATCATTGTTTTACGAAAATGTATTATTCACCACTCTATCTGCTTAATTTTTCTTTCTTTCACCAAAGTGGGTAAGCAATTGACAAAGCACTGTAAATAGTTGTTAATGAGGCTGCATTATTCTATATCTAGAAATAGACAAAAGTTGTTGCTTCAGGATTTGTAATATTCATTTTCTGTGGCTCACTAAATAGAATCTATTTAGCACTGTATGAGGCAAATGATTTTACATTTTGGAAGACAGGGAACACATAGATCAATTTACTATTCATTTTAGGAACACAATCTTTCCTTCATGTTTAAAACATATTCAAGTGGCAGTGTATTAATTTAGCAGTATGCTGAATAATATATGCTATAGAGAACAATAAGCTATTTATTGTGGAGCACTTAGGGTGTACAGTAAAACTCCTTCAATTTCCTCACAATTTTTGCAAAACAATCTCCATGGTTTTGGGTAACTTTTTCTGCAATTTTCCAGTGACCCTGCTTATTACTCACTCACCTGTCAAAACAGAGATCTAAAACTTGGTACACGTCTGTATGGGCCCTGGTAAAGTCAGCATAACAAATGTGGTGCAGTTCGGGCTAACTCTTTTGAAGTTCTGCTGTTCAAATAATTGCGAAAAGTAAATTAAAATTTTCTGAAAGTTTGGAGGCTTAAAACTTAGTCACCTTTAGGGATCTGAAACTTGGTACACATCTGTATGGGCCATAGTAAATTCAGCATACCAAATTTGGTGTAATACTATGATTATTACCCCCAAGATGGCGGCAGTGCATGAGCTGCCTGAGCTGCTTGTATTAGCTTCTTTTACTTTATTTTATGTTCGTTTATGTTCGTAGTTTATTTCTACAATTTTTATGTTATTTACTCACTAGCTAGGGTTCAAGAAGTAAGGTAGTTAGTTTTACCGGCTTATCTCACTGTTTGGTCCGTGTTATTAATTCCGAAGTGTAAGTTTGAGACGCCGATTTGTCAGCGGTTGGGATATTGTTAATCCTACCACTGAACTGGCTTTGCTGTTTGCACATTTTTTGCAGTGTGGTTTTTCTGAACTTTTATGTTCGGATGATCTCATTTGGACTAGTAGGAATCCCCTCCTTTTGGACTTTGCAGCAACTGGAACTTAACTAGAAAAGGAGTTTCTGCTTTTTATTGCTCCAATTGGATTATTACTCTATTGAGCCTGCTGCTTTTCTTGCTTGATGAGAGTACAGCTGGGAGAAAATCTGGTTTGTGGGAGAACACATTAGAGATAAAGTTTGGCCCCTGTTATGGTGAGAGCATAATGGGGAGAAACCAACTGACCTTGCTTGCGGTGAGAGTGCAGCTGGGAGAATAATCGAGGCTTCCAATCTTGGTGAAAGTACGACTGGTGAGAAAACTATCACCTGGAGAAGATTTCTGATCACTTGTGCAGTGGGATTTTTGCTGTTGAACTCGACCGGAGGTAGTGATCAGTGAGTGTCTGACTTGTGGGGATTGCCGTTTGGGTCAACGGCATGGGGCCTTTTTATAAGATAGTTCCCCTAGTGGGTGAGCTGGGCAAAAGGGATAATGACCTTTGGTGGATGGTTGGGTCCCTAAGGCCCCCTAAACTGGTATTCTCTGTAGATTGGTAATTTGCTGGTTGCTAGTCTCTGGATTGGGTTCCTCAGCATCCCTATATTTCTGGGCTTTGACGTCTGTCTGGGGTTTGGTGCTCTACTGCTATAGCTGGGATGGGGGGACACTGGCTGGTAGGCAGACAGTGTGGTCCTGAGAGTCCTTGAGTTTTTTCCTTGTGGTTGTCTTCTGGCCACCACAGGCGCTAACTCTGATAACCTTGGTTTTGGGGTACATATGCCGGGGGGAGGTGACCTTGCCCAGATACTGCAGGGTGTGATGAGAGTGGAAAGATCAACAGCAGAAAACCCTGGATTGTTACTCTTTTGACTTTGTTTGGCAGCCTTTTGATTGGAAATAGTCCCAGTTGTGAAGCAATGGGAGGTGGTGAAACATTCTATTGTTATTTTCATTTCCTTTTCCGATTGTTCTCTTGGAACTGGCATTTATTGCTACTAGAGACTGGTGTATTCTTCTTCATATCCGAATTCTGTGGTTGGACTTATACATGGACCTTGTGGCTAGGACCTTTTGGTTTTAATAGGGGGATGTTTATTGGTTTGTGGGTATATTATTTGTAATAGTGACTGATTTGTGTTTTTGATTTATGTTTATAGATTTATGTAATTTTGGTTGTATAATTTATTTTTGGTTTGATAATGTATATTTATTTATTTATTTGGGTGGGGTAAACAATTTGGGTGTGTTTATTATTGTTTTAAGAATGTGCTGGGGAGGCTATATGATGGTCAGGCAGTATTCCCCCACCAGACTCAGGGAATTACGCCCTTTTGACTGCCCTCATTTATCAGTGGAGACTTACAAATGGTGTCAATCCCTCAGGATTGCCAGGAGGTGCAAGAAAAGGGGGAGAACTGGACCTGGTGGAGTAAAGGAAGAGGGGGATGTATTGAGGTGGTAGGGACCAGGCGATGCCCAGGGACAAAATTGTACCAGGACAGGGGTAATTCCTGTCTTTTTCCCATACCCAAGGGCCCAGAAGTTGCTGGACAGGAGTCGAGGTCTTCCTCAGCATCTCATCTGACCCGGGTGGTGTTATGTAATGCCAGATCCATCAAAAACAAGACAGCTATTATAGCTGATCTTGTTGAAATTATGGATTTGGCATGCATCACTGAGACCTGGCTGGATGAGAATGCAGGCCCAATATTGGCTTCTGCAGTTCCAGCTGGAATCTCAGTGATTCACTGCCCGAGGTTGGATCGTAGGGGTGTAGCCATCTTTTTAAGACTGAATTGGGCTTTGTGGATGTTCCAGTGGGGACCACCAGATCCTTTGAGTGCATCATGGGTGAGGGTGTAGGTTGCAGGATACTCCTCATTTACCATCCACCAGGTGATGGGGGTTTATTTCTGCAGGAGATTGCAGATTTCATCATTGACGTGATATTGGGGTCCCCCAGATGAATAATTCTGGGGGACTTCAATGCCTGGGTCGATGATGAACTCTTGAAGTTTGATCAAAATCTCCTCCAGCTAGTGACAATGCTGGGCCCCACACAGGTAGTTACCTCCTCTACCCATATAGGAGATAACTCATTGGATCTGCTGTTCCTTCTGGGGATGGAGATCTCTGACTTGGGGGTGGAACCAGTCAGTTGGTCTGACCATCACACCATAGGGTTCAGGTTTGGTGCCCCCCCAAATGGACCTACCCCTTCGGAGATGGCTCGGTTCTGCCCTTTAAGGGGCATTAACCCAGAAGGTCTGTTGGTGGTTCTGGACCTATCGGAATTGCTGGGTGAAAGCACAAGCCCAGGGGATCTTGCTCTTTTTCGTGTTCAACCACTCACTTTTCGCCCAAGGTCCCCTTGGTATGATGGGTCCTTGAAGGTGCTGAGGCGGGTTGGTCAAAAGCTGGAGAGAGCATGGTGGAAGTCCAGCCTGGATGCTGACAGGCTTAGATTGGTGGAACATTGTAGGGGCTATCAATCAGAAATTACCTGTAAGAAGGCAGAATTCCTGTACAGGGAGATTTCTGCTGCACAGAATCAACCAGCTCAACTTTTCTGAACTGTTGACAGATTGTGCAATCCAATCTGTCTCCAGTCCAGAAGAGCTTTTTCACAAAATAAGTATGATGAGCTAGCTCGGTTCTTTGCAGATAAGGTTGCCAGCATCAGATCCAGAATCAGCCCGGTTCACTCCATGAGGGGTTGCGGAGGTCGATGGGTAGTGAGCACCTGGTCTGTCTGGACAGACTTCAGCCGACTAGAATTCATGGACATTGTGAAGATTGTCCAGACTTTGTGACCAACTTGTTGTAGTTTGGATCCAGGCCCTACTGCCCTTTTAGTGGGGTGTGTAGATTTTATCTGCCCAATCTTTGCTGAAATTGTATGGAGATCCTTGAGAAAGGGGAGATTTTTCAGACCGCCTAAAGGAGACGGCCATTCGACCACTCCTTAAAAAATCCTCCTTGGACCCCGATGATCCAGCTAACTACCAACCTGTCTCTAACCTTCCCTTTGTGGGGAAGGTTATTGAGAAGGTGGTTGCGTTGCAACTGGACAATCACCTTGTAATTCACAGTCTATGAAGCTCTTCAGTCTGGTTTCAGGAAGAGGCATAGCATGGAGACTGCCTTTGTTCAGGTATTAAATAATCTAATGGTGAGAGATCGAAAGGCTGATACCATATTGGCCCTTCTCAATCTGTCAGAAGCTTTTGACACTGTGGACCATGAGGTGCTTTTGGAGACCCTGCAGTTCCTTTGTGGAGTGTCTGATACAGTCCTTGAATGGTTTCGATCTTTCCTCGCAGGCAGGTCTCAGAGGGTGGTCACCGGAATTTATTCCTCTGATGCCCTCCCCCTGTCTTGCGGGGTGCCTCAGGGCTCCATATTGGTGCCCATGTTGTTTGCAGTGTATATGCTGCCAGTGGGAGTTATCATCAGGTGATACGGCTTGAGTTTTCACTGCTATGCAGATTTTTTTTATTCTAGGTTTACAAGTACCTTTGAGCTAAGGCTCTTTTACAAAGGTTCCATGTCAGATTGAGTACAGCACAACAAAGATTCAACAGTACAAGGTACAACAGAAATGTAAGCGGTACAGCAGAAGGTTTGGCATCAATAACAGGTTATCAGGTTAAGAGCAGTTTCTAGTGGTGAGTGTAGACAATTGTGGCAAGAACATGAACAGTAATTACTTGCATGTTTAACAGCTTTGCAATCAGATACAAGAGAGATGCATACACATTTGGTAGAGCATCAACATTCAAGATCATTGGTGAGCAACAAATACAAGACATGGTTAGGACATGGGGGGGTAAGCTGCCGAAAGGCATTGTCAACACATAGAGAAATGCATGCAAGGGGATGGAGGGGGGAGAAAGGGTGGAGGAGGGGAGAGGTGGAAAGTGCTTGTTGTGATGCCGGGGTAGACAGCTAGGCTGGCAGGGCGTGACAGTCACAGGTACTGGAGGCAGAGAGAGAGAGATGGAGCCTAGTTTTGAAAGGACCAATCTTGGGGATGGAGGAGATATCCCTGCTGAGATTATTTAACCAGTATGGTGCCCTGTAGGCAAATGATCGTTGGCCCAGTGACGTATGGCATCTAGGAATCAGCAGCAGTTGAGAGTCAGATCCCCTGGTATGGCGGAGGCTTCGACTAGGGCTGAGGAGGGCTTGGACACCAGGAGGAGCCAGACCCAGGGTTAACTTCTTTGCCATGATGCAGGTTTGGTATTTAATTCAGTTAGGTTCAGCCAGCCAGTTTGGGAGTAGAGGTCACAGGTGTGTGTAAGGCGATGGGCACCAGTTATGAGCTGACATGCTTTGTTTAGAGTGGTTGTGATGCATCTGAGGGCTGTAGAGGTGGCAGAGCCATAGATTAAGAGGCCATAGCCAATGACAGAGACTACTAAGCTTAGGACAGCGATCCTGAGGGCCTCAGAGGTTAGGTGTGCCCTATGTCTATATAGGAGACCAAGTCGCATGTTAGCCTCCTTGGCTACGCTGTCTACATGGGTTCCATAGGACAGGTTATTGTCAAGAGAGATTCCGAGGTATTTAAATGAGGAGACCCCTTCAATAGGCACTCCAAGGTAATTTGTAAAGGTCAGTGGATGCTGCCTGCTCTTGTTATGTGAGTTACTGAAAAGTATGGTTTTGGTTTTTTTGTAGTTAAGGATGACTTTTTGTTTGCAGAACCAGTTCTCTATGGCTGTGAACCCGAGTTGGAGCTTATGCTGTAGGGATAGTGGGTCCTTATGGGTGGCATGGATGACGTCATCATTGGCGTACAGGATGAGTTTTTCTGGGCATGATTTGGGGAGGTTATTTAGAAATAGGCTGAAGAGAAGGGGCCCCAGTACGGATCCCTGGGGGACTCCAGAGCGGACTGGTAGTGCGTTGGAGAGGACACCTCCAATTTTCACTCTTTGCGATCTGTTCTCCAGGTAACTTTTGAACCAGGCTGTGGAGTCAGGGGAGAGCCCAGCAATTTGTAGCTGGTCCAGGAGCAGGTGGTGGTGAACAGTATCAAAGGCCTGATACTCAGCTGTATATGTCCTTTATGCCCAGACAGGTTGATGTGATCTCCATGCTAAATAGCTGCCTTTCCGAGATCAAAGACCGGATGAGCTTGAGTTGGCTGAGACTGAATCTGGATAAGACTGAGGTGTTGGTTATGGATTCGGGTTGCCCGACAGTGGGTTTGGGGGCTGGGCACATGTCGGGCCTATGGCTTGATGGTGTCTAGCTCACTACCTCAGATCGGGTACGTAACCTGGGCATTATTTTTGATGAAGGCTTGACCCTGAAATCTCAGGTGTCAGCTGTGGTTAAATCCTCATTTTACCATCTGAGGAGTATCGCCTGGGTGAAACACCTGATTCCACTGGGTGACCTTCCAACATTGGTCCATGCCTTCATTACCACCCATCTTGAGTACTGCAGTGCCCTCTACCTAGGACTTTATGGGGTTGATATCTACTGCTTGCAGTTAATGCAGAACACTGCAGCCAGGCTGCTGACTGGTACTTCCAGGGCCAGCCATATTACACCTGTGCTGTGCGAACTACACTGGCTGCCAGTTCAGTGGTGGATCACCTATAAGGTAGGCTTGCTTACCTTCAAAACCCTACACGAGCAGGT
Source organism: Neoceratodus forsteri (assembly GCA_016271365.2). NCBI lineage: Eukaryota > Metazoa > Chordata > Ceratodontiformes > Ceratodontidae > Neoceratodus > Neoceratodus forsteri. Next base: position 1,626,237,180 of record CM028129.1, read on the forward strand.
ACCTGACCATCTGAAAGATCTTCTGACTCCCTACTCCCTCAATTGTCCTTTCCGATCCGCAGATGAGGGATTGCTAGAGATCCCCAGGTTCATTTAAAAACTTCAGGAGCTCGTGCTTTTTCATTTGCAGCACCAACCCTGTGGATTTCTCTACCTTGTCGGTTAAGAAAATGCCTGACCGTCCGTAGTTTTAAATCTTTGTTAAAAACGTATTTATTCTCTTTGGCTTTCCCAGACTGACTGATTTTAAATAATTTATAATCCTGTTTATTTTAATATTTGTTTATATTGTGTACAGCGCCATGATTTCAAAAGTTTTGATTGATTAATTGATTTCACCAGAATTTCACTGGCAGAGGATAAATTTCACCCAGCCCTACTTCTGTGCTTTCCTTGATCTCCTGTCTCTCTCTCTCTCTCTGTCTGTACTGAGACCATACTGAGTTTCCTTAACCCCCCTCTCTCTCTCTCTGTTTCTGTCTTGACCCCCTAGAGCTTTCCTCCCTCTCCCCCTCTCTCTCTCTTTCACTCTGTCTCTCTCTATGGTCTGTCCCCATAAGCTTAGCTTAACCTCCTTTCTCTCTCACTGTGTTTCTGTACTGACCCTCAAGCTTATCTTAACTTACCCCTCTCCTTTTTTCTCTCTGTACTGACCCCCCCCAAATTTTCTTTTAACTCTCTGTTCTGTACTGACCACCCAAGTTTTCCTTAACTTCTCTGTTGGTTCTGACTCCACTGAGCTTTCATTAAACTAAACTCATCTCTCTCTCTGTATTGACCCCCTCCCAATAGATTGCCTTAAACTCCTCTCTTTCACTGTCTCAACCCCCCTCCCAAGAGGTTTCTTTATCTTCCTCTCTTTCACTCAGTCTCTCTCTGTTTCTGTACTGATCTCTCCCTCGAGCCTTCCTTAATCTTTCTCTCTGACCCCCTTCCACTGAAGTTTCCTTAACCCTCTCTGTCTCACTGTTTCTGTACTGACTTCCTCAGCTTTCTTTACTCTCCTGTCACCATGTTTCTGGACTGAATCAACCCCACAAGCTTATACATAAGGACACAGACAGAGTGGAGGAGGTCCAGAGGAGAGCAACTAAAATGGAGCACAGCCTGCATCAAAAGCCCTATGAGGAGTGACTAAAGGACCTCAATATGTACACCGTGGAACAGAGGAGGGAGAGAGGTGATATGATAGAGACCTTTAAATACCTCACAGAGATAAGTAAGGTACAGAAGGGAAGTATTTTCCAGAAGAAAAGGTGCTCAAGAACAAGGGGACATGCTATGACGGTGGAGGGAGGTAGGTTCAGGAAAGATGTGAGGAAGTACTTCTTCACACAACGAGTGGTGGATTCCTGGAACAGCCTTCCGGCAGAGGTGGTGGGGACAAAAACAATGGTGGGGTTCAAGAATGCATGAGATAAGCATAAAGAAATCATAGTGGAAAGGAAGAGTGGGAGGGAGAAAGAGCTGTAAATCAGGCACAGTCTATGGTAATAGTATAGTTCGGGAGAATTGTTTTGTTTTTTTTATTTAAACATTTGTTGACTGGGATAGGCACACTGATCCAAGGCACATTTCCAGGTGCAACCCGGGGAGAGAGGAGTTGGAGAAAACATACAAAAATCACAAGGAAGAGACATTTGGCTACAGTAGTATGAGAAAACACCATCAGATCCAATAGTTATAAACATTTTCGGGTCTCAGAGCTATAAAGACTATTGTAACAGTGAAAAATCAATGTTAACATAACATGGTGGACTTGAAACATTTTCTGGATATGAGAACAACTGGGGAAAAAAATAATTTGCAATAAGTAAGTGCTCACAGCGAGGACTAGGTCATTATTAAGTGCACTGAAGTATAAATAGATCACCTGGGCAGTGGCAGGAGGTGTAGTTGTGTCAGGCAAGCATGGTGAGAGGAGGAGTTTCTGATGGAGGGGGCAGGTTTGTTCCACAGGCTTGGGAGCCGGTAGGAGAAAGCAGCTTTGCCAGCTGACGAGGATAAGAAAGGTAAATGGAAAGATCTTTTGTCTCTGTGCCTCAGTAAATAAGGGTTATCCTGGGCCGGGGAGAGACTGTCGACCATTTAGGGGGTACCATGTCAAACCAGTATTGAGACATGAGGTTGAGAGAGTGGATATTTTATCTGTTGGACAGTGGGGCTATTTGTATGAGGGAGTAAAGTTCACAGTGATGTGTTCTAAAGGGTGAGTTTGTGGTGAAGCAGAAAAAGAGTTTAGGAGGGTGTCAAGCTTGGATAGGGTGGTTTCAGGGGCAGTGCTGTAGACCACATCCGCATACTCAAAAATGGGAAAGGACCATTTTAGTTAGGATTTGCTGGTGGCAGGGAGAGGGAAGGAGTCACGGTGTCGGTAGAGCATACCAAATTTGGGGTGTAGTTTAGAGATGGTTGCATCAATGTAAGATGAGTAAGATAAGTGAGGGTTGAGCCACACACCCAGGTATTTGTATTTACTGACATGGTCTAGTGGAGTACCATCTAGGGAAACAATGGGTGAAAAGGGGGAGGATCTGTTTATCTTCTGTGCTGAGCCAAATAGCATGGATACAGGATTGGCAGTGTATAGTTTTAATTGGTTTACTCTGAACCAGAGTTGGATATTTTTGAAATCACACTGGAGGGTAGTTTGAACTTCTCGTATAGATGGGCCTGAGGTAAAGGGGATAGTGTCATCCGCATACATGTGTTTGCTAGATTCTGTGCAGGAGGAGGGGAGGTCATTAATGAAGAGGGAGAAGAGGATGGGACCAAGGACAGATCCTTATGGAATGCCTGCTGGGATGGGGGGACAGACATCAGCGATTCTGACAACCTATGACCTGTTGAAGAGGTAGGCATTAAACCACTGAATGGTGATAGGGGTGAGGCCTGCTGCTTCGAGTTTTGATAGGAGTAGGGGATGGGATACAGAATCGAAGGCCTCTGCCAGGTCAACAAAAACTGTGGCTGTAAGGAGGCCTTGGTCAGTAGCAGTGTGAATATGGTTTGTGACATGCAGGAGTGAGGATATTGTGGAATGCTGCTTCCTGAAACCTGACTGGTGTGGAGATAGGAGGCTGTTTGTGTTGAGATATTCCAGCCTGGAGTGCACCAGGGACTCCTGTAGTTTAGTAAGAGCTGGGAGGAGGGAGATCAGCCAGTAATTACCAGAATTTGAGGGGTCCCCACTTTTATGGAGGGGGATAACTGAGGCTGATTTCCAGGCCTGAGGGACTGAGCCTGAGGAGAAGGAGAGGTTGAGGAGATGGGTAAGAGGCTTTGAGATTGCAAGTGCAGATAAAATTGCAGGAGTTTGGGGTGGATCCCATCAGGCCTGGATTTAGTGATATTTAATGAGCGGAGGGCTGCGAGGACTTCATGTTCAGAGACTGGTGAGAATACGAAATTGCTGTGGCTGAGAGGAGTAGTGGTGGCCATGGTTTGTGGTGGGGGCCATGAGGCATGGCACAAGATGTGAAAAATGTGTTGAGGGTGGCAGCAATGCAGATAGAGTCAGTTATTTGCTGACCATGCTGCTTGATGGTAGGGGGTCTGGGTTGTGATGGTGGGTCAAGGAGTGAGTGTACGACATTCCAGAAGTTGGTGGGAAGGGCGTGAGTCAGTTGTGACTTGAAAAAGTTAGCTTTCGCCTGCCTTATGGCCTTTGTGCATGCATTACGGAGGGTGTTATAGGTTGGCCTTTCTTGGGGGCTAGGGAAGGATTTGAAAGCAGACCAGGCTTTGTCTCTGGCCTTGCATAATGCAAGAATAGGGCCAAAAATCCAGTTAAGGTGTCACTTTTTTACCCTGAGTTTTTTCTGTGGGGCATGGAAGTCCCAAATATTAGTGTGTGCAGGAAACTGGAGAGGGTGGCATCAACATTTGAGGTTGAGTACACCTGGAGCCAATCAGTGAGACTAAGGGAGGTTAGCAGGGATTCAACGTCCAAGGAGTTTAGGGAGCCTGTGTTAATGTACTTGGGTGCATACTTGCGTAGGTGAGATTTTCTGATGCAGTAAGTAATGTAGTGATCACTCAGTGCATTTGCAAGAATGCCAGATGTAGGGACACTGTGCAGATGGGATGTGAGGATCTTGTCAATTAGAGAGTGGTTCTGAGAGTGGGAGTTGTAGCGAGTGGGTTCGTTGAGCAGTTGAGTAAGGTTAAGGGACTCTATTTTGGAGATATGGGTCATTGAGGAGCGGGCAAGCCAATCCAGATTGAAATCACTTAGCAGAACTAGTTCCCCATTGGATGTCAGGCCAGGGAAGGTAGCTAGGGTGGAGACAAGGGATTTGCTTGCAAGACGTGGAGAGGCATAGAGCACCCCAATAAATAAAAGGAGAGAAGCAGGTTGGGTGAGTTGGGACAGAAGGACTTTATGGGAACCAGGGCATGATTCCCTGAAAAGGACCGAGCACAAGAGGGGTAGTTTTGTGTATATGGCTACACTGCCACCCCATTTACCATGATTCTAGCTGAGTAGTGTGTAGTTAGGGATAGTAAGGGAGGTACCTGGCTGGGATCCTTTCAGAGAGCCAGGTTTCAGTCAGGCATAGGATATCATGAGAGTGCTCAGCTAACTGGCAGGTTAACAGATGAATTTTAGGTGGTAGGCTCCTGATGTTTACATGGGCAATGGAGAGGCCTTAGTGTGGGCTTAGTGGTTGGGGACCAGCCAGGGGTCCAGGGTTGGGCTCAATATCTCCTGCAAGGAACAGGATGAGGAGGAGGAAAGAATAAGTAGCAGGGAGCTTAGATCTCCTAGTAAGCAGGATCACATTTGGGGTGGATCTGACAGCCCTGAAAAGTGATGTGCAGGATAGCATCTGGGGAGGCAGAATACTGGGACCAATAAGGGGGAGTTGAGTGGATGAGTCACAGGGTGTGTGCAGTGAAGAGGATAGGAGAAGGTAGATTGGGTGACATGTGGAGCTTAAGAGAATTGGTGGCCACAGATAGGATGGAGGGCTGGGAGGGCCACTGTGAAAAGGTATGAGGCAAGGAAGAGGTATAGGAAGGGCTTATATGAAGCCATTATGATCAGGAGTGAAGAAATTTAACTGGGTTCAGTAAAGCTGGAGAAAAAATATTGACAGTGACAGGCTGAGGTAAATAGTAAAAGATACTTCCGGTACCCAGAGTGGGAAACAGAAGACAAAAAGAAATAAGGCAACTTAATGGGTGGCTGAAGAGACAGTGTATGAGGAAGAGGATGACTTTGATAAACCATTGGGAAAGTTTTCCAACCCAAAGCTGTTTGGAAATGATGGACTGCACATTAATAAACATGGAACACGAGTCTTGGCCCGGGGCATTAAATTAGCACTACAGAATCATTTAAACTGAAATATGGAGAGTTACAGGGAGGAAATGGAACATTCCCACTAGATAAGCACTTGGGCAGTTCAGGAAATGGAAATAAAACAATATGGAAATGCCTAAGTTTAAATGTTAGGAGCATTGTACAGAAATCTGACAAACTAATCTATACAATGAAAAAGGAGAGCATTCAGATATGTGCCATCACAGAAACTTGCTGGGGTAAGGAAGACCTATGGGAAATTAATATAGCTGGCTACAAGGTCTGTTACAGTGATAGGCAAGGAAAAAGAGGCAGAGATGTAGCTATATATGTGGCCAATAGCATTACATCAGAGGAACTAAAAGCAGAAAGCGTGGCGGGTATTGATCAGATATGGATAACAGTTAACTCGCAAAATAATGCCAAGATCAAGATTGGGGTAATACATAGGCCTCCCTCAACTCACCCAAATACTGATATGGCTTTGGTAGAGAGAACTGAGAACATGGCAGCTCCTATGGATACTATATTGTTAGGAGATTTTAATCTACCGGGCATTGATTGGGCTCAACATACTGCCAGGAATACAGCTGAAATAAGATACTTGGATGCTGTCAACTTAGCAGGTTTCAAGCAATATATTGAAAGCAGTACAAGAGGGGATAGTCTTTTGGACCTCATGTTAAGTAATATGGGGGACAAGCTACAGCAGTGCAGGGTTACTGCACCTTTGGGATCTAGTGATCATGCCATGATTGAATTTAGAATAGCAGGACAAAAGGAGGGAGTAATAGGAAATACATGGGTTAGAAATTATGAGAAGAAGGTTGATTATACTAAATTGAGGAGGGACTTTGGCAGATGGGATTGGAGGACAGACTTTCAAGACCAATCTGTGCAGGGAATGTGGAGGGCCCTAGAGGACAATATTACCCAAGTAGTAAATAAATATATACCAATTAAAAAGAAATATAACAGGTTGGGAAAAATTCCAGCTTGGATGTCTGGTAGGGTTAAGAGCCTGATAAATAAAAAGAAAAAAGCAACATGTGGAGGCCAAAAAGAGTGGGCATATTAGAAACTGGGATGAGTACAGAACATTACACAGAATTAAAAAAGCTATTAGGGAGGCTATAAGGAGTTAAGAGCTGAGTCTGCCAACCAAAGTGAAAGATAGCTATACAAATGTTATGGTTATATTAGTAGCAAAAGGGTTCAGAGTATAGATCCACTTATGGACATAGATGATAGCCTGGTACAGGACAACACCGACATGGTGGAGAGGTACAACAACTATGTTGTATAACATTAAGACAATAGGGACTAAACTATATCTTGATAAAGAACTAAGTATATTGGAACTCAATGTAGTAAACATAAAAGCTAGATTGCTGAAACTTGATGCATGTAAATCGATTGGACCGGATGGGATTCACCCAAAGGTAATCACAGAATTAGCTAAACTTCTGGCAGAACCGTTGACTAACCTGTTTCAGGCACCTTTTGAGATCGGGGGAGGTGGTAGAGGTATGGAAGGAAGCAAATGTGGTCCCTATCTTTAAAATATAAAGGGTCAAGGCATGAAGTGGGAAATTATAGACCAGTTAGTCTGACTTCTGTACTGGGTAAGATCCTAGAAACAGTCATTGAAGAGAATATAGAAAAAACTGCAGCAGAGAGGAGATATAGATGATGGGCTGATCATGTCAGATTGATCTACTGGACTTTTATGAAAATGTGAGCAGGGCCTTGGATGAGGGAAACTCAGTGGATGTGATATTTTTGGACTTCACCAAGGCATTTGATAAAATATCACATGGGGAACTGGTGGATGCCCTGATTGAACATAAATTGATGGGAAGATAACATGCTGGATCAGTTCCTGGTTGCAGGAAAGGAAACAAAGGGTGACTATAAGAGGGTCCAGCTCAGAATGGTTGGGTGTGACAAGTTGGGTCCCACAAGGGTTGGTTCTGGGCCTCTGTCTGTTTAATGTGTACATCCATTCTATGACTAGTGGTGTGGGGGTATGGGAGTCCAAGTTTGCAGATGATACCCGGATTAGCACAATTGTTAACAACAATAAGGACATGGACAAATTACAGGACGCTTTGTCCATCTTGCAAAAATGGGCACTGAAGTACAGACTGACCTTTAACACTGAAAAGGGCACTGGTATTTTCTTTTTTTAAAAAGAAAAGTACCTGAGGATCAGTTGCAGGATTTTTAGGACAGTAAATTAATAAAAAGGGAACTAGGAGAGCTTCAGTAACAGACAAGTAGTGGAATAGCAGTATAATTGCAGTATAATGTGTGGAGTGGTGCAATGCAGTGGCTGTGGGGCAGCCATATTCAGGCAGACCTTCTGGACACTGAGGTGCTGCCCTGTCTGCATGCATTTCTCTGGACTGTGGGATGAGGTAGCCAGACTCAGAGCAGAAGTAAACTGGATCAGGAGTACCATCACCCCTATCCAGAGAACACCCAGTCCAATGCAACTGCCTCAAAGGATGCCGAGAACGAGGAGCACTTGCATGACAGTGGGCTCAGGGAGGGTTAGAGCGCTCATCCCAGATCCTAGTCCACTCAAGAACTCATATGCCACACTGGCAAATGGGGACAACCAAATAGAGGTAGCCAGAGAAATGGAAGGAAAGGATGTGGAGGTTAGCCAAGGAGGTGACCTCAGTGGGGAGAGCAGTGCACCCCAGAGGAGGAGGAAGTGAATCCTGGTGGGGGACTCCATCATATAAGGGATCCAGCTAGGAACACAGGAGGGGGAGGACAGGGAGGTGAGGTGCCTACCAGGTGCCGCAGCATGGAGGGATGGAAGTAAGATCCTGGGGATCACTGGGAAGGCAAGATGGGAGGGTGAGCTGGATGTCATTATCCACCTAGGTACTAATGACCTGGCAAATGGGGAGCCAGAGGAAGTTCAGGAAGAGTTTATGAAATTGGGGAAGGGTCTTAAGCAAGTAGCTACTTCTGTCACTTTTTCAGAAGTACTACTTGTGAGAGGCAATGAAGATCATAGGGGTGCATGCATCAGGAACTTTAACTCATGGTTGAAGAACTGGTGCTGTGAGGAATGGTGTGGATTCATTGGTGACTGGGGACCCACCTGAGGGATGGAGGTTTGTTCAAGCTTGACGGCCTGCATCCATCCTGGAGGGAATCCAAGCACTAATGATAAGTTTAAATGCTACATTGACAAGCATTTAAACTAGCAAAGGGGTGGCAGGCCAGCAAGGAGGGTACCTACTTGCTCATCCCCACAGCTAGCAGTGGAACCAGTGAACCAGAGGAGTGGCTATCTCTACAAAGCAGTGTGCAAAAGATGGAGATTAGCACCCAAGAGGTGGAGAGGCAGAAAAGAGGCAAAATTCAGCAGAAAGGCAGACAGCAAGGAGAACCAGGGATAAAGAACAACCAAGGAAGGGGCTGGAGTAGAACAGCGAAACAGTCTAGGGAGATCAAATCATGGAAAGCCATATGTGCCAATACCAGGAGCCTTAGCAACAAGATGGAAGATCTGGAGGCTGTCACGGTGCAGTCAGACCTGGACATTGTGGCCATCACAGAAACCTGGTGTAATGATAACCACGACTGGGAGATGGCCATACCTGGCTACAACATATTCAGAAGAGACAGGGCAGGTAGGAAGGGAGGAGGAGTGGCACTGTATGTGAAAAATGAAGTAAGGGCCACAGAGATCTAGGAGGAACAAAATGGGGAGAGATACTGTGGTTAAGTTGAAAGGAAAATGGGGCCAGCCATCTGCACAGGTGTGGTCTTAGACCACCAGCCCAGGAGGAAGAAACAGATAGAGTTGATGCTAGCCATCCAAAGGATGGCAGACAAGGGTGAGGTAGTACTGGTTGAGACTCAATATTCCAGACGTGACTGGAGCATCCCAGCAGCAGCAGCATCAACTAGGAGCAGATTTATCCTGGACTCCTTCAGGTGCCTTCCTCAAGCAACTGGTCATGGAACCAACTCGCAGAAGGCAATACTGGACCTTGTGCTCACAGACAGGGACAGTGTGATGGGGGTAACAGTGGGGAGCACCTGGGGAACAGTGACCACCAGTCATTGTGGTTTGAAATCACAGAAAGAGCAGAACCGAACCACACAAAAACACGTATCCTGGATTTTAGGGGGGGCAGACTTTGGGAAAATGGGGAGATACTTGAAAGAGGCATTAAGGGGAATGGAGCAGGAATCAGGGGTTGAGGAACAGTGGGCAGTATTTAAAATGGGGATTAAAAGAGCAACAGAATTATGCATTAAGCTGGTTAGCAAGAGGAAAAGGATGAGGAGACCATTATGGTTTTCCAAAGAGGTAGCAAAGAAAGTGAAAGCCAAAAAGATTGCATTCAGGCAATACAAAAAGACACAGGCAGAAGAGGATAGGGAAGAAGTACCAGGAGAAGCAAAGGGAGGCAGGGGGGTCAGTAAGGGAAGCCAAAGCTCAGACAGAAGAACACATTGCAAAATCAGTGGGTAGAGGGGACAAAACCTTTTACAGGTACATAAGTGAAAAAAGAAAGGCAAAGGGAGGGGTAGTGAGACTGAAGGGGGGTGGATGGGGGCCGCGTGGAGGATGACAGCCGTAAAGCTGACATATTGAACAGGTATTTCTGGTCAGCCTTTACTGAGGAAGAGGAGGGTAATGGGTCTGTAGGGAGTACAAGTGGTGAGAATGGTACAGAAATGGACACAAGTCCCTTTACACGAGACAGGGTCCTGAAGGAACTGGAAGTAATAAGAGTTGATAAAGCAATGGGACCAGATGGGGTGCACCCCAGGGTCCTTAAAGAACTAAGAGAGGTGGTGGCTGAACCTCTGGCTATCCTGTTTAGCCGATCACTGGAAACAGGGGGAGGTACCCAAAGACTGGAGGACAGCAGATGTAGTCTCCTTATACAAAAGTGGGAACAAAGAGGAAGTGAGGAACTACAGACCAGTCAGCCTCACCTCGGTAGTGGGGAAGATCATGGAAGCACTACTGAAGGAGAGACTGGTGGAACATCTGGTTGTCAATGGACTACAGGACCCAAGGCAACATGGTTTCACCAGGGGGAGGTCATGTCAGACCAACCTCGTTGAATTTTTTGACTGGGTGACTAGGGAGGTGGATCAGGGGATGGCAGTGGACATGGCCTATCTGGACTTCAGCAAGGCCTTTGACACTGTGTCACATAGAAGACTATTACACAAATTGGGGAATACGGTGTGGGCAGGAGTAGTGTGGTGGTAGGTAACTGGCTGGGCGGCAGGACACAGAGTGGTGGTAAATGGCTGTCACTCCACAGAGGGAAGAGTGACCAGTGGGGTACCACAGGAATCAGTGCTGGGACCGGTCCTATTCAACATCTTCATCAGTGACATTGCGCAGGGCCTAGAAGGCAGAATTTCACTGTCCGCTGATGACACAAAGCTCTGTAACAGAGTAGACACAACAGAGGGTGTAGATAGAATGAGAAGGGACATGCAGAAACTTGAAGAATGGTCAGGGATTTGGCAGTTGAAATTCAGTGCAAAGAAGTGCAAGATAATGCATATGGGGCACAAAAACCCTGGCACAATATATCAGTTGTGGGGTGAGGATATAGCATGCACCAAGCAGGAAAGGGATCTTGCGGTTATCATCTCTGATGACCTCAAGGTAGGGAAACAGTGTGACAAGGCAGCAGGTAAAGCAAATAGGATGCTGGGATGCATAGGCAGGGGCATCACCAGCAGGAAAAGGGAGGTCATAGTTCCACTATACAAGACACTAGTGAGGCCCCACCTGGAGTACAGTGTACAGTTCTGGAGACCTAACCTACATAAGGACACAGACAGGGTAGAGAAGGTTCAGAGGAGGGCAACAAAGATGGTACATGGATTGCATCACAAGTTGTATGAGGACAGGTTGAAGGAACTGAATATGTACTCAATGGAGGAGAGGAGGGAGAGAGGGGATATGATAGAGACATACAAATATCTTACAGGAAGGAACAGGGTGCAGGAATACACTATTTTTAAGTGAAAAAGATGTTCCAGGATGAGAGGGCATGGGATGAAGTTGGAGGGAGGACGATTCAGAGGAAATGTGAGGAAGAATTTCTTCACAGAATGGGTGGTGGACAAGTGGAACACCCTGCCAGAGGAAGTGGTGGGGACTGAAACAATCACGGGATTTAAGAATGCATGGGATAGACATAAAGAAATTCTGGAGGTCAGGGGTAAGGGGCAACAGACTTCTAGGAAAATATAAACTGAACTTACAAGCTCAAATGGGCAGACTGGGTGGGCCATAGGCCCTTATCTGCCGACCTTGTGTATGTATCTATGTATCTATGCACTTTGGGAGTAAAAATATGCAGACAGTATATAAGCTAAATGGACAAGTGCTTAAAATAGTAAAAGAGGAAAGGGATTTGTGGGTCAAAATATCTAATGATTTGACGTTTTCTCAGCACTGCAGTCAAATAGTCAAAAAAACAGGTAACATACTAACCTGTATAAATAGACATATAAAGTGCAAAAGTAGGACAGTACTGGTTCCATTGTATGGGTCCCTTGTCAGACCGCACGTGGAATATTGTGCCCAGTTCTGGTCGCCAGGTTACAAAAAGGATATAAGAGTGCTGGAAAGGATTCAGAAGAGGGCCACTAGAGTGATAAATGAAGTCCAAGATAAAGAATACCAAGAAAGGCTGTCAATATTGGGAATGTATACAATGGAGTTTCACAGACTAAGAGGGGACATGTGCTTAGTGTTTAAAGCACTTACAGACAAGGGACTGTGGGAGAATTTATGACTCAGGCTCAGAAACCAGAAGTATCAAACTAGGGCAAATCCCTTGCAGCTGGTAATTAAAAAATGCAAAACAAGGAAAAGGAAACAATGTTTTAGTGTGAGGGTGACACCCTTGTGGAATGGGCTACCGATGGAGGTAGTGGCTAGCGGAAGTATGCACATTTTTAAATCCAATCTGGATAAGTACCTTATGGCAAGCAACATACAGGGATATAAGTAGTTCATAAGTGGCGAGCTTCATGGACATCTAGTCATCTTGCTCTGAAATACCTATGATACCTATGAAGAAGACCTCATGTCACTTTAAGGGAGGTGTGAAGTAGAGGACCTGGAGAGAGAGAGCGAGAGAGAGGGGAGAGAAGCTGGGGGAGGAGCAGTCAAGTACTTAATAAAGGTCAGGGCTGGGGAGCGTGGGTGGGATGAAAAACCCTTAGAAACAAGCCATAAAACTAGCAGCTACAGTTTAAAATAAGTGTCTAGCCAGGGATTAACATGGGCAGCTAATCAGGGGACAGCTTTGGTCGAGCCAGCCAATCAGCTTTTGGGCTGGAGAGTCGGGTTTCCTAGCAGCGAGTGCTTGGCATAACTTAGAGCAGGTGGGCAGGCAGGCGAGTTCTCTGATGCAGCCAACTAGCTTGGGAGCTGGGGACCACTGTCGTGGAGCACCCGGTCAAGGGAAGGGTGGAACCTAGAAGACGGAAGAGAGAGGGGGAGAGGGTTAGTTATGTAGGCTGCAGAACATGGCTTGGGGAGAAAACGGGGGCAGGTCTGATGGAAACAAAAGACTGTGGTAGTAAGTGAGAGAAAGAGGAGGGGGAAAGAGTCAGGCAGGGGGAGGATTCAACCTGGGGGGGTGGGGGGTGTCGAGGTAATGGCACCAAGTCTCCTAGTGTGAAAAATGGAGTAGGTCAAAGATTAGCAGGTTTGGGGGAAGGGGAGGCCGATAGCTGAAAAGAGACTGAGGGGGTAGGTGGCATTTAGGAAATTCAGCAAACAAATTACAAAAGGAAGACTGGATGGGCCAAGCGGTCCTCATCTACCATCAAATTCTATGTTTGTATGTTTTTAAGCTTTTCTTAACATGGAGGGCATCCTTAGGATTTTATTTTTATTTTATTTAATTTTGTTCTGGGATTACAAATACCTTTGAGCCGAGGCTCTTTTACAAAGGTTCCATGCCATTGGTACAATTGAGACAAACATAAGCAAAGATAACCGTTTATATAATTAAAAAAACACATAGTCTTGCAGCGGAAAAAAGAACAATAAGGTGAAACTTTGGGGAGGGGAAAGGGAAAGGAGGAGGGTGAAATCAGGGACACTAAGTGTATGGGAGAAAAGGGGAGGTAGGTGGGGGGCCAGAGAGAGGAGAGGTGGAAAGCGAATAAGGATAGAGGTAGTACAGCTGGGTGGCATTTGCCATGGGCCAGCAGGGGAGGTGAAGATGGGGGGGGGGTGCTGGCAAAGTGCAGGAGTAGATGTGGATCCAAAAGGGCATCTTCAGCTATGGAACCAAAAGACATGTTTAGCCACAACAGTCACAAAGGTTGGATCGCAGAGAAAGGGGGTGATATTGCTGATGGGGGACCTGAATATGCTAGATGTTAACTGGAACACCTTTGCTGCAGCCACATCCAAGAGCAGAGCCATTCTTGATGCCCTACAGGAGGCATGCCTCAGACAGCTAGTGTTGGAACCCACTCGGGAGGGAGCAAGCTTAGACCTGGTACTCTCAGATGGGGACAGAGAGAGGATCTCAGATTTAGATGTGGGTAGCCATGTGGGAACAAATGACCACCAAACAGTGTGGTTCACAATAAACTCAGCTGTAGAGTTAAGCCATACAAAAGTGAAGGTACTGGACTTCAGGAGGGCTGATTTTGTCAAAATGGGAGAGTGCCTCAGAAAAGCTCTAGCAAACAGGCAAGGAGGAGGGGTGGAGCAACAATGGGGAAACATCACAACTGCCATCACAGAGGCAACAAGACTTTGTGTGAAGCAAATAAACAATCAAAACAAAAGAAAACAACACTGGTTCTCAAAAGAGGTGGTGGGGAAGGTTGGGGAGAAAAAGATAGCATTCAGGAAGCATAAGAAAACACAGAAGAAGCAGGACAGAGAACTGTACCAGTTACAGCAGAAGAAAGCAGAGAAGACAGTCAGAATAGCAAAGGCCCAAACGGAAGAAAAGATAGCCAACTTGGTTAAGAAGGGGGATAAAACCTTTTATATAGGTACATTAGCGAGTGAAGAAAGACAAAGGGAGGGATACTGAGACTGAATAAAGAGGAGGGTGTGTGGTCAGAGAGGGACAGTGAAAAAGCAAAGATACGGAACGAATACTTCTGCTCAGTATTCACAAAAGAAGAGGAGGGGGAGGTACCCGATCCAGTCAATAGAAGCACTGTGAATAGGGGGGTCAATATCAGTCCTTTCACAGAAGAAAGGGTTCTGAAAGAACTCCTAAAACTGAAGGTGGATAAAGCAATGGGGCCTGATGAGATTCACCCCAGAATTCTAAAAGAACTAAGAGGAGAACTAGTAACACCACTGACTACCCTTTTTAACAAATCATAGGAGGATAGTGTGATGCCTGTGGACTGGAGGAGGGCAGATGTGATTCCCCTTTACAAAAGTGGGAGTAAGACAGTGGCAGGAAACTACAGACCTGTCAGTTTGACCCCAGTGGTAGGGAAAATGATGGAATCACTTCTGAAGAAAAGAATTGTTGATTACCTAGAGGCCAGTGGGGCACAGGACCCAAGGCAGCATGGAGTCACAGTGGGAAGGTCATGTCAGATGAATCTAATCAATTTCTTTGACTGGGTGACCAAAGTAGTAGCCCAGGGAAGGGCTGTGGACAAGACCTACCTAGACATTTGTAAGGCATTTGACACAGTCCCTGTGGAAGGCTTAAGGGTTAACAAAAGGACACTTCAAAGATGAAATGAAATCTTGCAAGACTTTTTATTTACAGGCACCACACAAGTAAAAGCTTTGAAGGAAAAACAAAAATAAAACGAACTGTGCGCTTAAATAATAAATTAAATGCCAGTCAATTAGATGACATCTTTAAGCAGTAGGATGTCCTTTCTACTGCCTCCGAGGTGCTCACACTTCAGCACCCAAATCTCATCTGATATTCATAGATAGAAACATAGAAGTTGACGGCAGATAAGGACCGCAAGGCCCATCCAGTCTGCCCATTTCTTTTTCTACCTTATAAATGTGCCATCGGCCTTTGCTCTGTCAGTGACCTATCTATTCATAGTCATTTGTATTGCTCCCGTATGCCTATCCCATGCCTGTTTGAAGCCCTGCACTGTATTCATAGCCACCACTTCTTGTGGTAAGCCATTCCATGCATCCACCACCCTTTCTGTGAAAAAGAATTTCCTCACATTCCCCTTAATCGCCTCCTCTAATCTCATGCTGTGTCCTCTTGTCCTGCTATTTTCTTATATTTAAACATGTTAGACTCTTTCACCTTGTATATGCCCTTAAGGTGTTTGAATGCCTGGATCATATCACCTCTCCCTCCTTTGCTCAAGGGTATACATATTGAGTCTGTTAATCTGTCCTCACATGTCTTCTGATGCAGTCCCTGCACCATTTTGCTGCCTCTCTGGACTGCCTCAATTTGGTTAATGTCCTTGTGAAGGTGTGGCTCCAATACTGCACGCAGTACTCCAGATGGGGCCTAACTAGTGTCTTGTACAGAGGATTATTACCTCCCTCTTACGACTTGTGATACCCCTACTAATACACCCTAACACCCCCCTAGCCTTACCTACTGCTTTAGAGGTCTGCTTGGATGATTTTAAGTCATCAGTGATGATGATGCCCAAGTCTCTTTCTTCCTTTGTGACTGCTAGCAACTCCCCTCCCAGCCTATAGGTGGCTTCAGGGTTTCTCTTCCCTATGTGCATGATTTTGCACTTCTTTGCATTAAATCCCAGTTGCCACTCTTCTGACCATTCTGCTAGTTTATCCAGATCTCTTCTCATTCTGCCCACCCCATCTGGATCTATCTACTCTGTTGCAGATCTTGGTGTCATCTGCAAACAGACAAGCCTTACCCTCTTGTCCATCTGCAAGGTCACTAATGAAGATGTTGAAGAGGACTGGCCCTAGGACTGATCCCTGAGGTACCCCACTTGTGACTTGCATCTCTTCTGACTGTATACATTTACCACCACTCCTGTTTTCTGCCCACAACCAGTTTGCCACCCAGTTGACCAACTTCGACCCACCCGAGCCTACCCAGCTTATTTATCAATCTTCTATGTGGAACAGTGTCAAAAGCTTTGCTGAAGTCAAGGTAGGCGACATCAACTGCCCCCTTGGTCCACCACTCTGGTTACCCAGTCAAAGAAATCTATGAGATTAGTTTGACAGGACCTTCCTTTTGTAAACCCATGCTGTCTTGGATCCTGTGCCCCTATGGATTCCAGGTGTTGCACTATCCTTTCCTTAAGGAGTGCCTCCATAATCTTGCCCACTACTGAGGTAAGACTGACCGGTCTGTAGTTCCCCGCCTCCTCCCTGCTACCACTCTTGTGGAGCGGGATCACATGAGCCCTTCTCCAGTCTTCTGGGACCTCTCCTGTGCTCAGAGACTCACTAAACAATTCTGCTAATGGCTCTGCTAGTTCCTCCTTTAGCTCCTTAAGTACCCTGGGATGTATGCCATCAGGTCCCATTGCCTTATCCACCCTGAGCTTAGCAAGCTCTTGTAGGACCCTTTCTTTTGTGAAGGGAGTAGTGCTCACCTCCTCCCCTGTGTCCATGATGTTGAGCTGTGGGCCCTGCCCTACCTTCTCTTCAGTAAATACTGAGCAAAAGTATCTATTTAGGATAGATGCCTTTACAGGGTCCTCCTCCTCACATGCTCCATTTTCTCCATTAAGCTTAGCAATACCCCTCTGGACTTTCTCCTTTCACTAATGTATCTATAGAAAGTCTTGTCACCTTCTTTACTGTTCGTGCTAGTGTTTCCTCAGTTTGGGACTTTGCCTGCCTTACTGCCTTACCTGCTTCCCTTAGGGCAGTTTGGTATGCCTCCTATCTTCATCCCGCTGTGTTCCCTTATATTTCCTGAAAGGCCAGCCTTTTGGCTCTGACCTTTCTGCTACTGTATTTGAGAACCAAAGTGGTTTTCTTCTTTTGCACTTCCTTTTCTGTCTAACACAATGGGATGTTGCTTCAAGTATTGCATTCTTAATGCTTGCCCACTTTGCCTGTACCCCTCACCTGTGTTTCTTTTGCCAGGGCTAGCTTAACTCTGTTGGCCATCTTATCAAAGTCAGCTCCTCTGAAGTCCCATATTTTTGCCTTGGAATGGGATGATTTAGATGTAGTAGCCAAATTGAACCATACCATGTGATGGTCACTGGCCCCCAGGTGACCTTCTACCTGGAGATCTGTGATCCCTTCTTTGTTAGTCAGTACTAGATCTAGGATAGCCCTGTCTCTTGTGGGTTGCTGTACCAGTTGTTTGAGGCCCTCCCTGCAGGAATCCACTATAAGTCTAGTTCTGGCAGATGTTCCTGCTGGTATTGACCAATCTGTATCTGGCATGTTGAAGTCTCCCATTATCAGAACCTCCCCTTTAGCTGTCATGTTTTGTATATCTTCTAACAGTAATGTGTCTATGTCCTCCCTCTGGTCTGGGGGCCTGTAGACAACCCCAGTTCTTATGTCTGTCCCATTTCCTGTTTCCAGGGTGACCCACTGTTCTTCTGGCTCCTTATGTGTATTCTGAATTTCTGTAGCTTTGATATTTTCATTAACATACAGGCCCTCCTCCCACCTTTTGCACCTCGGTCTCTTCTGAACAATACATAGCCAGGTACTGAAGTCTCCCAAGTGGTTACTGGTAAACCACGTCTCACTAATTGCTACTATGTCCAGTTTAGCCTCTGACATTATTGCCTGCAGGTCTGGGATCTTATTTCAGGCTGTGAGCATTTGTGTACATGATTTTCCATTGGCCAGATTTTGGTGTGTTAGTTGTTGGGTGAAGTTTGGCATTACCCTGTGCATCGTATGGGAGACAAACCTTTTTCTTACCTGGTGATGCAAATGAACGGCAAACACGCTGAATTCCTGTTTGACCACTAGCTGAGGGGAGGGGTGTTCTTCCCATTCGACGATGGGGTGCTGCACCCTCTCCCCATTTGCTAGTTTAAATATTCTGCAAAGACGCCAAACTTCTGCCCCAATGCACTGACTCCTCTTTAGTCAGATGCAGTCCATCAAATTTAAAGAACTTTCGCCCCAGAACTGTTGCCAGTTCCTACAAATCTGTGTCCTTTTCCTGGCACCAGTCCTTGAGCCACGTGTTTAGCTCCCCTATCTCCCTTCTCTGACCTTCTGTCCATCTGCCCTCTCCCAGACTGGTAGGATCTCAGAGAAGGAGATGCCGGACTAAACAGATGATAGTTTGTCACCCAGCCTAGTCAGGTGTTCCTTGGTCTCCACAACTGACCGGCTGGCGAGATCATTAGTCCCTATGTGTACTAGGACATCAATGTTTTCCCCTGCTTTGTGAACAATTTTAGCAATGCGGTCAGTGTCTCTCCATGCTGATGTACCTGGAGACGCCTGACCATCACCCTGGCTGGAGATGGGTATCAACTCCCCGAATCATGGAGTCTCCTATGACTGTAGTTTTGGATTTCCTTTGTGCTTGTTTAGTTTTGGTTCCTGATTTGGGTGAGTTTTGTTGTGTTAGCTCCTGTGCCGCAGTGTCCTGTTCAGCAGTGTCTTCTGCCTCTTTATTTGATTTCAGAGATAGAGGCAGATACCTGTTTGTAGTGTTTATATGGTTTTGGAGGTAATGTGTTGAGAGCAGAGAGTGATGGGGCACCTGATTTGCTCCTCCCAACCACCTGCCAGCTTCCTGGACCAACTACCTCTGCGGTCGAGGTTTTCTGTTGGATGCTGGGGAAATGGCGGGTGGTTCTTATAATGTATTTCCTCTTCAATATGAAATTTGAGGCGTGCAATCTCTGCCCATGCTGCCCGGAGCTGAGCCCTAAGATCTCCAAAGGCCCAGCATGTAGGAAAGTGTCCTAAATCCTGTAAGACTGTCCTTCTGAAAATTGTTCCACAGTACCTGCAGTTAATGAAATCCATTCCAAATAAGTTGCTGGGTTTGTAACCTAGTCAGAGTAATTAGAAGGGAAAAAAGGAAAAAATGCAAGTAATGGTTTAATTGTGCTTTGTTTAACTTGTTATAACAAGTTAAATTACTAGTGCCCTGTAAATGAGATCACCTTGTGGAGGCCCCACTGATCCGCCCCTTCCTGCTCTGCCACATGAAATGTCACAACTGTGGTACCCTTTAAAAGGAGTGTAGCGTGGGGTGGTTGGGGATGGGGGTGGGTGGCTGGGCCCTTCCCCTGCCTAAAAAGAAGAACCACGGACGAAAGAACAAGGAGGTAAGAGCAGAAACAATCAGACAACAAATGCAGTAACCCTGAAAGCTTATCCTAATGTTAGATAAAACTGTAAAACCTGTAAATCACCACCTGTAATAATTTCAGAGAAGATATACCCTGTAAGAAACACTTTGCTCCAGAGAAAAATAAAGCAGTAACAGAAGATATACCTTGCAAAAGACAATTTGAATCAGAAGATTACAGCAGTAATCTGTTAGCACACACCTGTAGGCACACCTTGTAATAATGCAGAAGAAGGTATACCAGCAACAACAATTTGAATCAGAGAAAAATAAAGCAATGAAATGTTAGCAACAAACAGTAGCAATCCCTGTGAGTAAAAAATAAAAACACCACCACACAGTAAATCTGCTTAGCCAAACTAAGTCTTAATCCTTCTCCCTTGCTCTGGTAAGTTTCTCTACTCTGCCTTTCAAGCAGTCTTAGAAGGAAAGAGCTCAGGTGAAGCTAGGTGCCTTGGCCAACAAACCAAGTCTTCTACCTCAGAGCTCTGGCATATAAAGGGTGTAGAAGGCCAGGATTGGTCCTGGCAACAATCAATCAATACAAAATTCTATATTCCAGCAAAGTATTTATTTTTATACATTAAATCCTTCTCAAAATCTCGAAGGGCTGGCAGTATAGCCTAGAGGTTAGAGTAACGAGCTGTGAATGGGTTTAGTACATCCAGCAGAGCAGACCTTGGTTTGATTCTCACAACCTCCACTTACATACTGTGTGACTCTGAGCAAGTCACTTAACTGCCCAGTGCTCCCAGGTCACCCCTGAAAACAGGCACTTGTGCCTAGTGGGCCTTACCCGGTTACCAAAGACTAAAATAAATAAATTATTCCAAACAAATATAATAGAATACAGTCTTCTAAATGATTCAGGGAGATTAATTACTAACAAGATTTCAGTCCCATTTTGGAACGCCGACAGGAACCGCCCCAACTCCCCTGCATAAATGAATGAAGAAAGGGTCCGGCTGGCTGTTAGTAAAATGAAGAGTTGAGGGGACTTCGGCGTTTCAAAATGCGAAAACAAACCCATTTTTTTTAGTCAGAAAACCAAGAACTGTACAGGTCCCTGAATTAAGGTAAACAATTCTTTCTATATTGCTTTCAACCGAAACCAAGGGGTTTTAGCTGCCCAGTCTGTGTTTTTGAATTATTTTCCCTGGATTTGGTAACGGAAGAAGTAGCGGCACGAATGTACACACATTCGTGAGGAAAATACTGTCGTAAATTAGATGCCTAGAGGGTTACTTAACAAAAACCCAAAAGTAAAATAAATCATTTTCATTAATGTGCTTATTTATTTCTGGACTCTCTCTATTAAGACCGTAGGTACGGAAAACTCTTAGTGCACACAAAGAAACAACACAGAGGAAATACATCCGTCTGTTTTGATTTATAACTACTTTGGAAGTACAGAAAGCTGCCTAATCGTGCTTTCAGAGCCACGCCACTTAAAGTAAGTGGAGAAAACATTCACCTGAAAGCTTATAAAATGCGCTCTCGAATTGAATGCGAAGAAACAGCATTTGGAACGTTTACCTGAAATTAAAATAGAGATTACCTCAACCCAAACCTGGTTCGGTTACTAACACGGGGGGGGGGGGATCAACTTTGGAAATAATAATTGGTTTTGTTTTTATTTTTAAGACAAACCTTGCAGAAATCACAAGTATCATCTCTTAACCTTTGAGGATATGTGCAGGTCCCCTTTACAGACTTCTTAATAACCCCACGACATAAACGTATGTTCTACTTTTGTACTCATATAATAGTGGGTAATAGATGTCCAGTCTATTCGCCACTATTCATTCATGGGAAGACTCACAAGACAACAAAATAAAAGACAAATGGACAGCATTCATTCCACAGGACAACGTATAAACAAACAGTACAACATTTATGGGAGAGGGGTGTTAATGCCCCTACCACATACTCCTCCCCCCTTTTGTTCCAAACCCTCCCGCTTGCCATACGGGTTCAATTCTCAACATTTATTCATACTCTCAATCAGCGCAAGAAGGGGGGGTGGAGCCACAGCCCGCCCTCTCCATGGCTCCACCCCGGGGTCCCTCATATGTCTACTCTTTCTAACAAGTAATAGGAAGATTGGTGTCTTCCAAATCTTTATTCTTCATTACCCCGGGGTTTGTGAAAAGGTGTTCATCCATCCCATATCTAGACAGAAAATCTGCATTTCCATTTGTAACTCCCTTTTGATGTTTTATAGTAAAACGATATGGTTTCAGTGAAAGATACCACCTCATAATTCGAGGATTTTTATCTTTCATATGCTGAAACCAGCATAAAGGATTATGGTCAGTCCAAATTTCAAATTCAGTGCCCCATAAATAAAAACGTAAAGCTTCAATAGCCCACTTGATAACTAAACATTCTTTCTCAATGGTGGAATATTTAGTCTCTCGTTCATGTAACTTACGACTAATATAGATAATAGGGTGTTCTTCTCCATCAGTGTTCTGTGTCAGTACTGCACCAATACCTCGATTAGAAGCATCGGTCTGTAGAACGAAAGGATGGGAAAAATTGGGAGTATGGAGTACTGGTGAAGAGCACAGTTGAGCTTTTATAGAACAAAAAGCTTCTTCACATATAGAATTCCATATTAGCTTATCTGGCTGACGTTTTTTTCTTAAATCGGACAGAGGTCCTGGTATGGTTGAAAATGCCGGAATAAAACGTCTATAGTAGCCAGCCAAGCCCAAAAAGGCTCGGACATCTTTCTTGGTTTTTGGCCTCGGACATGTGGCTATCGCATCAATTTTAGTTATTTCAGGCTTTATACACCCTTTCCCAATCAGGAAGCCTAAATATTTAGTTTCTTGCATACCCATGGTACATTTTCCAGGATTTATGGTAAGGCCCGAATTGGAAATAGCTGCAAGAACTTCTGATAGATGCTGTAGATGAACTTCCCAAGTAGGGCTAAATATCACAACATCGTCAAGGTAGGCTGCACTATATGCAGCGTGAGGGGCTAGGATTTTATCCATAACCCTTTGGAAGGTAGCAGGGGCACCATGTAGTCCAAAGGACATCACATTAAATTGAAATAGTCCGATGGGCGTACTAAAGGCTGTTTTGTCTTTGGCTTCGGTATCCAAAGGAATTTGCCAATATCCCTTGGTTAGATTGATGGTTGAGAAATATTGTGAATTACCTAAATGATCTAGTATATCATCTATACTAGGCATGGGGTAACTGTCGAATTTAGAAATGGTGTTCAGGCGTCTAAAATCTAGACATAGTCGTACTCCCCCTTCTTTTTTTTGTACAACCACTAAAGGAAAGCTCCATTCACTATGTGATGGCTCTATAATTCCCATCTCTTGCATTTTCCTTAGTTCTTGAATCACAGATTCCCTAACCTTTTCAGGGAGACGATAAGGTTTTTGTCGTATCGGACTGTTTTGGGATACAATAATGTTATTTTTTTCTCCATTAATTTTTCCTGGTGTTCCCTTAAAGGTTTTTTCATGTAACTGTATTACAGTTAACAGTTCGGCAGTCCACTGAGGTGTTAAATCAGGGTTTATATTGATTTCTTTGATGTCCCCTTCCACTTCTAGTCTTTGATACGTAATGTCTAGCTCACTATTTTCTGTTTCAGGGCAGACATAACCATATAGGTTGGGTACCCTCTCTACCCAGGGTTTTAAAAGATTGGCATGGTAAATACGTTTTTTATTGGTTTTATCATGCATGTATATTTCGTACGTGATGGGTCCTATTCTCCGAGTTACTTTATAGGGGCCCTGCCATTTCATTAATAATTTATTTTCAGATGAAGGTAGAAGTAATAGTAATAGGTCTCCCTCAGAGAATTCCTTAGCAACTGTGCCTTTATCATATAGTTTCTTCTGTATTGATTGTTGTTTTTGATTATTGGCATGGGCTTGCTGAGTATACCTCTTTATCCAATCTCTTAAATGCTGTAAATATTCAAGGGGACATTTGTTCTGTATACCCTTACTATCCTCCCACCATTCTTTTACTATGTCTAAAGGTCCTCTCGGATTTTTTCCATACAATAGTTAAAATGGGGAAAAGCCAGTAGAGGCTTGTGGCACCTCACAGTAGGCAAACATTAAATATGGCAGATACAGGTCCCATTTTTGTACCTTCATCTTGCACAGATTTCTGAATCATTTTTTTCATGGTTTGATTGAAGTGCTCCACCAGCCCGTCAGTCTGAGGATGGTAAGTAGTAGTCCAGATAGCTTCAATACCTAAGGTCTGGTAGAGTCGCTTCAAAACCTGTGAACAGAAATTCGTACCCCTGTCTGTTAGTATCTCTTGGGGAATGCCTACTCTACTGAAGATTTTCCCTAGTTCTTCAGCAGTTCTAGAGGCGGTGATAGTTCGGAGGGGTACGGCCTCCGGATATTAGTAGCATAATCACACACCACCAGAATATACTGATTACCTTTTGTACTTTTCTGTACTGGACCCACTATGTCCATTGCAATCCTCTGGAATGGAGTAGAAAATAAAGACATTGTTTGCATCGGAACTTTATCTTTCCTTACCACTTTTGCCACTTGTTGACATTCTGGACAACTCCTACAATAGTCTGCAACTTGCTCATGTATTCCAGGCCAGAAATATCTATTTAATAATCTACTCAAAGTACGATCCCTCCCTAGATGTCTGGCCATCGGAATATCATGAGCAAGTTTTAATAGTAGTGTACGGTACTTCTCAGGAACCAATAATTGTTCAACATTTTCTTGAGTTCTGGGATTAACACATAACCTATACATCAACCCATTTCTCCATTTATATTTATTTTCAGCTCCCGGAGTTTTCTCCTGGGAGGAGAAAAGCAATTTTAAAGACTCATCCCATCTTTGTAATTCTGCAAAACTGTCCTTTTCCCCTTTTGTTATATTCCACACTGTTTTATCTTCGAAATCAGGCTGATATTTTATAATCCACTGTTACTTGTCCTTTTGTCTTTGTCTTCTAGTTTTTCTATCTTTCCCAAGTTCACCAAAGATGTCCTTATCAAAAGGAAAATGATGTTCTAAAGTATCAGTGTGTTGCACAGGAGTTTTCTGTGATCTAGTTACCATGGCACTTAAATTTGTAGACATCAGGTTCTGAAAATAAGGGCAGTCATGTCCGATAACCACTGGAATGGGAAGGTTAGGTACCATGCCTACTTGTATGGTCTGTACCTGACCCTGTATTATTAACTCTGTGTCCGTTAAAGGATAACAATGAGTGTCCCCATGAATACATGTTACTTTAGTAGTTGGATTTTTCAAAGATGGGGGTACACTTAACAACTGAGGATGTATCAGGGTTTGCTTACTCCCTGAGTGTAGCAGACCGATAACCCTGTGCTGCCCTATTTGTACCGGTATCATAAATTGTCCCCAATTGGCTAAAGCAAGATGTATTTGTTCAGTTTTTCGTTTAGGACAAAGTCTTGCTATGCGTCCTTTAGTTTTACACTCATGGCACACAATGTCCAGGTTGTACCCCTTTCCTGTTCTACTGGTGCTGTGTACAGTGATACTATTAGTGTTTCCCCCGGTGGTAATAGGAGGTCTTACTGAATGTCCCTGCTGCTGAGATGGCGGATGGTAGCTTCTCTGTCTCTGAGGTCGGGCAGCAATATAGTCTTCAGCCAAACGTATAGCGGTATCTGAGACCTCTGTGCGATGCTCTTTTACCCACAGTTGAACATCGGGGGAAAGGACTCGCAAAAATTGTTCCAGAACTATTGTTTCAATAATTTGATCTACAGTCCGGGTAGTAGTTGCATCCATTTGACACATAGATCTTTAAGTTGAGTGAAGGTGTCCTGTGGATTATCAGCAGCAGTGTATCTAAAAGATCTGAACCTCTGTCTATAAGTCTCGGTATTTATATCATACCACTTTAAAATGGCTTGTTTAACCCATTCATAGTTGTTTATATCCACCATCTCCACTCGACTATAAGCAATCTGAGCCTTCCCTGTCAAATAAGGTGCTAGGCGAATTACCCACTGGTCTCGGGGCCAATTACATGCCATTGCCACCCTTTCAAAGGTTAACTGATATGCCTCAATGTCATCAGTATCAGTCAATTTAGCCAGTTTGATGTCCTTCTGTCCTCCTCCAGGGACGGCAGGAGGCCTCACAGTACCCATTGACTGGAATGCCCTTAGTGTATCATTCCATCTAGCCTCATACTCCCTTCGATCTCTGTCCCTCTGTCTCTCTATTTCTAATTGTCGAGTACAGAGCCATCTCAATAAATCTTGTGGTTCCTCGGGGAGGCGTTCTTCTTCTCCACCTCCACTCGCTTGTGCCAACCCTCCCTCCTTTGGCCCCTCCATCTGGTGTATAAGCGGAACCTTTTTTCTGGTCACAGGCTCTAGACCTGGGAGGAAAGGTACCTGGTATTTAGCTGTCAGTGCTCTGGTCTGTATTCTCCACAAAGGATGTTGTTCCGTCTGCTTAACGACCTCTCGATCCTGGAACATTAGCAATCCAACGACCTTGGTACAGGTCTTCCAGTTGGTCAACCCCAACTAGCCTTTATCCCACTGCTGACACCAATTGTGGAAGCCTTAAGGGTTAACAAAAGGACGCTTCAAAGATGAAATGAAATCTTGCAAGACTTTTTATTTACAGGCACCACACAAGTAAAGGCTTTGAAGGAAAACCAAAAATAAAATGAACTGTGCGCTTAAATAATAAATTAAATGCCAGTCAATTCGATGATGTAGACGTCTTTAAGCAGTAGGATGTCCTTTCTACTGCCTTCGAGGTGCTCACACTTCAGCACCCAAATCTCATCTGACATTCATATTCAGAGCTCTGGCATATAAAGGGTGTAGAAGGCCAGGATTGGTCCTGGCAACAATCAATCAATACAAAATTCTATATTCCAGCAAAGTATTTATTTTTATACATTAAATCCTTCTCAAATTATCCCAAACAAATATAATAGAATACAGTCTTCTAAATGATTCAGGGAGATTAATTACCAACAAGATCTGAGTCCCGTTTTGGAACGCCGACAGGAACCGCCCCACTCTCCTGCATAAATGAATGAAGAAAGGGGCCGGCCGGCTCTTAGCAAACAGAAGAGTTGAGGGGACTTCGGCGTTTCAAAACGCGAAAACAAACCCATTTTTTTAGTCAGAAAACCAAGAACTGTACAGGTCCCTGAATTAAGGTAAACAATTCTTTCTATATTGCTTTCAACCGAAACCAAGGGGTTTTAGCTGCCCAGTCCGTGTTTTTGGATTATTTTCCCTGGATTTGGTAACGGGAGAAGTAGCGGCACGAATGTACGCACATTCATGAGGAAAATACTGTCAGTAAATTAGATGACTAGAAGGTTACTTAACAAGAACCCAAAAGTAAAATAAATCATTTTCATTAACATAGAAACATAGAAACATAGAATTTGACGGCAGATAAGGACCGCTTGGCCCACCCAGTCTGCCCATTTCCTACTAGCTGCAGATCCTAGTTAACCAGCAGCCTACTTTTTCCTATCTCCACCCCCTAGAATTGCCTTATGACTGTCCCATACATGCTTGAATTCCACCACTGTTTTTAACTCCACAACCTCCTCCGGAAGGCCATTCCATGCATCCACAACCCTCTCTGTGAAAAAATACTTCCTTAAATTACCTCTGAGCAGCGTGCCCCTCTATCTTCTAATTATACCCCCTTATTCTTGCACACCTCTTTTTTTGAAAGATGCTACCCTCTTGGACTTTGTTGATTCCCTTGAGGTACTTGAAAGTTTCTATCATGTCCCCCGTCTCCCTCCTTTCCTCAAGGCTATACATATTAAGCTCCTTAAGTCTCTCTTCATATGTCTTCCGGTGCAGACCCTGCACCATTTTAGTTGCTCTCCTCTGGACAGCTTCCATCCTGTTCATGTCTTCATGGAGATTGGGTTCCAGAACTGCACGCAGTACTCCAGATGGGGTCTCACCAGCTGTCTGTACAGAGGGATAATAACTTCCTGTTTTCTACTGGTGATGCCTCTCCCTATGCATCCCAGTATCCCCCCAGCCCTCCTTGCTGCCCTCTCACATGCTTGCCCACCTTTAGGTCATCCGATATGACTACCCCCAGGTCTCTTTCCATTTTTGTTGTTGCTAGTATCTCACCCCACATTGTGTACTCTTCTCCTGGGTTTTTGTTTCCCAGGTGCATTACCTTGCACTTCTTAGCATTGAATCTAAGCTGCCATATATTTGACCATTCCTCTAACCTTGCCAAGTCCCTTCTCATCCTTTCCACCCCACCTTGTGCATCAACTCTGTTGCAGATCTTTGCATCATCTACAAAGAGACATACTTTTCCTTCCAGTCCCTCTGCAATGTTGTTTATAAAGACATTGAAGAAGACCGGTCCTAATACTGAACCCTGTGGTACCCCACTAGTAACCCCCCTTTCTTCAGAGTGGACTCCATTTACTATTACTCTCTGTGTCCTATTCTCCAGCCAATTCTTTACCCAGGCTGTCATCTTGGGACTCACTCCCAGGCTGGCTAACTTGTATATTAATCTTTTGTGTGGGATTGTGTCAAATGCCTTGCTAAAGTCTAGGTAGGCCATGTCCACAGCCCCTCCCTGATCTACTACTTTGGTCACTCAGTCAAAGAAATCTATCAGATTCATCTGGCATGACCTTCCCGCTGTGAATCCATGCTGCCTTGGTCCTGTGCCCCTCTGGCCTATAGATACTCGACAGTTCTTTCCTTCAGAAGTGATTCCATCATTTTTCCTATCACTGAGGTTAAACTAACAGGTCTGTAGTTTCCTGCTTCTACCTTGCTCCCACTTTTGTGAAGGGGAATCACATCTGCCCTCCTCCAGTCCTCGGGCACCACCCCATCCTCCCATGATTTGTTAAAGAGGGTAGTCAGTGTTGTCACTAGTTCTACCCTTAGTTCTTTTAGAATTCTGGGATGAATCCCATAAGGCCCCATTGCTTTGTCCACCTTCAGTTTTAAGAGTTCTTTCATAACCCTTTCTTCTGTAAATGGGCTGGTATCAACTTCTGTATCCAGAGTGATTCTACTGTTTGTTTTAGGTACCTCCCCCTCTTCATTTGTAAATACAGAGCAAAATATTTGTTTAGTATCTCTGCTCTTTCACAGACACCCTCCGCCTCACCCTCCCTCCCTTTATTAAGTCTCACTATCCTCCCTTGGTCTTCTTCGCCCCTGATGTACCTATAAAGGTTTTATCCCCTTCTTAACTGAGTTGGCTATCTTTTCCTCGGTTTGGGCCTTTGCTGTTCTGACTGCATTCCCAGCTTCCTCTTGCTATAACTGATACAGGTCTCTGTCCTGCTTCTTCTGTGATTCCTTGTACTTCCTGAATGCTTTCTTTTTCTCTTGAACCTTCACTGCCACTTCCTTTGAGAACCATAGTGGTTTCTTACATCGTTTTGTTTTGTTTATTTGCTTCACACAAAGGCTTGTTACCTCTGTGATGGCAGTTTTTTATTATTCCCCATTGTTCTTCCACCCGTTCTTCCTGCCCATTTGCTAGTGCATTCCTTAGGCACTCACCCATTTTGGCAAAGTCAGCCCTCCTAAAGTCCAGTACTTTTGCCTTTGTATGGCTTGACTGTATTGCTGTGTTTATTGTGAACCATACTGTTTGATGGTCGCTAGTTCCCAGATGGCTACCCATTTCTACATCTGTGATCCTCTCTCCATCTCCATTTGAGAGAACCAGGTCTAAGATTGCTCCCTCTCGAGTGGGCTCCAATACTAGTTGTCTAAGGCATGCCCCTGTAGGGCATCTAGAATAACCCCACTCTTCAAAGTGGCTGCTGCAGCTGCACTCCAGTTAACATCTGGCATATTCAGATCACCCATCAGCAATATCTCCCCTTTTTCTACCATTCTAAGTATACTTTCTATCATTTCCTTGTCCATTTCTTCCCCCTGAGAAGGGGTCTGTATATAACCCTGTGCGGATTGTGGTACCATTGCCTGTCTCCAAATTTACCCACAGTGCTTCTTCTCTCCCTGTTTACCCTTTTGTTCTGTTGCTTTGATTCCTTCCCTTATGTAAAGAGCTACTCCTCCTCCTCTTTACCCTCCCTGTCCCTCCTGTAGATAGGTATCCTGGTATGTTTACGTCCCAGTCATGGTTTTGTGTGTACCATGTTTCTGTGACTGCCACGATATCCAGATGTTCCTCCATCAAAGCCACTAATTCAGGAAGCTTGTTACCCAGACTACGGGCATTGGTACTCATTGCTCTCCATTTTTTGATGGCTTTACCTTCTGTTGCAGCATCCCCCACTGACCTTTCTACCTCGGTCTTTTTCTCATTTAGTACCCTGTTTTGTAGGGAGAGGCTGGGATTTTCCTGCTGCTTATCAGTGCTTCCTCGCTTGACTAGTTTAAAAGCTTGCCAATGAAGCATTTAAACCGATTGCTCACGAGACTTGTTCCCTTCCTGGACAGATGCAGACCATCCTGCCAGTATAGGCTGGTGTCTCTCCAGGTGGAACCCCAGTCCCCAATGAAGCCAAACCCCTGTGCTCCACACCATTTTTTCAACCATTCATTAAACTGCATGGTGCAAAGTACCCTCACCTCACCCATGCTATTGACAGGCAGCACCTCTGAGAAGGATACTGTGTGTGCTACTTGTCTTAGGCCCCTCCCCAACTCTACAAAGTCCTCCTGCACTGCTCTAATCTTATGATGAGCCAAGTCATTTGTCCCTAGGTGGACAATGACGTGCAGCTGTTCTAGTGATCCTGAGGATGCGCTTCCTGTCCCTGTCATTAATGTGCTTATTTATTTCTGGACTCTTTCTATAAAGACAGTAGGTATGGAAAACTCTTAGTACACACAAAGAAACAACACAGAGGAAATACATCCATCTATTTTGATTTATAACTACTTTGGAAGTACAGAAAGCTGCCTAATCATTCTTTCAGAGCCATGCCACTTAAAGTAAGTGGAGATTCTCGATTTGAATGCGAAGAAACAGCATTTGGAACATTTACCTGAAATTAAAATAGAGATTGCCTCAACCCAAACCTGGTTCGGTTACTAACACGGGGGAGAGGGGTCAACTTCGGAAATAATAATTGGTTTTGTTTTGTTTTTATTTTTAAGACAAACCTTGCAGAAATCACAAGTATCATCTCTTAACCTTTGAGGATATGTGCAGGTCCCCTTTACAGACTTCTTAATAACCCCACGACATAAACGTACGTTCTACTTTTGTACTCATATAATAGTGGGTAATAGATGGCCAGTCTATTCGCCACTATTCATTCATGGGAAGACTCACAAGACAACAAAATAAAAGACAAATGGACAGCATTCATTCCACAGGACAACGTATAAACAAACAGTACAACATTTATGAGAGAGGGGGGTTAATGCCCCTACCACAGTCCCACACAAAAGATTAATAAACAAATTAGCCAGCCTGGGAGTGGGTCCCAGGGTGGTAGCCTGGCTAAAACATTGGCTGGACAACAGGACATAGAGGGTAATAGTAAATGGAATCCACTCCGAAGAAAGGGGAGTTACTAGTGGGGTACTGCAGGGTTCAGTACTGGGTGTGGTCCTTTTTAATGCCTTTATAAGTGATATTGCAGAGGGACTGGAAGGAAAAATATGTCTGTTTGCAGACGACACAAAATTCTGCAACAGGGTCAATACACAAGGTGGGGTGAAAAGGATGAGAAGGGACTTGGCAAGGTTGGAGGAATGGTCAAATGTATGGCAGCTCAGATTCAATGCAAAGAAGTGCAAAATAATGTACCTGGGAAACAAAAACCCAGGGGATGAGTACACAATGTGGGGTGAGATACTGACCACAACAAAGATGGAAAGGGACCTTGGGGTAGTTATATCAGATGACCTAAAGGTGGGCAAGCAATGTGAGAAGGCAGTAAGGAGGTCTGGGGAGATACTGGGATGCATAGAGAGAGGCATCACCAGTAGAAAACAGGAAGTTGTTATCCCTCTGTACAGACAGTTGGTGAGACCCCATCAGGAGTACTGCGTGCAGTTCTGGATACCCCATCTCCACAAAGACAAGGTGGAGGCTGTCCAGAGGAGGGCAACCAAAATGGTGCAGGATCTGCACCAGACGACATATGAAGAGAGGCTAAAGAAGCTTAATATGTATACCCCCGAGGAAAGGAGGTGGGGGCATGATAAAAACTTTCAAGTACCTCAAGGGAATCAACAAAATCCAAGAGGGTAGCATCTTTCAGAAAAAGAGATGTGCAAGAACAAGGGGACACAGTTTGAAGGTAGAGAGGGGATGGCTCAGAAGTAATGTGAGGAAGTATTTTTTCACGGAGAGGGTCATGGATGCATGAGAACAGTGTTCCTGAGGAGGTCGTGGTATCAAAAACAGTGGGGGAATTTAAGTGTAACCCCCTTGCAAATGGAGGTTCCCAAAAATCTTCCAGGAGCTTGCTTAAATGCTCCAAGCCTGAATGGTGTTTGGCGTTTAAGCCATTTATCTGTGAGTGCTTTTAGAGCCTCTGGTACTGTCTCTTTAAGAGCTGTCTGCTTGCAGACATGGTTGGTTTGTATGGGGGGGACTGTGTGTTTCCCTGCTTGAGTCCCACTCAAGCTGCTGCCAATTCGTTCTGTTTTGCAGTCACTAACAGTGCAAGGGGAGCCTATCTGAAAGATGTAACTGTTTGCCAGGAATCATTTAGAGTAATAATGAAAATACAGTTTGTTTAACTTGCTTTCCTTTGTAGTCTGAATTGTCTGCCTAGCCCTCCATTCTAGTTTTGAACTGTTGAACTGGACCAATCAGTGTGGGTTGAGGGAGCTCTAAAATGGTGCCTGTGGATGAATCAGAACTTGGACTCTTAATCTGAGCCAGCCACAAGAGGATTGTATGGGCAGTGACTCTGGGAAATGTAGTTTTGACCTCGGCGCCTTTTTCCACCAACAGGGGGAGTTTATTGTGAGTGACAGCTAAACCAGCCAAGAACTGGGAGGAACTCAAAGGAAGTGCCCAGTTTTGTCTGCTGGAGTTTCAGTTTAGCTTTGGCAGTGATGAGTCAAGGAGCCCTGTGCTTCTTTGGTGTGCAGTTCAGCTCGGGAAATGCATGTAAGGCCCCAATTTTTGGTCTGCAGCTTGTGCAAGCGCTTGTTCGGACTGAATCCAACCTGTGAAGAGAATAAAGGAGATCTGAAGAGTAGAGACCAGGCTCACTCTGTAGAAGACTGGAAAAATTGCTGAATCGTGCTCGGTCTGTCAGGAACTGAACCTGCTGTGTGTTCTCTCGGGTATTGTGCAGTAATTGCGATCAGGATAGAGAAGCAGCCTGCCTGGTATAGTACTTTCCTTTTACTTATAAATGTGTGTAGTGCTTGTGGGAAATCGCGTTTCAAATCCCCTGTACAGTGAATTGAGTGCATGAAGCTGGAAGTAAACCCCAGTTTAATGAAGACTATATCCATTTGCTCCAAACTGCAGTTGGGTCCAGTCACAAGGACCTTGCCACATAGTCTGCTCCTCCTGACAATCCAGGACAATCTGCCTGCCATCCGGTTCCCAGCATTGAGTTTGTGAGTACAAAGCAGGGTAGCTCCCTGCCATCTGTTTATCGAATTGCAAGTGTGTTATCTAATTGTTGCGTTTTATTTCTTCAAGAACTGAGCCATCCGGCTCCGGATTACAATTGGGTATTGTGCAAGTGTTTTTTCATCACAGGGCCCCAACCAGCTGCACTAAATAGGCTAGCCTTCTATTGCCTGGGTACCCAGAGACAGTGACTTATAGGTTAGGCCTGTGCACAGTGCCCTAGTATAGATAGAGTATATATATATATATATATATATATATATATATATATATATACTCTATATATATTAGAGTGGTAAGCTAATTAACCTGATTTCTCCCAGTCCTTGTTATTCCCCCCCTAAATAAATCAGATCTGTTTGTTTCAGAAAAGTTACACTGCCTGAGGTATTCATTTATTTTACAGTATTGTACTGTGGTTTTTGCACTGTATCATCTTGTTTTACAGGGAGTCCCCAGAGTCCAGCTGACCGAACCAGTCCTGGGGGTAAGTGTATATTGCAAGGGTACTGTGATTGATTTGTGTGGGCCACTAGTGGGAAGAAAGGGGGGTTGCAGTGACCCAGAGGACTGTGACCAAGTCATATTAGACTGTCTTAACCCTGACCTCTGGGTGGAGGCACCCGCCATCGGATCCAGGCCCCTCAACCTGTTAGTGGCAAATCAGGCAGGTGTAGTAGCCCTTGGGATAGCGCCACCTAGGGGTTACACAAGAATGCATGGGACAGGCATAAAGCAATTCTAGTGGTGAGTAGGGGGAAGTAGACTGTTGGTTAACTAGGATCTGCAGCTTATCCATTAGGTAGGGAAATGGGCAGACTAGGTGGGCTAAGAGGTCCTTATCTGCCATCAAATTCTATGTTTCTACTCTGTGTCTCTCTCTGTCTCTTTCCATCTCTGACTATAGCAACCCCCGAAACATTCCTTAACCTCTCTCTGTGTGCAGGCCCCCCCATAAGCTTCCCTAACCTCTCTCTCTCTCTCTGTCTCTCCACTGACTCCCCCTCCCTCTGTGCTTTACCTCTCTCTCTCTCTCTCTCTCTCTCTTTCTTTCTGTACTGAACTCCTCTGAGGTTTCCTTAATCTCCTCACTCACTCTTTCTATACTGACCCCCCCCCAAGATTTCCTTAACCTCATCTCTCTCTGTTTCTGTATAGCCCTTCTCAGCTTTCTTTTACCTCTCTCTCTCTCTGTCTTAAGATACCCCCGTTTTACCTCTCTCTTTATACTAATCCCACGAACCATCCTTAACCTTTCTCACTCTCTTTCAACCTCTCTCTGACTTTCTAATGGCTACTGCCAACTGTTAATAAATTGTAAAGCACTACAGAATGTGCATGAAAGTCAGGTATAATATCAAATTCTTCCTTCTTTGATCCCAGTGGTTTGGTGAGAGAGACTGTAAAAATCTAAATAATTTTGTCTCGGGGGACAATGTAGGCAGCATATTAAAATGTTTTACATTGTGCAAACTAAGTTTGGGCTTTGCGCTGAGTTAGGTAGTACCAAGTTGGCAGTTTGCAAGTGAGGGCATAAATGTAGGGCTGGAGCACATGCAAACAAAAGGCAGAGCCATGAATATGAGTCCCTCTGTTATATTGGAACCCCTAGTAAATGCAGGTGTAACCCCCCTGCAAATGGGGGTTCCCAAAAGACTTCCAGGAGCTTGCTTGAATGCTCCAAGCCTGAATGGTGTTTGGCATTTAAGCCATTTATCAGTGAGTGTTTTTAGAGCCTCTGGTACTGTCTCTTTAAGAGCTGTCTGCTTGCAGACATAATTAGTTTGTATGGGGGGACTGTGTGCTTCTCTGAGTACCACTCGAGCTGCTGCCAATTCACTTAATTTTGCAGTCACTAGGAGTGCAAAGGGAACCTATCTGAAAGATGTAACTGTTTACCAGAAATTATTTAGAGTAATAATGAAATTACAGTTTGTCTAACCTGCTTTTTTGCAGTCAGAACTGTGTCTGCTAGTTCCCATTCTAGTTTTGAACTGCTGAACTGGACCAATCAGTGTGGGGTAAGCTAGCTCTAAAATGGTGCCTTGGACGAATCAGAACTTGACTCATAATCTGAGCCAGCCACAAGAGGATTGTATGGGCAGTGACTTGGGAGATGTAGTTTAGACTTCAGTGCCTTTTGGACCAACAGCAGCAGTCTATTGTGAGTGACAGCCAATCCAGTCAAGAACTGGGAGGAACTCAAAGGAAGTGCCCGGTTTTTGTCGGTTGGAGTTCAGTTGAGCTTTGGCAGTGAAGAAGGAAGGAGCCCTGTGCTTTTTAGTGCAGTTTTAGTCAAAAACGTGTGTAAGGCCCAGAGTTCGGGTCTGCAGCTTGTGTAACAGCTTGTTAGGACTGAATCCGCCCTGTGAAAAGAATCAAAGGATCTCTGAAGAGTAGAAACCAGGCTCACCCTGTAGAAGACTGGAAGAATTGCTGAAAATTGCACTCGGTCTGTCAGAACTGAATCTGCTGTGTGTTCTCCTGGTATTGTGCAGTAATTGCGATCGATACAGATGCAGCCTGCCTGGTATAGTACTTTCTTTTATATGGATGTGTGAAGAGGTTTGTGTACCTCAAGTGAGCCCTGCTGACATTGAAGGACCCTATCTATTTGGAGGTCGTGAGTACTAATTCAGGGTTGCTCCTGTTGAATTGCCACATTAAATCCAAATGGAATTACTGTACTGCTGACTGTTTAATTCTCCTTTTCTCTGTGTGAAAGGGCCCCTACCAGCTGCCACGGTTTGGACTAGCCACTAGGGCTTGGGTACCCAGGGACAGTAACTGATAGGGATAGGCCTGTGCACAGAGCCATAGGTGATTATTAGAGTGATAAGCTAATTAACCTGATTTCCGCCTGTTATACCCCCAACTAAATCAGAGCTGCTTGTTTCAGCAAAGTTATACTGCCTGAGGTATTTGTCTATGTTAAAGTACTGTACTGTGATTGTTGCACTGTATCTCATTTCACAGGAGGTCCCAGTGCCGGAACCAGACCTGGGGGTAAGTGTATACTGTGAAGGTAATTCTGATATATTGTGTGGGCCACTAGTGGGAAGAAAGGGGTTGCAGTGTCCCAGAGGCTGTGACCAAGTTAGTTTAACTATTGCAAACCCTGACCTCTGGGTGGAGGCACCGCCATTGGATCCAGGCCCTCAACCTGTTAGTGGCAAATCAGGCAGGGTAGTAGCCCTGGGATAGCGCCATCTAGGGGTTACATCTTGGAGGCTCACCGCTGGATTGTGTGTCCTCTAGTGGCCATATTTAAACCACTGTTAAGAAAAAAATGGGTACCCGACAGAAGTGGCTGTGCACCGCTGGTGGAGTGTGTACTGGGAGGAGATCGACCTCAAAATGCTATGCTTATCCTGGACATCCCCTGGTATCAATACGGACACTGTGCAGGGAGTACTTTCCAAGGTGGAAGGTTTACAAAACCCTGTGGTGGTGGGTCGGCATGCTAATCTGCTCACCCACACTTTCCTGGCCCTAGTAGAGCTTAAGGATCCCATAGATAGCTCCAAAGTGCCACAGACCATTACCCCAGAGGGAGCCCTCACTGCTTGGAGAGTGATAACTAAGGACAGTAAAGACCCGGGGGGGAATCAGCCCCCACCACTATCTGAAACTTTTGAGGAGAAATTTGCTGAATGGTTGCTGGAGAGGGAAAACTGTGGAGGACTTGAAGAAACTATTCTTGCCACCTGGGAGTGTTCCTCCCCAACACCCTCTCCTGCTCCAGTGCCTGTAATGGTGGCTGAACCAATGCAGACTCCTATTTCTGCACCTGCCATTAGTCACGACTCTTACAAGGTTGAGGATCTTCTCTGGCACCTCCCACCCCCCAAGGGAGGATGACTGGAGACCTGGATAGACTATGTTGCCCCCCAAGTGCTAGAATGGCAATGCTCGAAGGTGAAAAGCTAAAGAGGGTTAGTGAGAGCCTCCGAGGTCCTGCCCTGGCTACCATCCGCAAGCAAACGGGCCAGTAACCCTGAAGCGACTGCACAGGCCTATCTTGAGGCCTTGGAGAATGTGTATGGGAGCCCAGATTCTGATGAGGACCTATGGTGGAGAGTAAGAGATGCACAACAGTACCAAGGGAGTTGTTGTCTGTGTATGTATCTCGGCTGGAAAAATTGTTGCAAGAATGCCTCAGAAAAGGTAGTTTGCCAGCGATTGAACTGGACCGAACCAGGCTGGACAGGATCCTTAAGTCTGCCCCCTTCTCAGAACTGCTGTTGCTTCAGTTACACCTGGCAGATCGACTGGAATCCCCACCCTCCTATGATGAGTTAATGAGAGAAATTCGAGGAGTTGAGAAAAGACGACCTCGGGAGGGACCTGCACCAATAGCTGCGGCTACGACCCGAGTGACTGAGGGTGACCCATCAAGTGAAGTTCATGGGCAGAGGTTGGCAGTCAATGAGTGCTCTGACAAGGAAAAAGATGTCACAATGGGGCGAACTGTTGAGAGAGATCCGGGAATTCAAAAACAGTCCCTTTATGAAGGCCACGCCTGCAAGTACGGGCCCTGACCTATATCCGACTGCATCTGCTATGGGGGTGGGGGTACCCACCCATGTATCTCCTGCTGATAACAGCTCCGAACTCGATTCCTTGACCATGGAAGTGGAGAAACTGACGAGATGTCTCCAAATGCTTATCACGCCGCAGACAGAGATGGCACCAAGGTTTCCAGTTAGTAATACCCCGCCTTGGCTCCCAGTGTGACGCCGGCCAGCTCAAACTCCAGAAAGTATGTTTTGCTATAATTGTGGGAAAGATGGGCACATGAAAAGGGAATGCCAGTCCCCAAAAGACACTGACAAAGTTGCATATAGGCTACAAGGAGAGCTTCGGAGAAAAATCAGTGGTTAAGAGGTGCACGACATGATCCCAGTGAGGGCACCAAAAATGCTAATTCACGCCCTTTGTGGCAAGGTCAGTTGCCCAGGCCCCACTACCGCCTCCAGACTGGTCCAGAATAGTGGGTCCCTCCATGGAGACCACTGTAAAGGTGAACGGAGTGTCTACAAGAGCTATATTAGACAGTGGTCTCAAGTGACAATTATGTTCCAAGATTGGTATCAGAAGCATTTGTCAGACGTACCTTACAACCATTAGAAGGACTGCATGTATGGGGGTTAGTGAGAAGGCCTACCCTATTCGGGTATATCCGACTTGGCTGTCTTTTCCCACCTCCGTGGCTGGAGTGGCCGAACAAGTAGAGACCCTAGCCTTAGTGTGTCCCCCCACTGGACTGTATGATGGTGTCCCTTTGTTGATTGGAACAAATGCTCATATGTTCGGAAGGCTGGCACAGTTGTGTTATGAAAACAGGGGTCAAAGACTAGTAGAGCTTTAAGAGTTCGGCTTTAATTAAGAAGGCCTATGAGGCACAGAGAGATGCTGAAAAACAGAACCAGAGGAACCGGTCGAATTGTATGGAAGAAGGATCCTGAGTCTCTGATCCTGGCGCCAAATGCCCAGTGTACCTTACAGGAGAGGTCCGGATCAGAAAGGATGTTAAGAATAAAATATTAATGTTGGATGCACCAGGCGATGGAAAATTGCCAGAGGGACTGCTGGTCAAGCTTAGTATTTTGCCCGCTAGAGCCCATGCTTATGCCAGAAGGGTAATGGTCCAAGTTCATAATGTGTCTGAAAGAGACATTCGAGTAAACAGAGGTTGCATCCTGGCTAATGTGCATTGTGCAGACACTGCAGTGCTACCCAGCAGCAAGAGTTCAAGGAAGAATGACAGAGTAACGCCTGACTTGTTTGATTTCGTGACTCCCGCTGCCAGCTGAATGGAAAGTGAAGATCAGTGAGAAGCTTGCCCAGAGAGACCAGGTGTTTTCTTTAAAGGAATGGGATGTAGGATGCGGCAAGGAGCTGAGCACAATATCCGCTGCATGACGGAAGACCATTTCGTGAGAGGTCTCGACGCCTGGCACCTGCTGACATAGATGATGTGAGACGGCATCTGCAAGAGATGTTAGCTGTTGGTGTAATACAAGAATCCAGAAGCCCTTATGCTTCCCCATTGTGGTAGTGAGGAAAAAGAATGGAACAGTAAGGATGTGTGTGGATTATCGCACCTTAAACCGCGGACTATCCTGATCAGTACACAATGCCCCGCATTCAGGATGCTTTGGACTGCCTAAGCAGGGAGCAAGTGGTTCTCTGTGCTGGATCTCGCAGTGGGTACTATCAGATCCCGGTGGCCCGAGGACCGTGGAAAAGACAGCCTTTATCTGTCCGCTTGGCTTCTATGAATTCATGAGGATGCCTCAAGGATTTCAGGTGCCCAGCCACTTTTCAACGCTTGATGGAGCGTGCAGTGGGGACATGAACTTACTAGAGTGCCTGGTATACCTAGATGATGTTATTGTGTTTGGCAGCTCACTGGAGGAACATGAGAGCAGATTATTTAAGGTATTGGACCGACTGGAGGACTTTGGCCTTAAACTGTCCATTGATAAGTGTCAATTTTTCAAACATCAGTAAAGTATTGGGACACATAGTATCCACCGAGGGAATAGAGACCGACCCAAGTAAAGTTGAGGCCTTGACTACCTGGCCACAGCCCAAAATCTAAAAGAACTGCAAAGATTCCTGGGATTCTGTGGTTATTATCGGCGCTTTATCAAGGACTATTCAAGAGTGATCCGCCTTTACTTAACCTTACTCAAGGGTATCCCCAACCCACAAAAATACCAAAAGTCAGCGCCTCAAGACTGAAAGAGTGTATTTTCATCCGAGTGAAGTATTTAGGGGCCCGCTGGACTCCTGATTGTGAGACTGCTTTTCATGAGATCATATATCAACTTACCCATGCTCCAGTGCTGGCCTATGCCGATCCAAGAAAACCTTACGTCCTGCACACTGATGCTAGCTTGCAAGGGTTGGGGCTGTGTTGTACCAAGAGCACGAGAATGGCCTGAGACCAGTGGCCTTTGCCAGTAGAAGCCTGACCCCATCCAAAAGAACTATCCTGTACATAAGTTAGAGTTCCTAGCTTTGAAGTGGGCTATTGTTGACCAATTCCATGAGTACTTGTATGGGGCTAAAATACTAGTAAAAACTGACAATAATCCTTTGACCTATGTGCAGACCTCAGCTAGTTGGATGCCACTGGCCATAGGTGGCTTTCTGCATTATCTACATATGACTATGCTCTCGAATACCGAGCAGGTCTGAACCACATAGATGCTGATGCTCTCTCCCGAGGCCTGTTCCCCAGAATGATTGGGTCCGATTGGCAGAACCTGACATTCGGGCACTCTGCCGAAGTTTGACAGGGAGGAACAATGTCCACGGACGCAGTGGACTGCATGGTGGATTGCTTGGGAGCCTCTGAGAATTGCATACCTGCTGCTTATTGCCACTTTTCTGCAATAGACATTGGTGCACTGCCTCAGCTGGACAATGACAGTATTCAGCGGGCTCAATCCCGCGATCCCATGATCAAAGCAGCTTTAGAAGCCCTCTATGCAGGAAAAGATGTGTCCAAATTACGCTCCACTGATTTGAGAACTGCACTGTTATACAAAGAAGGTCCTAAGTTGAAACTGATCAATAAACTGTTACACAGAGAAACAGTAGACAGAGGGGGACAAGTAGACAAACAACAACTAGTGCTGCCCACTGCCTTTCGAGACTCAGTACTGAGGTCCTTGCACAACCACATGGGGCACCTTGGTATAGACAGAACACTTGACTTGGTGAGATCCAGATTCTATTGGCCTAAGATGGGGGCTGATGTGGAGCAACACATTCTAACTTGTAGTCGCTGCTTACAGAGGAAAGCTTTGCCCCAGAGGGCTGCCCCCCTTGTTAACATCACCACCAGTGCACCCATGGAGCTGGTCTGTATTGATTTTCTAAGTTTGGAGTCAGATCAAAGAAATATCAGTAATGTGCTGGTGGTCACTGACCATTTCTTCGAGATATGCCCAAGCTTTCCCACCAAAGACCAGAAAGCATCCACTGTGGCCAAAGTACTTGTAGAAAACTTTTTGTTCACTATGGGGCTCCACAAAGAATCCATTCTGATCAAGGGAGACTTGAGAGTCGCCTGATCAAAGAGATGCTTTTCTGTGGGAGTGCGAAAGTCCAGAACCACTCCTTACCACCCCCAGGGGACCCACAGCCTGAACGTTTCAACCGCACTTTGCTAGATATGCTAGGCACCCTGCACCCAAAGGACGTTTTCCAGATGGAGCCAACAAATTAGCACCCTGGTACATGCTTATAACTGCACCAAAAGTGATGCCACTGGATTCTCCCCTACGCCTGATGTTTGGAAGAGAAGCTCACTACCAGTAGATGTGTTTTTGGGGTCTCTCCTGATGGGGTTCAGGCTGACAACTATTTACAGTATGTGCAAAGTTAAAGGCCCAGCTAACTCATGCGTACTAACTGGCTCAAACCATGGCTGCCAAAAGAAATCTGGCCAACAAAGAAAGGTATGATAAAAAGGTGAAAGCACAGGAACTCCGGAGGGAGATCGGGTATTGCTAAGAAATCTGGGATTGCATGGCAAGCACAAGATTGCTGACAGATGGCACCATCTCCTCACATTGTAGTGGGCAAACTAGATGATCTGCCAGTGTAAAGTAAGGCCTGAGAATAATTCAAAAGATGTAAAACAATGCATAGAAATCATTTACTGCCCATTGGACAAATCTTAATTGAGTCTGAGCCCCTAGAAGATGCCCCTCTGGACCAGTGACTAGAGCTGCTGCTAAGAAAAGATCAAGAAAGTCTGCACCTACAGAAGCAAAGTTAAAGTGTTCCTCTCCACAAGTCCCAGTTGAGCATGACTGTCAGTCCATATCGGAAGAAAGTGAGAGTGACTTTGAATACTATCCTTCTTACTAACTGAGTCAATTGTTTCGGGCAATCCCCTAGTCAATACTGGAGACAAAGCTGGGCCTTCTGGACTGTTTAAGCCCCAGCTTCATCCCTGGAGCCAATGCTCCCAGAAAGTGAAGTGCAAAGCATCAGATCAGATGAAATGGAATCATTGTGCATGGTTGAACTGTTTGAGCTTTAGGGAGGAAAATGATAGATTGGGGCAGACTGGTGATACAACGAACAAGAAGAGTATTTTGAGTGCCCTGACAGTCCACTGCCAGTGTCCGAAAGCTCTCCATGCGAGCCAAATGTTGTGGACTCAGAAACTGTAACTCCTGGAGCTGAAAGTGCCCCAAGTTCTAGCCTTCTACCCCCATGGAGACTCCTGACAAGTGTGGACAATGCTGAAAATGAGGCTCAGAGTGCAGAGACTGTAACAGTTCCCCTAGAAAGACTGGTCGAGCTGTAAAGCCTGTGGTGCACCTCAGTTATGATTCCCTTGGGAGGCCTGTGGATTTGCCTCTCAATGTTGTCCATAAAGGAGTGTATGTGTCCCCGAGCTCACTGCCCAAACTGAGCATCAGTGCTAACTCAAGTTACTTGTGTTGCCCTCTATAGTGGTGCCCTTGCCCCATCCAGCCCCAAGGTAACTGATAGGAAGGCCCCTCTCTTCAGGTTTCATGTACAAGAGGTAATAACTTGAGTTATGGTACAATGTGTGATGTAATACTGTGTAAAGAGGACGACTGCAATGTTTCAGAAATGTGTTCTTGGTAAAATGATATATTGACTGATGATTACATGTGCGAGCCTAATGCAAATGTATATGGTTGCAGTTGAAACTTATGGGTACTTGCTTGACGCTGACGCCAAGCTTTCCCAGGCCAGGAAGGTGTAACCCCTGCAAATGGGGTTCCCAAAAGACTTCAGGAGCTTGCTTGAATGCTCCAAGCCTGAATGGTGTTTGGCATTTAAGCCATTTATCAGTGAGTGTTTTAGAGCCTCTGGTACTGTCTCTTTAAGAGCTGTCTGCTTGCAGACATAATTAGTTTGTATGGGGACTGTGTGCTTCTCTGAGTACCACTCGAGCTGCTGCCAATTCACTTAATTTTTGCAGTCACTAGGAGTGCAAAGGGAACCTATCTGAAAGATGTAACTGTTTACCAGAAATTATTTAGAGTAATAATGAAATTACAGTTTGTCTAACCTGCTTTCTTTGCAGTCAGAACTGTGTCTGCTAGTTCCCCATTCTAGTTTTGAACTGCTGAACTGGACCAATCAGTGTGGGGTAAGCTAGCTCTAAAATGGTGCCTTGGACGAATCAGAACTTGGACTCATAATCTGAGCCAGCCACAAGAGGATTGTATGGGCAGTGACTCTGGGAGATGTAGTTTAGACTTCAGTGCCTTTTTGGACCAACAGCAGCAGTCTATTGTGAGTGACAGCCAATCCAGTCAAGAACTGGGAGGAACTCAAAGGAAGTGCCCGGTTTTTGTCGGTTGGAGTTCAGTTGAGCTTTGGCAGTGAAGAAGGAAGGAGCCCTGTGCTTTTTTAGTGTGCAGTTTTAGTCAAAAAACGTGTGTAAGGCCCAGAGTTCCGGTCTGCAGCTTGTGTAACAGCTTGTTAGGACTGAATCCGTCCTGTGAAAAGAATCAAAGGATCTCTGAAGAGTAGAAACCAGGCTCACCCTGTAGAAGACTGGAAGAATTGCTGAAAATTGCACTCCGGTCTGTCAGGAACTGAATCTGCTGTGTGTTCTCCCGGTATTGTGCAGTAATTGGCGATCGGGATACAGATGCAGCCTGCCTGGTATAGTACTTTCTTTTATATGGATGTGTGAAGAGGTTTGTGTACCTCAAGTGAGCCCTGCTGACATTGAAGGACCCTATCTTATTTGAGGTCGTGAGTACTAATTCAGGGTTGCTCCCTGTTGAATTGCCACATTAAATCCAAATGGAATTACTGTACTGCTGACTGTTTAATTCTCCTTTTCTGTGTGAAAGGGCCCCTACCAGCTGCCACGGTTTCTGACTAGCCACTAGGGCTTGGGTACCCAGGGACAGTAACTGATAGGGATAGGCCTGTGCACAGAGCCATAGGTAGATTATTAGAGTGATAAGCTAATTAACCTGATTTCCGTCCTTGTTATACCCCCCAATAAATCAGAGCTGCTTGTTTCAGCAAAGTTATACTGCCTGAGGTATTTGTCTATGTTAAAGTACTGTACTGTGATTGTTGCACTGTATCTCATTTCACAGGAGGTCCCAGTGCCGGAACCAGACCTGGGGGTAAGTGTATACTGTGAAGGTAATTCTGATATATTGTGTGGGCCACTAGTGGGAAGAAAGGGGGGTTGCAGTGTCCCAGAGGGCTGTGACCAAGTTAGTTTAACTATTGCAAACCCTGACCTCTGGGTGGAGGCACCCGCCATTGGATCCAGGCCCCTCAACCTGTTAGTGGCAAATC
The DNA here is from genome assembly GCA_016271365.2 of Neoceratodus forsteri. NCBI lineage: Eukaryota > Metazoa > Chordata > Ceratodontiformes > Ceratodontidae > Neoceratodus > Neoceratodus forsteri. The sequence continues at coordinate 1,626,281,678 of CM028129.1, forward strand.
AGGCAGGGGTAGTAGCCCCTGGGATAGCGCCATCTAGGGGTTACACAGTAACTGCCATTTTCCCTCCCAAATATAAAGAAAAAAACTTGCTTCAAGTTTGTACCAAAGATGTATTAATTTTTTGCTCTGTGTCTGCATGTTTTGTTTTGTTCCATGTAATGAATTGTATTGTTTGTCTGTTTCATCCAGTAACCATTCCCCCAGCTTGCACCTGGAAACAAGCCTGGAGTCAATGTGCCTCTCCCAGTAACTAATTTTCAAATAAATAAATAAAGAAATCAGAATACAAAAAGCATGTTTAACAAAATGCAAATGACTGAAGACATCATCAAACACTTTGAAAGTGGCCTGTAACTAGAGTGTTAGATTACTGCATGTAAAAACAGTGCAACCAGGAAACTTGTGAGAAAGCAGATATGTATTTAGGAGTGTAACAGCCCCTTGACTCATCATGGCTGTTTCTGGGGCCCTCTGGTCTCACCTGGACACACCTCCAAGGAGGATTATCTGAGTTCACTAGATGAACAGGAGAAGAAATAGTGCGCTGCCTCCACCTGGGGTAGTGATATGGGATACCTGTGGATAAATTGCAGGTTACCAACCCCCAGGACAATACAGTAACTGCTCCCACAGTACCTTCCCCATACAATAACAATACACGCTTCGCAATGAACAGCAATACCCAACTGTACCATAACCCAGCTGTCTGTTTCATCATAGGGAGGGGTAACAAGGGGAGGAAATAACACAGCAATAACAAATGGCAACAACTAATGTACTCCACACAATAATAATAATATACAGTATTTAGAAGAACACAATGAAATGTGGAGCACAAAGTGCTAGTGGAGACATAAAGATCTTCCTGTGGTGAAACTAATGTATATTATATGAAGGTAGGGATATTTTAACAATGTTTAATGGTTGAAGTAAATAGAGGAAATTATTTTGTTATCTGAAACAAGGAGTTTTTACAGTAAATTAATGGGATTTATTTAAAAAGTAATTATTAGAAATGATAAACAAAAGGGAATTGCCTATGTAGTGGAAAGGAAACTGATTGGAAATTCATATGATGTTGCTTTCAGATTTGCATTTAAATGGATTCATATGGAGTATTGTATTGCAATACCAAGTAAATTAACAGGAGAATCAGGTATGTTAGCGATTCATAGATTTTTTTTTATAAAAAAGTAATCCATTAGGGAATAGTTCAAATAAAGTGCATGTCTCATTGTATACATATTGATTATAATTGTGAATATTTTGAATAATGAATATAATATCTTTATAATTAGGTGGTGTTATATTTGTTGGAGTGTTTGAAATAATGAAGTTTTTAATGCTTGTTGTTTACTTACATTTATGAATTTGTATGTTTTATCTAGAAAAACAACACTATATATGAGGGCCTGAAGAAGTGTCGTTTTGGCTACAAAACTGTTGCCCAGAATGTTTGGTGTGAATTTTGAAAAATAAAGAAGAGCTGTTTTTAAGCTAAATTAGAATACTTTGTATGAGTGGAGTTTATCCTATGTTATAAAATTGTCGTGTCTTTGGGAAGGGCCTTGAGAGAGATGGTAGCCTTCACTTCTCTGACTTCTCGGAGTATCTCAACCCATGGCGGTGTCCTTAGTAGCCTCTGAGTGCTCAACTGGCACTGTATTTTGCCCTTGAACTTCACTTGCATGATCATCCTCGGTCGTTTGAGTGGCAGCAGCAGCAGATATGTGAGGGGGCTCCTCCGTGTGGCCTCCTTTTCTTGATCCTCCAAATTTCTTTCATTAGTTCATGATAGGTGGGAGGCGAATCCAGCCGGGCTGCAAGTCATAGCTGAAGCAGCAATAATTCATAAAATGGGGCAGACTTAAATGAGAAGACTCCTGTATATTTATGATCTGGATATGTCTGATGTATTTATTATACATTACATCAAGTACTGTACATATGTCAATAACAGATAAGTCATTTCTTCTGTTGCAACACATATCTAGAGCCTGAGGCTCTGACACAAGGTAGTAAAGTGTCAAGCAAGCCTCCATTTACATGCAAATGAGTGATTTGTAATACAGCCACTCCCATTCATTGATGTCACTGCAGCAACAGTGCAGAAGAAAACATAAGGGTATCAATGTTGTCTATCCTGATTTTAGTTTAAGTTTGCAATGGCTTAAGACAGTTCTGTCATGCAACTCACACAGGTAGTAGTACTTGTAACCTTAATACTGTATGTGTAGAGCAAATAATACATCTACTAGTATTTCATTCACAGGAAACAACATCTGTTTCTTTGTATTGCTCATTTCTCCCTGTGAGACAGTTGTAACATGTTATGGAGAGCAGTACACTGAATCAATTGGTCAATCAAGCAGTCAATCTGTATTGAACCAGGTGAACACCCTTGAGAAGATTCATTTACAAGGTGGGCCTGGGCAGTTTCTCCAAACAATCACTCAAGACTGAATTCCTCCTTTGCACAAATGATACCCACACCCTTTCAGCAGCCTGAAAGTGGAGAGCTAGATCACTTACTTTATAAAGTGTTTTGTTTTACATTTCAAATGCTCCTTAAATCTGACTTTCTAACTGGAAATACCAAGACACAGAATGCATATGACATGGCAGGAATGAGCTATGCAAATACAGAGCACTACAAACACTGAGACTGATTAGTTTCTTTACCTACAACAGCTGAAGTGTAGCATCTGATTTGTGAGGGACATCCTACTTCAAATGCTGGCATTACAAAGTGGAAGGGGGGGCTGCCACAGTTTGTCCTCAATGGCTCTCACATCACTGCTAATGATTTATAATGGGAATGGGGGCACTTTTAAAGTCATGGACCTGAGGGGCCATCACAGTTCCCAAGGAGGTTAGGGGAACTTGTTAAGGATTAGAGAGTAAGGAACTGTAGTAGGATTTGAACCAGAGCCTCCCAGTTCTTGTGTCTGTGTTTTAACCACTAGATTACCTTTCTTCCATATACTGTAGCTGGTGCTTTCCACCTATTCCTTGTTATAGCTAAACTCTTGATTGCCTTACAGCAGCCATCCAATCACAGACTGCCTAGTTACAAAGGGAAAGGGGCATATTTGCAAGTTTGTTTAACACTGCTGGTGTCAATTAAAACACAGAATACTAACACATACAGAACATAATACAACAGCTGTATAATACCACTTAAAATTCTTGTTGCACCCAGAGTCATTTATTGGGTAAACTGTTTTTGCTAACAGAAACAGTAACACAACACATACAGGCACTTCCTTATATGAATAGTGTATATACCTCAGATCAGTGCTGCATCACATTTGCATGGTCCTAGTCCCTATTAGACCTTCACTTCAGGATGTGCACAACACTTAAAGGGTTCCTTAATTACTCTAGTGGGGAACCAAACATTGTGGGTTTGGTTTACTGGTGGAACTGCATTTAGTGCAACACCATTAGCTGTTGCTCTGATGACATCATCCTCCAGCAACATTAATTGGTAAAATAGAGGACAAACACATTGATAACTTCTAGGGCTGTATATTTTTATTTATAATCTAGATTTGGACTGCAGTAGGACTGCTGGCAACTAGAGGAGGCACACAACAGTTACACATAAGGAGTTGGGAAAATATTGGTGTGAAACTATGGGAGACTTCCCCTTTAAGAATCTGATCCAACCTAGTCTGATCTAACTTATCTGGGGCCATGCTACCTTTCTTGAGGCATTCCTGTAACATTATTTCAGATCAAGGCACATACACTGACAAGGGCTCCCCCCTTGGTATTGCTGAGTGTTTTTTACCCTCCTCCAATAACAATTTGGCAAACTTCTCCTCGAAAGTCTCAGACAATGATGGGGGACCATCCTCTAAAGGATCTTTACTATTTTTAGTTATCACCCTCCAGGTGGCTGGGATGCCTTCTGGGGAAATAGTCTGTGGCACTTTAAAGCTGTCCACGGAGTCGCTACACTCCACCAAGGCCATGAAAGTTTGAACAGTTAAATCAGCTTGTTGACCCACTACAGCTTTTTTGAAACATTCAACTTTGGAAAGTGCCCCTTTAACAGTGTCCTTACTAGTGCGCAAGGGTATATTAAGTATTAGCAAGGCATTGTGGGGGTCAATCTCCTGCCCCATACACCATCCCGCCAACTGCTGTACAGCCATTTCAACCATGGTAGCCATTAAACGCCTAGCTGTCATTTTTGATGTTGGCCACTAGGGGGGCGCTAATCCCAGCGATGCCTCCAAGATGTAACCCCTAGGGAGTTACTGCTTCTGTAACACATTGCCCCTCTATAAACACACAGCAGCTCATGAATATTAATGAGGGCATCCCTGGCCCTAACCTTTGCCCCTTAGCCTTGGGTGCCCTGGAGGCAGTGTTTATGGGGGCTGCTGATTTATTTAATTTAAAAGATTTTCCCCCACTTGGTTTGTGTCCCCAGTGCCTTTTTTAAACTTAGCTATGGCACTGGGAACTGGAGAAGACTCACAAATTGCTTTTCTGACCGCAACGGCGGTCTGAGGCACAGGGCACCTCCTCTAATGTGTGAGCGGCAGGTCTGCGACATGTCGGCCACTCGCAAGTAGATTTCATGTGTCCCACAGGGCTTATCTAAACAGGGAAACCTGGGGGAATGGCAAAGTGCTGTGGAGACCGTGCAGACACCAGGGGACAGTGGGAGACACCCGAAGGTGCCTTAAGGTAAGCCCACAAATGGGGGGGGTGTTATACTACCACTCTCCATTGTAGGCTGCAGTTCCTTAACTTTGCAATCTGCTACCACACAATTTGGCAAACCACCAGCAGTAGCTTTGAATCTAGAGCCAGGGAACTCACATGAGCCACCCAAACCTTTCTCTGCTATACTGCCTCTTCACAGGCACTTTCCCTCTTGTTCCATTCTGGGGCCAGCAAGGCTGATGGACCAAAAGAGCAGGCTATTTGGCTAGATAGCCCCAAAACAGTATCTCTGCCTGTTCTCCTTGGATTCTGTCCAGTGGAACTCCCCTTGGTGGGCTCTTCAGTCCCTTTTTATCATGTTTTATAGTCCTACTCCTATTAGCTACATGTTCCCTGGCTTTTTTCATGCCTTATGACTTTTACCCAGTGCCCCCTGCTCTGCCAAAGTCCATGGGGGCCACCATTATTATTTGTATTCAGTCCCAACCTTCTGTCCCTTATATGTTAATTATATTACCCTTTCCAAGAACGAGATGATTCCCGTAACTGGGTGTTCCATTAGCAATTCCATAGCTTAATCTCCGCTGCCTGCCCTGGAGTGGGGTACATTTTTAAATAGTGGTCGCAAACAAAATATACCTTTTGGAGCCATGGCTCCTCTAAATCCCCTGTTCACTGGCTGTGCATGTGATAGCCAGGTTTATTCACATCTTGCAGTCCACTCTCATGGCAGCCCTCTGGACCCACACAATATCCCCCAAAGTGCCCAGGAACGTGGAAACATTAATTGGAACAGGGCCCCTTTTTGCAATGGGATTGAGGAGTAGCAGACTATTGGGGACAGCAGTTGTGGGGATTAAGCAGGCACGCTGGCCTGAATCCCACCAGAAACCACTTACAGGACACCTGTGGGGCTGTAGCTCAAATTAGATAAGCCTCCCCACCCCAGAGTGGGGTTACAGGAACACAGCTATATCTCTATTTCATGGTTACAGCATTAATATTGTAACAGCTGATCATAACCAGGATAGCTGCTGGTGTTACGCAACATCTCACTTTCAGTTAGGACCAGCATCTACTCATGTCTGCAGCTGGATGGAGTGCTACACTGGAGGTTAAGTGATGTATGCAAGGTCACATTGAGTATGACATCTGTGGTGGAGTATGAACCCGCTGTCCTTTCTGTTCATGCAAGTTACTCCTCCTCTTGTCTTCTCCAAATGTACAGCATCCCCATGCCTGCAGTAATGCTACTTCCACTCTTTGGAGTGTAGCTGCAGTCACTGTGGCAGGGGCTGTGTCGCCATCAGTTTGATGAAATGAAAATTGCAGTCAGTGAGATGTTAAGCTGGAGTTAATGCCTTGCATGTAGAGTTAAAGGGTCATTAGCATTGTTTGTAGCAACATGGCATTTTTGCACATCAGCACTAAAGGGGTAATGCAATGCAAACAGTTCAGCTTGCTTACAGTATGAGCTCTGTCATGTGGTTTGCAAGTGTGGTCATGTTTTGTAGTTGTACTTGAGTTTGTGGTTTGCTTTATGTTGCTCACACAGGGAGATTTTGGTTGGGAAAGGCACACTAAGCTGAAGCTTGTTACCAGATGTGTCCCAGAAGCACAGAGAGGTTAAGTGACTTGTTCAGGGTCACAGTATGTAAGTGGTGACTGTGGGCTCCAAACCCAGGTTGGCTGGGTCTCTAGATTCAGAGTTTGGTGCTCTAACTTCTAGGCTCTACTGTCTCACAGAGCATGTATTGCACTGCTGTTTGCACTGTTGAACCTGAGCCGGCCTTTTAAATTTAATATGCTTGCTGCTGGTTTTGCTCACACATCTGTGTGCATCTTTGCACCAGGGTTTGCACTAATTTCTAGTATACTGCCCTAAGTTTATTATATGAGCTTCATTCAATTACCTACTACATCCTCAGGGAATACATTGAAAACAATTATATTAGGACACAGTTTAGCTAGTATTTTGATATTTTCTCCTCATTCTTTATTACTTGTGCATTCAGATAGGATCTTTGTCATTTACAATAAATAACTCCTTGCTTATTCCTAGCCGATGTAATAATCCTTTGCTGTGACATCCCAGTAATTTTTTTTACAGCAGATTGTGTGTGTCAGAAAGTATTTTGGCTTCAGATGAGAATAAGTAATTGTAGGAAAGGAAAGGAATGGTAGTTTATTCACTTGGTAAAGGTGATTGTGGGGGGTAGACCTCTGAGACACTCCAGGGTCATTACTGGTAGGGTTATGTTCACCTGATAGGCTGCTGATGCACATGTGACTTTCAAACTGAAATCCAAGCTCCTAAATCCTGTGATCTGCCCAGAAAGCCCAGTTTCAATGCCTTCCAAAACTTGTCCATCTGAAATAAAACTGGTTAGGCAGATAGGCTTGTGACCCATCAGCAGGCATAACAAGAAGAAAAGAGTTCTCTGATTTATGATCTACCCAATACACTCTTAGTTGCTGCAGCCCATACAGCATGCTAGGATCAGTCAATCTAGTGGCCTTGTGGTCCATTCATGTGCTATCTCCACAGGAGGGCTATGGAGTGCCTCAGAGTTCTACTCCCTCACAATCACCTTTACCAGGTGAGTAAGCTACTGTTGTGGGGTGTGACCTTTGAGGCACTCCAGAATAATTTCAGGTAGGGTGTTAAAAAGCATTACCCTTCAGATTCAGAGTGGAGGGGACAGGTGTGCTCAGAGTTAGCGATCACAGCTGGCTATAATACAGTTAGTTTTTGCTTCCTGAGCAATGTTCAATCTGTAATGCCTCATGACCGAATGTATGTATCAAGGTACAGGTAGTGGCTGCACATCTCCTCTCTTGTGTGGCCATGTTTTTCTCCACCCAAGAGGTGGCCACTGCTGTAGTGGAGTGGTCTTTAAAGTCCTTTGGGGGTGTTGTAGCAGAAGGCTTGCAAGCCTACTGTATGGTGCACTTCAGTCATCTTGCTATCCTTGGTCTGGATGCCACTATACACTTTTTGCGACCCTAGAGGATTATGAACAATCTGCTCAATTTTCTGAATTTACTAGTTCTGTTAATGTATGCTGCCACAACTCTTTTCATACTGAGTGTATGACGTGAAGGCTCATCTTCATTGTTCACATTTGTAACATTAGCCAGCATCTCGAGTGTTTGTGTACTGTGGAAGTCGGACATGACTTTCAGGACGAATGATAGTATGGTTCTCAGTGAGACACTGTCCTCATGGATCACCAGGTAGGGTTCTCTGCAGGAGAAGGTGTATAGCTCACTTGTCCCTCTGGCCAAAAAGATTGCCACCTTGATCACTGTTTTAAGGTTCACCCATTTTAATTCCACAGAAGGAAGCAGTTTGAAGGATGTTGCCATCATGGCTGTAAGTGCAAGATTCGGGTCCCAGGGTGCTGTGATCTGTCTCTGCCTTGGGCATATGTTGGCGGTTGCTTTCATAAAGTGTAATGCATCTGGGATCAACCTGAGATATTTTTTTGATTTGTCCTCAGGCCACCCTGATGGCCACTAGTTGTACTCATAAGGAGGTAGGCAATAGCCCCTTGTCAGGCCCCTCCTGCAGGAAAAGCAATATGTTTTTGATCAAGGCTATTTCCAATGTTAAGTCTTTGAAAGAACACCATGTCAAAAATATTGCCCACTGGCACAGGTAGTGGTTGTTGAGCCTCTTATAGATTGGATCATGGTGTCTATCACTTTGGGGTGATATCCAGCCCTTAACAGGCTCTCCCTTTCATGAGCTAGGCCATCAGTTTGAGGCTTTGTGGATTGGAGTGTCTCACTGGTCCTTTCTGAAGTATGTCTGGGAGTCCAGGAAGCCTCCATGGATGGTCGAGTGCCATGTCCATGACTGTGGCAAACCATGACCTGCAAGGCCAATACAGGGTAATTAGTATCATTCTTGCTCTGGTTTGGTGTATCTTCCTGAGTTCTTGTAGTATCAGTGGAATTGGTCAGAACATGTAGGCTACATCGAAAAACCCCATCCAGAGACAGAACACCCACTCCCATTGACTTGCTGTCCCTGAATCTGGAGAAGAACTTGGGAGACTGAATGTTCTTGTATGCGGCCATGAGGTCTATTTGTACTGGGACCCACCTACTGTCTACCACTGCAAAGGTCTGAGGGTGTAGTTGCCATTTCCTGGGTGGATCTGTTGCCTGCTGAGCCAGTCCACCATTGCATTCAGTTTCCCTGCTAGGTGGATGGCTGTGATATGAGCCATATGTTTCTGTGTCCATGTGAGGACTTTGGTGGTCTCCCTCTGCATTGCCTTGCTCTTGGCACCCCCTTGTTTTACTTTATATGCTATTGTGACCCTGTTGTTGGAGTAGATCAGATGCTGCTGAAGTGGATGGGGGCCTGGAAGACTGCCCTCATTTTCAATACATTGATTGGGAGATTTGATTCTGTGAGGAACCACTTTCCCTGAGCAAAGTGGGAGTCCGTGAATGCCTACCACCCCTTCAGGTTAGCATCTATGTTGATAACCAGGATGTGTTGTATGTCCTGAGCCATGCACCTGCTCAGGCTGTGCCTGTTTGTTCACCATCATAGGGATAACAATACTCTTGCTGTTAGCCACTGTGACTGAGAGTTCGTACTCTACTTGGGCTCCTTACTGAATAGCCAGAAGTAAGAGTGGTTTCCTGTTCCATCTCACCCATGGAACCAGGTCAGTGCAGGAGGCCATCAAGTCTAGAACCTGAGAGACCTGCTGTAATGTAAGGCTGTTGGATTTCTGTAGGTTTCCTACTTGGAGGATGATGTTCACTTGCAGTCTGAGGGTCTTACTTGGCTTTTGTTTGTGTCTATGAGCATCTTCAAATGCTATGTGACCTGGCTAGGTAGCAGGCTGCTCTTGAGGCAGTTTATTACCCAGCCATGTTGTTCTAAACAGTGTAGGACTGTTTGTGTCCCTTTTTTTGACTGTGCTGGTGATCTGATGTGGATGAGCCAGTCATCATGGTATGGGATCACTAGTATTCCTTATTTCCTCTTCTTCACAGCTAGGATGATGGACACGTTCGTGGGCACTCTTGGGGCCAATACCAGTCCTGATGTTAGTGCTTGATATTGGTAATGATGTCCCAGTATACAGAAGCATACTTCTGCACTGTGGTGTGATGGCTCTTCATGCGGATTGATGTCAAGTAATCCCCTAGCTGGATCACTTTTGTGGTTGATCTGATCATCTCTGTATTGAATGGTTTGTAGTGGACAGAGTGATTTAAGAATTTTAGATCTAAAACTGGCTAAAGGTCACCTGTCTTTTTGGATACAGTAAAGAATATAGCGTAGATTCCTTTTCCCCTGTCTGTACGAGGTACTTCTGTGATAGCCTTGTGGTCGAGTAGACCTTATATGATGAGCCAGAATTGTTCTGGATGAGCCTTTCCTTTTGTCCTTGGTGGGACTGTCCATTAACTCTATTACCTATTCTTTGTTGACTACATCCAGGACCCATCTGTCCTGAGTTCATTTGCTCCATTCACATGTTAACTGAAGTAAGTGAACTCCAATTGGTGGATGGGGGAGGCTCACAGTTGTATGCTGTAGTCGTTGTTTAAAATGCTGCTTAGGCTTGTAGTTGCTCTTTTGGGATTGTTGCAGTTTCTGAACCTGCAGTTGCTGGTGTTGTTGGCAGCATAATAGGGACAAAATTTAATGTTTCTGTTTCCATTATGCCCTTGTCTCTTGTCTCAGAAGTTTCTGTTTCTTCAATAGTGTTATCTAGCCAGTAAATAAGTTGAGCCTGGGTTTCCTTCTGTACCTGGGATTTGGCATCCCCCTTCAAGTATTTATCTAAGCCCTCACCAAACATATATGTGCCTTTAAATGGAAGTATCACTTTTGACTTTCTGCATCCCACAATTTGAGCCATAAGGTCCTTCTAGCTTTATTATCTATTGCTACTACTCTGGCATTTATTTTCAGTGAGTTGACTGCTGTGTCTGCTGAGTATTTCATAGACTGTGTGGCTTGTTCATAAGCTGAACTTCTGCTGAGTTGGGTGTCAGGGTCTTCTGTAAATCCTGCATCCAGGCCAGTTGGGCTCTGGTAGTGTGTATTGCTGTAGTACCATCCCTCACTCCTAGGCCTGCCAGCTCAAAGGTTTTATTTATTTATTTATTTATTTAGGAAATCGGAATTACAACCCTTTGAGTCATTGACTCATTTCCAAAGGCTCCACATCAGAGTAAAACATAGACATTCATACAGTACATACATAGAATAAATGTGGGTGAGCAATCATACACAGTATAAGTACAATGAGCGCAGGTTAATGCCTATACATTTGGTAGCTAAAACAGGGCAGAGCTATTGACATATTTACCTAATGAGCAGTTAAGACCTATACAACTGGTAGCTAAAGCAATGCATAATATAAGTTGGTAGTAAGCCACCTCAGGGAGGCCTTGTCTTATACATAATACAATGCATTCATAGTCCAGTGCAACTATATGGTAACTGAGGGAGGTTAGGAGCCTGTAAGCTAGAAATAGTGAGGGCTCTCCACTGCCTGGCCAAGGGCGGGTGCGTGGCCTAGCGGCATGGTGCAGGATCCACAGGTTACCGGTTACACTGGCATTGATGTGAGGAGAGGATATGGACCCTTAAAGCAACTTTAAAAGGACCTAGATTGGTGATTGATGTGACAGCCGGAGGGAGGGCATTGTACCAGGATGGCGCTCTAAGGGGGAAGGATTACTGGGCCAGGGTGGTCCTGACCCTAGGCACCTTGCAGATAGGTTCTGGGGCAGCCCATGTGGATGCTGACATGGTGGCTCCCTGAGGAGAAGCCATGACACATATTGGGGTTAAACCCAGGTGGATTTTTGGTGAAGAGACAGGTCTGGTATAATAGTCTTTCCTCAAGGGAGAGGATATTGGTGAGCGCATATAGAGTGCAGGTATGTGTATTTTTATCTGCACCACAGAGGAGCCAGCAGGTCTTATTGATGACTACTTGTATTTGATGAAGCGTCGTAGAGTCGGCGGCAGCATAGACTGTGAGGCCATAGTCCACCAGTGATAAGACTGAGCCGGTAATGGCTAGGTGAAGTGTTTCAGGTGACAGGCAGTCTTTATATCTGTAAAGGAGACCAATGTGGGTGTTGGTGGCGGAGGTGAGGATTTTTATATGTTCATGGAATGAGAGGGAAGTGTCAAATGTAATACCTAGATGCTTATACTTTTGGACCTGTTCCAGTGGGATGAGAGAGGTGGAGAGTATTTCCAGTGGGAAATCCTTTGATCTGTTTTGGTGGTGGGCATAAAGCATCATCTTAGTTTTTTAATGTTGACCACTAGTCTGTCTTCAGCAAACCAGCGTTCAATCTGAGAGAAGGAGTTTTGTAAGGTACGCTGGCGAGAGAGAGGATCAAGATGTGTGGCATAAAGAACAGCATCGTCCGTGTAAAGAAGAAGGTTGCAGGGGCAGGATTTAGGCAGGGCATTGACGTAGATGCTGAATAGCAGGGGACCCAGGATAGATCCCTGGGGAACGCTTGAGTGCACGGGCAGCATAGTAGATATGATATTATTAATTTTAACACATTGGGTTCTAAATGAAAGATAGCTGGAGAACCATGAGAGTGGACAATGAGAGACCCTGATTTGTTGTAATGTGTTAAGAAGGAGGGGATGAGAAATTGTGTTGAAGGCCTATGAGAGGCCTATAATTACGGCCCTTGCGAGGTGCCCTTTGTCAAGCGTGGAGTGCAGGGAGTTAGCGAATTCTGTGAGGGTGGTCGTAGTACTATGACCAGCTCTGAAACCATGCTGCTCCCTACATAAGAGGTTGTGTGCGAGGAGGTATTCAGTGAGCTGATTGGCCATGATCTTTTCATGGGCTTTAGAGAGTGGGGGGAGAATCGAGATGGGCCGGTAGTTGTTTGGGAGGGAATTGTCACCACATTTCAATATTGGTGTTATCACTGCCATTTTCCGTGAAGTTGGGAACTGGCCCAGGGGCAGGGACAGATTTAGAAGGTCCGTGAGTGGGACGATAACTGAGTCTAGCGCAAGGTAAAGGATAAGCATATCGAAGGTGTCTTTGCAGTAATTGGTGCTCTGGAGGGCTTTGGACAGGTAGGCTTTTGCTTCTGTGGGGTAATGACTCTGAATTTGAAGGGGGTGGAGGAGCTCAGGTGGTGGGGTAGGCTGAATGGGATCAAAAAAGTTGGGGAGGACTGAGCTGAGGTCTGAAAAGGTGGAGTTGAGGCAGGTAGCTATGTGAAGTGTGTCTGTAGTTGTAGTACCATTAACACTAAGTTGTGAGAGGGGGAGAGTGGGGTTTACCATTAAGCTCCTTGATGTTATCCCAGAACTTTCTTGTGCTACCCCAGGAGGTGGCTAGGGTAGATCTGTAGTGTTCTGCCTTGGCCTTTCGGATTACCTAGGTACACTTATTGCAGGCAGCATTATAGGCCTGCCTATCGCTTAGCAAACTGGAGGCAGTGGCACGATGCCAGAGGTTGTCACGCATTTTGAACTGTTGTAGGAGTTGGGGTGATCCAGGGGGCACTACGTTTCTTAGTGGTCACTTTGATGATCGGTGCAAAAACATCACAGGTGCTATTAAAGATTGTGGTGAAGTAGTGCAATGCATCATCTATGTGCTAGGCTTGGGAAATAGGGGACCAGTCCCAGTTAATTAGATATTGTTTGAGTTTGGCTATGCATCCTGGGCATAGTCGACGGCAAAAAGTGATGTTTGGTGGTGGTTTAGGTGGCTGACAAGACCAGATGAAGATGATTGGGGAGTGGTCTCTTAAGGCATTGGGTAGGACACCCAGATTGGTAATATGGTGGGGACGATTAGTGAGCAGGATATCTAGTAGGGTGTGGGTTCCATTAGTGGGGTTGGCCCTGGTAGGCTGGGATACCAGTTGGGTCATATCTAACGCAGCAAAGGCATCTTTGGCGTGTGTTGGTGAGCTCGCCAGCCAGTTTATGTTGAGATCCCCAACTAGGATTTGTTCCATTTTGTGGAGGTGGCTGGCTAGATAGAGAGCACTTTACAGGCAGGGAATTGGCTGCGGGGTGGGATGTACAGTAGGTGACGGTGAGAGTAAGAGGAGCACGGTTTGGATCAGGGGAGAGTTTTATTGAGAGGGCTTTGGCACCATGGTCTAGGGAGGGTGCAGGCAGGACTTGATAATACAGTGAGTCATTTACATAGAAGGCCTAGCCACCACCTCTCTTACCATTACAATCAAGTTTAATGAAAGAGTAGCCAGGAATACAGACAAATGAATCTGGTGTCTCTTAAACATATCCTCTATTTTTCTGTCTGTAGGTCCTTGATGCTGGCAGCTCTTTTGGAGGGTAGTACTATCTTTTTGTTAAGTACCATAATCTGAGGGTCTGCCATTGGTGCAGTACACCATACATTGAGTTTGCCCTCCTGGAGGAGATATATTCTTTCCCAGGACTGCCTTTTGGGGATCCTGTCTGACTCTTTTTTGCTTTCCACTCCTTTGTCATGAGCTCACCAAGAACCTCACACACTGGAAAAGTGCTGTTTGGTTTAGTTGTCGGGAGGAGGGATGGCATTAACTTAGACTGAGGGGGTGGAGTCCCTGCTTCAAACTCGACTGTGGTCTTTATTTTACAGACAAGGTTGGGGACTTGTTCTAGGAAGCACATTTTTTCCATCAATGATTGGAGGTATTGCAATGCATCCATTCCTCCCTCAAAATCTTTATCCAACTTGTTTTCTGAGTCTGGGGAGTTGTTATGTGGTCATGCATTTTAAGGTGACATGAAGTTGGGTGCTTGTCTTATTGGTTCCAGATCTGGGGGGGGGGGGTTCATGGGCCGGCTAGCTCTGTTAACTTCTCTAGCATGGTGGCCATAAACTGTTGTTGAGCCTGGATATTTGTTGATTCTGAAATATTAACATGCTTGTGTCCAGAATAGCCATTCTAGGTTCATTTCTTGGTGATATGTTGTTGCTTGAGTTGTAGGCTCCTGTGAGGTGCTGATGATATCTTCAGTGGAGAATACCAGCTCCAAGAGCTCTGAGAGGTCTTTGGCACAGGTGAAATAGAAGGAACCCAAGTTGGAAGGGAGCAGAGGGGCACTGCAAGTCTTGCACTTCTTAGTCCACACCATTTTGCTTGGAAGAGATCAGCAGAATGTGGGAAGCAAAGTAAGTATCAGACAGTTTGTGTAAACCTCATGCTTAAGTTACACAATCAATACTTGGAGGCACTTGAGTTGGGTACACTCCAGGAGACAGCCTCATTGCCCTGTGAACATGCATTAAAGTGCATTGGTCGTGCTTTGCTGGACTGCATCAAGCCCATACAGAATAGTGCTAGCAGCAGTAGCACTGAGAAACTACTAAAATGGGTGCCAGAGGTGACGCATGTAGTTGCACTTGTGGTGGCACTGAGCTGGTATATGGAGGGCCAGACAAAGACTACAAAGATGGCCACTGGAAGTGGTGTAAAATGGTTCACTTCAGGTTCAGCCTTCAATGGCAATATAGGTTATAGGTGACAGCTTCATGAGAAGGGGAGGTACAGTTAAAAGTAGGGAAGGGATTAGGCTGCCATGTGAGATATATCTACTAGCCATGCTGTAGCCAAGGGGTAGGTTGGTAGGTAGGCAGGTAGGTAGGTAGGAGGCCGTGAGGTATAAAACAGCTCCAACAACAAGCAGAGCTGTTCGGCGGCCAGGGCGTGTGACAGGGTTAGGTAAGACCCACTATCATTTGTTATACAGAGAGAGTTAAAAGCAAGGATCTATTTTTCTGTCCTCTCCTATGCTGTCACTTGTCTATGTCTTATCTGTCTGATTGCACAATCAAATTTCCCTTGTGGAACCTTGGAACTGTCCACTCCGATGGTCCCACAGTTTCCTTGTTTTCTACCTTCCTTTACTTGTTGCTTCTGTTCTTTCTTTCTCCCCTTGCTTCTCGGCGGTTAAAACCTGTATGTGAATCTTCATGTGAAACTGAGATTCCTTGGTTTGCAAATGTATATAGTTATACTTTTGAAATGAATGCAGAGACCTATTTTGGTTTATCTAGCACTCAGGGTTAATGTTGAGGTGCATTTTGACCTTCCACAAGCTTGTTTGCAGAGTTGTCATCAGGAAATCAGCTTTGGCCAGAACGTCTTAGTTGGCTGCACTAGTTGAGAAAACTAGATGTACTGTACTGGTCACAGGAAAGAAATTGACAAAGTTTGGTACATTGTGTGAAAACAGGAGATATAGCTTAATGAGAACAGGGTGCAGAATGTAATTGCCAGGGAAAAGGATCTTATAAAAGGAAAGCAATGTTTTGTTTAGAGGCAGAGGGCCCGATACTCAAAGGCTCCGGCATGGTGCAAGGTGAAAGGTACATCCAGGAGCAATTCACAAAGGCAGCCTACGTCAAATGTAGGTTGTCTGCCCCAAGTGGGGCTTACGCCTTTCCTGCACCCAGAAATGGGCTACAACAAGGCAGAAGGGGCCCTACAGTAGACGCAAGCTGCCACATCCCGAAAATGGTATTCACAAACTGTGCCCTGAGGTCAGTTTTCTAAGTACCCGTAGACCAGCCAGGGATGATCTAAGGGGTCTTAGAAATAGCTCCCCTGGGAGAGCTGTCCTGTCAGTGGTGCTGCATGTCCTACCTCCCCAACTCTGATGTGCCCCACATGTGTCACATTGCTACCAGACCCCCCTTCCATGGTGTGCCCCATAGGGCTTACAGGGCAGGATTGGCTGCCCAATTCCCGATGTGCCCCTTAACATGTATAGAAATAGTGCCCCCTATCCAGATCCTAGTGCCCCCACCAGTACCAAGCACATGCCACCAACCCTCCCACTGGCAACCCCGTGCCCCCCACCCAGGCAGGTAGTGCCCCTCTACATCCCCAGGCAGAGTAGGAGACTCAAGTGCATACTCTGTACAGTCCGCTGCATGGTCAGTTCGGTTGGGGACTGGCCACGGAGGTGTCTGGAGGGCTGTGCTGGTCCCTTGCTCTGTCTGGAGATGTGAGAGGCGCTACCTGCCTGGGTGGGGGCACGGGGTCACCAGTGAGAGGGTTTGTGGCATGTGCTTGGTACTGGTGGGGCACTGGGATCCGGGGGGGGCACTATTTCTATACATGTTATGAGGCACATCAGGGATCGGGCAGGCGATCTCTGCCCTGTATGCCCTATGGGGGCACAATGTGAATCGGGGCTTTGAGATGTCCCGCTGGTGCTACATGGGGCTTGTGGTGAACCCTCCTGTGTGCCATGCATTTGCTGCATGGGTGGGGTTGCCGCAAGTGTAGGGACTTAGGTGCCGGGACCCCTCCTGTTCCAGAATCTAGTGCAGGGTCCCTGGTACATGGGGCTTTGGCGCAAGCTGCCCACTGTATCAAAATCTACAAACAGGCAAATGGACTACTAAACAGGGTAAGGAGGACATTTGTTTCTAGGAATGAACAATGCCTTATTTCACTGTATAGGTGTTACATTCGGCCACATTTGGATTATGGTACACCATTTTGGAACCCATACTTGAAAGGGGATATAGTTATGCTGAAAAGGGTCCAGATGAGGGCCACTAAAATGGTCCTCAAGCTAGCCAATATTGACTATGCCAGCAGACTAAAAAAAACAGGTTTATTCCCACTACAAATGAGGAGAAATAGAGGAGATTTACTTCTCCTGTACAAACGCTTGAACAACAGAAATATGATGGATTTATTGGACATAAAACTAACTGATAGATGTGTTGCAGGAAGATCACATAACAAAATGTTGGATGTAATGTGGGCAAACACATCCAAAAGAGATCATTTCTATAACATCAGAGTGGCTAAACTCTGGAATACCCTGCCACAAGAATTGATTGAATTAGACAACTTTAATTCTTTTAAAATAAAATTAGATGAATCGCTTTTGTCAACTACTTAACTGGGAATAAATGGCCTGCAAATTGCGGATGACAATCTCGATGGACCTTTGGCGTACTTTTGTCCTGCCAAACCTAAGAAACCTAAGCTGTGGTTTGCTGCAGCTTGCGCCGCATGCAGCCCCCTTTGAGAATCAGGCCCAGAGAGAGCTGGTGATTTTAAAGAGACTCTCAGCTGCTTGTTTGAACTGCCTGTATTAAGAGCTATCCTGCACAATTTTATTTTATTGTTATTGATAATAATAAAATGCTACTTGTGAATTTTTCAACTTCTCCTGTTTTGCCTATGCTTCCTGACCTAGAGAATATGGTGCCAATGGGCCACACATGCTTGCACCTTGTGCAGATGACATACGCCAGATGGCATGCATGCTAAGGTGAGCTAGTAGCTGAGGGTAGGGGGAGGGCAGGAGTGTGTGTGTACAGTCTCTGCATGCACAAGAGAGGAGAGCACTGGTAAAGAAAGGAGATTAAGCCTCTTAGATAGGAGAAGCTGCCATATTCCCCCTGTCCAGACTGTTAGGAGGATGCTCTCCACAATGCTCACCCCCTCAGGGCACGCTTGTATAGTAGCTTGTCCTGTCATCTGTTGCATGCTGACCTACGAATGAGGTGGCTGTTCATAGGGCCACTAGCAGGGGCCCCAGGATTCCAACAATGCTTCCTAATTAATGAGGAAGCCCCACAAGTCAGGGGAGCTTCCTGCTGAGCAAAGCACCGCACGTAGTGTAACTGCTGCAGACGGGGTCACACACATGCACAGACATGCTAGGATGGGCATACCTAATGCAGCAGGGTGAGTGGTTTAAAGCGGAGCAGGCAACATGAACCACGGTAAGTAACTCTTGCTGTGATCCATTAGCAGAGATTAATATTAAATGTAACATAAAAATGAAGGTCAGAAACAACAGTGCTGCTGAGCCTGGCTAAAATACTCTGCCTATATATAAAACACATGGAGACTATGTGGTGCTAGTTCTCATTGGACTGAGAGTTTAGCTTGATAGGTATAGAGATGAATAATTAAGAAAGGCCTGCTTCTCACTAGGGTTAGTCACAAGCCAAAAACAAATTATTACCTTGAGTTAGGATGAGAGCAAAATTTGCAGAGGCCATAAACAGTTGTTCTGGTAGCAGGAGCTGCGATACAGTACTGCAGCCTGGTCAGATGCATATTTGACACTGAGCTTTCTGAGCAGGTCATAGGATGAAGGAGCTCAGATTTCAGTTTGAAAGTCACATGTGCATCAGCAGTCCATCAGGTGAACATAACATACATGTAATGATCCCGGAATGCCTCAGAGGTCACCCCCACAGTGCTGGGTTTTATATAGTCCCTATCTTACAAACTGTATCACAAAGCACTTCACAGTCAAGGGGAGGAAGGGGAGAGGATGTTGCTTCCATTATAGGTAAACAGAAAGAATAAAACAGCAGAGAGACTGCATATAAACAAATTATGCACAGGGAGATTAAGTGGCTTGCTCAGAGTCACACAGTGACTGAGTAACAGTTCTGGTATTCAAACCTGGGTCTCCAGGTCTAGAGAGCTGCAGGCTTCTGTTGTTTGTGGAACAAATACAATGTCTCTTGGGAAGTCACTGCATCTGGTGTAACATCTGACATGAACACATGGAGTGAGATGCATGAGAATGCTCTGCTTATGCTAGTTCATAACTCTGGGCACTTAGAGAATGTATCTGGGCTCTACCATATTCTTTTACCATCATATCTTTCAGTGACTCCCACTAAGAATGAATTATATACCAGATGAAAAAATTATTCTACATAAAACATGGTGCAAAAGAAATATGAAATAGGCAACCAAATCAGAATCATCAAAGTTAGACGGATAATTGTAATTTTATTCTGCCTTACAAAGCTTACATAGAACACTTGTAATAACTTTGCCATTTATTTGAGGTGTCATTTGAATACAAGCTTTGCACACATTTTTCTTGGCTTCATTTCTTTTTCTTGTACCCATCTTTCATTCTACAAGGATTCTTTATTTGGCTCCGGGAATTATTGATGAAGGTAAATAACCAAGCCATGTGACATGCTAAATTTAACTCTCTGCCAGGGATGAATTTAATCATGAATACTTAGGTCTCCCTCTGTCATGTCACCAAAACCAATCGATCATGGTGCAGCTCTCCCAGTGGATGATGAATGTTCCCCATCCATCTCTCTCCTGAAGTCAGGGCTGTTTATTTCTTGATAGTGTTGTTTGAGGCATTATTTACTTGAATGGCTGACATGCTTTTGTAGTGTTGTATTTTTTTTACCTGGTGTTCTATTGAAGTAGGGGCTGTGGAGAAAAACTGTCAGTTTGTAAAATTAGGAATAGAGAAATAACTTGGCTTACCTGCCAGTCTGACAGAAGTGCTTTGCACCTCTATGCGAGCCATGTGGGTTTGTGCCACAGATTTGTGACTTCCACCACAGCCAGCTGGACTGAGCATACTTATGTACGTGGTCTTATACTTGGTAGAAGGGCAATAGTAGGCAAATTGCCCATTAAAATTGTCCCCTACTTCTGTGTGGGCAAGACTTGTCAAGCAACTCTCCCTTTTCAGGGCATCCAGTTTACCCTTAAACCCCTGAAAACTCATTGCATAAACAACGCAGTGTGGTAGTCTAGTCCATATCCTGATTACCCTAGGGATGAATGCATATTTCCTAATGTCCTTGTGTGAGGTGGTTTCAACCAGTTGTAATTTATGCCATCTCAAGTTATGGCATGTTTTTTAAACTGCAATCCCACATCAGTGAACAACTGCTCATCATTCAGGATCTTAAAGAGGAGTAATAAGTCTCCCTTGACCCTTCTATCACTCAATGAGAAAAGACCCAGATCCCAGAACCTATTTTCATAAGTCTTATCCCTGTGGTTAAAGACAAGCTTTGTATATCTTCTTTGAGGCCGCTCCACAATATTAATTTCTCTCTTTAAAAAAGGACTCCACACTTGTGAACAATAATCAAGATGAGGGCGTATGTATGCCCTGTACAGTGGCATCAGTACTGGCTTTGTTATTAATAAATGTATGTCTAACGCAGTTGACTAAATTATTGCATTTAGTGGACACTAATTTACAGTGCCCACTAGACTTGCGTGAGTTGCTAATAAGGACTTCCAAATCAAACACCTTATGAACTGAGCTACTCCTAGTACCATCTATAAGATAACCCTGGGGTGAGGTAGATTTGCCAAAGTACAGGACACAACATTTATCAACATTGAATTGTAAGTTATTTATCTTGGCCCAGTTAACAATATGTTGAAGATCGGCTGATGGTATTGCTCTGTCTTCGCAGTTTGATACTGTACCCCCCTAGTTTGGTGTCATCTGCAAATTTTAGTAAACTATTCCTACTGGTGATGTTTAGATCATGGATATAGATATTAAATAGCAGTGGGCCAAGAACCAACCCCTGAGGAGAGCCGCTTGACACCTCTCCCTCATCGGATAAGTATCCATTGATTTTAACAACCTGACTTCTGTTTAACAGCAAAGATTTAACCCACCTAATAAGAAAGGTATTGATATTGAGGGATGTAATTTTAGATATTAGAATGTTGTGAGAAACGGAATCAAATGCCTTCCTGAAGTCTAAATACAGTATATCCACCTCATTATTAGCATCAACTAGCCTACCTCCTGTTTTGTAGAAAACTACTAGGTTTGTAGTACATGACCTCTTCTTCACAAATTCATGTTGCGTGTTGACCTGGTGACCAATACTAGTCAGATCATCCAATATTCTATCACATACAAGTCCTTCCATAATCTTACTAGCCATGGAGGTCAAACTTATTGGTTTATAGTTCCCCATCTCACCTTTCCTACCTTTTTTGAATATAGGAATGACCGTGGCTTTACACCATTCTGTCAGGGCAATACCTTCATCCAGTGATTTGTTAAAGATCATGATCAACAGTGGTGCCAATTCAGTACTAAGTTCTCTAAAGAATCTAGGGAGGAGTCCATCAGGTCCAGCTGATTTATTGGGGTCAAGATACTAAGGTTCATACTAAGGTGCAAAGGAGCTAAGGAGGTGGTGAGCCCATTAATGCTCCTATCCATTATATATAATAGGACAGAAAATTTCCATCCAATATATAGGAATCTAATCTATTTTTGAATTGTGTTTTACCTTTGCTAGTTATGATCTCCTGTGTTAATTTCTTCCATGGGTTATACTTGGTATTTATACTTGGTTTAGAACAGTGGAAGACTATTGGTCCATTTAAACTGTTCCCCACCTTAATGGGTACACATCGACCTGTTCCTCAAGAGATATTTATCAATCTTTCCCTTAAATTCTGTCAGTGTTTTACTATTCACCCCTTCTACTGGTAAAGTGTTCCAAACTCTCCCTGCTCTATTTATAAATAGTAAACACCATTCTTTTTTTTACAGTTCTTAACTTAATCTGCTTTTCATGTCCTCTCAACCCTTTTGACTTCTCCTGCCTCTCCATCCCCATTTCATTTATCAGTTCTTTGTCATTTATTATTCTAAATAACATCATTAGATCTCCTCTTTCCCTCTTTTGTCCTTTTTAATTTTTCACTATATTCATATCTATTTAAAGTTCTTATCATCCTAGTATATCTCCTCTGCACTCCTTCAACTCTCTTTATCTCATTCTTCGTGTATGGACTCATTAACTGGGACTCAGAGTCTAAATACAGCCTAACATAAGACCTATATATTGGTACCATACATCCCACTGACTTGTTCATGAAACTCCGATTAATATTTCTCACCATATTATTGGCTTTTTGTATAGCCACCATATGTTGTTTATTATATTTCAGTTTATCAATTACTATCCCACCATCTTTTTCCTCATCAACCTCCTTCAATTCTTTTCTGTCTTATATATGCCTATTCTTACTCCTGTTCCCCTTTCCCAGGTACATTACCCCTGATTTCTCTGTACTAAATTTCATCTTATTCTTTCTAGCCCAGACTTCAATTTTTCTTAAATCTGCTTTTAGCCTTTTCTGTTGCTCTGTTGTTCCTACTGGTCCTCCTACCTTAATATCATTAGCAAATGTTATTTGATTGATAACCCCCTGATGCAAGTCACTGATACAAAGAAAAAAATAGAACAGGCCCCAACATGGATCCCTGAGGGGCTCCACTTTCCACTCTAATAGATCTAGATAGTTTACCTGTTATTCTTACTTTTTGAGTTCTATCACTCAACCAATTCCTTATTTATAGGACAATATGACTATCCAATCGCATTTTGCTAGTTTCTCAATAAACTTATCATGGGGCACCTTATCGAAGGCCTTTTGAAAAACTAAGAATATTATATCTATAGGTGTGTTATTGATTAATTTCTCATTTATATTTGTCATAGAAGCATAAATGGTTAGTACCACATGCTCTATTTTTCTTAAATCCATGCTGTTTTTCATCCATATAGCCCAATAAATCCAAGCCTTCCTCTATTTTTATTTTCAATATACTCTCAGCGACTTTCCCAAGATTGAATTCAGGCTTACTGGCCTATAATTAGACCCTACTGATCTCTTTCCCTTTTTAAATAAGGGCACAACAAAAGCCTGCCTCCAATCTTCAGGCACCTCTCCTGTTCTAAAGGACTCGTTAAATATCCACAATAATGCTTCTGATATTAAAGGAAGCACCTCCTTGATATATCGCTGATGCAACAAATCAGGGCCAGCAGATTTATGTACCTTTACTTTATTTATTATTCTTTCCACTTCTTCCTTTGTTGTCAATATTTCCTGGTTTTGATGGTTTTTATTTACATTCACATTCTTTACCTCATTCCTTCCTTCAAAGACTGATCCAAAGAATTAATTTAATGCATTAGCCATCTCACCAGAATCCTTAATTTCCCTACCATCAATGTTTAATGGCCATACACCCTGTTTATCTTTCCTCAGTTGGTTTTTATGTGTATAAAAACTTTTCTCATTATCTTTTCTATAGGCCAATTTCGCTCCAATTTCTTTTTTTCTTTATATTCTGTTTCACTTTTTTAAACAATTTTTGTAATACAGCATCATGTCATCTGTTCCTAATATCTTCATTCTTTTAAATGCTTTATTTTTCTTTAGGCATGATTTTATCACCTTACTAGTACACCATGATATTTTTTTCCTGTCTTCTTATAAAGTTTTTTTATCTGGTACATACTCTTTTTTCAATTTTAATTACTGTTTTTTATTTCTTCCCACATTTGCCCTGCTGTTTTACCACCTAAACTCTGTTTCCAATTCCGTTTTTTCAACTGTCCTTTAATTTTTTGCAAATCTGCTTTATTATAATTTTTTATGACTGTTTTTCCCCTTATGCATGTAACTTTCTGTTTAATTTTAAAAGTCACCATAGTATGATCATTATTTCCCAACTGTTCTCTTATCTTTATTCCTTTAATAATATCTATTCTGTTTAACAGTAAGTCCAAGGTAGTTTCTCTAGTTGGTTTATATATTAACTGTTCCAACCCTACGGTTTCTAACTGTTGCACAAATTTTCCACTATTAGCATTCTTACTGCTACATTTTTCCCAACAGATATCAGGATAATTAAAATCTCCTTCTATAATGACCTTCCTTCCATTGTCATCTGTCCAGTTTCCTCATTTATTATTTTATCCATTTCCTTACTATTATTTGGTGGCCTGTAATATAATCCAAATAGAATCTTTTTATCTACTCCCTCTGTCACTTGAATCCATAGTGATTCTATTCTTTCATTTTCACTTTCTTTATATAAACTACTATTTATTTTTTCTTTAATATAGATAGCTACCCCCCCTTTTCTATTTCTTCTAGCTCTGGAATATACTTTATACCCCTCAATACCCCTATTCCATTGCACTTCTGGGTCCCATATTCAAGATTCAAGCATTAAGTAACCATATAGACATCCCTCCTTTTTCTTTCTTACCATGTTTCTGTTCTGATTTCTCTCTTTTCTTCTTTGACTTGGACTCATTCTTTTCTCCTCTCCCCTTATCCCTTAGTTTAAATTACTATCAACCACCAATTTGATGTCCATCCCTAATTTTCTACTACCTTTCTTACTTAAATGTAGTCCGTCACTACAAAAGTATGATGGCTCATGAATATAATTCTCCCAGGGAGGAATATTCAGACTGTGCAGGCAGGGGCGCGCAAGCCTGGGCTCAGTGCAACTGGGCAGTGCCAGGGCAGGGACCAGGCATATGCAACGGTGCTGTGCCATGGCTCAGCACCATTGCATATGGCACAGAGGGCACATGCACACAGCGCATGGCGCAGTGGCACTGCACCAGCACAAGTGGCAGGAGGGGAGCAGGGGGATGCACCAGCACAAGTGCAGTTGCGCTAGGTGCATCTACCTCGATATTCAGCACTGGGCATGCAAATGATGCCATTATGCATGCAAGGCGCAAATAGGGCCATTAGCATGCAATTATGGCCCCAATTGCATGTGGTGCACCGATCCCCAGCGGCTTGCACCTGGCACCCTGCCAGGCTGCAGCCATTGGGGACTGATGCCCCCTGCCCCTCGGTGGGCTGTGCTCCCGTTCGCCCAATCGCAGGCATGTGTAAGAGTATACCCTGGTGGTCCAGTGGACCAATCCCCAGCGCCCTATTGCAGGCTTAAGTAAAATGCCTTGGTGGTCTAGTGGACCGTTCCCCAGCGCCCGATTGCAGGCTTAAAGTAAAACTCCCTGGTGGTCCAGGGGACCGATCCCCAGCGCCCGATTGCAGGCTTAAGTAAAACTGTCTGGTGATCTAGTGGACCGATGCCCAGCACCTGATTGTGGGTGGAATCATCCAAGGAAACCCTGCTGATCCAGTGGTACCCCCTCCCCACCCACCCGCTGGGCCACGCCACCCTGCTCCCAGTCAGTGGTGGGTGGCAGCTCCCCACCCACAAGCCACCCGGCTGCCTGGCGACCGACAGTGTACAGTAGGGCTGTACGCCTATTGGTCCACTGCATGGGCCAATGGGCATGCAGCTCATATTGTACTACACAGGCCCAAATTGTGAATGAACCATTCACATTTCGGGCCTGTGTAGTACAGTATTGGCTGCACATCCATTGGCCCATGTAGTGGACCAATAGGCGTACAGCCCTACTGTAAGCTGTCAGGCGGCAGGTGACTTGTGGGTGGGGAGCTGCCACCCACCACAGACTAGGGGGAGCAGGGTGGCGGGGGCCTTAGCAGGCTGGTGGGGGGGATACCATTGGACCACCAGGGTAACCTTGGATCATTCTGCCCACGATCAGGTGCTGGGGGGCATTTCCACTGGACCACCAGGGAGATTTAATTTAAGCCTGCGATCAGGCGATGGGGGTTGATTCCACTGGACCACCAGAGAGATTTAACTTAACTTAATTGGGCGATGGGGATCGGTCCACTGGACCACCAGGGCTGTTATTTACACTTATGCCCGCGATCGAGCAACGGAGGACCTTCCACTGGACCCCAAGAGAGTCCGTTTATCTATGCCCGTGATCGGGCAATGGGGTGGGGGGCCACAATGCTCCCTGGGCTGGGGCTTGGAGTCAGTGTTTTGGGAGGTCGGGTGGCCATCCATGGTAGGCGGCTGCTGTGTTGCACCCAGCAATATGGCAGCCCACCTGTGGGTGTCCCTGACTTGTTCCTTATTTGTACGGGCACAACTTTGCTCCCCCCTGAGCAGCGCAAAAGGGGTTGTGCCTGCATATGCGCCACACATCCCGGGCTGAATATCGGGATGTGCCACATATGCATGGGCATGCCCCTCGCACTTGCGCCGCATACATTACTGATGCACCCTGGCGCATCAGGCATTACTGGCGCAACTTGCCCTTTGAATATCGTGGCTGGGGCACATTGGTGGCTGCGACCCTTTTGAATATCCAACCCCCAATATTTTATACAATGCAGATTATTGTGTAATGTCTACTGTCTAAGCCAGTTATTAATTTTTTTTATTTCGTTATTATTTATGCTAGTTTCTTTTGGCACAGGTAACACCTCTGAAAAATATATCTTACATTGTAACTTCTCTGCTTCCATCTTCATTTCTTCAAATTCTTTCTGTATGTCCCCTAATCCTTGATTTCTGATATTATTAACACCTAAGTGCAAAATCAAAACTGATGATCCATCTTTTTCTTTAATAATATCTCCTAACATTCCTTTTACATCTCTTATCTTTGCCCCAAGAAATAACTTGTAGTTATAATCTCTTTATTATCCCTAGATGTATATCTATCCATATATTTCAGTATTGAATCTTCTAGTATATAAATATTTTTCTACCTCCTCTCCTGCTCCATTTGTTCCCCATATTCATCAGTCACAACAGTTTGCCTCCCTCTACTAGAACCTTCCTGACCAATATTTAAATTGATATTAACCTGTTTATTAACTGAATCAGTTTGTCCTTCCCCATCATTCTGTTCAACATCAATCTGCATTTTCTCTTTATTGTTTTCCCCATGACTCTCGTTATCTTTTTGCACTAAATGAGTTGTTCCTTCTTTATCGCTCCCTACCTTTCTTTTACACTCTTTCATTCTCCCATTAGGGTATTTGTTTTTTGGGTCTCGTTCTCTGTCTCCTAATATATTTGTTGCCTCAGCCAGGTCACCTACCATATTTGCTGTTTCATTACGGATATTAGTTTCTAAACTATGTCCAGTAGTTCCATTCACACCCTCATCATCCAATGTAATCAAGGGCTCAGAACTATTTGAGCACTCCAGTGAGAAATTCATTGCTCTTCTTCTTACAGCTTTTTAATTTTTAGCTTTTCTTTCTACTACAACCCAGTCCCCATCCTGATCTTTTTCTCTTCTTCTTTTTCTTGACTCCCCATCATTTAAGTCTTCATAAGTCTGATCCATCTGTGTAGTATTTACATTGTGATTGGTTGATCATCCATGGCACTCCAGATATTACCTCATGGGTTTTAGCCCACCTGATAGGCTAGTGATGCACATGACTCTAGGGTCAGATTTCTAGTATATCCAGGTCCCAGAAACCCCTGCTCTCCAGTTCAAATCATGCATCTGATCAGGCAGCAAGCACACCAGGATCCTGTTGCTTCACAGTAAGGTAAGCCCATGGTTATAATCTCTATAAAGAATATCTGAAGTTACTGAACCAAGAAAACAACACTTTGTTCCTATATAGCAAGCCAGCAGTGTGGCTTTAAGCTTGTTTAAAATGGCTTTGAGCTCACTTGAGCTGTAGTCACTGTTGATTATTCTGAAACCAGAAGGCCTAGAAACAGGTTATAGGCTACAGTAGCATGCAGTACTATACTAGTATAATTCTCAATCTTTTTTTATGTTGTTACAATGGAGAGGACTCCTAAGCTAACTGTATATGTTCCTGCCATAAGAATCAGTCATTTTTTACTGTTGTTTACGCATTGCAGGCAAATTGTTGCTGTTTTTCTTTGCCATCGTGCCACATGTTGTTCGTAGTAGCGACCTATTGCCCTATATTGCATGCACATCTGATTTTCGGCACGCCACTCACGTGTCCCAGCCAACTGTGATTCCAGTACCGCATCGCACGGTACTCTGATAAGGGAAGTCACCGCCTAGGGCCTCCTCCCTCTCCTCCCTTCCCTGAGGCCTCCAAAAGCATTCGTGAGATGCTGTGCACCATGGGGGGGTGCCGCATGCAAACGGAACGCCGACTTGCCTCTGCATGCTGCTAGGCCCTGGCCTACCGTCTCCCGCAGCGTGCCCCTAGGCCCTGGCCTACCAGGGAGCGTGGTCTTCTGCTGCAGCGTGTTTCGCCCTTCCCCCCGCCGCGTGGTCGACTCTGGTCTGTGACCCCTCAGCACAAGGGGCCCCTCTGTATGGCCGCGGTTTACCCCAAACTTCCACAGATGGCTCTTCTGCCAGAGGATCCCCCTGACCACGCGGCCTCATGCGCTGGCGTGAGGAGCATCTCCTCCTGGTGTCCTACCTCCTTTCAGGCCTACCTTTGCCTTATCACAACGTGGCAGAGCTGTATCAGGCACATGTTCTCTGCACCTATGCTGCCAGGGGCCGATTTCGGGCCTCCTACGTTGTGATTCTGGCCCAGGACATTACAAGACCCCATGATCCCCTGGGGAGCGGGGTCTATGGGCTCCCTGGCCACAGAATTCAAGAGCACAACCATCAAGGGGGAACATGCCCAGGCTAGAGTTTTCCTAGCCCCCCCACACCATATCATAAGGGATCTAATGCTGCAGGGAGCCCCCATTTTTAAAGGGGGTGCAAAGAGGGGATAAGTCGATTTCTGGGGGGCTACAATGCAAAACAAGGGGATTAACATTGATATAAGCCCAAAGCTACATCGCACACTTATATATGGGGTCCCTCACACAGCGACCTTGGTATATGGACCACGCATTACAGAGCCTCTACCACTTGACACAAAGGTCCCTCTCCATAGCGACCTTTGTTGCTGCCAGTCTCCATGTGGGTCCCTCTCTATAGCAACCCCCATGAGAGAGACAGCCTGCATCCCTCTCTAGCTCCTTACAGGCAGCACGTCAACAACTCTGCTTAATGTGGGCCAACTACAAGTTGAAGGCCCAATTTGTACCTCAGGCCTAACAAATGCAACCCATCTTTTGTCTTCTCCAGATGGTCAAGGCCAAGAAGTGCACTGCATGCAGCGCTAACCTCCTACCTCACGCCCTTGGCCCCCTATGTGCTGCTTGCCTCCACGATGACGACGACCTGTCGCTGGAACAGATCGCCGACATGGGCCCAAATAATCCAGGCCCCAGCAGTTCAACTTGGTTGGAATCGGGTGCCTTCTTACTACAGAACCAACAGGCCACCGTAGCAATGATGGAGAGTCAGCAGAACTTCATGCTGAAGGTCATGGAAAAATTAGAGTCCCTCACTCAACACAGAGCACCAGCTACACAGCCTCTGGAGCAAGACATCAGGGAAGGGGCCAATGAGAATCACATGGACCTGCCAGAGCCAGTTCCAGATAGTCACAAACCTGACTCCGGGGAGGACAGGGACCTGCCAGATGAGGAAGACGGAGCAGACTCAGATGAAGAGGACATGGAACCGCACTCCGTTCCATCCCTCACCTCAAAACTATGCTCATTTGATATGGTTCCAGGCCTCATGAAAATTGTGAAGGCCACCATGGGGTTCAAAATGGAGGAGAACAAACCAGAATCTAAGTTGGACCCACTGATCCAGCAGAGATCAACTGTCAAGGAAACATTCCCAGTCTGTCCGGCGATCGAAGACATTGTTGCCAAGGAATGGCAGTCCACCGAGCCCAGCCGGATGTCTAACAAAAGAAATCTGGACCGTATGTACCCCGTTCAAGAGGACAAGACCAGCATGTGGTGCACAGCTCCCACAATTGATCCTCAGGTGGCTGCGCTTAGTAGAAGGACTGTCCTACCATGCGGAACCATCTCCCTGAAGGACTCTACAGACAAAAAGGTGGAAGATATGTTAAAGAAGGCCTTCGAAACAGAGGGAATGGTGGCAAGAGCTTCCACAGCGGCCATTTATACAGCACGGGCCCAGATACGTTGGCTTGAGGAGCTTTTGGAACAGGCAAACCCCAAGTCACGAGAGGCAGAACTGTTAGAATGCACTCTCGATGCAGCAAGATATCTAGCCGATATGGCAGTGGACTCCCTCAGACTTAATGCAAGGGCCACAGCCATCATCAACAGGGCTAGACGGGCATTGTGGCTCAAATTATGGGAAGCCGACAATGAATCCAAGACATTGCTACAAAATCTTCCCTTGAAGGGGAAACCTGTTTTTGGGGAGGGCCTTTTGGAGTTCCTAAAGCAAAAAGAGGAGGGAAAGGAACTCCCTAAGAACAAGAGTCGGCACTCCTACCTACCTTCCACTAGACGGAGGATTCGGGGGGGAAAGATCTTACCAGACACGTAGAGATACAACATACTCACCCACATCCTTTTGCGGGAGAGGGTCCCACACCTCTCAATGCACCCCTTTCACCCAGTCCTACCATCCCTCCTCCTTCAGAGCCAGCGGGCCTAGGTTCGGAGGAAGAGGAAGAGGTCAGCGAGGTAAGCAGCAATGACGGCTCGCACCCAGCCGCGCACGGGCAGAAGTGAGGTCCCCCCGTGGGACAGAGACTATCGCTCTTCAGCCACCAGTGGCTTCACACCACCTCAGACAAATGGGTTCACGAGGTCGTATCAAGAGGTTACTCAATAGAATTATCAAAGTCCCCCCTGACACACAGGTTCATCACCTCACCAATCATCAAAAAGAAGGCCACAGCCCATCAGGTGCAGCACATCCTGTGGAACCTGATCCACAACAAGGCGATACAGCCCGTGCCTCCGCAGGAACAGAAGTTGGGGGTATATTCCATCTTCTTTCTCGTCCCAAAGAAATCAGGTGAACTACGCCCCATCCTGGACCTCAAGCACCTCAATCAACATGTGGTTCCTCAGAGGTTCAAGTTGGACACACTGAGGTCAACTCTATGCAGCACTCGCATGGGTGACTTCCTGACATCCATAGATCTCAAGGACGCATACCTCCATATTCCCATTAGGCTGAAACACAGACAGTACCTCAGATTCCATACTCTAGGTCAACATTTCCAGTACCAGGCGCTACCCTTTGGGCTTACCTCGGCGCCAAGAGTGTTCACCAAATTCTCAGTGGTACAAGTGGCCAGGCTCCCGGAGCAGGGTCTCGATATCATCCCCTACCTCGATGACTGGCTGATCTGGGCGCGAACCAGAGAGCGCTCCCGCCAACACACCACCCTCACCCTAAGGGCTCTCGAGGTGCATGGCTGGGTGGTAAACCTAGACAAGAGCCATCTGGTGCCCACACAACAAATAGAGCACCTAGGGGCAAGCATCGACACAGCAAAGGGCTGGGCGAAGCCATCCGAGACGAGGGTCCTCAACTTGATCAGCCTAGCACGCTGATTGCGCACTAGTCATCAGGCCTCCATGGCAAGACTAGCTCAGCTATTAGGATGTATGGCATCCTGTATCGACCTGGTTCCCTCGGCCAGGTGGCACATGTGACCACTACAGATGTACGTTCTCGCTTGGGGAGCTCCGAACGAGCACAACCTGAATGTGACACTCCCGTTACCATCATCTGTGAGAAAATCACTAACTTGGTGGACAGCTCGCACCAATCTGACCAGAGGAATACCGCTGGAGGCTACATACCAGGTCTCTATCGAGACCGACGCGAGCCTCCTAGGTTGGGTGCTTACCTGTGGGACAGGACAGCACAGGACCGATGGACCTCCACAGAAACCCAGCTGTCCATCAACGTCCTAGAAATGCGGGCAGTATACCACGCCCTCACTGCCTTCACGACCTCCATCTCTGGACAGTCGGTACTGATACG
The DNA here is from genome assembly GCA_016271365.2 of Neoceratodus forsteri. NCBI lineage: Eukaryota > Metazoa > Chordata > Ceratodontiformes > Ceratodontidae > Neoceratodus > Neoceratodus forsteri. The sequence continues at coordinate 1,626,313,666 of CM028129.1, forward strand.
TTCCGACAACCAAGTCACGGTGGCTTACATCACCAAGCAGGGAGGCACCAGAAGCAGAGCTATGCTGAGAGAGGCAGCAAAGGTCCTCAACTGGGCACAACACCACCTCTCCCATCTCGGCGCAGTTCATCTCGCCGGGAAGCTCAACATTCGGGCAGACTGGCTCAGTCGACAACAAGTCCACCCAGGGGAGTGGCATCTATACCCCAGTCTCTTCGCGCTGATTCAGGAGACCTGGGGACCCATCTCATGGCCTCGGCACAAAACGCACAGGTCAGGAACTACTACTCAAGATACAGGGAGAGTCAGTCCCAGGGAACCAACACTCTGTCGCAACCTTGGCTCCGGGACCACTCCTACATCTTTCCACCCATTCCCTTACTACCACAAGTTCTCGCCAAGATCCGTTCTTCGGGACGGGCCATCATTCTAGTGGCCCCCTACTGGCCATGGAGAACGTGGTTTTGCCACGGTCCTGGCAATGATGTTGACCAGTCTCAGATTACCCTACAGACCTGACATGTTGACCCAGGGCCTGGTACTGCACCCAACTCCCAGGACCCTAAAGCTCACAGCCTGGCTCCTGAGAGGAGAAGACTGATGAACGTGGGTTATCACAACTCGGTCATCTCGACAATACTGCAGTCCAGGCGTTCCTCGACCGCTTCCACTTATGGCAGGCAATGGTCGGTATTCGCCAGGTGGTGCCAAGATCGAGGCACAGATCTGGAATGTGCAGACATGTCTACCATCCTGTTATTCCTTCAACAAGGACTAGATAAAGGATTGGCCCACTCATCCCTTAGAGTACAGCTGTCTGCCATCGGGGCAGCCATTGTGCCCATAGGGGGCCACAGCCCTGGGGCCCACCCGGACACCTTGCATTTCCTAAAGGCAGTCGAGATTCTACGACCCCGGTTACACCCATCCATGGCTCCCTGAGACCTCCCTCTGGTACTAGACTCCCTCAGCACAGCCCCATTCGAACCACTACAAAATGTAGACCTGTTCTTGGTAGGTCTGAAGACCTGTTTCCTAGTGGCGATATGCTCAGCACACAGGATCGGTGAATTAGGGGCACTGTCCTGCAGAGAACCCTACACAGTGTTCACCCCACCTGGGGTATGCCTACGCACAGTCCCAGCGTTTCAACCAAAGGTCTCCTCCATTTTCCACAGGGAACAGCCCATCGAGTTACCGACATTCACAGGAGACTCTCAAACGGGAGACAAGACCGTCCCACAGCACCTAGACGTAGGCACCACCCTATCCACATACATAACTAGGACACAACCTCTACGCAAGATCGAGAGGTTGTTCATTGTCACAAGGGGACAGAGACAGGGAAAAGCCACTTCCAAGACAACCATAGCGGCCTGGTTATGGAGAACCATTCAGGAGGCCTACAAATCAAAACAAATGACACCCCCTCTGGGAATCAAGGCACATTCCACCAGGGCGGTAGCTACCTCCTGGGCGGAGAGGCCGTCTCAGTGGAAGATATCTGCAAGGCAGCTACGTGGACATCTCTCCACACCTTTGCCAGGCATTATCGCTTGGAACATCTGTACCAATTACAACCAACCTTTGCGACACAGGTCCTCTCAGCTGCCGCCAACTTTTCCTTTCACTCCTAAACCACTCTGTCTCCCTCCCATGGGTACAGTACTGCTTCTTATCTACCCATGAGGTAATGTCTGGAGTGCCATGGATGATCAACCAATCACAATGGGTGTTTACTCACCTGGTAAAGGTGATTGTGTTGGTTGACATCCATGGCACTCCACAACCCACCTGACACAGTGGTCAGAAGTGACCAGGAACTAGAGGACAATATATTGTATAAAGTTAACTGATTCCATACCTTCTCAACAGACATCCAGGATGTCGACCCATTAGGGGCAGAGTTTAGATTGTACTAACAGGAAAATAAAGTAGAGGCCTATGGCCTGATTTACATAACGCCTCGCTCAGATTTTTTTCATACAGGATGATCACAGTTTCTTTCCTCTTCTTTGTATTGTCTGTTACTAACCTTATTTCAGCTTTGGAAGATTCAAACTGGAGAGCAGGGGGTTTCTGGGACCTGGATATACTAGAAATCTGATCCTAGAGTCATGTGCATCACCAGCCTGTCAGGTGGGCTAAAACCCATGAGGTAATGTCTGGAGTGCCATGGATGTCAACCAACACAATCACCTTCACCAGGTGAGTAAACACCCATTTTTATTTGCCAGCTTGCACACTCTTAATTCCTGCCCCACTTCCTCCAACTTATCTTGTAACACTTTAATCTTATTACATTGTTCACAAGTGTATATTAATAATTTGTTTGTTACATCCGTACTAATCATTCTACATACTAAACATCTTTAACCCCAGTGTACCATCCTCCATTTTTACAACATTAGTATCCATTCTTTGTCTTTCTACTGATCTGTATATCTCTTCGTTAGTTTGACACTTACCACTTATATTCACAGTAAAACTCCCTCAAACAGCTGAGCCTGTAGTTTCTGTGTTTCCCAAGCCCTTAAAAGGGCTGGCAATCACACACACACACACAAGCTATAAATTTCCCCTTCACAGAGTTCTGAAAACGAACAGCACCGTGGTGCCAGAGACAGGTTATTTGTAGTCCCTAGTGTCTCTCAGGACTACAACTACCACCTTTCTCCTGGTCTCTAGCTTTAGCTGTTTCTAGCTTTAATGTTCTATTTTCCTATTTCTTAATACTAATTTCTGCTGACAGCAGACCCAATCAATACTTTCACTGTTATTTTTATTTATTTATTTTTATTGTTGTTTTTCTTTATCTGTATCTTGGGGTCGTCAATTTATTTCTCACTACACCCGACCCGCTACAAGTTATTTCTTTTTGTTTCAGTTTACCTGCTTCCACTGCTCACCCATCTAATGCTGCTGGCCTCTGCCCACATCGCCTTCACTCCACGCTCGACTACGCTCGCAGGAGCTGAGATTTTAAAGGTGCCCACCACTTATGTTGCCTGTTGCTATGGCAATGGTTCAGACTGCGCGAAGTGTGTTCGGCAGACTTGGGGGTAGTCTGCCCTTAAAAGATCAGGCTGTACCCCAATGGCAGCCCCAGAGACTTCTCCAAAACACCAAAAGGGTGTTCATCTTAGTCACAGAGACCCTCGAGGAGTGGGAGTCCCTGTAATGCTGGTTAATTATTCTTTGTGTGTAGAATGCTTTTCTTCTATTTGTATAAAAACGATTTGGTCTTAGCTGTAGGGGGTGTCCTCTAGTACCTTTCTGATCATTTTTAAATTCCAGGTTTAGTTCACTAAACAGATAATCTTTTTGTATAATATTGTAGCATAGTAGTAAATCACCCCGTATTCTTCTGGGGCCCAATTCCAAGACCGGGTACGCTGGTGTAAGCTGAGATACTCCAAACCCCTTGGTGTATCTTGTGCCTTACACCAAGAGGTACGTTGGCTGGGATTCCAAGAGGCACCTTGCGCCATGTCAACTGTAGGCTATGACAACCATGGGTTATGCCATCCACTATGCCGCAGCCCATACTGACATGGCGCAAGGGCAGGTTACGGCAGCAACAGTGCCCTATTCTAGGAGGGCAGCTGCCGTAACCCACCAGCACTATTCTGAGAGCTGCACTGGTGGCACTAAGTTAGAGCAGCCAGGAGCTGCTCTAAGGGGCATCTGATGGTGCTATCCATCGGCTGCCCACCCCTTGGCACCACGACAATGGCACTGAAGTGTCCCTTATGCCCCCACAGGCATACCCCTGCCCCAACCCCCCGAATGTTGGGGACCCCTGGGAGTCCGATCGCCAGTGTGCCCCCCAGATGCCTGTGCCACCTGTCCTGCCCCCCATGCCCCCTGGTGTGTGCCATGGTGTTCTGGGATGGGGGGCTTCAGGGGGGCTGCTGGTAGCATGCCACGACTTTTGACATGCACAGCATCTACGTCAAGCCCAAGGCGTAAGCCTCCACATGGTGTATCCCACACGTCACAAGTGCTGACACTCTGCCACTCTTGGAATGTGGCACTGGGTCCCTGGCATAGTGGCGAATGTTGCAATTTACATACGCTGGCAATTTGCGACATTTGATTTGGAATCGGGCCCCTTGTTTCTAAGGACATTAAGTTCAGTTCTTTTAACCAGTCATGATACGGAATTGTTTTCATGTCATATATCATTTTGGTAGCCTGTCTCTGTATCTCAATCCTGTCAACATATCCCATGGAGATGGGGTTCCACACTGGGTTCCCACAGTCCAAAACTGGCCTAACGTATGTCCTGTACAATGGAATTATCACATGCTCACTTCTACTCTTGAAGTTTCTTTTATTAGTCCAGATCAGCCTTTTTGCTTTTGCAATCTATGCCTCACAGTGAGATGAACTTGTCAAGTTTTGATATATTATTACTCCCATGTCATTTTCTTCCTTTGATTCTCTGAGAGGGGAGCCATCCAGAAAGTATGTAGTCTTTTGGGGCTGGTTACCACGGTGAATGACACAACACATCCCTGTTAACTCATGCCCATATTTTTGCCCATGCAAGGATATTATTTAAGCTATCCCGTAACGCTGTTTTGTCATTATCATTGTTAACCACCCTAGCCACTTTTGTGTCATCTGCATATTTTCTAATCCAGCTTGTTTCCTGTTTCCCCATATCTGCAACACATATTTGAAACAGCAGAGGTCCCAAGACCAAGCCCTGCGGCACCCCACTAGTGACCCCCCCTTGGTTCAGAACAATTTCCTCTTATGCATACTCTCTGGGTCCTATCGCTGAGACAATTCTGTATCCACTGTACTATTCTAGTGTTTACTTTTAGTTTTATTAACTTCTGAATTGTTGCCCCATATGGAACTATGTCAAAAGCCTTTGAAAAATCCAGATATATGCAATCTACAAGCAATCCCCTATCCAAAAATTTGGATACATTCTCATAGAAGCATAATAGGTTTGTTACACATTATCTATTCTGGGTGAAGCCATGTTGCTTTGTATCCCAAGAATTGTATTTCTTTTGGTGTGCCCCGATCATATCTTTAATTATGGACTCTAGTAACTTCCCGGGCACAGAAGTTAGGCATATGGGCCTATAATATTCATTTTGACTTGTTACCCTTTTTGTGCACTGGGATTACCATAGCTGTTAGCTAATCTGATGGAATTTCATTATTTTGCAGTGATGAGGTAAATATTTATAATGGTTTAGATACATGAGGTGTGAGGAGTTTTAATAATTTTGGCAATATATTATCAGGGCCTGCGCATGTGTTTTTTGGTATGTTGATTCTCTTGTTGATGTCCTCCTCAGTTATTTCTACCTTCATGGTTGGTTGGTGTTATTCCTGTGTAGGGTTCCTTTTGTGAAAAAACAGATGCTAAATATTTATTAAATATTTCTGCCATTTCTTTAGGCTTGTCAATTACTTGTTTTTTTGCTGTAATAGAACATAAGCTTCTATTCAAGTTTCTTTGAGAGTTGGCATATGCATAGAATGCCCTCATATTATCCTTATTTTTATTTTTTGTTAAGCTACATTCAAGTTGTTGTTTGTTTTTCTTTATTTTATGTTTAAAAGTTTCTTAAGCACCATACTAACCACAGTTGGATGTTGCCTGTCATTATTTGAAACTCAGTTATAATTAACAGACTTGTGATGACTACCCTTACTGAAGACAGAGCAAAAAAATATTAAACTGGGCCATCTCCTGGGTATTGATGGTGTTGTTGCCAATCTCCAGTGGACCTATCCCCCTAGAATTTCCCTTAATTGTGTTTATGTTTACATAAAAAACTTCAGGTTGTCATTTGTGTGGGCCAAACTAAATTCCAAGTGCCTCCTGTTTTAAAGAGCTACTGATGCCTCAAAGAAAACGTTAAAAAACATAATAATTAGGTACAAGTCTGCTTGCATGCCATTTATATTTTATATATTTCTCCTTCCCATAATTTATTACTAAGGAAATTTGCATGAATATATTATCTTCATTCTTTAGACTTCCTTTAGAGTCCATCTGCCTCTATAGCTTACTCCCTACTACAAGTCGTAATTCTCTCTTGTGACATCATAATCTGTTGCCATGTGAGTAACTGTGATATCACAAGCAGTGCTCTGTGACTTCAGGTAGGGAGAAAGCAGCAGGAGCAAAGATCCTGTTCTCATACAGATAGCCTCAGTAATAAATAATGGTGTAACCCCCACCCAGGTATGCCGTTTCCATCTTGACGGCATTACCTGGTGGGCTGGGTTCAGGGAGAAATATGTCACTCGGCACATTGGCTAGGTTTGGCTACTCTACAACAGGGGCACCCCAAGTAACTCCGGACAAAGGTAGCAATATCTGTAATGTCCAATACCAGAAGTGGGATTCTAAAGTGTGGCTTTTATTCACATCCAAGAGAATAACAAAACGTAGATGGACCCCCACGGGGCTACACTCCTGGTAATGCAGATTTATGGAGATCAGAACACATTCACTTTCACTTTATCCCTCAGGCTTTGAAACACACTGGGCATGCAGCCCACACTTGTACTCTGCTCTGGGTTTCCCTGGCTCAGCTCCCTTGCCAGCCACTTGGACTACCTTCCTTCCATGGCTCAGCTTTTCATGCCAGCCCTTTGGACACTTTCCATATAGCATGGAACATTTACTGATGGCTTCCTAAACCACCTATGAGCACTTCTGGCTCCATCAGGGAATCTTCCTCATCAACCCCACGTCTGGGTACTTTCCTCAGGCACTGGCCAAGTGCCTGAGAGAAAGCAACAGGTGTCCCAAAACAAACCTGTAGAGGTGAATTTGGTTACTACTGATGGGGGGTCTCACTCCTCTCGCTCCCATAATTCATACCCGGCCATTTCTCTGGACTGTAACACTTCGTCCTTGAAAACTGCACTTTGCTGTGTAGATTCTCTTTAAATATATTCACATTCAATCTACTGTCTTTCCATCCCATTTGTGCTGAACTTGAACATACTTAATAAGTGGCTGTGTCCATTACTCTAGACTCCCCACAGAGTTAAGCAGTCCAATCCCCACATCTTCCAAACTGCACTTGGCTATCTTTTCCTGACCCCACAGCAACAGTCACTTTAGTTTCATCTTGTTTCAGGTGAAAACACATTGGCCCTTTAGCAGAGCGAACTCACCCCTTGGTTGCCGGTGCCCCACAGGCATTTTCTCTTCAAAGAAATCTCGTCCAGAACTTCTGGTGCCTCAGCATGAACTTAACTCAGGCAGCTTCTTTTTCCCTAGCCGGACCGGGGGTTTGCCCTTGGAAACAGGCTGATTCCTTCCCCCCCACCCCTGCAGGGATGGGGCCCTGAACCACTGAAAGCGGTCTCTACCACTTCACTTGGCTCTTCTTGTGTTCCTCTTCAGGTGAGAACACACACCTCTACAAAGAAATAGCTCTTTGACAGAGCTTAGGACTCTGAGGGCCTGCTTACAGCAGAGCACCTCCTTCCTCTACTACAGACTGCAATAGACTCACTTCAAATTCCCCAACGTTCTACTTTAACCTCCAACTGCAACATTCCAGTGTGGCTTATGCAGCTGCAACAGTTCTAAAATGATGTCATCCCTCAGTCTTAGCTGAGACTGAGAACAGAGTGAGACAGTGAGAAATCCATTTAACTGGAGTTTCACAAGCTGCCTTCCCTGCCTACCACTAGGTCTAACTGGGATTCTTGTAACCCCGGGTAACAGGGGGGTTACAATGGGGAGGAGTAATACAGCATTGATAGGAAATTCGAGCTGGACTGTGTCTAAATATTAGGTTTCATTAAAGTTCTCCTGGACGTGTCGCCAGCTCTTTAATAGCCCTCTTTGTAGCTCCAAGAACAGACTTATACCATGTAGTATTACTTCCTGTCGAACAAGATTTCATTTGTGCATACAGTTTCCTTTTTGTGTTCACCAGCTTCCTTATATTATTATTATTAAACCAAGGTGGTGAGCTCATGGTGATGCACTCTGTCTTGGGGGTAGAAAGCATGTCTTCGTCCTGCACTTTAGTAATACCCTGTGGATGAAACTCTAATTGGGGATTCACTTCTGATGCAGTGCCTCAGTGGGGAGATGGGATTCATATTTACATACATCTGGACATACGAAGAAGCCAGCAGAATAAGATCATTTGGTCTAGCTAGTCTGCACATACTGCAGGATCCACAGCTTGAGCTACTAATATTTATTTGTGTCACTGTAACTGTATGATTTTATATTGTAAGGTCTTTGGGCCAGAATGGGTTATAAGTGAAATAATACATAAATCAAACAAAAATATGGCACCTTGTGAAAGAGGAAGGCTTTAGTTGTAGGCCTTACTTCCATGAGTCAGTGCCTCTGGGCTGAACTGGAGGAGACTTGCAGGTTAATACTCTTGATTATCATGGGAAAGGCCCACCTCTAGTGGGACTGAGATTAAAATGAAATGCATATCAAGAAATAAGTGGTGGCAGAGAATGGCAATGGCAACTGATTATATAATTTCACTACAGTTGTGGCCAGTATGCTGCTTTATGTACTATTTGCTACTCCTAACCCCACCCTCCACACTCATCTTTTCCTGCTCCCCCATCAGTACAGCAGGGTTTAGTTAAGTGGGTAGGAAATTGGCTTGAGGCAACAGAGGGTAGTGGAGAATGTGTCTAAATCAGGGGACAAGGAAGCCATAAACAGAATGCTGCAGATATCAGTCCTGGGATTCAGGAGGGCAGCATCTTTCAGAAAAAGAGATGTGCAAGAACAAGGGGTCACAATATGAGATGGGGGGGAGAGACTCAGGGGGAATATAAGGAACTATTTCTTCACAGAAAGTGTGGTGGATGCATAGAACAGCCTCCCTGCGGAGGTCGTAGAGGCTAAAACAATAGGGGAATTCAAGAATGCATGGGATAGACAGAAGTGAAAGTGAGCTGCAGATCAAATAGGATCTGGAACTTATGTACTGTAGATAGGGAAATGAACAGATTATGTGGGCCAGGCGGCTCTTATCTGCCATCAGAGTCTATGTTCCTACGTTTCTAGAGAAGCTAGAGATATTTATTTTTATTTTTTATTTATTGAAATCTTGGATGACACCTGTGAGCAGATGCTCATTGAAAGGTTCCATGTCAGATACATTAATCAAGAAGACACAGTATAGTTACAGTAAATTATACATACAGAGTACAAAAAAAATTCAACAGTACATGGGTTGCAATGACAAACAATTACACAAACTGTGCTAAGGCATAGTACACGGTTTGCCAGCATCCTGTGGAAGAGAGAGAGAGAGAGGCAGAGGCAGACTGTTAGGGTGAGGTAGGGAGGGGCAGTGTGAGCTGGGATAGGAAGGGCAGAGGGAAAGAAAACAGCCAAGAGGTAGGGGGTGGGAGACAAGTGCTAGGGCAAAAGGGAGTGGGAGGCAAGTGCTTGGGCAAAGACTTAACTTGGCGGGTCAGGAGTTGGAAGTGCTGAGGTAGACTAAAGCTGTGGGCGCAGACTAGTGGGGGCACCTACAGGAACTGTTGTCAGTGAGGTGCTGACGGAGTTTATGCTTAAAGGAACCAAGGGTTCTGGCTCCAGCTATGTCAGGTGGTAGACCATTTGTCCACAGAGGGGCCCGGTGAGCAAAGGATTGCTGGGCCATAGTTGTGCAGCACCTGAGCACATGGAATACTTGTGTAGTCAAGCTTCTGGTATGCCTGGCATGTATAGGTGGTGACAGAAGACTCAGAACTCCTTGAGGAAGTAAGTTTAGTGAGACCTTTGTTGTGAGTAGGCAGGTTTGATAAAGTATTCTGTCCTTCAATTGAAGCCAACCCGATTGCACATAAAGCTCACAGGTGTGGGTGAGTTTTGGGGCATTAGTGAGCAGGTGGCAGGCTTTGTTTAAGGCTGTTGAGAGGCGTTTGAGCACTGTGTCAGTAGCGGAGCCATAGACAGCTAGGCTATAGTCAATCAAGGTGATGAGTGCACTATTAATTGATAAGTTCAGAGCTTCATAGTTCAAGCAATGTCTGTGTCTGTAGAGGATACCGATCCTGGTGTTAAAGGCTTTGGCCATGATGTCAATGTGATGTGTGTAAGACAGGGCAGTGTCCAGTGTGATTCCCAGGTATTTGAAATGAGGGACTAGTTCCAGAGTGTTACCAGAGTCATTCTCAATTGCCTGGGGATAGCCTTTTAACTTGATTTGGGCTGTGGCGAAGAGCATGGTCTTGGTCTTTTTATAGTTCATGACCAGTTTTTGTTTGCTCTTTGAACCATTTTTCAGCTGCTGCAAAGCTGCTTTGGAGGTCATATTCCAGAAGTGCAGAGTTGAGGTTGCTAGTAAAGATCACCGCATCATCTGCCTAGAGGAGCAAACAGCCGGGTGGTTGTTTAGGAAGACACTGAAGAGTAACAGACCGAGTATGGATTCTTGTGGTACCCCTGATCTGACCAGTTGACTTTCTGATAGAATGTCCCCAATCTTTACTTGCTGTGATTGCAGGCTAAGGTAGCTACAAAACCATGCTATGGTTTCCTAGGGCTAGCCTATGCTGAGAGCTGTTCAAGGAGGAGGGCATGACAGACCGTGTCAAATACCTTTGATAGGTCAACAAAGGCCACCCCTACAATATGCCCTTTGTCAAGAGCACTATGTATGAATCCAGTAAATTCCAGGAGAGCTGTGATGGTGCTATGGCTGGCTTGAAAACCCTGCTGTTCAGGGTATAGGAGCTGATATTGATTGAAGTACTCCACAAGCTGGTCAGCTACAATGCTTTCAAGGGCCTTGGAGAGCAGGATGTATAGAAATTGACCTGTAGTTGTTTTGAAGAGTCTGGTCACCACTTTTGTGTACCAGGGTGACTGTGGCAGCTTTCCAGATTTGGGGGAATTTGGAGTGAAAGAGGGATAGATTAATTCTTTGTCAGTGGACCAAGTACTTTGTCTGGTATTAGTCGAACAAATTTTTGGTCCAGAGAGTCCCCACTGTGTCTTGATTTGCCAAGGGCCTTTTCAAGGTATTTTCTAACAGCGGCTTCAGAAAAAAGTTTGAAATGGAAGAGTGGCCGGCTTGGTCATGCTGGGGTCTTCTCATTGTCCCCTGGAGCATGGGTATTGAAGAAGTTCATTGGAAGCACACTACTGAGATCTGAGAAGGTGAACTTCAGAGAGCTAGCAATGAGCAGGGAGTCCAAGGTAGGAATGCTGTCAACATGTAGCATGGCTGGGGCTATTTTAGGGTCCTTCCCAGTGATATTTGCCCAGAACGATTTGCTGCTATTCCAGGTGTTAGTGAGCACTTCCTTGTAGAATTTGCATTTTGCCTCATGGACTGCCTTTGTGCGCTCATTATGGGCCTTTTTATACCTTTGGATGTTAGTTGGTGTGCCATGTGCCCATGCTGTTTGCCAGAGTTGGCCTCTTGCGTTTAGTTGCGCCAGTAGTTCTGAGGTAATCGAAGGATTTATAGGTTCTCTGTTTTTTCTCTCTGTGATGGGAACATGTTTGTCACAGGCCACATTGAATTTTGAGATAAAGAGATCTAGTACAGTGTCCACATCCATGGTTCCATACAGGTCTGACTAGTTCTGCTGCTTTAGGTTGTCCTTTGGTTGCGGAAGGTGGCCCTTTAGGAGTAGGCATTTTTTTACAGTTCTGGCAGGGGGTTTGTGGTAGTTGTTGTTCCAGAGCAAACTGACAGGGGAGTGGTCACTCAGTGAGTCAGGGAGCATGGTGAGATCTGTGATGTGGGAAGGGCGGTTCAAGAGAACCCAGTCCAGGAATGTGCTGGTGCCTGTCTTGTAATTGTTTCGAGTCAGTGCATCCACCAGTTGGGAGAAATGGTTTGTGGCAAGGGTATCTTTGATGGTGTCAGCAGCAGGTGAGACTCAGTTGATACTGAAGTCTCCCAACAGCATTGTTTCAGAGTTTAGGCTCTGCATGCTGATGTAGTCCAGTAGGTTGTTTATGCCAGGTGTGGTCTCCTTAGTTGGGATATATATGGACAGTAGGGTGAGCACTCCGTTGTGTCCTCCTATCATTAGTCTGATGGTTAGTACTTGGAGATTGTCATTGCTGGTGGTGGGGGTATGACATATCCCTGGTGTGTATTTCAGGTGTAAATTACACATCCTCCACCTTTTTTCAAGTGCCGGTCCTGTTGGTACAGGGAGTAGCCGAGCAGGGATATGGCAGTATCTGGTGTTTTCGAGGAAAGCCATGTTTCCACAACAGATATGACATCAGGGTGGTGTTGAGAGACCCAGGCCTTGAGACTGTCCACTTTCGGGAGGAGGCTGCAGATATTTAGGGATGAGAACAATGAGACCCGTAGTTTTACACTGTCTAGAACTGAGAGTTGTTGGAGGGCTAGGGTTGGGATGAACATTGCCAGACATCAGGAGTAGGGGAAGCAAGAGTAGCCTTAGGAGCTGTTCCAGTATTAGTTTTTTCTGTCATTGCCTTACTCGTTTGCTGGGCACCTGCATTTTCATTTTGTGAATATTGCCAGAAGGTAGGAGTAATAGCAGCAAGCGAGTAACGTAGTCCAGTAAGAGTTTACATTTTCTTGAGCGATATGGTCTAAGGTCTGTCAGTTGAGAACTCATAGAAAATGTGAGGTGCAAAGTAATGCTCTTAGGGACATGGAATCCACACACAGAATACTGGATGGGAGGAGTCAGACTGGTCACTTTGACAGAGGAGAGGGATCTAGGGGGTCATCATCAATGACTCCCTCAAGCAAATGAGTCAATGCAACAAGACTTACAGCAAAGCACTGAGGATGTTAGGGAGAGGTTTTGACTGTGAGTGAAGTGATGTGATTCTGCCACAGTACAGGTTTCTGGTGAGGCCTCACCTGGAGTACTGCACCCAGTTCTGGAGTCCTCACTTGAAGAAAGACATTTGCAGACTAGAGTCAGTACAGTAAAGGTTCACCACAATGATAGAGGGCCAGCAGAGCAGATCCTAGGAGAATCGACTGGAAGCCACACACATGCACTCGTTGGAGGCCAGGCAGGGGGCAGGGGGCATGACTGAAACATATACGTTTCTCAGCAGTATTAAAAGGTGATAGTAAGGACCTATTTTTAAGGAATAAGGATGCAGTCATTGACGCATGACTGGAGATTGGTGGGGGTTAAGTTCATAAGAATTGTGAGGAAATTCTTCTTCACTGAGAGTGGGGTGGAACCATGGAGCAGACTGCTGTCAGAAGTGACAGGGTCAGCTACCCAAAATGGGTTTAAACACAGATGACACAGAGCAAGGGAACTCATAATCCCTGGGGGAGCCACACAAGATTGAGGGTTGGGTTGTGTGTGGGGGGGGACAGCCCACCAGCACAGTAGGTTGCTGGTGGTGGTGTAGTATAGTAAGGACAGACTTGCTGGATCTTCGGTCTCTTTCTACCATCAGATTCTCTGTTTCTATGTTTCTATCAGTATGTTTGCTGCTCTGCCTGCTCTGCAGTCTTTCTATCGCTCCAAGGATCAAAGCTGTGATAGTCATCATGATCCTAAACTCCTTCATCTCTGTACTCTAGGTACTGCTGCCCCCTCTCCATTTTGAGCTACTCCTTTTGTCTTGAGGCTGTTCCACATGTTTGGAAACAGGCAAAAGTCTTCAGCCTTCACTCCTCTTCTCCAGATTACTACTATAAACCTATCATACTTCTTTTTACTCTGGCTAGTCAAGTCAGATTTGTTGATCATCCAAAACGTTACTGAGTTGGACATTTCAAATAGTATAACAATTAAAAACAAGAACATTGTAATATATAATAAGAATCATTATCAAATAGCAATATGCAACATCAATAAGAACAGCAATTCACAGATTAATTCAGTGAAAAATACAAGAATGATCATTTATTTATTTATTTACAGATGTGAATAATACCTTGGAGCCAGGATGACTGTTTTACAAAGGTTCCTTGTCAACAGATGCAAACAGTAACAAACAAATACATACGCTGGGAAAAAGCAGATATCAGGAAAATAGTTGACAAATAAAGCAGTTACAAGTATTTTACAGTGAAGAAGACAAATTCAAAGCACAACACTTTGCAAGCACATAGATTCTAGAGGTACAGAGGCAAGCATTCATAAAATAAAAAATCAATTTGCTAAACCAGGGGCACCAAAAGTTGGGTGCAGCCAAAGAGGGCTTTTTCATTGACTTAGAGACAACGGGGGGGGACAAGGAGTACAGAAGGGCATAGAGAAGAACTTAGGTTCCAGGTAGGCAGCGTTGCTGGGAAGGGGACGGTGTCAGTGGTGGATTATAGGGTAGCCTACTTAGGAGTAACAGCCACATTTATTTTCTTGTGTCAATCTTATTATCTAGTTCTTTATTGACAACATTATAAAAGGCTGTTAAGTTGGTACTACAAGGATAACCTTGCTTGAACCCATGTTGTGAGTGGTCAGTAATGGGCCCATGAAAGACTAGTGAATGCTGACCCAAGGAGGTTCTCTTGAAAGGCACGTGAAGAACACCCTTTGCTGATCTTCTGGTGACTTTGCGGTAGAGGTGGAAGACTAGGTTTGCTGGCCAAGGCACCTAACTTCACCTGAGCTCTTTTCTTCTAGGTTGCTTGAAAGTACAGAGCAAAGAACCTTACCAGAGAAAGGAAAAGGATTAAGGCTTCGTTTGGCTAGGCAGATTTACTCTGTGTTGTTATTTTTTTTGTATTCGCGGGGATTGTTACTGTTTGTTGCTAACATTTTTTGCTTTATTTTTCTCTGATTCAAATTGTTGTTGCTGGGTATACCTTCTGCTGCATTATTACAGGATGTGCCTACAGGTGTGTGCTAACAGATTACTGCTGTAATCCTCTGATTCAAATTGTCTTTTGCAAGGTATATCTTCTATTACTGCTTTATTTTTCTCTGTAGCAAAGTGTTTCTTACAGGGTATATCTTCTGTGAAATTATTACAGGTGGTGCTTTACAGGTTTTACAGTTTATCTATCATTAGGATAAGCTTTCAGGGCTACTGCATTTGTTGCCGGCGGATTGTTTCTGCTCTTATCTCCTTTTTTTTTCCGTCCATGGTTTTTCTTTTTCGGCAGAGGAAGGGCCCAGCCACCCACCCTCATCCCCAACACTACACTCCTTTTATAGGGTAGCACAGTCGTGACATTTCCTGTAGCAAAGCAGGAAGGGGTGGATCAGAGGGGTATCCACACAGTGACCTAATTTACAGGAGCACTAGTAATTTAACTTGTTATAACAAGTTATACAAAAACAAACAAATAAAACACAAAATCAAACTTTTGCTTTCCTCTGCCCTTGGGAAAATACTTGAGGGCATAATCAAATATCTGATTGTGAATAATGTCAAGCTTGAGGGGGTTATGCATGAGGCACAGCATGGATTTACAAAAGGTCGATCATGCCAAACTAACCTGCTTGAATTCTACGGTAGAGTTAGCAAAGCACTAGATGAAGGTGGTTCTGTCGATGTTATATTTTTGGGACTTTGCCAAAGCATTTGATAAAGTCCCTCATGAGCAGCTGATTGAACCCCTTTCTAAGTTAGGGGTACAGCTGAAAATAGTGAATTGGATTAGGGACTGGCTGTTTGAGAGGAAGCAAAGGGTATGTGTACTGGGAGAACTGTCAAATTGGGCAGAGGTTACAAACAGGGTCCCTCAGGGATCTGTATTGGGACTGTGTTTGTTTAATCTTTATATTTAAACAATGAGGCCAAAAGCTGAAATCTGGCTTTCTAAATTTGCTGATGACATGCACATAGGTTTCCCAGTAAATAGCCAACCTGATGCATTGATATTACAGGAAGCACTAGGTGACTTGGAAACTTGGGCATGGGAAAACAAGGCTTCGTTTAACATCAATAAATGTACAGTAATGCACCTGGGTAAAGAAAATCCTGAAGTAGATTACACTCTGGCAGGACAAGTACTCAGAGTAGTGTTTGAAGAACAGGATCTAGGGATTAGGGTTAGCAATAACCTCAAATTCCACTTGCATTGTAACCAGGTGGTAAAAAGGTCTAGTGGTATCCTGAGTTGCATACATAGGCACATCAAGAGTAGGAGTAAAGAGGTCTTGCTCCCTCTTTATACCTCATTGATGTGGCCACACCCCGAGTACTGTGCGCAGTTTTGCACCCCTGGGAAAAAGGGTGACATAAAAGCCCTAGAAAGGGTGCAGAGAAGGGCAGCAAGAAGAATTAGAGAAGTGCAGGGTCTGGATTACGAAGAAAGACTAAAGAGTCTTGACTTGTATTTCTTGGAATATCGTAGCTAAGAGGGGGCATGTGCCTTATCTACCGGGCTCTGTCTGATCATCAGCTGTGGGAGCAACTGGGCCTTAACCTCAGACACCAGATTTATAATATGTGAGCCCACCCACTACAGCTTAAAGGCGATAGATTCAATACGCAGGCACGAAAGCATTGGTTCTCAGTAAGAGTAATTAAAATTTGGAATGCACTGCCTCTCGAGGTAGTTGGAAGTAAAACTATGTTAGCTTTCAAGCACTCCCTTGACTGCTACTTGAATAGTAAAAATATCAATTGGTATTAGTTGACCGAAAAGGCGAGCCAAATGGACCTCGGTCTTTATAGAGCTCAGGATCACCTATGAAACCTATTTTCTTCCTTCTGATTACTCTGACCAGGTTATAAACCCAGCAGCTTATCTGGAATGGATATCATTAACTGCAGGTACTATGGAACACTTCAGTAGGGCAGTTTTACGTGATTTAGGACACTGTCCTACATGCTGGGCCATTGGAGATCTAAGGGCTCAGCTCCAGGCAGCATGGGCAGAGATTGCACACCTCAAATTGCACATTCAGGAGGGAATATATTATAAGCACAGCCCGCAATTTCCCCAACATCTACCAGAAGAACCTCGACTGCAGAGGGTAGTTGGTCCAGGAGGTTGGCAGGTGGTTGGGAGGGGCAAATTGGGTGCCCCATCACTCGGTGCTCTCCAACATATCACCTCCACAAACCATATAAAAACTACAAACAGATATCTGCCTCTATCTCCAAAATCAAACAACGGAGCAGAGGACACTACAGAGCAGGACACTGCAACACAAGAGCTAGTACAACAAAACTCGCCCAAAACAGGAACCAAAACAAAAAAAGCAAAAAGGAAATCCAAAAAACTTCTGATCATAGGAGACGCCATAATTCTGGGAGTTGATACCTTTCTCCAGTCAGGGATAATGGTCAGATGTCTCCCAGGTACATCAGCGTGGAGAGACACTGACCGCATTGCTAAAATTGTTCAGAAAGCAGGAGAAAACATTGACATCCTGGTACAAACAGGGACTAACGATCTGGCCAGCTGGTCAGTTGTGGAGACCAAGGAACACCTGACCAGGCTGGGTGACAAACTATCATCCATTTCATCTGGCAGCTCCTTCACTGAGATCCTGCCAGTCTGGGAGAGGGGGGCAGATGGACGGAAGGTCAGAGAAGGGGAGATATGGAGCTAAACATGTGGCTGAAGGGCTGGTGCCAGGAAAAAGGACACAAATTTGTAGGGAACTGGGGAATTTGCTGCACTGCATCTGACTTAGGAGGGAGTCAGTGCATTGGGGTAGAAGTTTGATGTCTTTGCAGAATATTTAAACTAGCAAATGGGTAGGGGGTGCAGCACCCCATACGTCGAATGGGAAGAACACCCCTCCCCCCTCAGCTAGTGGTCAAACAGGAGTTCAGCATGTTTGTAGTTCATTTGCATCACTAGGTAAGGAAAAAGGTCCGGCTCCCCATACGAAGCACAGGGGAAACACCAGACCTCACCCAACAACTAACACACCGAAATCTGGCCAATGGAAAATCATGTACACAAATGTTTGCAGTCTGGAAAACAAGATCCCGACCTGCAGGCAGTAATGACAGAGGCTAAACTGGACATAGTAGCCATTAGCGAGATATGGTTTACCAGTAACCACACTTGGGAGACATCAGTACCTGGCTATGTACTACTCAGAAGAGATCAAGGTGCAAAAAGGGGTGGTGGAGTGGCCCTTTATGTCAATGAAAATATCAAAGCTACAGAAATTCAGAATACACATAAGGAGCTAGAAGAACTGTGGGTCACCCTGGAAACAGGAAATGGGACAGCCATTCGAACTGGGGTTGTGTACAAGCCTCCAGACCAGGGGGAGGACATAGACACATTACTGTTAGAAGATATACAAAACATGACAGCTAAAGGGGAAGTTCTGATAATGGGAGACTTCAACATTCCAGATACAGATTGGTCAATACCAGCAGGAACATCTGCCAGAACTATACACATGGTGGATTCCCTGCAGGGGGAGGGCCTCAAACAACTGGTACAACAACCCACAAGAGACAGGGCTATCCTAGATCTAGTACTGACTAACAGGGAAAGGATCTCGGATCTCCAGGTAGAAGGTCACCTGGGGGCCAGTGACCATCACATGGTATGGTTCAATTTGGCCACTAGAACTAAATAATCCCATTCCAAGGCAAAAAATATGGGACTTCAGAGGAGCTGACTTTGATAAGATGGCCAACAGAGTTAAGCTAGCCCTGGCAAAAAGAAATACAGGTGAGAGTGCAGGCAAAGTGGGCAAGCATTAAGGATACAATACTTGAAGCAACATCCCACTGTGTTAGAGAGAAAAGGAAGTGCAAAAGAAGAAGGAAACCACTTTGGTTCTCAAAAACAGTAGCAGAAAAGGTCAGAGCCAAAAGGCTGGCCTTCAGGAAATATAAGGGAACACAGCGGGATGAAGATAGGGAGGCATACCAAACTTTCCTAAGGGAAGCAGGGAAGGCAGTAAGGCAGGCAATGGCCCAAACCAAGGAAACACTAGCACAAACAGTAAAATAAGGTGATAAGACTTTCTATAGATACATTAGTGAAAGGAGAAAGTCCAGAGGGGGTATTGCTAAGATCAAAGTGATAAGGGGGCATGTGAGGAGAGGACCATGTAAAAGCATCTTTCCTAAATAGATACTTCTGCTCAGTATTTACTGAAGAGAAGGTAGGGAAGGGCCCACAGCTCAGCACCATGGACACAGGGGGGAGGGAGGTATGCACTAGTCCCTTCACAAAAGAAAGGGTCCTACAAAAGCTCAATAAGCTCAGAGTGGATAAGGCAATGGGACCTGATGGCATACATCCCAGGGTACTAAAGAAGCTTAGGGTGGAACTAGCAGAGCCATTACCAGAACTGTTTAGTGAGTCTCTGAGCACAGAAGAGGTCCCAGAAGACTGGAGAAGGGCTCATGTGATCCCACTCCACAAGAGTGGTAGTAGGGAGGAGGCAGGGAACTACAGACCAGTCAGTCTTACCTCAGTAGTGGGCAGGATTATGGAGGCATTCCTTAAGGAAAGGGTAGTGCAACACCTGGAATCCATAGGAGTACAGGATCCAAGAGAGCATGGGTTTACAAAAAGGATGGTCCTGTCCAACTAATCTCATAGATTTCTTTGACTGGGTAACCAGAGTGGTGGACCAAGGGGGAGCAGTTGATGTCACCTACCTTGACTTGAGCAAAGCTTTCAATACTGTTCCACATAGAAGATTGATTAATAAGCTGGGTAGGCTCGGGGGGGGATCAGAAGTTGGTTAACTGGATGGCAAACCAGTTGACGGGCAGAAAACAGAGAGTGGTGGTAAACGGTATACAGTCAGAAGAGATGCAAGTCACTAGTGGGGTACCTCAGGGATCAGTCCTGGGGCCAGTCCTCTTCAAAATCTTCATCAGTGACATTGCAGATGGACTGGAGGGTAAGGTTTGTCTGTTTGCAGACGACACCAAGATCTGCAACAGAGTAGATGATTCAGATAGGGTGGGCAGAATGAGAAGAGATCTGGATAAACTAGCAAAATGGTCGGAAGAGTGGCAACTGGGGTTTAATGCAAAGAAGTTCAAGATCATGCACATAGGGAAGAGAAACCCTGAAGCCACCTATAGGCTGGGAGGGGGGAGTTGCTGGCAGTCACAAGGGAAGAAAGAGACTTGGGCATCATCATCACCGATGACCCGAAATCATCCAAGCAGACCACTAAAGTAGTAGGCAAGGCTAGGTAATGTTGGGGTGTATTAGTAGGGGTATCACATGTCGGGAGAGGGAGGTAATATTCCCTCTTTACAAGACTCTGGTTAAGCCCCATTTGGAGTATTGTGTGCAGTACTGGAGGCCACACCTTCACAAGGACATTAGCAAAACTGAGGCAGTCCAGAGAAGGGCAACCAAAATGGTACAGGGACTGCATCAGAAAACATATGAGGACAGATTAACAGAGCTCAATATGTATACCCTAGAGCAAAGGAGGGAGAAAGGTGATGTGATCGAAACATTCAGACACCTTAAGGGCATTAACAAGGTGAAGAGTCCAACATGTTTCAATATAAGAAAAATAGCAGGACAAGAGGCCACAGTGTGAGATTAGAGGGAGGCAGATTAAGGGATAATGTGAGGAAGTTCTTTTTCACAGAAAGGGTGGTGGATGCATGGAACAGCCTACCTCAGGAAGTGGTGGATATGAATACAGCCAGGGCTTCAAACAGGCATGGGATAGGCAAAAGGGAGCAATACAGATGAGTATGAATAGATAAGCCAGTGACAGAGCAAGGCCAATGGCACATTCATAAGGTAGAAAAAGAAATGGGCAGACTGGATGGGCCTTGTGGTCCCTATCGGCCATCAACTTCTATGTTTCTATATTTCTATGAATTGCACAGGAACAACGCAGCAGTAGGTGTGGAGGTGAGTCCTAGTAGGGCATTTTTGCCAATCAGGCATGTTTGATACCTGACCCTGAGGTTAAGCGGGAGCCAACCTATGGAGGTATATAGACTACACGTGTGAGTCAGGTGATCAGCCACAAAAGCCAGATGGCAGGCCTTGTTGAGTAGCAGAATTACTAGCATTAGTGCAGTCTCTGTAGCCAAACTGTAGATATCCACCATAGACTATGGGTTGGTTAATATAGAACTACTAGTCATTATGGTTAGGGCCTCATAGGTCATGGCATGCCTGTGTCGATAAAGGATACCAAGCTTGATGTTGCAAGATTTAATAAAATGGTCCATGTGTGGGACGAAGGAGAGGGTTTCATCCAAGTAAATACCAAGGTATTTTAAGGTGGAGACCTGTTCAGTGACATCTCCTTTATTGCTTAATATGGTGAGGTTCAGCACTCTTTTTTGCGTGAGGCATAGAGTAGTGCATAACTTTAGTTTTTTTATAGTTCAGGAGGAGATGGTTTTGAGCGGATCAGGTCTCAAGACTCTTGAAACTTTGCTGAAGATTTTATTTATTTATTTATTAGAATATCGGAATTACAATCCTTTGTCATAGACTCATTTCCAAAGGCTCTTCGTCGGAGGACAAATACAGATATGACAATAGTACAGCAAAGACAACGTTACATAACTGGTTGGATGGTAGATCTACAAACATTATTAAACAATATAATACTTTAATGAGTACCTATACAGAGTGTTAGCTAAGCAGTTAGATAAGACCTTTGCAGTGTTAAGCAGTTACAGACATCCTTTGCAGTGGAGTAGTGCAGGCATTACTATACAGTTTGCTACAATTTTGGTGGTGCTGTTTCCAGGCACAGAGATTACAGCGTCATCAGCATAGAGTAGCATTTTGGCTGTGCATGCTTCTGGAAGGGAGTTTATGAAAAGACTGAATAAAAGTGGTCCTAACATTTATCCTTGTGGAACCCCAAGAGTTACCTTACTCGGTTCTGAAACTGTCCCTCCAATCCTTACACATTGTGTTTTATGTGATAGGTAGCTACTAAAGCAGGAGATAGTATCTACCGAAAGGCCTAACGTCAGGAGGTGTTTGAGCAGGATCTGATGACCAGGGCCACTGGAAAATTGCGGGCGCAATTTTTCCGGCAATTTCACCCTTTCTCCGCACAAACCGTGAATTTCTGCAATTTCTTAGATTTATAGAATTTTGACTGAAAATTAGGAAAAATATTTAAATTCTTAAGGAAATCTACTCAGATATGGTACATAGACTTGGATTTGACCAAAACAGTACAGTGTGAGGTGAGAAAGGTCAAATGTGCCTCTGCTTTCATGTGCTTCACTTCCCTGCTTTGGTTTCAGAATCCTCTGGTCATGCATATGTAGACTTGAACACTTAAAATCTGTGTTAAAGCAGACTATCAGAGAACTTTTTGTGACACAAGGACTGAAACAATAGGTGTGAAAAGAGGTGCAAAGTGCCCCATTCACCTAAATGAAGCCTTGACCACAATGCTTGTTTTTGAATGGTAGGGTAGATTTTCCTTGTATAAATACTTTCAATCTGAAAAGATTTTGATTCAAATGTGTCAGGAGTTTGGGTGGCCCTGCTGATTATAAACTTGAATGTGCTTCTGAGGGGTTGGTGACAGTGATTCCTTACATGTCAGTCTGCCACAACTGTATACTGACATATAAAGCCTACAAAAAGGAAACATTTCTGAAAACATGCTGAACAGGTAAAGTATAGTTAAACAGTTACCTTCAAAGAGACAAAATAATTGCAACTCAAGTAAAATCACTGCAAACCGAGTAGAACAAAAGTACAATGTATTGAAAACTATTGTATGATGTAATGAAAAGCTACTGGCATGATTTGATACTTTTAGCATGTGATTTTAAAATGTATTTACAGTGCTGATTAAGAACAGTAATTATTTTAACAAAATAAACATTTTTCTTACAAGACCTTTGTAACCCCCCTGCAAATGGGGGTTCCCAAAAGACTTCCAGGAGCTTGCTTGAATGCTCCAAGCCTGAATGGTGTTTGGCATTTAAGCCATTTATCAGTGAGTGTTTTTAGAGCCTCTGGTACTGTCTCTTTAAGAGCTGTCTGCTTGCAGACATAATTAGTTTGTATGGGGGGACTGTGTGCTTCTCTGAGTACCACTCGAGCTGCTGCCAATTCACTTAATTTTGCAGTCACTAGAGTGCAAAGGGAACCTATCTGAAAGATGTAACTGTTTACCAGAAATTATTTAGAGTAATAATGAAATTACAGTTTGTCTAACCTGCTTTCTTTGCAGTCAGAACTGTGTCTGCTAGTTCCCCATTCTAGTTTTGAACTGCTGAACTGGACCAATCAGTGTGGGGTAAGCTAGCTCTAAAATGGTGCCTTGACGAATCAGAACTTGGACTCATAATCTGAGCCAGCCACAAGAGGATTGTATGGGCAGTGACTCTGGGAGATGTAGTTTAGACTTCAGTGCCTTTTGGACCAACAGCAGCAGTCTATTATGAGTGACAGCCAATCCAGTCAAGAACTGGGAGGAACTCAAAGGAAGTGCCCGTTTTTGTCGGTTGGAGTTCAGTTGAGCTTTGGCAGTGAAGAAGGAAGGAGCCCTGTACTTTTCAGTGTGCAGTTTTAGTCAAAAACGGTGTAAGGCCCAGAGTTCCGGTCTGCAGCTTGTTAGGACTGAATCCATCCTGTGAAAAGAATCAAAGGATCTCTGAAGAGTAGAAACCAGGCTCACCCTGTAGAAGACTGGAGGAATTGCTGAAAATTACACTCGGTCTGTCAGGAACTGAATCTGCTGTGTGTTCTCCTGGTATTGTGCAGTAATTCGATCGGATACAGATGCAGCCTGCCTGGTATAGTGCTTCTTTTATATGGATGTGTGAAGAGGTTTGTGTACCTCAGTGAGCCCTGCTGACATTGAAGGACCCTATCTTATTTGGAGGTCGTGAGTACTAATTCAGGGTCGCTCCCTGTTGAATTGCCACATTAAATCCAAATGGAATTACTGTACTGCTGACTGTTTAATTCTCCTTTCTCTGTGTGAAAGGGCCCCTACCAGCTGCCACGGTTTGGACTAGCCACTAGGGCTTGGGTACCTAGGGACAGTAATGATAGGGATAGGCTTGTGCACAGAGCCATAGGTAGATTATTAGAGTGATAAGCTAATTAACCTGATTTCCTGTCCTTGTTATATCCCCCTAAATAAATCAGAGCTGCTTGTTTCAGCAAAGTTATACTGCCTGAGGTATTTGTCTGTTAAAGTACTGTACTGTGATTGTTGCACTGTATCTCATTTCACAGGAGGTCCCAGTGCCGGAACCAGACCTGGGGGTAAGTGTATACTGTGAAGGTAATTCTGATATATGTGTGGGCCACTAGTGAGAAGAAAGGGGGTTGCAGTGTCCCAGAGGGCTGTGACCAAGTTAGTTTAACTATTGCAAACCCTGACCTCTGGGTGGAGGCACCGCCATTGGATCCAGGCCCTCAACCTGTTAGTGGCAAATCAGGCAGGGTAGTAGCCCCTGGGATAGCGCCATCTAGGGGTTACATCTTGGAGCTCACCGCTGGGATTGTGTGTCCTCTAGTGGCCATATTCTAACCACTGTTAAGAAAAAATGGGTACCCGACAGAAGTGGCTGTGCACCAGCTGGTGGAGTGGTGTACTGGGAGGAGATCGACCTCAAAATGCTATGCTTATCCTGGACATCCCTGGGTATCAATACGGACACTGTGGGAGTACTTTCCAAGGTGGAAGGTTTACAAAACCCTGTGGTGGTGGGTCGGCATGCTAATCTGCTCACCCACACTTTCCTGGCCCTAGTAGAGTTTAAGGATCCCATAGATAGCTCCAAAGTGCCACAGACCATTACCCCAGAGGGAGCCCTCACTGCTTGAGAGTGATAACTAAGGACAGTAAAGACCGGGGAATCAGCCCCACCACTATATGAAACTTTGAGGAGAAATTTGCTGAATGGTTGCTGGGAGAGGGAAAACTGTGGAGGACTTGAAGAAACTATTCTTCCACCTGGGGTGTTCCTCCCAACACCCTCTCCTGCTCCAGTGCCCGTAATGGTGGCTGAACCAATGCAGACTCCTATTTCTGCACCTGCCATTAGTCACGACTCTTACCAAGGTTAGAGATCTTCTCTGGCACCCTCCCACCCCCAGGGGAGGATGACTGGGAGACCTGGATAGACTATGTTGCCCCCAAGTGCGAATGGCAATGCTCGGAAGGCTAAAAGCGAAAGAGGGTTAGTGAGAGCCTCGAGGTCCTGCCCTGGCTACCATCCGTGCAAACGGGCCAGTAACCCTGAAGCGACTGCACAGGCTCATCTTGAGGCCTTGGAGAATGTGTATGGGAGCCCAGATTCTGATGAGGACCTATGGTGGAGAGTAAGAAATGCACAACAGTACCAAGGGAGTTGTCTGTGTATGTCTCTCGCTGGAAAATTGTTGCAAGAATGCCTCAGAAAGGGTAGTTTGCCAGCGATTGAACTAGACCGAACCAGACTGACAGAATCTCTAAGTCTGCCCCCTTCTCAGAACTGCTGTTGCTTCAGCTACGCCTGGCAAACCGACTGGAATCCCACCCTCCTATGATGAGTTAATGAGAGAAATTCGAGGAGTTGAGAAAAGGCGACCTGGAGGTACCTGCACCAACAGCTGTGGCTACGACCGAGTGACTGAGGGTGACCCATCAAGTGAAGTTCAGGGCAGAGGTTGACAGTCAATGAGTGCCTGACAAGGAAAAGATATGCCACATGGGCTGAACTGTTGAGAGAGATCCGGAATTCAAAACAGTCCTTTATGAAGGCCACGCCTGCAAGCACGGGCCCTGACCTATATCCGACTGCATCTGTTATGGGGGTGGGGTACCCACCCATGTATCTCCTGCTGATAACAGCTCCAAACTCAATTCCTTGACCATGGAAGTGCAGAAACTGACGAGATGTCTCCAAATGCTTATCACGCCACGAGACAGAGATGGCACCCAGGTTTCCAGTTAGTAATACCCCAGCCCTGGCTCCCAGTGTGGCCTCGCCAGCTCAAACTCCAGAAAGTATGTTTTGCTATAATTGTGGGAAAGATGGGCACATGAAAAGGAATGCCAGTCCCCAAAAGACACTGACAAAGTTGCATATAGGCTACAAGGAGAGCTTCGAGAAGAAATCAGTGGTTAAGAGGTGCACGACATGATCCCAGTGAGGGCACCAAAATGCTAATTCACGTCCTTTGTGGCAAGGTCGTTGCCCAGGCCCCCACCGCCTCTCCAGACTGGTCCAGAATAGTGGGTCCCTCCATGGAGACCACTGTAAAGGTGAATGGAGTGTCTACAAGAGCTGTATTAGACAGTGGCCCCAAGTGACAATTATGTTCCAGGATTGGTATCAGAAGCATTTGTCAGAAGTACCCTTACAACCATTAGAAGGACTGCATGTATGGGGGTTAAGTGAGAAGGCCTACCCCTATTCGGGTATATCCGAATTTGGCTGTCTTTCCCCACCTCCGTGGCTGGAGTGGCCGAACAAGTAGAGACCTAGCCTTAGTGTGTCCCCCACTGGACTGTATGATGGTGTCCCTTTGTTGATTGGAACAAATGCTCATATGTTCGGAAGGCTGGCACAGTTGTGTTATGAAAAACAGGGTCAAAGACTAGTAGAGCTTTAAGAGTTCCGCTTTAATTAAGAAGGCCTATGAGGCACAGAGAGATGCTGAAAAACAGAACCAGAGGAACCGGTCGAATTGTATGGAAGAAGGATCCTGAGTCTCTGATCCTGGCGCCAAATGCCCAGTGTACCTTACAGGGAGAGGTCCGTATCAGAAAGGATGTTAAGAATAAAATATTAATGTTGGATGCACCAGGCGATGGAAAATTGCCAGAGGGACTGCTGGTCAAGCTTTGTATTTTGCCCGCTAGAGCCCATGCTTATGCCAGAAGGGTAGTCCAAGTTCATACTGTGTCTGAAAGAGACATTCGAGTAAACAGAGGTTGCATCCTGGCTAATGTGCATTGTGCAGACACTGCAGTGCTACCCAGCAGCAAGAGTTCAAGGAAGAATGACAGAGTAACGCCTGACTTGTTTGATTTCGGCGACTCCGCTGCCAGCTGAATGGAAAGTGAGGATCAGTGAGAAGCTTGCCCAGAGAGACCAGGTGTTTTCTTTAAAGGAATGGGATGTAGGATGCGTGCAAGGAGCTGAGCACAATATCCGCTGCATGACGAAGACCATTTGGAGAGGTCTCACGCCTGGCACCTGCTGACATAGATGATGTGAGACGCGCATCTGCAAGAGATGTTAGCTGCTGGTGTAATACAAGAATCCAGAAGCCCTTATGCTTCCCCATTGTGGTAGTGAGGAAAAAGAATGGAACAGTAAGGATGTGTGGGATTATCGCACCTTAAACCGCGGACTATCCTGATCAGTACACAATGCCCCGCATTCAGGATGCTTTGACTGCCTAAACGGGAGCAAGTGGTTCTGTGCTGGATCTCCGCAGTGGGTACTACCAGATCCCGATGGCCCCAGAGGACCGTGAGAAGACGGCCTTTATCTGTCCGCTTGGTTCTATGAATTCATGAGGATGCCTCAGGGATTTCAGGTGCCCCAGCCACTTTTCAACGATTGATGGAGCGGCAGTGGGGACATGAACTTACTAGAGTGCCTGGTATACCTAGATGATGTTATTGTGTTTGGCAGCTCACTGGAGGAACATGAGAGCAGATTATTTAAGGTATTGGACCGACTGGAGGACTTTGGCCTTAAACTGTCCATTGATAAGTGTCAATTTTTTCAAACATCAGTAAAGTATGTGGGACACATAGTATCCACCGAGGAATAGAGACCGACCCAAGTAAAGTTGAGGCCTTGACCACCTGGCCACAGCCCAAAATCTAAAAGAACTGCAAAGATTCCTGGGATTCTGTGGTTATTATCGGCGCCATCAAGGACTATTCAAGAGTGATCCGCCTTACTTAACTCCTTACTCAAGGGTATCCCCCAACCCACAAAAATACCAAAAGTCACGTCCCTCAAGACTGAAAGAGTGTATTTTCATCCGAGTGAAGTATTTGGGGCCCGCTGGACTCTGATTGTGAGACTGCTTTTCATGAGATCATATATCAACTTACCCATGCTCCAGTGCTGGCCTATGCCGATCCAAGAAAACCTTACGCCCTGCACACTGATGCTAGCTTGCAAGGGTTAGGCTGTGTTGTACCAAGAGCACGAGAATGGCCTGAGACCAGTGGCCTTTGCCAGTAGAAGCCTGACCCCATCCGAAAAGAACTATCCTGTACATAAGTTAGAGTTCCTAGCTTTGAAGTGGCTATTGTTGACCAATTCCATGAGTACTTGTATGGGGCTAAAATACTAGTAAAACTGACAATAATCCTTTGACCTATGTGCAGACCTCAGCTGTTGGATGCCACTGGCCATAGGTGGCTTTCTGCATTATCTACATATGACTATGCTCTCGAATACCGCAGGTCTGAACCACATAGATGCTGATGCTCTCTCCGGAGGCCTGTTCCCCAGAATGATTGGGTCCGATTGGCAGAACCTGACATTCGGCACTCTGCCGGAAGTTTGACAGGGAGGAACAAATGTCCACGGACGTAGTGGACTGCATGGGATTGCTTTGGACCCTCTGAGAATTGCATACCTGCTGCTTATTGCCACTTTTCTGCAATAGACATTGGTGCACTGCCTCAGCTGGACAATGACAGTATTCGGCGGCTCAACTCGCGATCCCATGATCAAAGCAGCTTTAGAAGCCCTCTATGCAGGAAAAGATGTGTCCAAATTACGCCCACTGATTTGAGAACTGCACTGTTATACAAAGAAGGTCCTAAGTTGAAACTGATCAATAAACTGTTATACAGAGAAACAGTAGACAGAGGGGACAAGTAGACAAACAACAACTAGTGCTGCCCACTGCCTTTCGAGACTCAGTACTGAGGTCCTTGCACAACCACATGGGGCACCTTTGTATAGACAGAACACTTGACTTGGTGAGATCCAGATTCTATTGGCCTAAGATGGGGGCTGATGTGGAGCAACACATCTGAACTTGTAGTCGCTGCTTACAGAGGAAAGCTTTGCCCAGAGGGCTGCCCCTTGTTAACATCACCACCAGTGCACCCATGGAGCTGGTCTGTATTGATTTTCTGAGTTTGGAGTCAGATCAAAGAAATATCAGTAATGTGCTGGTGGTCACTGACCATTTCACGAGATATGCCCAAGCTTTCCCCACGAAAGACCAGAAAGCATCCACTGTGGCCAAAGTACTTGTAGAAAACTTTTTTGTTCACTATGGGGCTCCACAAAGAATCCATTCTGATCAAGGGAGAGACTTTGAGAGTCGCCTGATCAAAGAGATGCTTTCTGTGGGGAGTGCGAAGTCCAGAACCACTCCTTACCACCCCAGGGGACCCACAGCCTGAACGCTTCAACCAAGACTTATTAGATATGCTAGGCATCCTGCACCCAAAGGACAAGCCTAGATGGAGCCAACAAATTTAGCACCCTGGTACATGCTTATAACTGCACCAAAAGTGATGCCACTGGATTCTCCCCACCCTGATGTTTGGAAGAGAAGCTCGACTACCAGTAGATGTGTTTTGGGGTCTCCTGATGGGGTTCAAGCTGACAACTATTTACAGTATGTAAAAGTTAAAGGCCCAGCTAACTCATGCGCACTAACTGGCTCAAACCATGGCTGCCAAAAGAAATCTGGCCAACAAAGAAAGGCATGATAAAAGGTGAAAGCACAGGAACTCCAGGAGGAGATCGGGTATTGCTAAGAAATCTGGGACTGCATGGCAAGCACAAGATTGCTGACCGATGGCACCATCTCCCTCACATTGTAGTGGGCAAACTAGATGATCTGCCAGTGTACAAAGTAAGGCCTGAGAATAATTCAAAAGATGTAAAACAATACATAGAAATCATTTACTGCCCATTGGACAAATCTTAATTGAGTCTGAGCCCCTAGAAGATGCCCCTCTGGACCAGTGACTAGAGCTGCTGCTAAGAAAGATCAAGAAAGTCTGCACCTACAGAAGCAAAGTTAAAGTGTTCCCTCCACAAGTCCCAGTTGAGCATGACTGTCAGTCCATATCGGAAGAAAGTGAGAGTGACTTTGAATACTATCCTTCTTACTAACTGAGTCAATTGTTTCGGGCAACCCCTAGTCAATACTGGAGACAAAGCTGGGCCTTCTGGACTGTCTAAGCCCCCAGCTTCATCCCTGGAGCCAATGCTCCCAGAAAGTGAAGTGCAAAGCATCAGATCAGATGAAATGGAATCATTGTGCATGGTTGAACTGTTTGAGCTTTCAGGGAGGAAAATGATAGACTGGGGCAGACTGGTGATACACCTCAACAAGAAGAGTATTTTGAGTGCCCTGACAGTCCACTGCCAGTGTCCGGAAAGCTCTCCATGCGAGCCAAATGTTGTGGACTCAGAAACTGTAACTCCTGGAGCTGAAAGTGCCCCAAGTTCTAGCCCTCTACCCCCATGGAGACTCCCTGACAAGTGAGGACAATGCTGAAAATGAGGCTGAGTGCAGAGACTACAACAGTTCCCCTAGAAAGACTGGTCGAGCTGTAAAGCCTGTGGTGCACCTCAGTTATGATTCACTTGGGGGCCTGTGGACTTGCCTCTCAATGTTGTCCATAAAGGAGTGTAGTCCCCGAGCTCACTGCCCAAACTGAGCATCAGTGCTAACTCCAAGTTACTTGTGTTGCCCTCTATATGGTGCCCTTGCCCCATCCAGCCCCAAGGTAACTGATAGGAAGGGCCCCCTCTTCAGGTTTCATGTACAAGAGGTAATAACTTGAGTTATGGTACAATGTGTATGTAATACTGTGTAAAGAGTGACGCATTGCAATGTTTCAGAAATGTGTTCTTGGTAAAATGATATATTGACTGATGATTACATGTGCGGTTTAATGCAAATATATATGGTTGCAGTTGAAACTTATGGGGTGTTTGCTTGACGCGATCGCCAAGCTTCTCCCAGGCCAGGAAGGGTGTAACCCCTGCAAATGGGGGTTCCCAAAAGACTTCCAGGAGCTTGCTTGAATGCTCCAAGCCTGAATGGTGTTTGGCATTTAAGCCATTTATCAGTGAGTGTTTTAGAGCTCTGGTACTGTCTTTAAGAGCTGTCTGCTTGCAGACATAATTAGTTTGTATGGGGGACTGTGTGCTTCTCTGAGTACCACCTGAGCTGCTGCCAATTCACTTAATTTTGCAGTCACTAGAGTGCAAAGGAACCTATCTGAAAGATGTAACTGTTTACCAGAAATTATTTAGAGTAATAATGAAATTACAGTTTGTCTAACCTGCTTTCTTTGCAGTCAGAACTGTGTCTGCTAGTTCCCCATTCTAGTTTTGAACTGCTGAACTGGACCAATCAGTGGGGTAAGCTAGCTCTAAAATGGTGCCTTGACGAATCAGAACTTGACTCATAATCTGAGCCAGCCACAAGAGGATTGTATGGGCAGTGACTCTGGGAGATGTAGTTTAGACTTCAGTGCCTTTTGGACCAACAGCAGCAGTCTATTGTGAGTGACAGCCAATCCAGTCAAGAACTGGGAGGAACTCAAAGGAAGTGCCCGGTTTTGTCGGTTGGAGTTCAGTTGAGCTTTGGCAGTGAAGAAGGAAGGAGCCCTGTACTTTTTCAGTGTGCAGTTTTAGTCAAAAACGTGTAAGGCCCAGAGTTCCGGTCTGCAGCTTGTTAGGACTGAATCCATCCTGTGAAAGAATCAAAGGATCTCTGAAGAGTAGAAACCAGGCTCACCCTGTAGAAGACTGGAGGAATTGCTGAAAATTACACTCGGTCTGTCAGGAACTGAATCTGCTGTGTGTTCTCCTGGGTATTGTGCAGTAATTGCATCGGGATACAGATGCAGCCTGCCTGGTATAGTGCTTTCTTTATATGGATGTGTGAAGAGGTTTGTGTACCTCAAGTGAGCCCTGCTGACATTGAAGGACCCTATCTTATTTGGAGGTCGTGAGTACTAATTCAGGGTCGCTCCCTGTTGAATTGCCACATTAAATCCAAATGGAATTACTGTACTGCTGACTGTTTAATTCTCCTTTTCTCTGTGTGAAAGGGCCCCTACCAGCTGCCACGGTTTGGACTAGCCACTAGGGCTTGGGTACCCAGGACAGTAACTGATAGGGATAGGCCTGTGCACAGAGCCATAGGTAGATTATTAGAGTGATAAGCTAATTAACCTGATTTCCTGTCCTTGTTATATCCCCCTAAATAAATCAGAGCTGCTTGTTTCAGCAAAGTTATACTGCCTGAGGTATTTGTCTATGTTAAAGTACTGTACTGTGATTGTTGCACTGTATCTCATTTCACAGGAGGTCCCAGTGCCGAACCAGACCTGGGGGTAAGTGTATACTGTGAAGGTAATTCTGATATATTGTGTGGGCCACTAGTGAGAAGAAAGGGGGGTTGCAGTGTCCCAGAGGGCTGTGACCAAGTTAGTTTAACTATTGCAAACCCTGACCTCTGGGTGGAGGCACCCGCCATTGGATCCAGGCCCCTCAACCTGTTAGTGGCAAATCAGGCAGGGGTAGTAGCCCCTGGGATAGCGCCATCTAGGGGTTACACCTTTATTAGGCACCCTGGTTTATGTTTATTTTTTTCTTGCACCAAAGCAAGTAGTTTAAACAGATTGCATTATTTAACACCTAGAAACTGGCAAAATATGTTGTTTCAGGATGTATTCAGTACAGACTAACTGTAAATTACTGAATAAAATCTAGTTAGCACTGTATGATTTAGATGTCTTGATTTTTAGAAGATATGCTATATAATGATTAATTTGCAGTGCATTTAAAAAACACACATTTCTTCAGATTAAAAGCATTTACAAGTGGCAATACATTTATCTAACAATTCATGTGATCAATACAAGCTGCAGCAAACAATAAAAGATTTACTAGGGGGCAGTGGGGATGAACAGTGAATCCCCGCAATTTCTGCAAAAAAGTCCCTGCATTTTTGGGCAACATTTTCCGCAATTTTCCAGTGGCCCTGCTGATGACTAACAGTATCAAATGCTTTGGTGAGGTCTGTAAATATAGACCCTACTGTCTTTCCTGTGTCTAGGGCTGCATATAGGTGAGAGGTATATTCAGTCAGTGCCGTGGCAGTGCTAGGCTTTTGGCAAAATCCATGCTGCTGCGTACACAGTAGGTTGTATTTGTTAATATAATCTGTGGGCTTGTCAGACACAACTCTTTCTAGTGCTTTAGAGAGGGGGGAAGAATGGAGATTGGATGATAATTTCCAGTACTAGTTTTGTCCCGATTTTTGAAGATGGGGGTGACCATGGCGATCTTCCACCTATCCGGGAAGATTCTGGACTGAAGAGAAATATTAAAAAGTTTAATTAGCGGAAGGGCTAGTTCATCTAGTATGAGGGCTAGCTAGAGTTGCCACCTATCCATTTTTTGACAGGATAATCCGTTTTTTATGGTCCTTATCTGGTCATCCGGTTTTGGTTACATGCAGTCCGGTTTTTGGGCCATTTTGAGTGCTCATATACTCTTAAAACTGATGTATCAAATCATTCTCTGTTTTGGCTGCATTACATGTCCAGGTTACAAAGAAGTTCTGCTGTCACAGTCATTCAGACGTGCCTTTGTTTGTAAAATCAGACTGTCTGAGAGGTGTAAAGTATGGCCATTAAGATAATTAGCAGTAAATTAACCTATTCTTTTCCACTCTGAATTTTAAGTATGGTCTTTTACTGCTATGACAGGAAACAGTTTTTACACCTCTATGTGCTCTCATGTGTTTCTTTTTGTTTGTTCTATATTGTAAATTTTAAACCCATTTTTGTTAAATTAATAATCTAACTTTTATTGCCTTTATCACTACATTTACTCTAATTTTTTATATTACCTGAATATTTCATGATATTAGCTACACTTTGACAGGTCATTCAGATACACAGCATGGAATGGTGCATCTGAAATTGTGGAATGTCTTAGAAATATGAAAAGAAACAGCAGTAGCTGCTGAGGTAAAGGGAAACACAGTGCAGTATTAAAGGTGCCACAAGCATCAATAATTAAGTTATCAAAAATTGGTCAAAGAATCAGAATACATGGCTGACATGGAAAGGAAAATGGGAGAGTGTTTAACAGAGGGCTGAGCAATAAGCTATGGCTGAGCTTGGCACATCCAGCAGACCTGAGTTTGATTCCCACAACCTCCACTTAAATACCGTGTGACCCATAGCAAGTTACTTAACCTTCCTGTGCTCCTGGGTTACTCCTGTAAAATGGGCTATGTGGCCTATGGGAGGTAACCTGGTTGCCAAATAATAAAAATAAATAACTGAATAAATAAATCAAATAAATAACAGTATAAAAATAATTTCCTATCACTAGTAATGTCTATTCCAACATCACAAATGGCTTTGGAGGAGGAGTGATATACTCGCCAGTCATAAAAAAGGGGTGGAGCCAGAGGCGGAGTTTGGGGTGTGGTTTCGGATCCGGTTTTTATCTCATCCAAAGGTGGTAACCCTAGGGCTAGCAGCTTCATGCTAATCATGTCATTGCCAATTCTAGTTTTGTTTAGGACCCTTTTGACATATTTAACAGTCTAAGACCTTGTAATTTGTCTGAAATAGAACAGTGGTTGGACGGCTTTAAGGAGGGTGGGAGGGTTAGTGTTGCATTGAACAGAATAAGGCGTGGTATGAAGGTGGTAGTATGGAGCTTAGATCCATAAAGGCTATATTAAAGGCATTAGCTAGGTCAATGGGTTGCTGAAGAGGGACATTTGGGGTTAAGATAAGGTCTGGTGGTGCTCTGGACTCCTTTCCAGTGAGAGATTTGATGTTATTCCAGAATTCCTTCCCATTACCCCAGTTCCTTTCAAGTTGTTCCTTATAGAAGGAGGCCTTAGCATTTCTCACAAGTCTACTACACTGATTCCTGGCAGCTTTATAAACAGTAAAGTCACCATGACTTCCTGAGGCTCTTGCAGTGTGCCAAAGGTTGTCTCGTATTCTCATTTTCTCGAGTATATGACCTGAGAGCCATGAATTGATGGCTCCTTTGACTTTGGCAGTTTTGAAGGGAACAAACAGGTCACAGGTATGGTTGAACAGGGAGATGAAGTAATCAAGTGCCTTATTTGTGTCATTACAGTCATCTAAAGGGGTCCAGTCAGCACCTTTCAGATAATTTTTTAAATAGATCAACTGCCACAAGGGAGGCCCTCAGGAAGGAGGCAGAGGACACCACAGGGAAAGGAAGCAGCTCCTGGTGGGGGACTCAGTTATTAGGAGGATAGAACTGGGGGGAGCTGGAAAAACTGAAGTAAGGTGCCTGCCTGGTGCCATGGCTTAGAGGGACAGGAAGCGCATCCTTAGGATCACGAGAACAGTTGCATGGGAGTCTGAGCTGGACATCATTGTCCACCTAGGGACAAATGACTTGGCTCATCATGAGATTAGAGCAATGCAGAAGGACTTTGTAGAGTTGGGGAGGGGCCTAAGACAAGTAGCACACACAGTATCCTTCTCAGAGGTGCTGCCTGTCAGTGGCATGGCTGAGGCGAGGGTACTTTACACCATGCAGTTTAACAAATGGTTGAAAAAACAGTGTGGAGCACAGGGGTTTGGCTTCATTGGGGACTAGATTTCCACTTGGAGAGACACCAGCCTATACTGGCAGGATGGTCTGCATCTGTCCAGGAAGGGAACAAGTCTTTTGGGCAGTCGGTTTAAATGCTTCATTGGCAAGCTTTTAAACTAGTCAAGGGAGGAGGCACTGATAAGCAGCAGGAAAATCCCAGCCTCCCCCTACAAAACAGGGTACTAAATGAGAAAAAGACCAAGGTAGAAAGGTCAGTGGGGGATGCTGCTACAGAAGGTAAAGCCATCAAAAAATGGAGAACAATGAGTACCAATGCCCGTAGTCTGGGTAACTAGCTTCCTGAATTAGTGGTCTTGATGGAGGAACATCTGGATATCATGGCAGTCACAGAAACATGGTACACACAGAACCATGACTGGGACATAAACATACCAGGATACACTATCTACAGGAGGGACAGAGAGGGTTAAAGAGGAGGAGGAGTAGCTCTCTACTTAAGGGAAGGAATCAAAGCAACAGAACAAAAGGGTAAACAGGGAGGAGAAGAAGCACTATGGGTCAATTTGAAGACAGGCAACGGCACCACAATCCGCACAGGGGTTGTATATAGACCCCTCTCTCAGGGGGAGGAAATGGACAAGGAAATGATAGAAAGTATACTTAGAATGGCAGAAAAAGGGGAGATATTGCTGATGGGTGTTCAGAATATGCCAGATGTTAACTGAAGTGCAGTTGCAGCAGCCACTTCTAAGAGTGGGGTTATTCTAGATGCCCTACAGGGGGCATATCTTAGACAACTAGTACTGGAACCCACTCTAGAGGGAGCAATCCTACATCTGGTTCTCTCAAATGGAGATGGAGAGAGGATCACAGATGTAGAAATGGGTAGCCATCTGGGAACTAGTGACCATCGAACAGTATGGTTCACAATAAACACAGCAATAGAGTCAAGCCATACAAAGGCAAAAGTACTGGACTTCAGGAGGGCTGACTTTGCCAAAATGGGTGAGTGCCTAAGGAATGCACTAGCAAATGGGCAGGAAGGAGGGGTGGAAGAACAATGGGGAATAATAAAAACTGCCATCACAGAGGTAACAAGTCTTTGTGTGAAGCAAATAAACAAAACAAAATGATGTAAGAAACCACTATGAGTCTCAAAGGAGGTGGCAGTGAAGGTTCAAGAGAAAAAGAAAGCATTCAGAAAGTACAAGGAATCACAGAAGGACCAGGACAGAGAATTGTATCAGTTGAAGCAAAAGGAAGCTGGGAAGGCAGTCAGAACAGCAAAGGCCCGAACTGAGGAAAAGATAGCCAACTCAGTTAAGAAGAGGGTTAAAACCTTTTTTAGGTACATCTGGGAGTGAAGGAAGACCCAGGGAGGGATAGTGAGGCTTAAAAAAGGGGAGTGGGGTGGGCAGAGGGTGATGGTGAAAAGGCAGAGATACTAAACAAATATTTTTGCTCAATATTTACAAATGAAGAGGTGAGGTACCCAAAACAAACAATAGAAACACTCTGGATACAGAAGTTGATACCAGTCCATTTACAGAAGAAAGGGTTCTGAAAGAACTCTTAAAACTGAAGGTGGACAAAGCAATGAGGACCTGATTGGTTCATCCCAGAATTATAAAAGAACAAGGGTAGAACTAGTGAGACCACTGACCTAAATCAAATCAAAATCTATTTAAAGACGCCTAATCCCAAGGCTCTGGGCCACGACAAAACTGTACAGTATGTCATAACAGAGACATTTCAATTACAATATCATACAAATATAAAATACATAAAACTCAATCACCAAATGCCTGCATGAATAAAAAGTCTTCAGATGACTCTTAAAGGCCTCTACAGTGGGGGCCTCTTTCACTACGACTGTCAATGAGTTCCAGAAAGCCGGAGCAGCAACTCCAAACGATCGATCCCCTGCAGATTTTAACCTTGCTCTTGGAACTTTGAGGAGGCCCCCACTAGAGGAGCGGAGATCTCGGACAGAGGTGTGCGGTACCAGGAGATCAGAAAGGTAACCAGGGCCCTGTCCATGTAGGGTCTTATAGGTGAGAAAACCCACCTTGACCAAAACTCTCCACCTGACAGGCAGCCAGTGCACCACGCAATACTGGAGTAATATGACACAACTACTCTGCCTCGGTCAAAAGCGGGCAGCAGCATTTTGCACTAGCTGCAGTCTGCAAGAGAAGTTCCAGAGACCCCAGATAGAGTGCATTACAGTAGTCAAGCCTAGAAGTAACTCAAGGCATGTACCAAGGTAGGAGGTCCAGAGCCAGAACAAGGGGCTTGATCCTGGTGATATTTCTAAGATGGAAAAAACAGGAACGAACCACGGAGGATATTTGGGCCTCCATGGACAGGTTCCTGTCAAAGATCACACCAAGATTTCGCACCCATGGGGAGGCCATCACTGACACAGCTCCTAGCACAGTGCCAGTCGCAGAATCGGAGGCCATCCCATCACAAGCTCTGTTCGACTCCACTACCAGTACCTCAGTCTTATTGGGGTTCAGTCGCAGCCAGCTGGAAGACATCCAGTCATTTATCTCAGCCAGACAGATATTCAGCACATCCACTGCATTTGATGTTCCTGGGACAAAGGATAGGTATAGCTGAGTATCATCGGCATAGCAATGAAAACTCAAACCATACCTCCTAATGATCCCCCACAGGGGCAGCATGTATACTGCGAACAACATTG
Source organism: Neoceratodus forsteri (assembly GCA_016271365.2). Lineage (NCBI taxonomy): Eukaryota > Metazoa > Chordata > Ceratodontiformes > Ceratodontidae > Neoceratodus > Neoceratodus forsteri. Next base: position 1,626,351,771 of record CM028129.1, read on the forward strand.
GGGCCAATACCGAACCCTACGGGATTCCATCGAAAGGAGGCAGGGTGCTGATGAGAAATTACCCATCACAACCCGCTGCCTCCTGTTAGTAAGAAATGACTCAAACCATTTGATAACAATACCAGTGAGTCCGCATAACTCCCTCAGGTGGAAAAGCAACACACAGTGGTCCACAGTATCAAATGCTGAAGAGAGAACAAGGAGAACGAGAATTGTCTTGTCACCCCGATCTCTAGCCCTGAGAAGGTAATTTTGCACCCGAACTAATGCAGTTTCAGTGCTATGTCTGGCCCGAAAAGCTGACTGGAAAGGATCATATAACTCGTGGGTCATGAGATGTTCTCCCAACTGAAGTGATACCACCTTCTCTACAACCTTTCCCAGAAATGGAAGATTGGAGATGGGACGGTAATTTGCCCTAATCTCCGGGTCCAGAGAAGCTTTTAAAGTTGTCTCACCAGAGCCTCCTTCAAGGCATCTGGAAAGACACCCTGACCAAGGAACACCGACAATCAGGGCAAACACCGGGCCAACAGTGTCAATGCACCTCATCAAGAAGCGCTGAGACGGGATCCAGTTCACAAAAGTATACTTCAGATTGGCCGCTATCTCAATGACCTCACGATCCTCCACTGGCCTAAACTCTCCCCAACCAGAGAGAGTGCTCTCAGAAAACAACTGATGACTACTGACAGCAATGATATTACTGGCTGAGGAAACCTCCCGCCAGATCGCAGACACCCTGTCCGAGAAAAAAACGAGCAAATTCCTCACAATCCTCATTTGAGGAAATTCTTCCGGGCTGGAGACAGGATGGATGAAGAAGTCTATCAACAGTCCAGAAGAGTGAGGCTGGTCCGCTTCTCCAGCAGCAATCTCCCGAGACAAAAATATTGCCTTCTTTTGGTTGATTGCTCCGATATGCGCAATAATGCCATTGCGACCAGTTTGTCGCCCCAGACGGGATTTCCAGCGACGCTTAATCTCCGACCCAGCTTCTTCATCTCCCTGAGATCGCTTATCATACCAAGGCTACCTCAGGTATGAAGTTCTGGTCGACACGACAGGTGCGAGGAGTCAGTGGCGCCGGATAACACCTTATTATAGGCGCTCACCCGCCGCCAATGGTTCGGCTACGCATCACCTACCCTTGATAAATCAGCTGCCGCCAGAAACCATCAGGGTGAGATCTTTTAACGGGTGACAGCGAAATATCTCAGAAGGGGAAGAATTTATGACGGGAGCACTGAACGTGAACTTCACCGTGCAATGGTCAGACCAAGCTACTCGGTCAATATCAAGATCAACAATCTTAAGTCCCAGTGAGAACACCAGGTCCAATGTGTGGCCGTCCTTATGAGTAGGCACGCCGACAGACTGCACCAGCCCCAAAAGGGACATACTCTGCAGTAACTCATCGGCGCACCTTTGACTTCTATCTTCGGCCCAAACATTGAAGTCCCCAAGAAAAATACATCTTGGGGAATCCAATGTTTCGCTGGCAACAAACTCAGCGAATTCCTGCAGGAACCCCCCCCATCGGACCAGAAGGGCGATAGATGAGGAGGATCCTCTTTAACAAATCATGGGAGGATGGGGTGGTACCTGAGGACTGGAGGAGGGCAGATGTGATTCCCCTTCACAAAAGTGGGAGCAGGGCAGAAGCAGGAAACTACAGACCTGTTAGTTTAGCCTCAGTGATAGGGAAAATGATGGAATCACTTCTGAACGAAAGAATTGTTGAGTACCTAGATGCCAGAGGGGCACAGGATCCAAGGCAGCATGGACTCACAGCGGGAAGATCATGCCAGACGAATCTAATAGATTTCTTTGACTGTGTGACCAAAGTAGTAGATCAGGGAGGGGCTGTGGACATGGCCTACCTAGACTTTAGCAAGGCATTTGATACAGTCCCACACAAAAGTGGGTCCCAAGATGATAGCCTGGATAAAGAATTGGCTGGAGAATAGGACACAGAGGGTACTAGTAAATGAGTCCATTCTGAAGAAAGGGGGTTACGAGTGGTACCGCAGGGTTCAGTATTAGATCGGTCCTCTTCAATGTCTTTATGTTTACATTGCAGAGGGACTAGAAGGAAAAGTATGTCTCTTTGTAGATGATACAAAGATCTGCAACAGAGTTGATGCACAAGGTGGGGTGGAAAGGATGAGAATGGACTGGCAAGGTTAGAGGAATGGTCAGTACCGCAGGGTTCAGTATTAGGGGACCGGGTCTTCAGTGTCTTTATGTTACATTGCAGAGGACTAGAAGGAAAGTATGTCTCTTTGTAGATGACACAAAGATCTGCAACAGAGTTGATGCACAAGGTGGGGTGGAAAGGATGAGAACGGACTTGGCAAGGTTAGAGGAATGGTCAAATGTATGGCAGCTTAGATTAAATGCTAAGAAGTGCAAAGTAATGAACCTGGGAAACAAAAACCCAGGGGAAGAGTACACAATGGGGGGTGAGATACTAACAACAACAAAAATGGAAAGGGACCTGGAGGTAGTCATATCAGATGACTTAAAGGTGGGCAAGCAATGTAAGAGGGCAGAAAGGAGGTCTGGGGGGATACTGGGATGCATAGGGAGAGACATCACCAGTAGAAAACAGGAAGTTATCCCTCTGTACAGACAGCTGGTGAGACCCCATCTGGAGTACTGTGTGTGGTTCTGGAGACCCAGTCTCCGCAAGGACATAGACAGGATGGAAGCTGTCCAGAGGAGGTCAACTGAAATGGTGCAGGGTCTGCACCGGAAGACATATGAAGAGAGACTAAAGGAGCTTAATATGTATAGCCTCAAGGAAAGGAGGGAGAGGGGGACATGATAGAAACTTGGCACCTCAAGGGACCAACAAAGTCCAAGAGGGTAGCATCTTTCAAAAAAGAGGTATGCAAGAACAAGGGGCACAATTTGAAGATTGGGGGTGGCTCAGAGGTAATGTTAGAAAGTATTTTTTCACAGAGAGGGTTGTGGATGCATGGAACGGCCTTCCGGAGGAGGTTGTGGAGTCAAAAACAGTGAATTCAAGCATGCATGGGACAGTCATAAGGCAATTCTAGGGGTTGGGGGTAGAAAGAAGTAGGCTGCTGGTTAACTAGGATCTGCAGTTTGTCCATTAGGTAGGGAAATGGGCAGACTGGGTGGGCCAAATGGTCCTTATCTGCCGTCAAATTCTATGTATGCCCCTTTTTAAGGGAGCGGTGTTTTTTTTTTTTTTTTATCATAGAATAATTTTTATTCAGTTATTCATAAAGCATACAACCAGGTATTGTACAAATGCATAACCGACAGGATGAAACATAACAGTAAATACATTCTAGACTATATATAGAATCAAGCAATCCTTTGACTATGTCATAAAGCATATGTGCATTTAGGTATTCTACCTTAGTTCTTCCAATAAACAATATCTACTATAAACTTGGCTTATTATAACTACCTAATGAGTTTCAACCTATCTTATCGATAAGTGTTTGGAAATCTCATCCATTCGGGAGACTAAACAAGCCCCTTGCTGCCATTGTTGGCCAAAAAGCCTACCAAGAGGGGTAAGAAAACAGAAAGTGTATAAATAGGGTACCACAGTAAGAGAAGATATAGTGGGCACACTGTTATATCCACCCATTATCAGTTCTGCAGGGATCAACAGGGGTTGCAAGACAGGGGGAGGGGTTTCTAGGGTCCTTATATAGTCAGGAGCCGTCTTCAGGCCAGGGGGTTTGCAGGAGGGGGGAGTGGTGCCTTACACAGGAGAGAGTTAAGGTAGGCTCCCTATTTCTGGAAGTATACCTCCATTTGCCCTTTGCTCCCATAGGTGAGCTTTTCAAAGGTGGCAAGTCTAGCTAGAGCAGAGCACCACAGTGAAAGAGATGGGGGAGAGGCGTGTCTCTATAACAGGAGCAGAAGCCTCTTGGCTTCCAGAAGAGCTACGAGAAGCCATTTTTTATGGGGTTTAGACAGGTGGTTGGCTGGTTCAGAATCCCCTATTAACAGCATAGGATTGAAAATATCAGCAGTGGAACCTAGTACCTTGGAGCAGGCCCTGGCAATACCAGAGCAGAAGAGGACAAGGACTGGGCATTCCCACAAGTGTAGGATATTGGCCGGGTCATGCCTACAACACCAGCACTCTGCATGAGGAAGAATACCCCAGGAAGGGAGAATTGCTGGGGTACGGTGCCATCTGAGAAGCAATTTGAGTTGTATCAGTTGGCTCTTAACATCCATATATGTAGAGTGGGCTAGGTACAAGCATCTGGTCCAGGTTTCTGAGGTGATGGGGGTCTTGAGATCTGAACTCCATGCGACTCTGCATGACTCAGTATGGTCTGGTTGTGCCTCCCTCCAAGTGTTGTAAAAACTCATTGCTAAGCCTTGGGATGAGGTTTTCTTGTGTAGAGAGGTCAACCAATGCCATTTAGGGTCAGTTTCATACTTTTTGCTAAGAGTCTGGACCATGCTGCGTATCTGCAGGTATCTCCAGAAGTCATGAGCCTGCAGGCGACATCATGGTGTCAGAGTTGGCCATAAATAGGTCATGAATAGTGAGAATTCCTTTTGTCTTCCCAATGAAGTGGTTTGTTGTCTACCAGAAGGAACTGGTTGTGCCAGAGGGCCATATACTGAAGCGGGATGGAACTCGCTGCCTTGTTAGTATAGGATGCTGCCCTAAGCTTGAACCAGGCTCTCCTGGTCTCAGCCATGGCCGCTGTGAGCTTCCTATGGTCTATGGGGGTCTTTGTAAGCAGGGAGCTTAAGGGGGTGTTCTACATCAGCTGGGTCTCCAGGTGGACCCACTGTGTCGGCTCAGAAGGTGAGGGGTCAAACCATCTGGTGGCTTGTGCAGCTGTATAAGCCCAGTGGTATCCCTGTAACCATGGGAGGCCCAAGCCTGCTGTAGTCCAGTGGGCCCCTCAAGTTACTGTGGCTCCAGCGAGGAGCGCTGCCCTCCCATAGAAGGAAGGATATCAGGTTATCCAAGGACTGGAGAACCTTGCTGGGGAGGGAGATGGGGAGATTATTAAGGAGATATGCCACCTTAGGCAGTAATAACATCCAGATAGCCACTACCTTACCTGGGAGGGAGAGGTTGAGTCGTTGTCATTTACTAATTTCATTCGTTAGCAATTTTATTAGGGGGCCAAAGTTCTCTTGTGGTAATAACTGCCAGTTAAATGGGATTTTAATGCCCAGATATGAGAATCTATGTGGAGCCCAAGCCAGTTCTAGTCCTTGTATGCATGATGATGTACAGGCCGCATTGAGGGGGGGGGCGACACTGGTCTTCTTTTGATTTATATTTAGGCCAGATAGTTAAACAAAAAGCCTCAGAATTCGGAGTACATGAGGGAGCGAGTCCTTAGGCTGTGCCAGAGTTAGAAGGAGATCATCAGTGTATAAGGCAGTCAGAAAGCTGCTATGACCCACCTGTATGCCTTTAATGTATTTGGTCGCCTGCAGTTTCCGGGTAAGTGGGTCCAGCAGGAAGAGCAGGGGGGAAGAGAGGGCAGCCTTGTCTGGTGCCTCTTTGCAAAGAGAAGGGGGAAGATATATCCTTGTTTGTCAGGATTTTAGCTAGGGGGCCATTGTATAACACCTGTATCCAGTGCCTGAAATACAGGCTGAACCCATAGAACTGGAGTGTTTCATGGAGGTAGGGCAATTCTACGGAGTCAATTGCTTTAGAAAAGTCCACCGCCATAGCTGCCATGGGAGTTTTTGATTGCATTGCAAGCCACTTGATATTCAGGACTAGCCTGATATTGTCCACTACCCCCCTTCCTTTAACAAATCCAACCTGGGAGGGATGTATAAGAGAGGGTATGATGTCCGTCAGGTGGATGGCGAGCATTTTGGCTGCTGTTTTGCAATCTACCGATATGAGAGAAATGGGCCGGAAGTTGGCGCAATTTGGGGGGTCATCCAACTTTTTCAGGAGTAGGGTGATTAATGCTTCTCACATAGAAGGGGGAAGGATGCCAGATTCATGAGCCTCCTGCAATGCCGAGAGAAGAGGGGAGCAGATCTGGGTGCTGATAGCTTGATAAAGTTCAGTGGTCATGCCGTCCAGCCCTAGAGTTTACACTTGGCCAACTGGCCCAGGGCAGTCAGCAGCTCTGCTTTTGAGAAGGGTTTGTCTAGAGCCCATTTTGTTATGCCTGATAGGTGCAGGATGTTGACCCCAGCACAGAACATTGACAGTTCCCGCTGCAGTTGGTCAGATTCCCAGGTATTGTGTGACCGGTATAGTTGCTGATAAAAATGTTGCATACACTCATTGATTTGTTTTGTGCCTGTGACAACACATCCACTCGAGTTCTTGAGGGCATGTATCCTAGATGCAGCTTGTTGTTTCCTTAATTAAAAGGCCAGAAGCTTCCTCCCTTTTTCACCACCCTCCCAATAGCCATGCTTAGACCGAAGTAGGGCCCATTCTGCTTTTTGCTGCAGCATCGTCTTGATACGGTATTTGAGGCCAACAATTTCACACAGGAGTAAAGGGTCAGGTGCTTGAGTATTGAGGGTTTCTAAAGCAGAGAGTTTGGTTTGCAAATCATTTAATTCAGATCTCCTCTGTTTATTCTGGTATGCTGTGTAGGCAATGATTTGCCCCCACAGTACAGCCTTAAAGGCCTCCCACACAGTAGCAGCAGAAGTGTCTGAGGCCTGGTTCAGAGAAAAATAGTCCCTAGTGGTCTCCCGCACCATGGCTAGAAACTGTGGTTCTTTAAGGAGTAGGGGATTACATCTCCATCCGGTGCCCGATCTGCCTTGGCCTGAGGGAGTGTACAGGCAGGACACTGGGGTATGGTCTGAGACAAGGATGTTATGCACTGTGGTGCAGGTAATATCCAGGGCCGCATGCGCATTAGTGAGCCAGAAGTCGATCCTACTGCTTAAGGCATGAGCGATAGAGAAGAAGGAATAGTCCTGCCCTGAAGGATGGTCTCTACACCATACATCAGTCATGCCCCATTCCTCCATTACTCCTTGTAGGACTGAAATTGACTTGGAGTGTGTTTGTGAGGTTGGTGACGACTTGTCAAGGAATATATCTAGGGCGAGATTAAAGTTCCCCCCCAAATATAATTAGGATATGTGGATATGATAAGGCCAGGGTTTCTATTGCTTTGTTAAGGTCTAATAGGATCTCTGGATTGTCCATGTTTGGACCATACATGGTCACCAATATAACATGGCCACCTGGGTATGAAAAACGCACCACCAACCAGTGGCCTTGAGCATCTGAAACTGCTCGTTCCTGCGCCCATGTGCATGATTTCTTGAGTAGGATAGCAACCCCTTTAGATTTAGTTGATGCTGAGCTGGCTATAACCATACTGACCCAGGCTTTCCTAAGCCACTATACAGTCCTTGCAGTGAGGTGGGTCTCTTGGATTAAAGTAGCATCCACCTGCAAGGAGATTAGGTGTCTAAGGACCATGGATCACTTAACCGGGTGGTTTAGGCCCTTCACATTCCATGACACGAGTTTGGTACCTGCAATGGCAGACTGCACCATGTTTACAGCCCAGGAGTGTTGTAAGAGGTACTTACCACCCAAATCCTAGGGAGAGAAAGATACAGGAATGAGAGGATTGTGTGGTACTGTGGAGGTAGAAGAAGATCAAAGTAGAAGGAGGGAAGAGTCCAATCACTTAACGTGAATACAAATATTAACCTGGTGCAAAAGAGAAGAGGCAATGATCAAATTTTAAAACGTAAGGTGATAACTGTAAAACACACCTAACTGGATAAGATTCAGTACGTACTATAACTACTACAAAACAAATAATTCTTAATATGTAAATAATTACAAAGCTAAAGGTGACTGGGTGTAAATGCGAGGTGCAAACTTCCTCTATACCGAGGTGTAGCACTCAGCCACACTGCCCGTTCACCCTAATGGGGATGGATGAGTACACAAAAAGATCAACTAACAACACTAACCTATAAACTCGGTCCCCAGCCTAACGGATAAGAGGAAGGGTACATAACCAGTGCGCTCAGGTGGGGGGGAAATCAGATAATGCCCTATGATCATGCAGGATATCGCAGGCATATCTGATCACTGTGGTATGGGCTACCTTAATCAGCTCTTACATTATGGCATCATACCATGCCTACCTTGGGATCCCCTTACATCTGGTCAATGGTAAATGCCAGAGGTGTCTGACTAGTAGCCGGAGGCCAGCACAGGGCAGAGGTAGCCTATGAGTGTGAGCAGACTGAATATGTGAATTGGCTGGTATCCAACCAGAGAGCCTGAAGCAGGAGGGCCCCCTATCAGCTGTGTGGTCCCTGTGACATATGACCCCGGGGCTGGATACCCAAATGTAGGGAGGGGCAAACATCAAACATCACATTTTTGTAGGCATAGTATACTCAGTCATGAGGAGTTAGTGCCCCTGTCATGGCTGAGTACATTGCAGTTGTGGTGAGATATTGGGACACTGCCTGCGCAAAGGTTAGCAGGCCTGGCTTAACTGGTGCATTGCGAAAGTCCTGACAACTCGCTATATCCGGCGAAAGATCAGCCCAGGAGGAAGATTCGGCTACTTCCATTAGCAGCTCATCTGGAATATCTTGCAAGTCCAAGTGTTCCTATACTGGGTAGTCGTCCGTGGTCTGCTTTGTGGGTGGGGCCATCCCAAAGCCTTTGGAGGGAGAACGCTGATGTATGCGAGCAGCTTGTTTGGGTCCCCGCTGCGACAAAGGTGGTGAAACTTGCTCCGCATGCCCCGCATGTAAAGGCATAACATTATTTCCCGGTTCTGATGGTTTGCTATGGGCAGAAGACCTGGGGGAAACATTTAAGGTACCCACCATTGTAGATTGTGGTCTTCCCAGTAATCGTCCCTAAATGTATGGTTCCTTCTTTCCTTGTTGTGGGTACCTGGCGACCAAAGCCTCTTGGAGGGTGTGGTATGCAAGGGGATTTTGGGCCAGTATCTTGAGGCCCAGCTCTCCACTTCCCTGGGTGTTTCTGCCACAATTTCCCTGCCTTCCTTAGATACATGCGGGTAAGACAAATTCCTGAACCTGTATTTGAAGCCATGTGCAGCCAGCATTTTTTTAGGGGCAGAAAGGTTTTCCTTAGAGCGGCAACCTCTGCAGAAAAGTCTCGAAAAAAGGATATTTTTCCCCGTACCATATTATTTCCCCTTTATCTCTTGCAGCATTCAGGACTCTCTCGTTCATGGAATATCACAGTAGGTAGGCAATAAGAGGTCTGGGAGAGGAATTGTTAGGTCGCAGACCCCCTGGGATATGATGTGCCCTCTCCACCTCCACTGGGCCATACCATCATTCCCCTAGCATCTTGGGGATTTCTTCATTGAGGAACCTCTCTGTGTTTTTACCCTCAGCATCTTCCAGAACTCCAAGAATCCTAATATTGTTTCTTCACCCGCAGTTCTCCTTGTCTTCCACATGTTTCCATAGTATAGCTAATTCATCATCTTGTTCCCTCATATGTTGTAAGATTTTAGCCTGTCCAGCCTCTAGATCCTCTGTACGCTGATCCGTAACATTTAATTTAACATTGAGCACTTTCACCTCTGCAACTGTACACGAGAATGTGGCAGAAATCGTGTCTACCCTGGTAAGTAGAGTTTCTAACATGGCGGTGATGTGTTGCAGTGAAGTGCCAACGTCCACCCGAGGATTAGGGCCATCCGCTAGGGCTGCATTTTGATCTGGTATGTCGGGGTTAGAGGAAGCCATCCTAGAGTCGGAGCTGTAAGATTGCTTGATCTTGAGTGATATTTAATTTATCAGTGCTGCCACCTTCTGATCCAGGTGTCCACAATACTTTGTTCTGCTGCCACAAGGAGCTGGCCGATGGCGATCACTACATGAAGACGGTGCTGTCTAGGCCTTCTCGGCTCCGGGGTGAGTCGCGTAAGGGTTGGCGCTTTGCAGCGATGTGCCGAGTCACTAAATGTGATTAAACCTGTGGCAAGCAGTGGACTGAGTTTATGGCATATCTGGAGGTTTTTGGGGAAGCCTAGTGCATGGTATGACCACGATTGCAGGCAGATTATGTCAGCCGGAGATGGAGTTAGCAGTTCAGGTGGCCATCATCATCGGCGGTCAAACCACACCCTGGGGAGTGGTGTTTTGTGACTAGAGGAGTGGCTTTGGGTCCCTTGTTAGTCCAATAGCAGACTACAGGTGAGTGGTCACTTAATGTGCCGGGCAGTACAGTAGTGTTTTTAATGTGCTCAGGGTGGGTTGCTAGTAGCCAGTCAATGAGATGACTAGTGCCAGTTCTGTAGTTCTTCCTTTGTAGCCTGTGTGACCATCTGTGTAAGGTACAGACCATGAATGTTGTCCCTTGTGAAGACTGAATCCTTAGCCAGCCAGTTAGTGTTAAAGTCCTCAAGGATGATCTCTTCCCAGTTTTGTTTAATTTTACTAAAGTGGTCAAAGAAACTGTCAAGGCCAGGACCTTGCTTGCCCAGGGTATGTAAACAGTAGTAAGTATCAGAGTCTTACTCGGGCTGTCAATAGAGAGTTTAATAGAAAGTATCTGAGCTCCCTTGGTGTTTTCTTTATTGGGCATGATTTGGCCACAGATGCTGTTATTCAAGTAGACGAGGCATCCACCACCTCACTTTGCTAGCCTATCTAACCTAAAGATAGGGCAAGAGTAGCTCTCCGGCCCCCTCTAGCTGCTGGAGGTCTGTCTCTGAGCAAGTAAGGGGTCTACTGAGAAATATAGGATATTCTTGTCTCAGAACAGGACAATCAGGAGCTTAAAGGGCACACAGGCAGAAAGTAAGGAGAGAGAGAGAAAAAAAACAGAGGAAAGAGTAAGGATTGCAAACAGTTAAGGGGCCAGAAATAAGACATGATGGGAGTGGTGCAGTGCAGTGGCTGTGGAGCAGCAGTCTTCCGGGAGACCTTCTGGAAGATGCCGTGTTGTCCCATCTGCAGGCACCTCTCTGGGCTGAGGGAGGAGGTTGCTCATCTCCAGGCTGAGTTGGCCAGGATTTGTGGGACCTCCTCTTCCATCCAGGGACCACCAGTGCCACTGCCTTTGCCTCAGAGGTTGCCAAGAAAGAGGAGTGGTTGGACCGCAGTGGGCTCAGGGAGGGTGAGGGTGGTGGAACAGAGGTGCATCCCTCCAGTTGTACCTCTCCACAATTCCTATGCCATTCTGGCAAAGTGTGGTTCCTCTATGGAGGCACCCACAGTGGAGACCAAGGAGGATGCTGGGAACCTCCACAAAGGAGACCCACAGGAGGGTGGCAGGGGACCCTGCAGGGGAAGGAAACAACTCCTGGTGGGGGACTCCCTTGTTAGGAAGGTAGAACTGGGGGAGGAAGGGGAGAGAGGGAGGGAGGTAAGGTGCCTGCCTGGTGCCATGGCTTGGAGGGACAGGGAGTGAATCCTCAGGATTGCCGGAGCAGCTGCACAGGGGAAGGAGCTGGATGTCATTGTCCACCTAGGGGTAAATGACCTGGCTAAGAAAGGGATTAGAGAAGTGCAGGAAGAGTTTGTGGAATTGGGGAGGGGCCTTAGACAAGTAGCACGCACAGTAACCTTCTCGGAGGTGCTGCCTATCTATGGCGTAGGAGAGGCTAGGGTGTTCCGCACCATGGGATTCAATCAGTGGTTGAAAAACTGGTGTGGAGCTCAGGGATTGACTTCATTGGGACTGGGGGTCCACCTGGAGTGATGCAAACCTATACTGGCATGATGGGCTGCATCTGTCCAGGAGGGAACTAGGATCCTAGGTGATAAGTTTAAATGCTTCCTTGGCAGCATTTAAACTAGCCAAGGGGGTAGGGAGGCACTGGAAAGGAGCAGGGAAATCCTAGCCCCCCCCCAAAAAAAATCACAGTAGTAAGTGCGGTAAACACCAACATAGAAGTGTTGATAGGGAGAAGGGCAGGAGTAAATGGAGAAAGTGACAAAGGCAAGAAGGACAGGGATGGGGCAAAAAGGAGTAAGGCCATCAGGAAATGGAGGGTAATGAGTACCAATGCCCAGTAGTCTGGGCAACAAGCTCCCTGAGCTGGTGGCCTTGATGGAAGAGGGATGCCTGGATATCATAGCAGTCACAGAAACATGGTACACAGAGAACCATGACTGGGATGTTAACATACCAGGGTACATAACCTACAGGAGAGACAGGCAGGGGAAAGAGCAGGAGGAGTAGCTCTCTGTAAAGGAAGGGATAAAAGCAACTGAACAAAAGAGTAAACTTGGAGGAGAGGAGGCACTGTGGATCACCTTGAGACTGGAAAGGGCACCACAGTCTGCACAGGGTTAGTACAGGACCCCCTGTCAGGGGAGGGAATGGACAAGGATATGACAGAAGGCATTCTAGAATGGCAGAGAAAGGGAGATACTGTTGATGGAGACCTGAATATGCCAGATGTTAACTGGAGCACATTTGCTGCAGCCACATCCAAGAGCAAGGCCATTCTTGATGCCCTGCAGGTGGCAGGCCTCAGACAGCTAGTTTCGGAACCCACTCGTGAGGGAGCAATCTTAGACCTCATACTCTCAAACCGGGGCAGTGAGAGGATCTCAGATCTAGAAGTGGGTTGCCATCTGGGAACAACTGATCATCAAACAGTGTGGTTCACGTTAAACTCGGCTACAGAGTCAAGCCATACAAAAGTGAGGGTACTGGACTTCAGGAGGGCTGACTTTGGCAAGATAGGAGAGTGCCTCAGAAAAGCACTAGCAAACAGGCTAGAAGGAGGTGCGAGCAACAATGGGGAATCATCAAAACTGCCATCACAGAGGCAACAAGCCTTTGTGTGAAGCAAATAAACAAATCAAAATGAAAGAAAAGCCACTATGGTTCTCAAAAGAGGTGGCTGTGAAAGTCAGGAAGAAAAGATAGCATTCTGGAAGTATAAGAAACACAGAAGGAGCAGGACAGAGAGCTGTACCAGTTAAGGCAGAAGGAAGCAGGAGGGAAGTCAGAATAGCAAAGGCCCAAACTGAGGAAAAGATAGCCAACTCGGTTAAGAAGGGGGATAAAACATTTTATAGGTACAACAGCAAGCGTAGAAAGACAAAGGGAGGGATAGTGAGGCTGAATAGAATGAACGGTGGGTGGGCAGAGGGGGACAGTGAAAAAGCAGGGATACTGAGCGAATATTTCTGTTCAGTATTCACAAAAGAAGTGCCTAATCCAATTAACAGAAGCACTCTTGATAGGGGGGTCGATCCCAGTCCTTTCACAGAAGAAAGGGTTCTGCAAGAACTCCTAAAACTGAAGGTGGACAAAGCAATGGGGCCTGATGGAATTCACTCCAGAATTCTAAAAGAATTAAGAGGGGAACTAGTGAAACCACTGGCTACTCATTTTTAATAAATCATGGGAGGATGGTGTGGTACCAGAGGACTACAAGAAGGCGGATGTGATTTCCCCTTGACAAAAGTGGGACCAAGACAGAGGCAGGAAACTACAGACCTGTCAGTCTGACCTCTGTGGTAGGGAAGTGATGGAGTCACTTCTGAAGGAAAGAATAGTTGAGTACCTAGAGGCCAGTGGGGCATAGGACCCAAGGCAGCATGGGTTCACAGCGGGAAGGTCATGTCAGATGAATCTAATAGATGTCTTTGACTGGGTGACCAAAGTAGTAGACCAGGAAGGGGCTGTGGACATGGTCTACCTAGACTTTAGCAAGGCATTTAACACAGTCCCACACAAAAGATTAATAGTCAAATTAACCAGCCTGGGAGTGGGCCCCAGGGTGGTAGCCTGGAAAAACATTGGCTGGACAACAGGACACAGAAGGTAATTGTAAATGGAGTCCACTCTGAAGAAAGAGGGGTTACTAGTGGGGTACCGCAGGGTTCAGTATTGGGTCCAGTCCTTTTTAATGTCTTCATAAGTGACATTGAAGAGGGACTGGAAGGAAAAGTATGCCTCTTTGCAGATGACACAAAGATCTGCAACAGGGTTGATCCACAAGGAGGCATGGAAAGGATGAGAAGGGACTTGGCAAGGTTGGAGGAATGGTCAGAAGTATGGCAGCTAGGATTCAATGCAAAGAAGTGCAAAATAATGTACCTGGGAAACAAGAACCCAGGGGAAGAATACACAATGGGGGGAGGTAGTAACAATAACAAAATGGAAAGGGACCTGGGGTACTCATATCAGATGACCTTAAGGTTAGCAAGCAATGTGAGACGGCAGTAGGGAGGGGGGGTATATTGGGATGCATAGGGAGAGGCATCAGCAGCAGAAAACAGGAAGTTGTTATCCTCTGTACGGACAGTTGGTGAGACCCCATCTGAGTACTGTGTCCAGTTCTGGAGACCCCATCTCCGCAAGGACATAGACAGGATAGAGGCAATCCAGAGGAGGGCAACCAAAATGGTGCAGGGTCTGCAAGAGAAGCCATATGAGGAGAGACTAAAGGAGCTTAATATGTATACTCTTGAGGAAAGAAGGGAGAGGGGGGACATGATAGAAACTTTTAAGTACCTCAGTGGAATCAAAGTCCAAGAGGATAGCATATTTCAGAAAAAGAGACTTGCAAGAACAAGGGGACACAATTTAAAGATAGAGGGGGCAGTTCAGGGGCAATGTGAGGAAGTATTATTTCACAGAGAGGGTAGTGGATGCATGGAACAGCCTTTCTGAGGAGGTTGTGGGGTCTAAAACTGTGGGAGAATTCAAGAATGCATTTGCAGACATAAGGCAATTCTTGTGGGGGGTAGGAAGAAATAGGCTGTTGGTTAACTAGGATCTGCGGCCTATCCTGTAGGTAGGGAAATGGGCAGACTAGATGGGCCAAGCGGTCCTTATCTGCCGTCAAAGTCTATGTCTCATCAAGTGAGATAGAAGAATCAGGAACTTTCTGTGAAAGCCACATTTCAGTGAGTAAGATAATGTCTGATTTATGGACAGCAACCCAACCCTACACCTTGCGTAGAATTGCTATAGCCAGTAGGGCCTGGGTTTAGGTGAATATTCCCTGAAATTAGTAAAAGGAGGGGAATAATTCTTGAAAAGTAATACTTCCAGTGTGCTCTTATAACAGGGGATTGTCTATTAATTGTAGATCTTGATTCTTGGGTGTGTATATTAGTAGGATATGTGGAGAACGACATCCTAGTGAGGTCAGGCAAGTTGGCTGGGTGCTGGAACTTTTTTATTGGCTGAATGAACACCCAGTGGGTAAAATGAAGAGTAGCATGAATACCCAGGGAACCCCATCTAAGGGCAGTGGAGTTACAGACAGATGGGAATTTGTGGTAGGAATGCCCACCATATAACTTATCAATGAAGCCAGCTGGGGAGAATAAGGACACAATAGCCAAAAGGAAACTGTACCATTTAGATCCACAACTTGTCACCTAGTGCTTTCTCATTCTTGCCTTTTTTAAATGTCCCCAAGTAATAAAGGGAAGGTATGCAGATAGTGAGAAGGCAGCGAGGAGTTCAGCTTATAGAGAACACAAGTAGACAGAGTAGCAGGATAGTAAAGTCTACACTGCCACATTGTTCCTGGTCCGCTACCTATAAGGGGCAGACCCCTTAGTTGCACTCAAGTTACTAA
The DNA here is from genome assembly GCA_016271365.2 of Neoceratodus forsteri. Lineage (NCBI taxonomy): Eukaryota > Metazoa > Chordata > Ceratodontiformes > Ceratodontidae > Neoceratodus > Neoceratodus forsteri. Next base: position 1,626,367,316 of record CM028129.1, read on the forward strand.
AATATTCTCCAATCAGGAGATTGGGGTGGAGTCCTGTAGTGTTCCAAGAAGATTTAATAAAGGTCGGGGCGGGGTGGGTGGGCAGGAGAAATTTCAAGTTGGTAAACTGAGCCAGAGGACTGTAAACCGAGCCAGAGGACTGAGCTGCTAAGCTCTAAAGCACTGTGTTTCAAAATTAGAAGGCAGTCAGTCTGTGTCAGCCTATCAGCAGTTAGCAGCAGCTATAGACAGCCAATAGATGGACTGGCTGTAAACGGAGGAGACTCAGGAGGAAGAAGCTGTACCTGGAGCTTGCTTGTAGTGCTGTCGGCAAGGGGGGGCACTGCGACCTGCAAAAAGCTGTGCCAATTTCGTTAGTGCCACAGGATAGCACATTCAGGACAAGGTTGGATAATTCCAGAGGCAAATGGACAGAAAATCACTGTGGCCGGCGGTGAGCTGGGCCAGTCTGTGGTGTTGCTTAAGTGCCTGACCAGGGCAGATCTGGAGCTTGATTGTGGTGCAGACAGCAAGGGGTCACTGCGGCCTGCAGAAAGCTGCACCAATTTCATTAGTGCCACAGGGTAGCACAATCAGGGCAAGGTTGAATGATTCAAGGGGGGACAACAGACAGAAAATCACCATGGCCAGCGGTGAGCTGGGCCGATCCACGGCACCGCTCAAGTGCCCAACTAGGGCAGATCTGGAGTTTGCTTGTAATGTAGATAGCAAGGGGGCACTGTGACCTGCATAAAGCTGCACCAATTTCATTAGTGACATAGGGTACCACGCTCAGGGCAAGGTCGGATGATTCAAGGGGCAAACAGACAGAAAATCACCATGACCGGTGGTGAGCTGGGCCAGTCCGCGGTGCTGCTCAAGTGCCCAACCAGGGCAGATCTGGAGCGTTCCTGTGGTGCAGACAGCAAGGGGGCACTGCGACCTGCAGAAAGCTGCGCCATTTTTGTTAGTGCCACAGTGTAGCATGCTCAGGGCAAGGTCGGATGATTCCAGGGTCAAACGGACAGAAAGTCACTGTGGTCAGTGGTGAGCTGGGCTGGTCCATGGCGCCGCTTAAGTGACTGACCCAGACAGAGCTGCATGAAATGCAGGAGAGATCTGCATGAGATTATGTCTCATTTAGACTAATCTCTGCCCAAAGTTAATTTCTGTAGGACGAGATACCTTCTCTTCTTGTGTCTAGCCACATAGGAAAGAAATTTAGATATAATTTCAGCATCTTCTTTTACCATAGGCTGCAGCAAAATGAATACTGGATCATAGTCTAAATGGACATATTTAATGAGGAATTCCTTAAGAATTCTGTCTCTGAAAATTATAGAGTTGACATTGAGTAATAATATGGAATAAAGTCTCTTGAAAACCTCTGTTACAAATGCAATTTGTATCTTGATATCAATCAAAATAATGTTTATTAAAGTATATGGGCAGGATTCACAAAGAGATGCACTTGGTGCATCCCAGGTGCCCTGGCGCAAATTAGATGGACCGAGCCCAAACTGTGGTATTCACAGAAGATGCTTCCAGCACATTCCCTCTGTGAATACCACAGTTGCGCCCAAACCCAAGCCGTGCCGGCACATCCCCCTGTTCTGGCTGGGACACTGATGGGGCGATGCGCTGTGCCCAAGGTTGGCATTCACAGCCCCAGACATGCAAATTGGGCCATTAGGCATGCAAGGCGCAGTGGGTCCATTTGCATGTCATTATGGCCCCATTTATGTGGTGGGTTTATATACTGGGTTACTGATGGAAGAAGGCACATCTGCCCATATTAACCATCCACCCACATCAGCGGGTCCAAATACATCCCGTATTCAAAAGATATTTATCCAGTTGTTTCTTAAATATATTCAAGGTATTACATTCTGTCACAAACGCACTCAGCAAGTTAGGCCCTCAGCTCCCACAGTGCCAACCTCCGAGTGCAGTAATGTGAACAAGTAACAGGCATGGTAACCCTCCTGTCTGCTTGTGGGCCCGAATCACCTTTGACCTCAAGTTCTGGGGGGATTCAAACTATGAACCTTATGCTAGTGTACCCAAATGTACAGGCAAAGATAATATTCTCTTTGGGGGAATACAATATATCTTTCGCCTAAGGGCACCTAACCAGGTACCCAAAATGAACCCTTAAAATTCTATAAAAGACCTTCGGTATATTCTTACCTTTTCCCAGTTTAGTAACACCATCAAGCTGTTGAACCGTTTTTGTCAGACTTAATATTCTATACGTCACATGCAAAAAGACCTGAGAGACACCCAGGCAGTCTTTAAAATAAAAGGTATTTTACTACAAGATGATAAAAATATGAAAAATGTAAACACAGAACAATATATCAAAGAGCATACAATCACTTAAAAGAAAAGCAAAGAAAACTACAGACAAACTCCTACCAACATACTGTTTAGATCTTTTCTATCTAATATATTATCTCTTTAAGTGCTTAAGTTAGATCAGAGATCTTGTTTCTTAAGAGTCCAAAAAGACATGTCACTAAACAGTCCAGACACAATATAGTTTAAACTGTGTCTCTCCACGCCCCTTCTGTGAGTCACCTAGCTCCTCTTTTTAGAATATATAAAAAATACAAACAGGATGTCCTATCAGGAGGTATATTAAATAAGATGACATCAGTAAAAACTCATTTCCCAAATTATGAGTCTTTGGATCCAGCAGTTCCTTTTAAGTTTACAACCCTGCAATTATCTCACCTAGGTGCAAGATATCTGTCAGGAATCAGCTAAATGATGTCCTGTTTCTGAAGTCATAAAATGTATATTTAGCTTCCCAACTTCAAAGCATGTCATAAACAGGCCATAAAATGCAATATCTCAAGGAAGTTAATTACATTACAGAGATCTCCTGGTCAATTATACATCCTGTAGTTTTCACTGAAACCTGGGAGGGGGGGTCACTCATGGAGTACAGGCTGTCTCATGTGAGACAATCACACAATCATAACCAGCTGGCCAAGCGTCACACATTCCACTATACTATTTGGTAATATATGCCAGCGTGTACAAGCTCTCTGTGTGAAGAAGTTAAATCTCATGTTTTTGTTCGAGGTGTCAAGTTTATTTGTTGTTTATGGGTCCTTAACCCACCTGGTTTTTGCTGTATTTTAATGTCTAAATCTTGCATTCAGTCTTCATCCTGCATAATTTTATACATTAACAATAAATCTCTCAATCTCCTATTTTTCAAACTAAACAAACTTTATTTTAGTAACCTTTCTTTATAATTTAGCTTCTTCCAACCACCCACCATCTTAGTCATCCTACGTTGAATCCCCCCTCCATTTTATTTATTTTTCTCCTATAATGGGGGCTCCACAATGGGGACCCATAATCCAAATATGGCCTTATACATGTCCTATATAGTGAAAGTAAAAATGATGCAGATCTGCTTGAAAATTCTTTTAATATTTCTAACCATATAGTTTGCTTTTCTAATAATGCTTGAACAATGCTCAGTAAAATTCAGATGCTGATCAATGATGATTCCACAGTCCCTCTCACATTCAACGCTCTTAATTATTTCCTTATTTGATAAGTACTCCTGTTTTTTATTTAGTTTACCCATGTGTAAAACCGAACACTTATCCTCACTAAAGTGCATATCATTAACCTTTGCCCATGCTTCCACCTTTTTCAAATCCTGTGCCAACTGATCCACACCTATAACAGTATTGACCCGGTCCTCCCAATTTCACATCATCAGCAAATTTAACAATCCAACTGTTTACATTCTTGTGTAAATTGCTAATATATATAGAAAACAGTGTGGAGCCCAGGACCGACCCCTGGGGCACCCCCTGAGCGCATCTGTGCAGTAGTGCTAATACTGCACTCAGTCGGTGGCTGGCCATGGAGGTGAGAGGACAGGTGGGGGGTGCTGGGTGGGATGGCATGGCTGGGTGTGGGGGCGGGAGGCCACTAGACTACCAGGGTAATGGGGATCTTTTTTATTTATCATTGTACAGTTTGGAGGGCACTAGACCATCAGGGAAATGGGATTCTTTTTCTATCTTAATAATGTACACTTTGGGGGGGCACTAGACTACCAGGGAAATGGGAATATGTTCTATTTTATTGATGTACAGTTCAGGGGCACTAGACAACCAGGGAAATGGGATTCTTTTCATATTTTAATAATGTACAGTTTGGGGGCACTAGACTATCAGGAAAATGGGAATATGTTCTATTTTATTGATGTACAGTTGGGGGGACACTGGACTACCAGGGCAGGTGACATACTGCATTTGTGGCAGGCGACCCTGGGGTTGGGGCACTGGTGGGGGGTGCACTTGCGACCCAGGGCAGCGGGTGGTGACATGCTGGTCATGTACGCCCTCTGTGCAGTGTACCTTGCTGCATAACGCAAGTCACAGGACTTTGCTTCGGAGACCCTGCCCCTTCTAGAATAGGGCACAGGGTCAGTGTCACCGTTGCGGGTGGCGCAAGTTGCATTCGGTGGCAACTTGCGCCACCCTTCTAGAATCAGGTCCTATGATCTGTTACCCTTCTTAAATAATGGAACAACACTAGCATGACGCCAGACATCTGGCACTAATCCCGTACTGACGGAAAAAGTAAGTAAATAAGTTAAGGGTTCTACACTAGTTTTAATTATTTCTTTTAACAATCTTAGATGAATCAAGTCTGGCCCTGCTTCCTTGTTTGTTTTTATTTTATTTACCATCTCCAAAACTTCCTTCTGACTAACCTCCAAATTCAGATCTTTTCTATTGTTGTTGTACTTGATCATCTGGCTGGGCTTTTTAACAGAGAAAACAGTACAAAAAAAATAATTAAATCTATTAGCCATATCTATAGGATCCGTCACAACCTTCCCCTTATGTGTTAATGGACATACATTGGTACTTGCTTTATTATGACCGTTAATATATGCAAAAAAAACTCTTCCCCAACTTTCCTATGTGCAATATTAAATTCAATTTTTTATCTTTCCTTTTTAATGATTGTTTTTAAATATTTTACTTCTGATTTGTTTGTATCGACTGCTACAGTAGTTTGATATTTTTTCATTTGCCTATAGGCATTTCTTTTTTTACTGATTTGTCTTAAAACCCTACTGGTGCACCATGGAGGCAGTTTCCCTCTTTTACTATATACTTTTTTATTAGGTACATATTTGTTTTCTACCTCCCTAAGCTTATTCTTGAATCTATGCCATATTTCCTAGGTGTCCTTATTCTGGAAGTCATGCTCCCATTTCCACGCCTTTAACTCATTATTGATTTTATTAAAATGATCTCTATTATAATTCTTCTTTATAACTGTCTTTTCCATAATTTTATCTATTTTTTGTTTATATGTACATGCCACTAATTTAAGATCATGCCCCCCCCAAAAAAAAATTATCTGTTAGAGTAATGTTACCCACTCTATCCTCAGTGTTAGTTATTAATAAATCTAAGATATTCTTTCCTCTTGTTGGTTTGAGGATCATTTGTTGTAACCCAGCTGTGGACAAAGTATCCAAGAAAAGACTATCTGCCCCACCATAAGCCATATTACTTATCCAATTTATATTTGGGTAGTTAAAATTGCCCATAATTAACACGTCCCCCTTTTCAGACATCTCGATTAACTGTTGGTTGATTGCATCTGATATTATTGTACTTGAATTAGGAGCCCTATAAACAATACCTAGGTGTAGATTTTTTGCAAATTTGGTTTCGACTGCCACCCATAAGGATTCAGTATCTGGATTCATTACATTTAATAAATAACTCTGAAATGAGTCCCTAATGTAAAGTGCAACACCTCCGGGGGATCACGTGACGCTAATGGAGGAGTAGCAGCAGTGGCTGTGAGCTCCCGTTCCCGTCGGAAATAAAAGGTGCATAAAATCCAGTTCACTGTAGCCACATTGTTTGAACCACCTGAATATTATCCTACAGTGCATTCAGCAACGACTTGTAGCTTCCAGGCACGAAATGCAGCACAGCGAGCAAGAAATGGATTCGAAGCGGCCGCGACGTAGCTCTTCTCCGCAGGCGGCCGAGGAGGAGGTCTCGCCAACAAAAATTTCTAATGATCTGGCAGTAATCAAAGAAGCTCTCTTCAAATTAGTGGAAGACGTTGCGGAATTCAAGCTTGCGTTGATTCAGCTAACACGACGGGTTGCCGATACAGAAGCTCGGATTGTTTCCCTGGAGAGAGTGCAGGAAAAAACGGGGCCTGCAATAGTTGAAGTTAAAAAGTCACTAACTAAATTAGAAGACCGGCTGGATGACTTGGAAAATAGGAGCCGGAGGAACAATCTGGTGTTGCTTGGAATGCCCGAAGGTGAAGAGGGGCCTAATATGCTTACATTTCTACAAAAGTTGCTGGTAAAGATAGCAGGGCCTTCACCTAACGGGTCTGAATATGTGATCGAGAGGGGGCACCGAGCTCTGAGAGCTAGACCTGAGATTTCGGCCCCCCCAAGGCCTATTATATTTAAACTGCTAAATTTCCTTGACAGAGAGCATATAATAAAGGAAACCAGAAAGGCTTCGGTACTGGAGTGGGAGGGCAAGAAGTTAAGAATGGTACCGGATTTATCGCTGAAGTCACGACAAGCTAGAGCCTCCTTTCGACCCATCACGGCGAAATTATGGGCAGCTGGTATCCGTCATCAGATTCCCTATTTCGCAAGCTGAAGTTAGCACTAAAGAAGGAACAAGCGTTTTGATAATGCTGAAGAGGCTTTAAGAGTTTTACAAGTCGACAAACCAAACCTGTTCTCAAAGGGCTGAGTAATTGAACGGTTCACTTCCTTGGGTTCTGGATGGTTTCTTGTCTGCTCGAGTATTTGTCCAGAAGCAGCATTTGGCTAGACTGGTCTATAAGGCTCATCTATTTTACCACAGTCCAGTGGTCGGAGTGCCTTTATCCATAGCACCAATATTTTACTTTATTTTTTGTTGTTATTCAGGTGGTCAACTGTGACTATGCACTAAAGGGACCTTTATCAAGACCAGCCTTTCTTATATTAATAACAATAACAAGTGTCACAAACCAGATCCTGTTGTAAGTGAGGCTTGGTTTTGTCTACTGTTATACGGGGATGGTGGCCCACCTCTGTGGCGCACAATGAACCATAGAGTTTGGAGGTGGCTTCGGGCCAGTGTAGTTGTAGTTTGTTGTTTGGGGGGGGTGTTTCAGAGGGAGGGTTAGCCTTTATTTGGTATGTTGGGGATTTTGTGGGGGTGGGCAGCTATCCGTTTTTTGTATCAGCTGAGTTATTTGTAAGATATCCTCGACTTTTAAACTTATAACGTGGAACATTAAAGGGGGGAAAGATAATTGCAAAAAACACTTAGTCTTGAATCATCTTGCTCATTATAATCCAGCTGTGGTTTTTATCCAGGAAACTCATGTACCACTGAAACTTCTCCCTTGTTTCAGGAAGAAATGGGTTGGCCAGGTATATGGTGCTGGTTATTCTACAGCCAGCCGTGGTGTGGCAATATTAATTGCCAGGGGGATTCCTTTCTCACACTCAGAAGTGATCTCTGACCCTAACGGGAGATATATATTAGTCGTAGGAGTTCTAGGAGGGTAAATGTGGTATTGGGTTCTATTTATGGACCTAACATGGAAACACCCTCTTTTTGCTAATTTGGCAGCAATTTTATCTCCTTTGGGGACAGGACAATTATTCTGGGTGGAGATTGGAACCTAACCCAATTAGACAGGTTGGATAGATCTACTCATAGGAAATGCACCTCTCCAGCTCATCAAGCGTTGCAGAATGTACATCTTTTTAGGCTTAAAGGACCCGTGGCGGCTACGTAACCCCTCAAATAGGGAGTATACTTTTTACTCACCAGTTCATAAAACCTATTCTCGGATTGACTACTTCATGGTGAGTCAACAGTGTATTGCAGAGCTAACGGACGTTATATTATTGCCTAGAGTAATTTCGGATCACTCCCCAGTCCAGATAAGTTGGAGCCCATCTTTTATAGCCAGAAGATCATACTCATGGTCTTTAAATAACAAAATATTTAAGGACACCCAAATAGTTTCCCGTTTCACCTACTTTATGCGTACCATGATTGAAATCAATTGGTCATCTATTCCTAACATTGACCAATCATGGGCCCTCTTAAGATGGTTTGGAGAGGGAGTTAATTAGGATTGCTTCTAAAAAAGGCGAAACAAAATCAGGAACTTTCGCAATGTCTGGACAGAATTAAGTTACTGGAGAATTCAGGAAGTGGATAGGTCGGAAGCCCAAATACAGGAACTCTCTACTTTAAGGGCCTGGTATGCAAACACCTAAAAGAGAAGACATTACATACTTTGGGGACAACTAAAGCTGTTTACACTGGGTTAGGAGTAAAGCCGGAAGCTACTGGCTTGGCAACTAAGCTGAAGGGCAGAAGCAAGGTGGGTACCAAGCCTGAGGCATAATGTTACTCATGAGCTAGTTACAGACCCAGCTAAAATCCTCCAGATTTTTACTGATTTTTACAATGAGCTGTATACTAGCCAGCCTTATTCCAGTCACGATGTCCTTAGAATGAAGGCTTTTCTGGATGGAATACCATTACCACAGTTGTCTCAGGAGTCTAGACTTCATCTACAAATACCCATTTCCCATAAGGAGGTTTTAACAGCCATTGACTCCTTAAAGTTAGATAAAGCACCAGGCCCCGATGGATACACACCCCTATTCTATAAGTTATTTAAACAGGAGATAACACCTTTGTTAACCCAACTGTTCAGATATTGGTCTTGTTATGGAGTTAGAGAACTCCCTTTTTGAAGCTAAGATAATTGTGTTGCCCAAACCAGACAAATTAACCGATCAGGTGGTTAATTATAGACCTATTTCATTGTTAAATATTGATGTAAAAATTTTTGCAAAAATACTAGCCATTAGATTAAAGAAGGTGTGGAGAGAGTTGATTAGCCCAGAACAAGCTGGCTTTGTAGAAGGCCGTTCAGCAGCTGACCATTTTAGGAAACTATTTTATTTGATTTCTACAACTACGGACCAGGATTAGGAAGCCTCCCTGTTATCATTAGATGCAGAGAAGGCTTTTCATAGGGTGGATTGGACGCTCATGTTTGAAGTCTTAGCAGATTTGGCTTCAAGTGAGTTTATTCGCTCAGTCCAAATCCTCTATTTCTGTCCATCAGCCAGAATTCAAAGTAACAATTTGATCTCGGAATCTTTCCCCTTGTCTAGGGGAACCCGGCAAGGTTGCCCCCTATCTCCGTATCTTTTTAATTTATATTTGGAACCTCTAATCAGAGCGATTAAAACCGACATTGGTATTCGAGGTCTCTGGATTGGTGACCAGGAACACAAATTATCGGCCTTCGCAGATGACCTTATGTTACATATAAGAGATGCTTCAGTATCAATTCCGAGAGCCTTAGATCTCATTGCATCCTACGGAGACTTCTCTGGATTCAAATTAAATTTGACCAAATCTAAGCTCTACCCACTATCAATGCAGTTAACTAAAGGGTGGTGTACAGATCTGGGCCTGCTGTGGCAGTTTAACTCTCTATGCTATCTAGGTATCCAAATCTCCAGAAATATGGAGGATCTGGCTCGACTTAATTTAAAGCCTATCATTAAATCTATTAAGATAGATTTAGAAAGATGGACAAAACTTCCTTTATCCTTTTCAGCAAGATGTAACATTATTAAAATGGTGGTACTACCTAAAATCTTTTATCCCTTATCGACCTTGAATATATATCTCCCTAAATTATTTTTTAAGGAGTTGACTGGGATATGTTCAAAATTTATTTGGGATAACAAACCCCCTCATAGAGCCTATTCTAAACTTTCTAGGCATTGGAATGTAGGTGGCAGACAGCTACCTGATTTTTTTAGATATTATTTAGCTATCCATACAGCCAGAGTGGTTTGCTGGACAGATAAAATTGACAAGTCCTCATTAGGCCTAAATCTGGATAGATCTTTTATTAAAGAATATAAGATTGATCTAGAATCTTTGTTATTTACCCCTTGGGCTAGAGTTCCAGGTAAAATAAGAGACTCTCCCATGGGGTGGGACATTAGAGCTATTCAGCAACTTTATGTATTACTAAAAGTAAACCCACGATGGGATATCACTCAACCTTTATTGAGGAACCCCAGCCTTTTACTTGGGAACCGGCCAATAACTAGCTTCTTCACTTTAGGTACATCTAAAGTGAGAGTTTCGAATTTTATAGCGGTAACTCTCATTGCCTTCTTCTAGTTTGGCAGGAAAATTTAAAGTCAATACAAAATCATTATTTAGATTGGTACAAATAAGAAATTGTATTCAATCATGGTTTGAAAAAGGTCACCATTCAGACCAGGTGGGTGTTTTTGGGACACTCTTGCTAGACAATGTCTTTCAGGCAGACTTATCTCTAAGAGTTATAACTACATTAACAAGACTCTAGGGAGCGAATTTATCCCTGTGCCATATTATTGGAAGACTAATCTATCCTTGGACTGGCATGAGAGATTTGGAAGGATACCTGGTCAAATATCTACTCCTTTTTAAAACAGGACAGGTTAAGAGACATTCATTTTAGAATATTACATAATATGTATATGTCGCCAGTAAAACTGCATCGATGTAACAAACAATTTTCTGCAGCTTGTTCGAACTGTAATGATTTAATGACTACTACATTTCACAAACTTTGGACTTGCCCCAAAAGTAAATTGCTGTGGGAACTGGTCAACCAGGGAGTGAGACCCTTTTGGGATTTAACAGAATACTTCACACAAGAAGTGTGTATTGTGGGAAACTACAGTGCTATTCCACGCCAGGTTACGAAGATCCAAATGGCATTAATTGCAACGGTTACTAAGTTAGTGATACTCCGTCACTGGTGTGAAGTATGGACTCCGTCTTTTAAGGAGTGGTGGGGGTTCGTGGATACATTGTATGCTGAGAAAGTGGTATATGTGTCTACGTATTCCTCACAAATTTGACAAGTGTTGGAATAGTTTTTATTACAAATGAAGGGTAAATATGGATTTTAACAGGCTTGAGCGTAACCATATTATATATCCCTTTCGGGCCTATCCTTAGTGTGGTTTGAAATGAGTAACGATATCGCGTATGTTACCAATGTTTTTGATCTTTTTTTTTTTTCTTCTTCCCGTTAAAGCGCATTTTGAGATCCTAGTAAAAGTTATATTGATATTCTTAGTGTACATCATTCATACGGATAGCTGCGGGGAGGGATGGGAGGAGGATTATATTCCTATGTTTTATTATTTCCTTTTATGTCTAAGCAAGGTTTATAGTTTGTGTTAGGTTTAAAATGGAAACTATCAGCCGTCTTTGTGTCAATGTATTTGCTTGCTATGTTTCTCCAATAAAGTGGAATTATTGGCAAAAAAAAAAAAAAGTGCAACACCTCCACCTTTCATGTTTTGTCTGTCCTTTGTATATAGCTTATATCCCTCAATATTTTTTATTCCAATTAATATTGGTATCCCACCAAGTCTCTGATACCATATAAACATCAATATTTCCCTTATTTAATAATATATCCAATTCTGCTTTCTTAAGACAATTCAAACTGTGAGCATTCAAAGCTCAAATCTTTAGTTTTCCTTTTCTAATCTTCTGCTCCCGGATACCCTTAGATTTTTTTATGGACCCCTTTGGTAGATTCCCATCACTCCCAGATCTCCCCCTGTTTTTTAGTTTAAACAGTTATTCACCACATTTTTTAATCCAACACCAAGTTTCTGACCACCCAATTTATTTAAGTGCAAACCGTCCCTACTATAATATTGGTATTTATTTACAAAGTCTTTCCAATGTGTAACATATCCCACTCCATCATGCAATGCCCAAAACCTCAACCATTTGTTAACAGATTTAATTTTAGTTGTCCTATTTTCATTTGCCCTTGGGACTGGTAGGATTTCTGACAGAAACAGTTTGCAGTTCAATCGCTGAGCTTAATTTTTTATGACCTTACATTCCTCTATTATATCAGGTATAGTCTGGTGGGGAATGTTGTTTGTACTCAGATGTAAAATTAACACAGAAGACTTATCCCTTTCTTTGACTATATCTTTCAACATTGGTGTAATATCACCTATTTTAGCTGCTAGAAAACAACTAGTACTAATCCTTTCTTAATTACCTTTTGAAGTATACCTGTCTGTATATTTAAGTATGGAGTCCCCCAAAATGTAGATCCGTTGAAATGTATTTCCTGCTTGTTCCATATCTACAGCATGCTCTCCCAGTATGCCATCTAAATTGGGGTGCTCACTGTCCCTGGTTCCAGATCTTTATCTAAGGATCTGATTCCACACTCTTCATTTTGACGAACTACAGGACCCATAGCAAGGGCCAAATCATCTGACGATTCAGTTTGCTGTACCCTAGCAGCTATCTCTCCTCCTGCTACTTGTGCATTTGCAGCATACCCTTTTTTTGTATTCTGCCTAGATGAACTGGATGTGTCCCTACACTTCTGTACATTAATGTCCACTGCATTTGCAGTGGTGACCACCAACATGTTTAGCTCTAAACTATTCACATTCTCATCCTCTAGATCGATTAAAGGTGCATAGCTGTTTTGAAGGACAGTGTGCCATGCCTTCACCCTATGCCCCTTTTAAACTTTCTAGTTTCAACCATCCAGGAACCATTATCATCCTTATCTCTGGTTCTTTTTCTAGTTTCCCTATTGCTCACTATACTTGATGTCCATATACTAATGGTTTCCTCATTAGATTTGCTTATATCATGAACCTCACCTCTTGCCCCCTCTTCTACAATTTGGGTGTCATCCACATTAATAAACTCTTGTTGCCCATGGGAGAGTAATTGCATTTCTAAATACAATATTCTACTTTGCAACTCCCTAATGAGTGTACATTCTGCACAGGTATAAATAAGGACTTTATGGCTTCTATATTCAGTTTGTTACATATAAGACATTTGATGGTCAAAGTACCATTTTGTAACCTCACTATGTTAGAGTCCATTTCCCCACTGCCTCTCGTTTACTACCCTGTATTTACTACTGCTGTGGCAGCTATACCAGCTATCCTGGCAGATACCGGCAGACACAATCAATTGCCTTTGTTGTACATGCCCATGCTGAGCACGCCGATGCTTGCTAAGAAGGGGAACTTACAGTAGGGCAACCAGAAGCAGCGTTCATCTAGTGTCAGGATTCCTCGCTACAACGAATGCCACCAACAGGTTAAAATAATGATTCTGCTGACCTTAAAAGATCACCGAATCTGTACAGGCTCTGAAAATTAAATAATAGCACTCAAATATGCCTCTTTAGTGTGTTTTACCTGTCCTTCACAAGGACTTCCTGGTTTCTCTCTCCATCTCCTTGGCAATGCCCCAAGAAAGCTAGACGTCCTCTTACACTCCTCGATTGAGTTTAAAATACAGCCTTGTTATCAGAAACACTCCCAAATAACTGCCGCTCCTTCTGAAGCTGGTGTCAGCATGAAATTAACACACTACTCAACGCTTGCTCTTTTAGTAGTGGGGCAACCGGAAGCAGCGCTCAGCTGGCATCAGGTTTCCTTGCTACAATGAAAGCCACCAACAGGTTTAAATAATGATTCTGGTGCCTTTAAAAGATCACCAAATCCATCCAGGCTCTGTAAAATAAAATAATAACACTCAAATATGCCTCTTTAGTGTGTTTCACCTGTCCCACACAAGGACTTCCTGGTTTCTCTCTCCATCTCCTTGGCAATGCCCCAAGAAAGCTAGACATCCACTTACACTCCTCAAGTTTTATTTGCGATGAAGCTTGCAGGGGTGCACCTGGCAGAATGTGCTGGGTGCCCTGCAAGGGCTGTGAGCGGTACACATGTTAAACACCCTGGTAGTCTAGCAACCTCCTGCCTGCATCCCCGTACATGACATAATGTGGCAAATATCCCTGGTAGTCCAGTGGAACCCCCCTCCCTGCCTGTGTCCCCGGACATGACAGGATGCAGCAAATATCCCTGCTGCATCCTGTCTAGGTCTAGTGAACCCCCCGCCTGTATCCCCAGTAATCATAAATAAAACTCTGCAAAATCTCTGGTAGTCTAGTGGAACCTCCCTCCCCACCCTTATACCGGTAATCACAAATAAAACTCTGCAAAATCCATGGTCATTTGGTGGAAATCCCTCCTGCCCTGACCCGATCACCACACCATATGAGGGTACCAAAGTCTCCTGGTGGTCCAGTGGACCCCCACCCCCCACCCACTCAGGCACCCCCAGCCCACCTGATCCCTCATCCCAGCATGTGCCGATTGTTGGCAGGCAGCTCAATCCACCCGCAAACCACCAAGGCCACCCACCGACAGAACTGTCAGTGAAAGACAGCTACTGTGCTCCTGGAAGCCCATTGGTCAGCCCTGTAGGCCAATGGGCTTTCAGTGTGTACTATGCCCTGACCGATTGCAACACTATAATATTGGTACCAAAGTCTCCTGGTGGTCAGTGGACCCCCACCTACTCAGACACCACCCACCCTGCTCCCTCTCTGTCCCCATGTGCCGAGATGTGGGGTGGCAGCTCAACCCCACCTGCAAAATGCCACAGCTGCCTGTTGACAGAGCTGTCAGTGAATGACATCTACTGTACTCCTGGAAGCCCATTGGTAGACCCTGTTGACCAGTGGGCTTGCAGTGCATACTGTAAGCTGTCATTCACAACTTTGTGAATGACACAAGTCATGCACAAAATTGAGAATGACAGCTTATAGTACACACTGCAAGCCCATTGGTTGACAGGGTATACCAATGGGCTTCCTCACTGACAGCTCTGTTGGTGGATGGTCATGGCAGTTTGCGGGTGGGTTTGAGCTGCCCACTGACATTCAGCACATGCTGGGACCAGGGGAGCAGAATGGGGTGGGGTCCACTGGACCACCAGGGAGACTTTGGTACCTCATACGGTGTTGCGATTGGGTCAGGGCAGGGAGGGGGGTTCCACCAGGGATTTTGCAGAGTTTTATTTGTGATTACTGGGGATATAGGTGGGGAGGGGGGTACCACTGGACTGCCAGGTATTTTGCAGATTATTTTGTGCAATTACCGGGGATACGGGCAGGAAGGGGGGTACTGCTAGACTGCCAGGGAGTTTGCAGATATTTATTTGGGATTCCTGAGGTTACGGGTGGGGGGGTACCACTGGACTGCTGGGATACGAAGGCTGCCATGCTGCTGTCTGCAGTATGGCAGCCTGCCTGTGGGTGGACACCGTCTTAAGTCTACTGTTTGCAGACCTAACTTGTGGAGGCATATCTTCGGACTTACTCCAGAGATGTGCCTCCAATGTGGGCTGTGAATAGGGATACGCCCCATATGCATGGGCACGCCCCCTCCAGATGCGCCACATACCATTACAGATGTTGTTCGGTGCATCGGAGATGGGCTGGCGCATCCCAGATGCCCTGGCGCATCTTGACCCTTTCTGAATCGTGGATGGGTGTATCTCTGAAATGTGCCAGTGCATCTCAGATGCACTGGGTGCATCTCTTTTGTGAATCCCCCCCCCCACATGTTTAGAAGATAAGAGTCTGAATGTGGCCCATGTAATCCATTTTCTTGAGTTTGATGAGATTGGGAGCAAAAGATAATCTTCTAAGGCCGAGTCTATTTTATTTAAGCTGTACCATATGGCCTGTTTTTGTAGCTATACATACTAACATACTAAAATACCAGCAGAATAGGCCTAACGGTCTTTCGTGTTTGCTCATTTGGTCAGCCCCCACCCTGGGAGCTGACCTTGCTGCCCCCCTCGCCTTCTCTGGCTTCTCCCTTCCCAGTTCTGGATATTCTCGCTGCACTAGATTTTGCTTCCAGAACCCTTCCCCTGTACCTGTCCCACCCCCTCTTGAACCTCTCCACCGTGTCTGCCTCACCAGCCCCCTGGGCAGTGCATTCCATGGCTCCACCACCCTCTCAGTGAAGTAGCACCTCCTCCTTTCTCCCCTGAATCTTCCCCCCTACAGCTGCCACCCATGCCCTCTAGTTGCCCCCTCCTCCTTCCTTTGAAGCACCCTGACTGCTCCTCCCCTATTTACCCGCTTCATGTACCTGAAGACCTCTATCATGTCCCCCCGGTCCCTTCTGTCTTCCAATGTGTACATATTTAGCTCTTCGAGCTAAATATGTACATAGGTCCTGTCCCCCAAGCCCCAAATCATTTTGGTGGCCCTCCTCTGGACCCTCTCCAGGAGTTTAATGTCCCACTTTAAGTGTGGCCTCCAAAACTGCACGTAGTACTCGAGGTGTGGCCTCACCAAGCAGTTATACAGAGGGAGTATCAATTCCCTCCTTCTGGAGGTGATCCCCCTAGTGATGCATCCCAGCATCCTGTTGGCCTTGGCTGCTGTCCTCCTTCAAGTCTCTGAGTTGTTCATCTTGACATCCACCACCACCCCCCAGGTCCCTCTCGGCCATCGAGACTTGTGGCATCCCCCCTCAGTGTGTACACTTGGCCCAGGTTTCTGGCCCCCAGGTGCAGTACCTTGCATTTCCCTGCATTGACCCTCAGCTTCCACTTTCTAGACCATCTTTCCAGAGCCTCCAGGTCCCCCGTAGGGCCACCCTCCCCTACTCCCCATCCACCACCGCCCCCAGTTTTGAGTCATCTGCAAAGAGACTCATCTCACTCCTGATACCTGTCCTTATGTCAGAGACGTAGGCATTGAACAGGAGGGGCCCAAGGACTGATTCCTGTGGGACCCCACTAATGACCCTCCTTAGGGATGAGACTATCCCGCCAACTATGACCCTCTGGGTTCGGTCCTGGAGCCATTTATCTATCCATCTGATCTTCTGGTTCCCCATCCCCATTTCTCCCAATTTATCCAACAGGCCCCTCTTGAGGAACAGAGTCAAATGCCTTGCTGAAGTCTAGAAAGAGGACGTCCACTGGTTTACCTAGGTCCAGAGCACTCGTCACCCAGTCATAGAACTCCACAAGGTTTGTCTGACACGATTTCCCTGGGACGAATCCATGCTGTCTATCGTCCAGGCACCCTGACTTTTCCAGGCCCCCCCCAGCCTCTCCTTGACAATGCCCTCCATCACCTTGCCCACCACCGATGTCAGGCTGACAGACCTGTAGTTCTCTGCCACCTTCCTTGATCCCCTTGTGGATAGGCACTATATGTGCCACCTTCCAGTCCTCGGGCACCCACCCTGTCCTCAGAGAGATGGTGAAAAGCTCCGCCAGGGCTTTCACCGGGACATCGGCAAGTTTCTTCAGCACTCTGGGATGTAATTTATCCGGCCCCAGTGTTTTTTCTGTCTTAAGGGACCTGAGGGCTTCCCTCACTCTCTCTGCTGTGATTTCCACCTCCGCTACCTCTTCTCCCTGCTTAGCCTTCCACCCTTCTGCCAGTGATGCCTCCTCTCTCCCCAGACCCGCCGATCGGTAAGGTTCCCCCCCCTCAGTATCACTGTGTCCTCCCATGTGTGATGCAGCACCCCCATTTTCCTTGGTGAAAACTGAAGTGAAGTACTCATTTAGTACCTCAGCCTGCTCCCCCGGGTCTTGTGCCCATCTCTCCCCTGTTTTAATCCTGCTGATCTGCTCCTTCACTCTTCATTTTTCCCCAGCGTATCTAAAGAACCCCTTGTTCCCTCGCCTAATTTCCCTGGCCAGGTTCTGCTCCTTCCTTGCCTTAGTCACCCTCACCACCCTAGTGGCCTATCTAGCCATCAGTTCATACTCCCCTCGATCCCTTTCACTCCTTGAGCACTTGAATTGCCTATAGGCTGCCTTCTTTCCCTGCACCACCTTCTGGACCTCCCTGGTCCACCAGCAAGGTTTTCAGGCCCTACCGCATTTTTGTCTTACTCTGGCACAGGTGCTGGTAGCATCCTGCACCCCTCTCCTGATTATTTCCCACTTACTGTCAGCATCCATGTCTGACCCAATCACATCCAAATGCTCCTTAAGGATCCTTCCCATTTCCTTAAAATCCACCCCCCTGAAGTCAGTAACCTCCGTCTTTGTGCAGCCTTCTACCCCTCCTAGGTCCAGGCAGAACCAGACCGTGGCATGGTCACTCCCCACCAACAGGTCCCTTACCTCCAGGCCCCCAATCTGGTCGCTGTCTGCCAGGACCACATCCAGTACCCGCACCTCTCTGGTCGGTTCCCCCACCTGCTGAGTTAGGAACGCGTCTTGAAAGACATCCAACAACCTCTGTTCCCTGGCCACCGAGGATGTCATAGTCTCCCAGTCTGTTTCTAGTGTGTATAAGTCCCCCAACACCACCACCCTTCCCCTGCCCAATCTGCAGTGTCTCCCAACATCTGTCACCAGACTCTCCTCCAGCTCCTCCGCCAGCACAGGGGGTCTATGCACCACTCCTATTTTTACTCTCTTGCCCCCCCTTGTTATCAAGGTGACCCAAATCGCCTCCACGGTTCCCTCCGCCTCCTCTACTCCCCCTATGCTAACAATGCAGTTTTTGACTATAATTACACTCCTCCTCCCTTCCTCCCCCGTCCTTCCTGAACATAGTGTAACCCTCCAGGTTCAGGTCCCAGTCTTGTCCTGCAGTGGCCCAGGTCTCAGTGACCACTGCCACATCCACCGCTCCCTCAGTTAGCATCGCCCGGAGCTCAGGCATTTTATTGCCGAAGCTCCTGGCATTTAGCAGGACTACCTTCCACCCTTTCCCTATACTTCCATTTCCCTTGCTCGTGTCCCCATGGGGATTCCATTTTCCCCAGGTCTGCACTTTACCAGTCGGCCTTTTCCCGCATTCCTCCAGCTCCCTGGGGGGGGTGGAGAGAGCGTCCCTCCTTTATCGGACCCCTCTTGACTTACTCCATTTTTTTTTTGAACTGCACAAAACAGTTTAGATTTTAATAAATTGTTACATAATAAGGAGATCAGTCCCCTGAATATGACCCTCCCAAAGGTGTAGAAGGTTCACTTCATTAAGAACAGTGATAAGCTTTTTCAGCCAGGGGGAGGAAAAAACATTTTTAGACCATGCAGTTGTTTCAGATAGACAATCTAATGGCATCAGATTGGTCTTATTAATAATTCTAAGCCAATATGAGGCTAGATGTAAGTCTATTAAGGAGGCAAGAAGAATTCTGCCCAATTCAGATTGCGTTGGAAGTGGATGAAGGGACTTGTAAAATAGCTTTATAATAGTATGTTAGAGGCAATTTCAGGTTGGGAGCCTTTTTTGTCCACCAAGCATCTGCCCCATATAGGAGAAGGGGATTTATTTTGGCCTCACCGCCGGTAATAGCAGGGACCACTGTGAGGCCCCCATACTTGTAATTAAAATGTAGTAAAGCTTTGCCCGCATGTATGGATTTTGCTATTTGTTCTTTAAAATGTGTTGTCCAATTACCATTGGAGGTAAACTTTACCCCGAGATAGATGTGTGATGATACAACCTCAGTTGGGGCTTTTTCTTTTTAATTCAAGTTGATCACATTTGATCTTTAATTGATCAATTTTCCGTTATAGGCCTGTAGTGGAAAGAGAAAAAAGAACCAAATCATTTGCATAGGCTAATGAATGAATATAAAGATTCTTGAGTTTAGGAGAATCCAATGGAGAGGAAATATCAAATTGTAATAATGTATCTATATAAATGCTAAATAATAATGGAGCCAAAAGGCATCCTTGTTTGACGCACTTGATTGCTGCAAAATAGTCAAATGAGATTTCCATTGTTGTCATATCTAATAGCTGTCAAAGTGTTGGAGTATAAAAGATAAACTGAAATTAATAGGTTTTAAGAGAGACCTTTTGTAAGTAGTATATCCCATGATATTTCTCTAATCACTGAATCAAAAGCAGCCATAGAGTCAATAAAAAGAACAAAAAGTTTCATTTTTCTGAATATTGTATATTTTTCCAGGATATGAGCAAATATAAAAATATTATCTATTGTGGAAAAGTCGTATTGGAACCCTGCTTGAAATTTTGTTAGGGGGCTATCAATCCAGTTTTGAAGTTTATCAAGTATTATCCTCGTGAATATTTTGGAACTAATATCAATCAAAATCATTGGATGATAATTAGACGGGTCTTGATATGGACCTTTTTTTATGAATGGGTACTACTATGGTTTTGGTCCATGAAGGGGCTATAAATCTTTCAGACAGGCAAATATTAAAGAAATGAGTTAACAAAGGCACCCAATAGTTTTTATAGTCCTTATAAATTTCCCAAGGCTTGGCATCTGGGCCAGGGGCCTTGTTACTAGCTAACTGAAGAATTGCCTGTTCAACCTCACCAAATGTAATAATTAATGAGTGACAGGTATTGGATGGACACCAAGCTGGAAATTTATTCTCATCAGATATAAAGTTTCCTCTATTAAATAATTGTTTAAAATATGATAACGTGTGTCTTTGGGCATGTAAATTGGTAATGATGGCTGATATTGTTTTACATATTTTGCCACCATTGTACAGAATGTTTTAGTGTCCTTAGCTATGATTGCTTGATGGATGAGGGCCCATTATTTATGGGGGTATACCAACAACATTGTAACACTGTAAAGTCCACCTGGGACTCTGGCACCCTTTCCCAAGGTTCTGTACCCCATCCCCAACTCAGCTCCATCTCGGAGTTGAGAATCTTAAGTAAGGGGTGCAGGGGACATAGCCCCTCGCAAAACAAGAAGTTTTTTCTTGCCGACACCATCCCGACTGCAGTTGTGGTCGATGTAGTGGTGCCGGGGAAACATTGCGTCAACAAGAAATTGTTGGTGCGGCATTGTGGATCCATTTATGGGTATGCTCAGCTTTCTTTAAAGTGAGGAATTTTTATGGTTTTTCCTTTATTTAAGCAAGAACTTTTTTTTCGTGTGGGGTCCTTCTTAGTATTTCTGATTAACTTCCCCAAGTTATGCTTTTCTCTTATACATTGAGAATCAAACCAAGTGCTATTTTGGGGGTTTTTACTCACTGAAAGATAAATGTCTGTCCTAATTAAATGATGACAGAGATCAAGTTAATTTTGTGTATCTTGTGCCGAGTTCCGTCACAATATCTTTGGTTAGTGGAAATACTGAAGAAAGCAAAGAGGAATATGTCACCTGAGACTTCTTCACTAGTTCTGCTATTAAGAATTAGTTTTAAGCTGCCTCTAAAGGCCAGAGCTGCTAGAGGATTATTAGAATACTCTAGGTCTTGGTGATTTTTTGTTGCATCAACCAACAGCAATAAAGCTGCATGATCGCTTTCAGGCCTCATATGTATAGTTAGTTGTTTTTTTAAAATTCATAATTCTCCAGGAAACAAGGTAAATAATCAATAACACTTTGACCATTAGCAGAAAAAAAAGTGCAGGAATCTTCTTAATCACCTTCCACTCTGCCATTGAATATGAGTAAATTGTTATTTATAATGAAGTTTTGCAGGTTCTTGACAGCTTAATTCGTTATTTTGTCAGACAAGTTCCTTGTAGTCAAGTTCCCTAAATACATTTGAGTCTGTAACATTGGTAAGTTATCAAAATTAGCAATTTGAGAATTGAAATCCCCTGAAAATAGTACAGTATCTTCTGGAAATTTAGAGAGCATTGTGTCTTCTTCTCTCGCCAATCTGGACCAAATGTCATATTGTAAAATTATCTGAGATTTAGGAGGGATATATACATTTACTATTAGAAATAATAAGTTGCCCCAATTCAGCACCAGTATCATAAATTCTTGAGTGGGGGCAGCATGGCCAAGAACCTTCATGCCTTTCCTTATTTTAACAAATATAGCCAGATCCCCCTTCAGCTTGCCAAACTGTTTAGCTTTAATGGCAGGTATGGAGAAAGATCTGTAACCGTTAATAAATAGCTTCTCTGTAGCCCATGTTTCTTGGAACACCAAGACCTCAAAATTCTCAATAAACTTTATCCAGTGGGGGTCAGATAGTTTATTACCTAGGCCTGCAATATTCCATACAAGCATGTTGGCATCATTTGTCTGTGGAGAACAGTCCAAAAATGGCAAGTTGGAGAATTTGAGAGTAATGATGGTCACATGTTCTCATCTTTTTCCAAATTCAGTGGATTCTTATGATCCATTTCAGCAAATGCCACCATATTATTTATTTATTGAATTTTGTTGACCGGGTAGGCCCACTGGGCCCCGGAGTCACTTACTAAGAAGGCGACCGAAGGTAAAATAACATACAATAACAAAAAATAACATACAAGTAACAGAACAGTACAAGTTGAAAGATGACTTATTGTGTTACAGAGCTGGATTACATAGGGTTACAATCAGAGTAGGAAGAGTTGGAACATACAGTCAGAGAGACCTCCAGAGTAGGAAATATAACAACATGTTGCATGCACATAAACATGACGATCTAGGGAGAGCACGGGATAACAGCTACATTGCTAGGAGTCAGGTCACCTTCCTAAGAGGGATCAGGGGGGTATATGATATTGGCTTTGTCAAACTTGTATATGTTTTGAGATATATGTTGGAATAGATCCTGTGATTTAATAGTAAGATCTACTGTATTTGAGTTCCATCAGTCCCAGTATGAACCCTTTTTACTGAAACAAAGTCTTGGAGGGAAATGTCAGTATTAAGAATGGTTGCCATTAAAACCCGGACATATGATGCCAGCATTTTTTCATTTTCTCCCTCAAAACCCTCAATTCCGCAGATAGAAAATATCATTGAAGTCTCTCGACATCCTTTATGATTCCCAAAGTTTCAATTTAAAACAGATAAAGTTGAACAAAAAATGTCAAAAGTAAGTACAGGGCACCATTTATCAGTCTTTTATGTGTGTCTCCAGATAGTGGGCCATGTAACAGATGAAGAGATAGATAACCCTAGGATATTCATTCTTTGTTGTTTTGCCCCAATTTTTTTGCAATATCCATATTAGGAACCAAAACATTTACAGGATGTGGTGAAATTGACCTATCTCTAAATATAGATATAAAGGAGTTAGCAGCTAATGGTAATTCCAACTCTGCTCTAAGCAAGTAGGTTATTAGTTCAAGAAGGATTTCTTGTGTTTCTACTCTGGCTAAACTCCAGATGAAACTGGTTCTCTCCAAACTCTCTGCCCTCCTTGACTCCGCCCTCCTCCCCCCCTTTCCTGTCTCGCTTTTATAAAGGCCACCGTACTACTTCCTATCTCCCTCTAAGATCAGGGCCATGTTGCTGCCACTATATTCACTGACCTAGTAAAGGTTTTTAATACTGTTGATCAACCAGTCCTTCTGGATAAGCTAGTGATATGGGGCTAAACAACCTCATGGTGAGGAGGCTCTGATCCTACCTCACTGAGAGCCATAGGTCAGATTGGAGGCACCTTATACCCTCCGATCCCCTCCCTATCACCTCTGGTGTGCCCCATTGCTCCATCTTGGGACCCAGCCTTTTCTTACTGTTCCTCAACAACCTCTCCACTGTCTGTATCTCTTCTAACATTCACATGTCTGTGGGTGATGCAGTCCTCTTTTTCACTGATGGCTTGGTACCTGAGCTGGATATGTTTTACAGCATGATGACTTCAACTGCGTCCAATGTTGGGTACATGCAAACCACCTCATCTTGAACTCCAGTTAGTTACAGTGTCTAGTGTCTTTTGGCACAAGGCAACATCTCACCAGGCTCATTTATGCCCTGTTATCGAGCCATGAATGAGACCTATCACTTCACCTTGATGTGTGGCTGGATTGCAACTGAGACTTCTCCATCCATGTCAATGCCATTCATAAATAAAAATTTGACATGAAGTTCAGTACCTTATACAGGAATTGGTCCTGCTTGCCCCTCCCAGTCCATTGTGAGATCCTCCTAAAAATGATTTTATCGATGTTTGACTACACAAATGTGATCTATGATGCCACCCTCAAATCTACCCTTGCTGGGCCACACCCTCTCTTCCATTTCTTCTGTCACTTTGATACTGACTCTATCACTCCTACTCACCACTTCTGCCTCTATCAGAGCCACACAATCTCCATCTAGGCATTTTTCTTATTGTGCCACTTTCCTTTTAAAATACTGTCTTGACTCCCTCCCTCCTACCTCTCTGACTTGCTGTCACTCTATATTCCTTCTTCCTGCTCATTCAACTCCTTGGACTTGTGCTGCTTTGGCATTCCTTATTGTAACACCTCTGTTGGCCAGTCTGTCTTTTTGGTGTGATTTTTAGAGGTCCTGCCACAGAACATAGAGCCCAAGTGCCAAAAAGGGACTATGATCCTTACCACAGAACTTTGAGCCATAGTGCCATAGAGAACTGGGGTCCCTGACACAGAACTTAGAGCTCAAGTACTGTACTATAGGGAACTAGGATCTCTGATACAGAACTTAGAACCCAAGTGCTGTAGAGAAGTAGCATCCCTGCCACAGAACTCAGAGCCCAGTTGCTGTGGAAAACTAAGGTCCCTATCACGGAATGTAGAGCCCAAGTGCCATAGAGAACTAGGGTGTTTGTCACAGAACTTATAGCCCAAGTATCATTAAGAATTAGGGTCTCCAGTAAAGAACTTAGAGCCCAGGTACTATAGAGAACTAGGGTCCCTGCCACAGAACTTGGAGTCCAAGTACCATTGAGAATTAGGGTCTCTGATTCAAAGCTTAGAGTCAAAGTGCTGTAGATAACTAGGGTTTCTGAAATAGAATGTAGAGCCTAAGTGCCAGAGAGAACTAGGGTCCCTGCCACAGAACGTGGAGCCTAAGTGCTGTAGAGAACTAGGGGGCCCTGGTTAATGCATATGAAATGGTCAACTGTGGTGAAGGTCACAACTTTAGCACTTTGGGTTGACATCTTTGGATGAAATAAAAATGGGACAATAAACCCCCTACCCAAGCTTTACCCTTAGCCCCACCCATTATATCTTATCCTCCAAAGCCATTTATGTTAGAGACTTTCATAAATTGACATAATGTTTTGATTACATTGCATAGTGGAGAAGTGTAAAACAGCTTTATGTTTGTTACGTCTCTGATAGGCTGGTTTTCCAAGTGAAGGTCTGTATAACATCCAAGACTTGTGTATAAATCTGAACATTCAGCTAAAACAAACAAGGAACCAACAGCCTGTGTCACTCCAAACTGCTCAAAATCTGGAGTAACTGGAAAACTGGTGGTCCAGATGAAGGCCTTAAAAACTTTAGGAAGCTGTCCAACATTGGACAGGTGCCAACTCTACCTGCACTGCAGAGGCATTGGTGGTATGAAACGTTATTTGGAGCTGGGGTCCAAAACAAGAGACTGGCAGTTGGGGTGCTGCCTAGACCCCCATATGATGTCAAACTTTTGGTGTTCTCTGAAGCAAGATAACACATTTCTGCTACTTTTTCTTGTTTCTTTTCCCCACCTGTTTCATTGTTTTGTGTCCTATACTCCTCTTTTAGCCCCCTTGTCAGGTAAAGCCTTCATGCTGTAGAGTAAAGGTCATAGCATAAATATATTACTTCTTAAATATTAGTAGATTTGGGTAGTGGGATTTATGGGGGTGAGGTTGTGCACCAGTCGGCCTCCCTCACCCTTGTTAAATTATGGGTCCATATCTGAACAAAGTATGGTACACCAAGGGAGGTACACAAAAAAGTGGAATTTAATGTTTATATAGTAGTACACTTCTATCCAATGGTTTAAATAATGACAGACGCTACCACTCAGTGGTGATTCACTGTGCTGGCCTACCTCGGGCTATTGATCTGAAGGGGTTTAATGAGCAGCAAATGGCTTTGTTGCCCCAAACTCTAATTACAGGAGTTATGACTCTCAAGACTCACTTCAAAGGAGCTGCTGGCCACTTGGAAACCTAAACCTGTGTCTTTCTAACCAAAAGCACATTTTATTACACCCCCATCACAGATGAAGTTAACCTGCCCCTCCACCTCCCCCGCTATTACTCACACTCCACTTTCTCAAACACTGGCAGCTGCAGGGACAGAGTATGAGAGCATCTACAGCAGTCACTTTACCACCATGCAGGCACTGATGAATCTGAATGCTATGCTTAAGTCTTTAAGTAAAAAGATTTACAACAAAAATGTATGCTGCTCCAACACACAGCTTGTAGATCACTACATGCAGCTCCCACAACAAAAATAAACAGTATCAACTCTCCATAATTTACCAAACAAGGAGTCACCCTAGAACAAGTGCATACTTTTAAAATACCTTGGCATCACCCTGGACTCCAAACTCACCTATGCTGCCCATATTAATAATGTTGTGAAAGTGGCAAACACCAGACTGGGTCTTCTGTTCCGCCATAGGAAGCATCTAACCCAGGAAGCTTTGACTGTGGCCATCCAGAGCTCCATTGTTGGCGTAATAGACTGCAGTATCATCATCTATGGCTCTGCCACTGCCTCCTCTCTGAAATGGGTTTCCACCTCTCTGAATAAAGCCTGTCGACTCGTGACAGGAGTCCATCGTCTCACCCATACTTGTGACCTCTACTCCCTAACTGGGTGGCTGCAACTGAGCAACTGAATAAAGTATCAAACCTGCATCACAGCAAAGAAAATAATGAGGGGCAATGCTCCCCTGGGAGTCTGCTCCCTCCTGAAACAGAGAATCAACAACTGCAACACCAGAAGCTCTAAACCCCTAACCCTGCAAATCCCCCATTGTCGCACAACCCAAGGCCAAAGGTCCTTTGCATATAGAGCTCTTAGCTGACTGAACAGTCACGCTACTGACATCTCTAACTCATCAACACTGGGTGCTTTCAAGGCTAAGCTCCGCCTCTCCCTACTAGGCTCAAGTACCTGTGACTGCTCTGTTTAATGCAATTCTTTCTCCTCTCTACAGCCCATTATCCCAGATGTCTGCTGTTGTCCTCTCACCTAGCACTTCATCCTTCCACTGCCCAACAAAGGCTCTTTCCCCAGTTCTGTCATGACAAAGCCTCCTGGCTGCCTTACTCAGTCCTACCACTCCCTTGCCCATTTCCCTCCTCCACCCCCATTTCCTTTGCTTTCTTCTCCTAGTGTTTCTTGTATAGTATTTGTAATGACATTTAATGACGATTGTGTACTGATTGTTCTAAACTGTATCTTAAACCTGTATGATCTTTATGTCTGTACTTACTGACGTGGAACCTTTGTAAAAGAGCCTCGGCTCAAAGGTATTGTGTAATCCTAGATTCAAATAAATAAAAAAAATAAATAAAACATAAATATTACCAAAGCTGGAAAGTGCATCTCTGAACAGCAGATGAGCTGCCAAGTGGGAGACCACAACAAGGGCCCAGCCAAGGCAAGTTTACACAACCCCCTACTAATCACACACATTATGCAGAAAAATGCACACAGATAACAGTTGTAGCAAGTCAGCACTCCTCCACTAAGGAATGGGGTATTTTTCCCAAAAAGGAGCAGACACTTAATATGCCTGAAATAAAGTCACATGTTCAGTATCAGCAAATTGCACCACAGCCCCTAAAAACACACTTTGTTTTATTTTCTCATATGGGGGGTAATGAATTGTGCTACTCTTAAACTTTTTCCGGTATGAATAATTAGCTGCATTATTTATATGGCAAACAGAAATGCTCAGTACTTTCTGAAATTGCAAAGCACAACATAGCTTTTTTGCACTTGGCTCCATGTGTGAGTGGGTCTAGGATATGCGTGGCTTGCTATTCCTGCCGCAGCTCCCACCACTCCCTTCCTCCTTCCCAGACCATAAGTACGATCAAGCCCACTCAAGAACTCCCTTTTCACTATGTGAGGAATGGCCTGGCAGATGCTGAGGATGCAGAGAGTAACAAGCAGCAGCACACTTATCCTTCCAGGGAGTGAATGCCACACAACTCACTCTGAGAGAGCACTAGGTCACTCCAGTGCTGCTATGTTGCACTGGACACTGAAGGCAGGAGAGGTGTGGTGGGGATTGGGAAGGAAGTTTAACAAAATAAAAAAAAAAATAAAAAAGGCAGGACTATGCAGGGCAAGGTTCGGGGCCCCAGACAAAACATAGGGGACCCCAGCCCCAAAGGCTCAGTCGTAACAATGCCTCTGCAGTACTGTCTGTTAGACTCCACACACACTTTAGTTTAACTAGTGGTGGTGCCCTTTGATCACAGTTGCATTCCCATGGTGCTACTTTACTTATTGTATTTATTTCAAATAGTTGGCCAGAGCTGTACAGATTATTTCCAGGAGCATCATGGGAAATGTGTATCCCAGGTAATTAGAGTTCTTAATCTAAGGAAAGAGGTAAAGTCAAATCATTACAAATGTGCATATTGAATTTCAAGATGCAATAACTGTTTTACTGACTTTAAAGATATCACTTTCAGTATGTCTTTTCCATTAAGTTAAAATGTATAGTGATTCTGTTAAATTAAGGTGCCATATGAATGATCCAGATGCGGTACAACTACACTGTATTTTACTATTATGTCACCTATGTTTCTTGTAATTTTGTTTGAGAAAAGAAATGAAATTACAAATAGGTGTTCTAAATGATGTTTCTGTTTCTACATACTGTAGTATTAATTGCCTCTAGGAAATGGCAATAGTAAATTAACTGATAAAATATTGCGAGACTTTTTAGCACAGTCGCATAATGAATATATTTGGAAACTTATTACAAAATAGCAATGTAAGAGGGTGAATTTTATGAGCCCCAAACATTTATAAAGTAATAATTTATATAAAAATAATTTTCATTTTAGGGTGGGGCATCAGAAATATAGGGCTAAGAGAATTAATTTAAAATAAAAAAGGAAGATAAAGTACAGATGCTAGTGCACCATCATTCTGGCAAAATGAAGTACTGTATATGGATTTACATACTTATTATATATAATGATACTGGAAATATTTATTTTATTGGCCAGCCAGTGGAGTGAGGTCTGAGGTACTTGCGCTCGAGGAGGGAGGCTGACCTTCCCTCCTCTCGCCCTGCCATAGGGGACTCCATGGAGAACTTAAGCCCCTGGGACTGAGGAAGGTGGCAGCCAGTCGGTGGGGAGCAAGGACTGGAACTAAACAAGCCACCTGCCTGACTCTGGTGGAAAAAAAAGCTATTTAAAAAAAATAATAGTTGTATTTTAATTTTTTGGTTCCCTGAAGAAGTGGACGATAGCCACAAAATGTTGGGGTGTATGTGTAGATGTTTTTGGCCAGGTAAATTAAAAAAGAATGTTATGGCAGTATCTGGTAATTGAGCAGCTAATTCTTTAATCACTTATGCATCCTGAGCAAGGGGACTTCCTCTTTCTTTATCTGTTGAGAATAGATACACTAACCTGCTGAGGAGTTTGACCTTTCAAAAAATGGTAGTACACATCCTACTTCTGAATGTCATGTGTGGTAATCTGTCAGTTTATTTAATACATGGGGAGTTGAAGGAGGTTTGGATTCCATTGTCTAAAACAGGGACCTTACATAGCACACAATTACATAACATTACATTGTATAGGAAGTAGGAGCGAATGGAGAGCCCAGTCTGTCTAATTAGTTCCCCTACTAGTCAGCGGCAGTATTACATAGATACATAGAATTTGTTGACAGATAAATACCGCCTGGCAAATCTAGTCCGCTTATTTTTTCTGCCTTTAACTTATAGAAACATAGAATTTGATGGCAGATAAGGACTGCTTGGCCCACCCAGTCTGCCCATTTCCCTACCTAATGGATAAGCTGCAGATCCTAGTTAACCAGCAGCCTACTTCTTTCTACCCCAACCCCCTAGAATTGCCTTATGGCTGTCCCATGCATGCTTGAATTCAACCACTGTTTTTGACTCCACAACCTCCTCCGGAAGGCCGTGCCATGCATCCACAACCCTCTCTGTGAAAAAATACTTCCTTACATTACCTCTGAGCTGCCCCCCATCTTAATGTGCCCCTTGTGCACGTAGATCGAATAACTCTCCTTGCGGCTCTTTGGCGCTTTCGTCCTTTTTGGTGGGCTTCTTCACCACTTTCTTGGAGCCCTTCTTGGGCGATGCTGGCTTGGCGGGTTCAGGCATTGTAAGCAGATTACTCAAACAGTAACACTGAATGAAATCCTGCTGCAGACTGTAGTTGATCTGTGGCTTTCCTACTCTTCCCTTTTTCTAGGGTTCCATTGTGTGTGTCCCATGCATATTTTAATTCCTCCACCATTTTTGCCTCTACCACACCTGCGGGGAGGCTGTTCCAAGCATCCACCACCCTTTCTGTAAAACATACTTCCTCACATTACCCCTGATTCTTCCTCCCTCCAACTTCATCTCATGTCCCTTAGTTCTTGTCCATCTTCTTTTCTGAAAGATGCTACCCTCCTGTACCTATTAATTAATGTTAGAAGACTGTGGCCACTAATGTAGAATACACTCTCACAGGCAAAGCTCTAAAAACAAAAATAAGATTAATCATCACTGATATGTCTGCCTGTGGCACTGCTCTGAACAGGAACACACCATTCTGTGCCACAGGAAGTTAGTTACTTTTAAAACGTAACAGCTCCCATGTCTGTTTCATCATACATGAGGAAGTGAGTAACCACCAAATTAGAAAAGAGCGGAATGTTTCATTAACTATGTAAATATTGTGTTTTAAGTATAATAACGACCATGAAATGAAAATGGAATACATTTGTCAGACATATTGACAGTCTGCATTGATTTAAACACCGGTCTTTGTTTGTGACAGCATCGATGAGATCCCAGAGTGAATAAGTCTGAGCTGTCACTATATGGTACAAATTATGTCAGCACAAACTTTTAAATGTGTGCACTCTTTTGTGACTCTAAAGAAATACATTACCTTCTTTTGCTAGAATTTTAGTTGGATCCCATATTGCATAAGTTAGATGGTTTGAAACATTGTGCTTGCTTTTCATCATTTTTTGCTACTAAAATAAATGAATACATGGCTGAAGTTTTTGCACCATGAATGTTTTAAAAAGCAGCAGCTTCAGCAGGACCCCTGAGTGAATGACGTTGATTTGGAGACATTTTTAATAAATTCTAAATTTAATTAGATGTATACACACTTTTGATTGTGTGTTTCTCTGGTTATGCTCGCTATAGCATGTCTTTTTTCAGCCTTTGGATGTGTTTTTGTTTAGTGTGTTTGTCATGGTGTCAAAATCGTAGGGAGTAAGCTTGTTTTTGGAAATGGGATCAAACTCCATGGTGCCAAGTAAGTTGTGCTAAGTAATTCAGTTTGTTGTTGTTTTAATTTAAAACATTTTAGTCGGAACAACCTTTTGCGATAGAGAATTGTGTCTAAGAAATTCTAATTTAAAAGGCTTCACACTTAATACGGAATTAACATAAATAAAGCAACACAGTCCACCAAAAATTCTTCAGTGTATCCACACAAAACCAAGAGGAACTATTTATTTGCTGATTAAGTCTTGTCATTGGTGATGCACTGTTTTTCTTTTCGATCCTTTTACATATTTGGAAGGCAAAGAGCTGCTGGCATAGGAACTCTCTGAAAGCATAATATTTAGACTCAAACAGTTAATATTTCACATATTTTATTTCTATGACTCTCTCTTTCTATTATTAGGAATATTTACATGTGATCAGAATTGATGTCCGGTAGTTGAACTCTTAAGGTTTGGGGGTGCGGAGTGTACATTTATGTAAATATCTGTAATACAGAATAAGAAGATTAATAGTGAAAATATTTAAATTATAAACTTTATTTTTGTCTAAATATTATGTTACTCAAAGTTGTCTTAGGCAGCAGCTGCTCATTAATTAAGCATCACTTATAGTGCAGATCTATCGCTGAGGGGCCACATTTAAAATACATTATAAACACTTCACCATATAGCCAGACTTGTATTAAAAACATAAGTTCCTCAGCTGAGTGGCTGCCCTCCCCCAGTTTCAGGACCAATACTTTGAAAAAACAGTAACTCTACCTCATTTTACGAGTCCCGTGCTTTCAAACTGAACCACTTAAGTCCTGCAGCATATCAGGCAACTCCAGTAGCTAAAACATAGCTCTCCTCATGTAAGATCCATATGTACACTATCTGCCCTTGACCACAGGAATGCAAGCATCTATCACTTTCCTGCTTCATAATCTGTGGAGTGATTCAATCAAACTAACACTGTTGAAAGAAAGGACATTTGGTTTAGCATCTTTCATATACAGTGTATGTGCTTTACAATCCAGGAGAGGAGGGGGAGAAAATATGCCATCCCAGGCACGTAATGACATTCAAACAGAAGAGAAATAAATTAGAGGAAGGACTGCAGAGATGTTAGATAATTTGCTGAGGTGCACAGCATGAGTAAGTGGTGGTGCTGGGATTCAAACCAGTAACTCTGGTTTCACAGCTCTAGTCATCACATTGTCTCCCTAAGTAAAGTAGTCGCAGGCAAACTCTAAAACACTACAATTGATCACAAATATGCAAATTATGCAGAACTTCACAGTTCACTGAAAGAGGAGGATAAGGATTTATGTGCATCTGTAACAGTGCCTGTGGCTCAGTAGCTAGTACACTCCTGTTGGAGCCAGAGTGTTGGAAGGTCTTGTTTAGCAGTGTTCTGACATCTGACCCCCTCCCATGCAGCTCCTTTGCTGCAGTAGTCACCATGTGTTTATTAAGAAGCACTGTCACCTTGCAACAGAAAAAAATCAGATTTTAGATGCACCTATGAAGATGAGCCATTTAAACTGTTTATATTAATACTGCATCTGACTAGTAGTAGTTTATTTCTCTTTTTTATTTATTATTTTAACATCTATATGTTTTTATTAAACAGATCTTGTATGCTATCCCTCTAGTATCAGTGGAGAGTTCTCCTGAAGTAATTTCGGCTTTAACAATGGGCGAATTTAAGTACAAAGAAGTTAAGTGACTTAGAATCATAGAAATGTGATGACAGAAAAGGACCATCTTGGCCCATCAAGCCTGCCCCTCCCTACTTGCCCACCCCCACCCAGAGATCACCCCTCCAACCCCTGGACAACTCCTTGTGTCTGTCCCATGCCCTCTTGAATCCCTACACTTAATCAAGGTCATAAAAAAGTGAGACATCACCATCTGTTGAAAGGGTCCAGTGGTTAGTTTGTTAGGACTATTGTCTAACACATTGCCATGAAACTATTTTTTCACACTTAATTACAGCCTACAATAATACAGTATGTTCATTCCACCTGGAGTTACAGGGTGCAGCTTGTCAGTGTTTTTTTTTTTTTTTTTACTATATCACTAACATTCTAGTAAATTGATGAACCTACAGTAGAATAAACTGCTCAGGAAAGCACTCACAAGGCAGCATTTGTGAAAACGTAATTTGGCACATCAGTACACGGATGGACTCGACTGTATTTAGTTGAAACAGATTCTACAGAGTGGTATGAGAAGATCTCACTTTTGAGGCCTACTGAATGTCATGACAAGGAAGGGGTGGGTGGTGCAAAATATGATACTAATAAAATTATGATTGTATCTAATGAGGGAGACACTATTCACATGGGATCCCACTACAGGGAAAAATGACACTGTCATAAAAAAGTGACATTGTCATGAAACAAGGGAGGCTTCATTTAACTTAAGGGTGATTTAAAGGAAGGAAAAGAGAGAATTTAAATTCTGGCATGGATGTAAAACAAGTTCCATCGGTTCAGCTTTGGAACTCATTCCAGTTTGGGGGAAGTCAAAACACCTTACAGATCCCACATTTTGATAGTCAGCATTCTAAGACAGATCAATTTTGTGACGTTAATATCTAATAATAAAACCATTTCAGGAGATTTGTTTTATTAGCACCATGCATTTCTGAAATATACAGTATGATATACAAATAGTCCAGAAACCAATCAGCATAACTTCCACTTCAAAATTTGGTATCATCCAATTTTATTTTCTCCATTTATGACTCATATAACCCCCCACCCTAATTTTTTGGACATTTATACATTAATTTCTGAAGTAAAATACTTCCTCACTTGGATTTGCTCTACTCTTATGTTATCTGCTTGACCCCCTACCATTTGCCTATGCCATTTGTTCACCTGTCTGCCTGCCTGTCTGACAGGGTTTTCTGTTCAGTGCTTCTACTAATCACATTTAATTCCCTGGCACCAGAAACCAGGACACCCCCTTGGTAGAGGCCTTTAAAAGGGGTCTTAATACCCATCTTTTTGCACAGGCCTATGGGAAGTGAGATTCCCCAAATGCCATCCCAATATGATTTTACATGGCTCCTTAAGTTTTTATCTTTGTATACTAACATTTTATTTATATTAATTATTTAACTGGAATGTCATGATGGAAATGTGAAAGGAAAAGTGTGACTCCCCCGGGACTTGAACCCAGGCCCCTTGCATTCCATGCACCTACTCTAACCCCTAAGCTATGGAAACTTGTCTGGTGTCTCTGACATATGCCTAAGTGTACACCTCCATATATTTTCCTAATAATGTGTATGCCTTCCGTAAAAAAGAAACTAAAACAAATCTTACTACTTATAAATCATTGTGTTGTTTCTCCATACCTCCTTAACAATCCAAGTGAGGAAGTATTTTACTTCAGAAATTAATGTATAATGTATAATTCACTAAAAAAAAACCACCAACAGCTTAATCTGGTTCAAGGTCAGTAGGCATTCATCTGTATCCCTTCCCTCGGGTCGTGCCTGAAAATAGGCAGGACTTGTCTAGTGCACTTACCCGGTCAACAAAAGCTAAATAAATAAATAAATAAATTCCACACAACCTCAATAACTTCATCATGCAGCCGTAGTGGATCTGACCAGAATTTGTTTCTGCTTGTGATGCCTCTGCCTGTGCACCCAACATCTCGCTGGCCATTCTAACCGCCTTCTCACACTGTCCGGTCTCCTTTAGGTCCTCAGATACAATTATTCCTGGATCCCTCTCCTGTTTGGTGGCCAACAGTACCTCCCCCCCACTGAGTACTCCTTTCTCAGGTTCCCATGACCTAAGTAAAGGAGGAAGTATAGTGCAGTGGTTTAAGGCTCTGAGCTGCAAATCTGGTGACAGCCATAGAAACATAGAATTTGATGGCAGATAAGGACTGCTTGGCCCACCTAGTCTGCCCATTTCCCTACCTAATGGATAAGCTGCAGATCCTAGTTAACCAACAACCTACTTCCTCCTACCCCCTACTAGAATTGCCTTATGTCTGTCCCATGCATTCTTGAATTCCTCCACTGTTTTTGACTCTACCACCTCCTCAGGAAGGCTGTTCCATGTATCCACAACCCTCTCTGTGAAGAAATACTTCCC